>JAWNMS010000086.1:3960328-5276742 GCA_035043785.1 Drosophila planitibia
TTTTAAGCAACTCGACTGGCTATGACAGTTGTTCTTTGCTCTGTGCACACATTTACCAATAGCTGAACATTTACTCTGCATATCTTTTTGAGTCATCCCTTCTATTTTCATTGACAAACCGATTTTGCAGAGTATTTGAAATAGTAACTACATCATTTAATTTCTCTTCCAAATTCAATTTAAATTAATTTATGACAACAACAACTTGAATATCAGTGTGACTCATGCTGATTCTGATGTTGCCTATGTGAATAGTGATTAATATACCTGAAAAATTCCCGTTCGTCCCGCAAGATTAGATTCTTATTGTAGAAGCCACTGATTTTTGTATAACAAAATCAAAACACTTGTCAGTATTTGGCTTAAGAAATGCTTTGTTTTCATTTCATTTATGCAAAGTTTATTATTATTATTATTAAATACAACAAAATTGCAGTCATAAACTGAAGAATCTAGCTTAAAGCGGCAAGTCTACTGCGGCCTTGAGGTAAATTATTATTACAAATATATTTTCAGATTATTGTTTTGACAAGATTAAACAATATTGAGTTGAGATTTGGCTGAGCATGTATAGAGTGGCAAGTGGAAATTAAATGCTTTCATTTAGACTGAAATATACAGAAGAAATATAAATATAATTTTAAAGATTAAACTATATAAATCTTTCATTAATATGAATTAAACGAAAGTAAATAAAATAAATAAGTAAAATCGTCGATAATATCGATATTACTACCTATGTTCTCGCAGCTCTATTTTGTTTTTTGTTTTTGACACCCACCCATCCATCACTCCCTACCTCCCTCATTCTCGCCCTCCCTTCACCCTGGGCACCTCCCTCCCCCGTCATTTGTCATTCCACATGTGTTTATTACATTTTCACGCCACAAATGTCAAACGTCACCCCTCCATTCGAGGGTCGGGGGTATGTTCGAAACAGTACTTTTTTCGGTTTAGTTTTTCTGGGAAAACAGCTGGCGGACGATTGAAAATTCTAGCGATTTCCCACACTTGTTGCGGCACATTTTTAATTCGACGAACTTAACTTGTAATTAGACTTGAAGCAGCACACATAAATCACGAAGACTCGGCGTGACGCTTTGTTGAGAATACCATCAGGCAAATGTTTGTCTTTGATGCAATTGGATTGATTTACGGCCCACTTGGTTTATTTATGTGGCCCATCCCAACTAGTGGGTGTACGTCAGCTGGAGGTAGGGGTATTCACTCTTAAATAAATCTTTCTATGTAACAAGCAAACTGATTGCTTTTGAAAATTACTTTCATAATTTGCATAGCTGTAAAATGATTAAAAATTTAAGGTACATTTTCGGAACCTCTCCAGTAAAATAAACTGCAAAAAAATAACGATTCTAATGATTTAAGGTAAATTCATTTCCACTAAACTCTCAGCTTCCACCTCTTCACTTGAGTATACTCGCTAACAAGCCGAAGACACTCACTTTTTATTCATTCGCAACTTTTTTTTTTGCATGGAAATTTCGTTGAACAATGTTTAAGCGAGTTGACAACGAGAAGAAAAAAAAATGTGAAATACAAAAACATACATAAGAAAAACCCTTATAAATCTTTTATACCTTTTATACCGTAGTCTTTTGCATATCTGGCAACATTGATTTATATGCACGACTTAATAAAAATAGAGCGATGGCCAGACAAAAAAAATATAACAAAATAACTAAGAATAGCTTATCTTAGACAAGTCGAATATTAGATACCCTTGTAGAAGGAAGAAAAACGGCAGACAGTTATACTTTACTACAATTATAAATATAAATATATAAGTGCAAAATATATGTTGTAAAAGTCCGATGTTGAAAGTGGTTTGTCCAAATATTTGGAGTTGAATTTTTATATTTAAGAAGAAATATACTTAATCAAATGAAATAAAGTAAAAAAAATCCAAGAACTCATTTTTTCGACTGATTTTTTATAGCAGCTATATGATATACTAGTCTGATCTCAATCATTTTTTTATTTTGAAAAGTGGGGAACATTAAGCTAGCATTTTAAGTTCGACTTTTACGATATCTTTATAAACAAAATAGTTTCTCTTACAATAACTTATTTTTCGGCAGATTGTTCTTGAGCGATATAGATATAGAACAATCAAGAGTCCAATCTTAATATAGTAGTCCAATCTCAATGATTTATTGTTTAAGATTTGGCAATACAATAAAACGCACATTGATGAGACTCCGTGTGTATATCTTGTTAAGCAAAAAAGTTATTGCATACAAAAACTCATTTTCAACCGATATTTCCTATTTCAGCAATATGATAATGATAATATTGATATAAAATGATAATGTCTGCAGCGAAAAGATTTATCAAAATGGTTTTAAAGCACAGGGAATTCTGCTTATATACATAAAATCAAGTCAACTTATAATGCTGATCAAAATTATATATTCCTTACAGGGTCGCAGATGTCTTCTTTAATTCGTTGCAAACTGCAAGGCAAAATTATAATACAACAGACAAGGGTATACAAAAAAAAAAAAAAAACTCGACGCCAGGCTGGCCCAAAAATACCTTAGCGAAGCGCCAGCGACAAGGACTCCATTGTCCTTTGTCCAGCGGTTAACAAAACAAAGACTCCCGCAAAAGAAAAGAAAGCAAAATACGCAAAAAAAAAAAACAGAAAAGAAAACTGAGAGCAAAAAAAAGTTATGATTATCATAATTTTTGTTACGTGAGTTTTCATGTGGAAAAGATGAAACATCATCGTCTGCTGCCGGCGACGAGGAGAGCATAGAAAAGGAGTGGAGAGGGGAGAGTCCTCTGGGCCACTTTGGGGTGGCAGTCGTCATCACTGTAATCATGGCACGCATTTTACTCCTGTTTTTACCTCTGGCTTTTGGCGCCCGACAGCCTGGCGCCATTCACTCCCCAAACCCCCTCAGACAACACATTCTACTTCTTCGTCAGACACATTTTGAGTGTGTGCGTTCTGTGTGTGTGTGTGTGTTTCGTTGTTGTGCTTTGGTTTCGCTTTTTGCGTAGAACCTTGGCACCTTGGCTAAATGGCCAAAAGAAGTTATCATGCATTCTAATGAGACTTTTAATTGCAGACCATTGACCAATTGAGGAGCGCCTGTCAGCATTCGCCAGGGCTGCTGCCGGGATTCGACAGGATTCGCCCGGACTCTGACTACTGGCACGTGTCGGATGCTTCGCTCTCGCTTGAGTAGCCTGAGAATTGATGGAACTGCGAGACGAGTCAACAAAGCAACAACGACGCACAACGCACTACACTCAGAAAAACAACGACTTGAAGTTTAGAAAATTGCACAGGTCAGCTAACCGTATTATTCAGAACGTATATCTCAATTTTTCTAGTGATTTTTGCTGAGTGTAGGCACACCGTCAACCCCCGAGCCGAAGCCCTTTGCTCAAAGCGAATGCATTGACAAATTTGCTGCACGGAAATTAGTGATGCCCAGCCTCAGATACATTTCATATTACAGACAGACAATTGAATGCTGAGGGTTGATCTTCCTTCACAGAGCCATTGTTGTTGTTGTTGGTAGTCAGCGAGAGTAAGCGAATTAATTGTTGTTTTGATTGCACAGCAAATGGACGCAGCTCAAGTGCCTGGGAAAATCATAGGCAGCAAAGCAGAGTTCGTTTTTGTTTGTTTTTTTTTTTTTTTGGGAGATTGAAAATCTGGTTTATTGAAAAATGCACGGGCTGAAATTCGTGACGTAACTTAGGGTTTAGGGCTAGCTAGCGATAAATACTACGATTGCTCCAGTTCTACCTCAATGGACACTGGCGGCAGTTCATCCTTGAATTCGGGCGCATAAATTTTGCCGGAGGCGAGCACAAATGCATTTTTGCAGTCCACCAAAAAGTAGACAAACGGACGGTTCACATCGAAACGCTCAACACCCTCCGGTTCCGGTTCCGGTTCGGGCACCGGCAATACGGAGAGTGGGGAACGGGCCTGTGTTGTGGCTGCTGATAGCGAGTTGGCGCTACTGCCGCCCTCATCCACTCGCACATTAACAAACTGAACGATCTCATCGATGTGCAGATCCTCATCCTCGGAGAGCAGACCCAGTTGTGCCTCACCCCTCGAAAAGATGCGTTTGAGTCCCAAGTTCTTCAGCATTGATTCGGAGCGTGAAGTTTCCTCCACCTGGAATTTGGGCAGCGTCACATGCAACTGCCTCAACTCGAGGTGCTCGTTGGCGAACCTGTAATCACTGGGTTGGAGTTGAGCGATGACCTCGCTGAGGCCCTCCGCCTCATTGGGCAGCACAATGCACAAACTGTACTGGGCATTCTCGTAGGGCAGCGCCAGGAGACGGGCCTTCAAATGTGGCAGCTCGGCCACATTAAACTTGCCCTGGGCATGCATCATGGGCGTCTTCATTGCATCCTCGCTGGTCATAAAGAAGAACTCATCGCTGCCATCGCGCAACTGATAGAATGGCTGCGCCCAGCTGCCCCTGTAGTAGAGTCCATTAAAGAGCAGCATCTTCGACTTGGAGTCGACGGCGCGACCAGTAATGGAATTGGCACTCAGCGCGGAGGCAATGTCATCCTGCCGGAACAAACTGCGTGCTCCATATGCCTGAAACAAAAGCAGAGGGAGCATGAGCGAGGGAATAGCATCAAATATACTCCGAAAATATCGAACTGAATTTTATAAATTTGCCAACTTATTCTTCAATCAGTGAATTTGTGGCTTTCCAAAAACTATTTGCATTTCTTAAATTCATTGTGGATTCTTCTAATTTTTGAAAATATTGTATCTAATTTCCAGACGTGTTTTTTTTTCCTCTGTATGCATAGAAGAATATTCTTTTGTTACGTATATTATTATTAAACGTAAGTATTTTAAGGTAACCATTTTAGATAGCTTATAGATTTATAGAATTTATAGCTTCATCCTCCTCCGCAGATGACAACTAAACTCTAATATAATATGTCGAGTAGTAAATTATATTTCTAGATTTTAAATTTTAAAAAGAATATTTTCTTAAAACCAGTGCTCTTCTTTTCCTAATTTTAAGGTACATTTTTCGAAAATTTAAAAAAGAGATGTCTAATTTTCAGGGTGTTTTTTCATATATGTATATATATATATATATTACAATTAATTAAGATTAGTATTTAATGATTTTACAGATTCAAATATTTGAGACAGATTGTAAAATCATAAATTAATTTAAAAGAATTGCCTCTAACGTAGACGATAGCTAAATTCTAAAATAAAGGCGGGCAAAAAAAATGTCATTACTTGTATCTAAATAAAGGATTCTTTTCTAAAATTTCTACTTTTAAGAAATGTTTTTTTTTAGTAATTGAAAGTATTTGTAGTTTGCTAGTTTTCAGGGTGATTTATTAAAATTCATCGCGATTGTTCTTTGGGCGTATTTCTAATATTGATGGCTATTTTCTAAATTATAATAATGGAAATATTCTACAATATCCAGTCAATTTTAAGGCGATTTTCTAAGACTTGTTGCGGTTTTTATTTGTCAGAATTAGAACTCGCTACTTACCCGCGCCACGTTGCTGAGATGGGATTCGAGTGCAATCATAATCTCATCGGCACCCTCCTTGATCATCGACTTGACGGCCGTTTCCAGTTTCTGGAGGGGCAGACGTACCTTCTCGGGCTCACCATCCGTCACCTGGTCAGCAGTGCTGAGCTGTTTGTGCATCTTCTCATCCTCCTGCACCGTTTCGTTCTCCTCCACATTGGGCTGCTGTTCGCTGCCACTGCGTTTAGTTGGCAACCTGATGTCAACATCAGAATCACCACTGGTCACTATTAAAGTATCATCTGGAATTACTGGTTTTTCTGTGCCGGCAACTGCGGCTTCCGTTGCCAACTGGGCCTCGGCTAGAGCAACTGGTTTTTCCACATACTGCTTGTCATCCACATCGCGATCGAATTTGGATGCCTCTTTGTCCAACAGCTCCTCGCCATAATTATCACTGGTGGGTAGCGGAGCATCGTCATCATCCAATTTGATACGTTTGAGTGTCTCAAAACCGATGACATCTTTACCATTGCTGCTCTTGTTGTTTGCATCCAATTGGAGCAATGTGTTCGGCTCACTCCAATCGTAATCCTGCCTGCTGATATCCTTGACATCGACGTAGTAGTAGCTCTGCAGCAGCTGCTTGTAATCCTCACACACACTATTATTGCGATAGACATAGAACCAGGTCTGGAATGAAGGCAACGCGACAGCCGAATCTCGATTCTGATAGTTGGCGAGAATGCGCTGGAAGGCGGCTCTCAGATTGTCACGTTCCTTGGGAAAACTAAAGACCTGTGAGAATTCCTCGTAGGTCTCGCCCTGCGCTGCCTCTGCGAGCACCGCCAGAATGGTGGCGACTCCGAGCGAGGAATGCACCTGATTGGAATCAATGTCTTTGTTGTGCTTCAACAGCTGCATCGCAATCAGCTGCGAGGCTTCGCTGGCAAAGGTGGCGGGCACTTTGCCATCCTCACCAGCCCCAGGCCCAGCCTCAGCCCTAGTTTGAGGGTTAGGCAGCGAGCACACAATGCTGATGCAGCCCAGCAGCGGGATTAGGCCGAGAGCTGCTTTCATTTTAATTAAATACACTCAAAAAACAGCAACAAAGTCTTCTCGATCGGTTGCCGCCTGTAACGCGAATGAAGCTCAAGAAAGTTGACCAAAGACTTTTTATAAAAAGAGCCCAACCAAGAATCGTTGATTCTCAGCGTCGACGTCGACGGCGTCACTAAACTGGTTACAAAGCGGCAGCGAATGCGGCAGCACTACACTCGGAAAAGAAGTCGACCTGAAACTCAACTTATTATTCAGAAATTATATTTCTAAAATGTACGATTTTTCTTTTCTCCAATTGTAGATTTCTCAAAAATTAAGAAAAATCATGTCAAACTTTAAGGGTGTTTTTTAAATAATTCCTACTAATTATTAACTAATCATTTGTATTTTAAGAAATTTCCCATATTTGATGTATATTTCTAGCCTAGATTTTCTTTTATTATATTAATTATTAAATATTAGCATTTTATTTATCATTAATATGCAGACAACAGCTAAATTCTAACACAGATGTTGAAAGAGAAACAGTTAAGATATTTTTCTGAATTTTAGTCTATTTATTTTTTTTTAACTATGCTTTCCATTTCTAATTGATAGATATTTACTTATTTATAATAGATAAAATGCCTACAAAATAAATCACACATTTCAGAATGTTGAGAACTTCTTCTTTCTCCAGAAGGTTTTATTATATATAATATTTCTTGTATTCAAGTACATTTTCCAAATTTCAGCTGTACTTTTGTTGTGAGTGTAACAAATTGACAATCGTTGGGCAGCTTAAACTTGAGCTTGGGCCCAATTGTTAAAGTTAAAGTTAAAGTTAAAGAAAGTCGCGCTCCGAACGAAAGTAGAAGTGGCGTGGGCTCCACACCAAAGTGCTCCACACAAAATGGGTCAAGCAAACAACAATGAATATGTAAATGTAAATAAGTTTAAAGAAATAGCCACAAATACAACAAAAATTACAAAAGAAAATGAAAAAAAGTTCAAAGTCATTGAAATGTGAACAGGTTTCCATAGTATGGTCTTGGTCTACGTGATGGACATTTGATTTTCTGGCTCAGAGCTAAGAGCTAATTGGATTTTGTTGTTATTGTGGATGATATTTTTGTTGTTGTATTTGTTGTTGTTGTTGACACGATGCAGCAATCGCTAAACAAACACAGCGAGAGAGATTAGGCAATCTCTTTGTAAATTGTCGCAGCCGATCAGTTCTATGACTACATCCACACACTTAACCCAGTTTCAATCAATCAGTTATCACTACAAAGATACAATTTATACATGTATACATTTGGTAAACAAAATAATGGCACCACTCTTTCTATAAATGTTTTCAAAGGTAGAATTATTTCATTTGTGAGTTTACGTTTTCAGAAGTGGAAGATTCACAAGCAAAGATACTCTGCATTTGGCAACGTATAATTGATTATTATTATTATTATTATTATTATTATTATTATTATTATTATTATTATTATTATTATTATTATTATTATTATTATTATTATTATTATTATTATTATTATTATTATTATTATTATTATTATTATTATTATTATTATTAGTATTATTATTATTATTATTATTAGTATTAGTATTAGTAATAGTATTAGTATTGTTATATGTTTGGAATGTTCAATACATGGGGGCGGTAACGTGGAACCGACATTGGCGCCAGTTCATTCCAGACATTCCGCACCGGATCGTAATCCTCGACATTCTTGAGCGGCCTTGCCGTATCGTTACCGCCAACGGCAATCAAACGACCTCCAAGCGGAGCACAACCGATCCCATAGCGTTCCGTCGCCAGCGAGCAAATAAGTGTCCACGTATCTGTAGTTGGATTATATTGTAGCACGGATTTGGTGAGACTACGATTGCGGATGCCACCCAAAGCATAGATGAATCCATTTGCAACTGTGACACCAACTTCGCCGCTACATTGATTCATTGGCGCCCGAAGGCTCCATTTGTTTGTTTGCGGATCGTAGCTTTCCATTGAATTATTACTACTGATTCCAGCAATTCCGCCAATAGCATAAAGGCGAAGGCCCAACACCGCAACACCAGGAGACGTACGCTTATAGGACATCGGCGACACATAGCTCCAGGTGCGCGCAATGGGATCCCAGCGTTCAACCGTGTTTAGGCTGCTCGCCATGTTACCTATGCTTCCACCGACCGCGTAGAGGTGTCTATCTAGCACCGCAAGGCCTACACTAGAGCGGGCCGTTCCCATTGGATTGAGGGGAACGTAGGCCATCGTGTTAAGGTCAAGGCTCTCCACAGAGTTCAATACTCCATTTCTATTGAATCCGCCTACCAAAATCAGTTTGTTATTCATAATTGCGGCGCCAAAATCAAAACGGCTTTCGATCGTTTGCTTCCAAGTCGTCCACTTGTTCAGAACCGGACAGTAGCTCTCAATGGTGGTGACGCGGGCACCGCGACTATCCGTGCCACCCACAACAAGCACTTGGCCGCGACTATATTTGCGGGGCTTGGTTCGTTCGGTGGCAGCAATGAGCGAACGGCGCTCGGCGGGCAGTGAATGCCACTTGAAGGCCTCCAATAGCAGTTGCTGGCACTCGTTGCTGGCGCTGCACACGTTCTCCACGTGATCCACTAAAAATGATGGCTGCAACTGGCGCAGTCGCACCTTGGCGAGCAGCTCAGGTATGTGCTGCTCACGAGTGGGCGCATCATGGCGCACCCACGACATCATCGTGTGGAAGACATCCTGCTCGGTTGGCACATGGAGCTCATCGCTGGACAGCAGCTTGCCCAGCTGATTGGCGTTTAGTTGAAAGAACTCCTGGTCGTGGCACACCTCCATAAAGTGCTGGCAGGTGTGCGCCTGCGCCGCTCGCAGCAGCTCTGCGCAGCTGTACTGCTCCGCCAAGAATGCGAATCCCAAACAATTGGATGGGTGCAGCTGGCGGGCGAGAAAATTGCAGCATGCCGTCACCACAGATGTCAGCTGCAGCATGTTGGCGGTGGCCAGCAGCGTCTTGACATTGTCCTCGTGCAGCTCAATGCTTCCAGTGTAACAGTGCTGGACGAGCAGCTGCAACGCATCGCCACGCACCTCGCCAAGGGTCACCTCATGCCCTTGCTCTCGCGCAGTGATCCGGTGAACATTGCCAAAAAATATTCACTCGATGCTGAGAGCACTAAGCGATGAGCGGACACCCGCTTGCCATCAATGCCACCGATGAGAACCACATCGCACAGCTGCTGGCTGTCCACGAAGTGTTGCATTCGCTTCAATAAGGCATCTGCATGGCTGGCCACACTGGAATCCAATATGTCGCCTGCTGTCGAGTCTCGAGTGGGACTCTCTTCTTGGTTCCCATTTGCAAATGACATTTTATTTGCTTCTTGATATTTGTCGAAATCTTTATGAAATGACAAATTTATTCCGTATCAGAGATAAGCGAACAGGAAGCTGTCAAAGCTATCTGGCAGTCTTGTTGTCATTGCCCCGATATTATCGAGAGCAATTAATCGAGTCAGTTGCGAGATCCGCATAGTATCGATATCTGATAGGTATAAAGCGCATGAATATTTGACCAGTATTAAGGTATATTCAAAATGTGCTATGTGGTAATCAATTCTTATCGATAGGTAATAGAAACAGAGGCAGTTATCGATCAAATGAAATAGACTGCGGCTTCATATTGATATATGAGTACTTTTAATCTCTGAGATCGAATTTTTCATTTAGACGCAAATACTCCCACTGGCCTGTCGCATAATTTAGCACAAACCTATTATGCCCCTTTGCCATTTGCAATGGTCGTTCAGTTTGTCGCTGTATTAAGGCCATTGGCAATAATTCTTAGAACAGGTAAGAAAAGAAAGGGCAAAAGAAAAAGAAAAAGGAAACAGCAATTGAGTCACCCACACATGATTTAAAGGGTTTTCAGGCAAAACTATACAAAACTGGCCGATAACCAACAAAGAATATTCAAATGATGATTTCACAAAATGAAATGCACATTGAAAAGTAAAAGAATCAACAATAACAAAAACTATTTCCTGTTAGTTATTATTATTTTTCACTTTTCGTTTTCAAAACTGAAAATGGAATAACTCAAAGAAATTGCATTAAATGATCTGCTTCATTGTGTGTGCCAGTGTGTGTATATGGCCAACAGTTGAACCACCCCACTTTACGAAAGGTTGCACATCCTTTATTGATACCTTCGGTATCAAGGTATAAAAAGTTTTTGGTAAAAAAAGATGCCAAGAGCAGTATTACGTTTAACATTTAAAACAATAAATAAGAATTCATAATTGAAATTAATTACAAAACTGATTGTTTTTTTCTTGATTGGTAAGAGAAAATGTCTTAGTGGTGCTATCTTTTTTCGCAACTTCATATGTAGAACATATAAGGCAATCGCTTTGGCAAAATCAACTTTGAAGTCGGTCAACACAATTCGAGGGCACTGAACTTGGCCAACATCGTCGTCGACGTCTTCGTTGTTGTTGTGAGCCGACTTCGTTTTGATTACCAAATGCGAAAAGCGGGCGAAAGCAAGCAGAGCAAAGCAGCAAAGTCGACTTCAACGTCGGCGTCAGCAGCAGAGGCAGCAGCAAGCAACAACACCAGGTGTGTGTGTGTGTGTGTGTAGAGTGAATTGCTAATAAAATGTTAAATTTAAACGTGCTTTGGAGGCTTGCAAACGAGTTTGTTGCCCATTTTAGAACAAGCCTCACAAAAAAGTTGCACAATTGCATGTGCTCTGTGCCAAGGTAATGGGGAGAGGGGTGGTTCTTTGATTGGGGGGGTGGTTGTAGTGCTGTTAGAGAGGGCAACAAACTTTATAAACGGGATACAACAAGCCGGCAGCAAATCTGATGCAATTTATTCTACAAGCAGCAGAACTAGCAGCAGAAACAAAATGTATAAAAAACAGACGAAAAAAACAGAACTAGCAGAAAAATTACGAAAAAGACAAAAAATTGAGGGAAAAAAACAGTTGAATGACTAAGCAAGTTAAGAGCTAAGTTAAACTAAAATAAATTAAACAAAATGAAATAAATAAACTTGTCTTTCTTTATGCTAACTGAGAGTCCAAGACCTGAAGCTAACTAATATTAGAGAATTGCTGGTGGGAATTTTGTTCATTTAGTTCAGTATTAGTTAGTTATAGTTAGTATTTGCTTATTTTATATTTACGTATTTATTAACTAATTTTCTTTTGGAGAATTCGATGATACAGCCTTGGTTGTGATTGATGTGGTCTGAGATTAAATATATTAACGGTAATAATAATAATCAGATTAATAATGTTAAAATATATGAGAATATATACATCATTTTAAATAAGGACATAAAATGCAAAAATGTTAATACAAATGGGGCAAAGCGTCTACTTTAAGGTTTTGTGAAGGTATGTAAAAGGCAGAAGAAGGCATCTCTGATCCCATATGGTATATAGTTATTTTCTTGATCAGAATGAAATACCATCTGTATGAACGAGTCGATCTCAGCCGATCTCTCTCTTAAGGGCTAGAAGCTTAAAATTTAACACATAACTTCTCGTATATTATACGAATATCTAATTTATTTCATATTATCGATACCTGCTCCCGTTTCGTAAATATCGATTCAACTTGGTATCCGATTTCACAGATGTTGCAAATGTGACTATATTGTATGCAATGTAACAATCTGGCAACTCTTATTTAGCTTATCTTAAGTTTTGCATTGTTCATTCATTCGTATGTATTCATTTCATAATAGCATGTAAACTCACTCCGTTTTAGACTGTCGAATGAGTCACGTCGTTAGGCAAATAAAAACGTTGATTGCTGCAGAATATCGTTATCTTGTTTGTATACGCTGTGAAACTGTGCGATCGGATCTAGCAAATCCAACAAAAGATATAGCTTTCTAATATTAATTTATAATATACACCATTATTCTGATAAGTTGTACAAATTTCTCTAAGATTTAAAAGAAACGCAGACTATTATAATAAGCCGTCTTGCTGTCTCGCCTCGTCTTACAGTATTTTGAAGTGATTTATAAACATATATAGACAGATAGTTAGATATAAAGACATACCTCTTATTACTATTAACATTAATAAATTGTCATTAAAAATTTTGTTCTCAAGATATTTAATTAACTATTTTATCTGTATCTGAATAAAAACCAAAATCACAATGAGATCAAATGTAACTACACTTAAAAGTAAGAGTATTTAGAATGGATTTAAATGCTAAGTGTATTGTTTGCTGCGAGGACAAAAGGATAGCAGCCGTCGCCACCTTAGGTCGAGGTCCCATTTTACTTTAAAACAAATACTTTTCGAATTTTTGTTGCAGTACATAAATTCAAAGACCCAAAACCATAAATTAATGAATGCGTCGAGTGCTGCTCTGACTCGAGTTCGGTTCAACCCCCAAAGGGACCTGGATGGGAGATATTAGAAGTTATTATGGCCAATGGCAAACTACGAGAATGTCGCATAAATTAAGAATAGTGCTGGACAACACCTTCTAGTGTTGTAAGACGAGGCGCAAACAGCACCGCGGGGACACATAAAAATAAAAGCACAGAAAGTGGACAATGCTGGGCTATAGTTCTTAGAAATAGTTGGAACCATGACTAATTGTTTGATTTACGCAAAATGTGCTGCTACAATTAAGCATTAAATTTTGGCCAACAAATCTCCACTTTTTGGGGCTTTAATGATGTCCGCTGTCAGCTGTCTGTTGTCAGTTGTCAGTTGTCAGCTGTCATAAATCGGGCAATACATCAACCAGCAGCAAACACTCATCATAAGTCAAAAGGTGAGCCTGGTCTTAATCAGTTCCAAGTTGCCAGTTGCCAGTTGCCATTTGGCAGTTGGCAGTTGGCAGCCTCGAGGCAAACAATTCTTGGCTGGCTGGCAAAATAATTAAACTTCTGTTTATTGTCAAGCAATCGTGCGTTGCCTGCCTGCCTGCCACACAGAGAAAGGGAGAGTGCTAGAGAGAGAGAGAGAGAAAGAGAGAACTTCTTAATTATGTTTGATAAACTAACAGAGCTAAACTAACCCATCCTCATCCTCATCCTCAACCTCATCCCTTTTCCTTTTCTACACACATGACACTCGCGTCTACTCCTGATGAACTTCCCCTTTTTGGCTGACATAATTACGCAACAAAAAGCGGTGTGTGTGTGCTCGAGTGTGTGTGCGAGTGTGCCTGCGAGTGTGTGGATTGTTCTTTAAGCTCATGCGCTTCATTTGCTTCATTTGCAACACTTCATTTGTTGCTTGGCAAAAATCAGTAGAAGGTGCTGCAACATTTAGTTTTTGTTTTCTTGGTCACGTTTTAAACTTGAAAACAAGTTGAAAATACGCCGCTTAAAATGCGGCAAAAATTTGTTGGGCTTTGGCTACACTTAGAAAAAAAAACGACGTAAATTTAGAAAAACCGCTTTAAAAGGAAAACTGAACAAATTTCCTGGTTTTAAGAAATATTTGCTAAATACAATAAATAAATATACGAAGAAGAAAATTCTTCAAATGAAAAAGAATATTTTCTTAATACCTATTTTCCTTTTTTAAGACATATATTTCTAATATATTAGGAAAAACATTTCTAAAAGTATCAATGGAATAGCTTATTAAAAAACAAATACTTTCCACAATTCAGAAAGAAGTGGTGAGTCAGAAAATTAATGCCGCTCCTAAGTGAAAAATACAATTTCTTAAAATTAGAAATGCTCGTTTTATTCCTCAGAAATATTTTAATACTAATATTTAATATTAAGAAATAAGAATAGTCTCAGGCTAGAAATATTTTCTTCCATCAACAAATATATTTCTAAATATATTTTCTAGAAACAGGAAAAATATTGGTAAGAATTTTGTGTTCACATATAAAAAAAACTCCAACGAATTTACACATATTTATTTTGTTATATTTTAGAATAATCGATTATTGAATTAAGAAAATACAACTAATTTGTTGTTGTTGGTTTTGTATAAGCATTATTTTCTAAATAATATGGTGAGCTGCACTTTTCTAAATTTCAGAATGCTTTTTTTTTCGAGTGTATCAAGTTGTTTGCTGTTAAGGCGCAGATCCTGGCCAGAACAAGTGTCCTGGTGCCTGGCAATCCTAATTGATTTATGACATCAAAGACATATTTTTCGCAATGTTGCGTGGCCTACGTGCGTGACAGTTGCCACACACACCACACACACTCACATACACAGAGAGAACAAGAGTGCAGCAGGACTCTAGGCGGCTTGCAAGGACATGCACAGGATACACGGGCGCAGACGCCGTCGTTTGCCGTCTTGTTGATAATTTTGACTTATGGCTTGGCTTTGCGTGCGCAGGATTTGTCACATAACTCGTGCAACACATCACCACCCCCACCCCCAACCCTTCTCGTCCGGCCCACCCCTGCTCATCCACCTCACACCCCCTCAGCTGGGCCAAGTGAATTGGACAAAATAAAAAAGAAAGAGAAAAGAAATGGTTGTTGCCATTGCCAGTCTTTGGCTCTTTAAATTTGGCTACATTTTCGAGGAAATCGTTCACAGCCCATCGTCCATCCAATGCTGGAAAGTTTTTCTATTAGGCGCAATTATTTCAAGGTATTATTGCTTTTAATTAATTCAATTAAACGCTTCATAAATTTTTACTTTTTGATTTTCGTTTTGCCTGCGGCATCAGTAATGGAAAAACTTTCCCCGTGGTTGCCCAGAAGATTTTCACTCTCTGCACCGAAGGGTTTAATTAACGGCAAATGGCATTTTGGGGCGTTGCCCATTTTAAGGGGCGTGGCTGCTGCCAACGCGGAATTTTCGGCTACTTACATTTTTCGTTACATATTTATACCCTGTAAACTGTTGAAATCGGGTAAGCGGAGGAAAGCCTCTAAAGCTAAATTAAATATTTATATTCTTAATTAGCGTCAATTGCACAAGAAAACAACCTACAAATTTAGAAAACAGTCTCTTTTTAAAAACACGGGTTTCTCTTTTCTTAACTCCGAGTTTGTTTTTCCTAACAATTTAAAAAAGTTATGTTTTATTTTCAGGTTGGATTTTTATAGGTGTTCGCCTCTCTTTTGCTATTTATATTATTATTAAATATTGGTACTTTAGGATATTAAATATTAGATACAAAATGTATTGAATTTAAATTGAAATAAGATCTTAAAAATTAGGTATAAAAGATATCATTTAAATTGAATAATATAGCAGTTGCGAGAGTAAATTTGAATTAGTATGTCTAAATTTTTTTGATTTCTGAAGGTTGAGTCTCAAAATTTGGTAAATTATTTTTTCATATACACAATGCAGCTGGAGTTTATTTCATTATATTGATAAAATTCGATTATTGATTTGAATAAAAGATTTGAGAATTTAATCAATTTGCTTGTAATATAATTTGAAATAATATTGATGAGCTGGGGAGATGAGTTAAAGATTGGTTAAGTTAAGTGTCTGATTTGTCTTAATTAAAGACGGGTTACAGGGTATTTCCCAGCATTGCTCTTTCTCTCTCTCTCTCTCTCGCGGAGAGCTTCTTACTTGTGTTTGGGTTGTTTATTAAAGAATTCCCGCGGCTTGGCTTTTGCTATCATCAAATTTGATTTCGAATTGTTTTATGCGCGTTGTTTATTTGCATTTCTGTGTGCTTCACTGCACAGTTCGCTCTTGTTCTGCAAATGGTAACCAAGCTAAGCCCCAACCCCAAAAACCGACCACAGCAATGCTCTGCTCAGCTCCTTGATCAAATTAAAGTAGAACAATTCCCCGAACAGAAGAGCTCACGCTTTGCTCTTGCTGCTGCTGCTGCTGCTGGCACTTCAATTAAAAGGTCATCAGCAGTCGACACAGCTGCTGCACACGAGGGTCTCCATCAGCAAGGATACTCCTGTGTCCTGTATCGTCCTGTACCATTCACGTGAGTCCAACTAAAATGTTATTGATATGTACGAGGCGTGCTCACACCTTCCTGCCCAATTCTAACGCATCTATCAGACGTGATGACTTCCATCATTATCAGAAGTTATTTTTTCTCTCTTTTGTTTCTTTGCCACCACTGGACTGGCAAATAATCGAACTAACGTAGAACAACAATTTGTTTTAAATGCCAAAAGTGAACGAGGAGGAAATCAAACTCCTTAATAATTTATGAAATGGCAAAGAGCAAAGGTGCTGGTCAAAGCTGAACCAGAACTAGACCGGACCTGGTACTCCCGGGACGGACAATCACACCCACATGAGTATGTGTGTGTCTGTAAAAACTTTTCTATCAATTTGCTGTGTAGTCTGTAATAGAGATTAAATGCATGTCGAAAAGGCAATTAGTTTCTGGCTCGGCCAACCCTCGATTGCTGGCTTTTTCTTTTTTGGTGGGGGGCAGCAGCCGATTGAATCAAAGTGTTGCGCCATTTTTCTTGGCAGCAAGGTGTTTGGCTTGAACCCGGCCCATAATTATGCCACGAAAGTTTTTGGCCAACAACAACTGCCAGCAGCAATTGGCCCTAACCCTTTTTTGCTTTTTGTTGAATCAGACGTAACGTCAATGCTAATTAAACTCGCGCTGTCGCCGCTAATGAGCAATGAAAACAACGTGTTGTTAGATCAAAACCCTCCATCCCGCCTCCATCAAAAACCCTCCACATTCCTGGTTCTCTTTGCCTTTTATATGGACTGATAAGGGCCAGGCGTCAGGTTAAATCAGCCATCACAATAATGAAGGTACTGCCTCTAAGCACAGATTTCTTTTAAATATTTCTCAACAATTTTTCGGGCATTTTCTTTTTTTTACTGAGCCATTTAAAGGGATTAACGGGGTTTTTTTAAAGGATTTAATGAGGGTTTGTTTCTTTAAAAGGGTAGTTCGTGTTGGCTGCTGCACTTTTTTGGGCTAGTTTTTAATAAGCTTTGGAGTTATTTTTTTGTTTTTAAAGCTTTTTTAAGTATGTGCCAAGCCGATTTTTAATTTAATTTGCTGGCAGTCAAACTGATTTCCTGCTTTTCACATTTATTTGCCCCCACGTTTTTTTTATAAAAAATCAAATTGACAGTTAGGTAACGGAGCCAGCAAGCTGACAGATAACCAAGAGTATAAAATTGTTTTATGGTAATTTTCATCACAAGAAAATGTCAGAAAACTAGCTGAGAATTTTAGTTAATTCGGGTTAAAAATCCGTACAAGAATTTAAGGATCTCATTAACTTAATATTTATTTTTAAATTATTTAATGTGGACTGAAATTAGACGACCCACTAAATCATAAAGTATATTTTTTATTTATTTAATGTCGATCATTAATATTAAATAAAATTAATATGAATATATATATAAAAAACAACACATAATAACAAGCAAACTTAATATTAATGCTTTTAAAATACAAAATAAGTTTTATAACATTTCTGTCGGCGTTTTATCCACTGCTCTTTTTATATAAATTCTATACACACGTTACTGCAATTTCTGCACTGGTCAAACACTGAAAACTGTAAGTAATATGCATTTGGTATTTTTGCACTTAATAAATTCAAATAACTACATTACTTTTATGAGCCAAAATTCGAAACAAAATATCGCTTTGGAAGTAGTTCAAATTGAGAATGACCGACTTGAATATACCCAATAAAAACCGAATATAAAATAAATAATATAACAATAATTAATAACGAATATATTGCTTTACATTATCTTTATTTCAAGAGTGTGCTTCTAATAACAATTTCTTTATACTTGAATAAAAAATGAGTATATATTGCAGAAATATAATCTCAGATAAGATTTAAAATTGTGCTAATAAGATTCTACATTCTAGGCTAGAAAATTGTTGAATCAATCTCAGAACCAGAGTATTGAATCAAATATAAATACTATTGCAAACTCAAATCAAGAATATAAACTTTCTTGACTTAAGCTTGTGTCTCTCATATGAGATTTGTCCATTCTAGACTGAAAAATTCTTGAATATCAAATCAACAATATAATAAATAAAAAAATAAATATAGAATTAATTGCTATCCATTTTGTTGACTCAGGATTGTGGCTCTAGTATAATATTCTAAGTTCTAAATCCAAAAATTCTTGGTTCAATTTGCGAATTATTTTCCTAAGTGTTACAAATTGTCTGTGTTAGTCGAGTTAGTCCTGAGTTAGTCTTATAGAGTATATGCGTATTTGAAATATATATCATAATGCGTCGCACTTTGCCATAAAAATTACAATTGACTTTGAACTCTTCGCAAGCAGCAGGACAGCATTTTTACATTTTGTCAGGGAGCCAAGCGAACAGGACGAGCTGTGGCGATACATGGAAAGAAACTCAGCTCAGGGCACAGCGCCGTTGTCGCCATTGTTTGTTTGGCCTGCTTTCTTTTTATGGCACCAAGGTACACCATATACCATATACACCATATATACACCACAACCAGACTGGGACTAACCCGGACAGATGCGGACGGACGACAATGCAGTGGCTCTCTCGATTGCGCTTCAAGGTAGCCCAGAGAGTCGAGTCTGAGTCTGATGTCTGAAGTCTGGGGCCAAAAATGTTATGGCGAAATTATGCGGCGTCGTATGCCCCTGGTGTGTTTATGACCCCTCTCCCTCTCCCTCACCCTTCCCGCCCCCTCGAGCACTCCGGGACACAGTCGAGCACGGGGCGCGTTGATGAGCTTGGCGCGCCGCAGTCTGGCGACAACGCACTTTGCCATACCCAATAATTCAGTCGCATCGGCGAGCTTGTTCAGCTTCAAATATATGTTACGATATATACACTCAGCAACAAAAAAAAGAAGCGAAATCGAACTGGATTTTAGAAAATCGCCATAAAATTAAACATGATTCGCCTTGAAATATAGAAAAATATACCGAAAAATTTCTTAATTTAAGAAAGCAACGAAACTGCATAGAAAAAGAATCTTTAATTTTGAGAATTTTTGTTAATATATTATTCTCGTTTCCCTACTTTGCAAAAGTAATACCTTACTCTAAAATTCAGTTAGAAATATAAATCTAAAAATGTGAAATTTTAAAATATTTATGATTAATTATATTCTGAGCAACAGAAAAGATTGTTTAAGATGAATTCTGTGTCCTGGAAATCAGATAACTATTTTTTAGCTTTTAGAAATCCTGGTTTTTAGAAAACACAAACTTGCTTCTTAGAAATATTCTTTCTGCTTGATAAGGTGAGGAGCCCCTGGCGCCAAAACTATATTCAAAATTCAGGACTATCTTTTTTGCTGAGTGTAGTACTAAAAGCCCTACCCATCTTCTTAGACTCAGTCTCCGCCGTTGCCTTTTGCACTTTTTTCCGTGCAGTTAAACATGAGATGCATGACAACCAAGCCAGAGGGGTTGCAGAGTGGGGGTTGCTGAGTGGGGGGTTGCAGAGTGCGGGGGGGGGTGGCGTTGAAGTTGGAGCAAAAGCAGCAGCACTTCATTAGTTCAACACAATGATGCGGCGGCAGCCGAAGAGTTTATCAGTTACTCGATTCGTTTTGGTTAAAATTAATTGCCGCAACACAGACTGAGTGAGAAAGAGAGAGAGAAATCGAGAGAGAGAGAGAGGGAAGTAGTAAATACATATTTAATTAATCGGCGATTTGTGCACTGAGCCACGCCGTTTGTCTCCACCAAAAATGTTGTAACTAATCGATGCCATCAATTATGTTGATAGATTGGCCCAAGCCAAAGCCACGTAAAACTCTTGCCAAGAATAGTTGGCCACTTTATCACTGTTGGCAGCTGGCTGCTTACCGCTGCTGCTGCTGTTGCTGCCACATCTTGCTGCTGCTGAGGTGCACGTAATTGAATCTGTTTTGGGGGTTGGGCATCAACTCGAATTCCTATTCATAAGCTGGCCATGTAAATAACAACGTGAACGTGGCGCTTGTCAAACTTTCAAGCAGCCTTTTGAAGTGCCCCACAACACACAACACACCCATAACTAGCCACAAGGATGCGGTTAAAAAGAATTGTTTTTTGAAAAAAAGTGAAGTAGAAGCATTGCAGTTGGACATAAGCGACTGCAATATACTTTGTGCCATTAACGTCAGTTCTACAACTATTAAAGACATAGGTTGCTCGATCTTAACAGCAATTTACAAATTTTAGCCTAATCTAGATTTAATATTCTTTTAATTTTAGCTAAGTACACTCTGCGAAAGAGAGTAAGAAAGATGGCACATGCTATATGTATGTATAAATAATAATAAAATAATAATTTTATTGAATTTTTAATATTAGCAGATAACTTTTAAGTGAGGTTAAAATGCGATGTTAAATTAAAGGCACATCTTCTTCATTAGAAAATTACAAATATAATTCTTAAAAATGTTTCCTCTGCTTCCACTAGTTGCCTTTACTCAAAACAAAGGTAAATATAGAAAGATTAACATTTTGAACACAGAAGAAATTTTTCATAAGCAAATGATAAAAGTGCGTATCTCTGATTAATACCTAAGGCAGTGCTTGTTATCAATTACACAATAAATGGAACAGGATTTTTTAAAATTCTATTTGCAATTTGTTTGTACTCTAATTATTTGTATAGGTAGTTTAAATATATGGAAAAGTGTGTGCTTTTAATTAATTTATTTATATCGAAGAATTATATCGGCGTGTTCTCGATTAACAGTCAAAACAAATTTAGCCCAAGGACTTTAACCCGGGCCTTAGCCGGACATTTATTGCTTAAGCCCAATAAACTCTTTACCTACGCCGACAGTGTATTTAAAAACAGGAGCGTGCAGGCGTGGACAACAGACGGACGTGTGTCTGATCTGAATGCTAGATAAAATTATTACCCTTTTTTATTTTGGACCAAGTCCGAGTGCTAGACTGAATGCAAGTTGTTGTTGTTTTTGCTGTTGCTGCTGCTGCTTATTTCCTGTTGGACACTTTCCGTTTGTCGTTTGTTGTACAAAAGCTCTCTCACTCTCTCTCTTCCACACTCTCTCTCCCTCTTGCTGTCCCACTTGCACGCTAAGGTCCCCTGTCTGCTAGCTATTTTTTTTATGGTCAGCGCCACGAAGCGCACAATAAGCATCATCAACAACAACAACAACAACAAGGACAGGAACAACAACAGAAACCACGATGCCAACTGCGTCGCACACTCAACGTCATCAGCAGCACATTGTGTGTGTGTACACTCAGAAGAAAGGCCAACTGCATTTCATATAATCGCCTAGAAATCAAGAAACCGTTTTTTAATATAAAAAAAAAATACAAATTAGAAAGGCTTTCCTTTATTATTAAAAAATGCACTTCCAAAAAGTAGAAGTGCAAATAATAATTTATAGAAAAAATATTTTCAAAATATCAGAAAATAGTAATGCAATTTACTGGCTCGTCTTTAAAAATCGTAACATAAATTATTTAAATTTTATAAACGATCTAACATATTTGTAAATGTACAGTACTAAAATACTACTGTTTATTAATAAAAAAATATAAACGTTTTTTGTATATAGAAAAATGCACTTTGAAATTAAGAAAAGAAAAATCTTGGTTTTTAGAAATGCACTTTCTAAATAATAAGTTGAGTTACGCTTGGTGGTTAATTCTAGAATTCAGTTAGAGTTTTTGTCTGAGTGTAGTCGGTTGAGCTTGGGAGTCGTGGTCCAGTTGGACTCTCAGTAAGACTGAGAGTCATGGTCCGATTCGCAGTCCGATTCCCAGTGCGAGTTCGAGGCGCCACCAAAGACGATGGCCGCATGCCGATAATGTGCGGCCATAAGGTAATGAAAATTTTATCTGATTTGATGTGCGCCTGCGAATAGTTGGCAATTTTATGCTGCACCCTTTTTCCTTTTATATATTTTTTCTCTATTTTTTTTTTTTGTGGCTAGTCTTTGATTTGATTCTGGACACCCGGGAGCTTTTTGGGCGAATGATAGATACAATATACTTTGTGGTCAACATATGTGCCCAAAAGGTATTGGGCATTGTAGTCGCATTTGATTGAAATTTGAATTGTAAACCCCGAAAAAAAAAGAAAAGGATTTTCACTTATCCTGCACACCCCCATCCCAATCCCCCCAATCCCTGTACGTACTTGTGTGTACGTGCCTCGTACTCAACTCAACTCAACTCGGCTACTATTTCATTTTAGATTTTAATCAATGTTGTTTGATGTGACACGTTTATGTGATGATGTTGTTACCAGAACCCAAGCCAAAATAAAAAATAAAAAGGATGTGCAACATATGCACAGAATGCGCCACTTGCCGTTTAATGAAGGCACAATGCCACAGACACAGGCATTAAACCCATAAAAGAAAAAAAGAGAAACAGAAAAAGAAACTGAGTTTAGAGAATCACAATAAGATTGCTTCATTATACGCATTATTGTTCATAATTTGATGTGTGCGATTTCATTGAGCGATTGAGAAAAGCGAGCAACAATATCTTACACATGTTATGCCATAAATTGAATGTTATTAATGAAATCTCTATAAAGAAGTTACTCACTGATGCCACAATACAAAATAACGAGTCGGAATAAAACGAATAGATGAATATAATCCAATTAGATTGCGACGAGACATGCAAGGAAAAGGAATTGTACCAATTATTAGCTATAATGCGATAGATAGCTTAAACAATGTAATAAATAGCCCATGAAATTTAAATCTAAATATTACATTTTATTTAAACTTAATTTATTACTCACCTTAGTCGACATTAAATTAATTAGGTGGAAAATTAATATATAATAATAATAATAATAATATGTTACATATTTCTAATTTTTTATATTTAATTTAAATATTAAACTACATTTTTAATTTAATTGTAAATATTTTTTATCTTTTTATTTGATGTTAGTCGAATAAGAATAAATAAATTATAAATAATTTGATAGAAAATATAAATTGAATAGCTGTAATACTAAATAATTAAATTATTGAATAGCATTCTCTAGGCGAGAGAGTTCGTCTAGGAGATACCCAGCTCCTATATGTATATATAGATCGCTGATAGTAATTTGTTCAATATGAATTCGAATGTCCTTTTTTTTCACGTTCTGGTTAATGATGAAACTTTACAGTTTTACAGTTGACTACCTGAAGACGAATCCCGATGGTATTCGATATATTTAAAAGCATATACAAAATAAAAAATCACTTTAAAATTAAGAAAGCGAAAAACATATTTAAAATGAAATGTATATAGTTGATCAATATTATGTCTGGGTATACTATGTATCAGTTGAAAGGTTATATTTATACATTTGTGTATTTTATAACTATCGTACATCGATTAGTATCGATATACGCGAAACGTAGGCAGTTCTCTATAAAAATCAAACGAGCTTGATCTGCTTGTCTCTGTTCATTCATACTGATGGAGAATCTAAAAAAATCGACTAAATCGAATCGATTCTTGATACTGATTTGGTATATATATACTTTATGTGGTCGCAGGTGCTTCTTTCTGCCTGTTACATATTTGTCACAACTCCAAAACACTTTTTTGCCCATTTCTAATGGTTTCCTGCTCTTACCGAAAGTAATTCCCTGACAACCTTAATGATCTACTTGTCTGTATATATATTGCCTAAACAACTTGCTCTAGCATTGCGTGATATATGTAGGGCTGTGGGTGGGTCGTTAGTTGAGGGTTGAGGGGAACTAAATGATTTCACCCACACGTAGCTCACATAAGCGGTGCAATAAATAACAGCTAAACAAGCCAATTGAGCAGAAATCGACTGTTTGCTGGGCATACACACAATAAATAAATAAATAAATAAATTCGGGGGCAAATAACACCTGCAACCCAGCAACAATGGGACAGAGTCGTCTCCAAAATGTGGCAGACGTTGCAATTATCGACAGAGCCAGCTTCGAACTCTTCAACAAATCCAATAAACTTCACAATCCAGCAGCACATAAATATTAAACGATGATTGAGCTGCAACTAACAACACACACACACACAACACACACCGCACAGATTCAAACACACACACACACACAACATGCCCCGCAAAAAGCTTACGAAAAATTACAATTTATTGGACATTTCCGCTCTGACAAAAATGGACAATCGAAGATTTATGTCCGATGCCCAACGATTTGCCAGCAATTTATGGCCACGATTCGACGTGGCCCAGTAGAAGTGGCCAACACTTAATACCTGGTCAAGTGTAGCACGATTCCCTAAACATTTAAGCATTTGTGTGTTGTCTTTAAGCCAAACGAGAGCCAGACAGAAAGACAGACGAGGCGAATGAAATAAAAGTTGATTATTATGCAGCTATGAAACTGAACAAAAAGGCACCTCAATTGCATTTCGCAGTTACTCAAATTTGCATATAATTTTGTTTGTGTGGCAAACTAACAATTTGTAACTAAAACTTGTATGCCACAGCTGAAGAATGCTCGACTAAAAGTTACTCTGCAAGCAGGTAGTACAAATGTGGTGTGATATTAATCTGTGTGTACTTTAGGAGAAGCTTCAAACTAAATTTCTAAATTGAGCTACATATTATAAGGCTATACAGATCTAGTTCAATTAAAACTTTTGAGTAGTTCTATTCAAGTTAAATGTATTCCATTCTTTTAAAAAATATTTTCTCTTCATTTCATTAATTTTTGAGTAATAACATAACTCTGTGTATTCTTAATTGTATATTAATTTATAATTTTCATTTGAAATTTGTATTTTTTAAAACCTCTTCAAACTTTGTTTACGGTTTTGAGTCCACTTTATGGATTATTAAAAGTAAAAAAAATATCTCTTGACGTTATAAGATTTAAATTGTAATTTGAATAAATAAATATAAATTAAATAAATAAAAAATAATAATAAATAAATAAAAAATAAACGTATTTATTTAATGTGGTCTACAAGCAGTCTACAAATTGTAAACAAGTTTTAAAAATATTAGTATTTATCTAGAATTTATATCACTGATAAACCTTTCAACCAGGTTACACACATATATGCCCGACAATATTATACCCTTGTTTTTATGCATTTTTAATAGGTAGAGGGTATGCAAAACTAAAACTAAATAAATGCCAAACAAGGCCCAAAAACTTGCCGTACCCCTCGGGCTTTGGCTAACTTTATTATGCCCGCTTGCAAGCTCAGATCATACACTATATGTATATATATAGATGTATATATGGAGGTTATTTATATGTGCGAAAGTTTGTTGTAATGAAAGGACTATCTGCGGCTGGCTGCCTGGCTGCATTTGCCATAAAGCTCGACGTTGTCCAAAAATAAAATGCAGAGATTCTGATTTCATGCTGCCGACATGTGTCACTCTGCAGTCCAACCGGCATGAAGATTTGCGGGCCTAAGTGAGCCATGAGCACCATGCCCACGCCATCCTACTTGCCAACGTGCCCCCGATTCCTATGCCACTTCTGGCCTTGGACTCGAGAGCTGGTCAAGTTTGGGCACAATGTGAAATTTGCATTTTCTAAAAACATTTGCGAGCTCTCAGAGCCCGCAGCAGCTGCTCTAGCATCGCATAGAAAGGGATCGGTTAAGAGGCGGGAGGGGGCGTGGTCGTAGGTGTTTGGCAGTTAAGCTGGCCACAGCGGCCACTTGACAGCGACTGGAGGCGACTCGAGCAATGCTCTTCCATCATCGTCGCAGTCATTCCCCACTAATTCCTCAGCAGCAATTTATCAACAATAAACAGTTGCAGACATCCCAACAGAGTGTGTGTGTGTGTGTATCTGTGTATGTGTTTGCCTATGTGTGTGTGTGTGTGTGCTTGTATCTGTTGATGTGTGTGTGTTTGTGACGTTCACTGTCCCAAACAGGAATAAATGAAAAGTTTGCAATTACTGCTCCGGGCAGCGGCTTTAAAGTGACTGTTTTTTGAATAAACACACAGAGGAAAAAAATTGCATTCCAAAAACAAAAAATGTAAGTTTGAAGAGTTTCCTTTTCGCGAATGGAAGTTCTTACATTGTTGATTGTAATCTCTGTTAAATAAAAAATACACAAAGAAAAAAAATGCATTCGCAAAACCAAAAATTGAAATTTTGATTTAAGAGTTATTCATCTGTAGACAGAGATTCTTTTACTACGAATTTTAATCTCAAAATAAGAATGTATTCTAAGACATGCTTTGTAAGCTAAATTCAAATTACCGTCATTTAAAATTGCCAATAAATTTATAAAATCGACCGATTGTTCCTATAAAGGTTATGTGGAATAGAAATCCGCTGTTGATACTTTTATGTTCCAATTTCATTTGGCTAAATTTGGGTATAGGATAACTTGGAAAACATAAAGAAGTTTTCCGATGTGGGCATCTTCGACATATTAACTAACTGCAGAATAAAACGTTTATATGCTATATATATTAAAGTTTCAATACAGTTTCAAAACTGACGGACTAGTTTGAATAGGGATAGAAACACAGAAAATTTTCTGTAATGAAAATTAATTTTAATATACTACTTAAAAATCAAAGCTATCAATAACCACTTTTCAGAGTCCTAAGCTACAAATTAAAAAATTCGGAAAATACAGATGGTTCCTAATATTTAGTATAACCTTCCTTTTTCCTTTATGATATCTTCCAAATGTTGGGAAATGCCTTTCAGAAAGATATTGGTGTCATTACCACTTATTTCGAAATATTTAATTAAATTCTTAAGAATTCCTTAAATGAAATCTTGCGTTTCTTTGTCCTTTTCTTAGATACGCTCAGTATTATGACATTTTTAACTGTTTGCAGTTGTCAATAAGCCATTCTTCACAATGAAAACGTTTTAATACCCTCTACAAGAGTTTCAAAAAAATTAGAATTTTAATTCAAGAGCTTTTCAAGCGAATGGCAACAATATTTTAATTTATTAAGAAAGCTAGAATTAAATATTATGAACTTTAATCTCATAATAAGGAAGTGTTCTTACAAATGAGCAGCAAGAATACAGCAAACTTGCTATAACGCTGCTTAAATCTTGAAGAAACGTATTCAATCTGAGCTTATATGCTGACTTAAGATACGTTTGTTCTTGAACCAACTATATATTTTATTATTTTGAGCCAGAGACAGCTGAGCACATTGTTAAGTATTCTATTGATTTTTGTACATTTTTGTGTTTTGCATGTGGCACTTATCAATTACCCAAAGACACACTTGACTCACTTTGTATGCAGCGTGTTTTAGGCCAAATTCACTTACAGCTAATTCAACAAATGAGCTTACAATTCGCACATTGTTCAACACACACACATAGACACACACAGACATACAGAGAGAGACGCCGCCAATAATCCAATAAAAGCGCTGCAATTTTCGCGCGATGCGTTTAATTTCATTTACGCCTCATTTGTCGCCTGTCAGTTTCGGCTTCACTTCTTGTCTGCCAATTTTCGCATATAATTTTCGATAAGCGGGGGTCTTTGAGAACGTGCAACCTGTTGCAGCAACAAGTTCTTCTTCTTCTCCCATTTTATATGCCACTCGATTGATTCAATTGAGGCAATTCAATATTGTCAATGAGTGAAAATGAATGTGAATGCGAATGCGAATTTTTCTCATGCTAATGAGCATTTGTTCTTGTCGTTTGGCTGACTCATGATGACTTGTGCTTTCTGACAAAGCCCATTTAAATAAAAACACCTTAAGACGACTCACACACTCACACACACACACATATTGACACATTTGATGTGGCGCCATATTGGCTTTAATAAACTTGTCGCGCTGTTAACTTTATTAAGATTAATGACAAAGTTCGCTCAGATTTTTGCAATGGGTTTTCTGCAAAATTGAAAAGCGAATACGTTTTTTGTTGCTTTTACAATAAAAGCACATTTCACTTGTTTTAATGACGTCATTACGTGGCATTTACTTGCGTCATACCCGCACGGTAGTCAAAAGCCAAGACGTTAATGTGTCCAATAATTTAATTTTAAGTACCTTGCAAAAAGAAATACGGCCACATTTTTACAGACAATTTCCTTTAATGGCAAGCAAACTAAAACAACAACAACAACAACAGCAGCAGCAAAAATAACTAACTGCAGTCCTTGTCCGGAACCTGTCGAAGCGTAGAGAAGACCACCTCGAAGTCCACCTCCAAGTACAAGTCCACGTTCAAGTCCAAGTCGAAAGTCAAAGTCAGACAGAGGCAGAGTCCTGTGCAGCAAGGAGTCCTGTTCGCGCCATTAGCCAGGACAGTCGCCAGGCAGCCACGTGTAAGGACGACGCTGCGTGTCCTGCAGCCAAAGGCAGCGAAGGTAATTGCATGGAAAAAGTGATGCTCTGTGTGGGGCAGAGATGTGTAGAAGTGGAGCTGCACACATCCAGTTGTTGTAATTGAAAATTTAATATTTATTTCGCAGTTAGTAAATCAAAGTTCAACGCAGTGGATAACACTGAAATTACATATTCATCATACGCAAGGGATGCACTAACAGCACAGTGGGACACATGTGGAGAAAAAGAGTGTGAGAGAGAGAGAGAGAGAGCTCGACTAGTAGATATTCTGCACGCAATAATTTAGAGACTGTTTAGAGAAAATATGCTTTCTTATATATGTTACAATCAGTAGGACAACTTTATGACACATTCTATTCCATTAAATAATATAAATATAATAATTGAAAATATATTTTTTTCTTTTAAATATACCTATTATAGCAGATGCTCCCTTTGCCCATCTCGAATAGATACAGGGTATACGGGGTAAAAAGAGAAAAGTGCGCACACATGTGAAGAGCAGGCAACCCTGGCGATAAATCAACAAGCCAACCTTTGCATGAGTTTCACTTTTCTTCTTTTTTTCTATTTGCTGGCAGAGTGAGTCAGCATAAAGTAATAAAGTTGCTGTTGACTGGTGGGAGAGGAGTGGGTGGTGAGGGGTGGTAAGCTATTATGGCCCATGTAATACGCTCATATATGGATTAGTGTTCGATAATGCGGCGAGGACAAAGTTTCTGCAACAGTTGCCCATTTTGCAGGCATATGCCGGAGGTGCATAAAAACACAAGTGAATAACTGACTGACTGAGTTTAAAGCTAAATAAATAAAGCAAGCAAGTGTGTGTGTGTGTTGTGTGTGTTGTGTGTAGTGTGCACAACATGACGTATGTGTAATAAAGCGCCGCGTTGAGTCCTTCTGGCAACGCCACAAATATTTCACAGCGCATTTTAACTGCAAAATCATAAATAACAACATGTAAATAGCTTTTATCTAACAACTCGTCAAGCGGAAGCAGTGTGAATAATAAAAAGAACAACAAAAAAAAAATAGAAACTCTCTCACGCTACGTGGTCAAAAGGGACATGCCCCCAAAATCCTTAACCACGATTCGCTGCCGGCGGCGACACTTCAGCGTTGCAGCGAGCATCAATTAAACCTAAATTGTTGCAGTTGTTAACACGCAACAAAATTGTCTGCTGCACTGCAGCAAAAAAGTGCTGCTAAAAAACGCAAAACAAAAAGTGCAGAAAGAATATGCAGCAAATTGGTAAAACGTCAAGTGTTAAAATGGCAGCAAAGAGGGTGGAGAGATGGGTGCAGAGAGGGGAATGGCAACGGACTGCATAGAAGTGCAGCTGCACAAAGCCGCAGCATGAATTGGTTACTTGGTAAGGGGGGTTGGGGCATCAGTGTCCAAAGGGCATATTCTACACTCCGAAAAAAAAACTATCTGAATTTAAAAGATTGACCAAAGCTAACTCTCCGTATTTCTCTTTTCTTAGTTTTAGAGTACATTTTCCTTTAATTTAGAGAAAATGTGCCTAATTTTCAGGGTGTCTCTTATCAGTTCACAAGAAACTCAACACTTTGTGTTGCTTATATTAATACAAAATATACACCATTTTTTTAAAGATTTCTTTAATGCAAACATTTTAGATAGTTTATAAATTCATATAAAGCAAGTCAGAGCTAAGCTCTAAAATAAATATTTATATTTAATTACTCGTTTATGAATTTTAAGAATAATTTATTCTTTTCAGATATGTATTTCTGAATACTAGAAAATATTTCTAATGTAAATAATAAAAAAAAGAAAACCCTGCTTTTGTGATTGTCAACTTGGAGCAAACATTTTAAATATAAACAAAAATGTTTTCTTATATTTAGAAATAATTGGTTTGCATTTCTACAATTTAGAAATTCATTCTTTAGATGGCATATTTTTGGGATTGTCGATCTAGGACGATTTTTTACCTGAGTGTAGCCACTGCTTTGATGGTATTTATTTTTTTTCAACACTGGTTCCGCACCGGGCAGCGAGCAATTACGTCGCTTGAAATATTGACAATTACTTAAATTTATCTTTTCTAAACCGTTGCATGCACCTCAGCCGGCGGCATTTGTCAATCACACAGACTGACGGACGGGCAGACAGACAGACAGGCAGACAGACAGACTGAGAGACACTTCACGCGTGATATATTTGAAGTGACCAACACTGCTGCAAACCCCAAGCCCAAAACCGATAGCGATTCAAACACTGGCAAAATGCGACTCTGCTGCATGCATTGGTCTGTATAATTTTTGCATATTTTGAGCGCTCGGCTGCATTCCACGCGGCTGCTCACCTGCGAATCGAAATGGATGGCTGACTAACTGAATGTGTGAGTGCAAGTGAGTGCGAGTGCGAGTGCCAATGGGTGTATGTATGAATGCGTCGCTGCGGTGGCGCCCAGTGCTGTGCAATGGCCTGGAAATGATTTAATGCTCAAATTGTGGTCAGGACGGATTTAAAATTTATGTGGCGCAGGTAAAGCGATTTAATATCGGACCACTGCAAAACAGCTGCCTTTATATATATATATATTTTGTTTTACATTTTTTTGTAATATTTATTTATATAAATTTGTATTATTTGAGCGCATTTTCAACTAATTAACTTTAAAGGCAAAGATGAGTTGGATTTGTGCTTCTATTTTCGTTTGCGGACTGTAATTAATCACTGTCTGCCGCGTTTGCAATGTGCTAACAAATTAACACCAGAGATGCCAGAGAATCTGCTGTTGCAACTGCCTGAACTGCTGCGGCAACAAAACACGGCAACATTGTAGCGCAAACTTTAGTTCAAAATGCATTTGCCTGCCAAATTGGAATCGCATATTTTTGCCATCTTCAGTTTTTTTCGCATTATTTGCATTTGCACGGCACCCGGATGAGTTACAAAAATCCATTTGCTGCCTGAGCTCATTAGTCTGACCTAACAACACTCTATTCTGCTGCTGACGAGTCGTCTCCCCTCCCCTCCCCCTCTTCATACTCTAAAATAAGCGAGGAGTGCGGCCAAGGAGAAGGGCTGACGAGCCGCGTGACGGATGTGTGTGAAATTCAAGCAGCTCTCGAGACGCATACGGAAAGAAACAAATATGGCAGACTAAAATCAGGAATATATCTTCAAGTGAAGAAAAATATAATTTATTTTTTATCTATAGTAAAAATAATTAATTTAATTATAAAGAATAATACAATTAATAATACAATTCAGATCGCAAAGGTGTTTTGGTTGCTTATTTTGAGTGCGTTTCATTTTGAAAGAAATCTAAGTAAAGCGTATCAAAATATGTGTTGTACAATAACTCAGTGAATTTATTTCGAATATCTTTTTATATCTGCTATTATTTTAAGACAAAAGGTAGGCGTTTGTTTAATTATAATGCATTTGTTGCCTATCCAATGTGCCAAGTTACAATTGAGTAACTACATTTTCAAATGTATGCCAAAAGGAAATATTGTTGAACCTAAAATTAAGTTAGTTGTTTGATGTAAAAAAAGATATTCATACTTTAAAACAAGACTGTTGTTTTTTCTCGCTGTGTATGCAAAGGCATGGCAACTACTTATTTTCGACACAGAAAATCAGCAGCCAGAAGCAGCTGACGTGAAACACTAAAATAGACATCAGGTTGGCAGGTGGAATGGGGAAATTGGGTGAATGGTTGGGGAGAATATCTTAGTTGCTTTTTGGACCATTGTCCTGGCTAAGCTGTTCGAGTTGGAGTTGGAGATTTGGAATTGGAGCTTGGGTCAACAACAGCCGCATCATCGTTTTTATTGTGTGGGCATTTTTATGAGCACTTTGAATGCCCAGCAAAAAACACAATAAAATCAATGAGGTGTGTGTGCCACAGTGTATGTGTGCTGCACCTCAGAGGCAAGGCAAACAATCAGGCAACACACACACGCACACACTCACACATACACACACCCAGACACACACTTGGCTAGAACAGCTAAGCAATCAAGCACAGGCAATGGCCACCTACAATGCACTGATGAGTTCCTTTCCGCTCCACACCACCTTCTGCATGCCTTCAACGTTTTTACCTATTCATACGTTATTATTATTATCCTTGCACACTCAGGCACACCCACACACACACACACACACACACACACTCGTGCACACACTAACACGTTATCCTGGCCCGCTTTGTTGAGCACTTTGCGAGCCGAAGCCAAAGCCGAACAAAGAATGTGCTTTATTGGCACTTTTTGCACAATTGCCGCCCCCTCCAAGCCACTCCCCTACCCCTCACCCCACCCAGCAGTAAATGAGCGTGGCATTGCTGAGGGGAAAGGGAGGTGGGAGGCAGAGTCATTGGATGCCAGGAGGCCAACACAAGGTACACGAACGTGGCACAGTTGCGGCACTCAAAACAAAAAATCGAACTGAATTTTATAAATGTTTTAATTTATAATTTCATTTACTTTATTGTATTGACTTAATTTAAATATGAATTTAATATTTAATATATACATATAAAATATAAAAAAAAACCCTGAATGTTGAACATACTTTTAAATATTTTGAAAAATATACCCTGGAATTATAAAAGAATAGTTCTGGAATCAAGAAAGTAAATTTCTCAAAATCACCGATTTTTTTTTACTAATTTCAGGTTACTTTTCCCAAAATGTAGAACAAATATGACTACAAGCAACTCTAATATTAGCTTTATTGTTGCTTATTTTAATCAACATTAGTATTTTAATATTTCACATGTATTTTTCTGAGTGTGTCACAGTTGCTGCTGCTGCTCAACGTTAACGTTTTCTGTCTCGTCATTGTTGCGCTTTGGAGGCAACAGCCGGTATTGATGTGTGCCCCACCTAACCACCTAACCACCTCACCCCAGCACCGCCAACCCCCTTGTAAATCTAGAAGCTGCTGTATTAGACGAGGCAATGTGGCAAGGCAAAGGATAAACACATTCATGGTGTGCAATCGATTGGCATAATGTGAAGCATTTTATTAAGGTTATCAATCGAGTATGAATACATAGGTGTGTGTGCAACGGTGTGTGACAGTGTGTGTGTGTGTGTGTGTGTGTGTGTGTGTCGGTGTGTGTGTGTGTGTGTGTGTCTGTTGTACGTGTTGTTTGTTTGGCGAGCAAACAGAGCCAGGACAACGAGGCACAACGGAATTGCCCTTATCGTAAGTGCCGCATAAAACGTTCATCGATATGAATTATGCGGAAATTATTAGAAAGCATTTAAGCGGAATTATTAATGAGAAAGTTCAGCAAACAATTCAGTTCAGCTCGGTTCAGGTTGTGTTTCAGTTGAGTTGAGCTGAGTTGAGTTGAGGTGAGAAGTTGAGACAGACACTTGGCAGCTGACGCTTTGGTTGCCTTGAGGTGTTTGTGCCAGCAAGTGTTGCCTGCCACAAGGGGCAGCTTAAATGAGAGACTTTATATTGGGAGGAGAGGTGAATCTGGCATAAGCGATTTTTGATATGTGCTGGGGTATAAAAAGGATTTGCTTGGCATTTAAATAAGGGGGAAAACTTGATGGTTTGATTAAGTTTTAAAAATAAAGCTTAATGGAAATAACAATCAACTTTAACTAAACCAAATCACATTTACTCGTACCAGAATTAATATTATTAAAAGTTCAACATCATATAAAAAGTGTAAAACATTTTTAAAAGTTATCATTTATGCAATAGAAATTTAAGGTTTTATGATGAAAAAAAATAAAAATATATATATGATAAGGTATGATATATATGATATAAGATGTGCTTTGTTTAAAATAGGGGGATAACTTGGTAATTATAATTACAACATTAAAACTAATACCTCATAAAAGTAGCAACAAATTTTGGGTAAACCAAAACAAATTTTCCCTTACAAGTATCTTATTAAAAGCCTAACATCATAAAAAATATGTAAGCAATTTCTTAAAGTTAGTTTTTATGCTAAGTTTTTATCTTTCTTCACATCTATTTTTATTATATACGCTGTAAGTATGCACAGAAAAGATCAATCTTGTATCAGCTAAAAAATATACATTTTCCGAAATATGTATCTTACCCAGTTTTAGAATTCTCATGCTATTAATTTTTAGTTGAATTTAAGTAATATTCTTGTATATTAATAATATTCTCACTAATATCCTAAAAGATTCAAAATTTAATTCATTCCACTATTGTAGATAAAGCACAGTCAACTTAAAAATACTATATCTTAATGAAGGTATTTCTTATAAAAATAAGATATGATATTTATATTTATTTTATTTTATTTATATATATATACATATATATATATATATATTCTTTTGCAAAAAATCAATTGACCCTTTTAACAACTTTTATCGGGTATAATTAATAGCAAGTAATCAAATGTGTGCTGTAAGCCTAATTTTTATAAGCAAATACATTTAATTATACTTTTCTTATGTAAACTTTAATATAATATTCTTTTAGCTTATTCTTAATTAATTTAATTTTCTTAATAATTTAGAATATTTAAGTTTCAACAAAGGCATTCAGTTTGTTGTTTATGTCATCTAAGGGCTTTTTATCTTACTACATACTCAGTCACACACACCCACACACACCCGCACACACACACAGACACACACACTCATTTACACAAAATGGCCCACGTTTAACAATCAAACCGTGTTTTGGCCATGTCTATTGTGCATTGTAAAACATGACCAAATGTGATTGTTGTTTGAGTTGTTTTCCTTGTTGTTGTTGCTTGTGTTGTTGTTGCTGTTGTTGTTTTCCTTGTTGTTGTTGCTGGCGTTTCACCTTTGAGCATAAAATGCACAGCGATAAAAGCGCAAAAACAAATTTGCTGGCAAATGAAATGAACAACATACGCCACGTGGGCGGTTGGTTTTTGGGTAAGAGGGAAAACAGGGAGGAAAGGGGGAAATGGGGAAAATGGCGAAATGGGGAAAGGGGGCGTTGCCAGAGATGCGGCTTTGCGGTGGGCGTGTGTAGCTCAATGAAAAATACAATCAAATGCATTCAGCTGGAAAAGCTGTACGCAAAAATAAATACACATCTATAAGCATGTGTGTAAAAATACACACACATAAATATATGTGTGCTGTGTCTATGTGTGTGTGTGGGTGTGTGTGTATGTGTGTGTGTTGTGCCTGTTTGCACTTGTGGGTTGCACACTTTTGGCTGCACACAATTGGATTAAAATTTACACGCAATTCAGCCTCGACGGCCACACACGCAATTATCTGGCAAATGCAACGAGGGAGGTGTGCGGTGTGTGCGGTGTGTGTGGTGTGTGTGTGTGTAGAGCTAGTCTGGTGTTGTTGTTGTTGTTGGTCTTCGCGTGACTGCGTTAATGTGCTTAACAATAAAATGCAGCGCATTAATTGATAAACCAATTGCAAAATGATGCAAAAATAAGACAAATATACAAAATAAAGAAATGAGAGCGTTGATGTTGAGCATATACGACTGGCTGATGCCCTATATATGGCCACAGCTTATGGAACAAAATGAAATAACTAAAATCAGCATAAGACCATTTTTAAATAAGCATATTTTTCATTTAATTTTGTTCCATAACTTTTGGTTTGGGAAATTTACCGATGTAAGAGCTATGTGTAGGGTATCCCCAAGTCGGATATTTTCGACTAGAGTGGCCCTATATCAATGTGTGAAAATACCTATAGCAGGATTAGTATCAAATTTATACCTCTATTTATACTTAAGGAAGTCGAATCTACATATAAAGTGCGTATGAAAAATGAAATCTTGAATTTGTATTAAAAATATTTATTTCTTATTTCTAAGGCTTATATTATTACTTAGTTAAGAGCTTAGGCATGTCCACTCAAAGCTAAGGATTATGTAACTTATATATTAAAATGATTATTTTAAGCGATATAAAGTGTATTTGACAACCTATTTTTAGTATTATATATAGGTACAGGGTATACAAAAGACACACAAAATTGAAGCACACAAGAAAGCTGAAGTCGACTTAGCTCGACTGTGAGATACTCTAAACATAAAAACATAGTAGAATTGATAATCTTTGGTTTAGTGCGGAAATCGGATACCAAAATGTGTGTTGATTATCCGAAAATAATAATAATATGCCCGCGTATATTGTATATCAATTGGAAGGCTTCATCTTTGGAAATGGTTGTAACTATCGATAAAAATGAACTAAATAAAATATATATTACATGAAATTAAAAATAAAATTTCAAATTAAATTTATATTAAATGCAATGCATACAAAATTTTCTATTTAAGTTTCTAGTCTCTGAGAATGAATTATTATATTAGGAATATTAATAATTTCTGGGATTATGGATGCTACCCGTTACATACTCTTGCACAACTTCATTGCAACCCCGCACCCATTTTCATTTCGATTCAGGGTATACAGATATGTATATTTTATTGCTGGGGCTATTAAATCAATTAAAATGCATCGATGAGGCCCACCCAGAAACAACAGACGGACGAGAAGCGACAAACGCCAATCTTCAGCATTTAGTATTCAGAATTCAGTTTGCAGTTTTCAGTTTTGCGTCGCAATTCTTGATAGTTTTTCATAAATTTGATGTCTAATTTGGCGACGCGCTAATGACGCGTTCATGCCATGCAGCCAACCGGCCAAGCTACAACTTGCAGCATGCCCCCACCCCCTAATCCATTTCGCACCCCCATCTCTTTGCCCTGCTGGCTGCTGGCGTTGCAGCGAATTAAAAACACTTTACGCGCATTTTGCATATACTTTTTGGATTAAGGCCAAACATATACAAACATTACAAATGCATGGGGCAAGGAGGGGGAGGTGGGTGCTGGGTGCTGGGGCAGTACCACAAAAAAGGAACTCATTTAAAGTGCCTTAATTTCGTTTTCATTTTGGTTAATTGCAGCAAATGCTGAACTAATTGATTAGTTGCACTAACAAACCACGAAATTAAGTGCAGATCGTGCGAAAGCAAAGCAAATTTCATAATTTATTTAATATCAACTAATATAAGTCAAACTCAAACAATTAAAAAAACATAAAAAATAAATTAAAAAATAAAAGAAAGGAATTATATATTAGAACAGAAAATATTAATTTGGCTCAATGAAGCAGCGGAATTGATTTCATCACTTAGTAATTTCTCTACAAACGGAAAAAAATGCATTTTAATACTCTTTAATAATTTATTTAGTATGAAGAAGATTTCTCCAATATTTATGTTATGCTATGTTTATATTAATATTTTTATAACCTAAATTCTAAAATATTAAAGCCGCTGTTCTGATTAGACTGGTGTTTTTTGATAAGGTAGCGACGAATTTGTCAAATGACACTCAAGCATATTATGACGATTGGGTTTGCGAGCAGTTCATCTTTGAAATCACGGATGTGCTGCAGATTTGTTATGGTTAGTTCATGCGCCGTCATGTTAATCTGGGATTGTGCTGATTTTATAAGTCCCTCGACGATTGATAGACATATTTTCGATCAGCGAAATATAGTCTGTGAATGTAATTAGATATGTCCCAGAAATAGTATGTTTATCTACCGATTTGATAATTTTGCAGAATGTTGTGCTGACGGTATCTCTGAAATTTCCCCGTCTTCGAAGTCAAAAACTGTCTCTTTATGTTTTTCTAGATAAACAATAATTGTCTTGCAAACTTGTTGAAGGATTAAAAATTTAATCCAAAAAATTGTCATTGTTTTGGAAAGCTTTAATACTAGATACTTGTAAAACATTGGCTGCGCTAATATTTGTAAAATGTGCAGTTATTTTTAATTGTTTTCCGTTACTTTGCCAAAGTTAATTTAAGTATTTTGTTAAAGGGCATCTTAGATACCATAACAGGGTATTCAGCTAGTCGACCAATCTCAGGCTTATTTCCACTTCCGCTTTTTGTTGCATGTACGACGAGTGACTCGTAAATAAATCGAATGTTAAACATATGGCCGGGTAAGGAGGACCTTTTGGTGTCTTGTTCGATCTATTAAATGCGCATAAAATCATATGCAGCATAAAATCAGACGAGAGGTGAGTTCATAGGTGGGTGGTGGTGCGCTTGGTGGTCGGTGTGTGGGTGGTGCTAAGACTAAGGCTGATGGCTGCTTGCCAGCCATGTGGAAAAACAAAGGGCACAACTTTCTGTGCAAATACAAATTTATTACATCAATAAACTTTTTGGCGCTGCGGATGCTAAAAATGCTCAGGATTTTTACCTCCCTCCCCCTCATCTCCCTCGCCTGTTCTGGTTTTGTTTGGCCCTAAGGTGAAATAATATGAAAATTATGCAAAAATGCCAACGTTATAGGCATAAACAAGGATTCTTTTTTGGCAAGCATTTGATGAGATTGTAAAAGCAGCCAGTTTTCATTAGAGAAGGTGAATTGAGTTTTGGAGTTTTGAATTTTGAGTTTTGTTCATTGAGTTTACGGCTAAACGGTACACAATTTATGAGCCACGTATTTTATGAGTAGCAAAGCCAACAAATTAAAGCATATATTGCGATATATAAGCAGAAAATAAAACAGAAATTTGTGGAAAATCGCTTAAAAATTCGTATGTTCTTCTGTTTTTGGTATTCATTTCTGGTTAAAAGAAAACACATTTCTAAAAATTGGAAGTCTCTTTAGTTATGTTAGACATTTTTTTATTATTATGCGTTTCTAAAAGTAGAAATGCAAACCCAAATCTTTTTAAAATATCCTTTCCAAGATTCAGAAAGAAATAATTAAATTTACTGGTTCGGCTTTTATATTAGAGTTTAGCTGTCGTCTGCATTAGATCGGCCTCAAATAGTTAAGTGGAAAGTCATTTAACTCGCAAATTAAATTATATATATTTAAATTATTGATTAAAACATAACATTTTTAAACTTTATGAAATGATTGGAAATGTGAAAACTTGAATAACAAAATTTTATTCGTAATAAACCTAATAAAAAAGCTAATATACATATATTTATATGATTTTGAAGCTTAGCTCTGGCGTTGCCTTAAAGTATGCAATGCAAAATTGGCCACGAATGGAAATGGAAACTGCGAGCTTAGCCTGCTTTGGCTTGGTCTGGTTTGCGTTGGTTTGCGGCAATTGAAAAACTGCAAATGCATAAGTAAATAAACATAAATTATTATCAAATGGACATAATGCGTGGCAAGCTTGCCGCCATAAAATGTGGCAGCCGCTCAGATCGAGCCAAAAGGCTATCAAATTGGCTTCAGATTGCCGATTTGCGACGATTTGCAACGATTTGCGTTTTATTTATTTATTTATTTTTCATGCCACACATCCACACACACTCACACACAAATTGATTTCAAGCCAAATACAAATAAGGGGGGGAGGCAGCGGGGTGTGGCTGGGGGGAGGCGCAGGCAACTAAATCAAAGTAAAGGCAAACAGGAAAAGGCGAAAGCGAAAAGTGCAAAAAGCAAAGTAAAAGCAGCGAGAAAGTGTTGCAAATGTTATTGTTGTTGTTGTTGCATGCGATAAGTTGCAAAGAATCACTTGCTACATCGTAAGCAACAACAAGAAGCACAACAACCCTTTAACTGAAATTGCACGTAGTATTTCAGCATCAGCATCAGCATCCAACATCAGCATCGGCTTATCCCGGGCAATGAAAATTTATACAAATTCGAAAAAAGTGACAACATTTTGCTTTTATTGGCCATTAAAACGACTTAGCGACTTGGCCAACTGGCGATTTGTTATTGTATTTGTATTTGTATTCGTATTTGTATTTGTACCTTGCACTCACTTTGCATACTGAGGGACACAGATAGGGGGAGTTGGACATCTAATGTGTGAAAACAGACACATAAGCACTGTTTATGATGGGGTTGCGACTAGTGGGGGATTGGGCAAGTGTTGCCAATTTTCTATGCGATAAGCAGCCAAGCGATATTTAATGACACACCATATATAAAGCCAGAAATAACTGTAGCCATAGTTAATCATTTTTAAAGCTGCCTTGGCCTTAATCCACCTCTGCCTTTTACTACAACCAATAGTAATAAAAAATAAATGAAATATTCGAAAAGTCAATATTGAAATGATAGCAGTCAGCTGAATTCACTTGATTCTCGAATCTTGAATATTTTAATATTTTAATACCTCAAATAAACCCATAAAAAACTGTATCACTCAATACATTAAATTCAAATGAATATGCACAAAATTAGATCATTGTTCTACCAAAATTATTTAATTTTTATCTTTAATCAAACTTAAGCAAACCACGTTTTGGATAAAGAAATCATAATTATAATTATAAAGAAATTAAAAAAATATGATTTCATTAGTCACGAAAGTTGCTAGACTTATACGAGTATAGGAAACATTAATAGATTAACCGCCAAACACTCAATTCAACTTTATACTTATATTAATCTACTGTCAGACTTCTTATTTAATCAGTTTTGAGACGTAGACGACTGAAAAATACAAATCATCATACACCACGCTCTTGATGTTATCAGTTGTTGAGGAGAGAGTGGCTTTTATTAAATAGCCCCAGCCTTGGCCAGCTGCAGGAGGGTAGACAGTTGGGGGCTGTTGCATCTTACAACCAGACACAAAGAGAATCAGATAAAAAAAGCCATCATTAAGGATGATTTTCGGCTAATCTGTGAATATCAATGGCTGTTTTCAAATTTTTTTTCGAATGGTTTTTAAATTTTTAATAAAATTGAATAAGAATTGGATGTTTTTTGTTTTTCTTGGATTCAGTTGTAGCTGACTTCCAAAGTTAATGCATTTCCTACGTTCATCAATCTTTTTTTGAGCATAATTAAGAAAGTTCCTAAAAGTTGCTGTTGGGGTCATTAATTATTTATATTTTAACACAAATTTACATGTTCTGGCCAATCACAGTAAATATTTCTCTGTAAAAAAACCATCAAAGTTGCTCCTCAAGGCGTACCTGACAGAAAACTAGCCAGATTATGAAAAATGCATGAGTTCTGGCCAAGTTAAGGGAGCTGATAATCAAAAGCAGCATATGCTAAAAGCTGATAAATAATATTACTTATTGTTTTACTCCTCTGAAGCTATAAAGGCTTTAAATTGTTGTCAGGCAGCAACTGGGTCAAATCTCTATTGTTCATCAGCACGGCAAACAATTTCTTGTGGCACATTAAGCAATTTGCAACGTTTAAGACAATGACAGGAGTAGAAGTAGAAGTAGTCGAGGCAGCCTTAAAAGGTGCGCCATTTAGCAGGCCTAAGCTGAACAGAAATCAGCAAATGAAGCAAACGTGAAAGCAAATCACGCAGCAAGGACTCAAAGCAGGGCCCCAAAACTTGCTTATCGCTGGCAAAAATGTTGCCGCAGCTAACAGGAAAAAAAATAGAAAAGAAGTTTATTGAGTGGAAAATGTGGAAATCGCAGCAGAAACAACAACAGCAAGAACAACATCAACAGCAGCTGCCAAGTGAAAGTGAAAATTTTTGCGTGCGGCGTCGAAACCATTAACCTGATATTTACTTTTGCACACTCCAAAAAGACACACACAGCACACACACACACACACACACACACACACACACACACACACACATACACACATAGATATCTCGAAGTGTAAGTAAAAGTGTTTTGTGCCTCAATGGCACAATTTCCTGTTGTTGTTTGTTTTTGGTGTGTGCTTTGGAAACATGATATTTTTACGTTTAGTTTGCAAAATTGAATAACACGTAAATGTGTGTGTAGAGTGTGTGTGTGTGTGTGTGTGTGAGTTGGCCGTAAATTAAGTTGGCCTATAGATAGATAGAGAGCAGCTAGCATAGATCCAGCTAAATTACTTACATAACATTAACACAAGACACAGCTGCTGATAACAGTTTTCGGTTTTGGTTTATTGGCACCCAACGTTCAGGCCAAAAACCCATTTAGGCCTTTAAAGGGCATTCTTTAAGCAGCAGGCAATGTCAAAAAATAATAAAAATAAAGAAAATTGAATTAAAAATCATAACAAAAAATGATTGATAAAAGTTAAGCATGGTTTTGGCTACGTTTTATTGGCGCCCAACGATGGATCTTTAAGAAGCCGCCTTAACGCGGCAGATGTATCAAATAAGTAACGCAACAAGACAAATAAATTACTAATTTATAACAAAAATGTTGATTACAGTTACCAATGGTTATGGTTTTGCTTTATCGGCGCCCAACGATAAGCCTTTAAGAAGTCTCCCAAAAAAACGTAAATCACAAATTTAAAAAATATTGAGAACATTTAGTTTTGATTTTGCTTTATTTTAGCATTTAAAGAGCAGCGCTTAAGCAGCGCAACAAGAAAAGTAAATTATAAATTACAATTTACAAACAAATTATTGATAAAAGTTACCAATGGTTTTTGCTTTATTGGCGCTCGAAGATAAGGTCAAAATCCATTTAGGCCTTTAAAGAAGAGTCTTCAACTAGAAGTGATTGTTAAATAAGCAACGCAACACGAAAAGTAAATTACAAATTACAAAAAATTACCTTTGGCAGACAGCTTTTACCCTTTTTTTTCGTTTTTTTTTTAGCTTATTTATTTTTGATGCTTGGCACAAAAACCAATTAGACGCATTTCTGATGGACACGCGTTCAATCATTCACATTGCTGTCAAGTTTGCCTGGCTGCAAAAAAAAACCACCCCGGCGCCAATGGACAGCAGACTCATTTTTAAAGGCAGCCAGTGCCAAAAAAGAATATATATACATATATATATATATGTATATAGATATATATAGCAGCAACAAACTCATTACAAAAAGACGCCGCGTTGTCCAAAAAGGTGCGCCAAAATTGTCTACGTTCATTTTTCAAGTATTTCAGAGACGAGATGAGAAAGGCCGAGCACATTAATAATAATGCCTACGAAGGAATGGGGAAATGGAATGGGGTAAGGAGTTAGAAGCTGCCTCATTTTGTGGCAATTTAGCGCTAATTGTAGGCAACGTACTCATCAATAGTTCAAAGGCTGTCGCAATATGATTTCTCGCACAACAACTTTTTGGCTCAAGTGTCTTCCGTTTGTCATAAAAACTATGCTCAAAAGTAAGCACCTTCCACCCTTCGTGCCTCGAGGAGGGCTTCCCGGGGCATATGAATCACAGCGATTGTGCCGAGTTTAATGGGCAAACTTTGGCCATAGGATGTAGCGACAAATGATGAGCAATTCGACTCTGCAAAATGTGACTTTGTCTCAGTCGCAGTTGCAGTCACAGTCACAAGTTTCCGTTAACAACAGCAAAACCGTCAACAGCCAATTGGCCAACTAGCCAATATGTCTGTCCGCCTTTTTTTGGCTCTCCGTCTGTTGGCCCCAACGGCAGTTCCCCGACTGAAGATGCTGCCTGCGGCTGACGGATGCGAATCGAGTTCTCTTCTTAGCCAATGTTGGCAGCAATAACAGTCTGTTGCCCTTGTTAACAGCGGCGGCAGCTGTTAACGATGTGCTTTTGGCCAATTTCCCCTTACGATATTCGGTTAGCATTACGTAAAGGTTAGCACTGTAAACGGCACATTTGAAAAGTGAATCAAAATATTGTTTGAAAATCTTATAATACATTTTGTTTTGTTTGTGCTCGAAGTATTGCACATTTCAATACACTTTTTAGAAAATCCCACAAACATCCTTCAGGTACCACGTTTCTAGAATCGCACAGCTCCTCCTGTTTCGCCAATTTAACATTAATATCATCTTATATTCAAGCAACTTTAATTTCCATCCTTTGTTGCTTTACATCAACCTTAGCGAACAAGTCACAAGATATAGAATTTGGTTTTAGAATTCATCCTTAATATTTCATAAACAAAAATAAAAATTTATAAAACAATAAGAAAAACTGCAGGTGGCAATTAAAAACTTTTTTTAATGTTAATTCACGCTTTTTAAGTTTTACCTACTATTTTTTAATGATTTTATGGTAAATAAACACTGTAAGCTATTCAACTTTAGTATTCAATAAAATATTTTAAGAATACAAAATAACAAACAGTTGGCATATTTTTGTTGTAAAATTATGTCGTAAATTGAAAGCACAAACAAAAAAGAATTTATATCTTAAAGATAGACTTTTGAGCACACAAATCAAAATGCACACATTGTTTACCAACAGATATAAAACCTTTGAAAATGTCATCATAAGATAGATGATAACCACAAATAAGTACAAATTATTTGCTACACACAATTTTTATGTTTTTAGTGTGCAAATTTAAGAATATTAAATAATTGACCGTAAATTATAAACAATTGTATGTTTATTGTGTTGTCATTGTTGTTGTTGTTATTGTTGTTGTTAAACATTCCATTCCATATTTATGTCGCACATTCCGTTTAACTGTGAACAATATTATTGAATGAATCATTTCTACACACAATGTGCAAAATATAATAATAATAATATTAATATGTTTCATTCGACATTAGAGTGCCATGATAAATACTCGCATAAATTGCCAAAAAATAATAATATTGAAACACATACGTTGCCCATCGCTAAGCGAAACGGCCATTGTATTAATTTGTCATCAAATTATGCGTTCAGGCCATAAAATTGTTTGCTCCAACCACAAATTTCCAGTTTCTATCAATAATGGGGGGCATTTTCGATGGGAACTCTTGTTTATGGCTCCAACGCGGCACCTGCTCGACGCCAGCCAAGATTTTACCGCGTAAACAAATCGAATGGCAAGTCAAAACAATTGAGAACAAGTAAGCATGTTCTAGTCGAGAGAGCTTGACTAGGAGATACTCTGTACCCAGGTGATACAATTCGGTCTTTCATTGCTATCGGAAATCGATTTGTATCGATTCTTACAAAACGGAGATAGCTATCATTAAATCGAGGCTATCTTTATCAGCGTTTTTGAGCTTGAATTCCAGCATTTGAAGTGCTCAACTATTATAGGCTCTCCGATTGGATTCTTTATACAGACAGAACGACGAACAGGGTTAAATCGACTCGGTCTTTGATGCTGATAAAGAGTATATATTGTTTGTGGAATCGGAGACTCTTTCTTTTTTATACTGTATTATCATTTTGAACGTGCTCAATATAAATAAATAAATCTTGATTTAATGTTTCTGAATTGAGAATACCAATTCTTGAACTATTAATATATAAAAAGTTCTTAATTATGACTTTCATAATTCCAGCAACAACCATCTTAGATATACCTAAGACGATATATCCTTGCAGACCAGATTCGACCTGTTGTTGCCCTGAGAGCTATATGATATAGTCAACCAAGCCAATAAGAACAGGTTTGATGGAAGAGATATAGGGTACACAATGGATCTAATTAAGTTGCAATAGGTGAAGCCTCATTTCTTTAATATTAACAATAATATGCTTAACAACTCAAGGAATTGAAATAGTTAGATAGATTGTTGGATTCATGAACATGGCTACATGGCTAGTCTTATCATACAGTGAACCCATCCATTCAAATATATTCTGGCATATAAATATAAGCATGGAATATCTAGTGAAAGAAAAGAGAAGCTCTGAAATAAAATACTCTCAAGCACGTTAATCTGTGCAATTGATTTGATTAATAATATATAATGAAGGAATGTTAAAACTACCAGAACAAATTAAGTAAAAAAAATCAACACATGAATCTACAGAAAAATCAAACAGATTTTCAATGTGCTAATGAATTTATAAATAATTTTAAGATCTGATACAAAATACAAAAATTATCAAAGATTAAGAGTGACGGAATATATTCGCATTCAAATGATGACATACCAAAAAAGACCGCGTGAAACGGAAGTAGAATTTCAAAATTTAAGAGCCATCGACCCACATGAACATTAAATATATATTAGGTGCAATAACACTATTAGTAGTATTTTTTCGTTAAGCTTTGTATGAATGAATATGGCTATGAAACCCGTATGGAATCAAAGACGTCATTTTAATTACGTTCCAAACCTCAGCCCCTCAACTAAAATATCATCAGGCAGGGTATAAAAGAACGCCTGCCTCAAAGGTCGAAAAGATATACATATATATAAATATACATATATTTGTATATATGTATTTAGTATATATATCTACAAAAGTGGGGGTGTATTTCTGTGTGTATTTGTTGTTACTTGAGATTTACTTTATAGATCGCTAAAATTAGCGAGCGGATGTTTTGACGCTACTTTGTTGATGCCTAACCCACATCGTGTTTTATTTGCTGTTGTTGCTGTTGTTGTTGTTGTCAGCAGCTAATTAAAACAAATTTCCTACGCATAACTTCCTCAGCCAAAAACAGAGAAATCTGCATACGCATATATACATATATATCGCAAATATGAAGTCGTAAAATGTTGCTCAGCTTTTTGGCTCAGTTCGTGCTAATTTGAGAGCTAGTTTTTTATGCGTATGTCGATGCAACAAAGTTGCCCTAGTTGCCACGCACAGATCTAGATCGTAAAGCCGCATGACATTAATACCCGCATAACATTAAAAAATATACAGAAAAAAACAATGAACAGAAAAAACCACAAAAGGCAATTTGTCAACAATGTTGTCATATTACCTTGATACAAATTATTATTTTTCTGCTGCTGCTGCTGCGGCTGTCAGTCATTGTCATATTAACTGTAGATGATTTATCTCTGCCTGACAAATATTATTAAATTATTATGTGTTTCAGATTTGAGACGAGCGCGCCCAAGAAAAGCCGGCATGCAAATAACATTGCCAAATGCTGCCAAACGCTCACCGGGGAGCAATTTGTTTTTTTCAACAAAAAAATAACCAGGACCTACCTATAGACGATGACTATAGACTGCAAACCCAGGAGTAACCAAGAGCAACCCTTGGCGAATCAAAGCCCTCCATGTGGCTTGTAATAAAATGCAAAAGAAGTGCCAGAGACAAGAAAGAAAGAAAAAAAAGGGCAAACACATTCACACAATGCGACAGCGGGAAGAAAAAATAAAGAGAGACAGCGAGCACGACTTGGAGATACCCTGTATTGTGTCAGTATTTACTTAAAGGATTTTAGCTGTGAGCAGAAAGATGGAAAAAGAGCAAAAACATACACAAATTGACAAATTGAACAAATAAGAGACAAATAGAGAGAAGCAGACAGTTCTCCACGTGAAGATACCCTGTACTGGGTAAGTCCTTTCTAGTTATTATTATACATTCTAGTTATATTAACTAACTTCTGAAAGCGCAAAACCATTTTATGAATATTTCAAGCTGTGTATAAATCTGTTTTTTTTTTCAAATCTTAAAGACATATTTTATCCTTGCTGCTCTCAATCTTTTCCTCTTTTAAATTATTGTTTTTTAAAATACTAAATTAATAACTTTTAACTTTGACGGTTTTGGGTTTATGTTTTATTTTCACATTTAAAATTGCAATTTAAAGATGTACTTAGTTGTCTACTGGCCAAGGGAGTTTTATTTTTTTACTCTGACTTCGGGTCCTGAGGGATTCAAATTGAGGGAGAGATCCACAGCCTTTGTTCAGTTAGCTGTGGAATTTCACCTAGAGCTAAAGACATTTGTACATACCACAAAAAACTTATATTTCCCTTTTATTATTAATTTAAAATTTCATAAATACAGGAATGAATTCTCTGTGAAATATAATTAATTTGCGTAGACTTGCATGGATTGACTCAACTTTGATGCTGATAAATAATAAATAAATATATTCATATATTTATTTGTAAATTTATTTATAAGTTTATTGATGACTCCCCTTCAATCCATGCCTAATAAGTACAGGGTATCAAAAAGGTGGACTGAATGCCATGAGCACTTGTTTATATCTATGTAAAATTCGCAATGAAGTCGACCAAAAGTGGCACAGCATTCAAAAAAGGAGGGTGAGTGTAGTTTAGCGTAGGTTGAGGGGGTAGTGGTGGGTGGTTGGGGGATGAGGTTGTGTTGTATGTCAAATTGGCGCAGCAGCGCAAATAAAGCAATTTGTATTCAAAATATGAAAGCCAGGGAAGCAACTGTGACGCTGACAACAGCAACAACAACAACAAGCTGAAAAACAAGCAAATTTCAGTGTCTCTTTTTTCACCCTTGGGGAACCCCCTCGGGTGCCAAATTTCGTTTCATTTTATGCGGTTTGCAAATACATGTTCTTTATTTTTTTTAAATATTGTTGGCGCCAACGCGACAAACAATTTTGTGCTGATAAAAAAAATATGCGTTGAATATTTTTGGTTTTTACTGATAGTTGTACAAAATTAGATTGCGTATACGCCACGTTATCCGTTGAATTAGCATAATTAAACCAAGTGGTTGTAATTGTTTACCTCAGCGTCTGTTTTGCGGCTCATTAGCTTGCAAATGAATGCCGACAACGTCTTCAGCAGGTGTCCCCCACGCGCAATGCCCCATGCAACCCCTCAAGTATGCAACATTTTGTGTGTCATAAATTAGCGAGGCACAAGCCGAGTGTGTTTTGTAGTATATTTTGGTTGATTTGTGACTCAATTAAAGTCAACGACAGCCGTGGCAGGAAGGTGCCTTGCAACAGCAGCAGCTACAGCAACAGCAGTGTCGTATTTGCAACATTTTGTGTCACTGCACTCGACAATTGTTGTTGAAAGTGGGTTGGGTTTGTGTTGGATTTGTGTTGAAGCCGCCCAAGTGGCTTTTGAGGTTGGCTGCCGTTGACCACATGCAAGTTTTGGGCCCGCATCCAGCCTGCAGCCTGCATTTGCTGTCTATCGGCCTCCCTCTTTATTTCCCTCTCTCTCCCCCTCTCTCTGTCTCTCTCTCTCTCTCTCTCTCTCCATCTGTGCGGGCGCCGCTTGCAGAGCTAATTAAAGCGGTTAGCCCAAATGCCACATAATGAGGCGCACAAGTGCTGCCAAACACCGTTAACAGTGCCCGTCATTTGTCAACGTACGTGCAAGCAAATGTGCGTGTGTGTGCGTCTGTGCATACACTCAGAACAAAAATCGAGCTTGATTTTAGAAAAACGCCCTGAAAAGTTGAACGTTTTTCATGCTTCTCAAAATCTACAATCACAAAAATATGATGTTTTATAGTTTCTAGAAATAATTTCAATTATTACGGAATGCATTTCTAAGAAGTAGAAAGTTTTTCTTGTTTTTAAAAATAATTTCCAAATATAAGAAAACCATTTTCTATAATTTAGAAAGGCCTGCTTTCTAAAAAGTAGGCAGATAAAACCCGAATTTAGAATTTAGCTGTCTCATTTTTTCAACAAATTAAATGTTGTTAAAAGCATTTATTCAAATTAAAAAAAAATGTCCTGAAATTAAGAAAAGAAAAACCCTGATTTTTAGAAATATGCCTACTACATAATAAGGCAAGTTACCCTTCGCGAATGTCTAAAATTTAGTGCTATTTGTTTTCTGAGTGTAAACACACAAAACACACCCCCTTCATCCCCCTCTCCGACCCACACACACTCACTGCAAAGCTGTTGAAAGCATCTAATTGGCTGCAAAGTGGTTTACAATTGTGCGAGATCCGCATGGAAATTACGCATTTTGGGCAACAATAAACGGCTTTAAGGCCAAGTGCAGCTTTAAGCCAACTGACAAATGTGTCAAACGACATGTTCACATATGTTTCACGTCGATAATATCGAGCAGAGAAGCAGATTGAAAAAAGAGAGAATCAAACAGCACACACGCAAAACTTTGCCGCTGCTGAACAAGGACTAAAACTTTGGCTATGTCGGGCAGCGGGGACTGTGGACAGTGGACAGTGGACAGTGGAGACTGGCTGCAGTGTCACCTTTTCAATAAACTGCGCCAAACGACACAAAAACTCGCCAAAGTATTAATCCCCAATCGTTTGCCAAGCACGCCAAGGATGCGCATCCAATCGACGCCTGCAAAAAAAAAAAAAATATAACAAAAAGGACTCGACTCGGTTCGGTTCGACACGGCAGACGGCAGACAAAACGGTTGGGCAACAGCTGCTGCCGCCTTTTGTCGACCTTTGCCACGACCACACACACCATGATGACCATGTGCCAGCTCGTGGAGAGTAAAAACAAAAGCTGGACGAGCTCTACTAGCTCGACTAGCTGGACTAGCTGCAAAATGCCAATGGTCAGCACAAATGCGCATAACTTTCAAAAGTTCCAACAGACAGCCGGTCGAGACAGTAGCTACCTATACACACATATATATACACTCAGAAAAAAGGGAAAGATACATAGAAAAACGAAAGTCGCTACTTAGACGTACATACATACATATTGGGGCAAAAAATAGACTCTTAATGAAAAGCGTAGCTCAGCTTATTATTCAGAAAATACATTTAAAAAGATTTTCCTAAATTTAAAATCAAATATATTTTTAATTTGCAGAGTGTTTCTTTTAGATGTATCCGAAAAAGATTTTTCATTTCTACTTTTTAGCAATATGTTTCATAATAATAGAAAATTTGAAGACTTTTAAAAATATTTAGAATTATTCCTTAAAATCACAAAACTACTACTATAAACAATAAAATGTGTTAACACTTCTAATTTTTAAAAATATGCTTTTTAATACAACAATCATTTTTAAATAATCGTTGGGATAACATTTTTTTCTGAGTGTACCTACCTAAACATATATCTAGCCAGGAGATACCTTCACATTCGCAGGGGCGGAGTTCTTTTTGCCTCATGGCTAGCTAGATAAGTCGCCTGCCTGCAGTGCTAATGGCAATGTTCGCACATTTGCAGGGGGTGGTTCAACTTATGACATGGCTAACAAGTGTTGCGTTTTGGCCAAAAATGATTTAGTGGCAACTTCTGGGCAACAAACAGCTTGTCACTCACAAACGCAAACTCAATCTCAAACTCAAAGTGAAACCCAAGCCGGGGATGAAGCCAAAGCTAAACACAATTACCTGTTTACACAGCCATATTGAAAGACTTTGGCAAAAACTTTTTAATGTGCGCCAGTAAAAGCGGCACATTAAATTATTATCTGTCAGATTATGAGAATTTTTAACAGCAGGTAATAATCGTAGCAGCCACCAGAAATGAAAGACAAACATTCAGATTGAGTGGGGCAAAGAGGCAAAAAGGAAAGCAAAACGCTTCGTTGCGCAACTTGAAACGGCATAAATGAAAACGGTAACAGACACATCTTCTTCTTCGTCTTCTTGTTCAACTTCTTCATCTTCTCGCTGGTAACTGAGGTAATTCAAAAGTTTGTGCCGCACTCGTAACACATTATGGCTAAGTGCCACAGCCGCAGACTTGGCCGACAAAAATATCTGTGTGGCAATGACAGCCTCAAAGTATTTACTTCTTCAGACATACTCGTTATACTTGCCACCTACCACCAGCAACAATTAACTCTTGTCGAGTGGGTGGTATTTCACTTGAGGGAGCGGAAGGAGAAGTCAGCGGATGAGGGGCATGGAAAATTCCACTCCAGTTGCTTGCCTAAAAAAGTGCGACAAAAATTTTGGCATTTCTTTGCGGCTATTGGAAAATTGCTTTTGCGTACGTGTGCAATTGTTTTTTTTTCTCCTTGTTTTGTATACTCTGTTTCCAACAGGGTTAGTAGAGTATACTGTGTGTCTGTGTCTATTAAAACTAGAGAGAAAATAAATAAATTAATACAATAATATATTTCATATAAACATATAGAAACCGTGTCAAACACATAGTGTTCACTGAGCAAAAAAACAACACAGCTTATTATCAAGAGATTATTTTTGCCTCAAGTAGAAAACTTATCGATGCTAAACGGAGATAAAATAAGATATTATGCCAAACATATATGATAAAATTAATTTCGCGTCTCCAAGAATAAGCAATATTTAATAAAGTTTAAAATTGGGTCTGAAATAATGCAATACTAGACAGGATAAAAGAAAATGAGAGCAACTATTATTAAGAATCAACTGCCTATATCAGTTTATCCAACTATTAAAACTCTCTCCAAATTTATGTTATATTGATTGAACTCTTCTGGCTTAGTTCACTATATAAAATATAAGCAACTTAAGTCCAATAGGAAGACTCTATTTTAAAAGTGGCCAAAAGGGTATAATAAAGTTGTGCGAGCATATATATTATTATTAATTAAAATATATAAATCATTAATTCGATTCAAAAGGCGAACCTATTAAGCCATATATTCGATATCTATTCGTATATCCATCCATTCGAACATGCCGATCTCAGAGCATATAAGAGACATGGACATCAAATTCAAATTCATCAAAGATAACTATTCGTATACCATAGCCACATTAAGTTAATTTCATGTTATCGCTAATTGCGCTCAATTACCGATGGTAATAAAACACGCAATTTTAATCATATTGATAAAGATTATTGATCGATTGTAAAAGTTGCATTAAATTCGATTAAATTCAAAGTCGAACTATCTCGAGATCAGCCCAGCTTATTTCTTTCTATTTACAAAATTTCTCGAAAGCTAGAGTCATCAAAATTTATGTTAAATTAAATTTACTTGGATTGACATTAAATAAAAGCATAAATATTTCTTAAGTTGTTCCTTAATATCACCAAGAACAGAGAGAACAGAGTATCTCTGAAGCACATCAGACAGTTCTAATTTCATTTTTAATTTTTTGCTTTATTTTGCTGGTTTTTGTTGGTTTTGTTTTTAGCAAAACACATTTTTTTATGCCGCCTGCCATTTCTTATCACGTGTCATTGGGTTTTGGTACTTGGACAAAGGCAAATAAAACGCTGACATGTTGCAGAGGCGGAGCCGAGCAATTTGCAATGTGCACTGGACACGATGTGGCAAGGACTGAGGACCAATACCGCAAATGAACGGCCGTTGACTAACCAAAGTGGGAGGGGAGTGGAGACAGGAGAGGGGGATCAATGTTCGCTTGGTCCGTATATGCAACATTGACATGAAGTTAATGGATGTTTTATGACCGACTAACTTCCCCAGCGATAAATCGCTTTTCCATGAGCCAGTAAATTGCGATTTGATTGTTTCTGTTCAACATGCAAACCACTTCTATTTTTGCTTATTTTCCCATTGCTCTTGTTGCTTGTCCACTGTGAAAATGAACGTGAAAAGTAAGCCAGGCAAAAGGTCAGTCCACCATCAATTTCCATTTCCATTTCCAGCTTAAATCTTAAAGGGAGAATGAGAATTTTGCTCTGCGATCGATTTTCTTTGCGCAACTTTTATGCGATTCGTCACACGTTGCAAGCTCAATTTTCATGGCAATCAAAGCAAACCCCAAAATTCAAACCCAATCTCATGTTATGATGAGCATGTGTAGAAAACTAACAACAAAACACAGAAAAATATCATATAAATCAAAGTTGCTGGCGGATCCCACATGAAAATTTATGAAAATTTATGCACTCTTTGTCCAGCTGGCTTTTTGGCTGTTGACCCTCTTTTGCCTTTTACCTTTTGTTGTGCCACACACACACACGCACACATACAGCCATCAAGTGGCTCACAAATTTATGCAACATTTGGCTTTTTGTTTGCCACACAAAAATTCATATGATAATGCGGCTATTCACAATTTTGTTTTACTTTGCCTTGGTTTTATTTTCTTTTGCTTTTTTTTTTGGTCTTTTTTTTGTGTAGCGTTGACATTTTCTTTTCATAGGTAAATTTCGCAAAATGATTTATGTGGCAAGCTCGAAATAGAAAATTCTCCACAGCACTTGAGAGCAGTGTAATCTATCGCTTCTACACTACTCCACGCACTTCACTCTAATCGCCTTTTCAGCATCAATTTATTTGCTATTAATCCTTCACCTTTTTATTATTGTTGTTGCTGCAGCATGTTTGCCTGGGGCCAGTACTGTTGTTGCTGCCACAGTTGCCACTTCGGCGTAAGTAGTCCCCAGTGTCTTGTGCCATTATTTGCTCTGTCCAGGCAATTAGATGTTTGCCTTTTAGTCTCTGCCCCAGCTGCGATTTGGAGGTAAAATGAGCTGACGGCAAATCCAACAATCGATTTCGGGTTACGCCCCCACAGCTGAGAGACCCGAGAGAGAAGGACGAGAGAGAGAAGGGTGTGGAGGGGTGTGTGGCATGTGGCATGTGGCATGTCGCTTTAATCTTCGCTGCTTGTTTGACAATCTCTTAACACTAATTGAGGATATGTGCAAAAATCACAAAAGCCCCGTTCGCTTTGTCGACAAACTCCTTTTGACTCCATAATGATGCATGCCACACAGCTCAACTCGACTCGATGCTATCTATTTTGTATAGCGACTTCAAAGGCGCGTGATTTTCAAACGAGTTGCAAAGATGCTAAACGCACTTTGAGCTCTTTTATTATTATTTTTTCTTGTTTGTGGCCTGCGTGCTTTTTGATAAATCACTTCAATAAGCGCGCTTTGATAAAATTCACATTTTTAAGCAACTCTAAATAGTTTTAGCTATCTCCAAGCTGCTTGTGAAAAAGAAGTTTGGCCATGCGGTAAAGAGGAACTCCGCATACTTTCATATTCCAAGATAGGATTTAATTTTTTAGAGAAATAATTACTTTTTATTTAAGATTCCAATACTGCAATTTAATGTTCTTATCAACTAACAAATAAAATACATAAAAACTTACCTAATCAGATGTAATATAAATTAAATGTTAATTAGAGTAGATACCTTTTTTAAACTTCTTTCAAAAAATTGTTTTAATGATCAAACTAATCTAATAATAATAATATGTTTGACAACTCTAAAAGGCACATGCCACAAAACTTAACCTGTCTGCAAACAAAGAATCCCCCTAGATGAAAAATGCAGATTTTATGCATTTACCTAGTCTTACACAAATTGAGAACCGTTATAGCTTTTGTAAATCAAAAGTATAAAAATAAAAATAAAGAGAGCGACTCGCTGGCATTTACTTTGAAACTTATTACGCCTGGCAAATAAATTGGCTTTTGTGAACTTTATGAACTCACGCGGGATTAACTTGTACCTTTGATTGAATTTCTTTCTGCTTGCCGAACTTTGGTACACTCAGAAAAAAAACATTTTTCATTTTAAAAAGTAGATCGTTTTATTTTTGGCTTGCCCTCAAACGACAATATATTTATAATAAACAGAAATATTTATATAAATTTTTTTTAATAGAAACGCAAATCGGATTTCTTAAAAAAAAAAATCCTTTCTAAAATTCAGAAACAAATAATAAATTGTACTGGCTTGATTTTTAAATTAAATTAGTTTTTCGAATTAAATCATATGAATTTCTACTCCATCTAAAAAGTTGTATATGTGAAATATTTGAATATTAATCTTTGTTAATTATATATTTGAGTAAAAGCTACAAAAATATAGCTGAGTTACGCTTGGCGCCAAAAGTATGACAAATTTCTAAAATTCACTGCAATATTTTTCAGAGTGTACCGCAATTCGAAAACTGAATCCGATAAGAAGAGCAATGCAGCCCACGAATAATTCCCGTGCTGGCCCAAAAGCGACTAACTGAGTTGACTGTCTGTGGCCTGAAACAGCTGCCAGACGACGGCCAGGTTTCCGGAGGGGGACGGTGGAGTTGTAGTCTCAATCTCAGCGGCTGGAATTAGGCGTTTCCGTTTCAAAGAGGGCTGGAGGACTCATTGCTAACAATTTGAAAATTTATGCTACCCATCGTTGACTGCTGCTGCTGCTGCTGATTTTTGATTGTGCAACTGGGAGCCACTGTGGCGTCTACCTTTAGCACTTGGACTTGGACTTGCCTTAAGTGGCTGTGTGGCAGCCAATTGGTTTGGGACTTGTTTCAATTAAGGCGCATTACAATCTTTGACTCTATAGCTGCTGATGCTCTGCCCTACCTTCGATTGGTTGCAAAAGTTTTTATGGTTTTCTGGCCAGATTCTATTAGAAAGTTTATTTGCTGGGTGGGCATGGGACAACGTGCATAAATAGTTTTTGTGCGCCACGCGAAAAACCGAAACCGACAAAAAGTAATTAAAATTCAAATAGCAGACAAACATTTACATTAACATTTGCCTCAAGGAGCTATCTGGGCGCTATCTGGGCGACAAGGTGGCATGGTTTATATCAGTTGCGTGGCTTTAAGTTGAAGGTGACGTTGCAGCATCGTCGCTTTATTAAGCGACCCTCTCAATGTGGCAAGGCTTTTGTTTGCCATGGGCGCCAGTCTGGCGCCCAACGTGCGCTCTAGGTAAAAATCAGGCGTGGCTGCTGCGAGTGTGTGTGTGTGAATGAGTGATGACTCTTGGTGTGTAGACGTAGACAATGTACGGCATGATTATACCCAGACTCACATTCACACACACACACACGTACCTATACCTATATATAAACATTTCCCTGAGCGCTTTTCCTGACAATGCCAAGCGAGATTATTAATATTGTATTTAATATGTGTGGATGCCGGAGACATTTCAGTATTTGCTTTGTTTCCAAAAACCCTAATGAAAATTGAGTGTGTTGAACAACACTTGAGACTTGTTCAGCATTTCTTACAGTTGATGACACATATTCACAGTCGGGTTTTATTTGGCTGCCAGTTGAAATCATATTCAACTCAATCAACTTGGAGAACTTACAAGAATAAGTTTTTAAAGCTGTGCTGTAAAATGCTGAGGGAATAGATTTAAAGCTCGTCAAAGTTATACAACACTTTTCACTTATTATGGTTATGACGTTGAAATATATATTTAGCGGATGACTGCACATACAAAATTATACTGTCTCTTAGAGTATTTAAAATATTAACAGATTTCAATGATAACAAATATATTTTCTTTTTGTTAAAAAAAAGACTAGATGTGATTCTTTATGCAGATTTAATCTAAAATCTTGTAAGATATAAAATATTAATATATATTAACTCACAAGTTTTCTATTGAAATGATATCGGAGCTTGATGAATATCAGTGTCAACTATCAGTACGAATCCAACTAGTGGCATTGGTGGTATGTGGAAACAATTGTAATATTAATATAATATAAAAGTTGTAATAATAATTGTAATTAAACTCGATTACTTTTCAACTTCAACATTAAACTAATGTTCACATTTACAATTGGAGCAGACATTAAATCACTGCATAGCGGGGATCACGCCCTGAGCCAGCTGCAGAAGTCAGGTTCATCAACTCGTATTTCATTTCACAAAAATTCAATATCAAAGCAAACCGCCCACGTGAAGCACACACACCAGGCACACACAACAAACACACACACACACTCCATGCAAGCACACTCATGAGGCACAGCGTGCGCTAAAAAGTATGCAATGGAAATGTGAATGCGCTTAGTGCGAAACCGGAGGTCGCCTTTAAACAGTATCTGCTACTATTGCTGTACATGTGCTGCTCCACATCCTGCTCCTCAACCTGCTCTTCATCCTTCTACTCATCCCGCTCTGCATTCTACGCGTCTTGCTCGCTTTCGTCCACGTATGCAGAGCACGCGTTGATAACGTAAAATATAACGCCAATACACTCAGAAAAAAATCGCACTAAATTTTAGAAAGTCTCCCTCAAAGCGAGAAAAGTTTTCTTAGGAATTAAGTTATAAATATAGGGAACAAGAATAATATAAATTAGAAAGGCTTGGCCTATGATGAGAATCGCAATAATATGGCGATTATTTCTTTTTCCTTACAAATATGTTATAATATTTATAAAATTATTTAAAAAAAAAAGAAAAATACATTCAGTAAATTTTACATCTTTTTTTTTAATTTTACAAAATCTCTGAAAAATACGCTGAATTAAGAGAATAAAATCCCTCGCTTTAAGAACAATACTTTCTGAATAATAACGTGACTTATTGTTGCTGCCAATGTTTTTTTTTTAAAGTGTAACAGAGGCAGTGGCCACCGACAGCGTTGCATGGACATAATTAATTTGGATCCCTTTTTTTTTTTGGGTTGGTCCGCCCAGCAACTGGGCAGCAATTTGTTGCCGCTTGCCACTTGCTGCTTGTGGCTCGTTTTCTGGTTGCTGTTACTGTTATTTTTTTTTGTTTTTTTATTTTAGCTTGCGTTACGTTTTGCGTGCAACCAAAAATTAATCAAGTGCTAGTTACTCAGCGAGCGCAGTTTTTAATTAAAGCAGCAGCCCAGCACAGCATCAAAGCAAACTTTCAGTTTTGCTCTCGCACACACACTCTCTATGTGTGTGGAAGTGTGTGTATGTGTGTGGGTGTATGTTGTGCCACGCTTAAAGCTTTAAACAACTGATGCTGACAGTTTTGAAGGTGTTGCCACAGAGCTGAAGAGTCGCAGAATCGCCGCCGGCTTCGACGAGCGACGACTGCAAAATAATAATACAAACCAATTTCATGCTGAATTAAACAGGACACTGTGCACAGTGGTTGCTGTTGGGTGTTTCGACGTTGGAGGGGAGTGCAAACAACAATAGTTGAAGTGTCCTGTCAACAAGCAACCAGCAGCAATTACAACAACAACAACAACACACAGACAGCACGTGCATTGCGCTTTTTTTTCTCTTCTCATTTTGTGTTATTGCTGAGCAGAGGCAAGAACAACAAGGGGCATGCCACACACTTGGCCTTGGGCAATTTTGAAGAAAACTTTTGTGGCGCGCTAAATTATCACACGTACATACACAGAGCGAAAAGAGCTAGCCACAACATCGAGCAAATGTGCCCAGGAGAGACAAGAAAGCTTTTATTTAAGAAAAAAACAAAAAGTATTCCAAAATATAGAAAAATTATGTAATAATAAAATAATAAAAATTATTAAATATAAAATTAATAAATATTTATTAATTTGAATGAGCCATCAAATGTCATATCACAATATTTAATAATAATATAATAATAAAACAAAATATTTACAAACTTATTATTAATTATTTAAGCAATTAAAATATTAAAAGTATAAAAAGTTTTTTACACAAGATTCAAAATTCTTTTTGAAGAATGCATTTTTCTAACTTGAATCAATTAAAAATTTGAAAAATGGAATAATAAAGATGTGCAAAAGTACGTAAAAGGAAAAAGAAAGCAACTCCGAATGCATCAGGTATATATATTCCTTATCTGAGACCGTCCAATTGATGTGGCTATGCAATTATACATTTTTTCCTTCATCTTAGAGCTTCCGCACAAGTCTTCAGCCCTGTAGCGATGTCCTCTGCCCATTTCATATTATTTTATAGCTTAGTTCAAGCTTCATTACAATGAATATATTCAAATCGTACCTATGGGAAACTAAATTAATAGATACATTAAAGTTTTCTTAATTTATTGCACATTTCACTGTCAAGCTGAATTTACACTTTTAAACCTACAAAATTGATTGGCTTTTGAATTTCATTAAAAATAAATATTCCAAAAACTAATGCATTAATATATTCTATTTTGTATATGGTTTTTAAATTTTATTTTTGGAAATTCACGAGTTATCTTCACAACTATTTACTTTCCAGGTCTGTATATATATTCTCGATCAGGATAAATAGCCAAATCGATTTAGTTATGTCCGTCTGTATGAACGAACATTCCGATCTCAGAGACTTGGTATACAAGTTCTCGTACAAACAGCAATAAAAGCCACAATTGTTAAGATCTAGCCTCCCAATTGATATATAATATACCTATACATATTATTAATAGGTATATTACAGTAATTGGTTCATCAAGATTGGCTTATAAGCTGCAGATTTTGTTAACTAAAATGTATTTTTATATTGAAAAAGCTACTAAAAGCAAACTTACTAGGAATATAACTGCTTTTACGAGCTCTCTCGATTAAAGTCATATTTTTTTCTCTGTGTATTTTTTGTTTGCTTGTGTGTGTGTTTTGCGGTAAACACCTCAGGCACACCTCGCCAAGCAAAATGAGATCCACAACAGCAGCAGCAGCAGCAGCGGTAGCAACAACAACGTGTCTCGCATAATTTGCAGCACAAGTGCACAACAATAGCAGCTGCCGCAGCATTAGCATTAGATGGGGCATAGAAAGAGAGAGGAGAGAGAGAGAGAGAGCAGGAGAGAGATAGAACGAGAGAATTTGCATTGTGCTTATATAAAACGCGTGAAATATTAGAAATTAAAAAACACATGACAAGTGTCGCCAGGCAGGAAGTGATGTTTGGGGGTGGGGTGTTTGGGGGCTGACACACTTTGATTTGTCTGCCAACTGCAGACAGGCGTTGACAATGCAAATACCCCCCCTCCCCCTCCCAACACCCTCACACCCACTTGCCCCCACTCCTCGCTCTAAAACACACTTTTAATAACTCAAAGTCAACACAACAATAATAATAAGAATGAGAGGGGCGGCTGAGAAGGGGAGCTGTTGAGGGGCGGGGATTGTGTTGTAATAAATTAGAAAACACCTGTTTTGTCCACGGCGCAACTAGACAGTCCCCAAACCCCCAACTCCTCTCACTTGATACAACCCCCAACCCCCCTTGACTGTCTCGTAATGAAAATAAGCGCGATTCTATGCCGACTACATAATTTGTGTTTTTCTGTGCTGCGCAGAGGCGGGTAGTCGAAGAGGGTTTACGGGGGGGTTGTCGCCTGTGCGCGCGTAATTTATGATATTTATTTTTTTTTGCTACTTGGCCGCATTTCGCGGTTTTTTATTGCTACGTGTTGGCTCGGATCAGGGCCAGCAGCCCAGGCCTGGCCATAATGTCGTCATGACAGACGCGGCCATAAAAGATAATTATGATTCCGGTAATAGGTTTTATTTTCGCGTGTACCTCTTTTGTTTGTTGTCTGATTCCCCCTCCCTCTACACTCCCTCTGCACCCCCTATCCACCCCTCTCTGAACCCCTTGCCAAACGCTTTGCTCATTGCCAAAAAAAATATCTGACGCCATGTTTGTGCCTCTTTGTTGCGGCTGCCGCTTGTCGTCGCACAAAGGTCGCTTATTGCCACTGCCCCCTGCCTCCTGCCCCTGTTCCCTCACCCCGCCCATCTGTCTACACTTGCAGTATTTACTTTTTGGGTGACCAACGTGGCATAGAAATTATGCGCATTATACGCGTCGCGCTTCAGCGCCTTGCTAAAAAATTATATCCGTGGCATGCAAAAAAAGAAAAAAAGAAAATCTCTCTGCTTTATGCCTTTGATAAATTGCAAGCGATTTAAGTTGTGCGTGTGTGCGTGTGTGTGTGTGTGTGTTGTGTGTGTGTTTTACATTTTTAATTAGCAGTAACTCTAAGTGGATGGGGGGAGGCTGGGGTAGTCTAAAAGGCGGAACCTGCTTAAGCAAATCAATGACGAGTTTTTTACATACCACACTCCTGGGCAGTTAAATGGGTCTACAGATAACTTGTAAATTTTGAAAATTAAATTTAAATATCGTATCCAAAATAATGTTATTTCTTAGTGGCAAACGAATTTGCTTCAATTGATCAGCTCTAAGTGCAAGTTCGTTTAATTTTATCATATCATAACGCAGGCTATAAATTAAAATTAGGTTGTCATATTAAATACACTGTCAGCAAAAATAATTTAGTTCTTGAATTTATAAAGCTTTGGTCAAAGAATTTGTATACGAGAGAAGGCAGATATACAACATTCCGGGACAGTTGAATGGGTCTAAGGACGATAACTTGTGCATTCTTAAAATAACATTTAAATATCATACTCACATTATTTCAAAAAGAATTTGCTTCAATTAAACGGATCTCAGTGCAGGCTGATTTAATTTTAGCATAGCCAAATTCAGCTTGTTAGATACATTGAACTGAAGCAAGTGATTTGGCTTAACTGATTGATTATGAATTAAAATCTGATTGACATAATAAAATCAACCGTCAACAAAGCTATTCAAGTTCCTAGTTTTTAGGCGTTGCACAAGGTAGAATTTTCTAAAATTAAAAAAAAAATCTGTCTACGGTGATTTTTTTCTTTGTAAACAATTAAACAATATTCGATTTTTTAAATATATAAATATTTTATAATGCTTATAGAATTATTTTAGGCGGCCATTTCTAAAAACAAAGTATGTCTTTTATAAACATCATTTGTTTTTGTAAACAGAATTGTTGTATTTTCACATTTATAAATATTAAATCAAGTTTTTGGTCCTATTAAGCGTTGCTCAAAGGAATAATACTCTATACTTATCCGATTGACCAAATCAGTTTGAAATGAGTGCAAAAAAAATCGTATCTTTTGCTCTTCGTCGTCCTGACTGGGTTGTATTACCTCTATACACCGATAGACTCCTTCCTATGAACCTTCCCTCTTTTCAATTCTCAAGTTCGAGCTTACTTAAATATGTAGTATCTATTTTGTTTGTTGTTAAACGACTAAATGGTGAAGTTACTTCTTACAACTTTCTGTTAAACTTGGTACTACCAATTATTTTTCGCATGAATGTTTTCGAGTACTGATTAAGGATTATAATAGACTTTAATTTCGTATCAATTACGTGCTCTCTATTCTTATTATTATGAATGTTAAGCTTTTTATCTCAGGAATAACAAATTCACATGCATTTCTGGCTTGGCATCTTAACAAGTGCATATTTGCATTCTTTATTTGTGTTATGATTTGGTTTTATACAAAAAGTAAAATATTAAACTTCATTTAAATTTAATTAAACTTAATTGAAGACTTTTGCGTTAGCTTTGAGATCAAGGAAAGTTACAATTGAAAAGGCGCAGTTAGACTCAGACACAAATAGAAACCCTTTGGAATGGCAATATTCTAAATTTTAGGACGACTTTTTTTCCACGTGGTCGCAAACCGAAACCAGGAATGACATTCTCATGCAATGACAACAGTTGTTTAAAATACTTATTTCTCAGAATACATGTTAAGGCACTTCAAAGCGGAAAACTTGGTATTTGAGAAGAAAGCAGCTCACACTCAAGCAGAGAGCTTATTCTAATGAAGTTGTCAACCTTATGAAGATTAATGCCATTTTCACCGTTTCCAATTAGATCAAGGAAAACTCATCGCTAACAAAGAATAATTGTGCGAACATGATAATTGTCTTAAATGCGAATGCAAATTGAGTGAGTGAGTGTCAGAGGCGAATGTGATTGATTAATGGGCAAGACCCAAACAGTTGACCCAGTTTCAATTAAACAACGCAACGGGTGGGTGCAGGAGCAGGAGAAGGAGTATAGAATAATAGTATATTTTCCAAGGGGGAAAAATCACTGGCGAAAATCAAACAGGCGAGTGCGGAAATGACAGCCGTTGACGTCTAATGGAAAACGTGTGCGGGCATAAAGATGGCCGCTAAGAAAATGCATAAAAATGTGCGAAAGCAAACACACACAGGACTTAGACATACACACACACACACACATACACACACACACGCTTGCTGCTGGCCATGTGCGAAAGGACATGCAAAGGACAAACGGAAGTCACATACGCAAAACCAAACTTCGCTTATCGTCCACGACACAAAGTTACTTTTGCCCCAAAGTCCATAAAATATTTTTATGCACCAGAAACCGATTCAGATTCAGACTTGGGCTACACTCAAAAAAAATCCAATGTGTTGAAATTTTTAATTTCACCACGGGCAGCTCACCTTATTATTTAAAAAATAGGTAGTAGAAAGTAGTAGAAAACTGTGTTTTTCTGGGTAGATTTTAGTAAATTTTGAAAAAATATGCTTAAGGTGTTTTTTTATAATTTATTGGGAAGAGAATTCTGTATTATCTTAACATCTAGGGTGATCTTCTAACTTTGCACAGAGCAATAGAGATTTTACTTACTTATTTCCTAATAATATAAAGAATTTCTTAGATATAGAAAATACGCCCATTCTAAAGTTCATATTTTCTATTTCATATCTCGAAATAATTTCTGAAAACTACGAACTCTTTATAGTTTTAAGAACAACTTTAATATTTTTTTTTGAATTTCCCTAGTTTTTTTTTAACTCTTTCTGGATTCTAGGAAGTATTTTTTTCTTAAATAAAGCTTGCAGTTTCTGTGCAAAATAAATAAATTTCCTAATAATATAATATAATTTTTAAAATATAAAGAACAACCTTTCTAATTCTTAGAAGAACCTTTCTAATTCTTATTTAGAACTTATTTCTGGTAAGCCGAAAATGGTTTTCTTGAGTGTACAGACGAGCTGCCGGTTCCAACTGGAGCATACCTACGCGTAAATGGAACGGGGACTTGCGAATCAGCATGGGAAATTGTTTACACAAGTCATAAGCATTTTTTAGCGAGCCAGGCCAACGTTGTCTTGGCCCTTTGGCCGTCTTAACCAACTTGGTCGTGGTCGTCTGTTTGCCAGCGTATAAACGCTTGGCATTTGCATAAACCTTGCCAGCAGCAACCAGGACGAACAGGACGACCCCGAGTTTAAGCCACACGAGCTGTGTGAGTGGCGACAACTTTTTGACAACTGCAATAATCATAACTGCAGCGCTCGACATTGATTTCTAATGCGAAAATTTGGTATCAAGATTTCTGAGGGCCACCGCCAGGCGCCATTAATGGCTTTGTCTTACAAGTCGTTTCGAGTCCTGCTCCTCTACTGTTATCCTGTTCCTGAAAAGTGTCCGTTATTCCACTTGATTTGAATTTGGCAACGAGCTCATAAACCAACTAAAGTTTCAACTGCCACAAAGCGCGTAACTTTAACGCTTTAGTTTTATGTCAATGGACACAGCTCACCCAGTGGGTCATCAAATTACAAAAAAAAAAAAAATCTGAAAAAAAAAACAACAAAAATATACCATTGAAATTGATATGGCCTGAAAGGTGGTGCTGTGCCTACAACCACCAATTTCAGCAATCAGGAATTCTGTTTTGAGTACTGTTTGAGCAATATTTGTGTGCTTATCTACACATTGTCTATACACTGTCAGAAAATGCAGCCCTCGTCAAAGATAATTATTAATAAATTGACTGAGTTCCCAAAACACAGGCAAGCATGCTCTAATCCAGAGATCTCTTTCAGGAAATATCTTAATGATATTATTTTATAAGTATACCATTTATTTATTTATAAATTAAATGAAATCCAACAAAAAAAAAAACCCTGAAGACCCCAGCTCTGATAATTTCTGAGATCGTCTTATTTATACAGATGGACAGACGGACATGATTAAATCGATTCGGTTGATCATATACTTTGTGGGTTCAGAGATGCTTTCTTCTGCCTGTTAAATACTTTTCTACAACTTCATTATACCCTTTATACCCATTCATATCTCATCTCCTTAATTTCGCTAAAAGTTTATGCTCTCAATATAAAACCATCATCTAGAAAGCTTCAACGTTTTTTGGAACAGCCCTTATGACGTGTAATCGATGTCTGCCACTAAAATAAATAATATTTTTTGTTGTTGATTTTCTATTTTCGATTTATTTTTCTTCTTCTTTTTTTTGTTTGTTGTTGTTCTCATTTTAGGTTAAACGACATTTTGTACCGTGACATGTTTGCCTTTTGTCGTCCTCGTTGCTGATTTCGATGTGATTTTTGTACTGCTTGCAGATGATTGATGACACTTAATTGATGAACATGCAGGAGAGGGGTGGGGTAGGTGTAGGAGGGGAACGCTTAACAAAAGCGACTTATCGTAAACATTTGCACTTGGCCCAGACAACCAAATGACTGACTGACTGACTGACTGGCTTTAAGTGGGTGCACTCGTAAAAAAATATACCTAAATTGTAGTAAATGGTTAGCAACCCTATTATTCAAAAGTAAATATATCAAATTTAAGGTTGCGGCTTTCTAAAAATCAGAGTTAGATTTTCTAAATTTCAGCGTGGATTTTTCTAAAACGAAAAAAAGCCCAAATTGGCAGGGTATTGTTTTTTATGTGTGTACGAATAGAGGAAATTCTGAAATAAGTTTATTATTAATTATATGATTATTAAACACTACTAAGATGCAAATAGCTTATAGTTTTAAAATAATTTAATTTGAAAAAAATAAAAATCAACATATTTGTGTGATTCATGATTTAGGGCAAGCCATTCTTTCTAATATTCAGAAACTATTTCTATAAAATACATAAAATTTTACTAAAATTGAGGACGATTTTTTCTCAGTGCGATGGTGGTTGTGGTGCTGGTTTTTGTGGTGTTGGTGATGCTACTGGTCAGCAGCTTTCAGCTTAAATGCTGACCAGCTCTACATTCGAGAGAGAGAGAGAGATAGAGAGTGAGAGAGATAGAGATGACGACGACGACGACGACTAGGACTAGACATTTTCCAGGTCACAGGTGCTTTTGTTGTCCGCATTAGATTTGCCTCTGACATTTGGCCACACACACAAATCTCTCCCTGTCTACTCCTCTCCCCCTTTGGCCTTTTTGTTTGGCCAAAGTCTGCCCATTTGGCTGTAAAATTTATTTCATTTGCCTAACCCCGCTGCCCCTTCTGCGTCAGTTGCCGCCCCGTGTCCACTACACGCGTGACGCTGACAGTTTTATGGCAAAGTTAAGCCGATATCAACGGCAGGACACATGCCGTTGCAACATGGCAAAAACACTCCACCCACTCCCTCCCAGCACCCCCTTAAAATTGCAAAATTTAAAACCCCTTTTTTTGTTGTTGGCAATACCTTTGCCAACAAACAAACAACAAGTGGGCCTTGCATTGTGTGCTGGTATTTTTGTATACAAAAAGGTTTTTAGGTTTTCCACAAAGCCTTTCAATGAATTCATTCATGGTTAAAGCAGATAACAGATTGTCACATTCCACAGTCCACAATTGTTCTTGACTGCTCGATCTCAGTTCAGCTTTAGTTGCAGTGAAATATATATTATTTGTAAAATTCTCACTTGTTAAACTCAACACTCGCAATGACGACACGATATACAATTAATCAGAATATACAATTACAAAATAGAAATTGGACAAGCAGCCAATATTAATTACTTATTATCAAAAATATTTTCGTTCAGATACCAACCAAAATTTGAAAAGTTTGCACTCCACAAAATTAGTCAACAAACACAGTGGTATATATATGCTAAGGTGTTTTTTTTTATTTGCATTAGCCTTTTATGTCAGTTTTTATTTAGCTTTTCACATATACAAATATTCCTTCAAGCTTAAAAAATTATATTTGGTCGATTTCCAATTGTTAGAAAAAAGGTGGTCTAACAACTTGTGTGTTTTGTTTTTCTCTGTACACAGAATTCTTAACTTAGCTTTGCTGAAATTATATTTAGTAGATTTCTTTGCTTAGACATCTTCATTGTCTAAAAACGAGTTTGATTTTGTTTTTATTATACACAGAGTTCTTATATTAGTTTGTTTTTTCCTAAGCTTTTGTTTTTTTGGTTTTCCACATTTAAAAATATTTTAAGGTCAATATGCTGAGGGTCAGAAAACAAAAACTAAACAGAAGCTTAATAATTATGCAATAAAAGTTAGCAGTAATGAAATACCCCTGTAGAAGCAGTGAAACCATACTGCTAGCTGACACTGTATTCCACTTCTTCCCATTTCTATTTATATTACTGATAAATTGTATATCCCCTTTACTTCCCTACATGTCTCCAATGGACTCCCTGAGAACAATATTTTTGGCTCCTTCTCTATCACTTGCATCTTCAGTGTCAAAATGTTTGTAGTTGTTAGCCCTAATCATTCTGGACATTTTTCCTGTGCTATGATAACAATGTCATTAGCTGGTAGTCGTCATAGTTCGTAGACGTATAAAATATAGTAAATATATTAAGCTAATGAAACGATTTTCTGATTTTTAGACATAGTTTCTAAATATACGAAGAAAACTACTTTTCTTTAAAAAAATTCAAGTTGATATCTGGAAATAACATTTAAAAAAAACACGGAGAAATGCAAAAATTTCTAAAATTCATTTAGCTTATTAACATTTCAAATCAGATATTGAGTTCATAAAAGTAAAACACTGGTTTTTAACAAAACTTAACCTTTGGTTTTTGAAATATAAATTCTGAACAATAAGATATTTTATACTTGATGCCAAATTCAGCGATATTTTTTTCTAAGCTTAATATTAAATATAAACACAATTTAAATTCTGGATGCAACAACTTACCCAAGATATCTTGCTTTTCATTGCGTATTGCCGACTGTTGCCCCACTGTGCGTATCTGATTTGATATGTTTGTTTTCATTAAAAGTAAGCGCTTCGTATTCGCTATCAATACGCCGGATTGCTTCGCCTCGCTTATCAATTTTTTAGACATAATAATAACATATATTCTACTGTTTGGCCCAACTACGAGTATTTTGAAAAGTGGCAAATAGTTGACAGTTGGAACTGGCACGTAGGCACCTCAAGACGTGGCTCAAAACAAAATGAGACTTCGATTGTTGGCCGCTGCTCTATTCTTGGTCAACTTGGCCAGTGGCCAAGATGAGATGAGCCATTGCACCTCAGTAGCGGGAATGACGAATCTGCTTCACCTCGAAGCCCAACTCATTGACAATCTCAGCAACTATGCAGATGAGCTGGAAAACAAGCTGCTCACAGTGCGCAGGTGAGCTTGAAGCTTACACTTAGCAAAACATATTCGCCGTTAATATTCGAAAAATATATCTAACATATATAATTTTAATATTTTCATAAATTTTCGGTTGCTTATTATTTTTTAATGATATATTTTTTCTTTAATTATGTTATATTATTAAGAAATTAATTTTTGAATAGTTAAAATGCACTAAATTATTTTTAGAAAAAATTATTTCTCAATCGTTGGTGTTTTCAATTTCAAATGAATTTAAAAACTCTTTGAAATCGTTGTATTTGAGATATATTAAGTAAAAGTTAATGCTAGAGTTCTTTGTACACTTATCGAAAGAACATTATAAAATTTAGACACTTTTTTTCAAAATTTTCTAAAAATCTGCCCTGACAGTAAGAAAAGAAAAACCCCGGTTAAAAATATACTTTCTGAATAGTAAGCAGAGTTTTCATTGGCGCCAAAAGAAAGTTGCATTTTTAAAATTTAAAGTCTTTTTTTCTGAGTGTGGTAATTAATGCAAGTTGAGTTTAACAATTTTAAAGTCTCTCTTTAGTTATGTGACAGAAACGCGTGCAGCAAGCAGGCAAGCCCAGCAGGATTCAGTGGCTCATCTGTCGAATCCACTAAATTCTTTTTCTCTGATACGTCGCATGCATGAGGATTGGATACACTGGCAGAAATACATGAAGCAGTCGGTGGGCCAACAGCAGGTGAAGTACCTCAATGAGCAGCGGGAGCACCTGCCTAGCAGCACTGATCTCCAAGAAGCGGCTGAAGCCTTGTATCGCATCCATGTCACTTACGACCTGAAGATCGCGGACATGGCCAAGGGACTGCTCAATGGCAGGCAGTACAAGTGAGTACACTCAAAGAAAAAAGTAAATATTCAACTATAGAACTATTTCGAGATATATCAAGAACTGGTCATTAAAAAAAAGCTTCCTTGTTACCTTGTTTTTCATTCCAGAATTTGTTTTTCTCATTTTTGAAATATTTTTATTCATTTTTAAATCAAGAAGATATATATTATTAAACTGATATAAATAAAAATGTTAGGTAAGGAATAGGTAGCAGGTTCCATCTCTGACCCCTAAAGTAAATATATTTTTGATCAGCACCAATTCAATTACGGATAGCAATAAATAATACATTTGTTAAAATTTAGCCTTACAACTGATAAATAATATAACCAATTGTACAAATTGGATACGAAACGGAGATTCGCTTAACCAAAATGTAATTTCAAATTGAACAAACTATTATCAACAAATATACATCTCTCTCGAATAGCACATTCTTACTTGTTCAAACCTGTTCTTACTTGTCCCGACTTGTTCTTACTTGAAATAAAAAAGAGCATTTCTATCCCGGATAAAATTAATTAACCCTTTTTTCTCCGAGTGTATCTTGCAAAACTAATTACCAAATGATTTTAAATGAATTGCTTTTTGATTGTTTTTCACACAGTGTCAACTTGAATGCCTTGGACAGCTATGCGCTGGGCAAGTACCTGTATGATCAGCAGATGTTTGGCGATGCCAGTCATTGGATTTACCAAGCGATCAACTGGCTGCAAAACAAGCAAAACGTTCTGGCCTTGCCACTGCAACTGGATCAAGCTGAGTTGTTGCACGTTTATGCCGAGGCACTTATCAAGTTGAGTGAGTATCGCAATGACAGCAGAGTTGCCACACAACTGTACCAATTTCAATTGTCAACCCTAGAACGATATGCCGATGCTCTTAAGGTGCTCCAAACTGCGACGACCTTTAAAAGAGATAGTTTTAAATTGCTGATACGCAAATCGGAAGTGGAAACATTGATAAGAACGGAGCCGAATGCTGTGCCCAAGCTGGTAGGTGTGCACTCTAATAAATTGCCAATCAATCAATAAAATGCTCCACATTTTCTCTGTAGATTAAAGCGCGAATTGGGGGCAACTACGAGAAGGGTTGTCGGGGTCAATATGCCCCCACAACTTCGTCTCGGCTGCACTGCGTCTACAATAGCACAAATTCAGCATTTCTGCGATTGGCTCCATTGAAAATGGAGCTGCTTCAACTTGATCCGTATATGGTGCTCTATCACGATGTGATCTCGCCTCGTGAGATCGAGGATCTGCAATTTCTAGCTATGCCCAAGTTGAAACGCGCCATGGTCGTCGATCCTGTGACCCATCGCAATAAGATGGTCAAGGAGCGCACCTCAAAGGTGACCTGGCTGGGGGACACAACCAATGCATTCACAATGCGCCTCAACAAACGCATTGAAGACATGTCTGGCTTCACAATGTACGGCTCGGAGATGTTACAAGTGATGAATTATGGCCTGGGCGGACACTATGCCTCACACTATGATTTTTTGAATGTGAGTACTTAAATGGCAATAAGCAGAATTTTAAAAATGCACATTGACAAAGATAGATAGTCTTAAAACTCGTTTAGTTAAATTCACATTACTTGCTTCTGAATTTTCTAAAACGCAGGGTAATTTTTTAACAATATTATTTTTAAACAATTATTCAATTGTAGGCTACGTTGAAGACAAGTCTCAACGGAGATCGTATTGCGACAGTTATGTTCTACGTGAGTCACCAGATAATATCAAATCGTATTCAATACTATATAAATATATATATTTAGCTCTCTGATGTGGAACAGGGTGGCGCTACAGTGTTTCCCATTATACAAAAAGCTGTTTTTCCCCAACGAGGAACAGCCATCATATGGTACAATCTAAAAGAGAACGGAGATTTTGATACAAACACTATACATTCCGCCTGTCCCGTTATAGTGGGCTCCAAATGGGGTAATTATCAGATCAATTAATTAATATGCACAATCACTAAACATGTACGTTATATTTCACAGTGTGCAACAAATGGATACGTGAAAATGAACAGATGTTTAGAAGGCCGTGCTTAAAGCAGTGAGAACTCAAAAAAAAAAAAGAAATGAATATCATTTATTATATAGCTTGATAAGACAACCCATTCAACGTTGATAACAGACAATAACAAAAAATCACCAAATGCTTTGCTTTGCTTTGACTTCTTCTTTCTTTTAAAAACCCAATACTCCGAACAAACCATCAGATTAGAAGTGATTATCTTGCTGAGAAAGTGAAAACCAGCATGTTCGACTACCATATAATAATCTAACAATCAGTTCAATCAGTTTAAAATGCTCTTGCTCAACTGGTGGATGCTCTATTCGCATTGTTTGTGAGTAGGATACTGAAAGTATTAAATGTAGTATACTGAGTATACGAAAGCAAATACTAATCGTTTGCATTGAAAGGTTCACAGCTACTCCCAGAAAAAATACGCAATGAAATTTTGAAAATCTCAAATGAAAATCGACCTAAAAACAACAAAAGTGTTAAAATTTTCAGTTTTTAAGAAAACATGAATTCAGTTTAAAAAATAACCTCAAAATTAAATTCGCACTGAAAACTGTTCTCACTTTTAGAAACAATTTTTATACATACAAAATAAAGTCTTTAAATTAAAATTTGTTGTTCTTATTTTTAAAAATGTTTATTTTTTATTATTATAAAATAAATTTCAAAAAGTTGAAATGAAGCTAAGAAAAGATTTGTAGAAAAACACAAACGATTTAGAAATATACTTTCTCAATCATAAGAAGAGCTGCTAAACTATAACAATTTTCTAAACTTTAATACGATTTTTTCCGAGTGTAGAATCTAATTTCTACTACTAGGCTTTGAATTAAGCTTTATTTAAAGTAGACAATTATCAAATCATAGTAAACTTCGACTCGCCAATCGAAATAGGTGTATTAAAGCATATTACTGAGACATTAACAGCTTTAAGTTTCAACAATGTATTCGATTATATTCGCTTACATTGTGATCGCCATAATCTTGTGTCCCATCAAAGCACAAGATGAACCCATGGAGGAAAGCTATTCAACATCAGTCTCGGGAATGGTGAATCTGCTCCTGCTGGAGGCCAAACTCATTGAAAATCTCAACAGCTATGCGGATGAGTTGGAAAGAAAGTTGAATATACTAAAAAGGTAAGTAGCAAAGTCAGATTTATTTTAAACTATAGCTAATAGTTTTCTCAGTGTGGTTCCACAATTGCGAGCCGAAAGCGATAAGGCCATGGCTCAAATGGAGGAATATGTTTCGAATCCTCTGAATGCCTTTTCACTGATACGTCGCATGCATGAAGATTGGACGGATTGGAAGATATTCATGGAGACACCAGTGGGTCGATCGCATGCCACTTTTATAAATGAGCACAAGGCACAGCTAACAAGTCCAACTGATCTGGAGGAGGCTTGTGAGGGAATACATCGTCTGCAGGATGTGTACAACTTGACAATTGGGGACATGTTCAAGGGATTGCTCAACGGAACGCAGTACGAGTGAGTGATATGTCTTACACTCCTGAGAATAGTCCCAAAGAATGTCACCTGCAGCACAAGTCTAAATGCTCTGGACTCGTATGTGTTGGGTCAACACCTGCACAGGCATAAAAATAAACATGGAGCCAGCGAATGGTTTGCGGAGAGTAGCAAGTGGCTCATGGAGCATTCTCTGTCCACTCCAATTGGAGCCGATCCAGTTAAAATGTTGCATCTCTTTGCGAGCGCATTGATTAACTACAGTGAGCACATCGTACACTCAGAAAAATTTGAAATTAAAAAAAAAACGCCTTAGAAAATATTTCTGAAAAGTAGATATACAGAAAAAAAGCAAAATAAAAGAAAAGCTAATGTAAGTTGCAGTAGTACACAGAAAACAAAACCCTGTGGAAATTAGGCACCTTATAATATTTAGAAAATTGCAAAATGCAAATACAGGTTTTAGAAATGCTCAATTCAATTTAAGAAATTTATATTCTGAATTATAAGGTGAGGAAACCTTGGCAAATATCTCAAATTCAGCATGCTTTTTTTCTGAGTGTATACCCAGCCCCATTGAAAACAATACTAATGTTTGCTTTATTTAGAGCAATACTCGATTGCTCTGGCAATTTTGGATCATGCACTGTTGATGGGAAATAAGACTGACAAACTACTGAATAAGAGGGCTGAAATAGAGAAACTTGCCCGAGCTGAGTCCGAAATAAACCCCAAACCCATGAATATCACTCCTTACTCTATGGGTTGTCGCGGTCAATTTGCAATCCAATCAAATCTATACTGCGAATACAAGTTCAAAACATCCCCATTTCTCCGCTTGGCACCACTCAAAAAGGAGGTTCTACATCTGGACCCATATATAGTGCGATACTACGATGTGCTGTCGCCAAGTGAAATCAACGAGCTGCAGGAACTCTCCCGGCCTCTGCTGACGCGGAATAAGGCTTACGGCTATGGAAAGTATGTAGTGCGAAAGACACGAACCTCGAAAGGAGCCTGGTTGGAAAGGGATCTCAACAATCTGACGAGGCGCATCGAAAGACGAGTTGTGGACATGACTGAGTTAAGCATGCAGGGCTCTGAGGCATTTAATATTATGAACTACGGCTTGGGTGGACACTACAATGTTCATTTCGATTACTTCGGCAGAACGGTAAGTTTTCAGTTAGGACAAATGCAGTCGTTATTCAAAAATAACGCCTCCAGATCGACTTAGAAGGAGCTGGCAACCGCATTGCAACTGTGCTGTTCTATGTATGTAAATTATTGCCTATTATTTTTAAAGAGCAAATCATTTAAATCTGTATTTTAATGGGCAGCTGTCTGATGTGGAGCAGGGAGGCGCCACAGTATTTCCAAATCTGAAACAAGCTATCAGTCCAGAGCGTGGAATGGCTCTCTTCTGGTATAATCTGCTGGACAATGGAACTGGCGACACGAGAACCCTTCATGGAGGCTGTCCAGTTCTTGTGGGCTCCAAGTGGGGTAATTGTTAACCAGTGATATAAGTCTTTTATTAACTAATCAGACTTATCATTAATAGCAATGACCAAGTGGATACATGAACGTGCTCAGCTGTTTACTAGACCTTGTCTAAATACAAATTTCTAATCATTTATTAAAGTTGCAAGACTTGCAAGTAGCAAATCTGCTGTTTGTTGATGGAATTGATTTTGCTATACAAATTTAATTAATTTAATTAATTACTTTGAAGCATCACTCCCAACTACTGTAGTGTAGCGATGCCTAGAAAAAACAAAATTGAAATATATTTAAAAAACAAAAATTTTATTTTTCCTTGTTTGTTGGAGATGCACTTGTCTGAAGAGGATTTTCGGTTGGTGGCTATTATTTTTATTTATTTAATTGTTTAAAACAAATTTTTTATTTTTAAAAGTCGATTTTAATCACTTCCACGTGTGCCTTAGATAACTCCACGAGGTAAAAAAAAAACGAAAGTCCAAGTCGATGGGACTTGCAAAACAAATAATTTCGGGAGACTGAATCAGAGTGAAAGTTGTCAATAAGAAAAATCTGAAGAAACAACAAAAGGGCTCACCATTGTACTACTTTATCTTATAGAGGACGTCGGCAAAAGCTCAGTTTGGGATACAAAAAACCAAAGCATAACCTTAGGCATAATATTCTAGTAAATTATACAAGCGTACTTCACACAACAAAATTGTTTTTATAATTAAGATAAATTATAAATAGTTTTTTGAACATCACAGCCCAAAAAATATTAAAAAGAAAGTTCCACTTTGGCATAGGTAAAAATATTTATTTCAATTATAATGCACTTTTCTGAAACCAAATGAAATCATGACTAAGAAATAAATAAGAAAACACTTCCGAGTATATATTATAATAGTAATTACATTTTTTATTAAGCTTTGAATTAACTAAAATTTAATTGGTGACTTGAATTTCAATTAAAACGTTTTATTTTTTAAAAACCTTTTTAAAATTTGTGCACTGTTTTTAGTTCAGACTGAATAAATAACAAACAACCTTTTAAAAATATTGTTCAACTCTGCTGATCGATAGATCAGATACATCGAAAAGAGTTCGCTTGCCATTTTTGGAGAGACTATCAAATAAAACGGGCCCATTTGCGATACTCTATATTTATTACTACAGACCGAATATTCCCCGATACAAGGAAAACCAAGTTAAGATAAAATAAAAGTAACAAAAGACCTTTTTACAGATTATTTGATTTGGTTTTATGGTAATTTTTATGGTATTTTTGACTATCGTTAACTTTTTCTTGATATGTAAATATGCATTGAATATAAATTAACATATTTTTCAACAGTAACAATAATAATTTCATTTATTCAATTTGAATTTTAAGTCATTTAGCTTGCTACTTTAATTTCAATTTACATTCGTATTTTTCGAAAGCCTTCCTTAAATTTGATTATTGTTTTCAGTTCACACTGAATAAATAAATAAAAATTCTGGAAAATATTGCGAATGCGAATTATGTTTGTATTCAAATTTCAAGGTGTTCAGTTAATACAACTAAGAAAACAAATTAACCAACTTAGGGCAAATTAATTAAACCATTTTGTTTAATGTTGAGAATGCAAAAATATTCGTTATTAATTTCGGGTCTAACAACTAATGAGTTTTTTCAGTTGCGCAAACATTTGATCAAAAAACCTTGTGGAGTTATTCATGCAGAACATAATATGTTAATTAAGATTACATAATACGAACTAATTGATTGACATAGCTGCGATAGTTGGGTAAACAAAACCTAAATTGAAATTGATTTAAATAGCTCTTGGTCTCCTCACAGAGATCAACATTCAGTAGAACTCCACTCACATCGCAATGAGAATCCAAACGTTGATCCTAAGCTGTGCCGTCTTAGCCATTTGCTCGGTAAAGACCACCGAAGGACAGACTGCACCCCCGGCAGAACCCCCGGCTGTAACCACGGTCGTACCCCCGTGGAATCCCCCGGCAGGGGGGTCGTGGGGACATGGAGGAAAACGATGGGGCAGGCACAGAGGCGCACCGATCCTCATTAACTTTGGACTTATGAAAAATGTGAAAAATTCGAAATAAAAAGTCCACTCAAGTTGCCCAATTCCCATACGCAATACAGCAGACAAATTCAAACGTCTTTTCTTTTTACTCTAATCCAAACTTAATTTGAGAATATACATTAAATTGAGGTCAGTTAGGAACTACAACATTGTTGAAGTTGTCAGAACTGAACACTTTGAAAACGTAATACGAAATGGATTCACTCAAATGGATATTTTTCTGCTTTGCCATTGCCATAATCTTAACAAATGGTAATAAAACGTTGGAGGAAAGTCATTCGACATCAGTCTCGGTAATGGTGAAGCTGCTCTTGCTGGAGTCCAAACTAATCGAAAATCTCAACAGCTATACAGATGAATTAAAGCGGAAATTGAATATACTGAAAATGTAAGTAGCAAAGTCTAACTTGATCTATTTGAAACTATAACTATTAGTATTTTTAGAGTCCTTCCACTGTTTACTAGACCTTGTCTTAAAACAAATTTCTAATCAGCTCAGCCTACAGACATACACGAAGAAGGCAAGTATAATTTATTAAAATATTAAGTTTGAATCTGGGATATATTACATATAATTATATATACTCACATTAAAATTGTTTCAATAATTATGATTAATTTAAAGTATTTTTTTTTTCATTCTATAATGAAAATCAATTTGAATAAAACACCCCAAAAATATTAAGTAGAAATTTACACTTCGGCAGGGGAAAAAAATATTTATTATAATTTCAATGAAAACACTTCTGAGTTTATATTATTAAATTACATTAACATTTCATTGATGATGTGAATTTCAATTTAAATGTTTAATTTTTTTAAAGCTTTTTAAAACGGTGTTTAGTTCAGACTACAATAAATAATTAATTCTGTAGAATATTCCTCACTTGTTTATTTCTGCGAAATATGTTTATTTTCAAATTTCAAGGTGTTCAGTTAAAACAGCTGAAACAGCAAATTAACTATTGCCAACTATAAGCAAACAATTAAATTAAACATATTTTTTATTGTTGAAAAGAAAACACGCATGCAAAAATATTCGTTGGTTTTTTCGGGTATTTGCAATCTAACAAATAATGAGTTCTGAAAACAGTTGTTCAAAAATCCAAAATAAACATAATTCGAGCTAAATTATTGACATAGCTGCGATAGTTGGGTAAACAAAACCTAAATTGAAATTGATATAAATAGCTCTTGGTCTCCTCACAGAGATCAACATTCAGTAGAACTCCACTCACATCGCAATGAGAGTCCATACGTTGATCCTAAGCTGTGCCGTCTTAGCCATTTGCTTGGTAAAGTCCACCGAAGGACAGAGTCCCCCGGCTGAACCCCCGGCTGTACCCCCGGCTGAACCCCCGATGGGTCCCTGGCCTGAGGAGCCGTGGAATCCCCCGGCTGAACCCCCAAGTGAGCCCCCGGCAGGGGGGTCGTGGGGACATGGAGGAAAACGGTGGGGCAGGCACAGAGGCGCACCGATCCTCATTAACTTTGGACTTATGAAAAATGTGAAAAATTCGAAATAAAAAGTCCACTCAATTTGCCCAATTCCCATACGCAATACAGCAGACAAATTCAAACGTCTTTTCTTTTTACTCTAATCCAAACTTAATTTGAGAATATACATTAAATTGAGGTCAGTTAGGAACTACAACATTGTTGAAGTTGTCAGAACTGAACACTTTGAAAACGTAATACGAAATGGATTCACTCAAATGGATATTTTTCTGCTTTGCCATTGCCATAATCTTAACAAATGGTAATAAAACGTTGGAGGAAAGTCATTCGACATCAGTCTCGGGAATGGTGAAGCTGCTCCTGCTGGAGGCCAAACTAATCGAAAATCTCAACAGCTATACAGATGAATTAAAGCGGAAATTGAATATACTGAAAATGTAAGTAGCAAAGTCTAACTTGATCTATTTGAAACTATAACTATTAGTATTTTTAGAGTCCTTCCACGATTGCGAGCCGAAAGCGATAAGGGCATCGCTCAAAAGGAAGATTATATATCGAATCCTTTGAATGCTTTTTCCCTGATACGTCGCATGCAAGAGGATTGGATTGATTGGAAGGTGTTCATTGAGGAGCCCGTGGGTTGGTCGCACATCTTCTATCTGACCCAGTACAAATCAGAGCTGCCAAGTCTGACTGATCTTAGGGAGGCTTGTGAGGCAATTCAACGCTTGAGCGATGAGTACAATTTGTCAATTGGGGACATGGTCAAGGGATTGCTCAACGGAAAGCAGTACGAGTGAGTTATATTTGTGTTACACTCCTCAGAAAACCCCATATTAATGCCACCTACAGATCAAGTCTAAATGCAATGGACACTTTTAGGATTGGCCAATTCCTGCATCAGCACAGAAAACCACATTTGGCCAGGCAATGGTTTGCCGAGACTGCCAAATGGCTAATTTCCAATCAGACAACTCCAACTCTATTGGGAGCTGAGCCTGAGAGATTGATGTATTTCTTGGCCAGTGCATTTGCTAAAAATAGTGAGTGAATTCCACTTCCATTTGTGCAGCTGTCTCATTTGTTGGCTGCATCTTAGAGTATTATTCGATTGCTATTCCCATTTTGGATCATGCTCTGATGATGGGAAATCAAGCAAAGAAAACCCAAGTATTCAATTTGAGAACTTACGTCCACAATATGGTCAGAAATGAACCCAATTTAATACCTGTTGCCAAAGAGAATATCGCTTCATATTCTTTAGGTTGTCGAGGTCAATTTGTGCCACAATCAAATCTGCACTGCGAATATAAAATGAAGACTTCGCCGTTTCTACGACTGGCACCCCTCAAGATGGAAATTGTTCTGCTTAATCCATTTATAGTTGTGTTCCATGATGCATTGTCTCCCCAGGAAATCGACTATCTCCAGAATCTTGCCCGACCACTGCTGAAGCGGACAACTGTCCATGTGGATGGCAAATATGTTTCGAGAGGAGTGCGAACCTCGAAAGGAGCCTGGCTGGAAAGGGATTTCAACAATCTCACAAGGCGCATCGAAAGACGAGTTGTGGACATGACTGAGTTAAGCATGCAGGGATCTGAGGCATTTAATATTATGAACTACGGTTTGGCTGGACACTACGCGGCTCACTACGATTTCTTTAATACCACAAAGGTGAGTGTCTTTAGAAAAAAGATCACACTGAAACTTAGAAAATCGCCTTGAAGACTAGAAGGTTTTACTTGATTTAGAAAATATTCTTTCTAAAATGTAGATAAAAGTAATCAAGTTTTGTGGCTCTGCTTTTATTGTAGAACTTAGCTCTTGTCTGTTTTAGATGTAATTTTTTCATATGAAACTATCAAAAATGTTCGTAAATTATTAAAAATACTAATATTTATTCATAATAATATACGTAACAACTTGGCTTGTTACACACCAGAAAAAACAACCTGAATATTACACATGGTATTTTAAAATTTTATAAAATTAGGGGAAAAAACACTGGTTTTAGAAATAAACTTTCTGATGTTAGTTGGCGCCAAAGTAAAGCGAATTTCTAAAATGCAGTCTGATTTTTTTCTTAGTGTACAAGTGAGTGTCATAATAATTTATAACCAAATGAATTACTGCCAGCAACAAGCAAGTGAAACTGGTGATCGCATTGCAACTGTGCTGTTCTATGTATGTAAATTATTGCCTATTATTTTTAAAGAGCAAATCATTTAAATCTATATTTTAATGTGCAGCTGTCTGATGTGGAGCAGGGAGGCGCCACAGTATTTCCAAATCTGAAACAAGCTATCAGTCCAGAGCGTGGAATGGCTCTCTTCTGGTATAATTTGCTGGACAATGGAACTGGCGACACGCGAACCCTTCATGGAGGATGTCCAGTTCTTGTGGGCTCCAAGTGGGGTAGTTCATCAATTAATCAGCAATCAAAAAACCCGTTAGTCACTTATTTAATCCGTCTTTTCCCCTACAGTGATGACCCTCTGGATACATGAACGTGCTCAGCTTTTTACTAGACCTTGTCTAAGCCGATGTGCTAATAGAATATAGTTGAAATCAACTATCAGGTGTGAATATACATATCGTTATTAGGGATTTTGGCAACTCTATTTTCCAACTTAGACTCCTGACTATCCCACACGTATGCTGGATCATAGACAAACAAATTTTCGACGTAATCACTTTACACACTTAACAAGAAAACCTATGCCCTTCTCCTCTTGCTACTAGTGGCTTAAATGCTTTTTAAAATGCCAACATGAAAAAAAATAAAGTGCTGAGTGGTTGATAGTCGAAGCTTTGGCACTTTGGGCTTAATTTTTTGTTTTTATTTTTTTTTGGGGACTAGGTAAAAAACACCCAAGCAACCGCAGTCGAGCACAATTTTAGCATACTCCTAGGCGCCATAGACCAAAGTCCATACCCCCATCCCCCCCCAACACTCCACACTCTTCCCGTCCAGGCAGGCGTCTGGTGTCTGACACCGCGTACGTGATGTGCAACTTAATGTTTCAATTAGAGGTAAAGTGGCGCCCACGTTGGTAGTGTCTACCCCTCCATACCACTATCTCTACCCGCTTAGATTATCGTCCTTATCATCCTGTGTGTGCGAGTGTATGTGTGTGTGTGTGTGTGTGTGTGTGTATGTGTATCAGTGTCAGCATCTCTATATCAGTCTGTGCACTTATCTGCTTTTAAAAGTTTTAATAATGAACTGACGCTTACCACCGAGAAACGTGTGCGTTGCTCACCAAATGAAGAACTTCACGTTCAAATCCAACACTCAGAAAAATATGTAAATAGATAAATAAATCTAAATGCAATTTAGAATATTGCCGCAAAATAAAATTCTCCAAAAATTAAAATCACCCTGAAATGTTTTGACTATTAGAAATCATTTCTAAATATTTAACAAACAAAATTCTTATATCGGGAAACATTTCTAAACAGATTAAGAATAGTGAAGTTATCCCTGCATACTAACAAAATGTTGTGGTTTTAAGAAATAATTTGTAAATATACGAACAAATAATTTAAATTAGAAAATCTTTTTATGTTATTTTTAAATGTTTTCTATTATATAGGAAAACCTTTCTAAACAGGAATTAATTTATTATTCATTCTAAATATCAGATCAATTATTTTTTCTGAGTGCAGTTAAGCACGCTGCTTGAGTTAGTTAGTTTTGCCTGCTGACTGGGCACTTTTGATAATTTGTTTACCATCCACTCGGCGCACCTTTGTGCAAAGTTATTTGCATAGAGGCAAACACTGGGGCAGGGCTATTTGGCCAGCCCTGGAAAGGTTCAAATTGAACTGGAGCAGTGCAGCGTGCATAATGCGTAGATTTAATTGAATTTTTGGGCTAAACTGAAACTGTGAACTCAAATAAAACTTTAGCCTTGACCACAAATGAGAATTTTTGGGCAAAAAGTTTTAGCGTGAAATGCAACTGCTCTAAAAGATTTCTTATACAAGTTTTGACAAAGCAGCAAGCCAAATGGCCAGCGGCAACTAAAGTCCTTACAAGCTGCAAAGGATAACCATCCAACCCTAACCCCATCCCTGATTCTCCATACTTGCACACCCAACACCTTTAAGTAAAGAGCGACCACAGCTATAAATAAAAAATTGCCAACATATGCGAAATGTTAACTAGCTTAAACGGCTTTGCAGACATTCAAATATGCTATGTTTAGAGAGTAATATCTGGATTCCACTCATCAGTCCAACATTTCGTACAATCACATTCCTTACATAAATAATAAGATAATTAATTAAAATAGGAGACAGGCTTTTTCTGCAAGCAACTGTAATAAATAAGAAACAATTTAAGAACTTCAAGAGTATTTCACTTCTAATTTTCCATCAACATTGAGTCAAAATTATATTAAAATTATTATGATTAAACACTAATTAAATAATAATTGTAGTTTAAAAGAAGCGCTTAAAAACGGATTTTTAAAAACATATAAGCTTTCATCTCTGAACAATAAATTCTGCTGACCTTGGCGCCAAAAGTATGCCGATTTTTTAAAATTTCATTGCGATTTTTTTCTATTGATTGTAGCTCATCGCCAGTCGTCTATGCCCCGGTCAAGTGTAGATAGAAACGTGTACCTAAAACGTATTTCATTTTGATTGTGTGCACTTTATGATGCGTCCTATTCGCTCACCACCAACATGATTACATATGCCCAGACCAATAATTTTGCCTCAGCAAAAATGAAGAGAAAAAATTGGGGAAATAAAAATCAAACAAGGTTAAGAAATGTTGGTTGTTGTAAGGCAAACGTTGATTGTGGAAATCGAGCAAAATGTTTTATTCACAGTCTGAAAAAAGGGTTGCGCCTCGGTTGGTTTGTGGTCAATGAAGGAAATATGATTTGGATTTTGTTACTTTGATTACACACATTACATGCGAATGTTCCACACACAGCGCCCAGACGGTGGTTGTGGCCAAGTGGTGTGTGTGTGTGCCGTGCCACAAACGTGTGTTAAATTTCAGATGGACATGGAAATATTAATGTAGTGGGAGTGAGACAGGCAGAAAGAGAGAGAGAACGCGGCCGTAAAGCATTTGATGTGCCTGTGTTCGTTGCAGGAAATTGAGTTTTTCATACACATCTATATATATATATACATTTATATATGCATATATATATATATATATATATCTACTATATATATGTATGTATATATTTATATGTGTGTAATGTAAATAATAGCCAGCAAAAAGCAGAAGAAATTTATGCACGCACTCAAGCGCACAAATTCGCTTGGCCCGTCGTCGTCGTCGTCTTCGCTTCTTTTTCTTCTTCCTTCGCTTCATTTTTCTGCTTTCTTCGATGCAGTAGCATCTCAGGGTCAGCTTGTGCTGATTTACTCAATGCAAAGGGCATTGTGATTATGTCACCAAAAGTGTAACGCATTTAAGTAGGGCTAGTCTTATACCCTGAAACCCATTCAAAATGGGAAATAGGCAGAACGAATCATGTGCGACGCCATAGAGTATATATATTCTTGTTCAGCATCAAAAGCCAAGTCGATGTAGCCATATTCGTCTGTCTGTCTGTAAGAACATAATGATATCGGATACTATAAAAACTAGAGACTTCAAATTTGGTACATAAAAGTTCGCTTATATCATAGGCAGATAAAATTTGGTTCATTTTATCGATAACTGCATCCCAGATCGATACAAATAGGTTTTCGATAGCATGCCGAGCTCAGAGACTGTAATATGGAATACTAGCCGCAGATAAGGTTTATTCATTCGATCTATAATTATTAATTAATGTTCATTTCTTTCATGTTCTTATGAGAATTTACTACATGAAAATACTTCAATTTTAAATATAATTTAGTTTTTCTTAATACTTGTATTAAACCTTCAAACTTGCAGTGTTAAGATAAATAAATATGTAAGTAATTTATTGTAAAGCAAAATTATTATACATTTTTACTGAATACGTAAATAAGTTCATCTGCAGCAACTTTTTCTATGTAAAGTCATATAACTTTTTGGCAATAAACAAAGTTAATTTTTCTATAGTATAGTGTACTCTACCTAGAAGAGTATTTAATTATCGTGGCAAATATACAAAGAGTAGCACTGGTTTTTTCCGCTTTCTTATTTTTGCCACGTTTTTTTTATTATTTTATTTTTTTCATTTAGTTCAACAATGTAAATGCTTAGGAAAATCGATAAATGCGAATGCGAGCGTGTGTATAAGTGTGTGTGGTGTTTGTGAGTGTTGACTGAGATTTAAGCTATTTAAGTTTTGGTAGGCAGTCTGTCTGGCATTCATTTGAGCAACACTCGATAGATTCAGCTAGCTGCCAAGGAACTTGGACTCGAACTGACCCGCCTTTCAACAAGTGCCGCTGTCACTTAAATTGTAATCAAATATATATATACATATGGTATATAGAGTACAGCAGATTTAGCAGATGACAAGTGGAAGTCGGTCAGGTGACGAATGAGTTGCAAATCTCTCTATTTTCGATTAGAGAAACGATTGCTCGAAACAAACATAAATTGATTAAATGTCAATCGGCTCACAATCAATTACAAAATGACAAATTTGACAAGCGAGAGTATGTATGCATGTGTGTGTGTGTGTGTGTGTGTGTGTTTGTGTGTTTGTGTGTATGTGTGTGTGATTTGTTCCAAAACGGATGCAATGCGCATAATCTGGACAGTACGTCAATGCAGCCATGCAACATGCAACTGACAATCGAGCTGGCAGACGGCAGAAGAGGGGGACACACTCTGAAAAAAATCGTCCTGAATTTTGGAAGTCGCCATTAAGTAAGTCTCTTAAATTGAGACCTGTGGATTTCTAAAAACCAGGATTTACAATTCTAAATTTCATGCTGGGTTTTTCTAAAATGTAGATCTATTTTGTTATTTATATTGCAAATATACATTTTTATGTTCAGATTTCATAAATACAAACATTTTCCATAGTTTATATTGATTCTATATTTATTTATATTCATCTACATCTTCTTGTGAAAAACGATTTTTTGATATATCAGTCGAAAGAGCTAATTTCATTACTATTTTTTTCCCAGGAATTTTTCTAGGAATTATAGTTTGCATTTCTTTTGTTCAGAATTGTATTAAAAATAATAGAAAATATTAAAAAAAATATATTTGTATTTTAGAAAAAAATAAAATTGGGGTTGTCAATTTCTAATTTTCAGACAAATGTTTAATGTTTACAAATTATTTCTAAAAGCAAGAAAAACTTTCTAATTTACAAAATTGAGTGTAATTTTTTTTCTGAGTGTGGGACGAACCAACTCAGTTCAGTGGACAGTGGACAACTGTCAGTTGGAGAGAAGGCGAAATCAATGGCAAAGTTGATTTACGTGCGGTTGCCAATTGTGTTCAAATGGGGGCGTAATGTGGGTGGGGCACACTGGCCATATCGAAATGATTTGCTGGCCAACAAGGATGACGATGACGACGACGACAAATGCAGCTAAACGAATTACGTCTAATGGCATTTCAGGTTGAAATGCGATTAAAATGCAATTTGAAATGCAAAACATTTAGCCAGCCACAACACATGTAACGGAGGTGTAGCCAGGGGATGGAGGGTGGTCTTGCAACTTTGTTGCAACTTGTGTCTGTGCCGCACACACTTTAAAGATGCTTTTGTCTGACTGCCAATTTTTTTAATTTTTTTTTTTTTGGATGGCAGCCAATTTCATTTTTAAAGAACAGAGAGCAAGACAAAGGCAAGCCAGCAAACAGCTGAGTTGCATGTGGCAAGCAGCATGTGGTTACAAATATGTGACGCGTTACCTGCGGACCAGACCAAGAGAAATTAACTTTAAATGTTTCAGAACACGTTCAAATAAGGCGAATCGCTTCTCTAATTTATGGCAAACGGGCGACAATTAAAAGTCCATTCGAGACTCGAAAACAACAAGTAAAAGTCGAAACAGAAGAAGAAATGTGACAATTTGGTTTGCCAAGAAATGTGGAAAAGTGTTTGTACCTTTGGCACCTCAGCATCAGCATCAGCATCTGCATCAGCCTCAAAATGTCGGCTGCATTGTCAACAAAAGCATAATTTATGCGTTTGGCCGTTTCGTCTGTTTGCCATTGGAGTTGGAATGGGAATGGGAATGGAAACGCATGTAGGGAAAGGGATCGAGTCTGTGACTATGAACTGAGACTGTGAATTGGCCAGCAAACTCATTGCTAGACAAACGAACATGACAGCGGCTATGTGTCGTCTTCGTCGTCTTCGTCTGCAGGAATTTCACGTGGAAAAAGTGCAGCCAGAAATTATTTTAATTAAAAGAACAAAAGCAAAAGAAAAACGGAATAAAAACTAAAGACAAACAAAGAAATTGTACACTGAATGCAAACGAGGTGTTGTTCACACGCACACAGTGAAAAGAGAATGCACTTGTCGAGAGTGCTCGACTTGGAGAGAAAAAAACAAGCAAAGAATGTTCTGCTCGAGAGAACTAGTCGAAAAGTTATCCCGAACCCAAGTTTTTAGCTACGAAAAATGCTGAAGCTGGTGCTGAGTAATTTGTTAAATATTAGTATACGATTTTATTCCGATATTTATAAATTCATAAATTTATTCATCAAAAAATTTACAGAGAATTAATCTTATGTCAAATCATTTACATTTTCGGTTTCTCTATAATGAAGAATCTTACATCAAATTTCTTGCCTGAGTCCTTCACATTTTCTTTTGCAACTTAGATTTTAATTTAACGCTTATCCACTTAATTTAAAGTTGTTTTATATTTTTATTATTTATTTCCATAAATAATAAATATGTAGAAACTTTTTAACTGGACCGAGCAAAAGATATATTTTAATTGTAAGATTATAAATTACAAAAACTATAATAAATAAAGAGGAATAAATATAAAATTTAGTAAACTGTTTTAGATCGCATTTTTCTTCGTGTAAAGATCAAGTCTTGCGTGCAACTTGCAGATGAGCTGCACACACACACACAGAGTCACTGCGATGTTCTGCACGATTTACGCACTGCATTTGTCATGATCTGTTTATTTTGATATATATGCAAAGGCTAGTGATTAATTTAGCCAACTCATGTGGCACATAGATCTGCTGCCACTTCTGCTGCTGCTGCTGTTGGCAGCGATTTGCACTCCTTATTATCACACAAAGCCTCACGAGAATCTATGCGTATTTAATGGTGCGCCAAAACAGTCCCACACTTAAGCACAGATATATATAAATATATATTCAAACATATATCGATTGGTATTTTTATGTGGCCATCACCTGTTGTCTGCTGACTGCTTGTTCCCTTGTTGCCCCTCCGCCCTCCAAAAATCATTTGCATATCCATCCATGCAACCCCTGTAAGCTGTGAGAGAGTCTGTCGTCGGTCGTCGGTCGTCTGTCGTTGTAGGTGTATCCCCGCATGTAATCAAATCAAGGCAAATGTTGCAAATGCCAGATGCGCCACACGCAGACACCTTACCAAACAAAAGTAACTCAAGCCGTAAATGTACACGGAGAAAAACAAATCGAACTGAAATTGAATGTCATCAATGGTATCTCAACCTATTATTGAGAAAGTATTTTTCTAAACCACAAGTTTGTGCCTGTCTAAAAACCAGGATTGTTCTTCTGTAAATTCCAGCGTAGCTTTTTTCAAAAATTTAGGGAGAGCATGTCGAATTTTTTTTATTTTTAATATGTGTTACATTTATTTATTATATTTTTTAGTATTAAACAAAATGCTTACATTATCTCTATGTTTTCTTTTATATTATTATTAGTTAGAAAACATTTTCATTTCCCCACTTTAACATTTTCTAAGAAATGAATATATAAATAAAAAAAACTACAAAATTTAAAAATAAATATGGAAATAATAGAAATTATTTCTAAAAAGTATAAAATTTGTCTACTTTTCAAGGCGCTTAACATTTTGATTATTTAAATTAATGAGGATATTTCTGAAAATATGGTTGTTAATTTTATATTTTATATATCTGCATTAATTGTAGAAATCATTTTATTTTTAAATAGAAAAGAACCTTCATATTTTTTTATATTATTTATAAAAATCAGAAGATTTTTCTAGTTGTCAGAGTGAGTTTCATTTTGAAGCGATTTACTAAAATGTAGTCCAATTCTTTTTCTGTGTGTACCTGGTGTAGCAGTTGTAAATGTATCTGTAACTGTAACTGTATCTATATCTGTATCTGTATCTTTGGCTGTTTTGTTACAGCAGCTGCACACACACCTACGAACAATTTGATTTTATGTTTGCACACGCAGCAACAATTTGCCATTGTTTGGAAAATAATTGCAATCTACGCAGGCAGCTGCGACCCTCTTTCTATCACTTCTCAAGAGATGGTGGGTAGGTATAAGGATTGTGTGTGTGTGAATTAGTAATGGCCAAAAAATGGAGTGGCCAAAACTCTTATGGCACTCGTCGTCATCGTCGCTGGCAACAGCAGCAGCAAATTGGTCAAAAAGCCAAACAATTAGCGCGGAAACAATGGGCCCTCAAATATTGGTTGATGTTTTTGCTGCTGTTGCTGTTGTTGTTGTTGCTGTTGCTGTTGCTGACCAGCCTCAAAAATGGAGTATTGCCAATGGACATAAATTTACAGTTGCTTTTCTATGCGCCGCTTTTTTTTTGTTTTTTTTTTTGTATATAGCATTTGTCAGCGCCCACAAAACAGCCAAATCGCATATGGCCAGAAAAACACGCTAGCAGAGTCCACAACTCAATATGCATTCTCTCTGTGTGTGTGCGTGTGTGTGTGCGTGTGCGTGTGTGAGTGTGTGTGTGTGTGCGACAATTTCACACACCGGAAGTTCAGTCCATTTAATGCACGAATTTCGCGGCATTTTACGTTGCTCAACTTTGTGTCTCTCTTTTTGTGAGCTGCATTTTTGTTGGCCACAGAGTGCAACTATACAGTAAACACCATGCTGGTTGAACGGAGGGTCAGCCAAACAAAATAAAAGAAAAAAAAAAAAGTATACCACAAATGATTTTTGTACAAAAAACAAAAAAAAAATATGCCGCTTGAAGCGTTTCCGTTTTGAGGCTTGCACCATAAACAAAAAATTCCACTGAAGTGCAATCGAGTTGAACTCTTAGAAAACGTTTAACTTTAAACGAAATTCCCTGCTGAAAAGCTTAAATGTTGTAGCACAAATTAATTGCAGTGTATGAAGCCTGAAAGTAGAGCAATATGTGATTATAATGCTACACTTGTTGCACACAAATTAACTTGCCTCACTTGTTGCATAGAAACCTAATTAATAGAGTTGAAGTATGATTACTCGGCTCACAGATACCTTGTGTATAAAATATTATATCGCTTATTTTAACAGAAAAACAGGAAAGAATAGATCGAAGTGAAATTGACGACATCTAAATTTCATTATAAATTTGAAAAACCAACCGATTGTTTTTAGGAAAGATATATAATATGGTAGGCCGATGTTGATGACGTGTAGGTTTCTTTCGGATATCTTATATATATTGTTTTGACTATTCCATTATACCTTTTTGCAATTTTCGGACGGTTCAAGGTATAAACAAAAATTAAAATAAAAATGTATGAGAAAAAATTATAACATTTATAAAATTGTTTGTGATTCGATTGTTTTGATTTTGCTTTCAAATAGGTTATATACAGAAATTATAGTCTCTGAATAGTACTCGCTTATACAACACGCCAGGTAGACAGAAAATTGTATTAAATCAATATAATTAAATAATATAAGGAAATAAGAATTTAAAAAAACTGATTGTGAATTTTGATGACTTTAATAATAGTCAAAATATGTTTTTTGCTGCTCCAGTCACCAAAAAATTATATTTTAGTGATTCAATATATTTTTTATTTTAAGAATATAAAATATTATATTAAGTAATCCAATCTTAATCTAAATTTGAGAAATCAAAGAAGATTTAAATCAGCATTGTGAATGGTATAAATTATACATGATTTGCTTAAGCATTTGATGGGTATAAATGCTATAACTAAAGGAAAGTAAAATTTGTAATGGGTAATTGTAATTGTGATAAACTGATGCGAAATTGGAGCACAGTGAAACAAAAAATGCAATCAACACCTGGAGGAAGCAGAGAACACCCCTCACAGAGCTGAGGTAAGTGCTGCAATATGCAGTTGTATATAAGGAATATTATAGATGCTCTGTATATATAGTAAAGAAGTATCTGTTTAGAGCTCAAGTAGAGTAAAGAGCTTATAAGTTAGTTAAATATACGTTATAAGAGGCTTAAAATGTACAATTCTGAGTTGAGATTTGAGAGTTGAATTAATTATTGACTCCAGCTAAAATCTACAATCTATTAATTAATTCAACACTCTCAAATCTCTGCTCAGACTTGCTTCATCTTAGCAACATGTTAGCCATAATCCAATTATGCACTTCAAACAACTTCGGGCTTTAAATTCGAGGGGGAACGCTTAAAGCAAACCTTTTGGCTATAACCATTATGAGCGTTATGGCCACCTTAACAATTAAGCGTAATTTGAATAATCAAAAGCCAACAAACAACAACAACAAAAGCAACAACAGCAACTGGCAAATTCCAAGCCGCCGTGCAATAAAAACTTTGCCAACCATCGAACCTGACAATAAATTTCGGTGTGGCAACAACAACATCAACAACAACAACAGAAACAACAACAAGCTCAACTAATGAAAGTAAGTCCAGAGCCAACAGTTTGGGTGGGGCTATTTGTAAGAAACTTAATTGAAATAATTTTGGCTGACTAGCTGGAGTGGGTTAAGGGTTCGAGGGCTCCTCATAAAGCTCTTGGCCAAAGTTTTTGATACACAAGCAACGCAATCAAAGTGCAAACATTTTAGGAATGCTTGTTGGGGGATGAAAGATGAAGTAACATACCTATAATATATGTGTGCGGGATTCGATTAAACTATAGAGCCAGTTAAGTTTATAGAGAATTGCGAATGTTGTTTTTAAAAGATTGTGAATATTTTATTGCTCAGCAAACGAAAGTGTGTTTTGACTGCCTAAAAATGCACTAATGGACTGCAAGCGCAGTAAATTGGAAATTAGTCGATAATTATCGATATTTTTAAAATGCTTAAAAGTGATTTTAGCTCTAGAGTATTGTATTCTTACTGCTAGAATACTTTCGTCGAGAGAGCTCGACTGGCTTCTTATCTATAGATAGACCGACGGTCATGGCTGAATTGCCTCTAATTTTTAATGCTGATCAAGAATACTTTCTAACCTTTTTACCCATATCTAATGGGTATACGTGCAGGGTATCAGAACATATAAGGCCGACAATTATCTTAAAGCTTACAAATATTTTGTAGTCATTTTTTGTGTTTGGCTGCAAAACTATTAATTAATAATTGTAGTAGAAAAATAGTCGATTTTATTAGTCAAATTCTTTCACAATGTTTTTAAGTCCTCAATAACAATACTTAAGTTATCTATTGTTGTAAAAACAATCAACAGCAACTTGCTGACATCAACAAAGAATAAGTGCTCAAAGAAAGTGTTTATCCTTCTACTTTTACTCTGTTTACTCTTTCGCTGAATATCTGTTCGTTTAGGTCTAGCTCTTTGAGATGGCTACTCTAATGCAAATTAATGAGCAAGTGAGTCGAGTCTAACAGACAGTCAGATAGACTGTCAGTGAGATCTGTGTGCTTAGCTAGGTAAAGTAATTGAAAGCTCTTTGCTTGGCACACATGTTCTCGTTTCATATCAAGTCATCCTTCAAGAGGAAATGCCGCAAACATTTGAAAGCCACGCAAAACTTTTGTAAATAAAGCGCAAGAAACCCGCTGGCTATTTGTGCGCCAAACTCCATAAGATATGTGTGTATATATAAAAATATACACTCAGAATAAAAATGATCCCTGAATTTCTGAAAATTACAAAACAAAACGAGAACAGAAATGCAAACCCTCTTATTACTTCTTAAAATTTATAAGCTATTTAAAAAGATTGTACATGAAAAATATTTAAATACTAATGTTAGTTACAAAAAAACAATTTTTGAGTTACTTGTACTCATATCAGAAAATCCAAAAATCATTAGAAAAATTGAACCTTAAATTAAGAAAAGGAAAACCCTTGTTTTTATAAATATACTTTCTGAATAATAAGGAGAATTTGCCTAGGTGCCATAAGTATGTTCTCAAAGTGTATACATATATATATATAAATATACACTCAACTCACCTCAAGATATTTGTATAGATGAAGAAAGTTGAAACGCGTTGAAGCTTGTTGCGTGTTCTAACGAATTGCCGCAAGCGCTTGCCGAAGTTTGAGTGTATCTTTAACTGTATCTGCAGCTATATCTGTATCTGTATCTCTTTCAACATGCTCATTAGAATTCATTATAAATTTTCCACAGCGCAAACTAAGCAAACAACAAGGGGGAAGGAGAAGATGCAGAGGTTGGTGGCTTGAACCCAGCCAAATAAATAACCAACACCTGTTTGCCGTTTTTGCCATTTGCCGCGGCATTGTCTGGTTGCATGCCACAAAGCATGGCAGCCAGCGGCTTATATCATATTCCTGGCCATTGTCCGGGCGTGCAACGTGAGATAACTGCAACCGGATATTTCTATTAGTGGCAGGCAGCCACTGACTGTGGCAGGCAGGCAGGATTCGCGTTATTTATGCGTCGCTCTGCAATTTTCTAATTTATGTTGTAACTTGCAGTCAGCAATTTGTGGCCAGGGTTATTATAACAATTATGATTAGAGTGGCATACAACATACAGCATACACAATATGCTAATAACAGCGAGCATTAAAGTCGGACTAAATTAGTTGGAGGCAGCAACAGGATGAGGCACAGGACGAAAGGACTCGCCTGGCTTATTTAACTTAAACGCAAGTTAAACAAGCAACAAAGAGGAAAAAATGTACAAACGCACAGAAATACATTCGTCGTTGGCAAAGTAAACGATTAAAATATGCACAACACGAGTAAACATATTTTCAAGAAGTAAATATCCTTGAGGAACAGCAGCAGTATCAGCAGCAAGACCACCTACACTCAAAAAAAAATAGAATTCGATCTGAAAACTAGAAAATTGTTCTGCTTCCTTTTAAAAATTATTAACTATACAAAAATAATATTTTTTAAAATTAGAAAATCTATTTCTTTTATTTCTTCGAAATGTTTTCTATTACTAAACAATAGTTTTATTAAAAGTTGAATTAAAAATCATTATTTTTAGAAAAAATAAAATGATGGTGAAAGAAGTATTAAAATTTGCTCTCTCGCCAATTGCTTACCAACTATAATGTCTACAGAATGTAAAGTTGTTGTCAACATTCGGTAAGTATGTTGCGAGTTTTAGAAGTTCGCCGAAAAGTTGTTATTGTTAATTGTTTTATTATGAATTTCGCAAACCCTGGAAGTAAAAATATAAAAACTCTGGCTTTTAGAAAGACACAAGCTTTATATGCAATTTCAGTACAATAAGGCGAGCTGATCTTGGGGATTTTCTAAATTTAAGCGTCAACTCTTTTCGCTGAGTGTACCAAAATTCAGGAGCGCATGAAATGTATTTAAAATATGCCAAGTGGCAGACGTTTTGAGGCAGCTAGCGGAGTTTGGGGCGTGGCCAGGTCTAGGTCTGGTTGTGGACTCAGTTGTTGCACGTAGCAACGGCGACGACAGCAGCAGCAGCAGCAGCTAGCAGCATGTAGCATGTAACAGGCAGCAGGACGAAGCAAGAACCAGACGAGGACGAAGTCGAAGTCGAAGTCGAAGCTGCTGCACGTGGGCACAAAAGGCGCAAGGTAAATAAATATTGTAGCACAAAATGCGAAGATGCCGACGAAGACGTTGAAAGTTGAAAGGCAAACGGTGTTGTTACCAGTACCTAAATCCCCCTCCCCCACCTCCCTCCCTCCATCTATATCCCCTTCTCCAGCACGCCTGTCGCACACTCTGAAGTTAAGATACTTACAAGGATTAAAGAGTCACTCAAGTTAAATGCATTGAAAATGAAGTAAAAGAAGCGTAAAAATTGTACCGAAAGTTGCTCAAGTGCTCAAACTGAATTGGCAGTGGAGCAGTTGAGGGGTGCAGAGAGAGAGGCGAGGTGGTGTGTGTGTGTGTAGGTGTGTAGAGTGTGTGTGTGTGTGGGGGGGGGGGGGGTATTTGGTATTTGTGTGTGCTTGTTAGCTTATTTTTTCTTCCTTTTTTTGTTGCCTCTGTTACTTTTAATTTTACTCGCAGTTTATTTAATTTTGTGCTTTTTATTCAGGCAACGTCTTCTCGCTGCTGCTTTCTGCTTGTGCTTCTCGCTTCTCGGTGCTGCGGCTCAATATAAAGTGGCAGTTGTTGATTTAGCGGTATTTAAATTGAAGCATCTTAGTTGGATTACGTACAAGCTGCTTGCGGTTAACCACAAATGAGGCGCCACTCAATGTTGCACAGTCGCGCAGTGGAAATGCGAACTAGGCTTGCTCCATTCACTTGAATAATTGCTTTGGATAAGTTAAGAGCCATTAATTTTGGTAAGTCGTTAAATTAAACTGGTTCTTAGAACTTCTAGTTAAAACAGGGTTTTGATTTGTCGATCTTTGGTAATCTATTGCTGTTATGAGCTGATATTCTTTTATTGATTTTAGTTGTTTCAGATGCTTTTGATTTTTCACGATGAGGCCTTGTCACTTCTCTAAAATCGTTTAAGCTGGAGTTTATAAATAGATATAAATATATGGTTCACTGTGGATAGCTATAAATATATAGTATCTTGATTAGGCCAGCAGAAATCATTTGAATTTAAAATATTAGTCAATAAATTTCATTATTCAAATTGTGCTAATAAGTTAATTTTGTAAAAATTCAGCAATGATAAATGTCGCAAGCTGAAATAAAAGCATTCTAATTATTCAGCAATAACTCTATAAAGTTATGGAATTTATTACTTTTGTAATTAATTCACACTTATTGTTATATCAATTATTGATTTAAATGTCATTTGTTTGTATGTAGTTTTTTGAATCTTTCAATTTTGACGTAGATGCTAATAATATATAGAGTCTACAAGGTTGTCTCATAGATGATATGGCAATGTTTAGAGATCATAAGCCAAATATGAAAGATCAATAGAGTAACTAACATGAAAAGAACCTAACAATTTTAGAAGATGACGAGAATCCAGACCAATTTCTGAAAAATTAAAAAGCAAATAAGCAAAATGAGAAATATGCCAATGAGACTTATGTATAAGTCACTCAACAGGGAGGGACACATTAGATACAATTCCAATGATAATAATAATAACTAAATTAATTAAAATTTAAAAGTTACGGTTCCTTCTTAATGCAGAATAAAATTATAATCAAACATTTAAATTTAATTATAAAAATTCAAGGAATTCAACTCATAAGAAAATGTGTTGAGTTAAGTCATTCTGCCTGTCCGCCTTTGGCAGGAACTATAGGAAATAGAGACTATTAATTTGGAAAATGTGTACGCACCTCAAGTTTATTATTTATTATATTGATTTTGTTAGTCACAAGGTATTTTCGCATTTATTAGTCAATCTGTCTCGACTATTAAATTCGTACATATTTCTCAATTACAAGTCTTACACATAATTGTGGCTCAGAATTTTGTTTTATTCCATCTTGAGAAAGTATAAAGTATAAAAACACATTTGTTATTTAAAGTTTTATGCAAATCAAAACATTTAATCATTTGTTTTGGACTTACCCACTCTCTCTCTTTCTCCCGTTGGTATCTACAATCTGAGCCATGGCCAACAGAAAGCAACGGATTTTAACGGATTTTTATTGCATTTTCACCGCAACGAGCAATGCATCATTCAAAAATTTGTCAATAGAGACCGCAGCACATTTAATATACATAAGCCACTGAATGTGGCCAGCCTATCAACAGAGCAGCAGTTCCCCCCTGCAGCTCCTGCTCCTGCTCCTGCTGCTTCTGATACTGCTGCTGCTGGCCTTCCCTATAGGTATTTTATTATATATCAGCGGACGGCGATCGACGGCGAAAGAAGCGTCAGAAAGGCCCGCTATTTAATAATATAAAAGCAATATTTTTGTGAGCGAAACAATAAAGTCGGGCTGTCATTGATTTATTTGTCTGCTGCGTGGCCAACAACAATAAACTCAACGCGAAATGCACTCGCACAATGCGCACACACACACACACACTCACACACACAAGTGGGTACCGGTGCACCACCTCAGCGAGGTGGGGCAATGGGCACCACCGATGGGCACCAGTTTCAGGGCCTGTTCCCGTTCCACTTTTCTCTCACACCCTCAAACATAATTCATTTCCGCTTATTGTCAGCGCCGCTTTCGCATTTAAAATAACACACACACCACACACACGCCACACACACACACAAAAACCACAGCAAAAAATCTCAAGTGTAAAAATACTTTTATATATATGGATATATGTATATATATTTATGCACTGGCAGGACAATGCAGGTAAATTGAGTGCAGATGGCGCTTCAGTCCTTTATCCTTTGTCCTTTGTAATAAAGCTCGGCAACAAATTGACGCGGATGCAAATAAAACTGCACGACTCATTGAACAATTGCCAGACACTGCATACACTCAGAAAAAACACCGCAACTGAGAAATTTAGGATATATACTTTTGGTGCCAACTTATTATTCAGTGTGAAAACAGGCGGAATTCTAATATAGACATTATAAACAAATCCCTTAAAATCGCAAGACATTTTTTTGTAAATTTGGAAATCATTTATAAAAGACCATAAATGATTATAGTTTTCCGAACGATTGCGAGTTTCTAAATTGCATTGGAATAATTTTTCTGAGTACACCACAGCACCAGGAGGAGCAAGGGAAAGCTGTACTCCAGCTCCGGTTTTTACTTCTGCCCCTTTGCCAACTCCTTCTCCGCTTCATTGAGCACTCAACGGCTGCTGGACTTGAGGATGACATAATTAAATCCATGCACTAATTAAATTTCCCAAAAATGTATGCAAATGCCGGCAAATAAAGCGTTCAACTTTTTGCCAACTACCTTAATTGCATGAGATAAGCCGTTAGACGGGGCGCATACGTAATGCAAATTATTTTCAACATTTCACATTTAATTGCAAGTCGCTCGCCGGACATATCCACCCCCGCCTCCCCTTCCCAACCCCACAAAGGGACGCACATTCATTAAGCAACCCTTGGGCGGGTTTTGTGTGTGTGTGCGAGTATGTGTGAGTGTGTGTGTGTGGATTTTTGGGCGGTCAAGTATCCGGTGTCCCATGTCCGAAATGCGGCATACATCGCATACCAGCTGGAAATTAAGTTTTCGCATTTTCCACCTTTTTTCTTTTGGTTTTGGCTGCTTTTTTCGTTTTTTCCTCCTACGGCATTTTTGGCCGAAAAGTTCAGTTGATAATCCAGCATAATGCGCTTTTATTTGAAATAATAATGTTGATGCCGACATCGGTCTGGGCTCATTAAATGTGAAAAAACCAAAAAACCCAACTCAATTTTGCCTAGGTGTAAACGTATGTAAGCCGCTGAGCTGGCTCTTTGTATATACCCTGTGCAAATTAGGATGGCTAAAAAGGGTTTGAAGGCAGAAGGAAGCATCTGTGAACTGATAAGATATACATATCCTTCCTTATCATCAAGAGTATATTCGATTTAGTCATGTCTGTCCGTATGTGTGTCCAAAGGCAAAAATATGTAATTTTATCGATAACTGAACCAGTATTACGAATATCCATACAAATGGATATCTGAGAGAGTTTTTTAATGATTAAATAACTTAGTCAGCCATATTATTGATCAAGCTTATAAATTGCTTCAAGATAGCAAAGTAAGCACCAAAGTTGTGGCCCATACAGTATTCTCAGATTGATTCCCATTCAATCAGGTGGCGAAGGCATTTTCTGTATATTCAAATAAACCAAATTATTATTATTTCTAGTTTATTTTTTCTTTTTTATAGATTTTTTTCTGATTCATTTCACTTTCTGTTTCGGATTTCATTTTTAATATGATTTACTAGAATATATGAAACAATTAAAATACATTTCAAAAAACCTATATAAGCTTGTTTGTATAATCACAGTATAATCATATAATCTAGACATCATTTGACTATAGTTGTTTATTACAATAACAATGAGTTTATAAATCCAGAATTTGTCCAAAGTTTCTATTTATGTCCACAGGCTGACTATATATGCAAGTTTATATCTTTTATTCATATTTACCCAACTCTTTATTAATTCGTGCACCGACATTGGTGATTTCACTTTTACTTTTAAGATTTGATTTTACAAAACTGGCAACTGGGTTTTAAGCGACTCAACAAATTCAACAGCTGCTTGCAGGGTATTTTCTAGTCGAGCTCTTTCGACTGGCACCTTCCACTTGCTTTGTTTGGCCAAGGGTTAGATGCTGAGCTCATTGTCAACCGCAAAATTGTTGCATGAGGTGTCAAAGTTCATATAATTTTCCCTCCTCTGCCCCTCGTCAAAGCTCATATTATGCCCCTGCCCTTAATTTGTCCCCCTTCGTCTAGCAGCAGTCGAAATTAATTTCAATGTCCGGCCATATGTGTGTGCAAGTCCGAGTTCATCTGTTGTTAATACTCCACCCCCACTGTCAGGGTATGAAAACGTATGTTTAATTGCTAACATTTTCCAGCAAATTAAGTTTGATGCCAGTTTTGGATATATAACAGAGAGAGAGAGAGAGAGAGACAGAGAGAGGACCTGAGAACCTTAAAGTTATGCGACCTGGCGACATAAAAATTTCTGAGGTGTAAATTGTTCAAATGCCGCTGCGAGATGACTAACGCAGGCGCATAAATTTAACTGACTAAAGGGCAAGAGAGGGGGAGTGGAGGGGAGGAGGGTTAGAGGTGTGGATGGGTGTGTGTGAAAGGGTGGGGGGCTGCGCGGTTAACCAGAGCCACAATAAATCTCACGAAAAACGATTTAAAATTTGGTGCTTTCACTCGAGACAGATGCACGTGTATATCTATGTATATTCTTATACACACATTTATATATATATGCACTCAGAAAATAAATCTTAATTTCAAAGTTCGCCCAGACTAGTAAAAAACTTTTCTTGCTCTTACAAGTAATTTCTAAACAAAAGAAAAATGTTTTCTAAAAATTAAAGAGGCTTGCCCTAAAACTATAATATTATTTTTAGTAATTACTTTTATTACGAAGAAATTAATTTCTATAAATTGGAATGCAAGCTCTTATTATTAGAAAATATATTATTGAAATATCCTCTTTCACTTTTATATTATTATATGTATTCTACTCGCGAACGACGTGTCCCAGAATAGAGTCCCCATAGAATTTTAAATTTCATCAGACTTAGTTTTAATAATTTATTTAAACTATTAAATTTACTTGCTGAATAACAAGACGAAGCTCTAAAATTGAATTGAATTGTTTTTCTGAGTGTAATTATATTTATAGTATATAGTTCCATAATCCCTTTGGCCCAACTGCTTTCTTAACTTTCAGCTTTGGCAAGCAAAATTCTTGCGGCGTTGCCTTTTGGTTGCCTCTGAATGTGTCCCGAAAATAATTTATCATTTTCACTTTGAGTTTGTGTGAAAATTCGAGTGTGTGCGAGTGTGTGTGTGTGTGTGTGTCAGCCAAGCAGTCAACTACCCAACCACCCTCCACGTTGACTTGTCACCACACTTGTGCTACCTTTTTGTGTGGCTTAAAGTTTTGTCAACTGTTTGTCGTCATTTAAAGTTTTTGTTTTTATTTCTGGCATCGTTTCCAATTTTAATTTGCATAGTTGAAATGCCATTTTGGCCATTTTGCAGTGGTTCCACTCAACTCAAACCTGTAATGCACAACTCACACACCACCTGCCTGGCAAAGAGTGGTTTTTGGTCTGTGAAATACCTCAACATTAAAATGCCATTAATGCATTTGCGTAATGTTGTGTGTAATATTCGAGGCCAGTTCAGACCTTGCTCCCCATTTTCGGCACACCTCATTGAAAGCCCATTAAAGTGACTTATGTGTTGGCCAAAAGCAGCAGTAACGGGTATTCCCCGACCCCAATTGGAATTCCATACTGCAATTGGAACTGCATTCTCCATTTGCTCTCCATTCCCATGTAAAAATTGCATTAAAAGCGTGGCAAGAGTTTTTTTTGTTTTTTTTGTTGGCTGGAGTTTGTCTTATCAGCAGGCTGCTGGCATTGGCATTGGCATTGTCGGACCCCCGCCACTCCCCTCTATCCGCCCTCTTGGTCAACCCCTCCATTTGCGACACATTTGCCTGACCATAATGAGCGGCAATTACCGCATTGGCCGCAATTTGCATTACACACTGCGAAAATGTTGCAATGCCGGCGAATACGAGTGCTCTCTGAGGGAGGGGCATGCAACTGGAGGGGGGAGGGCGGAGTGTGTGTGCGTGTGTAAACACTGTGCAATCTTTTATCAACAGCAACAACAACAACATCAACAAGAGCAACAGAAATGACAATGGCAATAGGAAAGGGCAATATTTAATTGCGCCTACTTAAGCGCTAAAGGGAAATGCTATAAAAAAAGTTAAAATCTGTCGGGCAACACATATGTAGGAGTATATATATATATATATATACATATATATATATCTCTGGGTATATTTGTGGTACACAGCACATTTTAAATTACACGTGCCTTATCTTTTATGCAGCGGTAAGTAAATTATGGTGGCTCTTAAGAGGTGAGTTGAGAGATGAAAAGTTGAAAGAGCTGTTTTTAAGCAATCTAATTTTTAAATATATTTCTTTATAATATATAATATATAATAGCATGTCATAGGCAAAAGTACACATATTCTTCAACATGATTTGAACATGTCGATCTCTTTAGGAATTTCACGAATGAGTTGAAAAAATCAATCTGTTTTTATTTATTAGTGGTCGCAGCTACTTTTTCTTTTCAAAAATACTTAAAACAAGCTCATTCTTCCATTCCATTCCATTCTTATTCCATTTTATCGATAACCATTTACTGAATATCGATACAAATTTAACTTGGAGAAAGCACTGTAAGAATGTAGCCTTCTGTATCAATTGTACAAATTTAATTACAATCGAGTAAGAAACACAGATTTTGTTTCATCAATTTAAATTATGTGAGAGACAATAATAAGATATACTCCTCGAAGTGGCAAAAAGGCAAGCTAAAACTTCAAATGTGTGATAATTAATTACTAAATTTTTATTTAAATTATATGAAATGCTATAGTTAAAAACACTACTTTGGCACCATCTTCAATTTTCATCTCTTCTTCATTAACTAGCTGAAAAAGTATGAATTATTTGGTAAAAAGAGAGGCTTAAATTTAAAATCTTTAATGCTCCTATTCAATGGCAATCGATAACTAAATCTTTGCGTAAATGTGACAAGCTTTAAGAAATAGTTATTTAAATTATATGAAATACGAAATTAACAAATTAATATTAATATACTACTTTCTTGTTCTAAGTAAATAGACTAGCTTAAATTGTTGTTTAATAATCTCAAGTTCAATGCATTTGATGACTAAATCTCTTCTAAATATGCAAAACTTTAATATATAGTTATTTAAATTGTAATTGAATTCAGAGGCGCACACTTCTCTTTAGTTTACTTAAGTTTATATGGCAAAAGACACTTTCACTTGCCGCCTGGCAGCGGAAATGGCAGCATCTGCCACAGCTGAAGACCAACTCCAACTCCAAGTCCAAGTCCAAGTTGAAAAGGCAACAACTAGTTTTTGGGCACAAGTTGAGGTCTAAACAAACTGAACTCAAACTGAAACTCAATTTTTGCACAACAATGCGTTCATAATTACTAACTGGGAAACGAAATCGAATCAAATCAGAAACTTTAAATCTTTGGGGCCAAGTCGAAGCAGCAGCAGCTGCAGCTAAACACTGGACCTGCCACTGCCCACCCCCCACCCACCCGCTTCCGCTACCATCCCCGCCCCTTTCGGTGGACACGGGCTCATTCAATCGTCAGTTCCAGCAATTACACGCATTTTGCGCAATTTAAACCAAATGCTAACGACAGCTAACACAACCAGCCGGCAACCGACAACCAACAACCGACAAGCGGCAACCAACAACCAACAAGCAACAAGCAACCTTTGCTGCACCTTCGACCAGCTGAAGCAAATAAAACAAGTAGGCTTGACGTAGTCGACTGAGCTCGAGTATGAGATACCCTGCAGCCAGCTACTTAAGAAATATATTCTGTTGTCAAATTTCCCATTTATTTAAATATAAATATAATAAATTAAATATAACAGTTATTTACATTGTTAATTACTTAATATTGTATTTGACTAAATATCTAATTATGTTATCGGTTTTAAGAACCATTTACAGAAATACGCACAGCAACTCTGCGGATAGAAGGATAAAAAGCAGGCAGTTGTCGTTACCTTCTCAGCGATGATAAAATAAAGCAGACGCATTAGATAAAAAGATAAATTTATTACAACACCTTTAAAATGTTTTGCACACCCAAATGTAACCACACACCCAAATGTAACCATTTACGCTCGCTTTGATCAACATGCCATCCCTTTCTGGCACATGCACGCACATATAATGACAGTAATGAGATCAATGTGGCTTTTATTGCAATCGGAAAACGATAGATGTCGATATTTGCAAAATAGAGACAGTTATCGATAAGCTGAAACAAACTTAAACTTCCAATTTTTAAATCTCTTATTGTCTCTGAGATCGGTTTGTACACAGATACAGACAGACGGACATGACTAAATCGACCTTGTTGCTGATCAAGAATATATATATATATCTTATGGGGTCAGAGATGCTTTCTTCTGCCTGTTGCATAATTAAGCAAAAAACCATTCTGCCCTTTTCATACATTTGTTCAGGGTATAAACAGATCAAGGGAGAGGAGATTGGGAGTTGTGGGGGATGGGGGGTTGGTTAGCAGGCAGGCAGGCAGGCCGGTCCAGGACCAGGACGAGGACCAGCCAGGCGTTTGATGAACAAAAAGTAGCATACTGTAAATCAAAAAGTAACTTGCCGTACGGATGTCATTCGTTGCAGATCGTTCGAGCGCAAAATTTAACAATGACACAAACACAAACTTTGAAAACACAACAACAAAAGCTGCGTAGAACATGATGACGCACGCAGTGGATACACACGTACACACACACACACACACACATAAGATAATACCTTACACACACCTACAACACACACACACACACTTACACACATGGCCAGCCATTGACTTTGGCTTTTGGCATAGGGGCAAAAAGTTGCTCATGCAGAAGCTGTCATGTCCAGCACTCAAATTTCTAATACTGGCCTAAAGGGCTGTGCGGGCTGTGTGTGCGAGTGTGTGTGCGTGTGTGTGTGTGTGTGTGTGTGTGTGTGTGTGTGTGTGTGTGTGTGTGTGTGTGTGTGTGTGTGTGCGAGGCAACACTTAAAAGTCACACGGGCGTGGCAAGTTAAATGAAATGCACATTGATGTGGCATTTGTGTGTCCTTTTGCCTGCTACTGCTGCTGATGCTGCAAGTGACAGCGGCACGAGAGAAGGAGAAGTTAACTAAAATTCTTATGAGGAGAGAGGCAGTGAAGGATAAGTGTAACTAGAAATCGTATAGATTTCCTAGGCAGGTGTGTGCAAATATCTCTCTTTCAGCCAGAGAGAAGGGAAGTTGACTAAAATGCTTATGGGGAGAGAGAGAGAGAGTGAAGGATAAGTGTAGCTAGAATTTGTACAGATTAAATATGTATATATTTAATAATAGCCCATCGGGCTGACAGCCGATGCAACCTAACCTAAATATGGTCTAGGCAGGAGTGTAGCACTCTCTCTTTCTCTATTTTCTTCTCAAGTGACAGAAAGAAGAGAGAATGTGAAATTCGCTAGAATTTGGATAGACTAACTTTGCTAGGCAGGTGTGAAGTATTCGCTGTATCCCTCTTTTACTAAAGTAAGAGCAGAAAGAGAGAAGGATAAGTATGACTTCAATTCGTTAAGAGAGAGAGAGAGAGAGAGAGAACTAGGATAATTGAATTCGGTTCGAAAGAGGGAAGAAGTGTGGCTAAAATTCATTTCTTATATTTTTTCAATTTCAAATGTGAAGGATAGGTGTAGCTTGTTCTAGACAGGTTTGTAAGACTGTCTCTCTCTCTCTCTCTCTCTATCTATCTCTCTCTCTCTATCTCTCTTACTCTCTCTCTGACTATCTTCATCTCTAGTCACAGCATTAAGAGGAAGGAAAAGGTACATATTTTTCGTGTATTGAGAGTGAATAATATGGGTGGATGTGCTAGGCAGGTGTGTAGATGTCTCCCTCTGAAAAATTATGTAGAAAGAGAGAAGGGCAATGATTAATTCGCATTTAATGAGAGTAGAATAAATATAGCTAAAATCGTATAGATTACTTGTCCCAGAAACGTATCTAACACTCTCTTTCTGTCTCTCTCTTTCCTTCTTGCTATCTCTCTCTCTTCGTCTGGCAATCTTTCTTACAAAGTGATATAAATGCAATAACGTAACCCCGAAAAAAAACAGCGCAACCTGTGGCAAGCAAATGGCAGCAGCTGGCATGCAACGAAACTCCGCTTGCCACAGCCAAACTCCAAGTAAAAAATTTCAATCAATAACCGTAACGATAACATTGTCAGCACAGGAATAAAATAAACTAGGAGGTAATACTTTTTTAAGCTTACCTCACCTACTTTTTGCATACACTTCCCAATTGCTGGAGATAACAATGTGGAACAAATAAAAGTGCAATCAAAAATATTTGCTATAAAATACATAAATATAAAATTAATTTATACACTCCGGTAAAATTCTGAAGACAGAAGGAAGCAACTCCGCACATTTAAATTAAATAACTAAATTAATAAAATTTCTGGAGGTATTTAATTTCAAGATTAATGCAACATTTGATGTATGGATGGGAAAAAGCACAGGAAAAAAACCAAATCAGATCAATAAATAGTTGGTATAGTTTAGTTAACCAAGCACAAATCGATTTTATCACTATTATTCTTCAACTATATGAATGAATAATTGATTAATATCGGATAAGAATCACTGATTTGTTTAAGCAAAAACTTATTTTCATATTGAACAAACCTCTTTTATTTTGATTTATTTATTAATTTATTTAATTTTATTAACTTAATACCTAAATATAAACTAAATAATTTAAAGCTGCTTTCCTAGACGAACTCTCTCGAATACTTCGTTCTTGTTTGTTCCCAATATTAAACTAAAGGGTTCTTCTCCTCTTTCCTCTTTTCAAATGTGTTGCATATGCGGCAACAAAGTTGCAAATACCCCAAAAACTGTTTAGGGTAGCAAATCGTTGCAACTCTTTGGCTCGCAATTTCAATAAATTTCGCCGCCTGTTGACAAGCCGCAAAGTGTGCTTTAAAAATGGCTTAGCTGCTGTAGCACGTGTGCGTCTCTCAGTGTGTGTGTGTGTGTGTGTATGTGTGTGTGTGTGTATGTGTGTGTGTGTGTGTGTGTGGCAGACAGAGGACAAGGCGAGGCAAACGCGATTTTTATCGCAATTCAATAGAGTTTCCGTTACATTAGACGACAGGCTTTTGGTTTTGTCTTGGTGCGGAACTAAAAGCGCCATATTTGTATCCGTTCGACGTGTCAACGTGTATTGCTTCCGTTTGTTGTTTGTTGTTGCTGGTTGTTCTTGTTATTGTTGTCTGTTTGTCTGTTGTTGTTTTCACCAGGCGGTGCACCTTGCCGGGGCCAACAGACAGGCGACAAGCAGTGGGTTAAAAGCGTTATTGAAATTTTATGTTGTCTGCGATTTTGGGGCTTCGGGATTTGCGTCTTTGCTGGCAGCTGATTTATGGCCTGTCTTTCATATCGAGTGTTCACTTTAAGCTGCGCTATCTTAAAGCGCTCTTTGCCTGCTCTAATTATATGCCACCCCCTTAGCTCTTCGGGAGGGGGGTGTATAACTGTCAAAGGGTTGGTTTATCTTTGGTCTGGCATAAATATAAAATAAAAAACAAAAAATACTTTTCACTGGTTTTATTTTTCTTTGAGCTCAGCAAATTGAATTAACGTGTGCGCTTTGCTCAAATGTCAATATCTTGACTAGCTAAGGGGTTGTGGGAAGGGTTAACTGGGGTGGGTGGGGTGGTGACACACTCAGAAAAAAAATCAACTTGAATTTTAGAAAATCACTATAGAAAGTCAATGCCAAATTATATTTTCTCATTAGCTATCTAAAATGTTTGTATATGTGAAATAGAAAAATGCAAATTTATTTATATTAAAATACTTCTTGAGAATTTTCCATTTTTTTTCTACATCTTAGAAAATAGCAACCTGAAATTGTATTAAGACAAACACTGGCTTTTAAAAGTATACTTCCCGAATTCAAAATTCAGTTAGATTATTTTTTGAGTGTATTTACCTTGAGGAAACCAAGCCTCATTAAAATTCCGTTTGGACTTGTCGTCTGTTTTGTTTACCTTTTGAGAAATTAAAAATGCAAAATGTGAAGCAGACGAAAGCAGATGCCACTTTCAACTTTCAACTACTTTCTTGGTGCATGCCGCATCAAGTGTGGCAAGGCGAGGCAGGGCAGGGCGAGGCAGGGCAAGTCAGCTGAATTATTTATGGCACTTGCCGCACACTGAAAACCGTAACAGCAACAGATTACAAGATTAAATTATTGTAACAAGCGCATTACGTAACTGCTTTGCATAATTTACCGCTAGAAAAGCCAGCCAAAAAAGAAAAACACACCTAAAAATGAAAACATTCATCTTGTGCTTAAGTCGCTAGGCGACAGCAGGGAGTGGGACAGGGCAGGGAGAGAGGGGCCTATAGGTAGCTGTGTAAATCTTAACCGGGTATATATATATATATATAGCGGGGGTAGATAAAATAGCACCACAATAAAAATCTAACTTTGGCAATGTTTTTCACTCTTATCAGCCAATTTAAACAGCATTTGCTTGATGATGAAATCTATTCTTGATTTATTACTTTCTCAAAAATAAATTAGGAAAATATGGAAATTAAAACTAAAAATGTATGGAAAATCAAAACAAAATTTAAAAATCCCTATTCCTAATTCCTAATAAATGTGAAGCTGAAGATGCCTTACGTTCATCTGACTATCAAATATTTATTAATTTTTCTGTGGATTGGATTTGAGGACGTACCGCTTGCCTTGCGGTCAAAAGTGCAATTTATGGTTTACATTTTCAAAAGTGAGCCCGAACTGTTTCTGTATTGTTTAAAAAGTAAACTAGATTTCCTTACTCATAAAAATCATTTTCTTCTATTTTTTTTTTTTTTTTGAGAACTATAATGCTTTCTGCCCGTCTAGAAATTATTAAATGCAAAGCTCCTTTTTTAGCTATTGTTTTATTCTATATTTTTTAACACAAATGTTGTTTTTATTATTTATCTATAACTGATTAAATTTACTATTGATAATAGTGCTATTTGTTTGGCCAGCACTGTATAGATATAGGTGACACTGACAAGTCAAGAGGTCGGTCCCACTGGGCGTATGCGCAACCAGCGGCAACATTTTTGTTTACAACAATTTGTCACTGTTGTTGTTAAGCGGCCGGATTGCAGGCAATGTGTATATATGTGTGTGTATGTGTGTGTATGAGTGTGTGTGTGTCTTTCACGACTGTCTAATTTGCATTTTAATTTAATTTTTTCCATACCGCAAAATGTCAACAGAAGAAAAGGCCGCAGACGCAGCAGCTCGCCAAAGTCAAGTCACTTGCAGACACGTTCTTGCAACGCGGCATGTGGCAGGGGCATGTCTTCCAGTACCTTCAGGTCTTCGGTTTGTTTGTCTACACTTTTTTTATTACTTGGCGCACTTTTAATTGAGTCTTGCATATGCATGAGCAACAACAGGAACAGCAGCAGCAGCAACTTAATTAATACGAACTCTGAGCTTCAACTTTCATTTCAATTTCAAATTCAACTTCAACTTTTTTCGCCATTTTTTTCTTCGGCTTTAAGTTTTGGCCGTCTTTGAACTTTGAGCCGCTGGCAAAATCAATGCGAATGCGCATCGTAAAACTTTCATCGATTGGGCAAAACCATAAAATGACGACGATATCGTCTGCCGCATAAAATTATGACGGCCAGCAGCAGGCAGGCAGCAACTACAAATAGACAGCATACTCAACTAGAAGATGGCCTGTAAATGGGTCTCTAATTTATATTTTAAATAATTTATTTACTGATGCCTACATGGAAGAACTATCAAACTTCAAATAAAGAATTTATACCTGATTAAAGTAAATGAGTTAAGTTTATTTTTAACTTTTTGTGTTTTTTTTTGTGTAAACATTAAACATAAACCCTCAGACAAAATAACTTAGACTTTTTATTCCGCATAAGAAACAGGTGCATGGATATTTTTAATTTTCTTAATTTAAGATATTAAGATAATTGAGAAATATCAAAATTAATTATTTTTCACTCCATTTAACTTATTTATTTCTTAAATTTTAAATTTAATTTTCCGTTTAATTGTATATATAAATTTATTCTGTTAACATAAAAACTGTGGACTGTTATTAGTCTACATTAACTAAATAAATATATAAATTAAAAAAATAAAATAAAAATAAATAAAGACTATAAATTAAATTGGTGCCTGCAGTCGATGTTATAATAAATATACACAAACATATTATTAGTTAAAATAAAATTCACATATTTGATAAAAAAAAAAAATATATTTATTGAATGAAATTTTAAATTTAAATTTAGTATAAGCTAAATTCAAAGCAGCTCTTAAATAAATGGTAGAGTTCTTGATCGTAGTTTGTTCAATATGAAAATACTGTTTGGTTACCAATTAATGCGTTACTTAAATACTTTTCCCATTTTTGATGGGTTCAAGATATAACAACATCTTATAAAATCAACATCATCTCTATAAATAAGAAATGCTCAGACAAAATATATTTGTATACAAATTATGTATATTAATTACTTGAATCAAAACCTTAATATTCAATATACCCAATTTGAAGCACTGATTTGTATATAGGGTATAATCAGTTCGAATTGTCATAAAATGGCATGCGGTAGACAAAAGAAATGCGGCGACCTTTAAGTAAATACAAAGAGCAAATTTACGACGACAACTTGTTGTGGTTGCCTAACCCTCACCCTACGTCCCACGCCCCTCAACACACCCCCTTAAGCTGCCTTGCAGCTGTAATAAAGCTCAAAATGATACATATTGCATAATGGACTGGCAGCAAGAAGGGGATTTGGGGAAAAAGGGAAAAACTGTCTGGCTTTGCCAGTTGCCATTTGCCATTTGCAAACGTTGTAAATTCTAAAAACTGTCAGGCTAACCAATCGTGCAACCGTTATTACCTGTTGGCCAACAAAGGAAAGGAAAGGTGGCTCTGTTGGCCACTTTTGGCCACCATTTGCTGTGTGCTACGTGCTACGTGCTACGTGCACCGAGTGCGACAGCAATGGACACACTTCCGCTCGGGCAACGTGGCAGGCAACGTCACGGCTCATAATTCCACGAATTTATGAACTGGAACCGCGAGCTCTCAGTCTGACAATGAGCAGCTAGACATATACATATTCATTTATATATATATATAGAGAAGGAGAGGGAACTGAACCTTATCAAGTGCATATCGGAATAGCTATCAAGCTACATCATAGATAAGTATATATGTATAAATTGCAGTTATCAAAGGTTTTGCTGAAATCACATATTTTTTGTCATCTGGAAAAATTGATTAAGGTAAAGTAGGAATAAATAGGTATTATACTCAGTTAATTGTATGGACTTATATGGACAAATGCCACTTATATATCCATTACAGCTAAGCTCAGAATGGGTAAGCAAAATATCTTTTGGGCAAAACATTTATTAGCATATATTTGTTCGCCTGATTGGAAATATTTTGGCATATCAAATAAATATCACAAAGCTTTCACAATCAATCGGAGAACCTTTTGTTAAGTAGTTTTTACAAGTTACCACTGAATAAAGCAAAATCAAAAGTGTTATGCATAAATCGAATATTTAATAAAATATTAGAACTATGTCCTGAAGTTTGTAAATAAATAAAAAGAAAGGTGACATCTGATACACCATAAAACTTAAATATTCTTCATCAGCATTACTAGCCGATTTGATTTAGTCATGCTTGAATGTCTGTCTGTCTGTCTGTCAGTCTAGTCCTCAGTTCTTTTAATGAATTTTGACAGATATACCTGTCTGGTTTTGAGTTCTAGTATGTAAATCAAGGCATCATAACCAAAATTGACTAGTTATGCGTTTTACTATGACCAAAAATCATCAAGATTGGACGACTTATCATACAAATTTAATTTAAATAATCGCCATGTACGAATAATTTATATGATAGCCCTAATTACATGTTTGGCAATAGATGATATATGCAAGCTTCTTCTACAAAGCAATTCCCAGCCAGTTAGTCAGTTCTTAACATATATTAAAGATATTAACAAATCAGTAACTGAATGTATAATACCATGTGGGATATCGTCCTTCTTACCAGTTAACCACTGAAGCATAGATAGCATATCAAGATTACATAAAACAGGTTAAGTAAGGAAGAACAATCATGTCAAATTTCCATAACAATGAAGTCTTTTTTCAAAACACACCTCAACAGAAGTTCAAGTTCATTTTAACAACTGCTTCCTGGGCACGTACGCTGATTGAGTTGCCAGCGCTTTTTCACGGAGTGGTGCACAGCACCACCCCTCCCCACCATACCTCCATACCTCCATCACTCATTCCCTTATCCCCTCAACTCCCAGCCTTCGTCAGTCTCACGCAGCGGCACTCACCTAATTTGAAGACACAACACTTAATCTGCACAATGAGATAAATACCTTTTGTGGTTGGCGCTCAGAGCACACCCCAACCCAACCGAGCCCAACCCAACTCACCCCCCTTTGCACCACAGCCCTGTCTGGAGGAAGCTGTTACCGTTAGCTGTTATCGGTGGCACTTGGCACGCTCCCGAATTGCCACTTGTGGCAAATTGCTCAGGCGCAAAAACTTTCGCCGACATTCGGCACGCAAAACTTAATGACAATGAGCTCGAGCGTTTATTACCTGATATAACCTAATCTCCCTCTCCCCCTTGCACCCCCCCAAGCTTACCCCCTCCTGCCTTATCCCTACTTGTTAATGCATTAATTTAAGTTATATTTTTTACAAGGAGCCGGCCTGCAAGCAAGCAAAAATATGTTTGACATGCCAAATTTAGTGGAAAATTGTCGCATGTCATTGGCCAAAATATGCAAGTGAAATGCTACGTGACTCCATTGCCAAAATACACACTCGCTCACACCCACCCGCACACACACATAGCAAGTCCCGAACAATGCGGCAAATTGGCCAATACCTCACTTTGCCATGCAACACATTTTTTATACCCTGAACCCATTAAAAATTGCAAAGTGGGTTTGATGAAGTTAAGCAAAATTATGTAACAAGCAGAGGGAAGCAACTGTGATACCTTAAGGGCTATATATTCCTGATCAGCATCAGCAGACTCATGCAGTCTGAGCCAGAGATTATAAATTTGAAATATATATACTCATATAGCCTACGTAATAATAATAATATTATTATTATTTAATCGAAAGCTGACTCCGTTTAGCGAGTACCGATACACACTGATTTCCGATAGCGAAACCACAATTTTAAAGCTATATGCTAATTGATACATATTATACCGAGATATATGTTATTTATACAGCAGTCCATTTACTCATATTCTCTGCATAACATGCCCATCTCGGAGACAATACCTTAATAGATAATAGAAACCTTAAATTTTGAATATAAGTTCTCGTTCTCAGTTCTCCGACAATGAAATGCTCTTGTGGAAAAACAATGGATATAATATTTTATATAGGGATATATGGAATAAAGCGATATCAAATTCTGAAATGGCTTGTTATGCTTTTGAGCTATTCAAGCAAACTTTATATCTTTAGTTCTACATATTGCAAGCCATTTTTTTTGGCTGATATTGCTTGAATCGATTGTCGTTAAAATATAGTTTAATATTACGATCTTCAATACATTTTTAAATATATGTATATATACAGAATATGATTACAGAATATCATCTTAAGTTACCTAATTTTATTCCAGTTAGCTGGCGGGCTCATCTCTGCCACAATCTCATCTCCTCAAGTTTAAATAGTATCTCCCCGTCGAGCACTCTCGACTCAAGCATGCTATTTGCAGGACTGTTGAAAATTTAAAAAACAAATCACACACCTACAAGAAGCACTCAAACCCGCAAGACAAATTTCCGACATATAGCGTTCTTTTGCTTTTTTTGGGTCGGAAGTGCACACAAGTTTGCGCCGTCTCAAAGGACACGGGAAACGGGACACAGGACTCCGGACTCGAGACACTTTTGCCGGTAATGGAGTGGACTTTATTTGTGTTTGTTGCAACGCATCAGTGGACTGGACCAGGGCTTCCCCATGTGCCTCATACCTTGTGGCACGCTTCGCCGAGCCGCACATTTGTCAACCAGTGGCGGAGTACAGTGTGTCCTCGCATGTGTGCCTGGCATACAAATTGTATTCGTAGTTGGCATTGGAATTTCCTGTCATTTTATTTCCCTTGCTCTTTTTAATCCAAAGTCGATTTGTGTTTGTCAGTCTGAGAATTGTTAGCAGAAAACAAAAAAATATATCACCAAAAATCAAGAAATTTATTGCTCTCAAACTAATTGGCAAGTGACTTCTTTCCATTATGGATTATATGCTCAAAATGGCCGAAGAGATTGATCAACAGTGGGCGGAAGTGGATCAGCATCAGCAGCAGGAGAGGAACGATGGCTATAAATCCATCTTTACCATAAATGGCAAATGCATTTTGTCACCTTTGGTAAGTCACTGATAAAAGTAATACACTTAACAAAAAAATAGCAATGAATTCTAAAAAGCGTTTTTAAAACTAGATAGTTTTCCCTGTTTTTATAAATTTCTATATATTTTTAAATAACTGAAAAAATGTTTCTCAAAATTAGAATGGCTTAGAAAGTCGACAAACCCAAACAAATGTTTATTTTTTAATTTTTTAGAAATAATTAGCAATTATTAAGGAACTTCTAAATTTCTAAGATGTAGTAACTTTCCAAAATGCATTGCTAAATAACGCAATTTGCTAGCATTGCTTTTATTATAGAGTATAGCTGTCGTTCTTCTTTCCAATTTATAGCTATTTAAATAAAAAAAACTAAATACAATGCTTGTATATCTGAATAAAATACTAATGATTTTTAATAAAATACCTAATTTTAGTTACTTGTGAACATATGAAAAAGACCCTGAATGTTAGATATACAAAAATGTACCATGAAATTGAGAAAATCAAAACCCCAATTTTTAGAAACATACATTCTGAATAATATCTATATCTACATCTACATCTATATCTATATATATATATCTATATCTATATCTATATCTATATCTATATCTATATCTATATCTATATCTATATCTATATCTATATCTATATCTATATCTATATCTATATCTATATCTATATCTATATCTATATCTATATCTATATCTATATCTATATCTATACCTATATCTATTTCTATATGTATATCTATATCTATATCTATATCTTTATCTCTTGAGATGACACCTGAGCGTCGTGTGGAGATGCAAAAGTATCGCCAGGCCGCCATGGCCATTGAACGGCAACAAGTGCCGCAGCTGTCCATGAGGCTGCCGAGGTGCCTCAAGCTGTTGCAGCCGGCGCAATTTGTGGAGGCCAGCACCAATACGGAGGGGGACACAAAGAAGAACAAGTTGCAGTTCTCGGAGACGCTGATCTACGACAATCGATGCAATGCCATCATCAAGTACACCAAGACAAGCCTAATCCAGGCAGTGGGTTGGCTCTGTCCACAGCTGCAGCCACAGTATGCGGTGACTAAAGAAGCCCTGCCACAGTTTACAAGGCGCTTGGAGCGAACTCCACTCAAGCGGGAATCAAAGAGAAGCGAGCAGGAGTTGTTGCAACGTGCCTCAACGAGTCCGTTGCTACAATCGCCAAAGGTTGCTCATGATGGGCAGGCTGAGGAGTGGCGGCACTCGCAGCTGTGGAAACGTTATCACTCCTATCCACTTGGCTACAAGTTGACGACACCAAATCGTGTAGCAAGCACCAAACCAAACACAGCTCTAATCTGCCCCAGCAGCAAGATACACATAAAGCAAATGCACTCAAACTTGGAGAAACCCTCGCTACCCAAGCCGAGTGGCAGCAAATCCAGAAAATCGAAATCACGGCTCAGCTACAGCTCGGCTGCACATGCCCATTCCCATGCTCAGGCGGAGCACAGCAGCGCCAGGATGAGCTGCACCCAGCGGCGGCTCAGCTACGATCCGTGTGCCACACAGCGCAAGAAGAAGGTGGCGGCTGCCACACTCAGCAGCAGCGTGGAGCTGCAGCAACAGCAGCAGCAGAAGCTCCTCCTCAAGGACATGGAACAGGGGCACCGACAACGTTTCCAGTTGCTCGTCGCGCAGCAGGCAGTGGAACAGCAGCGTCTCCAGGCCGAGTTTCAGGTCCAGCAGCAGCTGCTCCTCGATCAGATGATCGATGAGAAGGATGACCAATCGGAGTCCAGTTCGAATGCATCGCTGCCGCAGAGTCGCCACGAACAGGATATCGAGAATCCAGACGCGGACATTTGAAATTAAATGAACTATTTATAAATCAGATTATTAAATGGGTGCGCAGTGTGCACTGAAAAAAAACAAATCGTCTTGAAAAATGACAAAATTTTATATGAACAAAATTCTTCAAATTAGAACTGACTTTTCACATTTTTTTGAGATATGTTTTCAATTTTAAAGAAATGAATTGCCAAAAAAATGGAATAGCTTTTTTTTAAGTATTTTAGAGGAAGGGCCTTTTAAACTTCCTAGACAAGTTTTATATTTTTAAGAAATATATTTCTAAAAAGTAAATTGATATCATTTAATTTGAAAAACCTTTCCTAATTTTACAATTTATTTCGTACAAATCACGGTTTTATTTTTAGAAACAATATTATAAAAAATTCAGAAGTAATTAAATGTGGTTTTATAGCTACAATCTTAAAATATTGTTTTTTCGATTTTATTTTGCATTTTTCAATTAATATAAATATATTCCTAAAAGTATAAGGCAAATCTCCAATTATTTAAATTCTAATACTTAAAAATATTTTGGATAACTTAAATTATATTTATATATTTTGAAATCATACTTATTTTTTCTATATTTTACAGAAATCAAGCAAGACACACGCTTGCCGTTTAAGACTAAACTTTTCAACATTTAGGTTACTCTTGAGAAGCTGAGAAGTTACTCCTATCACTTTTTTTCTGAGTGTATTCCGGATGGGTTTTGCTAATTCACACATCACACAAGTGCAATAAATCCGACTGGGAATGTGATTCCAAATTTAGACAACTTATAGCTGGCGCACCGTTTTCTAATTATGCTCACCGTCTGCTGCCATGCCACACAAGTTGCAACACACACACACACACACACATACACTCGCATACACACACAGGGCAGCAGGGGCACTTGGCAAGTCACGTTGATGTCTCTATAGACGAGCATAGCGAGATTTTGCTCGCCGTAACTCGCCGTGTTATTAAGTGTAAGAAATTAAAACGCTACACTCAGAAAAATAATTGTGTCCAAGGGCAGCTCACTTTATTATTCAAAATGTATACTACTAACAGGCAAGTTTTGTGTCTTTTTAAAAGCTAGGTTTTTTTGAATTGCAGGTTTGTTTGTATAAAAATTCAAAAGGTATTTATTGTTTTCAGTATGCTTAAATCTGTATTCAGAATTTGTTCATCACCTTTTATATTATATAAATTATAATTTAACACTTCACATTACCAATGCTATCAGATAGTATTTAAATTATTATTATTATATTTAAAATTGGTTTATTGCTTTCTCAATTTTAAAAATATTTTAATATAATATAATATATAAATAATATAATATACGTAAATAAATTAATATACAAATAAAAAATGTTCTTAATAGAAGAAAGCATTTCTTCAAAACAGGAAAAAGTCTATCTAATTTTAAGATTTTTTTGTCCATTATTATTAGGAAGTATGTTTTCTATTTTTTTTTAAATATTTATAATATTTTACTACGTTTCATTTCTACTTTTTAACAATTTATTTATTAATTGTAAGAAACACTTCTAAGAAAAATATAAACCAGCCCTTTCAATTTGAAGAAATATTTGTTTGTGTATTTCGAAACTATTTCTAAAAAACAGAAAATGTTGCCAGATTTCGAGGTGTTTTTCATTAAAAGGCAATTTTCTGAAATTTCAGGGCGATTTATTTTGTGAGTGTGGTCTGCCAGCTCTCCTGTTAATTGCCCGCCTCGAAGCTGGCAGGAGATGGCGTTGCCAGATATATATATATATGTACATATATGCATAGATATATATACATCAAAATATCTATGCATGTATTAGCTTCCCTGATTTGCGTTATTCGGAAACTTGCAATATTTGGTTTAAAGTGGACGTGGACAAATTTAAAGCACTTAAGACGCACGTCCGCCTGCCTCTGACTTCGGTGGCTGCCCCAGCTCCCCCTTGCCACTTCAATTGTTGGACCACCGCCAAGTTGCGCCAAATTGGCAGATGCACTTGTGGATTGCAGTCTTGGCCATTTGAAATACGCATTTTTTTTTCGTATGCAGCCCCCGATTTTAATCGGGCCAATTGCAGGCAACCATTTCAAATCAAAAGCGGACTTTGCTTTTGCGGAAAATGAAAAATACCAAAAATAATTCAGATAATGAGCATAATTAGTGAGCGATTAGCTATGGGCATTAGACTGTCTGGTAAAAAGTACTTGTCTTGTGTTTCCTTAATAGGATAGCTTTGTGGATTTATTAAATGAATTAATGAATGCAGCTAGCTTAAAAACAATTAAATGGTCTACTGAAAATAGGCAAGCCATAATAAAATTTAAACACATATTTGAATTGATACTATAATACATATAATTGTAGCATAGAATAATGTAATTATTTAATTTCACCAGGGTCCACTTATTGCTCCCACAGAGTAAATCTCACATATTCAGTCGGAGTACAACAAAATTTTAGTTGATTTCGCTTATTTAACTCAGTTTATTTTCCATTAGCACTTTAACTACAGTGCAAAAATTATTAAAAGTGCTGAGTAATGGGACAAGAAATTGGAGTTGTTAAGGTTGGAAAAGTGTTGAAAAGAGTTGCAATTATTAGCTGGGACAAGGTCCAAGCAATGTATCCACAATCCAAGAAGGCTCTCTGAATATAGCCAACTCTGGAACTCCAACAAGAATCTACAACTCTTCAGATAGCCAAGCTGCCTTAAAATCTTCAAGTGAATCTAACCCAAACAAGCTGGGATTCAAGCTTGGAGTGCAATGGTAAAATAGCTAATACTATTTTTATGAAAATTAATAATTATCTTTAAATTAAAAGTTGTGCGCACAAAAGAACAAGCTACAAGTTACATTTATACATAATTTATGCTTATCTTAAGTCTTAGGAGTGTATATGCTGTAAGAACCACCTCTCACCTCACCTTACCACCATAAAATTATGCCATAACAATTTCTATGACGATGCTAATGAAGTTGTGAATAGTTTTGCCTAATCTCATGTTTTTTCACTTGGTTAATCACGCAAAAGTTGCGCAAGGAGCAAAAATTCAGGGAAAATAATTTCGCGCTTCGTCTGCACGAGAGAGAGAGAGAGAGGGAGACACGAGAGGGAGAATAGGAGAGAGAGAGAGAGAAGAGAGGGGGAGTTTATTAAATGAACAAGAAGTGCACATGAAAATGGAATTAAGATATTCATGACTAAAATAAACATAATCAAAGTAATAACTGCCTCACAGCTCAACTCTAAGAAAACCAACCCCCACCCTCTCCCGCCAGCACCTTCCCCCTCTCCCTTGCATATGTGAAATTAATCTTGTTTATGTTTGTCTGCAGTCTGCAGGAGGAGCTTCCAAGGACTCGTGTGAAAAGTTGGCGCCCCAAACTTTTGCGTGCCCTTTTGTGCCCAAGTCCCCAAACTTTCTTTGAGCCACAGAAACTAAATAAAATCGAGTCTTTTCACATTTATACATTTATATTATTAGTATTGGTTTTGGTCTCTCGGATAGCTTTCTGCGTGCTCCTTGAACTGTTAACTGTGAGCATTTAATTAAAGATATATATAAAAGTAAAATAAAAAATAAAACACGCGAGAAATGCACACAAATTTTACATATATGCAAATAGCTGGTTTTATTTGTGGGGTGTGTGTGCATGTGTACGTGTGGTGTGTGTGCGTGTGGGGTGTGAGTGCCGTAGGTGTTCAATAGACAAGGCGCAACCCTTGTTTAGCTTATCCTCAGCAACGTTTTCACATAATCTGCTTATTTTGCACACATAAGTGAAAAGTTCTGTCAACAAAATCAAAATCACGACAAAAATTTGTTTGCCATTTAAATTCGATTTTGATCCTATTTATCCTGTAAATTGCAGCAATTGAAAGGATTTACTGTTGAGACGCGACAGCAAAGCGATTGCTACCACTACCCCCCATCCAACCACCCCTCTTGCACTTGAATAGACCCACCTCCCCCCATGTATCATTTTTGTTTTTGGTGAGTGTTTGATTTTGAAATTACCTTTCATTGGTGTGCGCGTGTGTGTGTGGGTGTGTGGGTGTGAGTGTGGCGTATGATGTGTGTGACGGTGTGTGTGTGTGTGTGTGTGTGTGCGTAACTGGAAGCAGTTGTAACGGTATTAGCATGCACAGGACAGCATTATTTCAAGCCACGACATGGATATGGCCACTGCTTGAAGAGAGGGTAAGGCATATAAAGAGAGTGGGAGAGGGAGAAAGCTATAGCTGACCCAGCCAGTTGATATTGAATTTCAATATCTACATAAAGTGAAATAGAAAAAATAAGTGAGCACGTTGCAGTGGAGGCAAACGACTGAAGAATACTCTGGTAAATGTCTTATGAATATCTTTTTTTATTTTATTTTAATGTAATATATTTTTGTATTTTTATTAGCCGACTAACTTGACTTGACATTTAATAAATAAATAAAAGTGTAATACAAACTGATAACAGTTGGCAAAGAAGTTTCTTGGGGGTATTAATAATTTTTTTATTTATTAGGCTGGACGCAGGGATTTCAGATTTTTGGCTGGTCATATAAAAGTCTATATTTGAAGAAATTCATCAGCAAATTGCCATCACAATTTGTTAACTCTAACTTTTAAGCTTAAACTTCGATTTCCATTTATCGATCTTATCGATTTCCAATCTAAACACTTTTTATAACGATATGGGCGGGAGATGAAACTTGCTTGCCACTGATAAAATTAGCTCTAAAATTGAAGCAGATTTAGGATATAGGACTTATTTTGGGGCTGTAATTGGGGAATCTATAAGATCGACATATATTGCAATATCAACAGAATTTGGGGCAGTCTTATCGACTTACACTTATCGATGTTATCAATTTCGTAACTCCCCAACTCTGATACACGAATCTAATTCCAAAACTTCAAGTATCTAGCTGAGATGAAAAGAAATGGACAGTCAGCATGACGGAGACTGCCTCAAGCCAATATACCCTTTCCACCTGCGCCAACAGAGTATAGCAAGAAAGAAATCACTTCATAGACGAGCGGCGACAAAGCTGTAGACAAAGTAGCAGCAAGCAAATACAAAGGAAAAACATGAAATGGAAATTGGCGACGACTCCGATGACGATGACGATGGCGATGGCGATGGCTGCGAATGGAAGTCCCCAAGTGCGGGTCAAAGAAAATAAAACTTTATGCAAATGCGCCACTTTGGCCGTAAAATGAAATAGTCCCCGGCCAAATTATACCTGATGCCTGATGAGCTAGCTGACTTCCAATTGCCGTGAATTGAAACAAAAGGGACCAATGCCATTTCCACCGCCTCCTCCTCCTCCCCCACCCCCTCAAACTCGTAAACTTTTCCAGGGGTTGGGGTTTGGGACAATTGTGTATATAGTTTGGGAACCAGCGCAGGTGACTTTAATTTTAAGTTGCCAACTTTTGCATTTTACCTATTTTATTTATTCTTTTTGCAGCAAGTTTTTAGTGAGCGACTCCTGCAGCATATTCCCCAGCCGGAAGTTGTTACGGACACGTTTTGTCGGATGTGCGGATGTGTTAGCCTGGCATATATATTTTTGGCCACGCTTCTCATCATTATTATTATTATTATTATGATTACACACTGAACGCCGAAGGTAAACGAGTATATTGGCTGCCTGCAATGCTCGTCTGAGTTAGAGAATTGAAACTTTGAAAAATAATTTGTCGTTAGACAAAATATGGAACTTGGGGACTGAGAAATCAATAACAGTTTATAAAGCTAGCCAGAGACACTGAAACATGTAATATTTTAGAATTGCGATGTTAAAGTTAGGAAATCGATAAGATCGATAAGAAAAAATCGATAAATTCATGCAACTCTCACAATTTTAAAGCTAGAATCCATCAATTTAAAGGGTGCATTGCTGGTGGCCTTCTTCAAAGATCGACATATAAGTTTTCCAGCCATTCCCACGAAGACCCAAGAAATCGATAACATCGATAACTGCAAATCAATAAAATCAAAACTATTCCACAATGTTAAAGCTATTGTCACCAAATTTGGAAAGTAAATTGCTGGTGACGTCCTTCAAAAATATATATACATTTTCTGACAACTTCCACCTCCGCCTCCAAGAATTGTAAAAGCTTGCAATGTAGACTAATAGCGACTTCCTTCTAAGATTGGTTAATAAATTTCTTGCCCCGGCCATATCTTCATTAAATCTGCTCAAGCCTATATCTCTCCAAACTTAGAGAAAGCAGAGCTGCCAAAATTTCAAAAGATGATTTGAATAAGCCCTTCAAACTACATCCGTCCACATTTTAAAGCTTAAATTACCAAGCTTGTAAGGTTGATTGGTAGCAATCTCCTCCTTAGATTGTAAATAAATTTATTGGCCACACGCACTCAGACCCTCAAACATCGTGAAAACCAGTATGTCCCACAGTTTTAGATCTAAAGCTAGCACACATAGAATGTGGAGTAATAATTAAAATTGTAAATATTGGTAAAGTCGTTTCCAGACCCGGCAATCTCGCCACTAAAAGCGCTCAAGCCTATATCTGCCACAATTTAAGAGCTAGATTTAATGGATTCTAATAATTCCATTTGAATAATTTTAAATGGCATCTCCACTTCCGTGCTTAAGTTTTTGAGTGTAGCTAAGGAAACTTGAAAGGTATTGGGCTAGAAAATAACAGTAAGAATTAATATGTATATAAAACCATTTAGCTAGTCAAGTTTCTCTCTTTTATCTCCTTTAAATGTAGAGTTAAAGTTACCAAATTTTAAAATTGTATTCATAATTATTCCATGGTCACTCACAACACGTTTGTTTGCCACCTGTCATCTGCTGGTATTACACTGTTAACAGAGTATTCCTCGGTCGCTTAGGCCCGACAACGTACACTGCGAAGTACTTATTTGTTTTTATTGTTATAGCTCGCATAATCTAGCATTATGTCGTCGCCATATTCCACGCTCATTTTTGACCGGAAACGGAAGCCTGTTATTAATTTGCATGTCCGGCGGCGGCAACAAAGGACGGACAACAGAGTCCAGCTGAGTCCAGGTGGTAAGTAACTCATGCTCTGTCTCACTCTCACTTTTACCAGCTCTCTCTCTGTATATTTTAGTCATTTTGTTGTGTTGCTAATTAAATTTGCCACTTTATTTGCGCTGTGCATCAGGATTCGCACATCCTTGCCACACTCCACTCCCCTTCCCATCCCCCTATTTACCATTCCTCCCCTCGTTTCTGTCTTAATTGTGTTTTGTGCTACTCTATTTCAGTCGACACACTCAAAGACAACTCCCATTTTTTTTTCTTTTCATCTCACCCCCAACGCACTTGAAATAAGACCAAACCATTTAGCTCTGATCCTGGTTGCTGCCACCGCTGCCACTGCTGATGCAGAGAGCGTCTTAGGTGCTGTTTGCGCTAAAATAATTGAATTAATAATTGCTGCGTGTGGTTTTCATGCTTTTCCAGCTAAGAAATACCCCCTCAAAGTGGGAAATATACACTGTAAAAAAAGCGACCAGTAATTAAGAAAAGCAACCTACTTTTGGCGGCAACTTGTTAATCAGAAAGTATATTTATAAAATTCATAGTTTTGTTATTTTTAAAACTAAAGTTTCTCTTTTAATAAAATATATAATAAAAATATTTAAATAAAATTGTCGTATTCACAGAATTCTTAAATTACTTTTTTTGTGGCTTAAATATTTGTGTTTTAATATTTCACATATATAAACAGATCTTAGTAATTCAATCTGAATTTTAGAAAATAATTTCATTCAAGAAATAAAGTTTTTCCCTATATATCAATTATTATTATTTTCTAACATAAATGTTTATATTTTAATAACGGAAAACGTTTCTAAAAATATATAAAAAAAACAACAATCTAACATTAAGAAATATTAATTGTGTTATTTAATTAATTTATTTAATTTAGATTAATTAGATCACTTTCTTTCATTTATTTATTAATTGTTGCTAAGATTCTGAACATTTTTTTACTTTTCATTTTGATTTTCATTTTAATTCCATTTCCAACATTTTGAGTAGATTGTTTTTCCGAGTGTAGCTATGCTTAAGCCTTAGCTTCGGCATTCTCCGAGTCGTGTGAAACTTTTATCTCTGCCACTGGCAGCTACAACCACATTCTCCGCTCCCTCTACACCCCCGCCCCCCTCTTTCACCCACTCTCGTTTACTTACACACTGATTTAATAAATTAACGTTAATTAGCTGTTGTGGTCGGTCGGGTGGTGGGGTGGTGCAGGGATTGGTTGCTGCTGCCACTACTGCTACTCATGCTGTCTTAGCTTAAAAGACAATAACGCTAAAATCCAACACGCAACGTGGCAACTTTCGCCGCTGGTACGTGATTTCCGGCGTTCCTCCAAGATTTGCCGTTCGATATATGAATTATGAGCTTATGAAAAGGCAGCCAGGACGGCAACCACACACAGCGAGGCAGCTCCACATAACGGTATCTCATGCCCCACCGATAATTCATAATTGGATATGCACTCTTTTTTCTTGTTTGTTCATCCCAATTCAATTATCCAAATGAACAACTACAAATTCCTTGCCAGCATCTTTGATTCGATTGCCAAATCCAAATTGATCCAGAGTGGGCCACGTTTACAATTATTTTATATATTTTTGAGGCTGCTTCGAAATTTGTATTAAAGAAAGTGCTTTTTTTGTGTAAAAAGATTAAACATTTTTTCACGTACACAAAATTCACCATTATATTATATTAATAATGTTAGCTTTACTGTTGCTTATTTATAGACAATTAATGTTAAGCAACAAATCTTTAAATTGAAATTTATATATAAAACTTAAAAATATTAAACTCAATAACAATCTGTGTGTCTTGGCGAATTTATATCTTATCTTATTTTTCAATCAGCACAATAAAACAGATTCCACTTTAAGCTTTTTGACAATAATATAAAAATGTTGTTTCAAAAATATGCAGTTGAGAAAATATATAAAAAAAAAACTGTTTTATGGCCATCAACGAAGAAATTTATTCATAATTTAATTTGCAAGAAAGTTAAGAAGCAAAATCAAAGCAGAGTTAAATCTAAAGCCAAACAAATTGGTTTCTTTGCGACACTAACAATTTTAATCAGACTATTTTATTCGTTTATTCATTTATTCATTCATTTAGTTCATAATTAAATGCGCGGTACTCGTTTGTATAGATAAATGAATACATTTCGACTCGCAGAAGTATTCAAATTGCCACTGGTCACTTGTGCGAGAATCTAATTAAAGTCTGTGTCGGTGGCAAGACGGAAGTGCAACTGTTGCAAGACTCGGACTTGGGCAGTGACCAAAGGTCTGTTGACAGTTTGCTCGCATCTTGAGACAGCTGGTGTGGCAAGTTTGCTGTGGCAACAAAGAGGCAAAAGGCAAAAGGCCAAAACGCTTGCAGCTAAGGACGTCGTGTGTGGCACAATTGAAATGAATGACGAAGCAGCGTATGAAGAAGTTCCAACTGCAAAGCATTTAAATTGAAATTAACATCCTGTTGGTCGCCACATGGCCTGTGCCGGAAGCACTTCAGCAATATTGAGCCACAAAGAAAAAAGAAACGAGCTGCTCCAATTATGGCTTCAGAAAAGTCAAACTCAAAGACGCAAAAACGCAAAACTTGCCGACTTGTATGTGTGGCATGTGGCATGTGGCATGTTGTGGGCCCAACAAGTGGCGCGATTGCAAAGCAAAAGTGTCAGGCAAACATCAGACAGTTGGCGCCCTAGACAAACACTCACAAGGCACGCACACACACACACACACACACACACACACACACACACACACACACTACACACACACAGAGGGAGACAGCAGACAAAGCGGCAGTCAGCACACACGTAATTAAGAGGCCATTGTTGTTTTCGCTGACAAAAGTGAAAGATGTCTTGATGGATAACGTGCCAGCCAGTTCACACTTCAAAGTGTGTGCGAGTGTGTGCGAGTGTGTGCGAGTGTGTGTGTGTCTCTGTCTTATATACACTCAGAAGAAAAACTCCCTGAATTTAGGAAAATCGCCACACTTGGCAGTCAAGCGTAACTCAGCTCATTATTCAGAGAGTATATTTATAAAACCATCGATTTTCTTTTCCCAATTTCAGTGCACATTTTTCTAAAATTTAGTAAAAATATATCAAATTTTTAGAGAAGTTTTTTATATGTGTGCAATAAAGCAACTCAGTTTTATATTATTAAGAAACATTAGTATTTTAAAAAAGCACATATAAAACAATTTATTTAGTTTATAAAATCATAAAATTTAATTTGAAAAAATCTAACGATTTATTGTAGATTCAAACCCGAAAAGTTAGTAAGAATATGTCTAATATATACTCTAAAATTACCGTTTTTCATTTTTTGTTAATAAACATTAGTATTTTTATATTTCACTTATAAAAACGCTTAGCTTATAAATTAATATAAGGAAGATAAGAAATAAACAGAGCCAGTAAATTTAATTAATTGTTTCTGAATTTCGAAATATTTTTTCTACAAATTTTGCAACTCTACTTTTTAGAAATTCATTTCTTAATAATAAAAAATATTTCTTAAAAAATAAAAAATAAAAACCTTTTGGTGTTGTTGATTTAAAACAATCTTTTCTAATTCTTAGAAATGTATTTTCTTATATTTATAAATTATTTCTAGCAACAAGAAAAACTTTTTAGTTTTTTACTTTTAGAGCGATTTTTTTAAATTCAGGGAGATATTTGATACACTCTGCATCTTTAGAAATGATTTGTTATAACAAGAAAAGCTTTATAGTTTTCAGAATGAGTTTTTAAAATTAAGTACTATTTTTTTCTGAGTGATTTTCATTTTGTGTCGATTTTCTAAAATTCAATACCACTTTTTTTCTGAGTGTAATCAGTCTCTTTTGATGTAATCAGCTTGCAGCACTCAACACATTATGCTCAATCCTGCAATTATTCTTACCTCAGCCTTTGAAGATAGCAATTAAAACGTTTCTCACACACACACAACTAATTTCAAGTGTGTATGTGTGTGTGTGTGAGTGTGTGTGTGTTTCAGTGTGTGTGTGTGTGCTTGCTGATGTATGCATAAATATTTAATGTGTTTGCCTTGTTAGTGGCTGGCGGTATCACTTTATTTTGCGGAAGGATTAAATTAATGCCAAACGTGTGCTGCTCTCTGTTGTTTTGTTGTTTTAGGTAACACACACACACACACACACACATACACAACACACACACACACACACACTCAACACACATAGACTGGCTGGTGTGTAGACAAACAACGTGTGTGACAAAACCGCTACTTACACTAGTTGGCTAATAAAATTAGTTTTATTAACACGTACTACGACAAGTGCCAACAGCAGCTAAACACACACACACACACTATGTGTATTAATGTGTATGTGTGTGTGTGTGTGTCAATTGGCTTTAAGTGTTAATTGCATGTAAAACTGTTAAATGCCTGGCTGCCTATGAAAGTGTCAGCAGAATATGTTTGAAGATGCCGCAGACCAAAACTGTTGCCTACATTTGGGCACAGCGCAGAGAGACAAACTGGAAAGTCAGTAATAATTATTAATGTTGTATTACAAAATGATTGAGTTCCATATTTGAATTAGTAAGTGAATATAGTAGTGTGGATAGATTACAAACATAGTTAGTCAGTTTAAGTAAGCAAAGCTATAATGCAAATGCAGCAAGTAGACAACAAATTGGATTTAAGTAATAAGTGTAATAAGTACATAAATCATTTTAAGGAAAAAAAATACACAAGATTTAGAAAATGTGCTAAGTATTGATGAAGTTATGTCATTGGAAATATATTCACATCCCATTTCAACAATATTTCTTAGGTGATATATTTGTATTGTATTTGTAGTGTTGTCAACTTTAAACATACCATTAATCTAACAGTTAAGCCATGACTAAGAAAGTTCTTATATTTGAAAATTGGGTCAGTTTTAACCAAGTTATGGCTTTAAAAATATTTTATCATTTCGATCTTTGTCATTTTAACTTGGAATGTGGATGTAAAACTATGACTAAGAAGCCCCAAAAATCTGATGAGTTTGACGAAAGATTGGAACCCTTCTTAATTCGATTTTAGAGAGAACATTTTGAGCATAAAATTGGAGCCAAAATCACGTTTTCAACTTTGAATGTAGTATTAATGTCGAAGTTAAGTCACGATTAAAACGTTCTGGTTTTTGAAGCTTTCTCAACTAGAGCATTATGCATCAACTAAAGTCAGTCGACACAAGAAATACTAAAATTGATTACATTAAATTAAAAAATACATTGCAGTTTAAAAGATTGGTAATATTTATACTGCACACATTGTCTGCCCATAGATGCCCAAATAATTTAATTTATTGTTACCCCAATTTACTATAACCCTATAATATAAGGCATAAATATTTCTAACAGAAGTAAGCAATATATAAAATTTTAGCTAGATGAACTGCCCCCCAAACTGCATACCTTTCCATCCACGAGTCCAGCCAATATATCCTGGGTTAAAATATCCCCTTGCGCTGTCATCGAGTGCTCCAAAAAGAAAATATTTATATATAGCCAGTTAATTGGAGCGCTGACATCAGCAAATCGGAGTCAGACCACAATGAAATTCGATGACAATACCAACTAGTAAGACGAGCACACACCACACACACACACACACACACACACACACGCACACGCAGAGCTGACCACCATAATTAATGTTAATAAATAATAAATTTACATATATATAAAGCCAAAATGGGGGTGGCAGGGGTAAATCATGTAATACAAGACAAGTTGGCCGAGAAAGTGAAAGTCCGTAACGGCATACAAATCTGTGTAATTAAAACCAGCATTCAATGCCGGAGGAGTGGGAGTGGGAGTGGGGGAGGGGAGACGGGGGGGTCACAGCGATGCCAACGCAGTGATAACATCATGCAAAAACTTTTGTGGCCGGCAAAACGTTTAATTAACTTGTTTGTTTCATCATCAGGCAGGCAGCCGGGCCACAATTCATATGCGAAACGTGGCCTGCAATTAAAAATGGCCCAAAGAAGAAGCAAATTGAAAGTGAGCTGAGCAGTGAGCAGTGAGCAGTGAGCTGATTTCATAAATGGAAATAGCAAGCAAAACTGGCCCTTTTTCTAATGTGTGACATGTGCGAGAGAGAAGGGGAAAGAGTGACAGATACAGAGAGAGAGAGAGAGGGACAGAGAGAGAGAGAGAGAGAGAGAAGAGAGAGAGACGGCAAATCAGTTAGAGATAAGCACAAGGATAAGATTTCATAAATGAGCCGGCAGCCAAAACTGTCGCTCTAATGTGTAAAATGGAGAGAGAGTGAGGGAGAGAGAGAGTGAAAAAGAGAGAGATAGACAGAGAGAGAAAATAGTTACAGATAAGAAACCAGGACAAGATTTCATAAATGGACCCAAATGGAACCAAAACGCAAAACGACAAAGAAAAGAGTGAGGAAGAGAGAGAAGACAGATAAGTTACAGTTAAGACACAAGGACATTAAAGGCGCAAATACGAGAGAGAAAGGGAGAGATGGAAGAGAGAAGACAGATTAGTTACAGATAAGATAAGATAAGATAAGGACACAAGTCTAAAAGAAGCAGCAGATTTTATTGAAAATTAAATAGATTTCATAAATGGAATTCATGTGAGAGAGGGGAGAGAGAGAGAGAGAGTGGAGGGAGGGAGAGAGAGAGACAGGATCAGACAGATCAGTTACGTATACGCTCAAGAAAGTCAAGAAAGACAAAAAATTCATTTCTTTTGCCAAAAGATGATTTTAATATTGTCATATTTTCTAAAATTACCAAGATTATTTTATACATTTAAAAACCAAAATTATCCATTCTTTGGACTGTCAAGAAAGTTCCAATAAACATTGGGAAAAAAAGGAAATGGCTTTATTGTGGATCTGCCTTAGAACCTTAGAAATCACAAACGATTTTTATCGATAGTTTCGAAACGGAGGTTATCGAAAGAAGGAAATAAACGTGAACTGCGCGAGGTATTCGAGAACCTATATTCCAAATCTGAAGTCTCTAGATCTAATAGACTCTGACAACTGCTTGGCGAAATCAACTCGAATTTGTATGCTGATCAAGAATATGGCTTCCAAGAGACTTTGCTCTGCCTGATATACCCCATTTACCGACTTTTAATCGGCTCATGTGGTATAAAAACTTGCCAAAAATGTCCATTTGGCAAAATTTTGAAGACAACTTTCAACGAAATTAACCGCAACTCAAAGCAAAAACAAAAGCAAAAGCAAAACCAAGTCGACAAAACATATCTAGTTACATTTATTGAATTGAATTGTTTCATGTGTGTTTGATAACTATTTGGGCTCTCTGGCTATCTGTGTGTGTGTGTGTGTATTTGTGTTTAGTTTAGTTTGTATTTGAGTTTGGCAATTTGCACTTGAAGTCAGTTGCTCAGTTTTACAGCAAAGTTTTTCAATTAGAGTTGGCAGCAGTCGAATCGGAATTTCCCCGCCTGACACTAAAAGGGTTGTTTTCCTTTTCCTTTTCACTTGCAATTTTCAATTTGATTTTCATTTTGATTTTGATTTTCATTTACTAGCATCCATCACCAACATCATCGTCTAATCAATGGTCAGCTCAATCAACGAGGGGCGCTGAATGCCTGTGAAGCGTGAAGATAACCAACAGCGAGTAGATGAAGAAGAAAATGTAAGCGTTTCATTCAGCTTAAAGTAACAAATTAATTAGCATTCGTTGCCGCCCAATTGAGCTTGTAAATATTTAATTAATCGACGATTTGTGCAAGCGCCCCCCAAAAATGCCAAAAGTAAAATAGATTCAGCCACGTTGAAAACGCTGGCAATCAATTAAAAGCCTTGATGAATGGCCCCTTGCAGCCTTTTCTTGAGCAGGGCATTAGTTCAAAGAGTAAGCAAAAAGCACTCCAAGAGTGAGTAAGTGTTCAACTTGAAGTTGACCTCCGCAGCGATAAATAAGTAAGAATGTTGTAGTCGAGAGAGCTCGACTGGGAGCCAAAGTATTTTCTTGCTCCTCAAGCGTAAGAAATTTAAATATATACAAGCCAGCACCTATTATTGGCAACAAAGATCTGTTAAAAATATGTACATAAATAAATAACGTCAGTCTAAAGTTCTATTAAAGCAATATAATAAACAATTTTGATAAGGTTAACGAGAAAAATACTAACAAACATATGAAAAATAGTCCAAATACAGCCATATTCTAAACTAGTCTTTATATTGGCTACAGAGAAAGTACTAAAAAAATGATCTAAAATACTAATAGAGCCAATTCGAAGCAATTTTGATATTGGCTATATATATATATTTCAAGTCAGTAGAGTCGTTCCAAGGACTCACTTTGAAAATGTACTTTGATTTATTTAATTCATTAGGTGTATGAAAGAATCAAACATATGTTTTTAGAAAACTTCACAGTCGAACGGATTCATATTTTCAAATATTTTGCAAACACAATTTTCTATGCAGCCGAGTCAAAATCATCCCATCTACTTAAAATTTACCATTACTATTTGCGTAAAGGTATTTAAAACAGCAATCAGCATTTTTGCTCATAGTACTTAAAAATAAATAAACTCATTGGACTACGAGAGGCTTTAAACCGGTCGCAAACATTAACTAGAATGCTCCCCAGGCAGCTACTGTGTGTGTGTGTGTGTGTGTGTGTCTATGTGTGTATGCTTGTATGTGTGTGTGTGTGTGTTTGTGTGTGTGTGCTGGCCATCATCAACATTCAGCTAGCTGGCTGCTGGCTGCTGGCTGACTGCTGGCTGACTTCTGTCCCCGTACTCCCCAAGGACTTGAGCTAAAACAAACACACAACAACCCAACACACACACACATCACACACACACACACACACACACATCACACTCGCACACACAGCTGGACACACACATGTGAGTCAAGTTTTAATTTGCTGGCTCTCTCATTTGTGAAAACAAAGTCAGTTCGACACTCCACAACAAAAGATGCCAATTTAATCTAGTTCCAGCCCTGGCCACATGGGACACTTAAAACCACTGTGCAAAAGGACACTTGGACCAGGGCCAGCCAGGAAATGACTTCAGTGCCTGTGTCCCAGCTGTGCGAGACTGTGTGAGTGTGTGTGTGTGTGTGTGTGTGTAAGACTGGCGCCAGCAGGTAACTTCCGGCATAGTCAAATTGAAAATGACATCGACATACCGCAGCAGGCAACACCAAAAAAAACCACACACGGAAAAAAAGAATCGACCTGTAATGTAAAAGATCGCCATAAAATAAATATCACCCTGAATTATAATATAATATATAATAATTTCTAAATATATAAATTGATATATATTATTAAGAAATAAATAAAAATATTAAAAATTTAGAGTTGGTTGTAAAAAATAATTTCTAAATATTTATTTAATTAAAAAGAAGTATTTTCTATTTTATACAAATGTTATATATATTTAAGATATAAATTACTAAAAGGTAAAAAGATACATAATAAATGTCTTAGTTTGAGTTAAGTTTTCAAAGTTTTTCAAAAGAAATCAAATTAATCACAAATCTTTAATTCCTAATATTTAATATTGAGTATGTATTCTGAAAACAAATTTATTGCCATAACATATTCTGCTAAATTAAAGAAAAATCTAACCTGAAATTAAGAAAAGAAATAACCTGCTGAGAGGTAGATAGAGTCAACCTATCGTTTTGGATATATAATCCCTGCCTAAGAACCTGAGCTGTTCTTGTCTGCAAAAGTTTGATGATTTTCCAAATTTTAGCTCGACTTTTTTTCGAGTGCATTGAAACAACTCAACTTGGACAGCTGCTCTACTTTTGTGGCTAAAGTGTAAAGCTGAGCGACTTTTGCGGGTTGCTGGTGTTGAGTTGTGGACTAAAAGTTCTTCACTCGACTCGTAAAGTGTGACAAATTGAATTAATGCCAAAGACAAAGGCTCTTCTACGCATCCCCCCACTACTTCAACTGTAATTGCTTAATACGCACTCCTAATTAAGGCAAAGGTTTAGCCAAAAAGTTAGCCAAAGCTAAGCTTTAACCTCAATAGTCCAAGTCCAAGTCCAAGTCCAAAACTGGCACGTGAACTGTGAACCAGCACTTGACTTATGCCACATAAGAGCAGACACAAATCTCTCTATGTCTGTCTGTGTGTGTATATGTGTGTGTGGTTAAGTAAGAAAAACTACAGTTTCCACTTAAGGCCGCAAAAGCCACGTGCAACACACACACACACACACACACACACACAATACACAGTTCAGTTGACGCCAAGTTGAAGGCGCTGCAAATGGCAACTGTGAGTGGACATTGACAAAAAACGCAGAACTGACGCATTGTTGGAGCCATAACTCAGAGCAGTGCTGACAACAAGCTGCGGTCGAAACTGCTCGACTGAGAGATACCACGCAGTCAACTTTTAAATTCGGGGTAGATTTGCTGATTGTAGTTTGTTCAATATGACAATTAGGTTAATGTAGACTATATGCAGTCTCATAAAAATTAAAATATCAAAATATTTTAACAATTATAAATGAAATACAATAAAATGAAGTGCAAATCACATAAATTATAAATTAAATAAATTAAAAATAAATGGCTTAATATTAAAAGAAATAGTTTCAATTAAAGTTACAATTTAAATAGCAAGAAATAATAAAGCGTAAATAATATAAAATTACAATTTAAAAATCAAAAATTTAGAAATTCAAATATTTAAAATAAAATGTTTTTAAAATAATTTGTTTACTATTAAATGTAATATGTAACATATAATATAAAATGCAAGATAAAAAATATTTAATTTCTTATATTTATTTAATGTGGACTAAAAAGAGTTCATTAATTTAAAAAGATAGATTTAAATAAAATATAAATTTAAAATTAAATTAAAATAACATTCATTGCTAGTATGTCGAAAGCCAACAAAAAATAGAACTAAGCCAAAAAACGTGAATGATTAGAGCCAAGTAAAATACGACAAGAAAATGTTGAGAATAAATACCTTATTATTTATATTATTTCATATCTTTGAAACTTAACTTTTAATTTAATTTAATATATTTTCGTATATTTTCGAAAAAGTCCTCTTGGTTTTTCCAGATTGTCCGCTGGATTCATTAAATAATTTATTCACCACTCATGTTTTTCAAAACTGCGAGTTAAGCCTCATTTTAAAATAATTTTAAAGTACTTCTCCTTCTAACTATTTATCAGGAAAAAAAGGCAAGAAAAAAACTTAATTTCTTATTCGATCTTATTAATTTACAATTGATCAATAATATGTCCGGGTATATATCAATTGGATGGCAACAATAACACAATTTGTATAGCTATCGTTAATCGATATATTAATTAAATGATTAAATGAAAATAACCTCAACAACGCTTGGTAAATTTAAGTTCTTATAGTCCTTGAGAAAGGATTGTTCATGCAGACACACAGAGAGGTGCTTGTCAGCTTATCTTGATCAAGAATATATATACTTCATGTGATTTTAGCTGCTCTAATTTGCCTGTTACATACTTTTGCACAACTGCATTATACCCTTATTATCCATTTTGAATGGGTTCAGGGTATAACAACGAAACCTGTGCAGTGAGTGGCTGCGAATCTTAAAGATAAATAAGCGAAAGGGGACGAGGCGGGGCAAAGCGAGTGTCAACGTGGCTGAACTTTGACCCCAAAAGCGGCAAAACCGCAAAGGGCAAAAGAAAAGCAAAAAAAAGAAAACGCTGGCAAAAATGGACGACAAGGCGAACAACGATTATGACGCTCTCTGTCCGGGCACGCAACGAAGCGCAACTGATGAAGCCCACTTAGGCGGGGAGGGGCTGTGGAAGTTGACGCCGAGGAGGTGCGGAGGGGACCAGGACGATGATGACGACGAGGTGTCCCCAACTGGACAGCGGTCAGCGCAACATTTGCCATTGACAGAGACACAAGCCAAAGAAAGAAATAAAGACTGTTCGCACAAGAAGAAGAAGAAAATAAAAAGAGACTCGGTGTGTGTGTGTGTGTGTGTGTGTGTGTGTGTGTGTGTGTGTGTGTGTGTGTGTGTGTGTGTGTGTGTGTGTGTGTACTACTTGGGGTTGTCTGGACAAACATTGGCGGACCGGACATGACCAAATGAAAATGTGTGTAAGCCCTGCCTCAAGCCCCGTGGCATCTCAGCCTCTGCCTGCGAATACACGCAGAAAAAAAGTAGTCAACATTTTTGGTAATTCAGAAATAATTTTCAAATATACAAAAAAATAATTTCCCAAAACTGGAAAGCGTATTTTTCTATTATTAGAAATACTTTCGAATATCTAAAGAGTGTAAAGTTTTTGTCTGCTCATTTAATAATAAGCCACAACATTCTCAACGTTCAACATTCATAAAGTATATTGAGAATGTTAAAAATTCAAATTAAATCAAACTGTAATTTTGACACTCACCGTTAACGCCAACGGTGAATCATAATGGAATCGTTGAATGTAAAGAATGTTGGAATCCGCCTGTCAAAAGATACATTGTATTTTCCTTTTATTATTTCCAGACTTATCTAAAACTTAAGGAAAAATTGTCAATTTCTAATGTATATTTTTTATTCAAATGTTTAAATTATGGTTTTAGTTAATTATATGATTATTAAATATTAGGAATTTAAAATTTAGATAGTTTATAAGTCCATTCAATGTCAAAGCACATTTCGTAACTTATTTCTGCTTTATTTTGTATGATATAAAAATGTATTTCTTAAGAAACAACTAAAATAGTACAGGGTAATTTTCTGTATTTCACTTTTTAGAAATTTGTTTTTATATATTAGAAAACATTTCTGATAAATAGAAAAATGCTTTACTAATTTTTCTTGTTTTCAGTGTGATTTAAATTTTAGGGCTGCTTTCCAAATTTGAGCTAGATTTGTTTTTTGAGTGTAAAGTGCACAATTATTATTTCAACTTTTCATGTCTGGAGGTGCACACCAGGATTTCAGGATGCTCTCTGCCTCTGCCACAGTGCTTGCCTCGTTCTCTGCCTCCTTTGGCGTAGTTTGTAATTTCGCATGCTGCGTCTCATTTTTCATATTTGGCGCACTTTGAGTGCCATTTGGCAACGGGCAACGGGCAACTGCAACAAGGCAACAAGGTAAACAGACAATTTCTCAAGCGACTAATGCTCTGAGTTATTGTTCAACTTCTCCAGGCAGATGAGTGCATTTCCCCCCTCAAGGAGGCATCGGGGGGAGGCGGCCTAAGTGCGCCATTAAACAGTGGCAATAGCAATGCCTTGGCTCAAGCTCCACTTTCAACACGGGGCTTCCACATGCCAACTACTTACATGACTTTTGATTGTAGTACAAAAAATTACTTGACTCGACTCGACTCGACTTTAAGCTGGACCAATTAAAGCATAGGCTTCAAGTTGTCTTTACTCTTTAAGGTTTAAAACTAGAGAAATGTTAGTATTGTAAGTGAGTTGGAGAGGATTTGGGAATATGTTAATAGTTTATATGGGACAGAAGGAAGAAACGCAGTTGGACAATTAATGAGAGTAATTAAATCATTAAATCTATCCTGGATATAGTTAATTGAATCTCAAGCAATAAATAAGTAAATTCAACATGAAGGTTCAAATGGCGACTGCTGCTAAAATGCTTTGTCAGGTTTACTGAAAACCCTTAAATGATCTTAAACTATCTACAATTATGCTTATCTCACGTATGATCTTATCTAGATATGTACATCAATATCATCATATTTATATTAAGGAATTTGGTTACTTTTGAATTTATGGTCTTTCAAATGCAGTTAATAATTGGGATTCGCTTAACATATGAGGCCAATTATGATCTAACTTATGTATTTGAATATGTATATATATTCAGAATATGATTACAGAATATTATCTTATATTTTATTATATTTTTCTGCTGACAGGCTCTTCTCGATATAAGAAGACTTTAACGATTTCACCTGTAAAAACTGCGTTCACTCTCTACTATTCCTAGACAACCACCCCATTCCCCATGCCATTTTGAACTAGATTGTGAACTATTTATATTATACGATTATACTTAAATTACTCACTTTTTATGTATTTAATTAAATATGCTGTACAATAAAATACTTAGGTGTGTGCAAAGGTCTAAAGACTCTTTGGCTATTTACAATGCGTAGCTAAAAACTCAATTTTGTCCAATAGATTGCAAGCTATATTATATTTATATACTAAACCTAATAATTGTATAAGTCGATTTAAAATTAGAAAATAAATATAGATTTCCAAGTTGGGAAGTGTCCTGTTCCCTTCTGCTGCATTATTTATTTAATGCATTTCAAATATTTTACTTTTGTCGTTAATTGACAATTTCAGTTAATTTAAAGTAAGTTCAATCGGCTCAAGGTCATTTCGTTAAGATACGGCATATATTTAAAATGAAATTACGCAATGCTCTGATTAATCATATTCCTTTAATTAATTTTTCATTAACTTTACACAGTTGGCCAACTATTTCTCTTGTTTATTACTTCTTAGTGTTTATTAGAGCATAACAATAATTAAGAACTGAGAAACACTTCAAGCAAATCAATCTGTGCAAATGATATATAAAAGATATTAAGTAAAGCATGACGGTCATTAAAAAGACTTTAAGTTTATCAACTATATCCCGATGGAACTGGATTAAGTGCCACAAAACTTAAAATAACAAATACATCAAAATGTGGTTAAAAGGAAGTAAAGTAAAGAAGTAAAGTAAATGGAAATAAATCATAAAACTATAATGCTATAAGCATATAATATTTTAAAGATTATTCCACAGAGGATATGCTGGAATCAACGGGTGGCAAGCAAAAGTACTAATTATAGTTGCTACAAATTAATAATAAGTAAAAGTTTTACTTTAAATGAAACAAAGTTAAAGCTAGAGTAAATATAAAATAGTCATAATATTTGAAGAATTTGCAGAGTACTTTAAAGAATATTTCACAGTGCAGAAATTTGAAAATAATTTAAAGAACTTATTAAAGAATATTTCACAGAGAAAAATACCTATTCAAAAGTTAGCGGATAAAACGACTAACTGTAATTGCTAAAGACTCTATTTAATGCGAACTAAAGTTCGTTTCAAATTAAATATAAAGTTAACTTTGCGAATTAAATTATATAAAAAATAAGGGAAAATTAAAATACAAATGTAAAATGATAGAAAAAAAGCATAAAATAAAGAATATAAATAAATCTGGGGAATTCACATTTAAAATGAAACCTAAACAGACTAAAAAAAGTAAAAGTAACAAAGTAAAAAATTATCGAAAATCAGAGATAAAGAGAAGTTAAGAGTGAGACACAATTTAGAAAACTAAAGTTAATCAATTTCAAATGAAAAGTATTCTTCTCAAAGTTCTACCAGAAAAGTGTGCAAAATAAATACTTAAATATTTTTGCTTGAGAAAAAAAATCTACTTAAAGTCAAATTGCAGTCAATTGTGAAATACTAGGCAAAGTTCATTGACAGTCTCGGGGCGGGGACAATGTCAAAATTGCTGACCTCTTGCAAAGTACCCGAAAAAAATGAAATCGTTGCAAATATCACACATACGACCTGTTGAAAAGAAGCAAAAATAGCGCTGAAATGCAAGCCAAATAAAGCCAAATAAGGCCAAGCAAAAACCGCCTACAAGCGAAAATAGAAACAGAAATTGACAAGAAAATACAAGAAAAGAAAGGCAAAGAAAAGCGCCTAGTGCAAAACTGCGCACACAAATAAAAATGAATACATACATACAACATATATACATATACATACACATATATATATATATATATATATATAGATATATTATTCATTCGCATCTATGCCATGAAGGTCATATTAAATTGCTATAAAATTGTATTGATTTTTACTTGCAACAAAAGAAAATGCGCTGCGCACAAGCAACACGAGGACAACGACACCACAACAACAACAACAACAATAATAATAAGAAGCAGAAGAAGAGGAGCCAGCTGGCAACATTTTGAGGCAAGCGCCTGAAAAGGGGCCGCAAAAATCCATAAAGAGGCGAAACTTGTTTTCTTTTTTCTCTCTATTTTTTGCCAGCTCTTGCAACGTTGGCTAATTAGAAAAGTTTGTAGTCAGCCGCAGTTGTAGTAGGGGTTGTAGTAGGTCGCATACACTCAGCAAAAAATCGACATATATTTTAAATTTTGTACTAAATATATAAATTATTTAGTTATGTTTATGTATATATGTTCACATACACAAAAAACATTTCACATAATATATAAATTTATTCATTTAATTTGAAAGAACTTAAAAGTCGAGCCAATAAATTGCATTACTTTTTACTGAATTTCAGAAAGGTTTTCTTCTAAAAATTAGCGTTTGAATTTCTAGTTTTTAGAAATGAAATTCTTACTAATAGAAAATATTACTAGAAATAAAAAATCGCCATATTTTTGGCGCATAGGGCAAGTCTTATTCATTTTTTGACATGCTTATTCCAATATTTCAAAATTTGTATAAAGCTAGAAAAACGTTGTCTTTTTTTGAGCGATTTACTAAAATGTTGGTCGATTTTTTTTTTGAGTGTACGGATGGCTTGGGAGTTGGGGGTAGGGGTAGTTAGGGACAGCTGCTGCTGCACGCTCATAGGTGCGCTGGCAACGCCATTTTCAAGAAGGTGAACGCTGCTGGCCAACTAATGTGACACCGTCAGGAGAGAGAAGGAGAGAGAGAGAGACGCAACGATTGGCTGGCATAAATCACGTAGACGTCGTCGCGCACCTACAAAGCAAGAGCGAGACACACCTTCCAGGCAGCCAAACACTCACTGGCTGGGCGGGTTAGCTGGCACCTGATGCTTGCTCTCTCTCTCTCTCTCACACACACACGCAGGCAGGCAGCATTTGTATTTACCTAAAGACGCAGCAGTGGAAATAAAAAGCGAACAGCGGGTGATGAAGAAGGAGAAGGAGCAATGGGTGGGGGAAGGAGGTGGGGGGACAGAGATACATGCACGACGACAACTAACGAGCGACACGAAGCTGAAAGCTATGAGAAAAAAAAACAGCTTGCGACAAGGAGAGCAAATCCTCACACAGACACACGCACACACACACACACACATAGACAGAGGTGAGGTGAGGTGAATATGCTGAAAGTGAGACGATGACGCAGCCAAATTTTAAAAATATAAATATTAATAATATATATATATATATATATACATATGCCAGCAACTAAAATATCAAATAAAAATAAATACTAAGCACAAAATAAATATTCAACAAGCCATAAATCACTTGCCGACGGTAAGCAAGCCAACATAAAAAAGCAGACTCAAAATCAAACTCAACATTTGCTCAACCTTAGCTCAACGTTAGCGAAACGGTTGCTCGCAGTGAGCAAGCGAAAAAGGTGCTCGGCTTTGGTTGGCTGCCAACATTTCGCACACCTTAACGGTAACGGTAAGTGTGCGAGCGAGCCAGCAAGCAATAACCTGTCTAACTTACATACATATGGATGTGTGTATGCGTGTGGCGAGAGAGAGCGAGAGCGAGCGAGAACGCAAACGCACGAACGCAACGAATGAGCAAAGTTAGATGTGGGGGGGATGTGGTAAGGGAGGAGAGGGGAGGTAACTTGCAAGCGAACACTGCAAATAAAAGCAAAACAACTGCCACTTGCGGTTAGGTGCCCAGTCAGGAGCAGCAAAAGCAGCAGCAGCGAAAGCAGCAAAGGCAGCAATGAAAGCAGCAACAGCAGCAGCGACGTCAGCAGAGGCAGCAGCTGCTATATAAAGCAGTAGAAGAAGAAGAGACTCAAGCTGAAGCTGAAGCCTGAATGATGAGCAGCACCATCTAGCGAGGGGGTTCGCCGCCACACGGCAGGTGGCGCTGTGCTTAGCTAGTGCGAGCGAGCGAGATAGAGACAGAGAGGGCACCTACAAAGCGCTCGCTCGCTCGCTCTCACTGACAAGCAAGCCTAGCAACGACGACGCTAAAGACGACGACGACGACGAAGACCAACACCTAGAACAGGACACACACACACACAGAGACACGAAGAGAGTAGCTTTTGGATGTGTGTGTATGCTATATATGAGGAGGGGGTGGGGGGCGCAGCAGACGTCGCTTTGCGCAGGTAGATTGGTGGATGCGTAAGGTATATTATATACACACACACTACAACACACACATAGACGCACGACACGTGGCCAGTGGCTGAGGTGTGAGGCCGAAACATGCGCAGTGAGCGGGAGAGAGAGAGAGCTAAATATTACTTGAAATATTAGCTGTTAGCTTACATGAAATTAACAGGGGCAGGCAATGTTAAGCCGCAGGGGAAATAAAGCTGTTATTAAGGGCGCTGCTTAGTTAACAGTCACAATGTTAAATAACAGCTGTTAAGGCATTCATACACAAATAAAGATAAGTGTTGACAATCAAATAAAAATGTATATATATATATACATGTATATGAATGAATATGTGTGTGTGCGTGTGCATATGTATTTAATGTTGCATTCGTTTGCAAGTCCATTGCACGTTGCATTGACCCACAAGCGAATTAACATAATTGTTGATTCCTGCAGTTTATTTTTTGTGCTCCAAGAAAAGTGAAATTTAAGTGAACTTAAATGCAAAAGCTAAAAAATGAGAGCGAAATAAATTACTTTAAATAGTAAAGAGTGAAAGGGATATTTAAGGACATTTTAAATAAATATATAAAGAGGGTATATCCAGATTTTCCCAAAGGGGACTATTTTGGATGTATTTCAAGATGATTTTCGAGCCTGAATTGCATTTTTAACTTAAAAAGTATGATAATTCATTTGAATCTAGTCTAATGACCTTATAAAAATTTGGCCCATCTCCAAGTGAATTTAATAATTCTAACCTAAAATCGCATTTTCAACTTTAAATGTAGTATTATTCTAGAGATCAAACAACGATTAAGAAGACCTGTTCTTCTCAAAATCCGATCCCAAATTTTAGCAGAACCGTGTTTCCAACTCGAAATGTTATATTATCTATGATAAATCTATTCATAACATGAGTCTTATAAAATCGGTTCACTTTTGTCAAAGATAAGATATTTTTGAGATTTAAAGCAAGTCAGATTTGCTTCTGCAGGATGGAAATTGAGTCAGAGTCGCGATTTAAGCAATAAATGTAGTATTAATCCAAGAAGCCCTAATTTGATGAGTTTTGATGAAGTTGTGAAAGACTTAAACTCTTTTTAATAAGATTTTATGGGGAAGAATTTTAAAGTGGAATCGGTTTTATAATTTTAAATTTAATATTAATTCAAACATAATTAAAATGCTCTGGATTTTGAACATATGATCAGTTATGGTGAAGTTTTGGCTGCGCGAAGACAAATATTACCAAAGTTCGTTCTTAAATTATTAAATTCCTCTCTAAATTAATAATATTGTTTCATGTATATTTATTTTTATTTGCTTAACGTCCACTAAAGCCAGTCGACTCAATATAAATATACAAACTATACTAAAAATAAATTAAGCCAAACAGTACATGAAATAAAAATGATTTATTAAATTAAACTCAGTAAAAGAAATATTAACAAAATGTAATTAATGCTGGCAAAAGGCTTATAATAAATTAAATACGAAAAAAAGTAGAAAAGTTCTGTGAGCTGCCATCAAAAATCGGCAAGCTTCAAAACACCTCAAACAAAATGAAAATTCAACAAGCAAACATAAAGTAAATAAAGAAAGAGCTCAGAAAAAAAGAAGCGTAAATGATTTAAGCGCTTATCGGCCAAAAATAGGAAAGAAAAAAAATCAAAGCTGAAAAATTCTGAAAAAAGAAAGCTGAAAAACAGTGGCAAAGAAAGCGTCGCGTGAAGCAGCTTAAATGAAATGCTTGTAGCTGATTATGCAGCATGATTTATGCAGAGAGGCAACAACAGAGCCCGTCTCCGCTGCCACCTTGCCACACGCAACACGCCCCCGACAAGAGGAAGGCAAACAAGTCCAAGTGGCAGAAACAATGGACGACAACAAAATGTGGCAAGGCGACCTGCGCAACTGAAACTGATTTAATTAAGCAGGTGATTAAAGTTGATGCCGCTTATTTGTAGCAGCCAAAGAACAACAACTTGCAACAAGGACTCCTCGCTGTCGCTGTCCTTTCCTACTTCCGCTTTGCTGCCGGAAGTCAGCGTGTAAACTGCGCGCAAAAACTTTCGCCTCGCTTTTTTGGGCAGCAAAAAACAACAAAAAAAAAGGTCAACTTTAAATTTGGATGCTACAATGCAAATGAACCTGGAACAGGGGCGTAGTCTCCTTCTAAATTAGAGGGGGCTGGAAAATGGGGAGGTTGCATTTATAAGTTTTCATTTATTCTGATTCAATTAATATTTATTTCGAAATTTAATTTACTATTTAACATTTTATTCTAAGCAAAATCCGGACTCGTTTTAAAGTAAGTTTTATTTTGTTGGCCTTTTTATCATTGAATTTTTTATACTAAATTCTATGCAATAAAAGCATAGGATCGATATGATTAATCGGGTATGATAATAACCGATCCTACGCCTAGATTACTATCATCCTATCAAACTAATCCATTTTTCTGGACAGACAAAGCTTTTACACAATTTCAGATATTTGTCCATCTCTTCTTTAATTTCCCACTCGCTCTTCTATCTCAGAATTTGTGGTCTTCTTTTTTTCAGTGTTTCTCAATCCTTGCATTAATTTTTGGCCACTTTTATATTTATGTTCAAGATTTATTATACCCCTATTTTTTTGTTAGTTATCAGTTTTATTTTCAATTTAAATTTTAATTGAATTATGTATTTTTATATTTTATATTATTTAATTTGTAAGTTTCATTTTAATTTAAAATTGTTATTTTTTAAATCACATTTTAATAAAAATATATTTGAACAAAATAAATAACTAAAATAAACCAAATTTAAATAAGTGAAAATATAATAATGAAAATATATTTATATAAATAATGTAAATGTACAGAAAATAGGTTGAGATTCTGATTTGATATGAATTATTAGAATTATGACTACGCCCCTGACTCTGTACTCCAAGCTACAGTTCCTGGACTCCTAGACCTGAGTCCTGAGTCCTGAACTGGCCAAATGTTTGCGGGCTCAACTTTTGGCACTCTTTTGCATATTTTGCTGTTAATTGAATATTGCAACTTTTGTTGCTGCTTGTTGCTTGTTGTTGTTTGCCAAAGGTCGAAAAGTGAAATCAACGGTAATTAAAATTCAATTAGAACAGAACGACAACAACAACAACAACAGCAGCTGTTGACTATAACATAAACTATTGCAACAGCAAACAAATAAAAAAACACAAAAATACATCCATAATTTGTGGCAACAATTAGAATCGGGCTTAGTTAATTGGCAGAGGCTCTGTTTGAGCCGTGCTAATGTAATGGCCAACAATTTACGTCAACTTAATGTCCATTTTCGCTTGGAGTGTGAGTTCTGTGAGTGTGCCAGTGTGTGTGTGGTGTGTGTGTGTGGTGTGTGAGTGGTTGCTTCATTTACTGCTCCATTGCTCGCACCACTTTTGCTTAAGGTAAGATTTATGTGATATGAAGGCTCAGAGTGGGCAGTTCTCGCCTCTCTCTCTGAGATGCGGTGTCAATCGCTGCTACACTTTAAAAAAAAAAGTCGAGCTACCTTTTAAAAAATAATTAAAAGCACAATTCCAAGATTACCGAGTGTGGCTTGCTTAAAACCAGCGTTTGCATTTCTAAATTTCATTGCGCATTTTTCTCAAAATTTAGAAAAAATGTGTGTAATTTTCAGTACGCTTTTTTCTATGTGTGTGTATATATAAGATTTCGTTTATTAGCTATTTTATTACTTATATTTATTTATAAACCTTTTTATTTTTAATATTTCACGTTTACACAAGCATTTTACATTTTATATTTTTCTACTCTGGTTCTAAGGCAGAAAACAATTGAAAACAATTTTACTCTTTTTCACCCAATTATTAGACAATAATAAAAAATATTTCCAAAGAATAGAAAAAATCGTCATATATTTGGCAAGCCTTTCCAATTTATAGCATTTTCTTCTAATGTTTAAATATTATTTCGAATAGCAAGAAAAACTTTTTGGGCGATTCTAATTTTGTGGCAACATACCTAAATTGAAGTAGATTTTCTTTACGTGTAACTGCCTCAAGTGTGCAACGCAATTTAGTGAAAATATCAAATTTCCTACTCACACACACCCAACACCCACACACCCACACACACACACACACACACAGAGAACACACTTCATTCGCTGCTATTTTTTTGCTGGACGTAGAAAAGTAAACAGAAGGTTAATGGATTTGACACACGGTTCAACATCAGGGGCAACAGCAGCCACATCTACGGCACTTGTGCGTGAAATGGATATGCTTTCAGGCCATACACACACACACACACACACACCAACACTTACATACACGCGTGCAGCTTCAACAAACGGTAAAAGGCGCCACATTTGCCACACTCAGGTTTCCAATTTGTACGAGATATTTTGTTTGTGGCATACCCCAAACACTTTAACCAGCAGTCACAGAGGTATGAGATTTGACTGCTAGTTAAACTTAACAAGAGGTGTTGGAATACAAGCCTAACCAAGTTTACCTTAGACAGATTTGACCACTAGTTAACGCTAACTAACTTAACAAGCGTTCAACTTAACACTAGGTTCTGGAATTCAAGCTTTGAGTGCCAGTTAAACTTAACAAGACGTGATACATTAAGATAAAGATCTTTGTTAGACGAATTTGACTGCCGGTTAAACTTAACAAGAGGTGCATGGAGGTACTCAGGCTAACCAGGTCCATCTTAGACAGAGCCAAGCTAATAAGACTTAAATTTGATGACAAAAATAAGAATTGCTGCCAATTGAAGTGCAGAATCGGAATCAGAACTTGAATTTAAAATATTTGAAGACCCAAATAACGGAAATGATATTATTTGAGCCGAGTAAAGACTAAAGAGACCGTTAAACACTCCCTTTAAGACTTCTAAATTGCTCTATATCACTAACCAATTTAAATCCCATCTGTCCATGTCACAAATCCGCTACAACATATTTGTTCAATTCAGTATATATAATCTGCATCAATCATATGATATATATAAACATACTTTTTAACTGAATGCATTAGTCTCCATTGTATCTGACTATCTACTGGACAATAGACTGAAGACTAAAGAGACTCCACCCGTTAGAGCTCTCGCTTCCCCTTCAAAGGTCTGTTAGAATCACTTTCTTGTCCCAATCTTCTACTTTCAATCTATATATATATATATATATATATATATATATATATATATATATATATGTTGTTGATTCTGGCTATAAATACACATAAGCCAAAACCAAAGCTGTCAATGTATTTGTCAAAAAATCGTAATCACATTTTAAATTAAATTGCCGAGTATAAATATAGAAGAGCATCAGGTATATATGTGTATATCTATATATATATATATATATATATATGTATATATGTTAAGCTCAGTTTGACTGCAGTATCTGGCTGGCTTTTGTTTAAACTTGCAACGCACGTTCGCGACGCGTTGTGGCAAAGGCCAAGCTAAAAAGGCAAGTTCCAATCAGACACCGAAAGTCGTCTGGATCTGACTGACAATTGGCCAGGATAATGGAGGAAGGATGAAGGGGGCAGCAGGCAACACACCCGCAGGCAACGCCGTGACAAGGGGGTGAGGGGAGGAAACACACACAAATAAAGAAACTGCAACTGTTTACAAATGTGTTTTCTTTTTGGCTTTGGAAGTTGCATCCACGCAAGGAGTGCCGCATAAATCATGTGTGGAAGGTGAAGCTGGAGGTGTCCTTTACCCACCACAGGCAGGCAGGCAGACAAGACGAGGCAAGGCGAGGTGGGGCGAGGCAAGGCAAGCCAATCTGCACCACTGACAGTTTTAATGCCGCATGAAGTTCATGCGGCTGTTTTCCAGCCAAACTTTATGATTTCCTCCGGTGAATCTGCCACAGACTTCTGCCCCGTGCCCCTGTCTCCTTGTGCTCGCTACACTTAGATAAACAATCGCCCTAAAATGAGACTTGCCATAAATAATATAAAGATTTTCTAGTTCTTAGAAATAATTTCCGAATATAATAAAACATTTTTCGAAAAGTTAGCAGGCCTTGTCACAAATAAACAATCCCATAAATATGGCGATTTTTTCCATTTTTTTTTGGTTAGAAATGTTTTCCATTAATGCTTTTGTTAAAAGTAGAAATAACTTAATTATTTTAGATATTTTTTGAATTATTCTTATATTTCTTTTCGATTAAATCTATAAGAATTGATAAGCAATGTAAAATATTTGTATATGTGAATTATACATTAAAATGCAAAGGCTTATCAAAAGTTATACTGCAACCAAAAAACTTCAACAAGAAAAAATCCATTCTAAAATTACGGAATGCAAACAATGCTTTTCCAAAAAAGCCACGGCCATACATTTTAGGAAAATATAATATGAATAAGTTTATTTTCTTTTTCTGAGTGTATGTGCGTGACTCCTGACTGGTGACTCCTCTGCACGCCGCACTCGGCACTTGGCACTTGGCACTTGTGGCATATGTGTGACGTTTCAATATCCTGTTGCGTGATTTTTATTTTCATATATTTTTTGAATGTTGATTTTGCCAGCGCGTGTTGCAAGGTGGAAGGAGTGATGCCATGGGGCGCGGGGGGGGCGTGGCAAGCGCCCAGCTACGTGTAGAGTCGCAAGTCACAAATCACAAAATATGCCTGCCATTCTTTTGTTATTGTTGTTTGTTGTTGTGAATATTTTTGCTTCATTTTTCCCTGTGTTGGTTGTTTTGGCTACGTTTAGGCCTTTGAGCCTGTCTACTTAGCCACGTAGCGTTTGCGGAGGGGTAGCAGAGGTGGGGGGAGGGGTTGGATGGTCTGAGCTGAGTCTGGAGAACAGCCAATAAATCAAAGCATGTAATTTCTCACTGCTTTGGTCATAACTTGATTTTTATGCCATTTTGTGTCAGTTGTTGATTTTGTAATTTATGTCACGGTGTATTTTTGTGGGAAGGGGAAACACTGCTGAGAGTTGGCAGAAGATGCCGATTTTCAAATGCTCCAACAGTAAATAGTTGAAGAGTATATAGAGTAACTATATATGTATATATATATATATATATATATACACAGTTGCGGTCAAAATTATAGCAGTGCTGTTTCTCAAAGCATTTCGTAAAAATGTGACTCATTTTATGGTGCTCAAATCAAGACTCCTTCAAATCTTCAATAGAAAATTCAAACCTTCAAAGGAAAATTAAATTGTTTTTAAAGATAGTAAAATTATAATAATAAATTTAAATATTAATTCAATACACATATATTTAAAATAAATATAAATATAATTAAATGTAAGGACTTTAATGTTGTTTTTTAGAAAACGAAAATTCCACTGGCTTATTAAATACACATCCAAATTAAGGCACTCATCCAAATGGCTACTTTTAAAATTCGTTTATTCCACATTTGCATTTGATTTAATATTAATTGAACAGTTGGGAACACAATTATACGTAGATTAACATTAAATCTCTGATGGCAATAGTTAGTTCAATATCAATCAATTACTTTCACTTGCCAATTAAAATAAGCTTCAACGATTTCACACAGACCAAACTCCCTTCAGGTTAAGCCAAAGCTCTGCCAACCAACCTCCTCCAGTGAAACTAGAACCTCCTCCAGCTAAACTAGAACCTCCTCCTAACCAGTAAACAACGAATCTGTAATTTAAATTGTTCAAAATGTAAATATTTTACTTATTATCAACTGCTGATTTGCTTATACAAATAAATTATAATGTCATCATTTATTTTTGATTAAATTAGTGCAGTCAAATTGAAATAGAAATTGTGCAACATAAAATATACAAATGCAGTGATAATCTAGCTGCCAAACTGTGAGTAAAAATGCATTGTTTTTGAAAATCGATTCAGGTTTGATCAAGTAAGGACTTAACCATGATTATGAGCATTTCAAGTGGTGAATACCACATCTGCATCTAAAATTCGCTCTCAGTTAGCATCGGCATAAGCCAGAGTAATACCTTAAATCCGCTCAACTAAACAAGTTTTCGAGGCAACTGTAACTTGTGCCTTTATGCCAAAGACAGGCCATGTCAATATTTTGCAATATCCATTGCTGCAAAAGTTTTCCAATACCATTTACCATAATTCCACTTTGCACTGCATTGACACCTAACCAAAAGTCATTCAAAAAGTGGCAAGACAAGAGCCAGCTGAGCATATCTCTCTCCATACACATATATACATACATATATATATATATATATGTGTGTAACTGAGTAATAGCTGTAGTAAAAAATTGTGAAAAGCACTCGCAAATGTTCAAACTACACTTCTGGACATGGACATGGACACTTAACTGACAATGTCTGACCTTTTCAACAACTGGAGACGAGGATGAAGACCAGTAGAAAAAAATGCGAAAAGTAAAAGCAACATTTTGCTCGAACAGCACACAAAAAAACTGAAAATACAAAAATGCCAAAGAAATAACTAAAAATTGATGTATGTATGCAGAAATTTGTTGGAGGTCTCCAAAAGAAATGCTTACGTGATGTTAAAGTTGCAAGTTGGGTGTGTGTTGAGTGTGTTGGGAGTTGTGTGTGTGAAGGTCGCTGGCAGGGCAGCAAATATAAATATGGAGATAGATATGGAAGAACCAAGTCGAGACAGCCCGACTGAAACTTTGCTGATATTCATTTTAATTCTTTTTATTCGTTTTATTTTAATTTTGCATATTATTATTACTTTCCTCTTCGTTATTTTTATTTAAATAAAATAATTCTTTTCAAAGGCGCATATCTCTGTTAATCGAATCGCCTTTTCGAATTATAAATATATAAATATTGGAATATTGATTTGTATTCTTATTATTATTATTTTAAATATTATTATTATTTTATATTCAAATGCTTATGTCTCTGTTAATATGCATCTAATCATTTTTTGAAATAATAAATAAGTAAATTTGGAATCAGTTTAAGAAAATTAAATTTAATAAAAAGCTAGAGTTGAAACCATAAGCTGCAACTTCTTTATTACATTTTGATTGTTAAATTAATTAATTACTTTAATTAATATTTTTTTAATGCAAATACTGAAAGAAACGATTAGTTTAATTAGTAGGACATGTCCAACAGAGATCTCCAGCAAGCAAGAATGAATTTGAATACCCTGGAAATATATAACAAAATTATTTATGTATTTATTATTTAATGAGAAAAATACACAAAAATAAAAATTTAATTTAATATTTACAAGATTTACAAAATAAGTAGAGTTAAACAAAAAATATATCTTCAACAATAATAAATAAATAAAATAAATTATCAATTTGTCAGTCTCGATTTGTCGTCTTTATATTTCCAATTGTCTCTTTTATTATAGTTAATCGATTTGTATCGATATACGCTAAGCGACTGCAGTTATCGATCAAATTCGATTCGTCTGTTGTTGCTAATCAACAAAATCGTCCCTCGTAAATATATAGTCACATATATAACTATATAGCCTATCTTAAGGGTAAGCTTTATTTTAAGAATTTAATGTACAAGTTGAGATTGCAATAACAACTATAGCCTCCCATTAGAATAAGTGCCCATATATAACTATATCTATACTATATTTTATTGCAGTTGCTTTCTTGTGCCTGTTGCATATTTTTCCAGAATTATAGCATACCTTTTTAGCCATTTTTTAATGGGTATACTACGAAAAAAGGGCCCAGACGCAGACTGAGCAGTGGAAGTTCTTGCTTTTTTCACAAGTTGCCAGTCAACACACACAAGAAACATACGCACAACAAAGACACACAGTACCAACACATACTTAACACACACACACACACACATAGCACACACTCAAAACACACACAACACAACAAAACACAAAACGATTGTCTAACTTTAAGATTGTCAAAAGTTGCATGCACCGTCTGCCCCTTTGAATACTCCCAAACCCCACCCTCTCCCAACTCCTACCCCCCTCCTCCCTGCGTTTACACTCCCCTTCCACCCCACCCCCCTCTAGCTACGTGCCTTTGCTGTCAACAGCTGCAGAGACACGCGCCAGTTCAATATTGATGCCAACTTTTGAGTCAACTCAGTCAACGTTTAAAAGCGCATTTAAAGGCAACAACAATAGCAAGAAGAAGAAGCAGGGAAGCTGCCCCCAAAAACCGCAAGCTGCAGCAGTCACACACCCCTACATCCCTCATACACCCATTCACCCCTCACCAATGTCCAGGCTCACAAATTGCCCCCAAATGAGAGGCAAGTCTGCTAAAATAAACTGCAACAGCAGCAGCAACATATATCTTTGTGTGTCTGTGTGTGTGTCTGTCTGTGTGTGTGTGTGTGTCTGTGTGTGTGCACCGGTTGTTGCGTGTTTACGCAACGTAACCAAAGTCAAAACCTCGATTAGGATTCAATCTGCTGCTGCTGCTGCTGCTGCTGCTGCTGCTGCTGCTGCGAGGCCAAACAAAACACGCTTTGGCCTCTTTATCCTGCTCGTTGTCCTTGTTATCCTTGTTGTTGCTATTGTTGTTACTATTGTTGTTGTTGTTGTTGTTACGGCGCCGCAGGTCAGCTGCAAAGTCAAACCGATTAAAACGCACAAACAAACACACACACACACAAACACATACACACAGCTGCTTTGCTGTCTATCCATACACTAAGAAAAATATGCTAATGCTTTTGGTGTCAAGAGCAGCTGAACTTATTTTTCAGAGAGTGCTTTCCATGTTGGAGGACTATCAAAAGACAAACCTGGACACGAATATTTACGACATGCACCAACACATGGCTCGTTGTTAAAGTGCCCCACTAGGAAAGCAGGCAGGTTTATTGCCTCTTCTGAGCCCTTTTCAACTTTGAACTCCATGCCTTATATGTCTGAAATCTGCTTTAATATTTTCAGTGTCGGAAAAGGCTTTTGTGCTTATGTAAGACAAAAAACACCCAAGCCAGAAATAGGCTTCTTAAAATAATAATAATCATTATTTTCTTATTATGAAGTGGGTCCAATTAGTTGGGTAAACCACTCATCGATCAACATATTCACATTGGAATATTGCACATTTTAATATGGCCTTAGGCATATAATAAAATGACCTTATTATCGGTCCTACAATAATACCTAAGACCATAGACATACCAGCAAGGAGGCGCTAAAGAGGCTCATGGAATCTACTTCACATTCATCAGATCCTTTTCCATATTAGAACTGTAGGCCACTTCAAATCGAAATCAAATTATAGTTTATTGCCTCGAGACGAATGTCTAGTTAAGTAATCGATAATAATGCTTGGTAGACCCATCTATCTGGGGCTCACTTGAAGATTACTTATCCTTGGAGACAATATAAATTAAAATAGAAAAATACGAACAAATTGTTCCCATGAATGCTATTTGCAGCTATAGCAAAATTGTCAATATTTGAAAAACATATTAACACAACGAATATCGAATAGGTTTTTCATACTAAAACTATTTTTTCGACCGATTTTAAGACAACTGTGATTTTAAATATTTTTGTGTTAAGCGAGAGTATTATTAAAATAGGCATATTGTGTAAGATTAGTTTGAAAATCTTGTTGCATTAAGAACTCATATTTCGACAGATCGTCCCTACTATATGATATAGTGATCCGATCCGGTCTGAGGAAAAAAGACGAGCATATGTCAAGTTTAATCAAGATAGCTTTAAAACTAAGGAACTAGTTTGGATGTGAGTAGACGAAAGGACGAACTTGGATATATATATATGATTATATATATATATAAATATATAATATTTGTATATGTCTTAAATGTATATATAATTATATATATTTCGCCATTTCATTATAGTGTTTGGCTTGTTGTTGAAAGTTCACTTTAAATATATCTTTAAATAGTTGTGCTAAATAATTAAATGAAGAATTTGTAAGTTTTGAATTAAATTTAACATACTTGATTGGGGAATGTGAGAAGTGGGTGTAAAAAAAACACACTCAAATATAAATCAGAGTTGCACAAATAGAATGTAAAAAAAAACAACAAATGACAGCTGTCAATGAAAAACAAAAAATGGAAAACTCAAGCATGACAAGCAAAACATAATTGCGAAAAACTGTAGAAAATATCGAAAAGAAAAGAATTAAGATTTAAGATTTAATTGCATTAAAAATGGTAAGTTTGATTAGTGAAAACAGCTCAAAATGAATCGATGATCATTTTGTTGTCATCAATGTCATCAATTAGTCAACGCAGAAGCCGCTGTTGCTGAAGTTGCCGCTGCCGAATCGTGTGCAACCCGAGGTGCGACCGCGAGGCGCCACACTAGGGAGACACACAAATAAATTGGAATATTTACGCAACAATTTACTCGACAAATTGGCAACCAAAGAATATGGTTTGGCATTTATGAAGCCGGTCGATGCCATTGCCCTGAATATACCCAATTACTATATGATTATCAGTAAACCGATGGATATTGGCACGATGCTAAAGCGTGTGGAGAACTTCTACTATCGCGGTGTGGATGAGTTGATTTTGGACTTTAGGCAAATGTTGGGCAATTGTTATTGTTTCAATAAGCCAAATGATTTGGTCTATCGACATGGCCAGCAGCTGGAGAAATATTTCAATAAAGTGTTGGCCAAAATGCCAATGGGCGAGGAAGTGGAACTGCACAATCAGAGTGATGCAGCTGGTGCAGGTGGTGGGGCGGTTGCTGCAACTGTGGAACAGGATAACGTGGAGCAAGAGTGCCGTCAGCAGCTAAAGAACCTAAAACTACACACACCGGATCAAGTGAGAGACGTCTTCAGACCCAAATGGCGAGCGGCGGCACAAAAAATCAACGAACATCAATTTCAGCATATTGAAGAATTTCGCACACATGTGCAACAAAAATTGGAGCATTTGTTGCGTGCCACAAAAACCGTATACGAAAGTGTGTTGCATGAGGCCCTGGATGACATCGACGAGCAGATGCAACAAATTGAGTTCGGGCTACTTTTGAACGCAGTGGGTAATTGCAGCAGGCGACGAGATTGCTGTGAGAATCAGCTGAGCAAGTGCCTCGATTGCAAAGTGTCGGGCTTAAGGAAGAGTTTACAAAATGCCCGACTGAGTGACAAGGTCAGCGCAGAGCAAAGGGGCAGAATGAAAGAGAAGTGTCGCCGCAAAATCAGCTGTAATTCACATCAAAGCCAGGACTCGCAATTGCAGGATGAGATCAGTTTGGAGGAGCGTCATGAATTGCGCGCGGAGTTTGCCATGTTGCCGTGCAGAACCCAAAACGAGATCATGCAACTGATCAATGAGTGCAGCAGCGGCGAGAACAGCCTCAATCCTCGCCAGGACTATCAATGGTTTGACATTATGAGTTTCAGCAGCCGCATAATCAATTTGATTAAACGTGAAATGCACCCGGAAACTAAGATCAATTTGCGACACATGAAACCGGATGAGAAGGTGATCTTGCAACGCAGCTTGGAGCGACGCTTGGAGAACATTAATCAGGCGCTGGGTGGCTCTAGGAGGAAGTACACCAGACGCAACTCGGATATGCGTCATCCTATTGCGAAGCGACAACTTTTGTATAGTCCAGTTGGGGCAGGGCCATGCGGTGGAGGCGGTGAAGGGGTTGTGGCTAAGCGAAAGTGTAGAACAAAGTTGAAATCGGGAAATTCCGATCCGAGTGGCAGCAGCAGCAGCTCCCCCTCCTCATCCTCTTCGAGCAGCAGCAGCAGCTGCACTTCTCCCTCGAGCAGCAGTTCCTCGGGCAGTGAATCCTCCAGTAATCACGAATCCAGCAGTGCTGCTCAAACTGCTCCTCATTCCACTCCTCATACTCTTCTTCCTGTTCCAACAAAACTTGGGATGAGTCCTACTATCATGAATTGAAACACGATCCAAATTAGGACAAAAAGACTTGGCGGATTCTTGGACAACTGCAACTTTGTTAGGATTTAGATTATGGGGCCGTAGTTCATTTGTTGTATTCTAGTTGTGTTCCATAAAAAATTAATAATCGTTTAAAATCAATTTTAAAATATTCTTTTACTTATGTATTGACTCTGCGAAGTTTACCAAGGGATCATTGTTAAAAATTAAAATATCTATTCTAGATCAATATAGATTATAATTTGTATATAATGCTCAGAGATTTTATACACCTCTTATACCGAACATTTACCCATATAGACAGCAAACAACAAATGATTCTAACAAAAACCCTAAAAAATCGCTTTTAGTCAATTTGTCTCGTTTATAGAAATAATTTCTAAATATAGGTGAAAATACATTGCTTAAAACTCGAAACATTGGCCACAAAATCGACTTAACCTATTTTTTCCATGCTCAAAATGAAAAGAATCCATTATAGAGCTATCTAGGTTAAAATATGTGATAAAGTCACAGCTATCTTGTTGAATGCTGTAATTTCCCCTTTAAGCTATACTGTTCAGTTTATAACAGCTAATTTGCTGTATTTAATACTGATAAATAAAAACCTTGATGAAGGAGAATGTCATTAGGACAAAAGATGGTCCTATTAAATATTAGAAAACATATTCGCCTATTTTTCATTTAATCTTTAGGAATCTGAGAAGTGTACGAATCATTTTTGGGCTAGAATTAAGTGTTATTTTGGTTATAATTAATATTTGTAGTTATGCCAAAGTGGGATTATTAAAATTGATAATATATGTATATATGTATATAATATATAATGTATAGGTAATATATACTTTATGGAGTTGGAGTTGCTTCCTTCTGTTTGTGAAATATTTTTAAAATCTCTTTTCAAATTTTAAATACGTTCACGTTCAATAAAAATAAAGATACAGTTTAGCTTTTAAATATTTTTTCTCAGTGTAGTCGCACAATGTGTGGCGTATTCTTCAAGGGGCAATTAACTGCGACGCGCTCGAAAGTGTGCGACTAAAAAGTCGGTGGCGAAAAAAATAGTGCCCACATGCAAGTGTATGTGTGTGTGTGTGTGTGTGTGGATGTGTGTGGATGTGTGTGTTGATGTTGTGCGAGGCTAGCATAGATTAGATTTTGCTCCCCCCCTCCGACTGACAAAATATTTGCAGCAGCTGCCGAAGGGACCGCAACGCTTTAGCCATAAAACAGCCATTAACGCCAGGAGTCCTCAGCCAGTTTTAGCATCTTTTTTTAAAGCGCTTTAATTTCTATATTGAGAGAGAGGGAGAGAGAGAGAGAGAGTTGCTGCTTGTTCTTGTGCTTTGGGGCTACTTGGCTGTCAGCAACATGCGCATCCAATTGCAATTAGCCAAGGTGCAAGAAAACGCCAAGAAAAATGAAAACAGGCAAAGTGAAAAGGCAGCCACAAGTGGGCAATGCGAACTTGAAACCAATTTAAACTAGCTCCAAAAAAGCTAAGAAAAAAAACAGCGAAGAAAGTGTAATTTAGAGAGAGAGAGAGAGTGCATGACTAGGAGATACCCTGTACGCAGCTACTTATATATATATTTTGTGTACCTTTGAGTAAGTCTCTAAGAATAGCCGTGCTTCAATTTTGTTTGTGCTTCATTTGAAACTTTGTTCATTCAGACAAAAAAATAAAAAAAAATTTTAATTGGAACTTAAGAAATAGCTTCTGTGTTAGTTATCTGCTTTAACATTTTCAGTTGGAAAAGGTCTCTGTGCATATGTAAAGCGACCATCAAAAGCAAAAATGTAGTTCCCAAACCATTCTTAAAATTAGTATTATTTTCTTATTATGAAGTGGGGTCCGATAAGTTTGATAAAAATACTTATCGATGTTTACAATGAAAATTTGAAAGTTTTTATATGGCCTTAGGCAGATAATAAAATGATCTTATTGTGGGTCTTTCAACAGCACAAAAAGAGAATAGGCATAGCAGCAAGAAGGCTCTAAAGTGATTAAAGGACTTTTCATTGAAAATAAAAAAAAAAATTCATCAGATATATAACCCTATCAAGAATCTTTGGATTTTGTCTTATGCATCAAGAAAATAGACTTGCAAAATAAACAAAAAAAATCGTCAACTTGGTTTATTATTAAAAAAACAGTTTTTTTCTACAAGAGTCCAAAACTCAATATTGAGTTTTCTTTTATCCTCGATATATATATATATATTTAACCGCCTGAATTCCATAGTGAAAAAATGTTTCGAATTATATCTCTTTTTTTAAATCCGTTTAGATGACGTTAAATAAATATATAATATAATAATAAATAAATATATTTCTTAATTTATAAACTTAAATTTAAATAAATTGGTTTTTTATTCTACTTTTTAATTTTAATATTAATCAATTTATTGAAAAAAATGCTTTTATTTGTAATGCTTTAAACTGCACTCAAAATACCATTTAGAAAGCCATATTAATGGGTATACATAAAAATAATATACTCAAGGCATGCCACGCCCAGCTAAACTCAACTCGAGTCGAGTCGCCTCGGCGTCTGCCACAAATTAATTTGCCGAGTGTCGTGTGCAGCAATCCGCGGACATGGCCAAAGTGCTGCTGCGTTGAAGGTGAGACTAGGAGTGGGGCACATACATATATCTGCGTCAAGTATATCTGTGGCATTACAATTTCAATCTGAGCAGCAAACACACACAATTCATTTAGTGGGATACTTTACAAAAGTATCTCAATCTCGGCCATCATATTCCTGTTTCAATAAAAAAAAAGAAAAAAAACCGCAGCATATCAAATTACGCAAACAGAGCCCGATGACAAAGTGCGTGGCATGTGGCAGGGGTTGTTGTGGCAAGGTGTAGCAGTCAGCAACTTGGTGAGTGCTTCTGGGGGGCGGCATGTGGAAAGGGATGGGGGTTGGGGGTTGGTGGTTGGGGGAGGGTTTGGGTTTGCGGTTGACAGTCGCCGTTGAAAAATTGTTGCCAATTTTTTTGCACTGACAGCTTGAAAAGTTATCCGAGAATATCTAAAGTGAAAATGCTCGGCATTTTAATTTTATTAGACGCAGCCAAAAGAAGGTAGATAAAGATACAAGCAGTGAACTGAGGCATGCCACGCAGCGCCAAAAGCCGTGCAACAAGAACCAAACAAATGATTGTCAAGCAAATCTGTTAAAAGAGTCTCAACTTGGTTTCAGTGCTTAGCACATAAATTATGTTGTTCGTTATATAGATAAAACAAAATATACAGTTTTCTTTGTTAATATGAACATTTATTGCTATATTTAGTAAGGGTATATATAGCTATATAGTGGGTTGAATTGATGGCAAAAGAAAACTAAACAAAATGTGTTGGAGACAATTTATATAATGAGAAACTTCATTTTTAATCGACTACACTTATAATTATAAATTTAAATAGTTTAATAAAAATAAATATGAAAATAATCAATTCAAGGAATTTCATTTTTGTTGTTTTGTTATGTTTAATGTTAATGTTTACTTATCTTCACATTGATTGCTTGTGTTTAAATCAAATTTACCTCATTTTTGAACTATTTATCATAATCATATATTATTATAGACGAAAAAGTTCAGCTGGGAAATATCCTGATTTACTGATGGTAGATTTATTCAAAATACAAAAAAAAACAACCTGTTCAATTTTAAATGAAGCTGTTAAAAGTTATGTTAATTAACATTCAATGCATAAATACAATGGATATGTTTAAGACGCTCATTAATGTAGATCAATACTGTTAACAAACAGCAAGAATAATCTTTGGGCTGAGTACACAAAACGGTACATTTATTTTATACTAAAATATGTTTTAGTTTTACTGTTTAATTGCCAAATGATCGCTCAGCTACAGTTTTAATTACATGTTTATTTATGCAACACATTCCAAGTTGCAATAGAAGAAATATTTTCCCTTCCCATTTGCCCGTATTTGCATTTCTTTACCTCACTTGTCGCACACACACACTCACGCACACATTTGCAAGCACCTGGAAGAGAAGCAGAAACAACAGTTGTTCATTGTCTTGTAAAAGCAACCACATCTCCCCGTCCACCTTCCACCCACATACACAATGCAATCTAAGCAGCCACAGAAAAAAGTGTTGCCAACATACACACATATGATATTTTTGCACACCAATACACAGACAGACAAGCAGACAGACAGTTGAACGCAGTTGAACGACTTGAGGGATTTTACTGAAATGACATTTGGCTCCACATGTGACAGGCAGCAACAACAACAATAACAGCAAATGACTGCAGCCGTTGGCATTGAAAAAAAGCAATTTAAGTCAAGCACAGATATTCGCACACACACAAAAACACACACGGACTACACGTATGCGTGTACACGCCATACACAATCACGCACACACGCACACGCATGCCAATTTGCTATTGTGGCAATGCCTGCTCCTGTCTCCCTCACTCTGCCGCGTATACTCATTTTGATAAATTGCCGTTGTTACCTTTCTAAGAGCAAACAGATGTTTACTGTGTGTGTGTGTGTAACTCAATTTGAGAAAAGCGGAAATCAAGACAAATGCAATAGCAAAAAGCAAATTTAACTAAAGCACAATAGCAATTACATACAAAATGATATTCAGATAAAACACAAGCGAATGCTCGTGTTAATAAGTTAGACTTTAAGCTTTCGCTTTAAGTTTCAGTGAGTAGCTAATGAATGCCACCGCTAATCAACAGTTCATAGCAGGCAGCTAGCTAGTAGATAAAGGACAAAGGCTGCGCTATATGGGATTTCATAGCAAGCAGCTTGATAGCACGCAGAGAGATCGCTTAGAGTTGTCACACTATGCAAAAGAGGCGATCTGTAGTAGTGCATTTCTGTGTTACTGAATTAAACTTTTGCATTTACATATTTCCATTGATATGGCAGTCCCAACATTAACACATTAAAAATCTAAATCGAAATGGAAGTTGAAGAGGACAAAAAACTTCGCCAGCCAATCGACCAGCCGACAAACTAAAACGATAAATCTATTAAATTATTAGCAGCGAATTCGAAGTGAAAACTTCGCTGAAGCTGCAGGAGTAGGTGCAGAATTGGGAGCGAGGAGCGGGAGCAAGACGATGCCAATCGATGCGAGTCGCTAGTGATAAATGAGCAAGGCGAATGAATGAATGTATTTGTGTAGGAGGAGGGGGTAGGCTAATTGAATTTAATTGCCCACTTAACGGGGCAATGAGCAGCTGAGTGCAAAGAAGAAGCACAAGAAAGGAAAAGTGAAACGTGTGTGTGTGTGTGAAACTTGACCACTCACAATGGGAAAAACAGAAGTGCTCAAGCTGAAAGTGGCCAACTAGCAGATACCCTGCTATCAGACATGGTTTAATGTAATTTTGTAGCTATACCCACTTTAAGGAAATACAGTGTATAGAGACAATATTCTTATTAAAATAAAAATAAATAAAAAAAAATTGATTTAAGAAAAAAAAATTGCACTCTTCGGTCTCCTTTTTCACATTTCACTTCGCATAACAAAACAATAAAACAAAATTCCATTAGAAAAGATATGCATTATTTTATAGATATTGTCTTCAACTGTTTGTTCGAACAGCCAAACAAAATTTTCGACGTGTCGCAGTCTGGAGCGGCATGGGTCCACGGTCTAAGTGTATTGTCGGCTTAGTGCTGCAACCGATCAGATATCGATACTTTGCGGATATCGTTATTGACTCGATTAATTGCTCTCAATAATATCAGGGCACTGGCAACAAGGTTGCCAGATAGTTTTGACAGCTTCTTGTTTGCGTATCTCTGCTTATACGGAATAAATTTGTATTTTCATAAAGATTTCGACAAATAGACTCGACAGCAGGCGACATATTGAATTCCAGTGTGGGCAGCCATGCAGACACCTTACTGAAGCGAATGCAACACTTCGTGGACAGCCAGCAGTTGTGCGATGTGGTTCTCATCGCTGGCAATGATGGCAAGCGGGTGTCCGCTCATCGCTTGGTGCTCTCAGCATCGAGTGAATATTTTTTGGCCATGTTTACCGGATCGCTGCGCGAGAACAAGGAGCATGAGATGACACTTGGCGAGGTGCATTGCGATGCGTTGCAGCTGCTCGTCCAGCACTGTTACACCGGAAGCATTGAGCTGCACGAGGACAATGTCAAGACGCTGCTGACCACCGCCAGCCTGCTACATTTGATGCCTGTGGTGACGGCATAATGCAATTTTCTCGCCCGCCAGCTGCACCCATCCATTCTTGGCGGAGCAGTACAGCTGCGCAGAGCTGCTGCGAGTGGCGCAGGCGCACACCTGCCAGCACTTTATGGAGGTGTGCCGTGATGAGGAGTTCTTTCAACTAAACGCCAATCAGCTGGACAAGCTGCTGTCCAGCGATGAGCTCAATGTGCCAACCGAGCAGGATGTCTTCCACACGATGATGTCGTGGGTGCGCCATGATGCGCCCACTCGTGAGCAGCACATACCCGAGCTGCTCGCCAAGGTGCGACTGCCTCTGTTGCAGAAATCATATTTAGTGGATCACGTGGAGAACGTGTGCAGCGCCAGCAACGAGTGCCAGCAACTGCTGTTGGAGGCCTTCAAGTGGCAGTCACTGCCCGCCGAGCGCCGTTCGCTCATTGCTGCCACCGAACGAACCAAGCCCCGCAAATACATTCCCGGCCAATTGCTTGTTGTGGGTAGCGCTAGTTTCTTCAAGAGCGCCACCACCATTGAGAGCTACTGTCCGCATCTGAAGAAGTGGACGACTTTGAAGCAGGCGAACAAATTCCGTCTTCATTCTGGCGCCGCTATCATGAATAACAAACTGATTTTGGTAGGCGGATTCAATATAAATACAATATTTAACTCTGTGGAGAGTCTTGACCTTAACACGATGGCCTGCGTTCCCCTCAATCCAATGGGAACGGCCCGTTGGAATGTAGGCCTTGCGGTGCTAGATGGACACCTCTACGCGGTCGGTGGAAACGAAGGTAGCATAGTGAGCAGCCTGAAAACGGTTGAACGCTGGGATCCCATTGCGCGCACCTGGAGCTATGTGTCGCCGATGTTCGTGGAGCGTATGTCTCCTGGTATCGCGGTGTTGGGTGTTCGCCTTTATGCTATTGGCGGAACTGCTGCCAAATGGATTCATCTATGCTTTGGGTGGCATCTGCCATATTATTCCCACCAAAGCCGTGCAACGTTATGATCCAACTACCGATACGTGGACAGTTATTTGCTCGCTGGCAGCGCAACGCTCTGGGATCGGTTGTGCTCTGCTTGGAGATCGTTTGATTGCCGTTGGCGGCTACGATACGACAAGGCCGCTCAACAATGTCGAGGAGTACGATCCGGTGCGCAATGTCTGGAATGAACTGGCGCCAATGTCGGTTCCACGTGACTGCCCCCATGTCTTTAACATTCTAAACATAATACCACCACCAGCAGCTCCGTAAACGGATAATAATAATAATAATAATAATAATAATAATAATACTAATAATAATAAATTATACGTTGCCAAATGCGTGCAGAGTATCTTCAAGTAGAGCTCTCTCGGAGAAGAACAAAAGTGATACCCTGCAGTGAGCCTTAATACATTATTATTTGTAGTTGGGTTGGGTTAGGTTAGGTTAGGTTAGATTAGGTTAGGTTAGGTTAGACGGTTGCTGACACACATATTCCACGCTATTCCCGTTGTGTAACCATGTGGGATCTGAATCCATTTCTGTGGCACTCGTGTGGGCTTAGGTCAGGGGGCGATCCCGAGTGTTCCGGGAGACTCGAGCTCAGCTGCGCCGGAATGTGCCCCAGGCTATCCGCACGCCAGCTACGGAAGTCCAGGATCTCAGCCGGCCCGAGAGAGATTCCCTGTCACTCACTAGCACTAGCGGTCTCCTTGATTTCCGAAGGAATACCGCTAGTACTCCTATGAGTCAGGATTCGCTGGTCACACTCTCTGACTAATTACAGGCGAAGCCTCGCTTGGCAAGCATACACGCCTTTCACTTAATTCCAGGATCTCAATGTCCTGCGTGATCCTTGAGCCGATCCTTGTACTTTTTACCGTCGAATCATTCTTGTGGCTTACATTTAACCGCACTCGTATTACGCTCACACGTGTATTGTTGCGCAGACTCTATTGCGTTAATTCTCGTTTAGCTGTGATACCTTCGCTCGTTACGCCCGACTGGCTTCGTAAATTCGCACAGACTCCCCGTCTTGTGCTGCGACGCTCCTTTTATACCCTTATTGGCCACCTTTTGACGAGTCTGTCACCAAAGGTAAATTTCCACTGCCACTTGCTGGCGCTAGTCATTGTCTGCCGCTAGAGTGAGTATGGACACCAATATTGCACCCACAACACTCCTCACTAACGGAATATGTCCTGATGGACCTGTGTGTCAGACACGTTCAAATGCCTGACCACCTGCGTTAGAAAGAGAGAGAGAGAGAGAGAGAGAGAAGGGGCGAAAGAGAAAGAGAAATAGACAGTTACTGCGAGGGGCGCTTATATTTAATATTTATTATATATTATTTATTCTTGTTAACATACGAATATATATACATATACATATATACATGCTCATGACATTCATTATGTTATATGGCTCTTCACACTCCACTGCTTCTTCGGCAGTGGAAGACTTCCACTTTCAAACATAAACGGTCGCCGCTCTTTATCGGGGCGCCAACAGCCGTTACATTGTTAGGCATAACGTCGATCGATTAATCGGCATTGTGGCATTGTGTAATTGTGCCATAATGAGGGTGGATATCGCCAATCATCGACTCCCCACCTATCGATATATCGCGCAGATCATACAACATCGGTTGGCCACCGATCGCGACGACTGCCATCGCTATTTTCGGCAATTTCTTTGTTTTGTTTGTTTGCTGAAAATATTGAATAAAATGGTAAGTGTTGTTTTGGCTGTTCTTAATGAATGCCCATATTAAAACTTTTCTTGCTTATTATGCGCAGATATGCCGCAATCACCACCTAAGTATTCAGTTGATTTATTTTTCATGCACTTATTTGTTCTAACATATTTTCTTAGTTTTTTTTCCTTTTTTACATTTTTGTAGGTTTTTAAATAACCCGCTTACCTGGCACGGATGCCAGTCTACGCCAGTCAGCTCGTGCAATCAGCTTTCGGATTCCGGCACCGAGAATTCTCAAATTTTACATACTTATTAAACAAACTTCTACCATAGCTTCGCCGCCAGGTGGCGTTGAGTACTCCACTCTTCCCTTCGAAAGGTGGTGCTAAATTAACTTATCGATATATTCGCCGACCATTACTATAGTTTATGGCATGGCAAAGGAGTACAATAAGCTTGTGCTAAAGTATGTGACAGACAAGGGGAAGTATTTGGGATTCTATATAGTATATATATTATTGATCAACATGTGGTAGATTTAAACAAATCCGTTTGCCAGTCTAAATCAAAATGTCGATCTCAAAGATTAAAGGTACTCATATATCAATAAGAAGCTGTAGTCAATTTAATTTGATCGATAACTGCCTCGGTTTCAATTACTTATCGATAAGAATCGATTACCACATAGCACATTTTGAATATACCTTGACATAATACTGGTCAAATATTCATGCGCTTTATACCTATCAGATATCGATACTTTGCGGATCTCGCAACTGACTCGATTAATTGCTCTCGATAATATCGGGGCAATGACAACAAGACTGCCAGATAGCTTTGAAAGCTTCTTGTTTGCTTATCTCTGATACGGAATAAATTTGTCTTTTCATAAAGATTTCGACAAATATCAACAAGCAAATAAAATGTCATTTGCAAATGGGAACCAAGAAGAGAGTCCCACGCAAGACTCGACAGCAGGCGACATATTGGATTCCAGTGTGGGCAGCCATGCAGACACCTTATTGAAGCGAATGCAACACTTCGTGGAGAGCCAGCAGCTGTGCGATGTGGTTCTCATCGCTGGCATTGATGGCAAGCGGGTGTCCGCTCATCGCTTGGTGCTCTCCGCATCGAGTGAATATTTTTTGGCAATGTTCACCGGATCACTGCGCGAGAGCAAAGAGCACGAGGTGACCCTTGGAGAGCTGCATGGCGATGCGTTGCAACAACTCGTCCAGCACTGTTACACTGGAAGCATTGAGCTGCACGAGGACAATGTCAAGACGCTGCTGGCCACCGCCAACATGCTGCAGCTGACATCTGTGGTGACGGCATGCTGCAATTTTCTCGTCTGCCAGCTGCACCCATCCAATTGTTTGGGATTCGCATTTTTGGCGGAGCAGTACAGCTGCGCAGAGCTGCTGCGAGTGGCACAGGCGCACACCTGCCAGCACTTTATGGAGGTGTGCCGTGATGAGGAGTTCTTTCAACTAAACGCCAATCAGCTGGGCAAGCTGCTGTCCAGCGATGAGCTCAATGTGCCAACCGAGCAGGATGTCTTCCACACGATGATGTCGTGGGTGCGCCATGATGCGCCCACTCGTGAGCAGCACATACCCGAGCTGCTCGCCAAGGTGCGACTGCCTCTGTTGCAGAAATCATTTTTAGTGGATCACGTGGAGAACGTGTGCAGCGCCAGCAACGAGTGCCAGCAACTGCTGTTGGAGGCCTTCAAGTGGCAGTCACTGCCCGCCGAGCGCCGTTCGCTCATTGCTGCCACCGAACGAACCAAGCCCCGCAAATACATTTGCGACCGATTGCTTGCTGTGGGTGGCACGGATAGTCGCGGTGCCCGCGTCACCACCATTGAGAGCTACTGTCCGGATCTGAACAAGTGGACGACTTGGAAGCAAACGATCGAAAGCCGTTTTGATTTTGGCGCCGCAATTATGAATAACAAACTGATTTTGGTAGGCGGATTCAATAGAAATGGAGTATTGAACTCTGTGGAGAGCCTTGACCTTAACACGATGGCCTACGTTCCCCTCAATCCAATGGGAACGGCCCGTTCTAGTGTAGGCCTTGCGGTGCTAGATAGACACCTCTACGCGGTTGGTGGAAGCATAGGTAGCATGGTGAGCAGCCTGAAAACGGTTGAACGCTGGGATCCCATTGCGCTCACCTGGAGCTATGTGTCGCCGATGTCCGCGGAGCGTACGTCTCCTGGTGTTGCAGTGTTGGGCCTTCGCCTTTATGCTTTTGGCGGAACTGCAGGAATCAGTAGTAATAATTCAATGGAAAGCTACGATCCGCAAACAAACAAATGGAGCCGTCGGGCGCCAATGAATCGATATATGTGCGCAGTTGGTGTCACAGTTGCAAATGGATTCATCTATGCTTTGGGTGGCATCTGCAATCGTAGTCCCACCAAATCCGTGGAACGTTATGATCCAACTACCGATACGTGGACACTTATTTGCTCGCTGGCAGCGGAACGCTCTGGGATCGGTTGTGCTCTGCTTGGAGATCGTTTGATTGCCGTTGGCGGCTACGATACGACAAGGCCGCTCAACAATGTCGAGGAGTACGATCCGGTGCGCAATGTCTGGAATGAACTGGCGCCAATGTCGGTTCCACGTGACTGCCCCCATGTCTTTAACATTCTAAACATAATACCACCACCAGCAGCTCCGTAAACGGATAATAATAATAATAATAATAATAATAATACTAATAATAATAAATTATACGTTGCCAAATGCGTGCAGAGTATCTTCAAGTCGAGCTCTCTCGGAGAAGAACAAAAGTGATAGATTAACGGATACCCTGCAGTGAGCCTTAATACATTATTATTTGTAGTTGGGTTGGGTTAGGTTAGGTTAGACGGTTGCTGACACACATATTCCACGCTATTCCCGTTGCGTAACCATGTGGGATCTGAATCCATTTCTGTGGCACTCGTGTGGGCTTAGGTCAGGGGGCGATCCAGCCAGTTGCATTTATAAATTTCGCAATTCTGATCGGTCCTATTTACTCTAACTGTGATAGACTAGGTAGAAATTGGCTTCCCATGGTAGCCAGGTAGAAGTCACTATATGAGGCATGGATACCCACTAGCCAGTGGGTATTTGCAGTACGGATTACTGCGGAGCAGTTTTTGCTACTTAGATCTACTGTCTTTTGTATTTAGGTTGAGCCAGGTTTGGCGTGCTATATGACATTTACATTGCCTGGACTAACTTGAGACCTCTTTAGGCAATCAAGTGCTTCTCTTAAAGCTAGTACTTCCGCCTGAAAGCACTAGAGTGTTCCGGGAGACTGAAGAACAACTGAATGTTAAGCTGTGCGGAGTAGACGCCAATCCACTCAGGGAGAAGTATATAGAAGGAAGGGTGTATTCAGTTGTACTACTGGCAAACAGTAGTCTGTTTTTGTGGGGATACTTGCATTCCCTACTAGAATAGATGCTTGCCCTTCCTTCTGAGTATTCCTGTTCAAGAAGCAACACTATTTTAAGACAGCAAACCTATGTAACACATATTGTTCGATGCAAAAAGGGTTTCTTATGCAAACATGAAACTTCAGATCAGGGCGGTGTTTAAACTTTTTAAATTAGCAAGTTTATTTGTGACTGAAACAAAAGCGCGCTTCGGTCTTGCTCGAATCTTCAACTCGGACTCTTCGATCGACTCTTCGACCATCGATATTTACTAAAATTACAATGTGGTGTTTACATACGCGAATAAGATTTAACAGAGTTGGGGAAAGTAGCGATAAATTGGCAAATTCATTATCAGTTGTGTTCAAATTAGTTTGACCAAACACATATTTAAACATAAACTGCAGCAGCGACCGCTTGAGTACATGATAAAGATAAGAAAAAATATGCAAATGTAGATTTTATGGCTTAACGATATGCATTGCTATGTTTGTGCTTATTGATAATGAAGTTAAACGTACATCTTACTGCGCCTCGCCTCAGGTGTCTTTCTTCACTTCTGGCTGCAACCGAACTCTTCTGACTCCCAGATCAGATATCGATACTTCTCTTATATCGCTACTGATTCGATTACCCGCTCTCGACGAGGTTGGCAGATAGCTTTGACCGCTTCTTGTTTGCTTTTCTCCTATTGGAAATCCTACACAAATTGTAAAACAACCCTTGCATGGGTGAGAATGATCCCCTGCTGTTGGCTATATAACCTCGGCGGACCTCAGCGGTGGTCTCTGTACTCGAAGTACTGCGTTCCATAAAATTCAGCCAGGCCAGCGAAAAGACAGACTGTCATCGAGAATGAGCTGGATGCGTCCACCGTGGTGTTCGAGAACCATGGCATTGCAATTTATCCACTGCCCGACAATGATTCAGATGAGGACGGAGACTACAAGAAGGATCCGCAAGCTAAAGAAAGGAGCTGGATGAAATGTTCAGCCAAATACAGCTGTTGGAGGAGGCCAAGCTTCTGCTGCAGATGACACTGGAGACACGGCGCAAGGAGGTGCGTCGAGAGTCACAGCAGCGCGACGCGGAGCTCTGTTTAAGTATTTACATTGAGTGTCCCAATGTTTTGGTCACCAAGGTGTCTTTCGTTGAAGGATATGTCTTGTAACGAACCTTTAGTTCTGGATATTTTAGCTAGCACGGAAGTCCAGGATCTCAGCCGGCCCGAGAGAGATTCCCTGTCACTCACTAGCACTAGCGGTCTCCTTGATTTCCGAAGGAATACCGCTAGTACTCCTATGAGTCAGGATTCGCTGGTCACACTCTCTGACTAATTACAGGCGAAGCCTCGCTTGGCAAGCATACACGCCTTTCACTTAATTCCAGGATCTCAATGTCCTGCGTGATCCTTGAGCCGATCCTTGTACTTTTTACCGTCGAATCATTCTTGTGGCTTACATTTAACCGCACTCGTATTACGCTCACACGTGTATTGTTGCGCAGACTCTATTGCGTTAATTCTCGTTTAGCTGTGATACCTTCGCTCGTTACGCCCGACTGGCTTCGTAAATTCGCACAGACTCCCCGTCTTGTGCTGCGACGCTCCTTTTATACCCTTATTGGCCACCTTTTGACGAGTCTGTCACCAAAGTTAAATTTCCCTGCCACTTGCTGGCGCTAGTCATTGTCTGCCGCTAGAGTGAGTATGGACACCAATATTGCACCCACAACACTCCTCACTAACGGAATATGTCCTGATGGACCTGTGTGTCAGACACGTTCAAATGCCTGACCACCTGCGTTAGAAAGAGAGAGAGAGAGAGAGAGAGAAGGGGCGAAAGAGAAAGAGAAATAGACAGTTACTGTGAGGGGCGCTTATATTTAATATTTATTATATATTATTTATTCTTGTTAACATACGAATATATATACATATACATATATACATGCTCATGACATTCATTATGTTATATGGCTCTTCAAACTCCACTGCTTCTTCGGCAGTGGAAGACTTCCACTTTCAAACATAAACGGTCGCCGCTCTTTATCGGGGCGCCAACAGCCGTTACATTGTTAGGCATAACGTCGATCGATTAATCGGCATTGTGGCATTGTGTAATTGTGCCATAATGAGGGTGGATATCGCCAATCATCGACTCCCCACCTATCGATATATCGCGCAGATCATACAACATCGGTTGGCCACCGATCGCGACGACTGCCATCGCTATTTTCGGCAATTTCTTTGTTTTGTTTGTTTGCTGAAAATATTGAATAAAATGGTAAGTGTTGTTTTGGCTGTTCTTAATGAATGCCCATATTAAAACTTTTCTTGCTTATTATGCGCAGATATGCCGCAATCACCACCTAAGTATTCAGTTGATTTATTTTTCATGCACTTATTTGTTCTAACATATTTTCTTAGTTTTTTTTCCTTTCCTTTTTTACATTTTTGTAGGTTTTTAAATAACCCGCTTACCTGGCACGGATGCCAGTCTACGCCAGTCAGCTCGTGCAATCAGCTTTCGGATTCCGGCACCGAGAATTCTCAAATTTTACATACTTATTAAACAAACTTCTACCATAGCTTGGCCGCCAGGTGGCGTTGAGTACTCCACTCTTCCCTTCGAAAGGTGGTGCTAAATTAACTTATCGATATATTCGCCGACCATTACATAGTTTATGGCATGGCAAAGGAGTACAATAAGCTTGTGCTAAAGTATGTGACAGACAAGGGGAAGTATTTGGGATTCTATATAGTATATATATTATTGATCAACATGTGGTAGATTTAAACAAATCCGTTTGCCAGTCTGCCTCTGTTTCTATTACTTATCGATAAGAATCGATTACCAATAGCAAAAAAAAGCACATTTTGCATATACCTTAACAGTACTGGTCATATATTCATGCCTATCAGATATCGATGCTTTTCGTATATCGCTACTGACTCGATTAATTGCTCTTAATAATATCGGGGCAATGGCAACAAAGTTGCCAGATAGTTTTGACAGCTTCTTGTTTGCGTATCTCTGCTTGTACGGAATAAATTAGTATTTTCATAAAGATTTCGACAAATATCAACAAGCAAATAAAATGTCATCTGCGAATGGGAACCCAGAAGAGAGTCCCACGCAAGACTCGACAGCAGGCGACATATTGGATTCCAGTGTGGGCAGCCATGCAGACACCTTATTGAAGCGAATGCAACACTTCGTGGAGAGCCAGCAGCTGTGCGATGTGGTTCTCATCGCTGGCATTGATGGCAAGCGGGTGTCCGCTCATCGCTTGGTGCTCTCAGCATCGAGTGAATATTTTTTGGCAATGTTCACCGGATCACTGCGCGAGAGCAAAGAGCACGAGGTGACCCTTGGAGAGGTGCATGGCGATGCGTTGCAGCAACTCGTCCAGCACTGTTACACCGGAAGCATTGAGCTGCACGAGGACAATGTCAAGACGCTGCTGGCCACCGCCAACATGCTGCAGCTGACATCTGTGGTGACGGCATGCTGCAATTTTCTCGTCTGCCAGCTGCACCCATCCAATTGTTTGGGATTCGCATTCTTGGCGGAGCAGTACAGCTGCGCAGAGCTGCTGCGAGCGGCGCAGGCGCACACCTGCCAGCACTTTATGGAGGTGTGCCGCGACCAGGAGTTCTTTCAACTAAACGCCCATCAGCTGGGCAAGCTGCTGTCCAGCGATGAGCTCCATGTGCCAACCGAGCAGGATGTCTTCCACACGATGATGTCGTGGGTGCGCCATGATGCGCCCACTCGTGAGCAGCACATACCCGAGCTGCTCGCCAAGGTGCGACTGCCTCTGTTGCAGAAATCATTTTTAGTGGATCACGTGGAGAACGTGTGTAGCGCCAGCAACGAGTGCCAGCAACTGCTGTTGGAGGCCTTCGAGTGGCAGTCACTGCCCGCCGAGCGCCGTTCGCTCATTGCTGCCACCGAACGAACCAAGCCCCGCAAATACATTTGCGACCGATTGATTGCTGTGGGTGGCACGAATAGGTGCTTCGAGCACTTCACCATTGAGAGCTACTGTCCGCATCTGAACAAGTGGACGACTTTGAAGCAAATGGTCAAAAGTCGTTTTGAATTTGGCGCCGCAATTATGAATAACAAACTGATTGTGGTAGGCGGATGGAATGGAAGGCAGTCGTTGAACTCTGTGGAGAGTCTTGACCTTAACACGATGGCCTGCGTTCCACTCAATCCAATGGGAACGGCCCGTTGGAATGTAGGCCTTGCGGTGCTAGATGGACACCTCTATGCGGTCGGTGGAAACGAAGGTAGCATGGCGAGCAGCCTAAACACGGTTGAACGCTGGGATCCCATTGCGCGCACCTGGAGCTATGTGTCGCCGATGTCCTATAAGCGTACGTCTCCTGGTGTTGCGGTGTTGGGCCTTCGCCTTTATGCTATTGGCGGAGCCTTCGATACTCCATCAATGGAAAGCTACGACCCGCAAACAAACAAATGGAGCCTTCGGGCGCCAATGAATCGATGGAAGGGCGCAGTTGGTGTCACAGTTGCAAATGGATTTATCTATGCTTTGGGTGGCATATGCAATGGTGTTCTCGACAAAACCGTGGAACGTTATGATCCAACTACCGACACTTGGACACTTATTTGCTCGCTAGCGACGGAACGCTGTGGGATCGGTTGTGCTCTGCTTGGAGATCGTTTAATTGCCGTTGGCGGCCGCGATAGTAGGACAAGTCAACTCAACAATGTGGAGGAGTACGATCCGGTGCGCAATGTCTGGAATGAACTGGCGCCAATGTCGGTTCCACGTTACTTCCCCCATGTCCTTGCCATTCCAAACATAATACCACCACCACCAGCTCCGTAGACGGATAATAATAATAATAATAATAATAATAATAATAATAATAATAAAAATAATAATAATAAATTATACGTTGCCAAATGCGTGCAAAGTATCTTCAAATCGAGCTCTCTCGGAGAAGAACAAAAGTGATAGATTAACGGATACCCTGCAGTGAGCCTTAATATATTATTATTTGTAGTTGGGTTGGGTTAGGTTAGGTTAGATTAGGTTAGACGGTTGACACACATATTCCACGCTATTCCCGTTGCGTAACCATGTGGGATTTGAATCCATTTCTGTGGCACTCGTATGGCGCGCCTTTTTTCTAGTGCAGGGCAGAAGGAGAATAAGTGTATCGGAGATTCTACCTCCTCTTCGTCTCTGCAACTTCTCCAGAAATCATTGTAGGGTGCTTGGAGCCTTGGAGCCCGGGGCCGGTTACTGCAGGCATTACTGCAGAGTTGTGCAGCCCTACTAAGCAATTGATTGGAATACACAACGGGTTGCAACTTGTTCCACTGTTCTGTAAGTGCGTGTGCACTTCTAACTGTTGCCCCACTGCTCTACATCAGTGTTGTTTGTTCCCGTCAAATTTGACACACTGCACTCGACATATTTCAATGTAAGCCAAGACCTATTTTGAGGTGTTGCATCCCTGGAACAATTTAAAGCAGTTTCCACTGACTTAACCGCTTCCTCATCCTCATCCTTCAGAATACCAAAGTGAGCAAATAGCCCGCGTTTTGCGGTCCGCGCTTTTTACCTTCTGTGGGTAAATGTAGCTCTGATAATTTGCAAGCAGTTCTGCAACGGTCAGTGCTAAAATCTCTTCCAGTTGCATCTTGAAGCTAAACCTTACAACTATTTCGGCAATGTTCTTAAATTAGGCTATTTATCAAACTTTGTCAACGTTTCCCAATTTAACTTTTCCGTCTATGTCAAGTTTAACGCTGCTCATACCAATCGCTAAAAGCTTCTGCCGATATCTGCACCTCAAGCCCTCGAGCTTCTTGCTGTTCTGATAAACTCGATAGTTGCTCTGCCAATCAACTCGATTAGATTTGTAATGGTCGGCTAATAGACCGATTTCTATTTCTGAAAGAAATACAAATTATTGTTGACTCGCCATCCAATATATCGAGGTCGATACCCACCTGAGCCGATAGCTAGCCGGCAGGGCGATATACTGGTGCTTTCGATAGGCAAGGAGTAAACTCTTGCTAATTGACATATAACTTACTTTTTTCTAAGAAAAAAATGATTGATTTGAGATTGTGGATATTTATTTCAGGTTAAAATATGGTTTGGGTTTTTATATTTAAATTAAGTTTTATGTTCTAGAGATTTACGCTGAACTTTAATCAATGATCTTTAGATCTTATGAACAATACGGTTCATGCAATGCATGGCCTTATAAACATTTGATCCCAATCGCGTATCCAATGCGATATAACTGAAAGAAATAGAGATATCAGGATTACATAACAATTCCCACACTCAGAAAAATAATGGGAAATAACAATTAAGCTCAAACATAGCATTCGATAGTGCAAATTTAAATATTTTTTTGCAGAATTTTTAGGTTTGTTTTAAAATAAGGTTTTTACTTCTAGTTAATTATAGAAACCTTTCTAAAAAACAGTATAAAAAAGGCTTTCTAATTTTAAGACAATTTTTTCATGTTTCCAAAAATTATTTTTAAATAAAGTTCTAATTTGCACTTTAAAAACAATTTTTTGATGGAAACATTTCCATATACGAGTATCTACCACTTTTTTGTATAGAAATATTTCTAAACATCAAATAAAAAAACATTTCTAATATTAAGAATTTTCTTTCTTATATTTAGAAGATATTGTTGTAAATTAGGTTGTCATTTCTTCTTTTTAAAAATTTGAATCAAAAGAAACATTTTCAAATTAAAGAATTTTTAGATTTTTTTTGCTAAATTTTGTAATGTAATCAATTCTAAAGTAAAGTCAAGTCTAAGTGTAGCAAGTAATTAAATGAAATACCTTCCTTTTTACCCATAATAACTGGGCAAGCACCATGCAAGGATCTCTTCTCAAAGTCGTAGGTGCTTAGGTTCATGTTGTGCCAGTGGAGCACCTTGCCCCGCTCCGGCTGCACCAATAGCTCCAGATCCGGAAAGATTGTGGCGCCACCTCTGGCCACATCATTGAGCTGAAAGATCAGCAGATTTAGTTTGACTTAAATCAGATTCAATTTCATCCCCATTTACATAGAATAGAACTGTGGCCATGCGATCCTCTAGATGGGGTATGCCCTTAAAATCCCAATGTGGATAGTAATGCCCCCAAAAACATACTCCATATACTGCACTTCATGCCTGTCAAAATCGATGAGCAATCCGGACATATCAGCGACTCGCCTCCTAATCCGCTCTAGCAACTCAAATTGCTGCCTGTTGAGATCCAAATCAAATATCCAAACACCGCTTGAGGAGCGTATTGATTTATTTTTACCCTGTTTCGCGATTTCTGTGCGGCTTAGCCTCGATTCACATAATCGCCTCAGTTCGTCAATTTCTGAGTCGTAGATCGCCTCGTGAAAGACAACCACATATGGATCCATGGATAACATTTCCATTTTTAACGGTGCCAGGCGCAAAAACGTTGACGAATCCATTTTGTAGTTGCAAATTAGTCGACTTGGTTTTGGTTTATGAGAGGCGCCACAGAGTCGAGTGTACTTTTCATCTGCCTCTTGCATTTCTGGATCGTGCGGATATTCTGGTTTCTCATATTTCATGAATTCGGCAAGCAACTCTTCAGTGCGAGAATTTAGTTTGGGTTCATTTAATAAAACATCTCGTGCCTCATTCAGGTTGCCTAAGTGCAGGAATTTCCAATATAGATTATTTTCTTAATTATATAGAAATCAACTCTGAAACTTGGAAATGCAAGCCTGATTTACTAAAATTTATTTAGATTTTTCTTGTTTCTCTTGTTTGTATCAACTATTTCTTGGCTTACCCGTTGCTGCCAGTGAGTTGGCTAAATACCAGGCTATATCACTGCTTGTTACATTCAGTATTTCATACAAATCAGAGGGGGATTCATTAGCCATTAACTGACGTGCCGTTAATAACCAATTAGTTGCATTCCCCATATCATCCATATGAAAAAAGTGTTTGCCCAGCTCAAAGCAGTCGAGATACGAAAGCCTTGCACTGTGTGTAAATGATTTGAATAATGTCTATTCATTCATTCATCCGTTTGAATACCCACTCGTATTGTGTGCCGTCCAGCCAACCATTGGCCATTTCCATTGGATCTAGTCTAAAGGTTACCTGTATGCGATGCATGGCTGTCGCTGCCTCCTCCAGATCCTCAAGCTGCGGCAACCGCGAGCGTCTTTCCCTTATATAATCCATTTGTGCTGGAATATCAAGATATATAGTTAACGGTATATAGTTAGTTATAATCTCAGAAAATATTTCATTTAAAAGTTATATTTCCTACAAATTGTGCACTGCTTTTAGTCCACATTAAATTTTAAAAGAATTAATAATTGAATATTAAATAAATAATATAAATATAATATAATGCTAAAAATATTTTGGTTATAGAAATAATTAATAATTATACCGAAAAAAATTATAAGTGTTTTCTTTTCTTTTTTTACAAACGTTTTCTATTACAAAGAAATACATAAAACTTAGTAAGCAACGAGAAAACAATCCTTGTTTTTATAAATATTTTCTCTCGCTCTGAAAGCCAGACATTTTTCAAATATACGAAACAATAGTTATTAAAACTAGAAAGGTCAATTTTCCATTTTTATTTTCTATTATTTAAAAACAAAGTTGAAATAAAAACCGTTGTTTATAGATGAAATACTTTCTAAAACTCAGAAAACAACTTATGAAATTTGCTCTCATGATTGCTAAGCTAGAATTCGCTTAAGTTAAGTTGATAAGACTGGACATATATTTTTTCTAAATTTGAGCAAAATCGACACATTTTTTTTGTAATACAAACTTGCTTTTTAGAAACATACTTTCTGAATAATAAGATGAGTTACCCTTCAGTCTAATGGTTTTCTCAATGAACTTCAAGTGCAATATTTACCTTGGACAACAGGTTGTTGCATGACGCTTTCCAGCTGTGTCCAGTCTTTGGACATGTGTCGGATGAGTGAAAAAATGTTGAATGGATTCGAGAGGAATTCTTCCTCACGACCCATGGCTAATTTCAGTGGCTTTGCCAGCTGCTGACTCAGTCTGCGAGAGTTGATATCAGATTTGAATTTAAATAAGAAATTAGATTAGAATCAGATCTTCAATCACCTGCTTAGTTTGTCAATCTTCTGCTGCATTTGATTCACATAATTGTTGAGGTTCTCGATGAGTTCAACGTTGAGTTTGAGCAACTCTAATTTATCACTCATGGATGTTGTATAACTCCGCTCAGGAATGCTTTCATTCGATTGACTCTCTGCGAGAGTTATTAACATGGAAAGTATATATAAATTCAGTAGAGATCGTAATATTCTGAACCACATCATTTTTGCAACTGATGTGGAAGTCAATTTAAAAAAACACAATTGCATATATTCAATCGTGAAAAGCGTGTCGAAAATGTTTGAAATGCTTCAAGGTAGATTAGAAATCTAACACTTGTCACTGTTTCATAATTATAATGTTTTGACACTGATATCGAAGGTGGAAGATGGAAGAAGATTTAAATAAGGCCTTTATAAATAAGGCCTTTATAATAAGCCTCTTTTTTATTGTTGGAAACTCATTCCTCGTTATACATAAACTTGATGATGACTGCAAAGATGATGAAAAAAGGGGTTAGTAATTGGAAAAATGCTGGGAAAATAGAAAATGTAAAACAGTTTACCCAGTCAACATTCCCAGCACATTGGAACACACTGTAATCAGAGAGTAGCTGTCATTGAAGACGATCAACGCATCGCCCCGTTGGGGAAAGACGACAATCTCGAGATTGGCCATTGTGATCCCTCCACCAAACTCCTCATCGTTGAGCTAGAAATGTATGCAAAGCAGATGAGACGAGTTTTGGGTTAAGAGCAGCTAATTTGAAGCTTTTTTCAAGACTTACAAAGATGATGATCATGGCTCAGATATGCAGTGGTTAGAAAATTAACAGATTGTTACTATTTGTAAATGTTATAGTAGTTAATAGTAAAATTGATGTGTTAAGTTTGATCTAGTCGAGTCTAGTTAAGATTGAGTCTTTGTCGGTTATAGGATCATTTTGGACCATCGTCAATTTCTTACCTACCAATTACCTTTTTAACTTAAGAAGGTTGCACTCAAAGACCCTACCAAAATGACCTATTTATAGTCAAATAGGCAAAAGGAATCCCTCGGACTGTACTCGAGTTCAAAGAGGTTCTTCGTGTGCCTATCGAGACCTATCGATCCATCAGTTACCCTGTTATCAAGTATTTAACTAACCACCCAAGACTTTATATCTATTACCCATTCAATTTAGGAAGTCTTCATTTAAATACCCCATCAAATTGTACCTTCTTCGAATCGAGCAGAAAGAAAGAATCTTTCGGGGCATATACGAGTACAAGGAAATTCTTCTTCATCCCATCGGCAATATAATCCCAAATTCCTTGCCCATCCATCCGCTAACGATCCTTGTCGGTGGCACCAAAGGATAAGCCTGACTCAAGGGTTCCAGCTATGATTGGGTATTTTAGAAACTCACCCATTTATTTGTTGCAGTTTCCTTTCCAATTCTTTCGCATAATTTCGAAAATTGTGCAGCAATTTACGCTCCACTTTGAGCACATTTTCCATTTCAATCAATTTGAAATTCTTCTCTGTGCAGGGAACCGAAAGATCCCTAAGAAGAACAGCAGTTTTAGTATTCCAAAAATATTTCGTTAGGTTTTAGCAGTTAAATGAAAACAGTCAGACTAAGTTGATCTTCAACTGGAAAACTGGGAATTCGATAATTAAACTATCACAATCTCTTCACGGTGATCAGCCGCGCCCTGTCGCCCCATGCTATCACCTCATATGTCAGCATGGGACTTATTACCATTAGGTATAGCAATCTTAATATCCTTGGTGATGTACCCCATGATTTACCGGCAATACTACGACATGTATAAAGCACCCTGGAGCACTTTAATATCGTATTTTGCACATGGGTGCCAAAGGTAAGTCTGCTGTCAAATGTGACACCCAGTTATTCTACCTCCCTACTTGTTTCTAGTTGGGCGCCTGAGAGCCATATTTGCCTCATTCTTTGTAACTTATGTCGTCTAGTAAAAGGGACGATGTCGGTTTTCGTAGGGTTTGGGTTGAGTACAACCTCCTTACACCAGTCACTCGTTATTCTGGACTATGACTGACTGGACTATGTCACAGAGCGATTCTTCAAATTTGCCTTGCGCTATGATAACAGTGTCATCGGCATAACCTTGACATTGAATACCACTGTTTGCAAGTCTGTTTAGTATTTCGTCTACTAACAGTTATCCTTACTTTTCAGTGCTAAATGTGCATCAGGCGTTCGTTTTGCCAGTGCCCTGTGGAGCCTGGCGCCTTCGCATGTGCTAACAATGCTTTCGCATAAGTTTCTATAATTCTTTCGTTTGGCCTTTCTTATCTCCTTATTATAGGAGGTTAGGCTTTCACGGTACTGCTCCCATATTCCATCTCTCTTTGCCTTATTAAAGAGGCGACGTGTGGTGACGCGCAGCCTTTCCAGGCTGTCGTTCCACCAAGGGCATCTTTCTCCGTATACTTTTTCCCTACCGGGAAATTATCCTCAAAAGCATTAATTATGCTCTTGTTGAGGTCTCCTATGGCCCTATCTAGTTCCAGCAGATTTCTGGATGTACCAGATAGTCAATTGGCTAGGTAGAGCTCTAAGCTGGACTTGTAGCCTTCCCAGTTTGTTTTCCTGGAGTTTCGGCCTGGTATACTACCATCCGTATTTAACTGCAACTTAAATAGGACAATTCTATGGTCATGCATAGATTCCTCTTGTGAAACGTGCCAGTCCCTAAGGTGATGTTTTAGGAACCGACTAATCAGGGTGATGTCTAGCACCTCCTCCCCGATTCTAGTTACAAATGTCGGTGTAGATCCGAAATTGCCTAATTCTAGATTATATTTAAATATAAAATCTGTTAGGCACTCACCCCTTAAATTGATGTCGCTGCTGCCCCATATCGGGTGGCGCGCATTGGCATCGCATCCGATGAGTACTGAGATCTTCTCTCTCCTGCAGTAATCCACCAGTTTCTCTATTTTTGGTGGTGGGCAGGCTTCATCACCTGCGAAGTACACGGACACAATAGCCGTAGAGCCATTGCCATTGGTCTGCACCACTATGGATGAGTAATTCTGAAAGGATAGTAAAGATAATACTCCTCCTCACCATGATGTATGCTCTGGATGCTGGATCTCTCCAATCCCAGATTACCTTCGAGTCGGCCGTGTACAGGCCTTTAATGCCATTGTTGTCCCATGGCTCCTGTACCAGGGCTAGCCCAAGGTGTTGCTTGGTAAATATCCTTGCTAAGACCGCTGAGGCTGCCTTAGCTCGGTAGATGTTTACCTGAGCCAGCCCCGTATCGATGACCTTCGTCATCTTCTAGAGGATGTACTTTAGCTGACACGGTGACTGGGGCCTAAAGTTGCCCCGTCACCGCTGTTCGTCATATCGACGTCAGCTGCTGCTGCGTCTTGCAGCTCGTCCGTCAGCTCCTGTGAGGACATAAGGATGTCCTCGTCCCCCAGCATCTCTTCTTGGCCGAGCGTCACTTCCGCCAACTCCTCGCCCTCTACGAGGTCTTCCGACAAGTCGGCGGGCTGCGCAGGGTGACTGCTCTGCTCTGTGGCAGGAGTGTCTGATGTGGTGAGAATATTCACTTTGACGATCTCCTTGCCCATTGGAGCAGGCTGTGGCTTTGCTCCGACCCTCCTTATTAGTCTGCTTACGGGGATGGTCCCGTAGCGGAAGGAGATCTGGTGTCCCTTCTCTACAATTATATTCTTAGATAGCTCGTCTATCCCAATAATCAGGAGGGCTCCTCCACCTTCGTTCCTCCTGGATATCACCTTCCATGTGTCGGTCTTGATCCTGTTCTGGTTCCTCAGCAGAACCAACAGGGATTCGGTAGTCCGATCCTCACTTCTTGGACAGAATAGCGTGATACAGTGGGGCGACGGTATATCATCTCCCACTTTGCATTCAAGGGGCACGCCCTGCCATGACTGTAGTTGCGACGCGACGGTTCTCAGCCAATCAGCTGAGGCTTCATCCGAGCATTCAATAACCAGGAAACCAACCCGGAAATGAATGCCCGCGAATGAGACCGCAATGTCCCCTCCAGACGCAATGACTTCGTCTATGATGGTCTCTTCCAAAACAGACAAGTCTCCGTGACTGAGCATGACCTGTGGGAATTCCACAGGCAACACGGCCACCTTTACCTTTTTTGCCATATCTGCATATGACAATCGAGGTTCAGTGGATGTTGGTAAGCTAGGCTTCATGGCCGCTGCACGCGATGTACTCGGACGGAGGTCCAAGCTTTCTGCCACCTTCTCGGCGGGCGCCTTCGCCGCCACTGAGCCGCGAGCAGCACCTTTGACCTCCGGACACAAGATCTTGGGGGTGGCCACCGGTGGTGTGAGAGTGTTGCTGCGTCTCTTGAGAGCTGGCGCTGGTGCTGTAGCTGCTTCCCTGGGCTCTGTGGCCTTTTTCAGGGCTACATCAGGAGTAAGTCCTTGCTGGAGGTACCGTAGGTACCATTTGACACTCGAACCGCAGAGGTTCCGCCGGTTCGGGTCATCCAGCCCACCGGGTTGACCCCTCGGTGGCAGGAACTCGTCCTTCTTCTTTGGGCGCTGTGTGCCTTGTCTCACAGCATTCGGTGCTGGGCGTGGTTGTCGGGATGGTGCAACTACCACTCTCCCACGCCTCGAAGCTGGAGTTGGCTGTGCCTGCGGCACTCTCCTATTTGGTGCTGGAGCAGCACGGTGTGGAGGATAGTCTACCGCACGAGAGGATCTTTCCCCGTCTAGGGCTCGATCCTCTAGATGTCTTGCGACATTCTCCGCAGGGAGATCCTGCGGTACTTTTGGGTGTACTGAACGTTTCATAGTGTTCCCACGAGCTGCGGAGAAATATGTGTCCGCCCGGGCAGAGATCCGCGTTACCCGGGTAAGGCTAATTAGAACAGGCGGTCGCCATTTGCCTGAGCCCACCGTTAGAGACTGGGCTAGTTTTTAGCCCGGGCCCCCAGCCAAGCTGACTCTCGGTACGGTTCAGATAACGCCTTAGTCCGGCCCGGAGTGAGATGTGGGGATGGGATGGGGGTAGGTAGTAATGTGGGGAGATAGGCGGTTGTGTGAGGCTATGCTTTAAAAGGCGGGAACACAAGCGCCTTGTCGGTACGATTGACAATATCGAACCCGCTGTTTGTCCGGGACTGCTTATTTCCGAGGAATCTCGTATTATTCGCAGCTAACCTCCCCGGGGGCAGGCCGTTCGCTATCCGCAACCCGCGACCCGCCTGGTAGCCTCAGCTCAGCCCCTTCGGAACCATCCCACAAGTTCTTTAGACCAGGAAATTCCCCTTTTAAATACTGCCATTTAATTAGCTTCAGGAGTATATTAGCTAATCATAATTTAGTAGAAAGAAATTATTACCAAACTACACAAGGATTATTTTTTCACAGTGCTTTTACGAATTTACTCTGCTATTCTTCAAGCTTACGAATATGTTGAAGCCCCTTTCACAATCTCGGATTATTCAGTTAATGGTTCTACTTTATATATAACAACAGAATTTCAGGGAGTTCATATTTAACTCTTTCGATATCCTTAGCAGAACTGTTTTCTGTTGGAGCCGAAAATTGAAGTAAATCGCCCTAAAGTGAAAACCAACATAAAAATAGGCTTTGTAGTTTTTAGAAATAATTTGTAAATAGAAAAAAAATGTTTTCGAATTAATTTATATGAATTTAGAAATATTAATTGTGAAATCTTGGAATACAAATATTTATTATGAAGATAAGTAACAAAAAAGCCAATATAAGAATTCTTCTACTTGGTACTCACTTAGAATGCAACACCCTGAAGTTGGACACATTTTTTCTAAATTTTAGAAAAATCCGAACTGAATTTAAGAAATTCAAAATCAAAATTTTAGATATTTTCCTTCTGAATAATTAAGCGACAAAAATGAAGGGTGATTTTTTTATACTTTTTAGTATACTTACCAGCATCGCATTGAGGCTAAAGTAATTCTTTGCGTTGAGGTAGACAAATTCCTCCTGCGCTGGTTTCACAATCCTCACTTGCAGTCCATCCAATCAGGCAACAATTTGGGGCAGCTGATGTTGCCCCATGAAATAATCGCAGTATTGTTTCAACTGCTCCTTGCTCATCTCCAGAAAGCGCAAAACTGCCGCTAATTGCACATCGGGCGATAAATGGGAAACCGCTAAATATGCTTGCACTTTGCGTAAAATCCATTTTAATGTCGCCTTGTCCACACGAAATTATTTTATAAATCTAAAAATTAATTTTGGAAATCAAAGATTAAAAATTTTGAGCGTTCATTTTCGCCACTCACTCTGCTTCTTCTATGTTGAGCACACACATTTAAGCTCTCAAATAGTTTCTTTTTCTAAGCTCGTATTTTTAGTGCCTTCTTTGCGCTTCTAAGATGTTAATTGCAAATATTAATGGAATTTTTAAATAATTTTATTCTCAGCTGCTTATTTTGTATACAAGCAAATACGCATTTTCAAAATCAGCTGTCTTAGAGATGCGAGTTCAATGCGTCTCTTGCTAGAGTTACCAAATCGATAGTTGCGTTGCCACATCGATAAATTAAAAACACGCTAAGCTGCATTTAAGAGAAAACTGTTCTCACTACATAAAAGCTTAACATATATTAAGGGTGCTCCAATAAATGTTTTATGTTTTTGCTTATATACATAAATTTATTTGTATAAGAGAAAAGTTTGTTTAAATTAAAGCAGCTGGCATTTTGTTATTATATATAGCGTTTGCCACGAAATTAGTTTTTTGCTGGTTTTCAGGTCTTCCCTCTCTCAATAGTAATGATTATGGCAAAAAAATGTGTATTTGATGCTTCCACAAAAAGCTCCAATTCAGTTGCATTTCTGCTGTTGCCTGCAACGGTTTGCTTTACGATAAATTGAGGAGCATGAGCATATGTAAATTAAATAGTTGCAACAGACATATATATATATATATATATTGAGTATATTGTGTGTAAAAGCGATCAATAATTCTACGCGTTCTACCTCCCTCTCACTAAGTGTGTGTGTGGTAAAAGTGTTGCCAATAAAAAATATTAAAATTGACTGCAAGTAAGCAAGAAAGAAGAAGACGATCAGCTACAACAACAACAACAATGCTGCTGCAGAGAAACAAGTAAAAATATAATAAAGCGGCTTTGCTAAATTTTGTGTTTACTTGCAATAATTTAATTAGTATCTATTCCATTTTCTGTTCTGCTCACTCCCACTCCATTTTACTACCGTCTCGACTCGATTTTTATTTGCGTGTCAATTTTATCTGTTGACATATGTTCTGTGTGTTTATTGTGTTTGTATGTATGTGTTGCTCTTATTACTTCATCTGCTTTATCTAGATTTTGTTTTGTTCGTCACATTCGTACCGGCGTTGCCAATGCTATATGAAAACACATCAGCTGATTTCATGGCCACCATGACAACAATACAATTACAACACATAAGTTATGTATTTATTTAAAAATCAGTGTAATGTTTATGTAATGTGTTGGCGTATTTATAATTAATTATATAGATATATATTTTGTATTTGCTTGGCTGCTCGTCTGCCTCATTATTGCTGATGACAATCTGGCAACGCTGCTCGCTCTCAAAGTTCGGCTTTTTTTGCTCTTGCGCTCCATTAAATTATGCGACTCGCTTTTATTTATACAAGACGACAAAAGTGTTTTCTCTTTTTTTATTGATTTCGAGCTCGCGAACGGGTAAACAGCGTTCAGCGGATTTTATTTAATTGCTAGCGCTAATCAATCAACTTTTGTCTCGTTGTTTTCTGCTTTTTCTCCTCTTTGCCCTTTCGTTCGTTATCACAAATTTCGCGCGTGTTGCGAGCACATTTTTTGGTAATAGTTACTTTTTTGTTTATAAATATATCTACTTGGAGGAATATTTTAGTAAGTACATGCCAAGTGCCTGACAAATGCAATGCGTGATAAGATAAAGGTGACCCAGTCGGAATTAAGACTAATTAGCCTAAATTACCTGGCAACGCACTTACATTCACACACACTCCTCACGTGCATTCCTTTTTCAGTCGAATTAAAAAGTCCGCCCATGTTTGTTGTTCTTGTGCATGTGTGTGTGTGTGTGTGTGCATGTGTTTGTTAGTTAATTGCACTTTGTACATATTTGAGGTGGTTAACTGTTTATTCTTACAATTAGAGATGCGAAGATATCTGTTGTTGTTGGATAGTCGGCTGTCAGTGTGTCGCTGCCAGTGTTGCCTACAAATTCGAAGACAACAAAACGAAATGGCTAGAAAAAGCTAAAACTGACAAACGTGTAAATTAGTAATTCATTATAAATTACTTTTTTAAGTGCTAGAAATTGGCTAGCAAAATCTAAAAATTTTAAATTAATTTTGGCATAACTGCATACAAATTTCCAGCTGCTCGCACTTCAACAAGTATTAGCTATAAAATTGCCAAAATGGCAACGTTGGCCTGGCAGCTGGCCAATAAAGCGATGCGCAACAATAGACCGCAATTACTACACATGCATACAAACACACTTATATGCTTATGCGGGGATTATGGGCATTTGGATGTATGTGTGTTGTGTGCATGCATATATGTTTATTTTGACTGCGATAAGCTTGTGAATTCACTCAATGTGTGAAAGCCAACTTGTTGCCTCAGTGAGTGAATCCAACTGTAAATATATATATATATATATATATATATATATATATATATATATATATATATATATGTTTATACATATATGTAATTGTTTATTTAAGAAACAAACAAACAAACGAACAAATAGGCCATAAGCAAAATGTACACTCAGAACAAAAATTACCCTACATTTTAGTAAATCGCCTTAAAATAACAATCACGTTGGAAAATAGAAAATTGGTAATGAAATAATTTCTAAATATTAGCACAAACTTTTCTAAACATTAGAAAGGCTTGTCCAAAATCGATAATTGCAAAAATGTGAAAAATTGTTCTATTTATTAGAAATGTTTTCTATTATTGAGATATTATGAGTATTAAGATATGTATTTCTAAAAAGCAGGTTTGGCTTTTAAATTACAGTTTAAGTTATTTTCCAAATTAATTTATATTAAATAAACAAAATAGCTAATATAACAATTCTCTTAAGTATAAGCACATGGAAAACATCACCCTGAAATTGGACATATATATTTATATATATATACATATTTCTAATGTTTAGAAAAATTCAAACTGAAATTTTCTTGCTGAATAATATGGCGATGTACTAAATTTTATGTTGATTATTTAGCTGAGTGTATAAATTCAATTAGAGCTGAAGCTAACTATCGAAGCTGCTCGATTTGAGCTTTAAGCTGCCCCGCGTCAGCTGATTCAGATCGATGATTGACAGGTACGGCTTGGGCGGCACACAGACGCCCATCGACTCAATTGTGTGCTCTCTCTCTCTCTCTCGCTCTCTCTCCCTCTCGCGCTCTCGCGTCACTCTCTTGTGCCGGCTGCTTAGCTCGGAATACTGATCGTGGCCACAGCTGGCGGCGGTTGCCGCTCGTCGATAATTGCGACAGCCACTAAATGTGCTGCTCCCCGGCGCAATTGTTAAAGGACGCGTCGGTGAGAAACCGCCCTCATCCGAGGAGACTCCACCGCCACCGACGCCTCCCGTTGAGTCATAGCAAATGCTCAGATTGGTATACGAAATGGGCGCATGACAACGCGTCGTCTTCGCTCTGGGTTTCACTTCGTAGCGTGTCCGCGAACGGGAGCGGGAGTGATGGGTGCGGGGGCGTCCACGCCCACGCTTGCCGCCGCCCTGCAACCGCATCTCGGACACCAGCGGCACTGGCAGCACATTGATGAAGCGATAGTATTGCAGCAGAGTACGCGCCACATTGCGTCCAACGCGATGATCTGCAAGAATCCAAGGGGAAGTGATTAAACTACAGTTAGAGTCACTCAAAAAAAATGTTGAAAACCCCCGTGAAATTTAGAAAGTATTTATTTATTTTTGAAATAATTACAAAAACAATTTATACAAATTTTTATTCGACAGTCCCAAAAATAACGCCATTTTTTCTATTTCTTAGCAATATTTTCTCTTATTGAAAAAATGCATTTCTAAAAATGTAGAAATGCAAACCCTGAAACTAGGAACCACAACTGTTCTTTCTAAAATTAGAGCTTATTTGCTATCTATTTCGTCCGCATAGCTCAGTGAGAAATCGAATCCTTTTAAAATAGTGCATTTTTGTTTTCATTTAATTTAAATGAATTTATAAACTATCTAAATTTCTGTTCTATGTGAAATTAAAACAAAAAAAAACAATAATAAAATAAGTAACAATTGGACATATTTTTTGTGTGACGAATTTATAAATTCCAATTCAATTTTTTTTGCTTAGTGTATTTGTCATTCATCATTATAATCATATGCGACTGGAGTCCGCATAAAAGGTATTATAATTAAAGCACAATGCCATATAAAATAAGAATAATTAAGTTTAATGAATAACGCGGGAACTTCTTGCATATCTTTAAGTTGGTGTTTGCCAAGAAAAGGAGGTGTTTTGGAAATGAATCAAAATCGAGCTTTAAGTTGTAGAAAACTATATTCTTGCCATGAATCTTCGAAATGAATCTGAATGGGGCTCAAAGCAGTATTACAACGGATCAGAACTGATGTAGTTCATGTTGAAAAAGAATATAAATGGACCGCAAGGATCGAAACTAACCTAGTCATAAATACTACAAATTCCCTACCGAGAATTGAAAATACTTGTCATCTTTTGTGCACAGCACTGCAGTCTTTCCATAACAAGAGCAGAAAGAATCTTGAAAATAAATCGAAATGGATTCCAAGACAGTACCACAACGGATCAGAGCTGATCTAGTCATGTAAAAAAGAATGTGAATAGACGCCAAGGATCAAAACTAACCTACACATATATATTTTGATATACCCTACTTGAATGCTAATTGGAATCCGCCAATAGTCCTGGAAACTACCCGACTTATTTACAGTCGTCCCCGTTGTAGAGCGGTACAGAAGAGTCTGAATAGATCCCAAGGATCCATACTAGCCAAGTCATATCTCTTGTCCTGGAATTTACTCATCATACTCACAGCCATCCTCGTTGTAGAGCGCCACCGTTTTGCCATCGCGCAGATAATGCCCCGCCATGGACACCTCCAAGGTGTAAGCATTCACTGTGTCGCTGAGACGTTCGCAACAATAGCGTCGCAGGCTGCCCGCCTTGCGCTCATCCGCATTGAACATGGTGTGCTCGGCAACATAATCCTTGGCATTGCTGGCAAAGAGACGCGGGAAGACCAAGTGTCGCTCATAGCGATAGACATCCTCGTATGTGTTGCCATAGATGAAGCAGCCGTGCATGCTGCTATTCGCGTGCAGATCGATCACAAAATCAATCTGATATGTCTGCAGCAAGTAAACGATAAAAAATCAAATATATATATATATATATATATGTATATATATAGTTAACATTAAACTGATACTCACATCTGAATTATCCAATTCTTTTAGAACATTGCGTATGGCATGCAACTCGGGCTGTGTAAACTCAGATGCCACATGCCAATTGCGGTTCATGTCCTGCCCCATCAGATTGCAGCGATTGTTGCCGAGGAACACACCATCCGGGTTGACCATTGGCACTATTTTAAAGACGAAATTCTCGCGCAGCACATGCGCTATCGGATGATTGCCCACCAGGAACTCAATCAGGCCCTGGCACACATGCGAAGCGGGCGCCTCGCTCGAATGCGATCGACACAGGATGACAACGACCCGAATAAAACTGCGCTCCAAGCGATTTGTCGTACGTTGACTGTGCGTCACCTGATCAATCGTCAGCAGATCCACATTGCGATTTTGCTGGCAATTTTAGCAAAAGAGAAGGAAAATGAAGAGTGATTTGTTAAGTTTTGAGTCAATTCAATCATCTTTCTATGAAATGGATGCTGTATCTAAAGACAGACAGTTTGCCAAGACTCAACTATACGATGCCTGAACCTGCCAGCAAGAGGAGATTACGCATGCTGAGAAGCCCCTTTCTAACCAATCTACCTCTGTTAGCAGAAGTTGGATCAACAAGACGCATCTCTGATTCAATCAATCAAGCCAATATACTCAAAACTCCCACTAATGATTGCTGCAGAGGCCGAAAAGAGGGACAAGAAGTGGAAGAATCTGCTGAACACTTCTTTTGTGCCTGCCCAGGAAGTGATGAAGTACCCTGGTCACCCATCTTTCTAACCGATCTAGCACAGTTAGCAGAAACCCAACTAGAGATGTGGTTAAATTTGCCAATGAGAAAAAGAAGGAACTGTTTTCCTCCGGGCTGACAAAGATGATCGCTCGATCAACAGCCAGACAAATAGACAAGGCTCAACCAGTCTTGTGTAGTGAATGGAACTAAGCCTGACTCTTAACTTGCCAGGAAGTAGAGAAAAAGTACTTTGGAAAGCTCATTTCTAACTGATCTGTCACAATAACCAACTAGAATTGCAACTGATTGGACTAATTTTTGATTCAATCCCTTCCAACTAGTGTCAAACTATTGAGACGAATTCAACTCTGTCCTATGTGTATTAATCCTAACCCAATCCTCAGCATACTCACCAATGATTTAATTAGCACGCAACGCGTGAAACGCTTCTCGTTGCCCTGCCGCGCATCGATCACATTCAAATAGGACTGCAAACGGGAATAGCTGTAAGGCGATGCGAGTGCGAACATATAAACATCCTCCTCCTTGTCAAAGTTGAAGCCAAAGCTGAGCACATAGTGGCCCTGATGCATTGCGGAGCGATAGAAGAACACTTGGCGCTTGGAGAGACGCTGCCACTTGGGTCGACTCGAGGATTTGACGAGTGGCGTTAGTCCCGAGTTGAAGAGATTGCGACTCTTGCTGATGTTGACAATGTTGAAGAGCACCCGCTGGTCCTGTTTCACATTGTCAACGGTGAAGTTGAACCAGAAGCGAAAGCGTGGATTGCATGTGTCCGGCCGTAAAAATAAATCGTACTCGAATTCGCCCACCAGATCCGCCTTGCCCAGATTGCCCGTCTCGAAGGCCGCATCGAAGCACAAATGTCCTCGCTTCGCCTTGCCACTTTGGCCGGGCGGTCGTATTATCACCCGGGACACATTGCCCAATCCGCCTTCGCCATCGCTGTCCTCGCTATCTGTAATTAAGTTGTGCGACTAAATTAGTATCGAGATTGGAATTCAGTTAAAAAGGAATTCCAATTGTCACTGAATATTTAAAGTTGCTTAAACAATTGGCAGCCTTGTTGAATTTTTAAATTTCTGTTCATGTTTCAGATAAATCCCCCTTTACTCTGTTTCAAAATGACTTTGGGTAGCTTAAATCCCATTACTTCTGTCAAGCTCTAAAACATATTTTAGAGAAGAGGTTTTCAAACACATTTTCAATAGTAATCAAAATTGAATATAGCTTGAGGAAAGTATCATGTCTGCCATTTTGTGGTATTCTGTTTGAAAATAATTTTGTGTATACTCAAAATGGAATTTCGGAACTGTAAAGCAATTAGAATCATCATTGAATCTTTCCGATTTTAAATCATATTTTAGAGAAACTAATTTTTGTGTTAAAATCCATTTGAAATCAAATTTGCACTAAGTTTGAAATCGGCTTTATTCTGTTTCCACATGGCAAAACCATTGGATTGAAACTTCAGAAATACTGAATCGTTTAACTATTGATTTGTTGTATTGAATAATGCAACTAAATAGTTCGTGCTCCGACAATTGGGAATTGGAATTGTCATTAAATATTTGTAGCTACAATTCCTTATTCCTTGTTTAAAGCAACTCCCTTTTGTGTTGGATTCTATTTTCAAATAATTTTGAATAGTATTAATAATTGGATATAGTGCAACGCAAGTTAAAACTTGGGTTTTCTCATTTTAGCAAAATTTTATCACGTTCAATATTGAAAACACTTTGAAATGGATTTATAGAAATTATCAAACAATTAGCTATAAGTTTATTAAACATTATAACTAGTCAAATTTAAAGTATTGAAGAATGGTATTCCGAACTCCATATCTTAAAGACTCGCGAATTAGAATAAAATATTGATATAAGGCGTAATTTGCTATTAGTCACTGAAGTTTGAACACACAGTTGTAAAAATAAGATCATCGATTTTTGGGCAATAGATATTTTGATTTAAGCTCGAGTTGACTTAGAATTGTATTTTGAGCTTATTAATCCCTTATAAATATTTCCCCCATTTGCACTTGGGAAGCTTTGACATTTTCTAGATTAGTTTGATTGAAAATGATTCCCAATTCTCCTACCATCTGAGCCTCGCTCATACATGCTCGTATGCTCCAACGGATCACGGGCGATGCCCAGCATTTTGGCTTCTTTCCGCTCGATACGCAAGTGGCAAGTGCAACGTGCAAAACTCGTCTAACTCTGACAAACGGGCTAACAACTAATCCGCCAGCAGGCATAAAAACTTAATCCTACCTTGGGCTTGTGCTATCCTTAAAACTCCGACACATATGCGTGTCTCGGTTATCGCAACTTTCTTTGCATCGAGCTGCAGTTTGCCGCCTCAAACGTCAACATTTGAAATTGAATAGTCGCGGTTGCGTTTGCCCCACCCGGATTTGCCATGTCGTGATTTATGAATGGAAACCAACAGCAGCCAGCTACACTCAGAAAAATAAATCGGCCCGAATTTAAGCAATTCGCCAGGGGTAATTCACATTACGAATAGAAAATACCCTGTAGGGTTTTAGATTGAGTTTGTACTTTTATCAGCTTCTCAAGTATTAATAATTTTCGGGATATTTGTTCTTAGTTAAGATTTCACATATGCCAAACATTATAAATTCATAAAACTCGGCTTTTAAGTCAGGCTACAGACTAAACTCAAATATAAAAGCCGAGCCAATAAATGTTTATACACGCTTCTGAATTTAAGAAACTATTTTTTTTTAAATTTGAATTTAAACTTTTTAGAAAAAACATCATGTATATATTGGGCAAGCCTCTCTATTTTTAAAAAATTATTTTCCCATATTCAGAAATTATTTCTAAACAAAAAAAAGCTATCTAGCTTTGAGGTCAATTTTCACTTTAGAGTATTTCTACCTTTTTAGAAATGGATTTCTTATTAATAGAAAAAAATTTCAAAGTAATAAAAAATACGCTATATGTTTGGAATTGAATCGATTTAGAGTAAGCCTATCAAATTTTTCGAAATATTTTTTTATAATATTTAGAAATTATTTCTAACAACAAGAAAAACTTTCTAGTTTTCGGGCAATTTTTTTATTTTTTTTTTTGCTAAGTGTAGGAATTTTGCTGCTGCTGCTGCACTCACCTGAGTCGCCCATTGCTCTTGTGGATTGCTCAGGACATGCACTTCAGTTGCAATCAACGCTGACAAGGCGTATCCTTTGAAGGCAGCTCCAGCTCCAGCTGCCAGCGCATTGACCTGCTTCTCCTGCTTCTCGCTGCAAATTAAAAATAGAAATTCAATTAAGACACCCAATGCTATTTTAGAGCCACGCCCACTTTTAGATTTATGTCTTGGCTTTCACTTTCTTCGTTGGCGGCACTCGATTCGCGTGCGAAACCCTTGAGGCAAAGAAATCCTTTCTTCCGTTTTTCCTTTTTTTTTTTTGGTTTTGGTTCTCTTTTCTTATAGATTGGAATCAGCGTAGACTATGCGTTTTGCTGCCTAAACTGGCCGTTTGGGCTGAGTTGGGCTGAATGACGACTGTTGGCCTGTCTAATGTTTTGCTTGCCACTTTTGAAACGTTGCCAACCACACACACACACACACACACACATCAACCCAAGCACACACACACACACACAGGTTGGCTGACATGTGCCCACTGTGTGTTTGGTCGATAAAAACGCGCACAAGTTTTGTCAGTTGCGGTTTTGGCCAGGTTCTTTTCACACACGACAGTCTTTAACCCAACTTTCAACGTAACTCGCATTAAAAAAAATAAAGAAAAACGATAAACTGCTCAACGGTGTCGTCAAAGTTGCAATACTTAATTGCCCGTGTGGCAGGAGGCACATAAACAACACCACCCAGTTGCTGGCATTCTGTATTGAAACTAGTTCACGGGGCTAATCAATATGTTTGCGTCTGCATACGCAACACATTTGTTGCACAGTACACTCGGAATTTTTAGAAATTCGCCAAACCTTAAACCCATTTTATTATTTAGAAATATTACATTTTCTAAAGAAATATTTCTAATTTGCCGGTTGTTTTTCATTTGTAAATTTCGTTACTTGTTGCTGAAGCATTTTTTCTACTTTTTAGAAATGTATTAAACAAAATGTAGAAATTATTGCCAAAAACAAGAAAAACTATATATTTTTTTGTAATTCAGTGCGTTTTTTTCCGAGTGTAGCAACTGCATACCGTCTACTTTTGTAGCATGTCCAAACGCAGGTAGCTTTTAATACACTTTCCTCCAATCAAACCAATTGTTGTTTCTTTTATTTTTTTTAGAGCTCGCTTTTGTTTGCCAAGTGTGTTGTTTTCCCTTTTTCGTTTAACTAATCTTTGATTCGTTTTGCAGATTAGGCAGCGTGCGTCCACCGAAACGTTGCAGAAGCGACATGGACAATATATCCACCTCGGACATTGTCATTATCAATGGCAACTCGCATCCGGATCTGGCCAACAGTGTCGCCGAGAGGATGGGCATCAAGAATGGCGGCTGCTCCGTCTTTCACAAATCGAATCGCGAGACTATCGTCGAGATCAGCGACTCGGTGCGCGGCAAGGATATCTACATCATACAAACGGGCACCAAGTGAGTACCTCACAAAAGACTACAAATATTTATTTAAAAATAAATAAAAAACTCAATACTGCAGATAAGTAAACATTGAAAGTTGGGATAGCTATAAAATTAAAGTCTTTAAATTTATTACAAATGAGCCAATCAAAATAATAGTTGTAGAATAGTAGTTAAGCTTTCCTATGGCTATAATATTATTAAATTATTAAGAACACAATTTAGACAATCTTTCACAGTTTCGCCTGGCGTTAAGTAATATTTCTAAAATCTAGCTATGATCTGAGGACGTATTATACTAAGTTTAGTATGTATTACATTATACCCATTAAAAATAGCACAATCTACCAAAATCTGAACATTTTACGTTGGATCAATGTTAGAAATAATTTGCCTAATTTCGCAATTATTAATCGGGTTGAGATCTGTAGAGCCTTGACTGCTGTAATTGGAGTTGTTGTCTTGTTGGAATGTCCAAATCAATGGCATCTCATCAGTAACTTATGGTGTCTATTTTCAGCAGTGGAATGTTTGCCGCGATCCATTTTATCAGCATAACACGAGCCATATTTTTATGGAATGCTTCTTAATAAGCAAATAAGTTAAAATTGTGTTATTTCACAAAATAAACTCTTCATAAACTTGTTCAGTTTTAAATAATTCATTACTTGACTAACCCAAATAGAAGACGAACAAAAGGAATAGGTAGAATACATAAAAAGGAATGTGAGAAGATATATCGAAGACTAAAATGGATTCAGGGAATCGAAAGGATTATGAAAGGAGCTATGAAAATGTCGATAAAGTGCAGTTGATGAACCACTACTACTATTATTATTTTTACTTGCTAAAGATCTTCAACTCTCTTTTTATGCTTTGCTCTTTTATAGGGATGCCAATAATAATATAATGGAACTCCTAATTATGGCCTATGCCTGCAAGACATCTTCGGCCCGTTCGATTGTGGGTGTCATACCATATTTGCCGTACTCGAAACAGTGCAAGATGCGCAAACGTGGCTGCATTGTGTCCAAGTTACTGGCGAAGATGATGTGCACATCGGGATTGACGCACATCATAACGATGGATCTGCATCAGAAGGAGATACAGGGCTTCTTCGATATACCCGTTGATAATTTACGCGCCTCACCCTTTCTGCTGCAGTACATCCAGGAGAGCGTGAGTCGAAGTTGGATTTGATTTGTATAGTGTTCAACTAACGTTTTGTATGTGTTGTATCTTTTAGATACCCGACTATCGCAATTCGGTGATTGTGGCTCGCAATCCGGGAGTTGCCAAGAAGGCCAATTCGTATGCGGAACGTTTGCGATTAGGCCTCGCTGTCATCCACGGCGAGCAGAAGGAGGCCGAGAGCGATGAGGTTGATGGCAGATACTCACCACCACCAACCAGGTGAGTCTCCAAGATATCAGTCTTATATATACATATATGTGTGTTTTTGTTTAGCTGTTGTACTTCTTATTATGACTGAAGTTGCAGCACCAAAATAGTTCCAAGTCGTGTTTATTGTTTTTTATTTCTGTTAAACTAGTTTCGTTTCGTAATTTCCTTCGGTTTTTTTGCTAAGAAATTGATATTTACTGTCATCGCTAAAAACTTTTTAGTTAAAAGTGATTTATATATTTTTTGTTTACTTTCAATGTGAAATTTTCAAAACAAAATCAAATCATAAATCATTCAAAAGTTATTTTAATTTAAAATGAGGAACCGAATATTTTTAAAATTGACCAAATGAGCGGTTTTTTAAGGTATAATACAGTGGAATATCTGGAGAACACAGGAGAAGCCGTTAGCAACAGGGGAGCGGTGAGAAACCAAAAACGTAGTTTTATCATCCTTGATAAAAAGTTTTGCAGGTGGATTATGATTGGAATATTATCATTAGAAGCTTCAGTAAGTGGTTGGCAGGCAATCCATTAATAACCTCCTCAATTACATTAGGAATTTTGAAGTTCATTTATTTGTTTTTTTAATATGACAAAAAGGAAGGGAGGAAAATAGGAATAATCTGTAATTTTTGAAGACTTGAACTTGTTGAATACAGTGAAATATCTATAAGAAACAGGGAAATCAGATGCGAACCTGAGAATCGATTTACCCAAATTCGAGAAGCCATCCGAATCCGCACAGCGTCGGAATACGAAGGGAATTATGCGGCGAGTTGAAGTCTTAAAGTAACTTAAAGAAAGCCGGTGCACAAAAAATGGTTTTATTATTCTTATTTATGATAAATAAAAAAGTATCCGATTAAGAATTTTAGTTATTTGCTATTTAGAACAAACTTTAGGAACATAAAATTTATATTTTGGAAGTGTGACGTGTAAATATATTTATGGAGATCTGTGATATTCCATCTTCTATATATACATATAGAGATCGTAGGCATAAGCTGTGATGTTCCCCCTTATATGTACATTTATATATACAAATACAAATCTTACGCATAGGCTTTAAGGTCCCATCTTAAATAAGACCCTTAAAACACCAGTTGTTATCTTCACATTCAGTAAAAGATTTGATTCACATGCGTATATGTAAAATACCCCATTACATTGACTATTGAAATCGCATGTGTGTGTTTAATATATGCCAATATTAAACTAACTGACATTGACATTGACTTAAGCACGTAGAATAGAGTTTATATGCAATATGTTGCATACCACGCATACCTCGAACTCCGTGCATTTGTTGGCAATTTATACTTCAAGTCAACGAAAGTGCATTGAGTAATTTATTACCTTCAAGCGCTGCTCATTTTTATTGTCTTCTTTATTTACACAATTTGCTGTAATTGCTTATTCCACGAATTGCATATTGACTGCGTTCGACATTGAAGAAAAAACAAAATAAAAACAATTGGAATTCTTAATCTTTATTTACGTTTATTATGTTATTATGTCATTATATATATGCAGGGCGTATTGCAATATATTAGGAAATTCTTCTGTTGAAATGTGCATACCGACGGCGTCTGGGTTTGTATCTACCTAAACATAAATACATATATTATATATATATAGTTTGACATTATTTTGTGTGTTTTATTTTCGAATATAATTGCGAACTGTATATGTGCTATCATTTTCTTTATTTTTTGGTTACGATTTGAACAACTCTGCAACTGCACCACACACATCAATATGCACCACATCAAATGCCAATTGCAAACGCTTACACACTAATCACAATAGAAACTCTACTCCACAACATGCACCCATTAGCAGTCGGCAGCGCACCACATCGGTGTCGGTGGGTGTGCCGGAGCATCCATCGAAAGTGAAACCACCGCTGACCATAGTGGGTGATGTCAATGGTCGCATTGCCATCATGGTCGTAAGTATTCCTGAAACTATACCTGATCTGTCTATACATAATATCTATTGCCGCTCTCCACACAGGATGATCTGATTGATGATGTGCAGGCGTTTGTTGCCGCCGCCGAGATGCTGAAGGACAATGGTGCCTGCAAAATTTATGTGCTAGCCACACATGGTTTGCTCAGCTCGGATGCGCCTCGCTTGCTCGAGGAGTCCGTCATTGATGAGGTGCATACGACTCCTTCTATATTGTGTATAGTTTAACGATCCTTTTATTTAATCAACAGTTGATTTATGTATTAATTTTTTACTATCCTTTCATATTATCTATAGTTGATTTATATATTAAGTTTTTAGCATCGTTCTATATTATCTATAGTTGATTTACATATTCATATTTTACTATCCTTCTATATTATTTATAGTTAATTTATATATTAATTTTTGACTATTTCGCCTTTCTAGATTGTTGTCACCAATACCATTCCACATGAGGTGCAGAAATTGCAATGCAACAAGATTAAAACAATTGATATTTCCATACTCATCGCTGAGGCCATACGACGCATACACAACAAGGAGTCCATGTCCTATCTGTTTCGAAATGTCACGCTGGAGGACTAAAGAGGGACAGAGAGCACACACACATACTACACACACAACACACATGTCACAATTTGTCACTAACCAGTGAAGTATCTTCTTCATGGAAGTTGCGCCTTTATATTGTTTGTTTGCCATCTTCCCCACACACAAATCCGCTCTTTAATTTTACTTTGAATAAAACAAAAAACTGCTCAACAAAAATAAATTGCAAATTGTTAAAATTGTTTATTTAACTTTGCATAACTTTAGGCTGAGTTGAACACGAATGCATATTAAAAATGTGTAAAATAACACATCCCACAATACAAACCAAACAGTAGCAATTTGAAAGCTGTGCTAACTTTAAAAGTAAACCCATTCAATGTTTTCCTTAACCAAATGCGTCACTTATTAAATGCAAATAGGAACACAAAATACAAATACAAATATTGCAAATCGAGCTAATCAACAATATTTTCACACTTTACGATTAACAAGTGGCAATTGCTAATTTGTAATCGTAAAGCACTTAAGGCCATTTAACAGACGGAAATGGTACACTTATTGCCCATTAATTGATAACAATCGCTCTTTTTTATTTTAATTTATAATTACAATAAATATAGTACCCATAGGTACTTCATGTAATGTGCTAGTAATAAATTATTAAGTCACATCATTTCTGAATTCATTACGACCAATTCGATTTGCTTTGTTATTTGGCGAAAACAAACTCAATAAAAATATAACAATTTCATAGACTGGGCACATGCCGCATAAAAAACGTCTCAAATTATTTTAAAAAAAATACCCCACAAATAATTGGTTATTTTTTTGTGTGTACTGCTGCATGAGCAGCCATAAATGAATTGCGTTAGTCTCTATTATCTATTGTATAAGCAAATACAAAGTGCTGTTCTACAGACTCTGACAGATGTGCTTCACAGAAGATATTTGTGCAAATATCTAAGCAATGATTGTTGCTAAAAATGGTCGTTTTTTTTTAGTTAAATTCGTTCAGGAAATGGGCACATAACGATAAGATTACAGAAAATTTACTTCACATATGCCAAATGAGGGGGAATTGCAATTGCGGTTATAATTAAAATGAAGTGATGGCTTCAACGATCCCCGTGTGTGTATGTGTTAATTAAAACCACAAACATTGTGCTTTGGGTACGCCTCATTAATTAAACATGAGTGCCAACTAAGAGCAGTGATTATTTGTTAACTACTGCGTACTTAACTAGCAGCAACTACATTCTGAAAAAAAATCGATCTGAAATTGAGAAAATCCCCTGATAATTAGAAAGTTATTCATTTTATAACTAAAATCTGAATTTCAAAATCGTATTTTTTTTAGTGAAGTTGTATGAATTTTATAAGCTAGGTGAAATCTTAAAATACTATTATTCAACATTAATACTTTAAAATTTCACATAAACAATAATTTGAATATAAGTGACAAAAAAAGCAAAAATTATAATTCTTCTATTCTTCTATTCTGGGCAACTTTTTTTTTGTGAGTGTAGTCGATGCTTATAAATATTTGCAGCAAACAGAACGTACAGTTAAATATACCAAGAAAAAGAATATGTACATATATAATATATTTATAGGTATTTGCATTATGCCTTGAGTTGTAATAAAACATGTAGCAAACAGTTTTAACTGCTTACGTCGTTGAACAATGTGTGGGTAATATGGAAATTATAAAAGTCAGGCCTGAGATTATCCATTTGAGCTAAGAGTCAGACAGGCATAACTGCGCAAACCATTAAATAGTAATCTGCAAATACATTTGCGATATTTTGATTAAACAAGTTTTGTGTGTGTTTTTTTTTAATCTAAATTGAAATATCTGAAATTTATAGCTTTAACCTAGAGCAGAGGTCTTTAAACTCAAAATAAATGTGTGTTCTATTATTTGCGAAGCAGGAAGACAGCAAACTTGATTCTAGGTTACTCGTTCCTGAAACAGACTTCATCTAGAATTCTTGATTTAAGATGTTGTGTATCAAATATTCTTGTTTTCCCATTTTTATTCTTCAATTATGAATAATTTGTTTTGATCAAAATTAAAATATCTTTAATTTATAGTTTCAACCTAGAGTTGAGGTCTTTAGACTCAATACAAGAGTGTGTTCTTAAAAATGGGAAGTAGGAAGACAGCAAACTTGATTCTAGATGCAGACTTCATTTAAAGATTTATTTATATATATATTAATATTATATTTATTCTTATTTATTCTTACTAACTCAAAACAAGCATAAATTCTTCAGAATAAATTCTTCAAAACTTGATCTAGATTAATCATTCCAGAAACCCACTTCATTTGGGGATTTAATTTTAATCTAAGATTTTTCCATTTGTACTTTTATATTATTGATATTGATTTTAATTTTTGATTTGATTGAAATATCTTGCACGAATAGGTTATTGAAAATGCGAAGTCCGACGACAAAAAATTCGATTCAGGATTGTTAAGCAAAGAATAAACAGACTTCAGCTAAGAATACTTAATTTAAGATGCCTGTACTTTATTTATTCTTGATCAGAGATTTTTGTACTTTAAATATTTTTGCTTGTACTTAATATATTCTTGATCAGAGATTCTTTTACTTTAAATATTATTGTTTTCTGATTGTTGTGCTTCAATTGTGATTCTAATTCTTCTTTTTATTCCAGAATAAAGAAACTTCATCTAAGCATTCTTGATTTTAGATTCCGAATATTTTCCTGATATTATCCTCTTCTTATGCTTTGTGTAGATACAGATTGTGAGTTGAATTAATTTTATTTGGCGAGTTTATTATTAGAGATTAATTTAATTGTGCAGTTGCAACTTACTATTACATATGTCAACACTTTAAAGCGAGTTTATGATTAGAGATTATTTTAATTGTTCAGTTGCAACTAACTATTACATATGTAAGCAATTTAAAGTCATCTAATATCTTATTAAAAGAAAATATGCCTTTGCGCATATTTGTCAAGACAGGAGGTCAGGCGATAAATTTCCGCTGTTTGCCAAACAAACTTACTAAAAAAAGAATGAAAAAATCGAGACAGAACCTTCAACAATGCGTCAGTCAGTGCTACAAATAATCTGTTTTTTCTGGTGCGTTATCAGCGGACTGTGATTGTTGAGTTTATCTACTCAAGTGCAAAATATTTGCTTAGCAGATGCTTTAAGCTGCATATAATGAATTGGGCCTATGAGTAAGTAAAATTAAAAACATAAGCAGAGCATGTGGCACACTTTGCTGGCAATAAAAACATATATGCTAATTGTCACGTGGTGTTTTAGGATTTAAGATTAGAGTAACACACAACCGAAATAAACAGCGCAATTGCTAATGCTAATTTATGCCAGCACCTTGTATCGCAAAGCACGCTGCATAAATTTTATTAATTAAAATCAGTGTCTGTCTCTGTCGGAGTCGTGCAACCAACCACGTGAATCTAAAACGGCTAAAACGTCACGCAATCAAAAAAAAAACAAAAAAAAAATAAACTGCTGACCACAATGCGCATACGCCCTGTTGTCGGCCCGCCTCTGAGACGTGCATTGAACTCGCTTTTGGCTTGGGGCTCAATGTGATTTCCGTAAGCTATATTTATATATAGGTACAATAACTGCATAGCGCCTAGCATATTGATTAGCAGTGTGCCCATCAGAAGTTACTAGCCCAAAAGTTGTCAGAACTACACTCAGAAAATAATCGCCCTACATTTTAGTAAAACACCTTTAAAAATAGAAAGTTTTTCTTGTTTTTAGAAATAATTTCGAAAGATTAGAAAAAGAATTTCTCAAATTTAGAAATGCTTGGCATAAGTCGACAATCTCAAAAATATGGCAACTTTTTCCATTTTCTCGAAATATTTCCCGTTATTAAGAAATGCATTTCTGAAAATTAGTAAAGCAAACCCCAAATTTTTAGAAAACATCCTTTCTAAAATTCAGAAACAAATAATGAAATTTAGTGGCTCGACTTTTGTAGTAGAGCATTGTCTATCGTCTGCAATAAGGGCCAAATAGCTCAGAGAGAAATCACAAATCATGGTCAAATCAATTGATATGAATTTGTAGACTACGTTAAATGTTTTGTGTATATGTGAAATCTTGAAATTCAAATTAACATTTGTAATAATAATATAAGTCACAAAAAATCTTATATAAGTATATATATACACACATAGAAAACAATAGCCTGAAACATAGACATATTTTTTTATAAACTTTAGAAAAATCCTAAATGAAATTAAGAAATGCAAACCCTCGTTTTTAGATAGCCACAACCATAAATTGCGATTTACTCAAATTTATGGCGATTTGTTTTTACGAGTGCATTATATGTGCCATATCATGCCATATCATATCAAATATTCCGCTATCTCTCTTGGGTATGTTAGAAATGATGTTTGTATTCTGTTTTGATTTTATCAGACTGCATGACACATCAGTCGCCCATTAATGGTCTAAAGCAATATTGTTGGCAGCAGCTGACTCGATGTCGTCGTTTGTTTTGCTTTTTCGTTTATCACTCAAAATTGATTTGCTAATTCATGTTGCTAGTGGGCAATTCATTAACACGCCAGTTGCGTGTGCCTGTGTATGTGTGTGTGTGTGTGTTGTGGATGTGTGTGTGCCCATAAATTGGCTGAATGAACGTAGTTTAGCGCCACTTAGCAAGCAAGGGGTGCTTAGTAGGTGAGTCTTCCTAGGTAAACCGAAAATAGCATACACTTACAGATCTAAATTCGATTAAAAATTTAAAAAAAAATTGATTAATTAACGCTAGTAACTAATGAATTTAAGCGGTATATAGTACATTGTAAATATATACAACTGATAAAACTGTCTGACTGACTGCAGCAAAATGAGGCAATTAAATATTTAAGCCAAGATAAAGGTCTCTTTTGACATGAAAAACAAACAAAGACCTATTTTTTTAAATTAAAATGGCTTAAATATTGAAGAAATTTAATTAAACAAAATTTTTTTAAATATAAATATTACATATTTTCAATTAAGACATCTGAAAATCTCAAAAAAAAACGTATATCAGCAGCTCAGACGAACTAAACGAACTAAAATCATTTTTACACGAATAAAATCAGGAAAAAAAGTATTATTGAAATAAAAAGTTTGGTAATTATAATTAATAAAAACAGCGTGAAATTGATTTCGAAAGTAATAGCAACATTATAAGGAAATTAAAAAAATCCAGATTAAGTGAGTTCTATAAAAAGGCAAAGCTTTAACATGAGAGCCTTTGCCAAATAAGGTTAATATAATAATGAAGTGAAAAAGTACCGGCATAGCAAACGAGCTCTGCCCGATCTATGACCCATTTATTGGTTTACATAAGACTCGAGCAGCAATAAATTCCCTATAATGTTAGGGTATAACAAAGCGAATGTTGTTGGCATTAAAACTATTCAGGTGGCCTAATCAAATTTGCTTAATTTCACTAGCGCACATTACTTCCTCTAAGGTGGGTCGTGTTTTTATGTTTTCAACAAAATATTTTCAACAATTTGTGATCAACACAACAAATAAAAAAAAGTAAAAAAACTACAATACAATACATTTAGGGTCCATTACGTTTTTACCCGGTTGCCGTTGTTATTGTTTTCTTTGCGCACATTAATGTTAATGGTTCAAGTGAAATGAGGTTTACATTTGATGAAACCGCAGCGTTAGGAGTACTCAGTATTTGAGAATAAAAACAAGCTGAAACAAAGACCTTGCATCGGTTCACTGAACTCAAATCTTGCATTATCTTAAGCTTAAGCTTAAAAAAACCAACACAAAAAAATCCCCTCCAAATGAAAATGTTGCATTCATTTGTCAATGCAACCGATGACTACCCATAATACCCAATGGTAAAAATATATTTTACGTGAATCCAGTTTTGGCGGTTGCCAATTTTATGCAGTCATGTGATCGAATTAATTCAGACCTCAACATCATCATCATCATCATCTTTATCATCTTAACTTAAGGCAATGCAATCTGATATGAAAAAAAAACCAAAAAACAAAAACAAAAACAAACAAAAAGTTGGGGGGTTAATAAGAAATCAATGCATACGAAATTATAAACAATTTGTCATTGTATACAGCCGGCACCGGAACAAGCGACAAGCTTTAAGCATCAAGGCGAAATTGTAGTTAGTGTTATTTAGTCGTTTTTGCCATTGAACTTGGTCAATCTGGTAGACCCTGACACGCATTTCTGGGCAAGTATTGTCTCTGTGTGCGCTTTCCTCAAAATGCCTGCGACAACTAAATACAAATTGCATAACGATCAACGCCCCAACAATCGATCCCATATCAAATCGCTGTTCGAGATATGAGCATTCGATTCAATATATATTCACAATATTCAATATAGTTTAAAGTGAGTCACGTGAAGCCTCGCGACAACTAATTTACATGCCTCAATGCATTCCACTGCACATCGGCGAACGTTGATCGCTTATTGCGCAATCCGTTGTAAATACACTTAGAAAAAAATCTTACGGAATTTTTAAAAAATGTTTGTTTGTTTTGTAATAATTTTTAAATGTAAGAAAACATTTTTCTACAAATTAGAAAGGTTTGCCCTAAATCTACAAACTAAAAGATGAGATGTTTTTTCTATTATTTTAGAAATATTTTATAATTATTTATTATTAAAAATATTTATTTTGGTATTTTAAGATATTGGAATAAATTTCTAAAATTTAGAAAGGTTTGACCTAAGTCGATAATCTCAAAAATATTCTGTTGTTTTATTTTTTTTATAAATATTTTTTATTATTATGAAATGCATTTCTTTAGAAATGCAAACCTTGTTTGATAAATATTCTTACTAAAACTCAGAAATACCAAATGAAATTTACTGGCTCGGCTTTTTATATTAGAGGTTGATTGTTGTTTGATTTAGAGGTCGAGTAGCTTAGTGTGAAGTCTTTGTTCAAAATAGGAATTAATGAATTTATAAACTATATAAAGTTATTGAATATATGAATAGGAAAATACATTTATTTTCTTAAATAAGAAAAAACACTACAAATTTGACATATGTTTTTCCTAAAATTTGGAACAAATTAAAAAAAGGAAAAAAGGTGGTTTTTATAAATATGATTTCTAAATAATAAGCTGAGTGCGAGTTTTTCTGAGTGTAGGCCTACCTGTTGTAAATATATTTTTATTGTTGTTGTGCGTATGTATAATTAATCGGCTGCACAATTAACAGTTGTATTTGTGTCTCGCTAACTAAGTTGATCGCATCCATTCATCATGTTCATCATGATTATAATAATGATCAGCTGACTATTGTTGGCACAATTGTTTTCATTTACTGGAGTTACAGTTACGTGCTTACGCAAATATGCCAAGCTTGCAGTGCATACCAATTATCCAGACTTTCCCACTGGAAGCCCACCACCCCACCACAAAAAGGGCCTTGAACACTTTGTTTCATTTGATTGTCTGATAAGACTGATTAAAGTCGAAAACTTTTCGAGGCAAGGCGGCAAACTTATTTCGTTTTTGGATTGCTTTTTTTTTATTTGTTCGAATGCACGCAAAGGCCAAGCAAAACATCTTTTATTCAAATATTGTTGGATTTCATTCAAAACAGATTTGTATTGCTATTCAAAGTGTCTAGATATTTTTAAGAAATTATCATTCTTAAACAAAATCATTCAAGCATTGCTTCATATTAAATTAATAAATAAAAATAATACAAATTGTGATGCATTTTCATGGTTAATCAAAACTAGAGGTTGGGTCATTGATTCGAACCCTGAACCAAACCAAGCTCAATAAACAAATTTCCAAAAACTGTGTCGCTGTTCCTTGCAGCTCTTATGATATTTTTAGGGCCATGGATGAGGAAAAAATGCTCATCTACGTCTCGAACTAGCTGCTAATAGCTGTGAGAAATTCGATGACTGGTTTTGGAAGTTTTGATCTGAGCATGAGAAACATGATTTAAACAATTAGCGGCACGCCAGCCAAATCACAATTGCAATGGAAATTAAAAGTATTCTATACGAATTGCAATTAACAATCTCCAACCAACTTTTAATTGTTGTTCAATATATATTTACACACACATATATACATATATATATGTATTTAATTTGTCTCCCCGCGGGCTAACGTGTCGCATGTGGAACTTAATCTGACCGCTTGAAAGTTAACAAAAAGCGACTGTAATAAATCTCAAATGCGGCTGTGACTGTGCATAATTGAATGGCTAAAGCCACATTTCTATATATAAAAAACACAAATCTACATTGATGAATATTCACACACAACGGAGCGAATACATTAACAAAGTGAGCGTACATGAAAGTATTTCAGCAATGCAATAATTAGGGTTAATAACTTGAGAAGCGGAACATCAACAAAAAAAATAATAATATACAGTCAACAAAACCAATTCGCATCACTCAATTTGTCTCAATTGCTTGTTGTATAACTTGTTGGCCTATCAATCTTAACTGGTTCTACCCGCATAGAATATTGTTCAGTTTTGGCAACAATTCATTCAGTAGCTTCGACTACCTGTTTGAGCGAGTTCTCCTCAGATTTCCCTATTGTCAGTTTACTTTGTATATCTCTTGATCTAATTTACATATTGCGCTAGAAATCTGAGCGAAATTCGCAAAAATTTGCGAGGTTTAATTTTGTTTGTGATTTATATTCGAATATAAAATTTGGTTTGTTTTTATACCCTTTGTCGAGGGTATTTTACATTTGTCTATAGCCATGTCGGGGAAGTCATCTATATACATTATTTGTATCTATCTACTTAACTATCAGAACTCTCTCAGTACTGCATTGATGTAACTTGATTTATTTACCCATTGTGTTTTTGTTACAGGTAATACATATCTGAGAATCGGTCATATGGGACCAGTATATCATCACTATCCATCTCCAAAAAACATTCTTAATGTGCGTATAATTATATTCCTTTCTTTGAACAACGTCATAGAGATACATACTATATCATATAGTTGTCATGGAACAATCTGTCGAAAATTATCTTGTTTTTATATCTTGTTTGAAAAAGATTTTTGTTTGAGAATTTGCTATGCATTTTATTTTGCGCTTAACATTTCGGCAATCAGAGTACTATATCATATGACTCTCATGTATAGATGGTCAAATTTAGATGTTGGCAATTTGTCTCCGGTTTAGAAGAGTATGTAATCTTCGACTTGGCAAAGATAAATTTAATCAGTTGTTTTGAGATGTTTTTGTTTTGCATTTGATATTCGTTTTCCCAGTTTGCTGATGCGTTTGCTTCATCCGGCGTTCAACACGTGTTTTAGATGCTGTCTCTTTACTGTGTGTGTGTGTGTAGGTGTATCTGTGAGTGTAGGTGTTGGTGTGTGGGTGTGCGTGCTCTTAGTCTGCGTGTTTTATATATAGATTGATTGCCTGCCTAAAGCTATTTATCGGCAAAAAAAATAAATAAAAAATATAGGGTATCATTTAACGTTATTTTCCATTCAATAATTATATTGTTATTATTTGATTTTGCTTTTGGCACACTCCACATAAATATCTATGTATCTTTGTAGTTGCTCATTCTGAATTCGTACAGACAAGATACAAATTTTGCATTTAGCTCGCGTTCATTCAGCATTGAGGTAAAACCCCCAAATGGAGAAATCCCAAAGTCCAGTTGCTGTATAAAGTATTACATTATTTAATTGCAATCGTAAGCCCAAGAAAATGCTGATCTTTACACTCAAAATCAGCAATCGTTTTTGCCCAAACATGGTGTATTTAATTATTTTTATGATAATCAGATTAGGTTTTGAATTAAAAAGAAAACTTCAAAAGAAAGAGTTTAGATTTGATTAAATACACTTTTGATTTAAAGCGTACGCACTTCAATCACGATTTATTTATGATTGCATTGTTCTTATGACGTAATCGCTTATGGTTAATTAAAACTTTGTCAAGTGTCATTTTTTTATGGACCCTTATATAATGGCTTATAAATTCTTGATATATTAGAGAAAGTTTAGTGCTCAGTTAAGGTATCGTGTTGTCAGATGTCTTACTGAAAAGTTTCAGTTCTTGGTGTAAATATTATTGCTGATGGCAAATAAATAAATTTATACATTTCTTAATTGTATACTTTATTTATTCCATTCAGATTTCAATGCATTCCTCTCTATAAAAATAATCAGTTTATTTAATGCGGGAAATTCTTCCATTGCGAATTATTTATTTATTCAAGCTGGAGTTTAGTAGTTATTGTTGTCGACATTCCCATCGACCATAGCAGATTTAACATTAATTTATCAGATTGTCATCTAATACAAACATTCTATTCACTTTACTCGTAATTATAATTCCAGCTCTTATGTCAACTTGACATGTAAGAAAAACAAATCTTGGCAATTTGCTACCAATAAGTTTTTTTATTTTTTTTTTACTATTTTATGGTTTATGTTGCATATGGACTTGTATGGCAATTAAACGTGTCTAACAACAATGTGACTGTCGTGGAAATCGCTTAGAATTTGCATTGTTGATCTTGTTTGGGGTTTCCCCGGCACGTGCATGTGCAAAATCTTGAAAAGCCTGATTTTTCCTAAAATAACCGCTGTACAAGCTACAAGTTAGACAAATATATGTTGAATTATAAAGATAAATTATCTCATTTTCTAAGAAATATGTAAATCCCGGCGAGGCTTGAAATACACATAAACTTATATGCTTCAATATATTTCCTGGTGGCAGTAAAAAACATATTTAAATTAAATTATATAATAAGATAATATATTTAAATTATAAAAATAAGAATATAGTCTCATTGAACAGTATCCAGTCAGTCTAATTAAAATATGTAAGTTTCATATATAAATTATATTTTCTGAAATATTTTTACATTTGAAAGTTCGATATCTCTAAAAACTTGAAATGCAAAGCCTTTCAGAAACGTTATTTTTAAATACAGAAAATACATAAAGTGTACTACAAGCATGGGAAAATTGTCTTGATTCAAGTATATTTAACAACACATTTATTTATTATTTGCGAACGTAAATCTTATCTTCGGGCTAAAAATCTGAAAATTACATATTTAATAATAGATCTGCTTCGTGGGGAATGAAAAGTTGTTGAAGCCATTTTACAATGTATTTGTATATATTGATATGGAGAGTATAATTACTTTGTGCCATTTCCGTCCGTCTGTCAGTCCATGAGAGTGCAATTTTCGACACACTTAATATCTTATCTTATAATAATCTCTTTCCCTGCCATTTCACAATGCACGTTTTTCTCTGACAAGTTGTAGCTACAATTCGTTATATCAGATTCCAATTTGGAATGCGAAATTCCTAAAACAATTTCCCCCTTTTTTGCTGAGTGTACGACACACCCGATGCAAATGCGAACTAACAAGAAGTGTCGTCTAAAACTCTTAATATTTATATTTATAAACATACAAATAAAAACTAAAGTCATTTTGTAATTTTTTCTCGGAGTGGAGTGGTATAACGTGTGGTATAACGAACATGAAGTGACTGTTAAAATTCTTAATTTCAGATCTTCCAATGTGAAATGCGAAATTCGTAAAGCTATTTTGTCGATAAAAATACTTAAAATCAGATTTAGGGTTATGGAATGAATACTTCCAAAAGTAATTTCGTGAACTAACAAGAAGTGCCAGTTTCAATGCGAAATTCCCAAAGCAATCTTTTTTTCGCTGAGTGTAGAACACACCCGATGCGAAATCGCACTAACTAAGTGCCAGTTTAAATTCTTAATATCAATGCGAAATTCCCAAAGCAATTTCGTCATACTTTTTCGCCGAGTGTGAAATACCCTCCCGCCCGATGCAAAAAAAAATAAGGCAAGCTTACAAGAAGTGGCTACCAGTCTGCGGCGATTATAATTTCTTTGAGCCGTGTCTGTTACACGATACGCCTCAAGAGCCGAGACGAGACAAGACGAGACGAGAGCCGAAGCCCAAGCCGAGACCACAGACGACCACAAAGCAGAGACGAAAAGCCCAAGCAGAGACGAAAAGCCCAAGCAGAAACAGCAAGCCGGTTTTTGTTTTTTTTCTGTGCTGCTCTAACGAAAGCCGGTGGTTAGTCGAGCAATGTCGACGACAGCGACGTTGACTGCGACGGCGACTGCGACAGCGAGTGCTGTTGACACGATCGGAATTGCCATTAAAGACGACGACGACGCGCACCTATTTATAATCAGTTCCCCAAACGTTCGGCACTACAAACGACGCGCTGTTGTCGCTGCTGCTGTCTCCGCTGCTGCTGCTGCTGCTGCTTCTGCTTCTGATTCGATCTCGATTTCGATTTCGATCTCGATTCATTCGCGCATTAAACGCGCTCGCGAACAGTTGGCTTTCGTCGTCGCATGGAAGTGTTGGTTAAGTGAATAGCAGTGTTTGATGGCGGTGGTGAGATGAAGCCGTAACTGAAACCCTAAAAGAAATACAGCAAGCAAATATACACATAAATAAAAAAAGGAGAGCTTTCGCAAACCAAAAAAAATAGCAAAAATAATATTGGATTGACAAGTGTTGTGTTGTGCAAAAAAAAAAAAAAAAAAAACAGAGAAAGACGACAAATTGTTGCTGGCAAGATGACAGCCAAAGATACGGGTCATGTAAATGGAGCATTTAATGGCGGCTCCGAAATATCCGTGGATATACCCACAAATACCCTTTATCACACATCACGCGACTGCATCGTCCAAAAGGAGGAGGAAGAATTGGCGGACAAATCGACAAACCATTTTGCGGACAGTTGTCGCAGCACCTGCGACAATATATTCCGGCGTAAAACGCTGGAGAAACGCTTTCCAATTCTCGTCTGGTTGCCGCAGTATAAAAAAGATTATATTATTGGTGATCTGGTGGCTGGCATATCCGTGGCACTCACAGTTATACCCCAGGCTTTGGCCTACGCCGGCATTGCTGGACTGGATTTGCAGTACGGGTTGTATGCCTGTTTTCTGGGCTGTTTTATCTATATATTCATTGGATCGAGTAAGGATGTGCCGATTGGACCGACCGCTATATCGGCGCTGCTCTCATTTCAAATTGCCGGCGGCAGTTGGCAGATGGCCACTTTGCTGACCTTCCTCACGGGCATCATTGAGATATTGATGGGCGTTTTCCAACTCGGGTTTCTCATTGATTTCGTGTCGGGTCCGGTGGGTGCTGGTTTCACCAGTGCCGTCTCCTTGATCATCTTCAGTTCACAGATGAAGGATCTGCTGGGCATACACACGAGTGGAAACACCTTTCTCCAGGTGTGGATTAGCATTATCAATGACATTGAGAATATTAGTTGGCCCGACTTTGGATTGGGCCTCATCTGCATTGCCGTGTTGCTCAGCCTGCGCGTCTTGGCCACTTGTAGTGTGGGCCCCAAGCAGGGCAAGTCCATGTGGCAGCAATTGCTCACGGGCATCTTTTGGACGGTGGGCACGGCTAGGAATGCGCTGCTCGTTTGTAGCGTCGCCGGATTGGGCTATTGGCTCTCGGTCAGTGGCAATGAGGAACTCGTGCGCACCGTCGGCTTTGTGCCCAAGGGCTTGCCACAGTTTCAGGCGCCTCCCTTTCACATGGATCCGCTGCTGAATGAGACGACGGGCGAGGTGCTGGTGGAAGGTCAGAGCTTCTGGGACATGGTCAGCACTTTGGGCTCCGGTTTGATTGTGGTCCCTCTGATTGCCCTGCTCGAAACGATGGCTGTCGTTCAGGCTTTTGGTAAGTCTTCTCTTTTGGCTAGTTTTATTTAATTCTTATTTTTCATTAACTTGAATTTTAGCTGATGGCAAACCAACGGATGCCACGCAGGAGCTGATTGCCTCGGGCATTTGCAATGTGGCCAACTCTTTCGTGCAGGGTCTGCGCAGCAATGGAGGCGTTGCCCGCGGCGCCATCCTCAATGCGAGTGGTGTTCGCACCCAGCTCTCCAATCTCTATACGAGTGTCATTGTCATCATTGCCCTGCTCTATCTCACGCCCTGTTTCTATTACATTCCCAAGGCGGCCCTGGCAGCCATCATTATTGCTGCGGTCCTCTTCATGGTCCAGTATCGCGTCATCAAGCCGATGTGGCATAGCAAAAGTGAGTATCCATTGTTGTTCGAGGGGAGACAGCAGTCCTTCTTATACCCTGCACTTCCCAATTTATTATATAATAAATTTAATAAATCTCTAAAATGTAAATCGCGCACAAAGCTAGAAAAAAGTTTCTGGGATTTTTAAGAATCATTTCTAAATATGCGAAAAAAAATTTGAATAACAGAAAGACCTTCTTTAATTTTGTAGAAAATAATATCAAGATATAATTTCTAGATATACGAAAAAAGGACTTATTTTCTTTTTGATAGATGTCTTAACAACAATTAAATTTCTAAAATGAGAATCCCCCCGAATTCTAGAAATATGTTCTGGAATAATTTCTAAATATATAAAAAGAAATTTCTTTAGCCTTTCTAATGGTTTTGTTTCTAAATTTAAGATACATTTTTTATTATTCAAAAATACATTTCTGAAATGTGGAAATGAAAACCATTTAAAAAAAATTCTTTTTAAAAGTCTGAAAGAAATAAGAAGCGGTTTTCTAAAGGTTAAGCAAGTTTTTTGCTGAGTGTATCAAACAAAAGATGATTCCAGGCTTGCTTTCCCAGTTTTTATCTGATATAAAATAAACCCTTCATTTTTTCTTTTATTTTTATTTAGACTATTTCTATATATATAGTCCCTTAAATATGTGCATTAAAAAAGTATGCACAACTGTTGACTTTAGGATAGAATTAAAGAGACTGATATATTCGAATACTATTATTTGTGATTGATTAATTTGAGATGGATGTGGATAGTATTTAAAATATCTGTAGGAAATAATAAGCACATCTGTCAACACTTCTATATTCGTCGTCTATTATCTGATAGTTTCATGTGATATATATTTTTATGAGCAGTTATGTAAGATAGAGGTAAACTCCTTGATTTGCAATGAAGTATCTTAAATATCTGAATGAATAGTTATCATCATTAGAATTACATATGTCAGTAACTGCTCTATTTTTAAATATTCATGTTGTATGTACTCTTAAATATATTTTCTAAAGCAGCTTAAATTAAAGTTGAGCCACATTGATTTGGGATGGATGTGGATAGTGTTCAAAATATCTGTGTGAAATAGTAAACACATCTGTCTACCATTTTTAATTATTCTTGATTTTCTTGATTTACTTTTACAAGCAGTTTACTTTTAATCAAGATTCTAAAAAAAACCCCTTGCTGGTGTGTATGTACAGGGTATCTTTCTAGTCGTACAATTCAAAACAAAATCACTCTTATTTACACTATAACTTGATAACCCCTACCCTCTTCCCACTCCCAACAGAAACGGATTTGATACCCGGCCTGAGTGCCTTCTTTGCCTGTTTGGTGTTGCCCCTGCAACTGGGCATTCTCGTCGGCATTGGCATCAACGTCATCTTTATTCTCTACCAGGCGGCACGACCCAAGTTGCGCATTGAAACACTCTCCGTAAGTGAAAAAAAAGATGAGTTTATTTCAAATCGAAACAAATACTTATGTTTTTTTTTTTTTAATTTTGCAGACACCGGGTGGTCAGCGTTATTTGATGCTAACACCGGATCGTTGTTTAATCTTCCCATCGATGGAATTTGTGAGGAAGGTGATCAATAAACAGGGCGTTAAATCGACGCTGCCGGTTGTCATCGATTGTACCCATATTTATGGGGCTGATTTCACCGCCGCCAAGGTGATATCGACGATGGTCATGGATTTTGCCCAACGTCATCAGCCGCTGTTCTTTTACAATCTGCAGCCGCGTGTCGCTCAGGTATTTGAGGGTCTGAACAAAGATCTGGTGGCTATATACGATATCACAACGCTGCACGAAAAGCTATCAGAGAAGACGACAATTTAACCTCGCATCTAGCAATAGTTTAATTTTTTAAGTCTTTGTATATTTATTTCACAAGAAAATCAAAATCAAAAAAGAAAAAAAAAATCTTCTCTAGACCAATATCAATGTCAGCGACTTGTTTCGCTTTGTATAGGCATAAAAAAAAAACAAAAAAAAGGAGGTTAAACTTAAAATACGAAAGAAACCCACGCAAATTATCAGCAACATTACAAACAACAACAACAATAACAATAACAATACTATTAACAAACAGTATAGCCAAATAGTCAGTTATATGAAATTTTCCGTATATATATATTTTTAATTAGCATTTAAGTTGTAGCAATCTTTCATTTATTTATTCGCTTTATTTGATTGACTTTTGGGCAAATTGCTGTGAATTTTTTGTTAAACAAAATCCAAAGTTTTGCACCTCATTGTTGTCTATTTATCTAACTGATTGCTGTGCATAGTATTATACTGAATATATATCAAGCATATGGAGTGTTATAATTAGTACTTAAATAAATATATAAATATTGCATCAATAATTGTGATTCTTATTTGGGACTGTCGAAGAGTAAAAAGTTGACATTACTAAAGGTACAAATTGGGTTTTTTGTTTCTAAGCCCAAATTAAACATTTAAATTGCTATGGTTCGACACATAAATAAAAATCGTAAAGATCATATGTATATGTTAAGCATATGTAGTGCTATAATTAGTACTCAAATAAAAACATAAATATTGCATTAATAATTGTGATTCTTATTTGGGATTACAAACTTGATTGCATTATAGGGTTTTTAATTTAAGAGCCCAAATTAATCATTTGAATTTCCATAGCTCCGTAAAAAGTAAATATCATCTGGCATTAAGATTACTGAACGGAATAAGAATTTGATTTCACTAAAGATATAAATAGGGTTTTAATCACTTAATTTGCACATATAAATAAACATCAGAAAGATTATATATATATATCAAGCTTATGGAGTGTTATAATTAGTATTTAAATAAAAACATAAATAATTGAATAACAATTGTGATTCTCATTTGTGATTGCTGATGCGTTAAAAATTGTATACTACTAAAGTTAAAAATTGGATTTTTTGCTTATAAGCCCAAATCAATCATTTAAATTGCTTTAGTTCCATAAAAATAATCATCATGAACATCACATATATATCAAGAACATGGAGCGTTAACATTAGTGCTTAAATAAAATCATAAATATTGGCTTAATAATTGTGATTCTCATTTGCGATTATATACTAAAGTTATATATTGGTTTTTTTCTCTATAAGCCAAAAATAAACATTTAAATTGCTAAGGTTCCATATATAAATAAACATCATCATCAGCTGCCTTTTACGTGAATCAATAATCTAATCAATACTTTGCTCAGATTTAAGACTTTCCCAATAATAATTGACGTGACGTGATTTCCATTTGGGTTAATTTATATTCGATTTGTGAAAATTCAAGGTAATACATTCATAATAATTCACGATTAGAGGTTTCGAGTAGTAGTATTTTTTATTTTTTTTGTAAATATGAAATATTTATATGCAAGGCTTACGGCCACAGCTACTATATCTTAATTCTAAGTTACGTGCAATTTATAATTTTGCGATAACTTCCTGCTAATAATAATACAAAATTTATATGCATACCTAATCTATAATGGAACAAGTTTAACTTGTGTACTTGAACAAGTATAATTTAATTGTTTCCATGCCAAATTTTGATTTCACCATAGTATTTTGTATCAATAAAATCTTTCTATTCTGAAATCTCACACAATATCTTTTTGTATCTTAAAGAGCACATCAAATAATTGCTTGGATATAATAGTTGGCATACTTTGAGGCGTATGCAAAAAAAATATTTGCATTATTTGATCGTTAGGCGCAGTATGCAGCTCACTTGGAAAAATTGGGAGAATTCCTTATTAATATACTGAATAAATATTCTTTTTCTATTAAGGTATTAGAATTTCATACTTTAAATGCATATTTTTTTAAAGAATTCACATTATTAATTTTTGTCCAAGTGGCCTAAGCAACATTTATTTAAATATTGATAAAAATAAAATGCCAGCAATTTTATTACATAAAATAAACACTTTTGTATAGGATTATAATTATATATTATTTTTTACAAATTGTATCTATGCAAAATTGTTTTAATTATTGATCAAAAAATATCTGAATTTTGATTAATGCATATTTTTCTATAGAATTCCAAATATTTATTGTTTTCCCCTGTGTAGTTAAGTCAAAAACATGAATTATTTATTGTATTAAGTTTTTCAGTATTTAGCTTAATATAACAACAAAAACAACAAAAAATATTTATTTTTACATTTCTTTAATGCAAAACTACATACATATTTAGCATGGTTTAGACTTAAATGCATATTTCCATCAATATAGCTTGCTATAGCATACTTATTAATTTTCATAAAAATCGTTACCAAAAATTAAAACAACATTTAACTATCTAATTTATAAAACAAAAATTGAAGAGAACGATGAAATTAAGTAAACATTATTCACATTTTATTGGGTAGCTTTTATCAGCTACAGTTTACAATCTAACATATTTTTAATCTAAATAACAATCTTTACACAATTCGTAACAAAACAAAAAAGATGTCATTAAATAAATATGAAATATCCAACGCATATATTTTAAAATTTTTCGGGCATATTTAAAGTGTTGATATAATATATTTATCTATAGTAATAATAGATCTATAATATATATTATAATATTTACATTATATTATATTATAGAAAAGTGCTGACGCTTCTCAGCACTGTCCTTTAAAACTGTCATCTCATGCTAACAAAGTACTCAAAAGCGACTGCAGTACAACCGCAAACAGAAAGATTCATTTTGAGAGTAGATTTTGAATAGTTATATATGAAATGTCCGCTCCGGTGAGTAATCGAAAATTACTCGGAATTGTAAGTAAATAATAAATAAAAACAAATTATTTAAGATGGAAATTGATACTGCACCACGGCCAACCACCCAAATAAGCAACGGTCTCAGTTCATACTTTGATCCAAATATTGCCGAATTGCAATTTATATTGTCGGAGAAAAAACGAAATCTTCAGCGCCTGGAAGCCCAACGCAACGAGCTCAACTCGAAGGGTGAGTAAATCTGGAGAAGATGCACCCTGACAACTTGCAACATGTATTCGATTTTCGACAGTGCTACTGTTGCGCGAGGAGCTGCTCTTGTTGCACGAAGATGGCAGTTATGTGGGCGAGGTTGTCAGTCCAATTGATGCGAAGAAGGTGCTGGTCAAAGTGCGACACGATGGCAAATATGTGGTCGATATAGACGACAGCATCGATATCAATGCCATCGCTAGAAATAGCAGGGTGGCCTTGCGACACGATAGCTATCAGCTGCACAAGATCCTGCCGAGCAAGGTGGATCCGTTGGTGTCGCTGATGCTGGTGGAGAAGGTGCCCGATTCCACCTACGAAATGGTTGGTGGTCTGTCCAAGCAGATCACTGAGATCAAGGAGGTCATCGAGCTACCCATCAAGCATCCCGAATTATTTGATGCCCTAGGCATTGCCCAGCCCAAGGGTGTGCTGCTCTTTGGACCCCCAGGGACGGGGAAGACTCTGTTGGCGCGTGCTGTGGCCCATCACACGGAGTGTACCTTCATCCGTGTCTCCGGCTCGGAGTTAGTCCAGAAATACATTGGCGAGGGATCGCGCCTGGTTCGCGAGCTGTTTGTCATGGCGCGGGAACATGCTCCGTCTATCATTTTTATGGATGAAATCGATTCGATAGGTTCGGCCCGGGTGAATTCGGGCCATGGTGCTGATTCGGAGGTGCAACGCACCATGTTGGAGCTGCTCAATCAGCTGGATGGCTTTGAGAGCTATAACAACATCAAGGTGATCATGGCCACCAATCGCATCGATATCTTGGATCAGGCTCTGTTGCGTCCTGGGCGCATCGATCGCAAGATTGAATTCCCACCGCCTGGCGAGAAGGCACGCTTGGATATCCTGAAAATACATTCGCGCAAAATGAATCTGACGCGTGGCATCAACTTGCACAAGATTGCCGAACTGATGCCGGGCGCATCGGGTGCAGAGCTCAAAAGTGTCTGCTCCGAGGCGGGCATGTATGCGTTGCGAGAGCGTCGGGTTCATGTCAACCAGGCGGACTTCGAAATGGCCGTCTCCAAGATCATGCAGAAGGACTCCGAACGCAGTATGTCCATCAAGAAGTTCTGGAAGTAGAGATAGTGATTCCAAGAAGGGAAACGTTTTATTTTAATTTCAAATTTACTAAATAACTTGTAATAGTTTAATAAATGTCTGATTATAATCAAATAATCAATATATCCATCATTAAGTTCTGGAAGTAGAGAGTAACTCATAAATAAAAAAGGGTTTTAAAGTTTAATTTAAGCTCCTAAAAAAAGAAAAGTATTTTCTAATATCAAACAAACAGATGACTGATAATAAACATTTTTGATTCAAACTTAGTAAACATTCAAACGGGCTTGTCTCTTGTTGTGTGTATTTCTGAGTATTCAATTTCTCATTGCAAACAAATAAAATATTTACATCAAAACAAAGCTAACAAAACTTGAGTCTTGAATTTGGCTGACTGACAAGCAAACAAAATGTTGATTTTGACAGCTTGCCAAGCATAACATTTTTGAGAGCCCCTTTCAGTTTATAATTGGAAACATAAACATTCCCAAATATACAATTACCATAGATCACAACTTGAACTTTTATGAATTCAACTATAAAATAAATTAAATATAACTAAGCAAAATTAGGTTAGGTAAAAGTTATCTAATGTATTCAAATATATTCCAGGTAAGCCGTTTGAAATATTGATGTTTAGTTTGGTTATTTATAAATACAAAATGTAAAATTCAAATTCAAGTTACAAATTAAATAATAAATAATTTAATTAAAATTCCAAATGAAAAAATTAAAAGAATTATTTTAAAATTGTAAATACAATTAAAATTGCAATGACTGAAAAGAATAGTGAATAATTAGATTCAATTTTAAAATGAGAAAGAAATTAAATAAACGATAGAATAAATCTAGTTCAACATTCTATATTTATTGAAGAAATTAGGGATAAGGTAAAATCATAAAAATCCAATTATGGACAAGTTGTGCAAAATGGCGGAAGACAGCATCTACAATAGCAATAAAAGACACTTTTGTAAGGATATTCCACCGAAAGGGATGTATAACAGATACGTACTGGGTATCTACCAGTCGAGCTGTCTCGACCAGATTTTTAAATCTTGCTATACAGGCAAGATTAATTAAGTTTAAATGTGATAAAGCGGGCTGGGTTCTGCAAGGGTATGTAATCTTCTTCATACGTTTGTTTTGCAATTGAGTCTGAGAAGGATTTATCATACAGATTCTAAAGGGGCTAAGCTGATGGACAGGCAACTAAATAAGCTGATAGAAGCCGAAAAATCCCCAGATTGAAGTTCAGGTTTAGCAGTAAAGCGAAACAGTAAACAGCAGCAGCAACCAGTTGCATCTGCAACTCTTGGAAGTAGTTGAATGAATAATACAATATTCAAATAAGGAAGTAAGCAAACATGTGCTTAAATCATACATACACTGTTACAAAATGTATGTACACAGATAAGTACACATGTACGTATCCAACAAATGTCATGTTTACTTCACAAATCTCAGTTTTTGGTGTTTGCTGCTATTTAAATCGCTGCAAAGCAATTAAGAGAGGCGCCTCCTTTCTTCAAATTATCCAAGAAAGCATTGACCCAGCTGCCAGGTGTTGCTTTTCTTTATTATGATGTTGTTGTTGTTGTTTCTACTGCTGTTGTTGTTTGCTCGACAACAACAACAACAACAACATCAAAACGGAGCAATTTGCGTTGCATTGCAAACTCATAAGGTAAACGGACAACGAGTTTGCACTTTCATTGCAGACAACCTCGGTTGGGGCATGGCAGAGGCAGAGCTGCACTCAGAGAAAATATCCAGCCTGAATTTTATAAAATCAACACACTTTTAGCGCCAAGTGTAGCTCAACTTGTTATGCAGAAGGCATATTTCTAAAGAGCAAATTTGTGTCCTCTAAAAATCAGCCGGTTTCTTTGCTTAATTCCAGACTAGATATTCTAAAATTTAGATAAAATATGTCTAGTTTTTAAGCTGTTTTTTATATTTGTGTTTCTTAAAATTCGCTGTTACTTCTATCTGAATTTTGTAAAGAATTTATTTTGAAAATAGGGATTTTGATTTAATTAGAATTTACGTCTTAATAATAGAAAGCATTTCTGTAAAATAGAATTTATTTCCTTAAATTTAGAATTAATTTTAAAAATCAGCACGTTTTGTAGCTTTTAAAGTGATTTTTATCTTATAGCGATTTTCTTTTTTTTTCTGAGCTTAGACACTAACATATGTTATTTTGATTCCTTTTTTCGGAATATTACAAAATGTTTTTTCCCAAGAGTCTTCATTCCTACTTTTAGAAATATTTTTCATAATAATATAAAACATTTTTAAGGAATAGACGGCAATCCTTTATCATTTTAAGAAATTGATTTCATATATTTAGAGGATATTTCTAAGAAATACCAACATTTATAATTTTCAGGCCGGTGTTTATTTTAGGGCGATTTTTTTTCTGAGTGTGGAGACGCTCCTCAGCCACCGAACCACTTGGCTTATAAATGCTTTGGGCTTCCAGGCGGCGGCTGGCAATTGGCAACGTGTGTTTACCGGATTTACACGAAGAGCTTTCGATGCATTTCCGTTAAAAGAAAGTAAAAGTGTTTTCCAGCGAACCCGCCGATCGACTTTGTACTAAGTGACTATTGTGGCACTCATTCGCTCATTCGCCCATTTGTGCATTAGAAACGTTTCGCCTGCGCACCACACAGGACGTGTCCACTTTGACAACGCGCACCACCCAAAAAACACCAAAACTAAAAAAAAATAAACGAAAAATCGTTGAGCAAATCGGTTTTTTATTTTTGTAACTGGGCAGAGTTTCGTGTAAAACTTGTGTGTGTGGATATCTGTCAAAGTGAGTGATTACTGTCTTTTGGAAAAGTTGACTCTTGCCACTGTCCAGTTTTTTGTATGTGCTTGTGTGTGTGTGTTGCAAGTTGGTCCCGGCCTTAAAAGTAAACTGGTTCCACTCTTCGCATTGCTGTCAACAAACTGACTGACACACTTAATCACTGAGCATAAGTTCTTAAATTTCTCTGGATACAGATAATGAGTTCATGTATTAAGAATCAACGCTATTTTGGATTTAACTGTTCATTTAATTTTTGTATTATGGGCAGATTAAAGATTTAGGTTTTATGTCTGCGGAAAAGTAGGATGGAATTGGACAGGCATAAGTTTATTTACAGGAAATATGATACATAAATAATTCCATTTTAAATATTTTAGTTAAGTGGCAAAAACATTTGATTTACAGTTAAAAATTACAGATAAATAATTATATTTTTGAATAACACAAGATGAGTCTAATAGTTTTATTATTTTATGAATTAGAAAAAAATATTGTATAATTTTTTGATCTTACGAGCTTTTACTTAATTTAGTTAGCTTTGAAATAACAATATTTTAATCACAACTAAGTAAAACTCTTTATAGCAATACTACAAATTATATTTAATGTTGAATAGATATTTTTGCTCAACTTTATTTATTCATTTTTGTTTTGAAAGCTTAAATCTAAAGACGCTTGCAAATTAGAGTAATCAAAAATCCATTATTCAGCCAATCCATCGATAATTTATTTGTCAAGCCAAAAATCGCTTTCTTTAGAATTTAACAATGAAAGAAAGAGAGAGAGATAGGGGGAGACAGAGATAGAGATAGAGAGAAGCAATGCTTTGAACATTTTCGTTTGGAAAAGATTGAAAGAACTCGCGATTTTGCCGAGTTATTTTAAAACACGGAATTTCAGAGCAGAGTATGTACGGTGTATTGTATTACTATAACCTTATAGAGGTAGTTATGATAATGTCGTGAAGTTCGTAATGCATTGAAAATGTTTTCTCCAACCCCATAAGGTATAGATATTTTCATCAGTCAAGTCGATATAGCCATGCCAATCCGTCCAGCAATATTTCTATACAAACCAGTACCTCAGTTTTGAAGCTATCTGATCGGATCACTACATTATCTAGTTGCCAGTTTGTCGAAATATAATATAGTTGCCATTTTATAAATATAATATAAGTTTTATCGAAATATAAGTTCTTGTATTAAAAACATTTTATTTTGCAAGATATCCAAACCAAACCAAACCAAAACAGACACAACATCATTGCCATCGGATTACACTGCTTTATCTTTTCATATAGATCAAATAAATAGAATCAGCTGAAAACTGAGTTGTTATATGAAATACTTTTTCATTACCAAAACAGGGATGAACATCAGATTACTATTTGATACAGCTTTTATGGGAAAATGTAGGCAATTTGAATTCAGTATACAAGGGAATGTTAACTTTCTGTTTCCTGTTTTTTTTTCAACTTTTTATACAACCTACGAAAGGGGAAATTCAAGCAACACATCATAAAAATCGAAGACTATTTTTGTAAAGGATCAATAAAATGATATTGTTGTCGTCGGCTCAACCGGTTGTAGTAATTTTAGTTGTGGTAGCTGTGGTTGCTTATTCACTTTGCGCACCCACCACCTTTATTGAATCCCATGATCAGCCATCAATTGGCCTGCCACAGGAACAAACAGCGTGCACCTGCAACGACTGCTTCCTGTCTGCCAACCAATTGCATAAAAAGAAACTTTCCTTTGTCTTGTTGCATAAACAGAAACTCACGAGACAGAGGGAAATGTCACCGATGATGTTGCACTTGTTGCTGTTGTTGCTGCTGCTGTGTGGTAAGTTGTGCTTAAGCTCACGATTTCATATATATATACACTTGGAAAAATCGCCGGTTTTGGATTGTCGATTTAGCACAGCACACTTTAATATTATTTCTTATATTTACAAATTATTTCTAAAATCAAGAAAAACTTGATAGTTTTCGGGATACAAATATGCCAACATATTTTTGGGTTTGTCCATTTAGAGTAAATCTTTCTAATTTTTACAAAAATATTTTCGTGTACTTGGAAATTATTGCTAAAGACAAGAAAAACAAGTTAGTTTCCAGGGCTATTTTCGAAAATTCAGTGTGATTTTTTGGCGAGTGTATGCATCAATAAAATTGCTTCCGACTGTTTTTAGGTGAGGTGCCGGCATTCGGACGCAAGGTGAAGCGCAAGGATGCGCATTATCTTTTAAATGTGCCACCACCACCACATCAGGGGCCACCACATCCGGGACCACCACATCCGGGGCCACCACATGGCGATGCTGTGCTCATAGATCACGAGGTGCCGCCATTCGTCTTCGAGGCCATCAATCATGATGAGTTTGCAGCGCCCACTATACATCACTTGAGTCCGCATTACGAGCATATCGATTATATGCACAGTGGGCATCACAGCGAACACATCACCAGCAGCAGCAGCAGCAGCAGCAGTGGAGTTGGAGCTGGAGGTGGAGGTTACTTCTCCGACAATGGTTTGCGCAACATTGCCAAGGGCTCCGCGGATCAGGCACTCTCCGCTGCGGCCAGTCAAAATGCAGCCGGCAAACAGGCCTCCTACGTGGCCAAGAGCACTTTGGCCCAAGCAGCGGCTCAAGCAGCTGGCACCGTGGTTGCCGTGCTCAAGGGCAAGGAGCTGATGATGCGCCGACTCGAGGAGCAGAGCGTCGAGGCGCACAAATCCGTTGAAGGTGAACTGACCCAGTTGCAGCAGGCCAAACGCTCAGCGAAAGCGGCTCAATATGCCGCCCAGCAGGCCATAAATCATGTTAGCGTCCTCACAGCTGCCCTCAACAATGCCCATTCCGCCTCGGAGCTGGCCCAGAAGGCAGCTGCTGAAGCCGCCGCTGAGTTGTCATCACAAATCGATATGGTTGCCCAGGCCAAGGGCAAGTTGGAGCACATCGAATCGCAGGCGTATGCGGCACGCTTGGACTACGAGGAGACACGCGAGGCGGCCGAGAAGGCAACGGTGTCTGCCCAAGAGGCGCAACTGAATGCCAACGATGCCGCGCTGCATGCCAATGTGGAGCTCAGCGAAGCGGTTCACATTCATGACAAGAGCGATCGCAATGTGGACAAGTCTCCGCCTCCGAATCCGCCTCCGACTCCCCATAAGCATAAGCAACGACATTAGGGCCAACGTTGTTGGCTCTCTTGGCCATGGTCAGCTGTCAGCGGTCAGAGGTCAACGCAGCTGCTGCGATTACTCGTTAAGTTCAGCTCCATTATTTATTTGTCTCTTTGTCTTTGTCTTGGGCTTTGCTTAATAAATAATAATAATAATAATATTAAGTTTCAGTTATTTGATTTATTTAATTGGGTTTATTATGAGCATTATTAAGTCAAAGGTAGTGAAAGCAAATCAGGTAAGTTGATGATATGTTGATTGATCCTTAGTAATCAGTCAGAGAAAAACAAGTTGGAGTGCCTAGTTGAGTCAGCTCGATTAGAACACACTCTGTTTCCAGATTCGAAATTCACTGGAGCACAGACTATAAAGATATGGGGAGATATTACCTTATTGTTTTTGATGGTAATCTTGCTTTTAGTAGTTTTTCCAATATGTTAATGGATTAATCAAAATATGCTGTTTTTTTATAATCTTGCTTAAATTTGTACAGTTGATCAACAATATAGCAACCAAATAAATATATAAATAAAAATATAATTAAATGATTTATGAACAGCATATGGTGATCCAGAATAGATAATCCCTTATGCCTGATGCCAGGAACCCGCATTAGATTGGAACATATGTAAAAACGCAAAACCAGCCATAATATTCAATTTCTTAAATAAAACCCAAAAAAACCAACATTGTTATATTTGCTCCTTTGAATTGCTATTTTCTTACCCAAAAGCTCTTTCATATTGTTGGATAAATCACATGAAAAAGCCAATGTAAATTTGTAGAGCAGGGTGTTAACACCATAACCAGTTATTCAGACAAGTTATTTGCACTTTATCCAATGAGCGACTTCAAACAAACCCAATTCACAATATTGAGATACAATTGAAGTAATTGGGGTAACACGTAGTATTTTATTTTGTCGAAAAATATAATAAATAAATAGCAATATGAAATATGTAATATTAACCGCAACATTCACTTAAAATTGCACTAGATTACGAAGTATATATATATATATAGCTATAACTATATATAGAGATGATCCACATAACTATAGCTAGGAAATGCCATAGGAAATGATGGGTATTTTTTGTATATATTGATTAGCCAGAGACAACAGACAACAGACAAACAGCAGCAGAGACAACAATTGTTTGTTGTTGGCTTTCGCAAGACATTGACTATGTACGGCAAATCGACCAGAGACGCTCGATCATGAACTTAACTTAAACTAGATCTCAGATAGCAACTATATAACTAAAACTAGTTGGACAACTGCTGCTGCTCCTGCTGCTGCTGCTGTCCCTCCTCCCCTGCCTTCAGCTCTTGGAGCCGTGCCTGGGCATTCTTGGCCTGCTCCAGGCGACGAGAGACACCCTCCATGGACTCCCTCAGCGAATCAATGTCAACGGCATTCTCATCCTTATCGCCATCCTGATCGCTCTTCTGGCTGTTGTACTTGGAGAAATATGTGAGCGATTTCATCAGCTGATAGCTCTTCGAGATGGGTATATTCGAATCGTAGACACTCTTGCTGGCACTGCAATCCACATAGAACCACCAGTTGCACTTCAGTATGGTCTGATCGAACAACGTATTCTCTGGACACAAGAATGACTTGCGCACCATTCCATCATCCGTCAAAGCACACACATGAAATACCTAAAAATAGAATATTATAAATAAATTACTTAATTCATGATAACTTTTCTAAAATTATTAACTCACCATGCAGCCCAGGTCGGTGTCGGCATAGAGACCTGGAAAATGTTTTTGCCTCGCGCAGGAGAAACTCGTTGGCGGCAAGTCGACCTTTGACTTGAAGTTATCATCGAAGTTCTTGTCATAGCCCACGGGATAGTACTCCTTGGGTGCATTCATGACCTGCAATAAAAAAATGTAAATGAAAAAAAGTTAGACAGCTCATGCTAAGATTGCCCTTATGTCAAATTAAATTACGCTTCGCTAACCCCCTTGTATAAATTTAAAATTACAAAATTGTATAAGAAAACTTTCTAAAATGATTTCGGACTTAAAAAAAATATATTGTCTTAAAAATCGAAATGTTGCTTTTGTAATTCTTATACTTGTTTCGAATATTTAGAAATACATTTTTCAAAACTATTCTCGGTGATGAATCGCATTGTAATTTAGAAAATTGGCCAGTGAACTAGAAAGAAAATTTTTCATTTTCTGAAATGTTTCCTAAATACACGGAAAAAAAATTTCTTAAGAGATGCGCTTTTTCTATTCATTATTTATATGCATTTCTGAGCCATTTAAAGTATATATATGTTGGTGGAATCGTAAATACTAATTAAGTAAAAAGCTGATGCATGAATTGTGTGTGCAATGAAAAAAATCGACATAGAAATTTGACAGATTTTTCTCAGTTTCTGAATAAAAAAACAATTTTTAAAAAATCATAATCATTGTGTAATTTGTGAATAATACACTTGACGTCAAAAGAATGGCGATTCATAAATTTTCAAACGGATGGTGATTTTAAATGTGAATTTTTCAAATGATTGTGTCTAATTATAATAAATTAGTAACAACAAATCTTATGTACGAATTCTGTGTACACATATTAAAACACTCTGGAAATTAGACGTGTTTGTTTAAATTTTACAAAAATCGAAACTGTAATTCAGAAAACTAAAATCCAGACATAAATTGTGTTTTTAGAAGTATACTTTGCGGACAATAAAGTAAGCTACTCTTCGGCGGGTTTCTTTATTTTAAGGGACATTAATAACGTTTTCATATTTAAGCAACAAAAAGCTTACCTTTGACACCTTGTGTTCAGCCAGTTGATTTGGCTTTGGTGTTGTCGTCGTCGTCGTCGTTGTGGTCTTCACTGTGGATGTGCGAATGAATTCCTCCCGCAGCTTAGATGCAAGCATGGCTCGATGCTCGGCCTTCAGTTGCTGTTCCCGCACATAGATGGCATGCTTGATGGTGTCCACGGTGACATTTGCTGCCGCCGCAAGCTCCTCAACTGTCACATCCCGCAGATCAAACTTGGGCTCCTCGAACTGCAGATAATTTGGATGTTTTCCCAGGGTGCGCTGCTCCGCTACCGGAGGCGACACCAACTCCGTCTTGCCTACATTGGCAATCCGGGAAATGGAGTCGGGCATCGCTTGGAAAACGGGCACAGCCTGTGGCAGAGATTGCTTGAGTTGCGCCACCATCTGATTGTCGGCATGGAATGTTCGATTCGAATGCTGAATAAAAGTTAATAATAGTTAATAAAAGCTAATAATTTATCTGATTTTTTGTACACACCGGTTTCACATTTCCATCCACCAGTTTGTTGTTGACACTGACTCTGGGTTGTGTGGTATCCACCGCTATGCGACGCTGTGCCCCAACTGGGGTTGGCTGTGGCTCGTTGTTGCCTCCGGCCTTTTGTGGTATGGGTTTGAAGATGGGCACGCCCATTGGCAGCGGACGTGCCTCTGTCATTAGTTGGCCCTGTGGTGGCTGTGGTTGACTCTTCGCCACCTTGGCCGCCTGCTGCAGCAGCTGCAGATTGTAGGATCCGGGTCCCGAGGAACGGGATGTGATGCGCTTCTCGGGTAGTGCATGCTGCACTGTTGCCTGCGGAATTTAATTTACTTTTAGTTAACAGCCCATACCTTCAGAAAAAATTATATACTTAATGTATTCAAATAAAGTACAATAATATTTATTTATTTTGAAGTACCCTGTATTTATTTATTATGGTACAGTCTATATGATCAGCCCAAATTCATGATTTAAAGTGAAGAACTATTGTATTTTTCAATCAATTTTGGTAGCTTACAAAAGAATTTTTGAGTTTCTTTTAATTAACATTAAAGTTTGATTTTTTAACACTGATTTTTAAGAATATATTTTTACGAATATTCGAAAATCCCTGTCTGCATTCAATCCCTGTCTATATTAATTTAGAACAGCCTATTTTCTCTCCGTGTATGAGTCGCTTATTAGAACTGACCTCCTTCTGTGAAAATAGGAGGCTTGTTGAAACTGAAGATACTTTTAGATCTAGATGCTATTATTCATATTTAAATGTATATAATTTAATTAGAGTATTTCAATTTTAAAAATTTTGACTGCTTTTAGACATTAATAAATTAGGGTAAGAGACATTAATAAAAATATATAAGAAATGTGGCAAACTAATTGAATGGTCAAAACACAGCAAAAACAAGACTTATCTGCTTGAATCCCAAAATGAGAATGAATTACAAATTTATTTTCATAAAAATTAAATTAAATTTTTTACTTCCTTTAGAATATGAAAAAAACGAACTATAATTGGAAGTTCAACTCCAGTTGTTCTTGAATTGAGGACAGTGTATTTTTTCTGAGTGTAATACTCACTTCTTTCTGTCGCGAGGAGGGCAACACGCCCACCAGCTCTGGTGCTCCATTCCGATAGTTAATTGCACGTCGTCGATCGCTCTCCACAATGCTCAACGACTCCTTGAAGCCGAGTTCATCGCCCACACTGAGACCTGGAAGCAAATGTTGTTAATGTGGCACCATTTTGGATAGGGTTACTCATGAAGACAACGACTTCATCAATCAAATCGTTGATAATTAATCGCTTTTTGTTTTATTTTAGTCTGCCTTTGTTCTTTTTGTATGTACAGATCAAAATGTGAATTAGGGTTACAAAGAAATAGCCAATGGTCAATGCTATTGCTACGGATATTGAACCGTGTCTTTGTCTCTCTGTTTGATCCACTCTAAACTGGATATTGCTACCAACATTAGCATTAGCATTGGCATTGGCATTGGCATTAATACATGGATGATGGCTTTAAATGCTGATTGTTTCTCTATTTTTCTCTTTTTTTCTGGTCATCTGCTTGATTAACATTTAAGTTAAAACTATATACACTTTAACGTTTTGTATGTACAATTTATGATTAAAGTTATAAGTTAGAGTTTAACTAAATAGAACAGATGAGGTGGGATGGGGAGGGGGACGGAGGGATGGGTTATAGATTCGTTGATAAGTTGGATTTACCTAAACCGAAATGCGCCTTGACGCCACCCAAATTTCGAACACGAAACAGTCCAGATTTTTTGAAGTTACAATCGAGTGTGAAACCATATTCGGACATAAAAACGCACGTCCCGCAAGCCAATCCTATAAATAAATAGAAAACGCATACACACAATAGGAAACTTCTTCAATATAATACAAAAGGTTACAATATTTATTTAGTACACAAAGCATTGACATTGATTAGTTAGTAGTTGTAGTAGTGGTAGTAGTAGTAGTAGTAGTAGTAGTAGTAGTGGTAGTGGTAGTAGTAGTAGTAGTGTTAGTGTGTGTTATGTGGGAATTAGCGATTGTAAAACATTTACCAAACACACACTTAGACAATAAAAACAGGCTAGGAAATCGTGTTTGTGCTTCTGAGTGGGCTGTTTAGGGTTGGGCCCAACATTGCAATACAATTATAAAGATCTCGACATAGCCGCGACTGTCCGTGGCACAGTTTTTGGCCAAAAAAAAAACCTTTTTAACAAATAAACAAATAAACAACGAAATAATAGTAATAAAAAAAAGATGGCCCGCATTAAATTCAAAAGGCGTAGGCTAAAACATTTGATTGATGTGTCTCTGCTATCAAATACAGTCACAGCTATAAGCATATCAAGGTGTCAACTTGAACAAAAGTCTTTTAAGTGGCAGTCTAAGCCGGAAACCCTTATTATTTCTATCTATTAACAAAGATCAAGTGCCAGAGGGCAACATTGCCGGCATGCTCTTTAGCTAAAGATAATAATTAACAGCCCCACCCAAAAAAAAAATAACTAAGATTTTTAAGTGCTGCAACCATAAATATTTGAAGAAAACTTCCTGATGGACCGACTTGTATTCATTTTTTTTGACAGTTTAACGTAAAATATGACATGTCAGCACTTAAAATAACTTAAATACATAAGTAGGCAGTTAAAGTGTGCCAGTTTGTTAGCCAATATATTTCAAGCGGCAACAATAAGCCATAAAGATCAACGACGACAACCCAAAACTAACGCAGTGCAACAAAGTGGACCCAAATTACAGCTTAAGTCTTGAGTTCAAATTAAATTGTTAGCATGTCAAGTGGCACATGAAACGAGCCTTAAATGGATTCTTACAAAATTCCAAAGATAATATGACACATAACACATAATTTGCAGTCACTATGATCCATCCACAAAGCCATATCAGATTGCTATATGTCTCAGAAAAATTGAAGCCCCAAAAATGATTGTCTTCTCCTACTCTGGGCTGGAAAGTGACCACAGAAATTATGGATAAAATCCTGTTTGTCTTTCTAACGTAAAGTAAACTCTGAAAAGTTAAAAAAATTACCGAAATCAACTTATTAAAAATTATTTCAATGAATTTTAAAAACAACGTATAATATTTGTATTTGTGAATTTGTGAAAAAATCGGACGTACAAATTCTTCTGTTGTACACTCATCGAAATTTTTGAAAAAAAAACCCGGAAATTAAGAAATGAAAGCCATTGCAAATTTCTAAAATTCCGGACGATTTTCTTTTTGGGGTTTTTCTGAGTGTAAAAAATAATTAAGCTAATTGAGCCACATGCGCACTTGAAGTTTAAACTGTTTGCCAGAGCATCGATATCAGATGTGGTTAACAGATGTGGCTTGTTGCCATTGGCCAATTAATGGCTGTCTCTGCTAAAAGCTAAAACTAAAGCTGCTCATGGGTTCAAGGAAAATGGAGCGTGTTTTAACAACAAAAATGCGAACTTTGCCATTGACGAGGGCCAATTTTTGTCGTTTTCATTTAGATTAACGAGTATTTGCGGTTCACTTGGGGTTACTGAAAACATAGTTAGGTGTCATTAATGGTTGAATACCCAACAAATGAGAAGTCAACATGGCAAGGCAACATTATCATTAATATCTTCTAACATGGATTATTGCTTGAATCCAATTCGCTAAACACATATCACGTTAGAACACTCCAGTCGAGAGTGCTCGTGCTAGCAGCTACCTTGAACACAGCTATTAAATACATTGTAGTCTAAAGGTAGTTTGCTCAATATAAGAATTCGTTTGGGTTAACGAAATCAGCATTTCTCAGCCGATCTTCATTCAGGTTGATGAATAATATGCCAGAGTATATTACACAGCAATTGAGTATATCCTAACAATTACAGCTTTTATTGCCATCAAAAATCGATTTGTATCGTTATTCGCGAAACGGAAGCTGTTATCGATAAAAATGAAATACATTTAATCTGCCTATGATACACGAGAACTTACATTCAAAATGGGAAGTCTCTGTTCTCGTATAGTCTCTAAGATGGGCTTATTTATACAGACACACAGAGGGATATGGCTAAATCAACTCGGCTATAGATGCTGATTAGGGATAAATATACTTTATGGGGTCGGAGATGATTTCTTCTGCCTTCAAATCTTTAGCACAGCTTTATTATACGCGTTTTCTCACTTTAACTTTATTCAGGGTATAAAAAAGATTTGAATATATATTTAAGACATAGATATTATGTTATTTAGACAAGACAACTAGTCTTTAAAATTGATAAGACTCAAGAATACATATATATTTTTGCATTCTACTATATAAGTTGTTATAAAAAGTGGTTTATTTTCAAAGTCAAACCAATTAAGAAATCTGTGCAAATCGAGTAAATGCTTCGAGTGCAATTACTTAACATATTTGTAAACCTCACTTAGCACAACTAACTAAGAATACTCGATTATAACTTGACATATATTCGCCACTATAAACTACACTTAGAACTTGAACTTTGTTTTCCTGATTAAATGTGCTAGATTGAGAAGTAGATAAAATAGATGGAATAGATAAATAATTTGCTAAAATGTATATGTACTAAATACATAAACATAAAATACATTTTAACAATTATTAAAAACTGTGTATCTTAAACTTTGAAATTTTTTTCAAAAATGTCTGTGAAATGCATTTAAAAAATATTTCTTTCAAAAAACTTTCATTTATCAAAGTCAGTTGAAATATTTTAATCGCTTCACTTTAATTTAGACGAACATAATTGCACTTTTACCCAAATTATGGCAACAGGAAAATCTAAATAAAAAATATATAAATCTGCATTACGTATGCGCCGCGTGGGTTTTATTTTGAAGCGAGCAGAAATTTTAATTACGCCCCGAAATGGTTAGAAAAAAAAAACAGAAACACAATAAAACGTCAACGGACTAGTTAATAAAGACATTAAAATATATTGAGTTTTGGGGTGAAATTGGCAAAGCAAAATGCTGATGAGTTCAGGCAGAACAATTAAAAAAAGAAAAGAAAGAAAAGAAAAACAAATAGCGAAAGAAAAACTAAAAATCAAAATTGTGCAGTGCTTGAAACTGTTTACAGCGGGGCAGAGCAATAGCCGGCTAATTGACCGGCGCAATGCCAAAGACAACAACTAAACTAACTGCAAAAACAATAACAACAACTATATAAACAACAACTATTACAACAAAAGCGTGAAACGTCAACTCAGTTAGTCACAGACAGCTTTCACCCGTCATCATCTCAAGACTCGTGCGGCGTCTGTATGAATTGGTTGCTTGCTTGGCTGCTTGCCTATGACAAATAGAAATTGAAACTGAAACTGAACAAATAATGAGCCATAAATATGCAGTTGGTATATTGCCGGCTAACCAATCAGCCATCCATCTATACCATCCATCTATTCACACTCAGCAAAAGAAAATCGCCCTTAAATTTTGAAAATGACCCTTAAACGAAAATCATCTTGAAAACTAGAAAGCTTATCCTGTTATTAGAAATAATTTTCAGATATTAAAAAACATTTTTCTTAAAATTATAAATGCAAAAATATTGTGTTTTTTTTCAAAATTTAAGAAAATTCACCATGAATGAATATAAAATGCGAGTGATCTTTTTGTACAAAATCACAACCTTTAATTTTAGAAATATACAGAATAACAGGATGAGAAACCATTGGTGAATTTCTAAAATTCGGGGCACTGTTTTCTCTGAGTGCATTTGCCATTGACCGGCCACAGCTAGCAACTAACTTGGCTTAGTTACTTTCCGTTTCAGCCTGTGCAATTTTCACCAGCCAGCAACCTTCTCCCAGCCAGTTAGCCCATCCAGTTAGCACCTCGCCGCGAAAGTGGGTCAACAAAATAACTCTCGAATAGCAACAGCAAACATTGATATTAATTGCGGACGCCTTTGCGGAATGTCTTTTTTTCTTTTTGTTGCTATGGCATTAATTGAATTTAATGATAAATGCAAATATTGTGTATAAATTATGGGCCCAACAGATGAGCATCTGGGTTCACAGCGTTAAATTTTTGTGGTAAGTGTCTCTGCAGGCCTTAACCTCAGTTTTGTTTCCCTTTTGAGCGGCGCTCTTTTATGGTATCTTTTATACATTTATATCTATAAATGTATCTAAATGCTCAGTTTCAGTTTGCATTGTGTGCCTGGTTTTTTATGTTCATTGTCAAGACGCTGAGCATTGTTAAAAAACCACTGCATTCCATAGGCCAGAAAATAGATACGACTAAGGTGTTAAGCACTATAAAAGGAAACAACTTTGAGATTGAAATAAACGATTTAAGCTACCATACATAGATTTTGAGAATTCCTTTCGCTTTCGCAGCCATCTGAATATCAATACAAAATATTTAAACTTGACCTCGCTCTTTTGGTTTACACTAAGGTTTCAATTTCCCACAACAGAATCCATTCGCTGGCTTTTGGAGGAAAAGTCTTTAACCATATTGCGCTGGGATCTTGAGCGTAATTAGAAGATAATGCTACAAAGTTGACCTTCAAAAGTTTAGGTATTCAAGTGAGCCACATTTCCAAGAGATGGACAAGTGCCAAATTAGAAACTAGCCCCAAAAAAAAACACAATACAATAATAACAAACACATCGCAGAGTTTTTGGTTGGCTGCCAATCTGCATGCTAATTCGTTTTGTCAGTTAATTATGTTAATTGAATGATGGTCTTGACAGTGAGTGATATGGCCCGAACAAAAACAAAACACCCAAAAACAAAATGTTTTGGCCACTTCAAGATCTAACAAAAGTTTCGAATTAAATTGCAATTTGAGCGACCATTTGTTGCATCTGCTTACTTGTCTCCTTCTGTGTGTGTGGCATATAGGCAAGAAACAACCACAACGCAAAAGTACAAATAATTGTTTCTGGTATGGCGAATCTTGGATGCTCTTACATGACTTTAATCAACTTTCCGATGATACCACAAATGATTTATTTAATTTTATAAAATCAAAAAACAGAGGCCTATTCAAAATGAAGATATTTGAGAAATATTCAGGCAGAAAATCAGATTAGTTTGGGCAGTACAAATTAGTACATATATTTGAAATATTCAGTTTATTTGTTCATTGTTAATTTTTCAATGTTTAAAACAATTTGAAAGAAAAAAATCATCATAATTTATGTACATTTGCAATATATAGTTAACTAATTCTTGGCAACATTCTTAACCAGAATCTAATACACTTTGCAAAATCTATAACAAACAAGCAAACATAACATATTTTTTATTTTAAATTAGCATTAGTATTTTGATTCAAAATTTTAAATTTAATAATTATGGTTCATTTTACCTGCAGCATGAATATCGGCATAGTTTGGGGAGCACAAATAATGTCACTCAACATTTTTGTAGTTTATCTTTCAGTGTTAATTTTTGATCTTTAATCAAATCTCTATAACTAATATGCACAACGCTCGTGTTAGGGCAATAAAAAATGCTTCGCAACAATAACAAAAGGTAACAAAGACGGCCAGAAGCGATGCAGCGCCGGGTGAACAAACGAGTCCACAGATCAAGCTGACTGGGTTGGAGTTGAAATTTGAGTTGGAGGTGGAGATGGAGTCGGAGTTGGAGTTGGAGTCGGCGTGCGTGACCTTTGAAGGTCTTACGTGAGCGAGCGGGTTGCGTGAGCGAGCCAAAGTAGCCGCCAGCCTACAAAAAGAAACACACACAAGAGTAGTGATAGTAAACTGTGGCAGACACACACAGACACACAGCTCGTTATGTAGGTATTTATATTTGTAGGTATTTATGTATATAGGTATTTGTATGCGGACTAGTTGTATTGTTAACTGCGGTTGTGCTCCGCTTGTGGGTCTTGCATGCTGATGCTGGCTGTGAAGATGCGATAATTATGTTTAAATTTATTGTTAATTGTTAACAAAAAGTTCGCTGCTTGGCAGCGAATTACGTATTTGTGTTTTGGGTCACTCCGAATTTGCCAAGAATTACAAGTGAAATTCCGTAATCAAAACATTAAGTAAAAGTATAAACACAATTTATGGTTTGGGAAAACTATAAGCGGCAATGCACGATGTTAAATACAGCTTATGAATTAGGAAAACTATATTTGACAATACGCAATCAGTTAGATTGCTAAGACATCAAATTTAAAGCTCGAATATACTAAATTATTCGGTATGCTTAAAGATTTGGCTTGATATTACACCAAAATTACTCCAATTAGCTTATATTTAATATAAATGACTTTAAAAGTAATCAGAGCTTTCTAAAATTACATTTCCCTAAAAATATTCAGAGTTTTAAAAAATATTTCTTAAGTGTCACTATAAGAAAACTTTGCTTTTTTTAAGCTAAAATACTCCAATGAGATTATATTTAAATAATAATCGCTTTAAAAATAATCTAAGCTTACTAAAATGTTTATTTAAATGTCTAAAAAGAATCACAGTTTTCTAAAAGGTTTCTTAAATGTCATTAAAAAAAATAAGATTTTTTTAAATGTTTTTTTTATCTAAGACTCCGCATTTTAATGGCTTTTGTTCAGTCATTGTTTAAAATTTCAAATTTTAATAATAAAGTAAACTTTATTTAGAAACAAAAATTAAGTTTCTGCTGGGCTTGGCGGCAGTGGACAATAAATTTAATGGGTGTGTTATTTATGTGGCGGGGAGTGTACTTGAAGGACAATTTTCTTAATTGCCTGACCCAAGCACTGCGCCTTTCACTTGTTGCTCACTTATTACTCACTTAACTGCTGTTTTTTATATAGTTTCCCTCTCAAATCCATCAATATGACAATGCATTTTTGCAGTTACCTTTTTTCTGGCATTTATTTTGTTTTTGGACCTTTGCTGCAACTTGCTGGATTTTGCATCAAGGGAAAAAGAACCTGTCTGCTAATTGCTATTTGAAAGTCTGCGGCAATTAACGTTAAATGTTTTCTGTGACAAGGGGCATTATTGGTGGCTTTAACACGGCGTTTTGGGTCAGCCTTAAGTGGCAACAACTTCAATAACAAAAGCAACAAGTGCTGTTAGCCCTTTTTATTATTTCTTTATTTGTATCAAGAAGTTGCATAAAGCAGTCTGCCAAAAATGTGGGTTATATAAAATTTGATAGCTCAATAATGTGAAAGAGAGAGAGAGAGAGAGAGAGAGAAGTGATTCCAAAGCGCTGCGTCATTGACTACAAAACAAAAGACTGACAAAGCAAAAAAACAAAAAATAAATAAAAGAAAAGGAAAACAGCCGAAGCTTATACTTAAGACGCATCTCGACCACAAAAACCGATTGGCTTCGAATTGATGAATCACTGTATCAAACTGACCTGACTGCCTGCTTGGATTTTTATAGAGACATCACAGCATCATTGACCATTAGACCACACAAACACACGCAAGTACTACCCTACACTCGGCAAAATAAATTTAGCTAAAGTATAGAAAATCACCCAAACAACTAATAAAATTAACTAGCCTTTTCAAATAATTTCTAAATAAGACAATATATATATATATATGCTAAATATTACAAAAGAATAGATTATCTAAAATGTTTGTGTATTTGAAATCTTGTAAGATTATTGTTTATTAACAAAAAAGTCGCTGGCAATAAGATATCTTTCTTCGATCGATCCTGGAATTATGAAAAAAATAAGGTTTTTAGGAATAATTTCTAAATAGACGAAAAAAATCAATTAGAAAGTTTTTTCTTTATTCTTTAGATATAAAAATATAAAATTAATGTCTGTGGTAGAAATGACAAGAAAACATCTAAATTAAAAATCTCCTGGAAATTAAGCATATTTTTTCAAAATTTAAGAAAAACCTTCAATTTTTTCTTTTTCTTTTGATTTTTGCAAAGACACAATCTTGCCTTTTAGAAATATAGTTTCTGAATAATTAGTTCATCTATCTTAAGCGCCAAAAGTAGGTCGATTTTCGCAATTCCAGTACTACTCTTTTTCTGAGTGTAATGCAGAGAGAGATTGCAAAATCTGGGCATGCCAATGGCTTGCTTTCCAGCCAACATGATTCAGCCAAAATATGACAAGCTGCTGCAATCTACGCATTCCATGCCAAAGCGGATCACAAATTATGAGCAGAGCAGAGACCAAATACAAAAAATGCAAATGAAGCGAGTGTGGCTTATGCAGATTTGTCGACGCTTCTGCTATTTATATCAAACACAACCGAAACTGGCAATTAACACCGTCATCTGCTGCTCTACTTGTCCATCTTGAAAACCGCTGAACTTGACCGATTTGATGTTGATTGGGTGTGTGTTTCTTGAGCCTCAGCTGAAGAATCTATGTCCATAACACTCATGCCACTCTCAATGTCAAAGGCAATAGCCAAGATTTTGCACTTGACAAATTCAAATTTGTTGTGTTTTTGCCGTTGTAGACTAAATTACAGTGCGAAGGTTGTACAATTAATCGTATTTTAATTTGCATGCGAATTGATTTATATACATGTGTGCTTTGGCCAAGCAAATCAATATATCGAATCGTAACACCTGCCAAATTGCGGCCATGAATAAAGACCATAATGACTTAAATTAAGCCGCACTTCTATTTTACAAGCACTCTCCTCAAACATCGCTAACTTTCTGAATTACATCTATGCTTAATGCTTAATGAGATACTTAAGAGCAGTCCACAGTCCAGCATCCGTATTCTATCTATAATTTTCATCAGCTCATTAATCAATCATAAAGAACAAAACGTTTTATGTTTATTATTTTCTATTTTATTGCCAGTCATCCAACAGATATCAAGACATGTTATTTTTTTCATTTACATTAGCAAGGTTTTAAATGCTAAAGCTCGTTTGCATTGAGAAACCAAACCAATAGAAAAAAAAAACGAACGTCTTAGCCGTGCCAAAACCCAAAGAAGCTGCCAAAAAGTAATCTGGTTAAACGCGAGTGCCAAACAAAAGACTGCAAAGCGAAAGACAATACAAAAATCGAACGGAATCGAAAGTCAACGCATTGGAAATACCCTGTAACCGACAGGGCTTTTAGGCTGAGTTTGTACTGCTAACCAAACTTCCCAAGTGCAAAGTCTGTAGAGTAGTAGTTTTTGTTGCACTCAGAAATATATTCACCAGACTTTTGTAACCCACTTAATATTCAGCAAGAATATTTCTAAAACCAGGGTCTTGCTTTTCTGAATTTCAGAAACTTCTTTTCAAATAATAATACAAACATTTATAAAAAGAAAAATTACAAAACACAATATTTTTCGGATTGTCGATCTAAAGAAAAATTGTTTCTATATTTACATTTTAATTCTACAAAAACAAGAAAAGCTTTCTAGTTTCAAGACGAGTTATTATTAGTTTTTATTAGGTCTTATCAAATACTAAGGTATCTCTATAATCTTTGCTCGTATCCATATCCATAGAAAAGCAAAGGAAACATTGTGAGTATATTTTTCAATATTATAACTGTATAGTACTTCTATATATATGTTTGGACATAGGTACAACATTACTTTATTAACACGCCAAGGATAAACCAACGCCAAACTTGTGATTACCATCATTGAGATTCTTTCCATCGAGTATGCTCGAAATGGACCAGGTTATACCCGGTCGCAGTTGATTCTCGTAGCCTAAACCAATTTCGTTTTTATTGTTGATCTTGGCACGGATCAAGGCATTACCAGCCAACTGATAGGTCATGCCCAAGTCCATATTCAGATGGCGCCCTTCAGATACATTGTCGATCTGAATGGCGGTGAAAAATCTGTGGCTAAACTTGTGAAAAAGTGAGAATAGAAGACTCTCATTATTTAGCAGTTCGACGTGGAGCGATGTTAAAGCGTCCGACCAGCCCAAAGCCACTTTCAAAGACATTCCCCCGCCGTCAGCACTTAAATCATAGTCGCAAGCAACACCGCCCAGAAATTCATTGTCACGCAACACCAGCGACAGGCTCAACACAGGATTATTCTTAATCTCTATTTTGCCCAATATGGTATGATCATTGCCCTCATAACCAGCTGAAAAAGCTCCATCCTTGCTGCCAGTTGAGGGCTGTAGACGACCCTCCAATTTGAGCATTAAGCCCTCAGCTATTTTGTTACGTTGTTTGATCTCACCAAAGAGCTGATTATCGGTATTCCACCCTTTGGTGAGTGTAATCCCATAATTATAGATATTTAGCTTGTTCTGGAAAGAGCCAAACACCTTGCTGGCATCCTGATTGGCAAAGCCAGTTGTTAGAATTCCATTCCCGAGTTTGTCATTGTACTGCAGTCCAGTTGCCACAGACCTGAATGATAGCGCCAATTTAATAAGTTGCGAGCCCTGCTACCCAAATTTGCATAGATCGGTGGCGGTGACATCTTCAGGTAAATTAATAATCTGTCCTCTTTGAGGGAACTATATGTGTTTCGAATATAGTTGCCTCGTCACACAAGTTTTTTTTTTTTCGATAAATATGACACGTATTGAGCAATGTTTCCTCACGTCGATATAATTTTAATTCAATTGAAGTTTAAAGCAAGGTGTGCTATAACCTTTCTTTCTTATTTCCCTTTACTTGAAAAGATATCTTTAACAATCACTTTGTCGATAAAGATAGTTAGGCAATTTAAAAGTTATTTTCATAATTCAAAATTCATAACTTCATAATAACAATATTCAGAAAGTCCCCCAAAATGAAAATTGCAACAAAAATTATTGTATTTTCTGATTTTTAGAAATGATTTATAATTATACGAAAAAACATTCGGAAAAGAGGAATGGCGTTTTCTATTATCTAAATTTTGTTACTATTATAAAGAAAAAATACTTGCACACAAATTTAGAAAATTGCCTTAAATAAAATTCGCACTGAAAACTAAAAACAAACTCTGATTTTCAGAAACATTTTCAGAATATACGAAAAAAACAAACATTTTAAAAAATGGAAAGCCTTTTTTTCTATAATCTAAAAAATGTATTCTATTATAATGAAATAAATTATATACTGGAAATAAAACATCTTTGAGAAAAAATAACTCTTGAGTTAGTGAAAAAAAAACACCAGTTTTTAGAAAAATACAACCTTAGAAATATACTTTCTGATTAATAAGGTAAGTTATCCTTATCTCCAAAATTTCAGGCCGCTTTCTGACTTTACTTGATTTCATGTCTCAAACTCGTAGAGCTTCAGAGTTCAATACGTCCCAATAAACATACAACCCAGTGATTTTTATTTTGGCACAGGGTATATACAAGCTAGAAACTATCGAAAAACAGCAATAGGCGAGTTTTAAAGTGAGCTTTAGCTAAATAATTGGTTGAATGTGCTCATAACAGAAGCCAATTGTTGTATGTTTTTTTGTTTGTTTTCATTATTATTGTTGTTGTCGTTGTTGTTGTTGTTGCTTTGAGCTGTGTTTTGGCGCGCTTTTGTAAACACAGGTGGGCAAACTGCATATCGCTCAGGTGACTTGGACTTAATGTGAAGCTCATCTCAATTTAAATTCAACCCAAATGCAAAGCACTTTAATTCAGTCAAAATAGTATGCATAACCAGTTGTATTACAAACCAAATATATATATATATATACATATGTATATGTATGTACATATGTATACCAACTAATAGCTGTTTTTCAGCCGGTCGTCTGCTTAATGTGTATACGTCACTCAAATGTGATGCAAAAGAATTTTTTTGGGTTAATAACCGAATTGCTCTGTAATCTGTTTAATAACTAATTTCATGCGTGACAAGTCAGCCAAAAAACGAAAGACTTAAGACACAAACTTGATTTCAAAATTAAATACTTAAAGAAAGCAATTTTGTAATAATCTGCATTATTACACTGAGAAAAACGCGGAAAGCTAGAAAAGGCAGTTGTATTTAGCTGGTTGTAGGTCAAGTGTTTTTATGGGAGTCATTTTCAATGCAAACAAATTTTACTATTTCTTTTTTTATCCATTATTAATGCAAAAAAAAATATTTTAAAAAATATATGCTTTTAACTGAGTCATTAGCAAAGCAAAAAATTCATTCATCCATTATTAATTGAAAAAATATATATATTAATAAAAATCAATAACATAGTGCATTGATTATGAATCATTTAAAAGCGCTTGATTTGCAAACAGCTAACAGCTGGGATATATTCCAAGTTTCATCAAGTGAGCTTTCGAATAGAATTAGTGCATATAGGTATAAATGGATATGGAGAGATGACTCCAGAGTATATATGTACATCTTATAGGCTCGAAACTGCTTTCTTCAATCGGTAAAGTTCTGCAAGGTTATACAAATATTTTTAAGTTTACATATGGTTAAGTATAAAAAGCAACAAACTCTGCATTTTATGAATTATATATTATATTTTATAATGCCCAAAATATTTATTTGTATTTAATATAAATTAACATAGGTATGAATAGTTTAACAAAGCCCAAAAAATTTGTTTCTTTGAAAGTAGAAATCGCATTTAATATATAATATTAATTAATTATTAATACACAAACAAAATATCCATAAATTATGGTGTTAAGCTCCACCGACACGAAAAGCTTTGTCAAAAACAAAACATGAGAGCAAATGCATTGTACTCACTTGCCGCCTGCATGATCAGGAATCCAATAACGAAAAAATTCATTGTTTCCACTTTTTACAGCGCTTTATGTTGATTATTTTGATTACTTGTAGCTCGGATTTTAAGCGTCGTATTTTTTTATTTTGTTAGTTTTGTTAGCTTTGTTAGCTTCGTATAACTTTTGGCTACCAATTTCCTTGTTGAACAACAAAAACACACGCACAGAAACTATTTTTTTTTTCATTTATCTGCTATGGAAATGTGGAAAATAAACGATTATTAAGATGGGATGTAGGCACGCGTATTATAAAAATAAAAAAATAAATGAAAATATACAAAAAAAAACTTTATGCAGTACTCGTGCCGGCGGAGATGAGGCACTGTGACTCGGAAGTAGTTGCCTTTAATTAAATTTAATGAAGCTATTACAATTATATGCGCTATAATGCTGGGCTTACCCAAATAACCAAAAAATAAATATATGCCCAGCAATTGCTGTTTGCCAAGAAATGCGCGTAAATTGAAAAACCGGTAAAAAAAAAAACGCAGAAACGCAAATGAGCTGGACTCAAACAAAACACTCTCTCTTTCCGTTTTAAAGTAAAAGTGAAGATGCCCATCTAAAGATCGACAACGACGACAACTACCAAGCCGTGTGGGCTGAGTCTTTTTTTTTTTTGGCATTTCCCATCGATATTAAAATTTGAAAAACCAATAAATAAAATACGGCCATGTTTGTTTGCAGTAATTTTTGTTAAATGCCTGTTGTTAATAACTATGCAGCGTTTTCTTAAGCGTAACGGGGCGAACACTTTCCAATTGGTTTGGTTCGGTTTCTGTTTTCAGTTTCTTGGCGCTCGCGCCATAATTTAACTTGCTACGCCCCCCCAAAAAAATTTTAAAAAATAGATGTCAGCACGTCCGGACGTAAAACAAACAACGTGCGCTTAAAACTCGTAAAGATAAAAATCATAGGTAAAAGTTGTTTGCGAATCGCTTTTATTTCATATTTGACTCTGGCTGTGTTTTTGTTATTAAATTTGGCTCGGTTTAATTTAAATAAGCACAATTATTGCTGTTTGCTCTACCAAACATTAACAAATTCACACTTTTCGCTCTTTCGATCACAATACAATAAATAGTTATTAAACTATTGGCCTCGCACACACACACACACGTCTAGCCCCGATAGAGACGTTAAATGTATTTCACTTTTTCACATTGGCACGCATTCTTTTTTATTTGTTGTTTTCAATATATAAATACACATATGTGAATAGCGATCGTTTTATATATATATATATATATATATATACATGGGTGTTTGTAATTGAGTATCGAGTCTCGAATACCACATTTACCGCATACGAATCCGATTCAAAATCGTGTCTCGAGCGAACCTGAGAAACTGATAAAGCGCGAAGAAAACTTGTCACTTCAACAGCTGAGCAAAGACTGAAAACTCTATGAATATGAATCAGAAATTGTTGTGGCTTGTGGCTTGTGGCTAACCAAGCAATCACATACTCAAAGCCCAAAATCCAGCAAGCCAAGCCAAGCTCAAGTTGGCCTCTTTGGTCTTTTGGCTCGGTTTCGAAAGCGACGACTTTGCGCATGCGCATGTCTCTCTCTCTCTCTCTCTGTCAATCTCTCTGTTTTGTTCTCTCTCACATATGGTCATGTGTGACTCTGCAACACTTTGCAACACTGGCCACATTTGAAAAAACTTGAACTGATAAGACAATTGACTGTTATCAAATTGTGTACTTTTTAAAACAGCTTTTACGAGTCTTGAAATAAATCTGACAGGAACTTATGGTGTGCTTAGAAAATGACACCAAAATAAATGTAATTACTTTTCAGTGCAATTAGAAAAGACCAAATAATCATATTTAGTCCTGTATTTAGCTGCTGAAAATAATTAAATAATTATCTTGGTCTGTTTAAATTTGTTCTGGGTTTCCCCAATTCTTTTTTCTCCTTTTTTCTACTCCAAATGAAACGGAATGTTTTAATTTTTCTGAGTCCCCTCCATTCTCGCAATAAATGTTGTAGTTTTTTTTCAATTAAATTATATGAATATTATAAACTATCTAAATATTGGTATAATAATATAAGTAGCAAAAAGCTATTATAAGAATTATACATAAATTAGACATATTCTTTTCACATTTTACAAAAATCCATTCTGAAATTAAGAAATGTTAACCCTATCGGATAAAAGGGCGTAACCTTCAATTTTAAAAAGTTACTTTCTGAATAATAAGGTGAAGAAACTATATCCAAAAAATATGACGATTTCTTAAATTCGATTTTTTCGATTTTTTCCAAGCACAACATTTGTAAATTCAATTTTTCTATAGTTTGGTAGCTATTTTTAATGTTTATCAAAATCTATAAGGAACATTAGTCAAATGATTTCAAATATGATGAGATATTTAAATAAAGTCGAAGTATCTTCAAGTCCATTTGCCCGTATTTTAAAGTGCTAACTAAATGGATGTTTATCAAACACTGTCAAGCGAATCTTTGGTGAGAAAACTGAAATACAGTCGAATTATCTTAAAATTGAATTTCCTATTGTTTTAAGTGTTTAGCTAAATGTAATTTTGACCAAGTTCAGATGTTTATCAAACACTGTCAGACGCATTAATCAAATGATTTGAATTAAGATGGGATACTTATATACTGTCGTGTTAACTTAAGGCCAATTAGCCAATCCTTTTAAGTGCTATCTAAGTGGATGTCTATCAGACTCTATCAGGGTCATTATACAAAAGACTTTAATAAAATTTAGATATTTAAATAAAGTGAATTATCTTTAAGTCGATTTGTTTATCTTTTGAAGCGCTAACTAAATGGATGATTATCAAACTCTGTCAGGCTCATTAGACAAAATATTTTCTTACCTTTTTAGGTACTAACTAAATCGATTATTTTTCAAAGCCGAGTCAAAAAACATTCAACAATTTTTCAGTTTATATAATAAGCGAATCTGTTTAATATCACGCAAAATGTTCGCTTAAGGCCGTTCTAACTCAGACGACAACAAGTGGACTAACTGGAACTGACGCTGGCTTTGTGGATGCGATACTTTTGCACCGCAAACAGAGCGCCCTCCTCCGAGGTCAATTGTGTCAGGTATTTGTCCTGCAGGAAACAATTCGTCTCCGCATTTAGACGATCCTCCACAAATGCAAAATGTAAAACGGCATTTGGCACACAATTCAGCTCCAGCAGTGTTTCTGTCGGCGGCAACACCTTCTTCGGCGGAATGGTGAACAATTGAAACTCTTCGCTGGGCTTGGTAAGAAAACCACGCACAAATTCCTCCACCTTGGCAAAGAATTCATGCGGCTTGAAAATGCCCTGGAGCACATAGCGATCAGGAAATTGTATGCGCAGCACACAATCCTTGTACTGATTCAGTTTGGTCAACATTGCCGTCTGGCGATTCAATTCACGCAGATTCGCTGTGAGCAGCGGGGCATCCTCGGTCCCGGATGCGGTGCGCTTTAAATCTCGCAACACCATTTTCAAATCGTTGACGGTCAAATCGAAAAATGAATCGGGCAAATCATCATTGTGCCGATTGGCGGCATCCAACGAAAAGAGTATGGCATTTCGTGGTCCAATTATATTGACCACTGGTGGTGGTCGCCCAGCATTTTCATCCTCATCCTCATCGTCGTCGTCCTCGTTTTGATCACCCTTTTTGGACTTATGCAGCGTGTAACCCGAACTGCTGCCCCAATCATATTTAGGCTGCTCGGCTTCAGCGCTTTTCTCTGCCTCAACTGCAGCATCTGTTTTCTCTTCAGATGATTTCTCGCCGGGCGCTGAACGCTTCAGCGATTTCAACATATCATTAGTGAGGGCAAAGCCACCACCACCAGCACCACCTATGGTCGAGCGTGAAGTGCTGGGCTGATCGTCATCATCAGCTGCCTTCGACTTCGCCTCTGAAGGTGGCTTATAAACATTGGCCTGAATCTTCAGCTCCTCCGGCTTCTTGTCGACCAGTCGCATAATGGCGCGTCCCTCGATGATGCCCAGCGATTTGAGCGTCGTCTGCTGCATACGCTCCACACCCACCACCTCGCTACGCATATAGATGATAATGGGACTTGCATAGGCCTCAATCTGTTCCGAGCACAATTGTTGCACCACATGCCAAACGCTGCTGCCGGGTGCAAATTCACCCTGTTTGCGTGCACCGTCCGTCAACTGGATGCAAACGAGAACGTTGCTCAGAGTGCGTCGTTTCTCCGTCGTCTCCATTTCCAGCACACAATTGTTGGGCAGTCCGCTAAAGCGGAATTGTTGCGTCAAACTGAGCTCCTTGTTGTGGAATTTCAAGCAATGTTCGTCACTGTCGAAGCCATGCTTGCCGCTCGCCGTCTCCAGTATCTCCAGCAGTGTCATGTCGGGCTTAACTCCGACATGCTGTCGCCGTCCATTCGGCATCAAAATTGTGACGCGTTTCTCCATTTTCCCAATCTTCTCCAACAAGAAACAAAACTCAGCTTGGCGTCGTCGTCGCTCTCAGTGAAGCCCTATTTGGGGTTGCATTATGTGAAAAAATATATTTAATTTTCAAAAAGAAGAAATGTTTACACTGCTGTCAGTGTCACCTCAAACTTTACTTGCTCCAAAAAATGAAAGAGAAACGACTTCTCACTTAATGCAATTTGTTGGCCAAAATTATGCCGGTCACCGTTTATGAAAGTTTAATCGTATATCGAATATCGCCGGGAGTTGGTTCAATGAGCGAGCAACGCTCTCAGCTTATGGATCATTTATTTTGCTATTTGAACACACACCTTTTTGGAATTGCACAACATTACTTAATTTCCTAAGCAATATTAATTATTAAATACTTGTATATTCTTAAAAATACATACATTAATTGCAGCATAATTAGTTAAAATAGTTAACCGATAATGTAACTGGTACTTGTGCTGTTGGAACTATCGATTATAAATTTGATAAGCTATCGTCACGCACATTGTACAATGGCACTGTTCGTAACAGCTGCTGCTGACAATAAATTAAAATAATAAATTGATCAATTAAATATTTGCATTTAACATTAGTAACTAATATACTAAACTTGTACACAATATTAATTTGCTCATCTGCTAATCGTAATTTAATACCGAAAACTTTTTATATTGATTAAGATACATACACACCTTACACACAACAGCTGGAATTTGAATTTAAGAGCTGCCAACCTGCTATCGATTATTGCTAAAATAAACTATCGTCAAGCGCCAAAACAGGTGTGAATCGCACTGATCGTGATTGCAGCTGATAAGGCGGCTGGCAATAAATTAAATTCCTTTAATTAATTGCATTTAACAATAATAAAATGTATACAAGACTTTTGCAGCATTTCGGCAACAATGTCAGGTAATAATCCCTAACAAAATAGTTCACAAATGGAGAATATCTGATTATATTTTGTTGTCAAGTGTTACATAAACGTTTTGTAAACTTTGCAGGTGCCTGGCCACAAAAACCACGCCAAAAGTGCAACCCATTAATAAAATAGTGATCTCGAATCGTGGAGAGATAGCATGTCGTGTAATACGCACAGCACGCAAGCTGGGTGTGCGCACCGTTGCCGTCTATTCGGATCCGGATGAACATAGTCTGCACACAGAAATGGCCGATGAAGCTTATCGCGTGGGAGAAGCCGCCTCGAATTCATCTTATTTGCGTGGCGAGCGCATCCTGGAAATAGCTAAAAGATCTGGTGCCCAAGCCATACATCCCGGCTATGGTTTCCTCTCGGAGTCCGTGGAATTTGCAGAGCTGTGCCAAAAAGAGGGTGTCATCTTTATGGGACCCCCAAGTTCAGCCATACGAGATATGGGCATCAAGAGCACCAGCAAAGCGATTATGGCTGCTGCCGGTGTGCCCATCATTAATGGCTATCATGGCGACGATCAGTCCGATGAGTGTCTCCAGGCAGAGGCCAAAATTATTGGTTTCCCGCTGATGATCAAAGCGGTGCGCGGCGGTGGCGGCAAAGGCATGAGAATCGCTGAGAAACCGGAAGATTTTCTCGGCGCTTTGAACTCGGCACGCACCGAATCTTTAAAGTCCTTCGGGGACAGCTCTGTGCTGCTGGAGCGCTATGTGCGCTCTCCGCGCCACGTTGAGGTTCAGGTCTTTGCAGATCAGTACGGCGATGCGGTTTATCTGTGGGAACGAGACTGTTCCGTGCAGCGGCGTCATCAGAAAATCATCGAGGAGGCGCCAGCGGTAAGCTTTCTTTATCTATATATATATATATAGAAATAATAAAACATCTCTGAAAACTGCCAAAAAGTAGCGTAAAAAATAATAGCACCACTTACGAATTTTTTGTACAAATTATATTATAATTATAATTATATTATGCACACTTGAAAATTGGTGCGATAAATTTTTGCGTTCCACAAAAACGTATTATTAAGTTTCTTCAACTTACTAACTTAAAAAAAATGACATATTTGAAAACATTTATTGTAAGAATGGTTATATTATTAATATCATTATTTATATCATATATCTGATTATTTTTTTCGCAATTATAACTTCACTACTTCCTTTTGCAGCCTGGTCTGTCGGAGGAGCTGCGCCGTGAGCTGGGCGAGGCTGCTGTGCGCGCTGCCAAAGCTGTGGGCTATGTGGGTGCCGGCACCGTTGAGTTTATACTGGACAAGGAGGATCTCTCCTTTCACTTTATGGAGATGAACACGCGCCTCCAAGTGGAGCATCCCATCTCCGAGATGATAACCGGCACCGATCTGGTCGAGTGGCAAATTCGTGTGGCTGCTGGTGAACCATTGCCACTGACTCAATCGCAGATCTTGCGACGGGGACACGCCTTCGAGGCACGCATCTATGCGGAGAATCCACGTGGTGGTTTCCTGCCCGGAGCTGGACCACTGCGCTACTTGAGCACCCCCGAGCCCAGTGCTGATGTCCGTGTGGAGACCGGCGTCCGAGAGGGCGATGAAGTCTCTGTTCACTACGATCCCATGATTGCCAAACTGGTTGTCTGGGGCGAGAATCGCACGCAGGCACTCAACTCTCTAATTGCACGCCTGGGCGAGTATCATGTGAGTATGGGTGAGATTGGGTGTGTCCTTTATATTATTATTATTATTATTGGGTGGCTGCTAGTTCTATTGTGCCCACTACTGAGACTCTGATCAATCCTAATTCCTCCACGAATGTGCAATGTCGTGTTGTTGTCGGGTTTCTATAAACTCCGAATTTAAAACATATTTCTCCGGGGCAATACACTTCTAGCACTCTGCTTTGATGTGCTTTGAGGATTCTTTCTCTGTCGCAGAGTCCTGTTCGGGGGGGAATTTTTCTAAGATGTTCTTAATTTTATTCTCATTTCTTGTTTCTAAAAATTAGAGCTTCTATTATCTAGAACTAATAATAGAAAATAATGGAATAATAGCCAATAATTCCAAAAAAAAAAAAAGAAAGCCATTATATTAATACACATATATTAATTATATCTGTGTTTTGAAGATTTCTGGTCTCGATACGAACATCAACTTTCTCATCGATCTGGCCTCGCATCAGGAGTTCCAGCTGGCCAATGTGCACACTGGTTTCATTGATGAGCACTTTGACACACTCTTTGCCCCAATTGTCGTCAAGGAGCAGCAACTGAGCCAAGCTGCTCTCGCATTGATCTTCAATGAGTTGCAGGCTGCCAGCAGCAATGCAAGCGGCAGCCAGGATCCCTTTGCGGATGCCACAAATATGCGTCTGAATTACGCGCTAATTCGCAGATACAATTTGAAGACAAACGACAAAGGTATTTAAAGCACGCTGATTAAGGTTAGATGCTCATTCTTTGTTTCATTTTAGTTTACGCTGTGGAAGTCAAGTATGATGCTGGTGACATTGAAATTCGCGTCGATGGCGGCGCTTGGCAAGTGATTAAAGCCGAGCGTGTTGAGCAAGGAAAACGCTTGAAAATCCGTGCCAATATCGATAATAATATTTCGACATACAATGCCAACATTGATGGCGCAAATCTGACATCTTCCTGGAGGTAAGTCCCCTTACGAGATACTCTTGTTTATTAAACTTATGTTTGTTAAATTTCTCGCTTAGCATGGCAAATTGGATTTAGAGCTGGTGCAGCCCAAGTTCCTGAGCGCCCAGTCGGATCAGCTGGGTAGCGGTGGCTCCCGAGTGATTGCACCCATGCCTGGTGTCCTGGAGAAGCTCCTGGTTAAGCCAGGCGATAAGGTTAAGAAGGGCGACAGTCTCGCTGTGCTTATAGGTAAGATAAAAATAATAATATAACCTGATTTGTAAGCTAAACAGCTTTATTTTTTAGCCATGAAAATGGAGCACATTTTGAAGGCGCCCAAGGATGCGACCATCAAGTCCGTTGGTGGCGCCGAAGGCGATAATTTGGCCAAGGGTGCAGCTGTCATCACCTTTGTTGATGAGGAACCAAAGGAGGAAATGTGATTCGACTGGAGATATTGGGAAATTTGTTGCATTTATGCACAGCATTTGAATTCTTTTACATTTATTACTGTGCCTTTAATTGATCCTTGATCAGATTTAAGTTTAAACCATGTGCATTTATTAGTTTTAAGCGTAAATATTTCCATTTAATGGAGAATTGTTTTGTTTTTTTGTAGCTTGTCCATTCACATTAAAAGAAATGGGTTTAATTTTTATCTCATGATCCACTCAAAGTGCTTTAAATACTAGCTATATACAAAATTCCTTACACAAGGTGGTTGGTCGAGGATTTTGTATTTTTTGGACCGTTTTCATTCGAACTCCGACTGAAATTCTGTAAGGGTTTGGATTTTAGACTCCCTTTACCTTGAACACCAATTGATTGAGTTGATTCTTGTGTGATGTCCTCCAAATATCTGCAAGGTTTTTGCCAAGTTAGAGGTATTCTACAACATCAATTGTCCTAGTCTTGCCTTATCATTTTTTGTTTTCTGAAGCACTACACATTTAATAGTTCAGCCTACGGGTATGCTTTAAAATGTTAAATTGAGTTGCAGATGTTTTCCTAAAAAGAAATTGCCTATTTGGCTAAGCCCAAAAGTGTGCTACGCAATTTTTTATGCTGCAAAATAGATTTAATTGTGCCGCCCGAAAGTATGCTTTAAAATATATTAAATGTCCAATGTCCTCGAACTATGCCCAATTTATGCCATATAAATAAATTTAAAAAGTCCCAAAACATATCTCACATATATATTTCAAAATTTGATAAAAATTAGAAAAAAAAATGTAGTTTTGATTTATTCAATTAATGCATTCATCAATCACTTCACAGGCATACATATGTAAATATGTAAATTAAAATACAGTAACAGGTTTTTTTGTTTTTTGTTCTTAGATTTTTCAAATTTTTCTATTGTTGTTGGTGTGATTGTAAAAAACAATAATGAATGGATAATTATTTGCTTACATTTCGCGTTTATTTTGCAACTTAAAACATAATAATTTAATAAATGTTTAACAAATTTCACTTAATACAAAAAACACTAAATAATTAAAAATATATATATATATACTTAGTATAAACATAATCAAGTTTACTTTATGCTCTCTCTTTTTTTTCTTGTTTTTTTCTTTTTTTTTTATATAGTCCACATTTGTCTATCATCTCTGAAGTTTTTATACTGTTTTTTTTTAATTTTATATATATATATATATTTTTCTTTCGTATTTCAACGGATTTTTGGGGAAACGCTTTTTTTAAGGGGGCGACACTTGTGGCATGTGGCATGAGTAGATGCAATTTGGTTTGTTAATTGTTGTTGCTTGCCTTAATCAAAAATTGTTTCCAGCTGAGCCTTTTTTCTGACAACAAAACTGCCGAATTTTTTTACTTTCTTACCTAAATATGTAATTTGTATGTATGTATTTATGTTTGTATGTATTTGTGTATTGTTTTTGTTATTTGTTATTTTGTTAGTTCCATTTGTTTAGATTGCCCGCTTTCAATGCGTAATACATCATTTATATATACTATATATAAATACAATCATATCTCGTGCAACTTAAACCAGGGGGAGGGGGTAATGTTTTTTTTTTTTGTGAATCAATGTTTGTAATTTTTGTTTTTAGTTAATTATAAAGTACGATAACTATTTAAACACCATTTCTGTTTACTTAATATTTCCTATATATTTTTACCGTACTTTCTTCTCTTCCTCTTGCTTTGCCCGCCTCTGACTTCGTCTTAGTTAATCGTTTATCGCTTATTGTTTTTGCTGTTTTAAGCGCTTTTGTGGCTGTTAAATGTTAATTTTTTTTTTAATTTTAAGTCTCTGTTTTTAAATATTTGTTGCCCCACTAAAAACCACTTGTTGGTTGCTCACAAGTTGTTATTGTTGTTGTTAATATTGTTATTCTTAATTTTTGCGATTAGTATTTTATTTTTTTTATTGCAAAAAAACTTTTCAGTTGGTTTTTCTATGCATTTTTTTTTTTTAAATTAAGTTTTTTTCCACTGTTGAGTTGAGCTCAGCCGCTCCCGTTATTGTTGCTGTGGATGTTGTCGCTGCAGTTATGTTATTGGCTGCCGTTGTTGTTGTATCTGTTATTGTTATTAGTGCTGTTGTGGTGGAGTCAACTGCAACTGTTACCGCTGCTGTTGTTCCTGTTGTTGTTGTTGCTGTTGTGACGCTAGACACTGTTGTTGGTGCTGCTGTAGTTGTTGTTGCCTCTGTTGTTGTTAACATTTCGTCGGCTTCCTCCTCCTCCTCTTCCTCCTCTTCCGCATTTCCAAACACAATCTTTTTCTTCAATGACCTTCTTCGCTCTTTCCGATGCGACGACTGCTATTAAATGAAAAAAACAAGACAAAACGAATGAAAATGAGTGTTGATAAAACTTATTCTTCAATTTGTGTTGCGGGGGATAGAAACGTAAACGAGGCGCGTGCAACACTTTTGAGTGCGCTTTTGTAAGCAGAAAACAGCTAAGTGTGTGCATGGCTAGATATATGTACAGGTGTGTGTGTGTGTGTGTGTGTGTGTCAGTGTTGTGTGCCTGAAGCAATTTTAGCTGGAAAAAATCTAGAAAACTCTAGTATTAAATGTGGCGCATAACAAATGTGTCAAAATATATATAGATATATATATGTGATGTATATATATATATTTATATATTTGTATTACAACAAAAAAAAAGGAAAACAAATTTACAATTGTGGGCGTTGTTGGGTTCAATACGAATTAAAAATTGAACAACTCTAACTAACTTGGCGGCAAATCAAATTAAGCGGCTGTTCGAACTGTTGTTGCTAATATCACCACGTTGTTGTTGTTGTTGCTGCTGCTGCTGTTGTTGTTGTTGTTTTGGTTGTAGTTGCAGCTGTAGTTGATGTTTTTGTAGTTGTTTCGGTTGCTGTTGTTGCAGTTGTTGTTGCAATGGCGGCATTAAAAGCTCCGCTGCCGGCGGCAATTTACCTCCACGATTCACACGATTTCGGCTGCCCTGCGCACAGAAGCATAGGTAGTGGGGGAAGAGGGGGGACAACAAAAATGACATAGCGAAACATCGAAGGAGAGGTGGAGAAGAAGAGTTTCATTCGCATAGTTGTTGAAATACAGAGAGAAAGAAAGAAATTAGAACAAATTTGTTTACCACATGGTGTATATATATAAGTGGTGACTTTTTGAGGTAACAGTCTCACGAGCGAGCGCAAGAGAGATGACATGAGATAGGTATGCTTTGCTGAGTGCGAGGGAATCGCATTTGGCAGCATTTGGCGGGGAGTTCAAATCAAAATTGAAGCAATAAATCTTTAATAATAAAAACACATTCTTCAATCTTTCAATTGCACCTATTCAAATAAAATATATAAACACAAGCAAGTGTCAAAAAAAACAAGTACGAATGCAGTTGTCGATTGAGCTCGACTAAGATATACCCTGCACTCAGTTGTTAAAAATATTTAGTTCTATTGCCAAAATTTCCCTTTAAAAAGGTTTGCACACCCAAATACGGGCCTTCTCGGAGTGCACTGCTTTCTGCTAACAAAATGTGCTTTGGGAATTAGCATTTTAAACCGTTTTCAATTGGTTCACAGGATATAAAAATCGTCCTTCTCGATTAAACTGAGTCTTAACAACTCAAGTCAAGCTTGTTAGCTCAAAAATGAGAGGCATTATTGTCTTGCCACCAACTTTATATAGTTACACCATGATTTTTACCACATGTTGTCTGTTGTCAAGTGTAAAAATTGTTAAAGTGTTGTTTTGTTTTGTAAGAGGAACTCTTCTAACCGGGAGAACTACCAACTAAAAATACAAACGTAAACTAAACCTTAACCTTAACTGAGTTCTAATTTACCTTTTCCATGGAGATTATAATGTGATCCAAGCTATTGGTGAGTCCATTTATGTTGGACTCCGTGTTGTTGCCGCCCGTCTCCTGGGCACTGCTCTCGGTTTCACTGTTGCCGCCGCTGCCACCGGCACTTGTTGCTGCCACATTTACGCCACCCGTCGAGGCATAGGCGTTGAACAGTTGACGCGAGAGTCTCGGCTTGCCACTCCCACCAACAACATCCGAGGAAGAGGTGGAGCTGGAGCAGGTGCCCGCTGGCAGCGTTGACGCTGAGGTTGGCGTCGATGAGCTGGGTGCCGGTCCCGGCCAGCCGCCAATTGTTGGGATGATCGTCGTTGCTAGTTTATTATCCGGCTGCTCATTGAGCGTAGTTGCATCTGTACCAGTTGCAGTTGCAGCTGGCGTTGCTGCTGCGGTTGCTTGCTGCTCCGTTTGCTGTTTGTTGTCATCGTTGGATTCCAAATCGGACTCGTTGTTCTCCTCCTGATCCTGCTGGGCAACGCAAGAGAGAAAGAAGTTAATTGTTAATTATTATGTTTATTTTTAGAGTTATAGTTTTTTATTTTTGAATAGGCACCGTCGACGTTGGTTTCTCGCTCACCTCCTCCGGGCACAGTTCGTAGGCCATCGACCATGTGTTCTTGGCCGATTGCGAACGTTCCAGCATATAGCCATTGGTATTATCATTGCTTTGCGCGGGCGGTGACCACGAATAGGAGTTGTATTGGCAGCCAATGCCACGTTGTCGCTCCAACTCATCCTGCAGCCATTCAACGGCCACGCTCCAATGCCGACTAATTGTTGGATTTGTGTTCAACATTTGCAACGCTATCGGTGACTTGTGGAACAGTTGCGTCAAACATTTGATTATTTGATAGGCACGCTTCTGATAATGCGTCTTCGCCCGCTGTATCGTGTCCAACAGACCCTCGCGCTCCTCGGCGACACCATTAAGTGCATTGTGGATGCGATGATGTTGCCACGAATCCTCAATCAACAGTATGTTCAACAGCAAATCTGTGTGGTGCCGCATATCGTGGCAATAGGCATAGCCACATTGCCACAACAGTTCCGTGAGCACGGCACGGGAGAAGTGTGGATTCTCCCAGCTGCAATACTGCAACAGTTTCAATCCCTCGTCGCCAACATTGGTGTCCTCGATCACCTTTTTGATGTAGCTGCAAGCGAGCAATAAAAAAATACCAAAAGTTAATCAGCTTTTTTGTGTATTTACAGATGAAATCAAAATAATAATAAAATACAAAATCTTTATATTCATTGAGAATTATATTCATTCTTTCATAATCCCTTCGATTCCTTGCAGCATTTTACTCTTCGATATATCTCCTCACACTCCTATTTTATCTATTCCTTTTTATTTATCTTCTATTTTGGGCTGTTTTTAGCCAAGTGTCGAAATATTTAAAGCTGTACGAGTTTATTAATAGTTTCTGAGATCTGAGATAATAAAAAATCTTCACTACTTATAACTATCCCAACTTGCAATCTTGTCTTTAATATTGATTGCTTTTGTTCAAATAAAATTAGCTAAATATTTTTAAACTATTTTGAACTATTATTTTGATTGCGACTGTAGATGACTTACCTGGTGCGATTGAAGAGTATATCCATGCACTCACTGGAGAGCGGCGTCATCTCCTCCTGGGCAATGCTCGCATCCTTGTACGGATTGGGCAGTGGTCGACCATTCTGATTGGAGCTCTGGCATTTATCGCTGACATCGCTGCAACGCACCAGATGCGAGACAACCTGATGCAGCTTACTGAACTCGGGATACTGATACTTAATCGATGGACCGGGTCCGTCATCCATGGCCACCTGCATAAACTGGACGGGCACGTTCAGCTGGCAAAATATACAGATTAGCAATGGAATACAATCATTGAGGAGATTAGCGATTACCTTGAGTAGCTGCTGCTTCTCGCGTGTGCCCAGGCCCACATACATGCTGAAGAGGCTAAAGTAGTGCGGTAAATGCTTGCCATAGTCAGCCGCCTCAGATTTGAGCAGACGGAGCACACTGATCAGGACCTGTTCGCACAGATTGCTGCCCTCATAGCCAACGAGCGGCTCATCATTTATGGCAAAATGGCAAAAGAACACAACCAGCTTGACGAACACGGTGCGCACCTCTGGCGATGGTGCCATCAATATATATTCGCCCAAACGCGATGGGGGCGAGAGCAGCGCATGATTCGCAAACCATTTGCGCACCAGCGACGAGGAACGTATGTGATGTGAAAGCGTGTCATACCTGCACATAAGAAAATAATCCATAAATAAATATTGCGTAATAAATAACAAAACATTATGGTAGCGTAATCATAGCCTAAGCCAGTCTTTAGGGTGACCTTCCCCAACTGATAAATAATATATGCTTCACCATAATCTCGTAGTTCACATTAGAGTAATAAGAGGAAATATTGGATGCATTAGATGAGGAGATACTTCTATGAAACCAAACACCATAATATCGTACAGCAATGGGTCACTGACCCTTGGAGCTGTGGGCTGTGGGACATCCCCGGGGAAAGTACACCATTGATATTGATTTCATGCTGAGTTAAGTGCAATAGGCAGGTGTGCAGACTTTAATTTAAAACGTTATTAACGGATACACGGATACACTCATTTTATCCAATAGTCACGCAGCATTAAATGCACTCGAGAGAACGATGATTAAGTCAAAAGTAGTTCGTGAGGTCAGCTTTAATCTAGACCAATTCGGATCAGACAAGAGGCTTGCTCTAAGATGGAGAGAATGGGGTGCAGTCAGACCTAACAGAACCAGAACCATATTGTGGCATATGAAGACGGCAACAACTGAAGAGCAAACCTGGAATTTAAGGCAGGCAGAGGCACCAGATAAGGTCTAAGACAAGCCTGTCTTTTAGACAGCTATAATCAAAAGCGATTAAAGCAAATAATACCCAAGGGAGACTTCGAGTACTCAGCGGTCTCTGGACAGAACAAAAAATTAGACTAAGAAGTTAACTAATTGAACTGGGTAAAGTCAGCAGTGACCTCTTTCATTGAGAAAGAATTCTCAAAGCCCATCAAAGCAGACTGCGGCGCCTTAGCTGGCAAAAGATGTAGTATCCCAAAGGGAAACATATTTTAGATGCGCAGCATATAGAAGCCCTAAACATGACAGAGATTCCCACATTCGTACAGGAATTGGAATTAATGGTAGAGTTACTGGCTCAGCAGAGAGCACGATAGAGCTAACAGCTCGCACTACATGAAACCACCCAGCAATAATAGTAATAAATATCCATTATTGTCTTCTTACAACTCACCATTCGATGACTGGACCACGCAGCGATTTCCTTGTGCGAAATCCAGTGTGGAACAGAAACTGTGATGCCAATTGTACGCCCAGCAGCGATAGCTCCTCAGCAGCGGGTGTCTGGCAGGGCAATAAACAAAATTGTTAAAAAGTACACTCAGCAAAAGTCTTTCTAATAAATAATATTCTTTTCTGAGTGGATTCATTTAGTGTACAACTTACAATCTTATCGCTGCGCGTCGAGGGAATACTGCAACTGACCAGCTTTTTAATGAAATTGAAAAACTCCACCGAGAAAATGCTGCGCGAATGCAGAAAACGAATATTCTGATGTCTGCAAGCGAAGGAGTTAAAGAGATTATAAAATATCGACAATTTACATATATTTATAAAAATATGACGCACCTAACGCTGCGTTCGATTGGCTTTGGTAGCGGCAGCACCACATTGCGACTCTCGGTTAGCGACAACTGCTCTACGCTGGTCTCGAACTGTTTGGGATTTTGATCGCAGCGCGTGTAAAATAGCATATAGGCATTCCACCAGCGCTTCTGGCGGCGATATTGCATCCGCTTCAGATTGTTGTCGTAGATCTCGCCCATATAGTCGCCGCCGAAGCATTGTAATTTCATTTCCTCATCCTCGTGCATTTTGCATTCGGTTACCTCGCCATCATCGAACTTGTACCACTGACACTTGCCATTCGCTGGGTTTCTGCAAAAGGCAATCAATTCATTAACAATTATATATTGAAAATTGCGTATTAGTCAATGCTTACTTGGAGACAATGTAGCTGAAGTAGTGGCCACCGGATGCCTGCCCGCTGTGCACCACAATGCCGGTCAGTTCATATTTTGTTGTTTCAACACTTGTTTGACAATTATCACCCACTTCCACAACTTCGCCCTCTAGCTTAGCTAGGCCGGAAACTGAAATAAAAACCAGTAATATTTAATTAATATATTACTTACTCCATAATAAAAATCTATTTTTGGTAGAGTTCCAATTTTTTATAAGCCATAATCAGCTTATGAGTAAGAAAATAAATAATATAAATATGTATATATAAAAAAAAGTTATTGATTTATTGCCTTTTCAAAAAAAATATATTGCAAAAAAAGACGAACCAAATTTGAAAATTCGAATAGAAATGTATTATAATGAATGAAGATGTAATATTTTCGTGTTATAATGGTAAGGAGGTGTTTATGTAAGACAATTGTCGAACTAGGATCGACACACAGAGGCGCAAAAACAAGTACTCAGCAGATTCGTCTTTGTTCTTAGTTAAATGACCCCCATTGAGTCGAGTATGTCTTTGCTTAATTTATTGGGAATTCGGCGCCATGAATCCTGAATAACAACCCAAAGCTCTTCGTTATTCCTTCTACATAAAGTTTTTAATGATAGCCCAAAGACTTTCGATTGGTTTTAGATATGACGTCAACCAAATGGTCATGCAAAACACTTCCGAGCTCTTTTACTGGTATGCGTTTAATGCTCTACTTTTTATATGGCAACAGAATTTCATTGACTTTATGTTTTAATTGAAACATCATTTTTGTTACTTAAAAAATCACTTTTCTAAAAGACTTTTTTTTATGTAATGGGATTATTTAATTTACTGCTGAGGAAGTCAAATATTTAATTTAATATATTTTACTACCAATCATAAGGTTCTTAAGGTATAGATAATTTGTTGGAAGAAGACCTGCAATAAGGGAATTTCAACCCATGTGTATAGGCAACATCATACTTTTAATCACTTTACAAAAAGAACAAAAAGAAAACTGTCTTTCTGCTAAGTGCTTCATGTATTTTGCATTTTGTTTGAACATTAAAATAAGTTTCCGATTTAACTCATATAAATTATGGTTTTTAACTTATTAGTTATTCTTTTTTAATAAAATTGTCTATTCTGTGTGTTGTAACGAATTAAAACAAATGCGTTTTTTACAATTTGTGCTAAACTGATGGAAAAACACGAACAGTGTCGATAATAGTGATATTAGTTTTAACAAGTGCTGCAAATCTCACCTGTGTAGGGCTCCATATCGAGTATACGCGGAAATTCAAAATAATCATTAAACTTAATCGCACAAACGCGCTCGTAGTCGTATTCAAAGCGTTTCAATTGTATGGCTAACACGGGCGGCAGTTTCTTCACACATAGCCGCTTAATGGTAACTACCTGAGGGGCACCAAAGAGATGTTAACATTATAAGAATCTTGTATAGAAAGATTAACTATTGGAACTTACTTTTTTATCACATTTATCACAATGGTATGCATCAGCTCCCTCGAGCAGCTCTCCCTTGACATACTGCTCCAGAGATTCGGTTAATGAGCTATGATTCCTAATATCAACACTAAATACGCTAAATGGTTCCTCTTTGGAGTAGCGATGTGGGCACTCTTGGCAAATCTTCTGATCGCTAAAAGAGCCGCCCAACGTTGCATTCATCAGTTGCGTGTAGCCCAACGCCTTCAGACCCTCATCGAGGCTCTCGAACAGCGACATAAAGAACTCAACGGCATCCTGTTGTTCGCGTAAATTCACTGGCTCGCCTTGTAATCTATTTAAAATAAAGACGGGATTTATTATTATCATTTATTTATTAATATTAATAATTAATGTCAACTAAAGTCAGTCGAAACAAAACTAGTACAAAAAGTAAAAAATAGATTTATTATAATATATGTAATATTATAATTTAAATTAAATATTTATGAGACACAAGAATTCTGGTGGTATTTAAATTAGATTAAAAAAGTAGCTAGTAAGAAGTATTTAATTTATAATAATGATAGAAATAGAGAACTTTGAATTGATTACATGATAAAGTCTACTGTATTCATTACAGAGTAGTCGAAAGAGACGTAATTTATTAACAATTAGTAAAGCGATTAAGAGAAAGTGCGAAGAAGTAAACGGTTACATCTCGATTGGGAACAGAAAATATGTTTGGCTCATTAACGCAGCAAAATCGATATTACCATGTAGTAATTTAACTACAAAAATATCATAACATAACACGAAGATTAACTAGGTATGAAAAGTAATTAAGGAGAAGTCTGTCTGTGGACGGAGATAGTACAATCCAAACGTAGCAACGGAGGCCAATTAGTAACAAAAAATGTTGTACAGAGTCCAATCTGGGTTGGATCCGAATATTGAATATAAGGGTTATAAAATTCCTTTGGGAAACAAAAAACTTGAAAGTCTTTGTTGACAGTGAATTTAATATGACTATCACATTTTAATTTATGGTCAAGAAGTAATTATTAAATTTATTTCATTCAATCTATCAAGTGGCAACCCGTCGAGTATGTCTGGCGAGAGTTTCGATCAAATGAGATGACCTTGCACTTAGAGCAGTTCAATTGCAGCAAAATTCTTTTACATTGAGAGGTCATATCATTATATGTGAGGCACAACTTGACGTCATCCGCTTATAGTAGTACGTAAGACTACAATACAACAGAAGGAAGTTCTTTAATAGGTTAAAAGGCACTGGACCCAGGTGACTGCCCTGTGGTAGAGGCCAGGGGCGACTAGGATAGCTCTAGAAGCCGATGTATTGAATTTGTTTTGAAGACAATTTTAACTCACTTGAAGTGCGTCCAGAGGCCGCGTGGCACATAAAACTGCAACGCACTGTGCCCCAAGTGGGCGAATATGGCCTGCACGTGCTTCAAGATGACCACATGGTAATTTTTGCGCACATCGGCGGCACCACCAGTGGCATCATCCAGGGACGTCGATGCCGCCGATGATGTTGATGCAAGCGAGGGCATTGGGGCGGGTCCAAAGAACGAGGGGCCGAGACTGGCGCCACTGTTGCTGTTACCGCTGTTATTTAAATCGGAGTCGCCGCTAAAGTCTTCGTTGTCATTGGTGGCGGCACCGTGCGCCTTGAGGATACCCACACGCACAGCGGGCACCATATACAGCTGTTGCAGCACCGAGTTCATGTAGCACGTGGCACCGGCATTCTTAAGGCCACAGAAACCTTTCGCTGCCCGCGCACCAACCGGCGGCCAATAATCCCATTCGCGCAACGGATCCGTATCTAAAATGGTAATGATATTAATAATAATAATAAATTAATAAATTGTACAGATATTGATAGCTGACTAAGAAGAAATCTGAATATAAATTGTATAAATTATAGATAATAATAGGTGATAAAGAAGAGTGCTTGGGCCGAGATCGGTAACTTTTGGGTATTATTCGATCGTTATATATTTTTAAACATATATAGCAGGTTTGGTGGTAATAGTTTATAAAAATACGTTTTTTGTTTAAATAAATCTGCATTTATTTGCAAATCTTAACGAAATTTGTGAGCAGGTCAATAATATGTTGATCTGCATATGGTATACGAGAACTGATATTCTTTAGCTCTTGTTGTATCTGAGACCAGCATGTGTACAGTCAGGGACATGGATATCTAAACTGATCACTTATCTAAACATACACACAGCCCATTCGTACACATTTCTAATCTAAAAAAATGTGATTTCTATAATTAAGATAACTTTTGATAAAACATATCCTAAATATAATAGCTGGCGAATTCTTCTTGGCATAGGTAAAAATATAATTTAAAACCAATAACAAATAAAATGTCTGGGTTTGGAAGACTATATCTCTACAATTGTATCTCAGACTGAACACGAATAACTATTAATTAGGTCTGCACCGCACTCAATCTTATGCAACTTTCTTAATTATTGTTATTATTATTATGTGCAACTTACCCGTGCAAACGAAATCGATGAGTGTGTTGGTGAGTAGCTTCATATTAGGAACACAGAGCTGGCACAGAGCGATGAGGAGATCACAAGCGGCCGCAATTGTATGCGGACTGCGGCAGACGGGAGGTGGCACGGTGTCCATTCGCAGACTGCCATGCTTGCGTAAATGCAGATATTCGCGTGAGGCCGTAAACAGAAAGTCATCGATGAGCTCATGGATAAGTTCATTCAGCTGTGCCTTAGAATCGGGCATCAGGAAGAACATCAACTCCTTGGCCAGACACAGATGACCCTCCAGCAACTCCTCGTGAACCTGAGTATCCCCAGTGATTTTGACATTCTCGCGTATTTTACGCAACCATTTAATCTCATCACCGAGCAAATGTTCACCAATTTGCAGTGGCCAATTGTAGATGCAGCCGTAGGCCAAAGTGCGACACAGTATCGAAAAGAACTCCGCACACGTTGCCTCATATTGTGGCACCAACGTTTTCAACGCGCTCACCAACAAATTGACCATATAGACAAAGGGACGACGATCCCCGGCACAATAGGTGGAGGCCAAAAACAATTGTTCGGAGGCAACTTGACGCACATGTCGCATCGGATTCTTCAGCACAATGGATGTTATAAACTTGGGCCAATTGGCATCGTTACTCAGCGCCTCATTTGCGCTGGGATTGAGTATGAAGGAAATGGTCATCACTTCCAGTGCCTCCTTGCACATGCTAAAATCCTGACCATCCGGCACAATGGCATCATCCTCGAAATCGGCGCTTTTGTTGCTATTATTGCTGCAACTGCCCAGCGCCTGCAAGTTGCCACACGATGAGGCCCAGGCCAATTGGACGACCGCTTTAATGGTGCTAATATCTGGACAGGACCATTGCAACGTTGAACTAAACAAGGCACGACAACGTTCACCCTCGTGACTCGCGGAAAGCATCTCCGTGGCGAGAATCTCCGCCAGCTTGGCGGAAATGGCATGCAACGTGCCCTGTGCATTATTCGGCATTGTGGAAAAGTTCTGTTTGAGTATATCCACCTGTGACCGGGCGCCATTATCATAGTCACAAATCATGGGCTCATCGCCGACACGCGACAACACACTGCCCACAATGTAGAGGAAGAGTTTGGCCAGTCGCAGCACACCCTGGAACGAGGCACGTTTCGTATGCATATCGGCATTGGGCAGAAAATTGTTTTTCGTCAGCAATTCCAGCACAAAATGCGCACAACCCGAATGCATCCACGAAGATTGCACTTGGAGTGCTGCCTCCCCGAGTGGATCCAAGGCGGGTATTAGCAGGCCATGGAGCACACTCAAATTGTAGAGCACCTGCGCCGGCGCCGGGTGCAGAAACATTTGCTCCGGCGTGCAATCATCAGCGTTGAGAGCAGCATCACCGCCGACATCCTCCGGCTCCTTGGGCCCATCACCTGTGCTGGCGGTTGACTTGGGCACACGACACATCAGTTGCAGCTGGCGCATTGTGTGTCGATCGCAGGGCAACAGATGCAACAGCACCTTGGCGCTATCCCGCAGACGACCATGCTCCAGATCACTACCCAGCTGATACAGTTTGAGAAAGAATTCGGTGTATTGATAGTTCTGGGAGATAATCACACCGGGCAGCGTCGACTCCGATTCGACACGTTGCATATCCGGACAGGGTCTGGGTGGTGAGCCAGTGCTCGAATCACTCGATGAATCGGGACTGCTGGCGAGGCCAATGCCCACTGGAGTCAACTTCGCCGTCAATATCATCTTGTCGCGTATGGTGTATTGATAGAGTGGGTTGATTTCATCGGTGATTTCGATCAGTTCACCATTTGTATAGAAGAGATCCACTTTGATGTTGGTCGTCGCATTCGAGTTGGTCGTCGATGAGGAGGAACTGTTATTGCCCTTGATGCGCTTGAGAAGATTACGCTTGAATGCGGCCATTGTTTCATTGCTATGCGTCACAATTTCGAGGTCATCGATGGGTCGTCCGGGCGTCTGGAAACGTATGTAGAGACTAGTGTTCTTGCCACGCGTCACACGACTCAGGGGCAGATGAATGCGATCACCGCTAAAGGAACGATCACATTCCTTAATGTACTCCTGCAGCACCTTGATGATGCGACACATTTTCTCCGCCTCAATGTAACGCATTTTACTGTCCTTGGACTCATCATTGGCCGCATTATTCTCGGCATTATCCTCGACGAGCATTGTTTTGCCCAAGATCAGGATATTGCTATAATGGGTGCGCAAGCGGGAACAACATTCGCCAATGAACATTTCATGGAATTCGGTAATATGCTCCTGCAAACGTGGCCCCAACGCCGTGGAAACCTCTTTGAGCAGATCGATGGCCTTATTGGCAATCTCTTCGCCACCTGTGGTTATGACACGCCACAAATAATCCTTGCCAATCAAATCCTCATTATCCAAGATATAACCACGATGAATGGCCTTCAGCTTATCCTCCTTGGAATTGACAGCCTTGAAGAAACGCTCAAAACACTTGATGCCACTCTCTGTGAGCAAATGTGGATCCAATTGCAGTATGTTATTCTCAAAGAAATCCTTATTGATTCCGGGATCGAGATCCGGTTCCTCGCCCATCAGTTTGCCGAACCAGCGGAAACATTCCTCACGATCTGCCGTAAATACGGCATTCACAGCCAAACAATGCCAGATTTGTTTCGCCTGAAACAATTAAGCTATAAATAAAACTAATTAAGTAGAGGGAATAACGCACCTGATCGGCACAGAGCCAGAGCTGACCATCCTTTAGCAAAAATTTCAGGAACTCCAAACGTTCCGCAATCTGTGCATGATGCGGAAAACGGCCATCGATCAGAATTGTTGCCGCATCCAAAGTGGGCGTCTCATTGACCAAGGAGCGCACCTTTTCCATATACGCCGTCAAACTATTTGTGACGAGGATCACCAACGAATAATCATTTTGGAGTCGTTCAATGACCTGGAGCCGATTGGTGCCCGTCTGAGTGCGTGGCGCATGATTCGGTGTCATATCGTACAAACAGCAAATATCGCGAATTAAACGCAAGGCGGGCAAAACCCAAGAATCACCGGATTTCAGTTCACCGACGCACTTGTCCAGCCAAATGGTCTTCTGGGCATCTCGCTCCTGCGAGCAACTGTAGTCGAGTATTTTGACATGGGCGCCCAACGCCTGATCGAGCACCTCGGGCGGCACCTCCTGCGAGTGGGCGAGCGTCCAGAAGAGCTTCAGAACCTTCTGCGCCATCACGCCATTCTTATCGTCCTCGGCGAGACGGCGTATTAGCTCCAACAAACGTTCCCGCTGACGCTTATTCGCCGTCGTCATGCTGGCCTGCATTTTGGAGAAAAGATTAATAAAGATAATTGAGACCAAATTGCGCTGCGCGTCTCACCTGAAATGCCTCGAAGAGATGATCGAGCTGCTCGGGCGTAAAATCCCAGGCCAATTTGGCTAACAGATCGTGCATATTCTTAACGATTGCCTCATGTTTGCCCGCCTGTGCACGCCACACCGCATCCAAATCGTCGAGCGTTAGCGCCTGCTCCTTGATCAGAAAACGTATAATCTTCTCCAGCTTCTCCACATACTGGGGCTGGTGCAGTGAGTCCTTGAGCACAATGCCCAGTACATCGGATGACTTGATCCATTGGGCCATGCGTTCCGCTGTCAACCAATCCATTTCATCCTCGGGCAGATTGTGGGGCAACGGTTGCGACCGATGCGAATAGTAAGCGACGGAGGAGAGCACTTTATTAATTTCATTCAGTGCATTCATTTTGCCATTGAAACTGGACACTTGCAACAGACGTAATATCATCTTCAGGCGAAACATTTCCAGATCACGTATCAATTCCTCTTGACCAGACAAACGGCTGGCGAGAAAGCGGGCCGACTTTACAATACCATTGATATAATCGTTTCGGCCCTCGGGCTTCACCTCCCGCTTCAGTTCCTCATCCGTGAAACTGTCGAGCAGATCCAAGACCACATTCCAAGTGGGCATAAAGTACTTGGCAATCGTAGCTGGCGTTAAGAGTTCATAGCACTGACCAAATGGACGCAGCAGGCTGTGTATCAGCGCCAACGTCAAACGATTATCCTGTCCACCGGCATTCTCCGTCTCCACTTTCACCTTATTTGTAGCTGAGGATTGATTGCGCCTTAGCAACTCCAAGCCGCTATTGAAACGCTCGAGCAGATTATCAAAGCCGCCCAACTGGCCGAAGCGATTAATGAGATCGACGAGCCAACCACGTGGCGGTTTTGGTTCTGCCGGCGATTTGGCAAACATCTTATTGCTATCAAGCACACCCCAAATGCATTCGGGCGCCGCAAAACATTCCGGTTGACGGGCGCCATTAAACGTATTGAACTTATTATCCGGATCGAATACAATCGCCAGTAGATCAAGCAAATAGGGATTATCACGTTGCATATGTATCGCAATCAGATGCAACAATTTGCCACAAGACACCAAAATGCAATGATGGATATTATATTTCCATGAATTGACCGCCTCATCGGTGAGGATTTTGGCAAACGATGTAGTCAAACCATTGCGATAAAATTCCACGCATGGCTCACAGTCATGATCGGCACCTGAAAGACGATAGTTTTACTATATATATACTACATATATAAATGGGTATTTTACTTACCTGCTTGGGCCAATTCGATAGCGGCATTTAACAGCACCTCCAGCTCCTGTTCGGGCAGCACTGGAACCACCCAACGCGGATTCGATATCTTCTGTGTCAGCGAGCGCAGTTTTGTCGTTGGAAATGACGCTATCAGCTTTTCCGGTGACCTATACACAAGACAATATATATTATATGTAATAAAATAAACAAAATATGTAAATTTGTTATTTCTACACCTGAAAAAAGGTCGCGCTGAATTTTAGAAATTGGCCAAGTGTAACTCTGCTTTTTATTCTCCAAATAAATTTATAAATTTGGTCTGATTGGGTTTGCAACAAATGTAGCATTTTGCTTTAATTATCCCCAAAAATCTTATAAGTATTTCTTCTTTTATATTTTATATTTTAAATATTAAATTTTGTTTTGAATTTATTTGATCTATATATTTTTCGATATATATCTATCATTTAGTTTTCGTAATTTTTTGTGTCGACTGACTTTTGTTGACATTAAATAAATAAAATTGAAGTTTATGGTTTTCTAATTACTGGTTGGATTTTTCTAAAATTTAGATAAAATGTTTAATTTTCAGGAAATTCTTATACTAACTTTTTGTTGCATATATTATTATTAAAAGTTTGTATTTTAAGATCTCACATATTTCATTAATTCATATAACTTAATTTGAAACAAATTACGATTTTATAGAAAGAAGTTTCTCTAAAAATTAGGCATTTGCAATTTTACTTTTTAGAAATAGTTCTTATTATTAATGACTATATTTTTGAAAAATAGAAGAAAAAAATACTATTGGAATTTTTAATGAAGGGCAAAATTTTAAGAAAAATAATATTTCCAAAAACAAGAAAAGCTTTCAATTTTCAATGCGATTTTCTAAATTTTAGATCGAATTTTTTCGGAGTGTATTTTTGGGGCGTGCGAGTGTGCGTGATTCACACACTTGTTTAACGTAAGTAGATAAGCGATAATTCTGCTAGCTTTTTTGGTTTTGTTTTCATTATCGTCGCTATTCGTGTTTATAATTATTATTTAGATTGCCCATCACCGACTAACATACACACAACACACACATTATATGCGTGAAAAAGAAACTCGTGATTTGAATTACTTTCTGCAACTCAAGCGCAAGAAACATTTATTATTTCCAAAAGGGCACTAATTGAATTGAAATTAAGCAATATTTTAATGGCATTTCTTGCGGCAGAACTCTCTCAAAAAGAAACTGCGCAAAACTAAAACAATAAACAAGTGACAAACAGCTAGATAAGGGCAAAGCCAACAAAATTCGAATCGAACCACAATTAAAATTGGCCAAAATAGCGCCAGCTAATTGTGCTCATTGAGACAATAAATGGTTGCAATACAAATATAAAGCTATTATTGCTAGAGTTCTTATTCATTGTTTTGAGTGTTTGGTGACCCCTCTTTTCATAAGTTAAGTATGTAAATATATATATTTATCTATTATTTAAGTATTTAATAAATGAATATATAACTTGTAATTTGTTTTCAATCTTTTGATATTATAGACTAATTTCATCATATCCACATTTTTACAATCAGAGGATAATAAAAACATGTAATCTCAAAAATCCAGGCTGATAAATGGCATGCGTTGAAAAAGACGCAACTAACTTCGGGTAGCTCCGATCCGCAACTACAGTAGATTAAATTACAATAAATCAATATCTAATTATAAGTAAAATGTATAATTTTGATATAAATCTACATATATATATTAAATATATTTATAAATCTAAATTTTAAAATTAACTACCCAAACATCAAATCTAATTTTCGAGTTGTATATTATAAAATATGTTAGGTTCTGTTGATCACTCTAAAAGAGGTTAGAGCTAAAATATTAATATATAATTATAAAGAGTTCAACAAATACAAAAAAAAAACATTTTAAAGAGTTTTAATACGAATTTATGATCGAAGGGTTATCACTATTAGAAATGACCTCTAGCTGTTCAGCAGAGGCTGCATTGATTTTGACGTGTCCATTAATCTAAACCATAAAATATTTAAATTATTTAACTGTCTCATCGACGCAAAAAGTAGAAAATATATTAAAATAAAATTTAATATTTAATATAAATTAAAAAAAATAGTTAATATTTATAAGATTTAAACGATTTCTGGGGGTATTTAAATGAAAAATGGTCTGGAAACCCGAAAAGAAAGTGGCAAGCAGTAAACGGGACTATTAAGAAAGAGCGCAGAAACATCAATTTTACCACTTTGTAATTTTGAAAATATTCCAAACAACTCTCAAAATAAGATGTAGTATCCCCCCGGGAAACATGTTTTCAATTCGGAGCATATAGAAAGCTGCTCGCATTCGTGCAGGGATTGATGGAAGAGCTCTGAAGGCTCAGCGGGGACCACAATAATCTATAACTATTTCGATGCGATCCCCTAATAATAATAATAATAATATATTGAATACTTACACAGTTGTCTCACTGGTGTCTACGACGGCTGCTGCTGCAGCTGCTGCCGTTGACGCCTCCGTAGCTTGGAGATGTTCCTGACTGTTGGTGGTGCTGTTGTTGGAGTCGCCACCAATGCCACTGGACATCATATTCGTTGTTGTCGTTGTTGCTGCGGTTATTGCTGCTGTTGATGTTGTGGTTGTTATTGTGACTGCTGTTGCTGGCACAGTGACTGATCCCGTGACTGTTCCTGTTCCCGTTTGAGCTGTGCTCGTTATGCCCGTTGTAGCAGCTGGATTATTACTGTTATTGCTGCTGTTGTTGGTTGTGGCTTGGCCTGTGCCTGTGTTGCCTTGTGCCCGGCGCGTATCGAATGTCATTGTTGTTGTTGTGGTTGCGCCCTGTGGCTGCAGCACCAGCGTTCAACTCACAAATCAAAAGCCCCGTTATTGTTTCTTCTTCTCTGCTAGTTGTCTTATCAGCTGATTGTGTTTTACCTGTAATTGTATAGAAAGAGTCTACGCTGGGCGGCTTTGGCTTTTGACTATTTTGACTATTGGCTATGGCAGTCCTAGGAGAGTCAAAGAGAGCAGAGAGGCACTTCTTCTTCTTCTTCTGTTTCCACCGTTGTTGCTTTTGTTGTTAAATGAGTTAATTATGTTTGATTTTGTAGCCAAATGTACATTTGAGGCACTGTTGGTCGTCGGCTTTTTCTACTTCCTCTTCTTCTTGTGTCGCCACCTCTCTCTGTCTGTCTGTCTGTGTGTGTGTTGGTTACCGAAAACTTTTTCGTTTTGATTTGTTTCTTACTGGAAACGATGAATGTTATTCCAACAAAATTAGTTCTTGCTGATGTTGTTGTTGCTGTTGTAGTTGCTGTTGCTCTGCTGTTAGCGGCGCCCTGCATTTAGTTTACATTATTTCGCCTCAACGGGACACACTTGCAAAAATCTATAAACTGCAACGAAAGAGAGAAAAGAAGAAAAGGCAAAATGAATACACGACAAAAAGAGACCGAAAAAATACACACACATACGCACACACACACACAGGCGCACGCATAGCTAACGAAAAAAGAGCGACGCGAGCAATGTTGAGAATATGAAAAATCAATATTATTTAATAGAAGAGAGGGTGGAGGGGGGCAAAGGCAGGCGCTGAGGAGCCGCTGTTAAATGTATGTGTGAGCACATACTCACACATACACATGCATACTAACACGCACACTCACATATACATATACATATACACGCCTCTCCCGTGAATTTAATTTAATGTTGTTGTCGTTGTTGTTATCGTTTTACGTTGTTCTTTTCACATGCTTATATTTATTTATTTTGTTTTTTTTTCCTTTCGAAGACAAACAAAGAAGATTTTTGCTTATAGCCGAAAAAGAAATAAAAATTACATCACGCACGGCAAAAAGCAAAACGTAAAAAACCACTGATTTTAATCCTTATTCTGCCTGCTCCTTTTTCCGCACTTGTTCTTCGTTCGTTCCCTTTTTTTTTAGTTTTTATTTTAAATAAACGGGCAACACTGACGTGCAAAAAAAGGCGACGATTATTGTTCGTTGTCAACACTGTATATGCATATGTTCATATGTTATGTATGTGTGTGTGTGTACATAAACTTTGCAGCGCAGTTTGTTGAGTGGAAGGGAGGGAGGGGGAAGGCAAGTGCAGGGATGACTGCGGTCAAAATTGCATTTTGCTTGTAATCAGAATAACGAAAGATCGCAGGAAATGCTGAAATATGTATTTTATGTTGACATTTCATATTGTATTTGCATTTTGACAGGACATTTTGACGTTTTCTATTCTTTTTTTGAATACATTTTTCATATCCAATACACACACACACGCACACATGTGTATACGCGCAGCTATACACACACGCAAACAAATCGCATTGGTTTTGCACAACTCACCATTTTGTGCATCCGCCCTAAAAACACTGCGTTTTTTTTTGTTAATCTACGCATTAATTTACACTATTGCACTCACACACGTTTCGGGCATATCATAGTTGTAGTTGTTGTCGTAGCACAAAATTTTAAAACTAATTATGTATATATATTTATATATTTTTTTTTGCAAATTTTTTTTTTGCTGGCTGGCTCTCCTAAGCTTTACAAATCAGCCGGCCGATAGCCAAAATGGCGTCTCCGTTGGTGGTGGTCAATATTTGCAATTGTTGTTGTTGTTCTTGTTATTGAAGTATTGGCGTATTGCCTATTCAGTTAGTAAATCGTTGTATTTCTGGTTTTTTGGTTTCCTACGCGACTTCCAACAGTAATATTGTTTTTAATTAATATTTTAACTTGTGACGACCGACGAATTTTGGTAGCCGGCCGATGAACGACCTGCCTAAATTTAATATCGATGTCACATAAAAAAACATCTTGCACCCCTGGCAACTATCGTGCGACCACCACATTCTATCGTGTTTATGGTTCGTTTGGCTTATCGGTGCAATATGTAGGTAAGGTGTCTTTACTTGATTGGCGATTATGTTTAGGGCATAGGGATGTGGGTGTGAAGAACAATAGTTCTGCTCTTACGTTGTAATTGTTATGTATGAAATTGTCGATAGTTAAATTAAACAACAGCTGTTCTGTTATGCCTCTGTTGTTTGGAACTATGTTAACTGAGATAACATAGTCACAAAAGTGGGGATGGTAAGCTTAAAAGCTAATATGCTTATATTTCCTTTTATTTTTAAGCAAATGAATTGTGTGCTTGGTCGTCGAAAATTTTCAAAATAACCAAAATAGGTGCGCGCTTCTGATAACATTACAGCAAATGTTAAGGTTTTTGGGGTGCCCAGAGCTGTAGCATAATAGTGTTGGTTAAGCATTTGCAGTGATTGAGATTGTGGCAAGAGAACAATAACAACAATAAATAAATAAATAAATAGCGCGGTGGCATAAAAATATGTACAATTATTTGGATCGCTGCCCCGGCATTTATTGTGGACGATCGCTGCTCGAAAATGGCAGCTGGAGCAGCTGCGGCGTTTGCCCACGAGGATCACGGGTAATTTCGAAATTTATTTATAATTTGTTTTATTTGAAATTGAAATGTTTTTCTTTCAGGTGAATGCGAGTTTCGCTTGCATGCCATGTCGGGATGAGTTAAGCACTTATTCGTGGCTATATTTGGGATTCATGACAATGCTGCCACTGATGATGCACTGTTTCTTCATCGACATGGATGCCAAGGATCGCAAATTTTCGCGCAAACAATTAATTTTGACAGCGAGCGCATTTGTCGAAGTAGCTTTGGCTGCAATCTTGGCAACGCTTTTCATGGAACCGTTGTGGGAGCTGCGCCTGTTCGCCTGCGAGGTGCGCAAGCTGACCGACTGGTACACACTCTTCTACAATCCCAATCCCAACTATGAGACCGCATATCATTGCACCCAGGAAGCCGTCTATCCGCTGTGTGTACCAAATATTTATACATCATTTGGCACATTTATTTTAATCTCTCTTTTTTCAGTCAAACAATTGTCTTGGTTTATTATTTTTTGTGTCTGCTGAATATGTTCATCATTCGTCCCGTGATCAGCTCCATGCTGGATGTGCGCGGCAAGGCGCCGATGTATTCCGCTCTTTATTTTCTGCCACTGCTCACCTTGATTCACGGCACCTGCTGCGGCCTCATCTGTGAGTCAATTCTATTCGGAAAAATATCGCATCGAGAGCTATAAATTTGCCATATATTTGAAATTCTTTATGAAGTGCAAAACCCTTTTTAATTTGAAGGACAATTATTTCTATATACAAGAAAAATTTCAGAGTTGTATGGCTTTTTTCTTACATTCAGAAAAAAGGCACCCTAAATTTTATTAATTCTAATTTCTTAAATTTAGAAAGAATATCTTTAATTTTGAGGGCGCTGTCTTTTATGTATTTAAACATTTTAGATAGTTCATAAATTCATTTAACTTAATTTGATAAATGAGATTTTACCGAAAGAAAACTAGAAGGAAAAAACACCATATTTTTTGGATTTCGATTTAGGGCAAACGTTTTTCCATATTTAAGAAAAAATATATTTCTAACGATAAGAAAAACCTTCTAATTTTTAGCGCGATTTTCTAAATTTACAATCCATTTTTTTCCGAGTGTTTCTTAAAATAAACTTTTGCATTTCTAGTATTTTAGAAGTATTTTCCATAATTAAGATATGTGTTTCTAGAACAAAAGTCGTATTTATATTTAGGCGATTTTTATTCTGAGTGTTACCAATGTTTTAATATTTTTTTGTAGATTATTCATTCCCATATTTGAGCATTGCCATGTCGATGGTGGCCAATGCAATACACTACTCCCTGAAGCTGGATCAGACTCAAAAGGCGCTGCTTCTCTCCTCCGTGTGGGATGTCAAGAATGTGGTTATTATTTGTAAGTTATATATAAATAAATAAATATATATATATATATATATATATATAAATGTATTGCGGAAAAATAATTGCACCACTTTTCTTACGAATGAAAAAACAAACCATTTGCTATTTTTTCAAATGTTGATTTTTAATATATTATTTTGTATTCGCTTTGTAAATTAAAGTTAGTATTGCTCCTGGAATTCTTTTCAACATAAATATATTCTTTTATTCATTCGAAATATCGTTTATTTGTTTATAATTTTCATAATTATAAACATAATTATATTGTGCACATATGAAAAATGGTGTTATTATTTTTGCGTTAATTTTCCTCCTTTTATTATAAAATTTAATTTACTAATTTTAATTTTAATGAAATCTAAAATAAGTTGAAAACGTTGAAGAAAATTGCATTTTTTAATCCCGCTTACTTTTTTTAAGTGTCTTACAATTCTCAAAACGTATTTATAACTATTCCGAAAAATTACCAATTTAAAAAGATACATTTGCAGCGAGAGTGTTGCTATTATCTTTTTCGCAACTGAATATTTATATTATATTAAATTAGAATTTGAAATATTCTGATTCTTTATTTTAGCTGTTCACTGGCTGCTGCTGGCCTTTGGGATCTCCTCGTTGAATTATCATTATGCGTTGCTGTGTTTGGTGCCATTCCCGTCGCTCTTCTATATATTGACTGTACGGTTCACCGATCCGGGCGAGTTCCGTGAAGTCGAGTCGCGCATTTGATCCGGCAATGTGCAGATGCAGATCTTTCATGCGCGAGGCGCTCGGCGTTCCACAGTTGTTATTTATGTGTAGTCGCAGTAATAATCGTAATAATAGAAATAATAATATATATGTTTAAATTATTTACCCCCTATATATATATATATATTTGTAATCAAAATTCACCAATGTCGTCATCGTCTTTTTTTCGTTTTAATTATATTTCACATTAATTATACACATATAATAATATTTTAAATATAAATCTTTCAGTTTATCCCCATATCTAAATTAATTTTTACACAATATATATATATATATTTAACTCGAGATTGTGTGTATTATATATATATATATATTGAATTTTTGCACGCCACACGCTCTCTCTCTCTCTCTCTATATATATAGATATATCATCGTATTCATAAATCATACATCGCCAGGATATTTGTTTGGTGGCTTAAATCCATATCCATTCATAGAATACACATCGAGTTTAGTTTGATTGCTGGGGAGGATGCGGATGAGGCTGAGGATGAGCTGGCCTGCCTTTTATTTCCTTTTTTGCTTTTGTTTTCAATTCAGTTCCACAAATTCTAATCTGTTTTATCGCTACTCGTAGTCGTTGTTATTGTTGTGGTTGTTGTTGTTGTTGTTGGTGAATTGTTGCGCTCCTCCAGAAATTTCAAGCGTCTCTTTCGCAACTCACTCAGCTCCGTGCTCTCCTCGTTGTCCACATTGACGCAGTTGTCTGCTGTGGATGGCATAACATCCACTTCCACATCCACATCATCATCATCCTCAGCGCCCAGATCCTCGATAGTAACTTGCTCAGAGACAACACTACTCGGAGCAGCATCATCAGCAGCAGCAGCAGCACTAAGCTGATGATGCGCCGTCTGCTCCACTTTTGCTGCAGCTGCTCTTGATGTGCTTGGTTCATCATAGACAGGATTTGGACTGGAATTCACTGGAACAGCTGCTGCTGCGACTGCTGCTGGAAGAGTTGTTGTTGTTGCTGTCGTTGTTGCTGGCGGTGGCAATCGGGCCACCAGCAGCTGATATTGCTGCATCAGCAGATTGGCAGAGTCCACCATTAGCGATATATTGCGCAGCATCTGAGAATGTAGAACAAATTTAGTTTAATATTTGCCAAAATTTTATTTGGTTACACTCGCAAAAAAATCACACTGAATTTTTGAAATTTGGCATAGGGTAACTCATCTTATTAATCAGCAAGTAAATTTCTAAAAATTTTGATTTGTGGTTTTCGAAAAATCTTTGTCTGCATTGCTTAATTTCGGGTTGCATTTTTCTGGGATTTAGAAAAAGTATGTCAAATTTTCAGTGTGCTGGTTTCCGTAAAAGAATTCTTTACCGGGGACTTGTTACTTGTATTATTTTACATAGTTTATAAATTCACATAATTTCATTTGAAAGCCTTACAAATTTTAGGAAAAATTAAATTTTAAAACAAGTAAAACTATCTAGAAATATATACTATTATTAAGAATATATTTCTGAAAAATATATTTTAAAAAAACACGAGATTTTAAGACAAAATTATATCTAAAAACAAGAATTTCTCTTTGTTCTCCTTCTTTTTTTTAAGGGCGACTTTTCTTTTTTTAGTTCCGTTTTCTTAGTTCGTTTTTCTATTTTCTTTTTAGAGCAATTTTCTAAATTCAGTGGGGGTTTTCCGAGTGTAATGATAGCTACCTTTAAGCGCTCCTCGATATGCTGTCGCAGATTGCCCTCCATGGCGAGCAGTTCCTCCTCGTTGAACCTGGTCAGATCCAGCGGCATGGGCGGCGGCGGCACAACTGGAGGCGTAAAATAACCAAATGGGGATTGCATCATAAATGGTGAAAGCAAAGGCGGCGGCGGAGGCAAACCAGCCAGATTGGATAAGCCACCTGCAAAGGGGAAAATGGGGTTAGATAAGTGAGGAATATAATATATATATATATATATATATATATATATATAATATAATGTAAGCCTAAGCTATCTGGAAAAGCGAAGGGTTTAAATAACTAGGGAATATAATATAATATAAGGAAGGGGTTAAATAAATGTGGAATATAATATATATATATATATATCTGTATATTATATATGCATATAATGATAATGATATAAAATAATAGAATATTTACTGGCATTGCCGAAGATGTCCGCAAAATTGGGCGCTCCAGCATTGCGTGCTACGGCGCCATTTGGACGCGCCATATCCAAGCCTGGCGCTGCAGCTGCTCCAGCAGCACCCGCTGCAGTTGCCACCGCTTCACCGGCCGCTGCGCCAGGTGCAGCTGCTCCAGGTGCTGCTCCAGGTACTGCTGCTCCTGCTGGCACTGCCCCCGCTCCGCCGGCTCCAGCCGGATTGGCTGCGTCATCAGCACGCGGCATCGCCATCGAATTGATGGCCGGGGTGCGCAGGATATTGAGGCGACAGGTGGGACACGTCTGCTGGCGCTGGAACCAGGAGCGCAGACACGTCGTGTGGAAGATGTGGCCGCAGGGCAGCTTCTTCGAATGATTGACCATATCCTCGCGGCAAATGATGCAGATATTATCCGACTGCCGCAACTCCTCCGGCGTTGCGTCCGGATACAAGGTGTTCATATTGCGGATGGCGCGCCTCGACATGATCACGTCGTTGAGCGCCTTCCGGAAATTGCGGATGGTGAAGAACATGGGCCGGAACACGAACATGGGCAGCGCATAAATCTTGGCCATAATCACCACGAACAGCAGATACAATACGACCTTAATCAGCCCAATTACCAACTCCGTGTAGAGCAGGAATACGGCTTTATTCTCCCACGGCGTATCCGTTCGCATCTCGGCCGCATGCAGCACATATTTAATTGTTGTGCTCGCAATCACAGTCAACAGAATCGCATACTCAAAGCCAAACACCAACTGCACCGTTGGTCCACGCACCAGCGTCGAATTGTAGGCATGCATGAGGAGCACATAGTCGAGGATGCCCAGCATGGTCAGCAGACTGCCAACGCGGATGTGAAACAGCCAGCCAAGCACCGGAGAACGCTCCATCTGCGCAGAAACAAAAACACATTCATTAATAAGCAATATGAAATTCAACTGAAAAGCTTCAAAAACATGATGTTTTTCTAAACAAATGTCTTAGAAAATATTTATAATAATTAGAAATGCAAACGCTTATTTCTACGAAAAATCCTTTCGTAAGTTTTTTCAAATTAAGCTAGATGAATTAATCGACTAAATTTATAAATGTTTGTGGATAAAATTTGATTTTTATAAGGGTTAGGTAAGATATGGCTACGAGTAGATATATGTTTGAGCTATATCAACTGTGACTCTGAAAATTACACATATTTTTGTTAAATTTTAGAAAAACCCAAACTTAAATTAAGAAATGCAAATGGATATTTTTAAAAATCCACAAGCTTCAATTTTAGCAATTTCCTCGCTGAGTAATAAGCTGAGCTAATTTCTAAAATTACGTGCTATTTATCTTTCAGAGTGTAGATTAACTTGGCTTTTTATGGCATAGATAAGACATGGCTACGCACAATGTGAGCAGAATGGCTGACCTTGATGAATGTTATAATTATTAAATCAATCAAGTTTCTTGTTTGGAGAATGGGAGGACGAATGAAAAGAACAGACTGGGAATACTGAACGATCTCTGCACAGGATACTTTAGACTAAGAAGTCACCTAACTGAGCCAGATATAGTCAGCAGCGAACCCATCTCAATTTCTGATAATAAAAAAGAATTTTCAAAGCACTTCAAAGCAGACTGCTAGAAAAATATGTAGTATCTCATGGGGAAACATGTCTTAAGCTCGGAGCAAATAGAGACCCTCAAGTTGAAGAAGTTGCTCGCTTTCGTGCAGGAATTGGGATTGGTGGAGGAGCTCTGAAGGCTGAGAAGGGGACAGAGTAGATCTAACAGGCCTAACAATAAGCACCCTAATAATGATAATTAAAATAATGCCATGAACACCTATAGCTATATGCTTTGAAAGTTGTTTCTAAGCAGATGCAAATAATAGCTTAAGCAATCAATAAGTTTTCTAATACAATAAGCTATTCCTAGTCCTATGACAAACATATATAATATATATATATATAAATAACTGCTTAAGTTAAATAAATAAATAAAACTAGTAAAAATATAAATAAAAAGTGGAACGTTTCACACAGAGGCTAGGTAGTAACAGATGCCTAAAACTAAAACTATAATATATATATACATACTAAAAATAATTTATAAAAAGTACAGAAATTGGCTCCCAACCTATTGATACCCCGAAGCTATCTCAGCTGTGAGATATAGGTAATGTGATATGATAATGCAGTTGTTTCAAAGTAAATAAAGATAGCTTCCAAAAACTTGTCTAATACAATAAGCTATTTCTAGATCTATGGTTTCTATGACAATCTTATAATATATATTTATAAATAATTACTGCCTGCAACAAGATTGATATTTGGAAGACTAGATGGCAACACAGTTAAAGCATAAACTAATAAAACAGAGATTGTTTCTAATTAGCTAAAGATGGCTAGAATTACGATGGTTCCTATGACAATCTTAAAATATATAAATATAAATATGCAAGGCTTCTTCACAATTAGTACTAGTTTGCAAACTGATCAAGAATGTATAAGTTAGATTGCAGTGCTAGATCCTTCAAATTTTGACTAGCAATAGATAAAACCTAAAAAGTAGTCCATTATTCGAGCCACTTACAAAATCGACGCGTTCCTCGGCGAGCCAATGGAATGATTTGAGGAATAGGAGCACTGTGAAGAGTGCAACAAATCGCGGATTGAAATCATCGCGGAATACGGTAAATGCCAAACACGTCTCCGTCAAAGCATACCAGAAACGCTCCAGCAAATGCTCAAACTCAGCGGCGCGCAGCGTGCCCAAAAAGATCTGCAAATACAAATAGACAGCAATTAATAAGTCTGTTAAAAGATAAGTTTTGACAACTTCACTCTGCAAATGAAATACCTTGCGCAATAGTTTGCCAAACATGAAGACTATCACAAAGAATTGTATGTAGATTACCTAGAAAAAATGTCGAATGTATTATTTATATTTTGAATATTTATTTTAAGCTTACTGCCATGGATGCATTGGATTTGGTGATGTAGACAACGGCTGGATAGAATTGTTGCTTTTGCAGATAGGCGTTGCCAATTACGGCGCTGGTCAGCGCCAGGCAAACTGTCGAAATTACCAGCTGCATATTGTTGGACGCACTGCCAGCCAATTGGCTGATCGACTCCAGAAAGATATTAATCTTGAATTCGTCTTTTTATTTCCTTCTTGCGTTCAGTTTTTGTTTTTGTTTTGTATTTCTTATTTTGTGGCTTGTCTTGCTTGACCTATTATCGTAGCGACATCAACACGATTATTTATTATTTTTTGACAATTCTCGCCCCGTGTATCTTATATATATATATATATATATGTATATCTATATATGTGTGTGTGTGTTCGTTTCGTTCTTTTTTTCGCCTGTTTCTTTATTGTACACGTACACGAAGTCGTCAGCACGTAACGTAATGGCGTCAGACCATTCACAGGTTAATCGTGCACCGCACAGTCAGCTGTTCGGCCAAATTCAGTGTGACCAGCATGAGTGTAGCATTGGAATGGCTAAGTGCTTTATCAAATTGGTTGTTTGGTTTAGAATTTTGATTTAGTTAGTTTGATCGAATAAGATGGGCTACTGCGCTTGATAATTATACACACTTGAATTTAAAAATATAACCCAGTTAAGCTGTATATGCTAATTGATTGCGTGCCAAAAGCAAATATGTTGGTATTTTGCAACACCTGAGCGCGCGCTACTATTTTTAGTGTGTTACAGTGCGCCCAACAGTATGCAGCGCAGTAAAACGATTATTAGTCGATAAAGGTGCTCGACTTATCGATTTTAAATTTGAATTGTAGTTTGAGCACATGTAAAAAGAAAAATTTGGAGAAGTTCATTAAAGCGAAAGTTGAATTTGCAATTATTTTACTTTAGCCAGACATTCGCTAAAAGGTCTGTTGGCTTAGGCTGTGATTAGCGAATGAGCTGGGCAAATTTAGCTATAATTAAGGCAATGTAAAATGACGCTTCTAATCACGAGTTGAGTATTAAAATATGCCTGCTGCGCCTGGCAGGGTGTCTCTGGTCGATTAGTGTTTTTAGTTGTGTGTTTTAACCCGTTTTGAACTTTTACTTTTTTGAGACGCCTTGAGAATCTCCACATTTTTTCCATATGGCAATACACACTAGCTGCTTGTCTGCCCGATTATTGCGCAAGTACAAAACATCTGCCATGCTGTGCTTTGCTTTGCTTTGCTTTGCATAAGCTGAGCTGAGTAAATATGTTGGCATCCAAAGGCTAAAGTTTGCACACAGTCCGCAGAACCCACAAGCGATGGACATGTTTTGCCGCTGCAATACCAGACAAACACACAGACAGACAGACAGAGAGACAGACAAAGCCCGGTTTCAGTCAAATAGCCAAAGAGCCACTCGCAGACATGGCAAAACGTGTCGCGTCAATTTCCCAAACAATTTCAGCATTTCTATGCACCTTTGATTTTCACAGCATAATTTTTGTTTTTGGTATATACCCTGTACAAATTAAAAATGTGTAAGCAGGGTTAGCTTAAAGTAGTGGCATCTAATTTGAGCTGTATAGCTTCGAGTTGCATATTCCATATTTCTCTTTTTTATATAAATATATAAGAAAAAATGTATAAGCACAATTATATAAATAAATTCATTTTTCAAATGCTCATGTCTTTCTAAATTAAATGTAGTATTCTCTTCGTTTTTTTTTTAAATATAAATAAAATGCGCTTTTGAATTGGGGGATTCCCAAATTGTTAAACATGTATTTTGAGTGAAACTTGGAATATTTTTATGGTTGTAGTTAAATTACTAAATAGTGAAATCGAATCCGCCGCTTTGTTGGGACAAATTAACTTTCCGGTTACCTTTCGAGACATAGTTATTATTATTGTTATTTTTATATCAATACTATTGTTTCTATTCTCTTAATCGCTGTTATATTAATTATTTCTTGCATGCAACTTTTCGAGTACTCCTTATAATTTTTACAAGATACTTTATCATCTAATTGATTTATAGATTTTTATATCCATAATTAAATACTCAATTTTAAGCACCTCTTTGGAGTTTTTCTCCGGAAACAGCTCTTTTGCTTGTTTAAAACCAAGAACAAGAACAAATTTAATTATTTTTATTTTTTGGAAAATTGTACACATTATATACACATATTTATTCTATTTTATAAAATTTCCTTAAATACTTACACGAGAAATAAAGAATTTCATTGCAGGGTATTTCCTAGTCGCTCATCCCCACCTAGAGACCTCTTTCTTTTTTTTCTATGTGTTTTTTGCCTAGTTTTGGTTCGCATTGCATATGCAATTTCACTTGCCACAAGCTTAACCAACCACCCACCTCCCCTTCCTTGACAACAATGTTACTTGTTGCTGGTGGTTGCAAACTGGCTGCAACATTGACAACAACAACAAAAAACAGGCAAACAGACAAACAACTCATCTGCCTGCAGTTGCCGGTTGGCAGTTGGCAGTTGCCAGTTGCCAGTTGCCACGCTTGACTTACATAAAGAGCGAGGAATAAAAACTTGTTTTCTTGTCTCTTTTTGAGGAAGACGTTTGTCGAGGTTGTTGCTACTGCAACACTGCTGCCACATACAGGCGGTTGTCTCTTCTGCGTTGGCGCCTTATGTAATCGAGCGTCTGCAATTTTCAGCGCATTCATCTTCATCAGCAGCAATTACATCTTGCGATATTCTTGGCATTTGTCACAAATTATTTGCTTTTCCGCAGCGCTTGAATAGATTTTGTTTTTCTGTGATTTTTTGTGAGTCTACAGCTTATCAGCTGTGCCATTTTATTTATTTACTTATAGATAACCGAATGGAGTTAATTTAAATAAAAAATACGTTATTCATTTGTAATAAACATAAAAAAAGTTCATGATGAGCAAATAATTGTTACTTCGACGATCTGGCAGCATTGAAAATGATTACATGAGTGCATTAAACTGTCATAACGTAAGAAAAGGTTCACAATGAGCAAAGAATTGCAATGGCCGTTTCATTGCCAGACTTGTAACTTCAACGATCTGGCAGCAATAAGCTGGCTGCGCTTGAAAATTTCGTCATAAACCATGGAATTAAATTTAATGGTAAATCGTAAAAAAAACAACACATTTTTAATGATGTTGCCAAATATGCATATGCCTCAAAATATGCGTTCGACTTCTGGTTATGGCTTGATTAATGACCAACAAATTGCCGCGGATACAAATAACTTAAATAACTAAACCTTGCAGTTCAGCAATAATAATAACAATAATAATAACAATCAAATATCATTAAATTTGATTTGATCATTGATTGACGTGGGCGTGTCGTCCCAAAAACATATTTTGCAAGCAAAGCTTTATCAATTTGATGCATCAATTGGCAGAGAAAGACAAATTTACACGCGCTTTTAGTTAAGCGTTGCCAACATTGTTTTTGTTTTGATTGCATGTAAGCACATGTTATTGTTTTTGTTTTTGTTTCTGTTTTGTTACCGCCATCTGCCCCAATTAATGTGTCATAACAATTACCAACGCACACACACGTACACACACACACACTCACACAGATATACACGTCACGCACACACACACACATAGATAATGAACAGCTACTTAGGCCGCCATTAAGCCGAGAAAATGGCAAAAAGCAAAAACAACAACAATAACAAAAAAATGGTGAATAAGCCAAATGTAAGTCATGATGCGGCTGCGTTGACCTAGTGGACGTGTTAATGATGGATTTGACCAGATATAAACACAACACAACACATCACTCAACATACATAAGCATATTGTGGCGTGCAATAAAGCATTTCATTAAAAAAAAAATAACTCAAAAAAACTTAAAGTTGCAAAAAAAAACAAACGAAACGAATGCTACAAAATAATAAAAGCGCGTTAACAAAACAAAACAGCGTGAAAAAAACAAGGTAAAAAGCAACTAAAAAAACAAATAAAATAACAGCTAAGAAAAAAAGAAGCCAGAAAGGAGCTAAAAATAACAGCTAAAAAGCAGCCAATGCCAAGCTGCTGCCCAAAAGCCAGCAATTTAGAATGCTGCAAAAATATACAGCTGCGGTCAAAATATTAATGCTGCACACAAATGTTTTGAAAAATGTTACACGAATTATTTAAAATATAGCTTAAAAAATGATGACAATTTTAATTAAGCACAAGCACGAATTACTAAAGATAAGAAAACATTTAAAGTTGGCACAAAGTCCTTAAATTTAATGAATTTTATATTTATTTTCTGTTTAGTTTTATTAAATTATCATTATAATGGTAGTGCAATAATAGTGAAGTGTTCTCAGCTTTCCCAGCGGCTAAATAATATTTCTAAAAACTAGATATGAACTTATTAGAAATTATTTGAAAACATTTCCAGATGAGAAACCAAATAACAGAATTGAATTGTTCTTCATATTGATGTTTTTGAAGAGGTTTCGATTTGATCACCGTAAAATGAATTATATTTATATTAAATGCTTTCAGAAGCAACACTATTATTATTTTCACCGCAACTGTATGTGTTAAATATTATGTATATGCACCTGATTGGATTCCTGGCCCTATAACTACTACTCCAATTACACGTTTCAAGTCAAAAAAAAGAAAAAAAAAATACAGAAAAAAAGCAAAAGGCAAAAATGAAGACAATTACGAAATTGTAATTGAGAGAGAGACCTTCACAAGACATCTCTCAAGCCAAGTCGGCCACAATAAACCAAATTAAACGTCAAAGTGACAGTGGCAGCAGCAGCAGCTGTGGCAACAACTCACAGAAACTGATCAAAATAAGTTAAGACACAGCGACAGGCCCATATACAAAAAAATCGAGTCAGAACAGCTAAGCTTTTTAAGCCGATTATTATATACCCTTGAAAGCTGAATATTTTAGTATTTAGCACACAAAAAGGTCAGCTTTTAATTGTATACTAAAACTATATAATTTAATTTATAAAAAACATACATTTACGAATTGAATTTACGTCTTTACAGACTATTTATTTCATAATGGTAAAGAAACCTCTTATAAAAAATAGAAGAGGAAAACAGTATTTTATGCACATTTTCTTACGCTTCAGGTATAGACTTATTTAGTTTGAGATAAATAATAAGCTTTTAATTATGAAAGGTTCTGTGTAATACTAATAGTAAAATTTAACTAAAATAAATTAAGAATAAATAAATATTATTAGTCTTATTTGAATTATATTTAGATGTTTTGTCGTAGATTGTCGCCAAAGAAGTCGCAGCTAATCGCAAAATTAGAATACCCCCTTGTAGGGTATACCAAAAATAAAAACTGATTTAGTGCATTGTCATTGTAGTCCGACTCGAGTTAAGTTGAAGCTGCCTTCCGCTCCGCTCTGCTCCGCTTGCTGCTGCTGCTTCTGCTGCTGCTGCTGCTGTTGGTGTCGAGTGTTGACTTTCGTCTCTTGGTGCCACCAATATGCAAGAGTGTGTGTGTGTTGGGGTCGGAATCGTGCCGCTGTTGTCATTGCCCGCCACGCAACGCGGCACGCAGCCAGCCGCAAAAGTCCTTCACTTTGAAGCGTGAAGGTTTCCAATACGGAATATTGCCCAGCGTCAAACCCAAACAAAAAAAATCTCAAAAAACTCGAAACTCAAAACTCGAAAAGCCAAAAAATCAGCCTTGTTGCACTTTGCGAAAGTCGAAAACTGTGTGATGAGTGATGTACCCCGACAAACTTTAAATAAAGCCCATTTACCTCAATTTAGGGGCACTTGTGGCAGCTTTGATTGGGACTCGGTTTCATTTTCAGCTTTTTGTTCGACTCTTTTTTTTCAGTTGCTTTCGATTTTGTTTCTTTTGCTCGAGTCCACTTCAAAATCATGTTTTTTATTGCTGTTGACATAATACGCACAAGTCAAGTCCACCGACAGACAGTCAATAATGCCACATTACGTATACGCCTACTCAGCCTACTCAGTTCAAAATGTATAAAAAAAAATGAAAATAATACAATGGAAAAATCTATTTATTTATATGATGCATTATGCATTTTTGAAGAAACTCATTTCATAAAATAAGCAAACAAATATTATACAATTTAAGTAAATAAATCCTACGAATTTATAAAAAAAAACTATATCATTTCATAAAATAATTCATCAAATATTGTAAATTTGAAAATAAATAAAACTCTTTGAGTTTTTAACTGAACAATCGTTTTTATTAAGTTTGAAAGCAGCTTATTTTTTTATTATTAAATTAAGTTCTCACAAACTTAAGCCAAGTACACACTTTGAAGTGAATAGCATTTTATTCGAGTGCTGGGGACAGCTTGGGTCTTTACCTTGCCTTGACCTTTTACATTTAAAACATGAGCTACCTAATAATTTGTATATTTTATGAGTTTGGTTACGATATCTTGGAAGACAATTTGTTTTTAGTACGACAATAAATCAATTTTAATCTTCTTTATATTCCTACAGATAGTACAATATAATATAATATATAATAATAATCAACATCATTGAACGATTATATTATGCCAGACATGAGGAATTTAATCGTTAAAATACATTAAAATAAATACTAAGGATTACTGTGTGATTGGGTCTAATGATTAATGCATCGGTTCTTAAGTTGAGCTAAGCAATCATTACTTAACTAATAGTTTGATTATGCCCTAAGAAAATGCAATATCTTAAATCGAATCGACGAAAAACTGACTGCAAAAAAGATCTATGAGCCTGCGAGCGGAGACCCGAACCACCAAGCATAGGACAAATATTGTATAATAAATAGGATAATTATAAAACGGAGACTCGAACCACAAAGCATACTTCTACTTCTACTAAAAGTATTGGTTTTGGGTCTCACTCCTACTTATGAAGCTGCGTGTGTGATTTTATCCGCTTATCGCTGGCAAACCGACAAAGGTTTCGCAATTCGGGCCAATACCCCTGCACATTTTGCACTTTAGGCGATATTTAATTATCCGTGTAGTCTTTTTGAAGCGTGCAATGAACAGAGAGTATTTTACGAAATCGCACAACGACCTGATATTAAGATTAAATTAGTCCGCACAAACCTAATGCATTTCTCATAAAACAAAATAAATATTTATTCTTGTGGCTGCTGAATGCTGCAACACTGCAAATACTGTAAGTGCAGAGGGACTTACGTTATTTATAACAATGAGTCATTGTCCGCCACCCACTTGCGTGTTATGTCACCAAGGGAAGACCCAAAGCCAAAGCGTAATGAGAAAGAAACTAAAATGAGACATAAAGCGCCGAATTGAGAGTGCGAACGTGAAGTGAAACAAATGTTTGAGTTACGAATCAAGACAAATACACAGACAGGCAGACATACATATGTATGTTTATATATGTTTGTATGTGTGTATGTGTATCACTATTATGTTTTGTTGCTTCTTTCGTTTAACAATTACAACTTTTACTCGCACCTTTTGTCGTTGTATGGGAATTTAAATAATTTCAACTTAATTGCAACTCCTTGGGAAATCGGCCAAATTTGATTATACGTCTCTCTGAAATTTATCTGACGAAGCGCCCTACTGCTCCACATGGAAATTATATGTTTAAAAAATACAGTTTGTCAAGAAAGTCTTGTGACAGCGAAAAATGCGGCTTTTCTTATTATTATTCTTGACTGTTATTTTTTATCTTATTTCCTTATTGCTAAACGGAGTGCTTTAAATTAGTTAATACAAAAATTAACCAGATTGAAAGTTGTAAAAGCGAAAATGATTAATTTGGTTATGGTTTTGCAATTCCGGATAGAAGTAAGGTTTATTTGTGTCATTGTTTAGCAAAAGAAATCAGAAAAATTGAATTTATTCTTGTGTCCAAATACTTTCTTAACAAACTGTATGTAAGTAGGTATGGGTTTTTAGCTCTTTTCCAGCTACCGAATTTCGTAATCCGTGCCCAAGGTGCGAAATTGTGGAGCTATTTTGTGTTTTTTTTTGCCTTTACTTGGCTTGTTTTATGGACCATAAAAACTCGGTGAGTTTGGCATACAAAATGCAACACAATTAGTTCAAGCAGTGGTTGATTAAAGAATTATTAAAACATAGTAAAATTTTAATTTTTCTTAAATGTATTTGAATATTTGCTCATCTGACATTTGTCCATTGGCTTTTCCTTTGAAAATCGAATGTTTGGCTAAAATGACTTCCTGGTCAATCGAGTAGATGTCGAAAGACAAAAATACACAAAAAAAAAAAAACGTGAATCGAGGAAAGTGCCAAAGAAATTTTTTTCTGTTCGAATGCAACTAAAATTGTTAGCGACATTTTTATTTTTCTTAGTTTTTTCTTTTGATTTTGTATTTATTTTAGTCTTATTGCCTTTTTAGCCAATGGGTAAATGGGGTTTGATGGTTCTGTGCAAATCTATGTAACAAGTAGAAGAAAGAAACTCCAACCCCATAAAGTATATACTTATTCTTTATCAGCATGAATAGTCAAGTCAATATAGCCATGTCCGTCATAACATAATTTAATATTATCAAAATTATAAATAAATAAGCGATTGAAGAATGCGTAAGAGGTACTATTATTTTATCTACCTACCTTTTTGCAATTTTGCCTTCAAATTAAAAAGCTGTCTGCAGGGTATATCGTAGCGACTACAGCACTCTTACGTGTCTTCGCTTTTTTGTTTTTTTTTCTTTATGGTGGGAAACGCGAAGCGACTCTTGCAATTGGAGTTGTGGATGTTGTACGATGGCCGCAGGTCGTCCGCCAAAAACAAGTCTTCACTGAAGATGAAGGTACAAACTACAACAACTGTGTGTGCCTGTGTGTGAGTGCTGCTGATGATCGTAGCGTACAACGGTATCGTTAGTGCGCATAAAGAGAAGATGAAGAGTTGCCGATAATGATGTTTTGCACGACGAAGTCACTGTAACTGACGCCGTTGGACATGGGGAGAGTGGGGACAGAAGTCACTGAAACCGACAGTGAGTAAGATATAAGAGAGGGATGAGGGGGGATACGCAGCGTAGTGTTGCTGAGGAGCATAAAGAGAAGGCGAAGACTTGACGATAATGATGTTTAACCCGACGAAGTCACTGTATACGATGCCGATAGTTAGCAGTGAATGAGGAAAATGGTGGGGGGAAGCCAGACATCGTATTTTAGCTGCAAAGAAGACGAAGAGTTGCCAATAATGACGATTAACCCGACGAAGTCACAGAAAACGCAGCCGATAGTTAATAGTGAGTGAGGAAGACAAGAAGAGAGGGGGAGGGGAGGGGAAGAGTCTTCGTCGTGTTGCCGAGGAGTATAAAGAGGGCCTGTTGGGCATTTTGGAATGCATTCAGTCGCTGGCTCCCCACTCGAAAGCAACTAAATTTTATTTACCTTATAATTTTCTTCAAATTTTTATTACTTCTTTTCCCCCACACACCACACACATATAAGGCAATGAACTCCTTCTCAGTGGTAAGTTAAACTACAACAAGGATTACAGTGGATAAATCAGTGGATTACAACCCCCTCAACCCCCCCTCTCTCTCACACCAATCTCCCACACTCTCTCTACCCCCGTTCTCCATACAGTTCTTGGTATTTGCATTGGCTGCTTTGGCCGCAGCTGAGCCACCATCGGGCTATAATTATCCACGTGGCGGCGGCGGCGGCGGCGGCGGTGGCGGCGGATTTGGTGGCGGCTTTGGCGGTGGCTTTGGCGGTGGCGGCGGTGGCTTCCAGGCCGTCAGCGGTGGCTTCCAGACGTCGGAGGGTCAAAATGTAGATCCTCAGCTGCTGGAGCAGGTGCGTCAGATCTTGCTCAATGAGGAGAGTAAACTGGGCGGTGGTGGAGGAGGCGGCGGCGGTGGTGGCGGCGGTGGATACCCCAGTGGACCCTCCACCAGCTACGGTCCACCCTCGACGAGCTATGGTGCGCCTGGCTTTGGTGGCAACGGCGGACGCGTTGTTGGCATCGATTTGGAGGGTGTGCGTCAGGCCATCCAAGTGGCACAATTCGCCCAGCAGAGCACACAGCAGGGTGGTGGCTATCCCAGTGGCCCATCTGGTTCATATGGTCCTCCATCCCGACCCAGTGGCAGCTACGGTGCGGCCTTTTAAGCCAACTAATTGTGTGCTGCCCAAAAAGAAGAAGAGGACAACAACAAATTAAAAACACCAATCTGAACTGACGACAACAACAATAAGAACAACACCAACAACAACAATTAACTGAAATCGATACAAGAATTTTGATGGAATTGATCCATATCAAAAGGATACAGAAGGAAACTTGGGATGCCCCCAAATCCCAATTCTGAGTTCGAGACTTGTGTGACTTGTGGCATGAGCCTAATCTCCCCAGACCCTCTCTGCCCCCCTCTCTCCAGACTCAGTGACTGTAATTTCTCAAAAAAAAACACTTTTCTATCATCTCACTTTTTCGAACTGAAATTATTGTTTTTGTTTTTTGTACATAGTTTTCGAAACAAAAACATAAAACACCTCCTCCCCCCCCCCCAAAAAAAAAACAAAAAGCAGTGTTATAACGCATTATTAGCTTGTAAGTGTTTTTATTTTTATGAAACAAACAAAGAAACAACAAAAAAAATATGAAAATAATAAAAAAAATAGTAAATTTTGTCACCGTTAAAAAAAATACTTGAGTTTTTTATTTGACTACAAAAATGGGTTGAATTGTAAAAAACAAATGAAATTAGAAATTGTATTCTTCTTCTACTATTGATTTTATAATAATAATAGAAGTAATGTTTACTACAACAAAAAAATACATATAGAAGGAATACATATTACTTCATTACTTCTATTTTATATTTTAATCTATTATAAAAAATTGAAGAAAAACTAATATACAAAAATAATTGAAGTAGTGTGTAATACTCAAAAAAATCAATAAATAATAGAATAATACTACATAATACTTCCATTATTAAACAAAACAGTAAATAGCAGAAGTAATATGTTCTAATTCTATTTTTTATATATTTGTTTTTCTGTAGTAAAACTAAATAAATAATAGAAGTAATGTGTACTATTTCTTTATCGATTTTTATTTTGTATTACATATTGCTTCTTTATTTTTATAGTTATTTTTTATTAGGCAATTGACCCACTAATCACTTAAAGCAACATTCTAAATGCGGTTCATCTGTCCATTTGACATTAAATAAGACTTCAACTGCAATTCTCATTGATGTTGCATGACATCAACATCAATTCGATATGTGAATTAAAAACGTTCAACTTGAAAAATCCTTTCACTTTTTCACAAGTCAAACACAAGCTGACTTGTAGAGCTCTCTCGTCAATATCAAAGATCAGCCAAAACGGAGATGCGTCTAGTTGATTTTCTTTTTTCCAAAATCTCAAATCTCAAGTGAGGCGCTCATTAATGAGCCGATTGCGTCAGTTGCAGCTGAGAGATTGGACCTGGTGTTTTTGGAATTGGGGGATTGGGGGCTTGGGGATTGGGTCACAATGCATCAGCAGCTGCTGCTGACCATTAACCACATATTATTGCCAATGGTAAGCTGGAGAAACCACTGCTGCTACACTCAGAGAAATATTACCCTCACACTTAGCAAATTGCTTTATTTTATTATCAGAAAATAGACAGTTCTTCCAGACTTTATTTTGGTATATTTAGAAATTATTGTTTATTGATTCGTGAGTACATTTTATAAATTAATATTTTATTTTTTATTTACCATATATTGATATATATAAATCAGATTGAGATGCACAGCATTCGTGCTGAACATTCTTGCAGTTTTCAGGGTAACTTTTATTTTATGTATATTTTCTAAATGTCCATGAGTTTCTCATTTTATTTTTCTAAGTGTATCGTTACAAACGGCGCAATGACTTCACAACCAGATTTCAGCATCATTATACATTTTTTAACTATGCAGAGAGTATTTGTTTTAAGTAATGAAATGTGTGTGCAATGCGCTGATGGATGGTATTACTGATGAGTAAAATACATTGTAACAAAGCCATTCAAAATATGTAAGTGTATTTATATATTCCACATGCTGCGATATATTTATGTGTCGATGGCTAGTCTTGAATGGTTCAGGAAGAAGGAGTTTTATGTCTTAGACTTAAATCCAGTAGAAAAACTATTTTTGTAAATAAAAGGAGCAGGACTATTGTTGGCAATAAATAATTAATAAATTAATAAATAATTTCGAAACCGTTTCTTAAAATTTGTTCTTCTTTGGCCCACTGCCTATACTTGAATATTGCAACTAACTAACTTATTACTTTTAAACGCATATAAAAAGCTTACTGCTCTTTTTAATAATGTGATAATATTTTAACTAAAGTCTATTTAATATCTAAAAAAAAACGTTAAAAAATTAAATTTTAAATTTAAAAACGAAACTAAAATATAACAAATATAATCATATAATAAAATGAGCCTTTATTTGTGTTTTTTTCTTTTTTTGTATTTATATTTTATTGTTCAATTGAAAACACTTTTGGAATATTGTAATTTACTTGTGTAATTTTCTAGAATATGTATTTATGTGTCCATGTGTTAGTTTGGGAGCTTAGTTTTAAAATAAATGATGGACTATTTATATTTTGGGCAACGGGTTGTTTGATTCGATCCTATGATACATAGAAAGTACAGGTTGCCCTTGAAATTGAGCTCTTCTTTAAAGAACTTTCTGCTTCCGAAGAAGTCCAATTTAATTGAATAAAAATAAACTCTCTCGTAAGTTTTATGCAAGCTAGAGTATTTTAACTTCGACAAGGCAAAGTTGGCTCCAATTTAATGCATGTTGCGTGCAACTATGGCAACATCGCAAATATGGCAACATGTGGGGGCACATCCAAAAAGTATAAATGGTAAGTGCCACAAGAGATGCAGAGATTCACAGAGCTGTCGCAGAAGATGAGAGCGGCAAACAATAAATTGCCATGTCACACACATATATGAAGTCTATTAAAATGCCGGATAAGATTTGATTTCTTTTTTCTGCAAGGTTTTTCAGGATTATATGTAGTTATAATCGGGCGCCTCTTTATTGCATTGTGTTTAACGACACGTAAAACAACGAATGAGTTGCAGAAAAAGGCGCCGAGTCAGCATCGCCCTAGCTTATCAGGCGAGATTTTTCAAATTGATAATGCCATAATTAAGATAAGAACATTTATAGGCAAGTCGATAGCCAAGTAAACCTAAAAGCATATCAGAGATAAAGTTCAAGTGGAAAAATCTGATATAAAACAGCCACACAGCTGCCGCGACGAGATCAATTGTGATTTTCTTACCGCAAAGTGCATGTGAAATATATCCCGTTATCCCCATATATATATATACTATACATATATATATATATATATATATAGTCTCGAAAATGTCGGCTCTGCTTAATGCCACGGCTCAGGCAGCCTCGCATTTTACGTTCCAAACCACGGATTATATTGTGTTCGCTTTTATGCTCAGCATATCGGTGGGGATCGGTGTTTATTTCGGATTTTTTAACACGGGTGATGATACCACGGAAGAGTATCTGATGGGTGGCAAACGGATGAAGACCATACCGATTGCCATTTCACTGGTTGCCAGTCAACTGTCCGCCATCTCCATTATGACTGTGCCGGCGGAGATGTATGGCTTTGGCATTAGTTGGACATTTCATATAGTCAGCATGATTTTAGTTATACCGATTCTTAACTATATCATAATACCCGTCTTCTACAACAACAATATTAGCAACTGTTATGAGGTGGGCTAGATCTGATTTATATACATATTTCGTATATATTTTAAGTGGGTTTCTTCTTTTTTTTTAGTATTTGGAATTGCGTTTTAATCGCGCCACGCGAAAACTGCAAACTTTCATATTTGTGTTTTGTTTGTTTTTAATGCTGCCGATTTTTATATTTTTACCTTCATTGGCTTTTGCACAGGGTAAGTTCAGTTTAATATACACTGAGAAAAATGTTCTTGACTCTTTTATTTGCCCATAATTCTATTCTCTCACAGTTACCGGCTACAATGTGCATATTATCAATACTATAGTTTGCAGCATTTGCGTTTTCTACACTATGATTGTAAGTAGATCTGTTTATCTTATCTTTTCATTAAGTAAATAATATATTTAATATTTATCTTACACTACTTACTTTTTAGGGCGGCATTAAGGCCGTTGTGTGGACAGATGTGGTTCAGGCAGCCATTATGGTCATCTCGGTGATCATGGTGGGAATTATGGGTGTCTATCGAGTCGGTGGAGTATCCGAGGTCTTCCGCATTGCTGACGAAGGTGGACGCTTCAATGTTGAGTAAGTTGCACTTAAATTAAATGTGAAATGATCCCTTTTCACTCTGAAATTTAGAAAATCGTTACAGTTTTGAGGCAAACCGTAGCTCAGCTTTTTATTTAGCAAACATATTTCTAACAAGCAGGTTTCTTCCTAAAAATCAGCGATTTTTTTTAGTTCCAAAATAGATATCAATTTTTTTAGCAATAAAAGCCAATACTTTAAAGGCCAAGCCTTTCAATATTTTTCAAATTAATATTATTAAACCTTGGCATGCTTTTGATGAACTGGACATATTTCATCAAGATCGAATAAGAAACTTTCAAGTTAGAATCGAAATCGATTTCGCATATTGATCTCATTACTCTTTTTAAATTTTAGAAAGTATTTTTTCCTAAAAATAAGCCATAACATTTCAACTTTTTCAAAATATATTTCTTAATAATAGAAAATTATTCTGAAAAAACCTTAGAAATTATTTCTAAATATAAGAAAAAATGTTCTAGTTTATGGTGTGATTTTCATTTTGGGCAATTTGCAATATTTTAGTATGATTTTTTTTTTGTTTTTGAGTAGCTTATAGAGACTTTAAATAATAAGTTTTTCATTTATTGCACCAATTATTGAGTCTAAATAATGTTGATTTCAATTCTATATAGATATACATATAGATGTATTTTCAATGGAGATCGTCGAGTAAAGAAGCTCTGATTTCTAACTTCAACTGTGTAAATGTAAATAAAATTTCTTCAATAGAGATCGTTGAATTAGAAAAGCACGACGGTTTTTAAATTCTGATTCAGATTGCAACTATGATATATATACATTTTGTTATATACAGCTACGCCTTTGACCTGAAAACAAGGAACACATTCTGGAATTTGTTTGGCTCGGCTGTCGTCAGCTGGTCGGGTTATGTGGGTCTCAATCAGAGCTGTGTGCAACGCATCGTTTCACTTCCCTCACTGGGACATGCTCGAAGGTAAGTGATGATCCCAACGCCATTATCTTTGATCTTACGAGAAACCAATTCCAATTTAATTCACAGAGCTCTGGTGTTGTTTGGCTTGGGTTTTGCGCTTGTCATGGGTTTCAATTGCTTTACGGGCATTGTGATGTATGCCCGTTACCATGACTGTGATCCACTCACACAGGGCCTGGTCAGCAAACTGGATAAAATGGTGCCATATTTTGTACAGGATGTTGTTGGTCATTTGACCGGATTGCCGGGCATATTTATTTCGTGCGTTTTTAGCGCTGCTTTCAGCACACTTTCGGCCAGCATTAATGCGCTCAGTGGCATTGTTTATTTTGACTACATCAAACCCTATATCAAACACACCGAACACAAGGCCAATATCATTATGAAGCTATTCATAATGTTCACCGGCATCTATTGTATCTTTGGCGGCATTTTTGTGGAGCAATTCAATTCCATATTGCAGATCTGCTTCTCCATTGGTGGCACCAGTTTTGGCTCTGTTTGCGGCGTCTTTTTGCTGGGCATGCTGGTGCCCAGAGCACATGGTCGGGTATGTATGCAAAGCATGTTTAATACACTCAGCAAAAAAATCAAACGGAATCTTAAATAATAGCAAAACAAAAAAAAATACCTTTTTGCTTGTATTAAAAGTTTACAAAGTTTAGAAATTAAGAAATGAAAGCGATGGTTTTTTAAAAAGCACAATCTGCAATTTTAGAAATTTACTTGATGAATAACAATTCCGACTTTTGCTCTTTGCAGGCGGCTCTGGCTAGTGTCCTGGTGAGCATTGCCTGCATGTCCTTCATTGTGGTGGCCAGTTGGGGACGTAATCAATATGCTACACTGCCCACAAGCATCGACAACTGTCCGGCTATGAATGCAACCCAAACAACAACAACAACAACAACGACAACAATAACACCTAATTCAGTGTTTAATGAGCCAATCAAAGTTGAATCTCTGCCAGATTCAAGTTTCAATCTGTTGGACATGTCCTTCAATTGGTATAGTGTGGTTGGCCTTGGCATCACCTGGGTGGTCGGCGTAATTTTAAGTTATGTCCTGAAACCAGCGCCGGGTACCAAACTGAATCCCAGTCTTCTGTCGCCGATAATAAAGCCATTTGTTAACTACGCACCGGCGCCAGGTGAGGAATTGCCCGAGTTGAGAATCGACGAGCAAAAAGGGAAAATGATGGATTGAAGACTGTCCGTGTAGAATCGGAGCTATTCACCAAAAGCTCATTAACGTAATTAGTATTATATAAACATAAAATAAACACATATAATGTGCGACGCGTTCGGTATTATGCCAAGTAATCATATCTTCAAATTTTAGATATATCGTTTTACGAATCGTACAAAACACTCAAATCTCGACTATCTTGCTTAAACTGTAATTTAGATAACAATAATTATAGTTGAACAACTATGTCTGATCTAATCTCACATTGACGTTGACGCACATGGTAGAATATCTAAAAATAACCAAAGTTTGCCATATCATTTCAAAAGATATGGCCTCTTATCGCCGTGTTTCAAATATTTGAAGAGGGCTTCATGCATTAACATTTTATCTGGGGTCTGTCAAGATGACAAGCAACTTCCAGAAGGTGCTCAGTCTTAACACCTTTGGAATAAAATAAATAACTTGATTTGAATATACTATGTTTATTATAAAATAGCTTAAAACATATATAATTAAAATAAAACAATTACTTGATGTTTAACACATGAAACATAGAATTAATCTAGCGTAATTCTTTATTCTATTAATCTTTGAGTGATCCTTGGGATCAAAGTTAAAGTAAAAATATTTTAAGCTGTCAGACTTAGGTCAGCAAATTTGCTTATTGCCTGCTGAAGGCAGATTGTAAATAAAATGACGAAAAAGGGATTAATCAATTTAGGCTAAAAATAATCTATAATTTAAATAACAAAATGTAAAAGAAAATTAAAAAGGTTAAGTCAAATTCCAACTTTAGAAATATTCAATTAAAACAAGTAAGAGTGCTGTAGTCGAGTGAGCTAGACTACGATATACCCAGAACCCATTATGTGAGCAGGTCTGCAAGTGCAGTTATCCGATCTTGATCAAATTTAGGCAGTTGATCAATAATATGCATATGAATATTATGAATTAATTAGAAGATTCTGCCTTTAAAAATGTAGCATTGCTATTGCTATCGGAACTTTAAATGTATCGATATTCGATAAGCGAAGACAGTCATCGATAAAATAAAGCAAACTTGATCTGCACCTGGTATACGAGAACTTATGTTCCGAGTTTCTAGCTCTTATAGTCTCTCAGATCTGCGTGTTCATACAGACGGACAGGCAGACGGACATGGCTATATCGACTCATCTGTTCACCCCGATCAAGAATATATATACTTTATGGGATCGGATATGCTTTCCTCTACCTGTTACATACATTTGCACAAAACCATTATACACTTTTTACCCATTTTTGATGGGTTCAGGGTATAAAACACGAATGCAGCGCATGTTTTTATTCACAAGCCCGAACTGATCCTAACTGGCTGGCTACAAGCACGTGCATATACATACATACATATATATATGTACAGGCAATCGTAGATAACGGGGCTCTGCAGCATACACACAATACATATTTACGCTCGCGTCAATTATCGTGCCATCTCTTTCTCACACATGCGCTCGCATATTCGGAATATATATTTGACTATAACTTGGATACTTTTATCCGATCTTGATGAAATCTAGGCAGTTGATCAATAATATGCATTTGCAGATTATGTATGGTTTAGAAGATTTTGCGTTTAAAAGTGTAGCATTTATTGCTATCGGAAATTGAAATGTATCGATATTCGAGAAACGGAGCCAGTTATCGATAAAAGTAAGCAAACTTGATCGGCGCTGGGTATAGGAGAAATTTGAAGTCTCTAGCTCTTATAGTCTCTGGGATCCGCGTGTTCATACAGACGGACGAACAGACGGACATGGCTGTTGATCCTAATCAAGAATATATATACTTTCTTTCTTCTGCCTGTTACATTTGCTCAAAACCATTATACCCTTTTTATCCATTTTTAATGGGTTCGGAGTATAAAAATTGATACCAGAAGCTGTTTGCTTTATGGGCTATATAAAGATGCGTAGATAAAAAATCACTTCAAAGCTCGTCAAGGTAGCAACTTGACATACTAAAGTAATATGCTAGATGTGCAGATAGTAGATAGATAAACAGATAAGATACTCTTAAAGATGATCATTAAATAACGACACAAGACGTAGATGCCTCAAGTCAGTTGCCAGCATCCAAGTAGAGCGTTACGGAGAATGTGAAAAGTCGATTATTATTGTCAGCAACCATGTCAAGTTCAACTACCGCGGAGCCAGTTGCAGCTGCTGCTGCTTTTGAATCCCTTCGATTTGGCATTATGGATTATACGGTTTTCACAATTATGCTCTGTGCATCGGCAGCAATTGGAATTTATTTTGGGTTCTTTGCCAAGGCCAAAAATACCACAGAGGAATATCTGCGGGGTGGCAAGAAAATGAAAACACTGCCCATAGCCATATCCTTGGTGGCAAGGTGCGTTTTAATCGAAATTGAAAATTATGAAAGTGAATCTAGAAGTGACAATAAGTGGCGTCAGACATATAATAATATATAAGACGTAATACTCTAATATCAGTGTTGACCTTGGATAATGGTTATCTTTCAACTACCTTAAAAACTAGATAATTAGCTTTTAAATTGTGGCAAAATGACATAAAATGTATCGATGAACACTTTGAGGTTATCGAATTGTTATCGATACGCCAAAACTTTTTTACCTTTTCTAACACTCATAAAAAAGAGTGTTGTTTGCTAGCTAAATTGCAGAATTCAAATTACCTTTTTTGTTACACATATTATTATTAAACATTTGTATTTGTATATTGTTTGGCGGCTATCTAAAATTCGACCCATTTTTTTCTGACTGCAGAGTATAAAAATATTTAAGTGCATTTTGAATTTCAGTCAAGTATCCGGCTTAGCGATAATGTCCGTTCCTGCCGAGACTTATACGTTTGGCTTCAACTACGCCTTCATGGTGACTTCTATGATTCCTGTTGTGCCAATTCTGATTTATATTATTGTGCCAGTGTTCTATGAAAATAATGTATCAAATTGTTACGAGGTGAGTGCAACATTTATCTAAAATATCTATTGTATCTATATATATATATATATATATATATATGTATATATTTGTATAAATTATTGCAGTATTTGGAGATGCGATTCAATAAATTCACTCGAAAAGTGGTGACAGCCACTTTTGTGATGAACTCGTGCCTCATGTTGCCAGTGTATATGTTTATACCCTCTTTGGCCTTTTCACAAGGTAATATACATATATACAGTAATCTATATACATCCGGGAATCTATATAATAACAGCACGACATGTTTTCTTACGAATGATATACCATTCGTTTTTTTCAAAAATATTGATTCTTAATATATTGTTTTGTATTCGCCCTGTAAATTAAAGTTAGTACTGTTCCTAGAATTCTTTTCAATATATAGTTTTTCAGTGCTTTAAAGTAGCGAAAGAATAAAAAGAATAGCACAACGCATTCTCTATAAAAATCGTTTATTTATATCTCATTTTCAAAAATGCACGTTTGAAAATGGTGCCATTATTTGAATCTTTCTTGTTCTTAAAAAAATGTAATTTATTAATTAAATTAATTAATAAATCAATTAGGTTTTAATTAAATTTAAATAAGTTGAAACCGAAACTTTATATATATACATATCTGTAATATTTATTGGACTGCTTTTCATATTTCACGCACAGTTACCGGCTGGAATATTCATGTGATTAATGCATTGGTCTCTTCGATCTGTGTTTTCTACACCATGTTGGGTGGCATTAAGGCCGTGGTTTGGACGGATGTCATCCAGGGTGGCATCATGTTGATCTCTGTATTGATGGTGGGAGTTCTGGGCATAATGCAAGCGGGTGGACTGAGTTCAGTGATGGAGAACGCCAGTGCTGGAGGTCGTTTCAATTTTGAGTAAGTTTTCCAAGTAAGAAATTATTAAGAAAATTCTAAAACTCTGAGCATTTTGTAGTCTAAGATGGGATCCACGCATTCGCGTAACAGTGTGGAGCGCATTCTTTGGTGGAGTCTTCATGTGGACGGGACACATTGGCCTAAACCAGAGCTGTGTCCAACGCATTGTTTCGCTACCCTCTTTCGCTCATGCCAAAAGGTAAAAGTACAGTTATACACTCCGAAAAAAATATAACTTAGTCACATAAAACATAGAAAATTTCAAAATCGAAAAAATTGCCATATTTTTGGGACTGTCTGCTAATTTTTTAATATAATATTTTATTATCTTAAATATATTATTATCTTATAGATCGCTAATCCTTTCGGGTTTTGGCTTCATCGTGATCATGAGTATTATGAGTTTTACAGGCATTATAATGTATGCCAGATATTTTGGATGTGATCCCATTTTGGCAGGTGTAAGTTTTCCCCCTTTTCTATATAATAATCGGGATTAAAATTTGTGATTTTCCTTGCTTTTCAGCTGGTCAGCAAACCGGATAAAATGATGCCCTTCTTTATACAGGAAATAATGGGTAATTTGCCTGGCTTGCCGGGTTTGTTTATCTCGTGTGTCTTCAGTGCCTCGCTGAGCACTCTCTCCGCCAATCTTAACTCCCTAGCTGGTGTCATCTATTTTGACTATATTAAACCCTTCATTCGGCACACGGAGGCAAGAGCGAATGCAACGATGAAGATGATCATTATTGGAATTGGTTTCTATTGCATCGCTGGAGGTTTTATGGTGCAGAATTTTAATTCTCTTTTGCAGACTGTCATTAGCATCACTGGGATAAATACGGGTGCCGTTGTGGGCGTATTCCTATTGGGCATGCTCTATCCTCGTGCCAATGGCAAGGTGGTCGGATCGAGTATTATATTTAGTATGAGTGTCATGCTGTGGATCATTGTCAACGCACAAATGAACTTCAAGGCGGGCCTCATCAGATACGATGGCTTGCCCAACAGTTTGGATCAATGCGAGGCGCCTCAATTTAAGACGATTGCAAATGCAATGTGAGCAATATACAAAATATAAATCATAAATTATTATAAAATTAAGTTTAAACCTTTCTTTGTTATAGCAACAATTCAACAATTTTAACTACAAAAGCTTCGCCACAATTGATTACTGGCGCCTTTGGCAGTAATCGCGAATTTTCTATATTTGACATATCATTTTACGTTTACAAATCGTTGGGTATTTTTCTAACGATTATCTGGTCTGTTTTAATGAGCTACATTTTCAAACCGGATGCAAAGGAAAATCTAAATCCCAAACTCTTCTCGCCATTTGTGCGAAAATATCTGAATTTGAATCCAGAATTGGAATTGGAAGAGTTGCCTCTGAAGGGCGCACCGCTGAAAGAGGATGAAGCGTCTGACCATAAAATAGATATTACTAAAATAGATTATACCAAAAATGATGTGAAAACAGATTGTTAAAATATATTCGATTAATGGCTTTTAATTCTTTTAGATCATTAAAGATTTGCAACGTCTAATACTTTTCGTAGAATATTTATTTTAGTACAGTTTTCGAAAAGAATTTTTTATTGAATTTCCTGCGTCTATCAAGCGGAATAGAACAACTAATTGTTTTTATTTACAGGCTCGATTCCCGATGAAAATAGCTACGACAAGAATTCTCTAATTCGGTTGAATGGATTCTTAAAATGCTTGATATTAATTAACTACAATAAATAAATCAAATTGAAGTTCCAATTTAAAATGGACAACAATCAAGATAAACAAATATAAGATATTAAATTAATAAAAATGTATTTCATTTAAAATGCATAAAATATTTTAAATTAACAGTATTTAAGCCAAAAATCATTCGTATTAAGTATAGCAAAGACGGATTTCAAACTAGGCTGCTTTAGTGCAAAAATACCTGAATTTGAATCCAGAACTGTAATTGGAAGAGTTGCCCCTGAAGGAAGCACCGCTGAAAGAGGATGAAGCGGCAAGTGTATCGAAATGGAAATAGAAAACTATGAATGAAAAATGATTTTAATCTTCAAGAAAAAGGTCACTTATAAATGTCTTAAGAGCAGGAAAATTAATGCAATCAATTTTTTTAGGTTCCACAAACAATATATATTTTCTCGATCTGTAATTAAACGTCCAAACGTAATATTCTATCGATTGCCCGGTCGGCACAGTCTCTTATCGAGCGCTTGATTATCAACACTCCTTTTTCGATCGCTAAGCCACCACAATGCCATATCTATCTGTCGACCGCCAACACTCCTTTATCGATCCGTCGACCGCCAACACTCCTTTATCGATTGCCTAACCTCCACACCTTCTTATCGATATCTTATCCTAATTACGCATGTGAGTCACTCAAATTTATCTAAACTGTGCGTGATCTGTGGACCACAGAATGTGCTTGTCACTCACAGATTAGATAAATTGAGCGTCAATTGCATGGCCTCTTATCACGCGTAATGTTTGCCAAGGCTCCCAAAAGTAGGCAGTATTTTACGACCATAAACACAACGTAATCGTAAATGTTATACAAGTGTGAAGGAACAACATAGGAAAAATACGTAGATGAGAAGTTTATGATATGGTCCATTAACTTTTACGACTTCAGTGTCTAGCAGATATGACAGGCACAAGTCTGATAAGCAACATTTGATGGCTACTTAAGTCAAAGATCAGATTGTAATATGGTTCAGTAAGTGTGCTGACAGCATCCGCGACTGATCTTAAAGTGAATTCATTTTTAAGGGAATATCAACTCCGATTACAACCACAAATATGTCATCTAAAGTGGAGGATTTGAGATTTGGATTGACCGATTACAGCGTATTCATACTCATGTTGAGCATATCGGCCAGCATTGGAATCTATTTTGGCTTTTTTGCCAAGTCCAAGAATACAACAGAGGAATATTTGCGGGGTGGCAAAAAGATGCAGACACTTCCCATTGCCATCTCATTGGTTTCCAGGTTGGTTGTTATCATCACGGACAGTACACAAAATCGTCACTTGTTCTTATCTATATATAACTAAAATGTGCGGCATTTCGCCATAAATTCGAGCCCCCTTTTTTAGTTTATACAAATAGATATATAAATCACAATCTTATGCCAGGTGTTATGCTTGTAATTCAATTACTAAGTGGTGAAATCGATTCAAATTCATTTTTCTGTTCCCGCTCGCTTTTTAATTAAATTATTATTATTATTATTTTTGTAACCATAATTATTATTATAGTACTAATATTATGTTTTAAATTTTCCCTCAAAATGTCCCATTTAATTCTTCCCACTTTTTCTTAAGCGCTATGCTTCTAATTATTTATTTTGTAAAACATTTAGAGTATTCTGTCATGATTACAATAGACTTTATCATCTGATCAATTCAGAGTTCTCTATTTCTATCATATTATATTTATACCAACTAAATTTTTTTACCCAATTGGTTTTTTTTCTATTTTTTTGATTCATGCAACCACTGATTCAAGCATTTTGGATTTAAGCACTAGCAAAATTCTTAGAATCAACTATATTTAAATTTAATTTCTTACATCATTTAATTTTATTTCTTCTTCTATTGTGTGTATTTTTCAGTGGCCACATTAGTTAGTAAATAATATTTTTATTCACTTTCAGTCAACTTTCTGGCGTTGCAATCATGTCGATTCCAGCTGAGAGTTATACTTACGGCTTTAACTTTATTTTCGGTGTGCTAGCCATGATTCCAACAGTGCCCATATTGATATATATTATTGTGCCCGTCTTCTACGACAACAATGTTGTCAATTGCTATGAGGTGAGTTGGGATGTAAAAATATATGTATACACTCAAAAAAAATATAGACATGCATTTTAGAAAATCGATCTAAAAAGTTGAACATTTTATCTTCTAAACATACGTAAAAAATTCTACAAATTAGAAGGGCTTAACCTAAATCCTCAATCCTAAAAATATGGTGTTAATTTTTGTTTTTAATATTGTTTATTATTAAGAAATGCATTTCTAATAAGTGGAAATGCAAACTTTATTCTTGGTAAAAAATTGTTTTAACAAAAGGTGAATCAAATAATGGTCTTTACTGGCTCAACTTTTAAGTCCGGCAAAAATCGTGTGATTTATAAAATTAAAAGAAATGAATTTATAAAAATTATGAAAAATTCGAATATGGATTAATGATACAAGTGACAAAATTATATGTGTTATATTATAATTATATAATAATTATATTATGACAAAAGAGCTGAACATATGATAAAAAAACTCTGGAAAATTAGATATATTTTTTCAAAATTTTAGATTGAGAAAAGAAAAACAGTGATTTTTATAAATATACTTTCTGAATAATAAGGGAGTTACCCTTGGAGAATTCTTAAAATTCAAAGCGTTTTTTTCTGAGTGTACAGATATATGATATGTAAGCAATATTTCAACAATAGTTACTACCCATAGTATCTGGAAATGCGTTTCAACAAACGCACTCGTCAACTGGTGACTCTGACTTTTGTGCTGAATCAGTTTCTAATGCTGCCCGTTTATATGTTTATACCCGCCTTGGCCTTTTCACAGGGTATGCAGAGCTTGATCATTTGATTGTTCATTTTACATATTATAAATAAATTATATATACATATGTATATATATATATATATATGTTATTACAGTGACTGGCGTAAATATACACATCATCAATACGATCGTGTCATCGATTTGCGTTTTCTACACCATGTTGGGTGGCATTAAGACGGTGGTTTGGACGGATGTGGTGCAGGCTGGCGTTATGCTGCTCTCGGTGGTTATGGTGGGTGTCTTGGGCACCCTGCGCTCTGGTGGCCTGAGCACTGTCCTCGAATATGGCAGCCAAGGGGGTCGTCTTGACTTCAAGTATGTCTGAGCGATTCATTTATTTCTTTAATGTTTCTTTACATTTCAACTTAATTCATAATAGTTTTGGACTGGATCCGAGACTGCGCACCACTGTCTGGAGCAACATAAGCAGTGGCTTACTGCTCTGGGTGGGCAAGATTGGACTCGATCAGAGCTGCGTCCAGCGGATTGTCTCCCTGCCTTCTTATGCACATGCCAAAAAGTAAGCGAATCTTTTATGTATATTCAAGTACAATCAGCATTTAATTATCAAATGCACATGCAACAAAGTCACAATTACACTAAGAGAAAAGGGATCTGCTTTAAATCCAAATACAATCATGTACAAAAAGTATAAAGACAATTGGACGACATTGGATATTTGGACAACAAATTACCAGCATCGGAGAACTATATCATATAGCTTTGATGGGACTAATTCGTTGCTTTTTTAAATTATAATTTGGTCAAGTCAAAGAAAGATCAAATATATTGACAGCAAAACCCTTTCTTTTTTGCTGAGTGCAGTTAAAGCAATATATATTTCATATACTTATCTTTCTCAAACAGATCTGTTATCGTGGCGGGCTTTGGAATTCTGATTATAGTATTCTTCAACTCTTTCGCGGGCATCATAATGTTTGCACGATATTTTGGATGTGATCCCATGTTGGCTGGCGTAATTTGTTCCCCACCTTCGATATTTATCCTGATTTAAATTGTGATTTTCTTTGCCTTTCAGCTGGTGAGCAAACCGGACAAAATGATGCCCTTCTTTATACAGGATATCATGGGTGGTCTGGTTGGCATGCCGGGTTTGTTCATCTCGTGTGTCTTCAGCGCCTCGCTGAGTTCCCTCTCCGCCAATCTCAATTCGCTGGCTGGCGTTGTCTACTTCGATTATATTAAACCACACATTCGGCACACGGAGGCCCGGGCGAATGGATGCATGAAATTGGTCATCATTGTGATGGGTGGTTATTGTATTTTAGGTGGTTTAGTAGTGCAACGCTTCAACTCCATATTGCAAACGGTGTGGACAATAACGGGCATCAATACCGGTGCTGTTGTTGGTGTTTTTCTACTCGGCATGTTTGTGCCCCGTGTCAATGGTAAGGTGGCAATGACGAGCATTTTGTTCAGTGTACTCGCCATGCTATGGATCATAATCAATGCACAGCTCAATTTCAAAGAGGGCCTCGTCAGATACGACGTGTTGCCAAACTCGTTGGATCAGTGCGAGGCACGTGGATTGGATACCATTTTCAATGCCATGTAAGTGTTATTACACTGAAAAAATATGTTTGTAAATCGCCCTAAGAAATACTAAGTTTTTCTAATTTTTAGAAATAATTTCTAAATAGTAGGAACAAAAATATTTTAAATTTAGAAAGGCTTGCCCTTAATCGACAATCCCAAAAGTATAGTTTTTTTTTACTTTTTTAGAAATATTTTCTTTTCTTAAGAAAAACATTTTGAAAAAGTAGAAACGTTCTTAGAAAAAATCTTTTAGCAATAGTTAATTTTAAAATGTAGAAACTAGTAACGAAATTTACTGGCTTCGCTTTTATATTAGAGCTTAGCTGTTGTCTGCTTTAAGGTCCAAATAGCGCAAATTAAACTCTATTAATTTATAAACTAATATGTTTGTATATGTCAAATCTTAAAATACTAATGTTTATTAATAATAGAAGTAACAAAAAGCCAATGTCTGAGTACACATAAGAAAAAACCCGCAAATGATGCATTTTTCCTAAATTTAAAAAAAAATTATAGCTTCAAAAAATATGGAAAACGCTCTAAAAACTAGAAAGATTTTCTTTTTTTTTTAGAAATAATTTTTAGATATAATAAAAAATAAATATTATCAAGGAATACATTTGCAAAAAGTATAGCTGGCAACCCTAATTTTTAGGTATACAAACAAAAACTCCAATTTAAATAATCTATTTCAATTCAGAAAGAAATTACACCCTACACAAATAAGACGTATTATTCTCTAAATATTACAAAAATTCGGCCTAAAAATAAGAAATGAAAACCTTGGTTTTTAGAAAGACACAATCTTTAATTATAGAAATCAAGTTTTCTAAATTTCAAGGCGATTTACTTTCTCAGTTTACTGTCGACAGGCGTCATAGATAAACAAAACTAATCCACTTTGAAATGTTAATTAAGTAAATATATATAGATAACATTATTTTTTAATCTATTTATTTATTTTACTTACTTTTAGCAATGGCACAACAAGCACAACAACGATGACGACGCCAGCTAATCAGGCACCTGCAAATGTGACAACTGCATTTGGCAGCAATCGCGAGTTTTCCATCTATGATATATCATTTTATTGGTACAAAGTGGTGGGTGCCATTCTTATCTTTGTATGGGCCGTGCCCATGAGCTATGTGTGGCGAATGGAGAAGGGGGAACAACAAAAACAGAATCCCAAATTGTATTCACCATTTGTGCGCAACATGCTGCATCCAGCCGTCGAGGAGGAAATGGAGGAGCTGCCGTTGAAGGGGCAAGAAATTCAAAATGGTGTTGCATAGTTTGGCTTAAGTTAAGTTAAGCTCTAATATAACGAAAGTATTTAATTAAATTTAAGTCAGCGTTGTCATCTCTCTTTTGCATTTTTAAAAGATTTTATTTACAAAAGAATATATTTTAAATGAAGAATTTCTTACACAGAAAGTTATCCAGCTACTTACAAAAAACTGTTTCAAATTTTTTTGTAAAAAAAAGAGTTTCAAAGTGTTTTTGACCCTCTTGTTTTGTTGTTGTTTTTTTTCGTGTTTTCTTTTTTTGTTTTTTTTTTCTTAGCATTTTTCATTGAAAAATATTACAGTACTATTCGTAATTTAGTTAAGATCGTCTGGAAAAGATTTCTTTTATGTTTTGTATTTTTGTTGATTTATGCTTGCACGGAATACAATTGATGCGTTTATTTGATATACAATTGGATTGGGTTCAGTTTTAAAATTAACAAAACTCTCGCTAAAAACTAAATGCCAGTTTTCAAAATTGAAATACAAAAAAAAACAATAGAAGGAAATATGTATATAAGTAAAATGTTAGTTGTTTATATATGCTTATATATATAATATATTTAAATTTTGTTGAACTACGCATCAAGTTGTTAAAAAATCGTTTCTTGTTGTTGTTTTTGAGTGTTTGTCAAAATTATTTTGTGTGTGGGCTTTTTAAAATTAGGGGCTTGCATTTATGATTATGTGTCTTATAATTTAAAAACATCTATTTTACATACATTTCTCAATAATGTATTTTGGTTTTTTTGTTTTTGTTTTTAGTTTCCAATTTTAATTAAATTTACACATACATATTATTTATAGTTTTAATGCTTTTAACAATGTGTGTGTGTGTGTGTTTGTGCTTGTTTTTTGGGGGGATTGTTGTTGGCGGGTTTAGAGCTATGTGTTTTTTGATACAATTATTATTATTACTTTATATTATATTATTAATATATTGCGCACACAGCATCAGCATTCAAAATCCAGCAACAAAGACTGGAGAAATTAATTCTTAGTGAATTACAAATTATTTTTTGTTTTGTTTTGAGAATAAAAGAAACGGCATTTGAAACTGTGCTTTTCACATGCGGCGCGATCCAGTTTCAGTTATTTTTTGTTTTTGTTGTTTTTTCTTTAGGAAATTCCAAAAATATTTTACGGCATTTTTGTATCGAATCAAAGTCGAAGTCATCGATCTATAGTTATTGGTTTTCATCATCATCATCATTATCAGCATCTGCATCTGCATCATCATCATCCTTATAAGCTGCTTAATTGCAGGCCTGCGGCGTTGCATGGTTTTCACCATCATCTGTGGCATTATTAACAATCTTCGGCTCGCCTGTTGAAGATAGTTAAACATGGAATTAGTATATATAATATTATATAAATTCAATTTAAAACAGATTTTAATATTTAAATAAACAAAAAATGAAAAATACCAAAGGTAAAAAATATATTCAATTAATTTAAATATTACATTAAAACTACTAATTAAGCATTTAAATTCAGAATAGTTAGTATATAAAAAAAGAACAAGAGTTCTTAATGAGAGAGATAAAGAACTCTAGATTCATCAGCTAACAAAATCTATTGTAATCATTAAAAAGAGTAAAAGAGAAAAAATGACGTACTCGCTTACAGCATTTAGTAATTTAACAATTAAATTTAATTTATAATAGTAATTAATCTCTTCTATGATTAGAGTTGATTGCACAAATTGGATTAGGATAGATTGGCTAAAGGAATAGTAAACACTCACCGTTGTCATTGTGCTCGGAGGACTTGTTTTCGCAGTTCGCCGTCTGCGGCTCCTTAACAACGACTTCTGCTACTGATGCTGCTGTTTCCGCTGCTGTTGCCGGAGTTGATTCTGTTTCGGTGGATTCCACAGCTGGATTTACTGTTGCAATAACTGGCTTGCTGATATCATTGCTAAGAGGTGCTTCAACTGCAACCACACCTTGTTCCTTGTTCTCTGTTGCAACTCCCTGCTTTTCGGGCACAGCCTCTTTCAGCTCCACAACCTGCTGCTCCACCTTCTCAACCTTCTTCTCCTCCGCCTGATCCTCCTTATTGCTGCTTGCTGGCGCTGCTTCTACGGGATCGCAACTGCTCTTTGTACTTGAATCGACTTCCATGGGTTCCGCACTTGGCTGCTTGGCAGGTTGAACTGGAGCAGGAGCTGGGGGAGGAGCTGAAGATGAAGTTGGGGTTGGAGCTGTAGCTGGAGCAGAAGCTGTAACTGAAGCTGTAGTTGGAGCAGGAGCTGAAGTTGGAGTTGGCACTGCTTTTGGCTCCACTTTATGCTCCTTTTCCTGTTGTTCCTTTTCCAGTTGCTCTTTTTCCTGTTGCTCCTTTGCTTTATTTTCCACAACGACAACTTCTGTGCTTGCAGATGCTGCAGATTTACTTTCAACAACTGGCGACTGTTCCCGCTTCGCCTCCTTCTTCTCTTTCTCCTCCTCAACAACAGCAGCTGGAGCTGGAGCAACTGCAGCATCTTCATCCACTTCCATAGCTTCACTTTTCGGTGGGCTTGTTGCAACTTTCACTGTTTGCTCGCCTTGTGCCAATTTCTTAGGCGTTTTATCCTTCGATTCGGACGCTTTTCTCTCCTTGATATGATCCACATTATTTTGATGCTCCTCTGCCGGTGCAGTTGTATCTGGTTGATCCTTTGTTGCTGTTTTCTTTTGTGGCGAATTTACCTTGGTTTCGTTAGCTTCTTTCCTTTTGGACTCCTCAACAACAATTTCCTTGGGTTTTTCCAATTTTTCATCTTTCTTGGATTTCTTAACAGGGCTCTGTAAATGAGTAAATGTTAGATTTGGCTTCACAGTGTTTTGTTATGATATTTACATGTGTATTAACATCATGTTATTTACATACTTTTACTTTAACAGTTTCGATTGCTTCCGCTTCCGCTTCCACCTCCTGCTCCATCTCTTCGTTGGCTTTTGTTGATTCCTGCTCCACACCTTCTTCGCCGCCTACATCTAATTTGCGTGCTCCACGTCCACGCCCCCCACCACCGCTCTTCGTTGTTGCTGGCGACGTGCGCGCCTTTTTGCTTGGTGGCGGCGTAACGGTTTCAGCTGAACGCGTTGGCGTTCCACGCGTACTGGAACGCGTACGTCGACCGCCACCCAATTCCAGACTGCCGCCCATTGTGCGAACCAGTTCCTCGCTCTCCTGCTGAGCCCGCTCAATAAATGAACGACGCTTTGGCGTGCGTTTCTAAAAATATATAATAAATGAATTAATTAAACAAATAAATCATATCAAAATATTGCATGTCATTATTATTAAAATAAATAGTATACGATATTATTATTGAATTGTATTTCTACAAATATATTAGATCTAGAAAAATAATTAACAAACAAAACAAACAATTCATTAAAATATTACACGATTTTGTTAAATTATTTTTACACAAATATTTCATAAATAAATACTAATCAAAATATTGCACTATTTATTTATGTTTTGTTTTTTTATTCGCATTAAATCAAGTGAAACAAAGCCTAACATTTTCCATTGAGCGGTAAATAAAAGCCCCAAAACGTACGAAGTGCACACACACAAAAACAAACACAAACACACACACGCACAAACATGCACACACACGCGTATACATTTTGTATGACAAAGTACAGCAAACAACAAAAAGTCGAAAAGAGAACAAGAAAAATAAAAACAAACGAGAACGAGACGAAAGAGACGCGGCGGCCAAACGTGTGCACAAAACAGACCCAGCAATGACTTTTATAGCGAGTGAAACACGCGACATACAAAAATAAATACACACACACTCTCGCATACACAAGCGCGAGGGGAAAAGCGCGCGCATCAAACGAGGGCAAATTAACATTAACATGAAACTGTGTAAAAACCAAAATATAAAAAAAAAACACAAACACAAACACATGCACACAATATTTTGGAAAAATACTGCGTAAGTGTTGCGCACGCTCTTCCAGATAATTCCATGTGTCTGTATGTGTGTGCTGCAAAGCGCGCTCTTATCGCACGACCCCCGGTGTTAATTGTGACTGTCTCTACACATATACACACACACACACATGCATACAAATTTGTATATGTATTTATTACACTTACGGGTGTTTTTTTCTCATCCGCTGCCGCCGGTTGAACTGCTGCTGCTGCATTTTCTTCAACTGCCTCCGCCTCCGTTTTTTGTATGCTCGTCTCGTCCGACATTTTGATAATGCTTATTATTTATTTTTCCTTACAAAATACAAATTATTTTTTTCTTGTATTTTGTATTTTGCAATGTTTTCAAGAACGCTTCGCTTTAAAGTAGCGAGTGATTTTCTGTGCTCCCTTTTTGCACACTGGTTTCAACTGGCAGGTATCTTACACACACATGCACATATACATACACACACACACGCCACGCTGAACGTACGCGCTAAATTTCTTAAATGCAATTTTCGGCACGTTTGCACTTAAACTCAATATGCAACTGATCAGCCTGGGCAGCGGCCAATATTTGATTATGCTTTGCACTTTATTTCACCTGGAAATAAGTTGTATTTTGCACTTTTTTCAACGCTTTTTCTCGAGCCTATGGGGAAAGACCAAACGTAATCCACAACTCGACTAAATTCTGCTTCTTCTTGCACGCGAGTGTTGCATAGCACAGCATTTAAGGCGGCCTCTTGTGGCAGTGTTGGTAAACATAATGGAGTACATGTGGTGGTTGGTCAATAGAAATGAAACACTATTTGGCTTGTAAATATGCTATACTTAGCACCTTTTCGATGTTTTTTTTCGTACCAAAACTCGACTGCATTTATCATTTTCTGCCTCTTAGACACACAAGTGTTTCACAGCCCACCATTTATGGCGGCTTTTTGCAGCAGTGTATGAGTACGTGTATTGGTAGGTCGATAGATACGCTCTATTTAAGGGAAGGACTAATCATAAACCATAAGTCGACTGATTTCTGCTTCTTTGACACACATGTGTTGCACAGCCACAACACTGCTGCAAAGCACGCAACCATTGTGGTGGTTGGTCAATAGAAATGTATCGCATTTGTAATCGATCACTTTCCACGAGGCAGGCTTTTTATTATTTAGAATTTGTAATTTTGGAAGTAGAGCGAAAATGGTGTCGCAAGAACAAATTAAAGCCATTGGCGGCGTACTCAACAACAAGGAGCGTCCGCTCAAGGAGCGATTTCGGGCGCTGTTCACGTTGAAGAACATTGGAGGTGCGACAGCAATTGGGGAAATTAGTCAAGGATTTAAAGATGAATCCGCTTTGCTGAAACACGAATTGGCTTATTGTTTGGGCCAAATGCAGGACAAACTGGCCATTGGCATACTGACCCAGGTGCTCGAGGATACCAGCGAGGAGCCCATGGTGCGTCACGAGGCAGCCGAAGCGCTCGGCGCCATTGGAGATTCTGAAATTCTGCCGCTTCTCGAGAAATACAAAAATGATTCGGTTTTGGAGGTGGCAGAAACTTGTCTGATTGCTTTGGAGCGCATTCGCTGGCTGCAAAGTGGTCAGCAGGTGCAGGACACCAATCCATATGCCTCTGTGGATCCCTCACCACCAGCAGCAGGCGAACAAAATGTGCAGCAATTGAGGGACATTTATTTGAGTGCTGAGCAGAATCTTTTTAATCGCTATCGGGCAATGTTTAGTTTAAGAAATCTGCGCACAGAGGAAAGTGTCCTGGCCATCGCCGAAGGATTAAAGGATAAATCGGCTCTCTTTCGTCATGAGGTGGCCTTTGTTTTGGGTCAATTGCAGCAGCCTTGCAGCATTAAATATTTACAGGCTAATCTGGAGGATCGCGAGGAGAATGAAATGGTTCGACATGAATGCGCCGAGGCATTGGGCGCCATTGCCACCGATAAATGCATCCAAATCCTCAAGGATTATGCGCAGGACGAGCGGAGGGTGGTGAAGGAGAGCTGCATCATCGCGCTGGATATGTGCGAATATGAGAACAGTCCGGAGTTTCAATATGCCGATGGTTTGACCAATCTGGATGGCAAAAAGTGATGCTAATTTTAAACATAAAATTTTATTTTTATTTTTCAAATTTGTATATATTATATATTTGTATCCATATTGTATTATTATCTAATTGGCGGTGTAATAAAGTGTATTACAGCTTGTGATTCATTGTTGATGAAATCATTATTTCTGATATTTCTTAGAAACTAGTCATGTGACTGTGTAAATTAGATAAACTTTGCTTATATGTAAATGTATTCAAAAAGACGTTTGCTTTATTTACAGAAAGTGTGACCGTAGTGTTTGTAGTGCTGTTAAATCTTACATTTTAGCTTATGAATGGAATAAAGATAGGTTACCCTTATGCAAAAGTATAAAAAGCAAACACAAATTTCAAATAAAAAATCATGTTTTCTTTGCAGTAAGGGGCCAGTAAGCCAAAATAAGTGTTGTTAAATTCTACGTTAAAAACAAAACGCCTTTTATTTCCAACAAGTGGGACCAGTAAGCCAAAATAAATGCTGTTAAACAATTAGTTGTACCAATCAAAGCGTTGCCATGGCGCCCCAAACAAGTGTTGGTAAATGTACAGAAAATGTTGGTACACTTGTACCAAATTGGGACACACAATTGTGATTGCGAGTAAAAACTGCGTACAAATGAATAAAATCGCCAGAGAATAACTAACTAAAAAACCATTAAATGCAGCAGAGAAGCGCATTTAAAGTGCCAACATAGAAAATGTGATAAATAGGCAGAAGCTAAAACGAAAACAAGCCATGAAAATGCAAATGAGAAAAACGTGTGTTCAGCAAAATTGCTGCGAGTGCAGCGGAAAATAAATTACACTAACACACACATGCAAACACAAATTCACACACATACTCACAAAAACACACACGCAACAACATACACACACAAAGACGCATAACATAATATATAAAAATAATATTAAATGCACGGCTTAAAAAGTGAAACGAAATCAGAAATCAACAGAACGCAATAAAAACAAATGTAAATTTTGGCGTGCCAAAAATAAAACCGAAATTAATTAATTAGAATAATTAACTGTAAACAGCGCGTGTTTTTTGTTTTTTTGTGTTACGTATCAAAAAAATAAAATTTGTAGTGTTGTAAACAAGTTGAGAGCAGTAGTGATAACAAACGTCGTAACAATGTCCAAATGCGCTTTTGTGCTTTATCTGGCGATGCAGCTTATAGGTATGTATACAAATACACACACACATACGTACTGCTTGTTAGCATGTGTATGTGTTTGTTTACTGTACGTAATGGCGCCTGCTGTCCCCATCCCCCGCTCTCCCCTTTACTCTTGATCGAGTTCTTAGTCCGTTTTGCTGCTCTTTCCGTCAACTGTAATGTGTGTGTATGCGTGTGTGTGCAATGATTTCTTTTGAATGGATGACGTTGCATTAGAGCAACTTGTTGTTGTTGTTGCTGCCTGCTTCTCGTCGTGGGTGAAAATCGACTTTAGTTGAACGCAACTCTCTGGCTCTCGTTGGCTCTCATTCGCTCTCGTTTGCTATTGTGCATATTCTTTACTCTTTACTCTGGTTGTTTCTGCTTTTGCCGTTGTTGTTGTTTCTTTATTTTGAACAAGCGGCACTTTATACTCATCCCCTTTCAATCTGTATAATGTGCATAATGCCTATGTATCTACTTTACTATAAAGCATGCTTACACACACACACACGCATCTGTGTATATATATGTATATATATATATTTATATAGATGCGATTACCCTTGCACAGTAGTTTAGAGGATATGTTAAATTGTTGCTTAATTGTGTTAAAGAGTGACATAATGTTGTTAATAGAGAGTACAGTTCAGAGGAGATTTTAAAAATATTTATGGCTGTAAATGATAAGCTGTTAAAAAAAACACTAAATAATAAATTAGCAAATTCACCACAAGTAAATTATTCTCTCTATTTTCCTCTAACGTTTCAAAGTTTATGATCTAATTGTGTTTTTTTCTGCGGTTTCCCAATCCTTGTAATAAATGTTGAACAATTTCACATTTTAATTATTTGTTGCTATTATTTAATTTGTAAGTTTAATTTCAATTTTTTTAAAAGTTTTTCCAAATTTGTACTGGTTTTAGTCCACATAAATAAATACTTAAATAAATACAAGCATTCATAGGCCACTTTAGTATGCAATTTATAAAAACAGTTTGTATAATAGCTTATAAATCACTAAAAGTAATTATTTAATTTTACTTGTGACAAATTAGACTCGCACCACTGTGCGCTGCACTCACACGTGGATTTACACACACACACACTCATACACAGCAGTTGCAGGTTGCAGTTGCAGCATTGGGGTTATGAGGCCCACTCAAAAGGCTCCAGCGGCCAGTGGAGCTAATTTTGTATGGCCCTCTTTACACGAATTGGGGTTGCGTGGCAAGCAAACGTTGCAAGCGAGTGTTGCAAGTTCTTCATTCTCCATTCGACTTTCAATGGCAGCTCAGCTCAACTTTGAGCTTTGCTGCATTTGGGATTTGGTTTAGCTTTGGGTGTTTGGGGTTGGAGAATTGGGGTCGTTGGTCCGTTGGCAACTCCTCGTGGTCCGTGGTCTCTGGTCGCTGGTAGTTTGTCGGTGTGGCAGATACACGATGTGTGGTGATATGTGATATGTACACAAAGGCAGCCGCCTGCAGCCCATTTGAGCAACTTATTTACGATTCCACAAAGCCAAACATTTTAATATGCTTAGACAGCGGCGCTGAAAATAATAGTTGAGCTAGAAAAGTTGAAAACGCTTCAAAAAAATAATGTATGAATTTTATCTCGCATTTTTGGAGTGTTCATTTTTCCTTGAAGTTTAGTCTCCTAAGAAGTAATATTTTTAGTACAAAAAAACAATTAAAGTAAGCAAGTTCTTAAAAAAAGAATAATAAAAGTAGTGCTTTGCCCTTGCTTTGCATGTATTAAAATTCTTTGGAATACGGCTCTATTAGAATATTAAATTATTTTTGGTATTTTTGGACAAGTAAATGGATTTGTTTGGCATCCTTTTTGTACAATGTTTCCTTGGGAAATGCATTTTTTAATGAGTGGCTGTAATGGTAGTATGTGGCTTGTCCCATATAAAACTAGTAGTTTTCAAATTCAAACTATCAAAAAATATTTATTTTTATTAATGTTATTCTTACTGCACAAATTAATGAATATTTGTCGGCCTGCCGGTTATTTGAGATTGGTTTGCTTTAGATTTTGTATCTCTGCCCAGCTGAATTGTCGCAGAAGTCTTCCTAAGTTCGATCAATATGAAAATATACATTATCAACTATATGCATAATATAATATAAAATATAATATATTACTGACTTGTTGTTATTTCCACTTGGCAGGCTGCCTGTTGATGCATCAGGAGCAATCGGTTGCTGGTGGCGCCATTCTGCCCGAGGGGCACAACATCAACTGTGAGCATTATGACGAGAAGGATTGCAACACGCATCAGAATTGTGCCACAAGCATCGAGCGCTGTCAGGTGGAGGCGGACAAGTTTCCCAGCTGTTATGTGCTGTGGACCGTTGACGAGCTGACGGGTTTGTTGTTGCAACACGAATACACTGGCAGAAACGCAGTGATTTTAATATATTTTAATATCATTTGTTGCAGGCACGGACAAAGTCAAGATGAAGGGCTGCTTCACGGACATGCACGAGTGCAATCAGACTGCTTGTATCACGAGTGCCAAGCCCCGCTTGGGCAACATCAATTTCTGCTGTTGCAAGGGCTCCAAGTGCAACATGCACTACAAATATATACCGGCCGCCATGGAGGCAACAACACAAGGTGCCACATTTTTTTTCCTTCCATTTTCTCTTCTCCCTTGCTGCACGCTCCAATTTTGGCATAGCACAGGCAACAACTTGCCACCTCCTTGCTTGCAACGCATTTTCGTGTTAACGAACTTTCCACAGCCTCCACAAGCGGCTTGCCTGCCTGTGTGTGTGTATATGCATGTTGCAAGTTGCCTTCGTGCCACGTTTCGTTATATTTTTATTTTTAATTTTTTTTATTATTATTTAGTGTTTTTTTGTGATGCTGTCTTTGTGTGCTTGGCTCCCTTTCATCTCTCTATCTATACATCTTTATATATATTTCTTTATATATCTTTATGTATATTTGAGCTCATAAAAAGCGATGCCAAATTGGGGGCGAAACTTTCGTTTTTTTTCTTTTTCTTTTCATTTTTCGCTTTACGTTCTGTGCATTTTGTGGCATCCACATCCACATGCACATCCACATGCATCATCAACCCTGCACGGCACCAACTACAGGTGCCACTTGAGATGTTGTTCACCTGCGGTACAAGCGTTTAAAGACCCAACCTGCATTTATGCCACATACTGTTGCAAACATAGTAGTTCAAGTGACAGGCAAATATTTCAAGAGTTTCATATTTTTCTATTTTTATTTTTTAATTTTCTTTTTTATTTTTGTATTTATTTTCCTAATACAACATGAGCACAGCATAGCAGTGGCAACTTAGACATTTCGCTCTGTTTAATATTATTATTTTCTATTAATTAAAATACAGTCGGAGCAATATTTATTTTTATAATCAGACTTTTGAAGTATTTTCTTCACATTTGTACTTTTTCTTAGCCTTGGTTTCATTTGTTATTTTCGCTTAACTTTGGGTGCTTCTTTTTGGGATACTTCCAGTTTTAGTGAGAATGTTGCAAATACTCTGATATCATTAAGTAATACCCATCTGTTAACAGAGAACAAGGTGTGAATTGTTTTGTAAATAATATTTGAAACAGGATCATCGAAGTCTTTCAAGTTTGGCCTTAAAATGGCGGTAGATATAGGCTTTTGCGAATTTTGGGGGTCGGAACGGGCGGGGCCGTAAAAATCTTTGGAGAAGGTTCACAATAATCTATCTTTTAAGTTTGTTTTTGTGGGCGTGCAAAATAAATTAGTTTTACTCTTTGAAGGAGGTTCCTTTTAAACGACATTCCAAGTTTAGTAACTTTAGCTCTTAACGTGGGTGTGAGTGGACATGGTCCGATAAATTTGCGTAGCTTTTTGAAGAGTGTTAAATGTCCTTAAATGACATTGCCAAAAACCTACCAACCATATTTGATGACAGTAGCTTTAAAATTGTCGGAGATAGGTGGCATTATCGATTTTCAATTATCGGTGTTTTCGATTTCGTAGTCTCCTAGTTTGAGTTAGGCACAGAGAAGAACATGTTTCCAGGTGATGAGAAAGTGGACAAATATATCTATAAAAACATTTTCAGCTAGAGCAAAGAGAATTAAATATAATATTAATACGCAAATAATAATATGAAAATAATATAGAAATAATATTAATATTAATATAAAAATAGTAGCTGCTTTGTTGTAGCTGCTACCTAAGCTGCTATTTCTATGCATTTAGGTCATTTTTGATTCGACCTTGTCGTATTTTTAATAAACATTACTTTTGAAGCCGGCAGTACAGAAGGGAAATTAAGAACTAATTTAAAATCAGCTTAAAATATAGCTGAGGCTTCCTTTATAGAAATCACTTAAATTACTTTTACAAATAAAAATGTTTTCTTGCTACTCTTTTTGCAGTGCCAAAGGAGAAGACGCAGGACAACAACAATGTGATTTATTATGTTGTTGGCTCTTCCGCATTTGCCGTCCTCGTCGTGCTGCTAATGTTCGTGCTGGGCTATTACAGACGCCTCAAGCAGGAGCACTTTAATGAGATACCCAAGGTGAGTGGCTAAAAATAGTAATTCCAAATTATAAATACTAATTTCTTTTTTTCGCTTTCTCTTTCTCGCTCAGCATGAAGCGGAAATTACAAATTCATCGCCATTGTTGAGCAACCGTCCGATTCAATTGCTCGAGCAGAAGGCGAGCGGACGCTTTGGCGATGTGTGGCAGGCCAAGTTGCACGGTCAGGATGTGGCCGTGAAAATCTTTCGCATGCAGGAGAAGGAGTCGTGGACAACAGAGAACGAGATCTATAAATTGCCACGAATGCGACACCCGAACATACTCGAATTTCTGGGTGTTGAAAAGCATTTGGATAAACCAGAATATTGGTTAATATCCACGTATCAGCATAATGGCTCCCTCTGCGACTATTTAAAATCGCACACGATCAGTTGGCTGGAGCTGTGCCGCATTGCCGAGTCCATGGCGAATGGTTTGGCCCATTTGCACGAGGAGATTGCGGGCACCAAGACAGATGGGCTGAAACCATCGATTGCACATCGTGATTTCAAATCGAAGAATGTCCTGCTCAAGGGTGATTTGACCGCTTGCATTGCGGACTTTGGCCTGGCGATGATCTTTCAGCCGGGCAAACCGTGTGGCGACACCCACGGCCAGGTGGGCACACGTCGCTATATGGCGCCGGAGGTGCTCGAGGGTGCCATCAATTTCAATCGGGATGCCTTCCTGCGCATCGATGTTTATGCCTGCGGCTTGGTCCTCTGGGAAATGGTTTCACGCTGTGAGGTCGTCGGACCCGTCGGCGAATATCAGCTGCCATTTGAGGCCGAACTCGGCCAGCGACCGACACTCGATGAGGTCCAGGAGAGTGTCGTCATGAAAAAGTTGCGTCCACATTTGCTCAACACGTGGCGTTCCCATCTGGTGAGTATCTGTTTATCATATCTGTATAATGTTGGTCCCATTTGCGAGCTACCAAACTTAACTTGACAGTTGTTAAGCAGCTGCTGAGATTTTTTGAAATGTTCATTTTTAATATGTGGCTTAGTGGACTCCTCAAAAATTAATTTTAGTTTTGAAAAATTAGAATTCTTTTCAATAAATATACATATTTTTCCTTTTCAAGGCAAAAGTGAAAATAGGAATAGAATATATTTTTTTCAGTGCCGAAAAGTAGGCATACAAATAATAGCAGCTGCTACGCATTTTTTATAGAATTTATTTATTTCTATTTGATTATATTTTATTTTTCTCTCAATTTGCGCATTTGAAAAATGCTGCTATTATTTTTTGTTCACTTTATGTCTCCCAAGAATTGTTAAAGATATATTTATTTATTTACTAAATGTCAACAAAAGTCATTCGGCACAAATAAATACAAAAAGTAAAAAATAGAACAAATTAACTGAAAATCAAAATTCAATATTAAATTCAAGTTAAAAATCAGATATATTTCTAAGATTTATTAAGAACTCTTGTCTCTATTTAACGATTGTCTGCTTAGTGTTAACACTTGCTGTAATCTTGCCGAGATTTGTTGATCTAATTCTGATATCGTTTTTAGGGCCTCAGCATATTCTGCGACACAATGGAGGAGTGCTGGGATCATGATGCCGAGGCGCGTCTCAGTTCCTCATGTGTGATGGAGCGTTTCGCACAACTCAACAAATATCCGACGACGCAGTTGCTCATCAAGAACCACACCAACATCGAGGATGCCAAGGAAACCACAAATTGCTTATAGAAACGGTATTAAATCACAGCCAATGACAACAAAATTGGTTGTGATTTTGAGGCCTGTCGTCATTTTTATTTTTATATATTAAAAATTGTTTAGTTTTACATAAGTATTGTGCATAGGCAGCACAACATACACTGGAAAAAAAGAATGGCAGCTGTCATTTAAACATAAATACGCCCCATTTTAGACATTTTAGCGAAAAACAGAACAAAGCTAAACTAGAGTTTATTTGTGAGTCTTTGAAAACACGTATCTTGCCCGGGCGAAACACAAATTCTCTAGACGCACATCAAATGTATGAATTGGTCTGTGGCTCATCTCACACATTAACTTCATTGACTGATATATACATATATAATATATATATATATATACACCATATACGTATATTTAGTTGTTTTTGTATTTAGTTCGTTTTATATTCATTTTTTTCGTAACTGTTGAATTCTTTGCCAAGCTGTCCCTTTTTTGAGCGTGGACAACCGTCTACTAGATATATATATATATATTTAAATAGTTAAGCGTACGATTTAAAGCTATTTTAATTATGTTTATATATATGTAAACTTATCGTTTTTAATTATTATTATTTTTTGTTTTGCTGCTATGTTGTATTTTTAATAAATACTCTAAATGATTGTTTTTAAGCTACAATTTGAGAATTGAGTTTTGCTTCTTATTTTTTCTTTTCAATTGATGTAGTGCCAACTCACAAATCTATATATATACATATATATAAATACACACACACTCACACACACACACACACCCTTACATACGTGTATATACATATATGTAATTTTACTGAACAGTACAAGAAACACCTGAAGTTTTCAAATGAAAGTTTCTTTTTAATGAACATTAAATATGTAAGCGCGATACATATATATATAAACGATATACCCTACGATAAACACACACAACAGACTTAGCAGACTTATAAAGCACACTGAGAGAAAAAATCAATCATACTACGAGATATGCGAAATATTTGTTAATTCCACACAATCGTGTCTGGGACAAGTTTAGATTTAGTGATGGTAAGCTTGAATAGTTAACCAGATTAGCATTTCATCGATAACGGATTGATTAAGTTTACTTGCAAAGTGTTAAAGAAATCAAACAAAATTAAAAAAGAGTAACTCATGTCTTGAATATCGTAATTTGTTGTAATGTGTATGATAAATCAGACAAATACATATATATTACACTCATAAGTCGTAAGTGAATAATTGAGAGCTCGTCACACAATCATAGTTTCATTACAATTGATTCACTTTGCTAAAAATACTGAATTTCAATCTAGCATTATATCAATCGAACATATACACACACATATATATATTTAGCATACTTTAGCTATTTAAATAATACAAAAATCAAAAACGACATACAACAAATACGTGCAATTTACGATACAAACAAAGCTTCATTACCTGATTTTAATTCTGAGCAACTTACATTATTTTAATATGAAAATAGAATTAATTTTGTTAAGCGATTTTTTCATTTTGTTTTTGCTGCTCGAGAACACAACATAGAAACAATAATTTTCAAGTGGTTGGTTCATATAAGTATTATTGAATGTAATAATAAAACAGAAACAAAAACAGTATTCGAAAACGCAATCAGAACGGAAGAAACAATAACAAATTGTTCAACACAGATTAGTAGTTTGTTACATATCAGATGGCTATGGTTAGGATTTTGGATGAAATGAGTGATAGGATGGATGATGGATGATAAACACATACATATTTCAGCACACTTAATGCAATTTTAAAACGTTTTTTGTAAAATCGAAAATCGATAAATTCACTCAACCTTTTTTGATATACAGTTATACAAAACAACAGTCCAACTGGCATTCACATAAATCATAGTGATTATCACGATTAATTTAACAAAACAACTCAATGATATATGTTTATAAAACATTCTATGTATGAAAAAAACAACAAATTTTATAAAAAAAACAAATAATTAAGAACTGTCTAAATACTTTATTCGATTGAAAGTCATGTTAATATGAAATACGAACAGTTCTTTGATAATAATGGATTTAAAATAAATGCTCATGAAGTGTTTGAAATTAATATGAATGGCATTTTAATTAAGTGTTAAGGAGTGTTCAGGTAAGTAATTCTTTAACTTTTATGTGTATTCGTTGACATTCAACACTTTTTCAGCGTAAAATAATAATTGAAATTTTTTTTAGTTTTAATTGAAATGATTAACTTTTCTTTGTTTTATCGATAACATTCCATTAGTATTGCTTGAAATCGATATCCGATAGCAATAAAAAGCAAAATTTTTAAAAGCAAGGTCTTATTTTATCTCTTCTAGATCAATCCTACATTTATAGTTAAAAATGTCATTTTATGTAGGAATCCATGGAAATATTCTACTTTTATGGGCATGGGTTGAAATTATTGTCAAAACTGATCCGTTTTGAAAAAGCAAGGGTTTTTTTTTCATTTATATCAGTACTTATTTTTTTATTAGTATATAATATTTGATATGCTTACCTTCAATAAATTCAATAAACAATGCCAGAATTTGTCGCCTTCCTTCTTTATTATATCTTTTAATGATACATTCCGTTATACGATAAATACATGTTTCGAATATACATATCGAATATAATATGATTACATAGGATCGAAATAGAACTGAATGAAAACGCTAATAAATTACTATACACAAGTGTTAAAGGAGCGTTCAATCTTATAAATTCTCATACATAATTAAGTAAGTACTTTAAACGTAATTAAATATATATAGTGTGAATATTTAAATACTCATATATGTATTTGTTGCGTATATCGATTAACTTATTTGATAATATGTATATATTTACGTATACTGAACAAATCAATCGAAACAATCTCAAAAATCTGTAAGCATTATTATTCCAAAAGAAAAATAATGTATTTGTGTTCTCATTCTATATATATATATATATATGTATATATAGTTTTACGACTTTGGACCAATTCAGTTGTAGTACATACGACTACTTACTTGCCCCATACCATTTTAATCAGACTTATCCGAGCATTCCGTTTACTAAATTAATACTACATACATAATACGTATATGTGTGTTATAAACTGTATGGAAAAAAAGTCGCCCTCTATAAAATGCTAACGTGTAAAGTTCTCCAACAATATGTTTTCCCAAGTCCTGTGCGCTTTGTTTGCATATGAGTGTGTCTTACTAAAATAGATTCTGTTTCTGTTATTAATACATATACATATATATATATATATATATGTATATATAATATTATTGGGGGCTCTGTAACAAATGGAGCATAAATGTTATAGTATCTAGATTACATTTTTTATTTATTACTTTTATTTTTTTACACATACACAATACAAATACGACTACTATATATAAGTATACTTATTATGTTTGTACGATATGTTGTTTGTCTAGGGAATTTTTGTTTTGAAAAAGGAAAACTTGCAGCTGTGTATGTATTGCAATCGGAAATACATATATATAGAGAGGTATATATATATATATATATATAGTAGTACTTGTATGCTGTTAGGGACGGTTTCTAGGTTTGTTAAGCGACGAATGCACTAGTGGAAAACTTGATACTTAAGTTGGGCAAAGAAAGTGTGTAAACATTTATCTCGAGTATAAGTACAAGAATATAGTTGTTATAGTATATATATATATATATATATATATATATATATATGCCATATATATATGGTATATGTTGTATATAAATTGTTGTCTAAGCCAGTGTTTTAATAGGCCTCATCATTGCTGGCTGAGACGCCGCATTTGGAGCGCAAAATTGCCGCCAATCTTTGGGTGAGCGGCTCTGTTGGTGACTCCGAATCGCTGCACGAAGCCGATGCCACCTTGTTGCCTGAAAAATCGTTCAGAATATCTAATTATTTAATTATAATGAGTATTTTTATATATTATTCTTATTCTACAGAGAGTGTTTTTCTAAAACCAACTGACTGATTTTTGTTGTTGTGTTAAACATACTTTTTATGTTAACTTATCTTATTTTATTTGAAAAAAAAAAACGCAAAGATTTTATGGATCTCTAAAATTGCAGTCAAAAAAGCAAGTTTTATTACTTCCCACTGAATTTTAGAAAGTATTTCATTTATACTTTTAAGAAATTTATTTGCTAATAATTGAAAACATTTTTTTAAAAATACAAAATAGATTAAAAAAAGTATTCCTAAAAAAGCAGTAATATTTTCTAGTTTTCGGGGCAATTTCAAAAATGTTTAATTTACGTTTGTTTCAGGTCGATTTTTTGTACATATTTAGAAAGAAACAATAAATATTTTTCGATTTTATAAATTTTGTGTTAATTATTTTTGTTTTCAGGTCGCTTTTTGTGTGCCAGTGTGTAGTACTTACCATTGCTAATGTCGAGATCTGTTGCACTGGTTGACTCCCTGTTGGCAAATGGCAGATTGACGGGCACAATGTCGTCCTCTTCCTCCAGCAGGAGGCTGGAATAGGAGTGTGTGGTATTGTCGCTGCGACCACCGCCTCCGCTTGAGGAGTTGCGTGACGAACCCGAATCGTTGTGGGAATGCGAATGGGAATGGGAATGGGAGGTGCTATGGACTGCCAGGCAGTCGACAGCAGCCGCATCCTGTGGTTCATCAATGGGCAGATCGTAGTCATCGTTGCTGCTGCTGCTCTCCTCCTCATCCCCAACATCCACGTTATCGATGTCATCTTCGTCATCAATGTCATCCTCATCATCAACATCAACATCAACATCATCATTTTCTTCCTCGTCCTCATCTTCATCATCGGAGCAATTGTTGCGACTGCTGTGGCTGCTAACGCTATCCTCGCAAGGCGCCTCCAAATCCAATGCCAGCTCCGGTGACGAGGATTTATTGTAGTTCTCATCGCTGTCACTCACAGCTGTATATATTATATATGATTAGTTAATTACTATTATTTATTATTTCTATAAGTGATCTTTAAACTTACCGCGCAACTTGTCCAGAATCAGTGGATAGAACTCTTTGGCCGTTCCATTATTTGGCTCATATTGCAGAACTGATGTTCGTGTTGCAAGATACAAAAAATATATATATAGTGTTAAAGATTTGTTGGATTAAGATTAGTGAATAGCTAAACTTATAAGCAGCTCCTGAGTTCGTTTGCGGAAATCAACAGTATTATAATAGTTTATTTAAAGCCGTTCTGCTTGGGCCCTGGTTAGAGATTCTAGAGTTCAAACCATGACTAAAAATAAGTTATGGATATGGAAAGATTTCTTATACTTTATCTTATTTTATAAAATTAATATAATAATTAATTAAATTCGAGAGAGAATAGCGAATTTAATTTAATATATTTTTTTTAAGTAGAGCTCAAACTATGATCAAAATTCACTAGATTTTTGAAAATCGAATATCTTTTAATTATGATAATGAATTTCAATTTTCAACATTGAATGTAGTATTGAACTAGAGATAAAACTATGACTAAGAAGCCTTCGTTTTTGAAAATAGCGAAACTTTAGACAAAGTTATGGCGATGGATAATTTTACCCCTCCCAAAATGGATTTTATAGGATATAACTTTAAATAGATTTCGAGATAGAATTTCGTTTTCAACTTTGAATTTAGTATTATTCAAAATAATATTATAAAATATAATAATAATAAATCTGATGACTTTTGAGTCAGTTTTAGTTCTCGAATTGAATTTGAGCCTCAACCGATATTTTTCTCTGCGTGTAAACTAGATTATTATAAAGATTAGAGTTTAGAGCATTGTCTTCTTGAATACTTACTCAACTTGCAGTATTTCAAGGCCTTCTTGTAGTCCTTGAGCATGACAGCCGACAGAAACTGCAAAATATGGAGATGAAAAAGAGAGAACAATCCAAATGAATGAAATTGCGTCAAACCCTTTAGAAATCTTTGTTTGTCAAACTAAGCAACAATAGTCTGTCCATTGCCCCATTGGCCCACATTTCGATGGAGGACGGAAAAAGTTGTTCAGTTGCCTCTCAAAGTTAAGCAATTTATTAGCAATCAATAAGCCGGCTCACAAAAGCAACTCAGCAACTCCAATCATCCTCATCGTAAGCCGCTTGAAAGGATTTCAACTTAAGTTTCCCTTGCGACTGCTGCTGCCAGCTCAATTTGCTTTTGAATACATTTTATTTATGTATTTTATATATGTATTTATAAATACACTGGGAAAAATATAGCATAATATATCCTAAAAATTAATGATATTTTTTTATTTTTTAAAATACATTTTCTATTACTAAGAAATGCATTTCTAAAAGTAGCAAAAACTGATTTTTAGAAAAACTACTTCTTGAAATGTAGAAACAAGTAATGAAATTTATTGGTTCGCCTTTTATACTAGAGTTTAGTTAAGTCTGTCTAAGATACTAATACTAACTCTAATATTAATAAATATTAATTTAAGTAATGTCAACTAAAGTCAGTCGACACAAAAATAACACAAAAAGTAATTAATAGATTAATTTAAATTTAAAAATAAAATTTAATATAAAATATATATTAAAATAAAAATATATATTTATAAGAATATTAATGTAGTATAATATAATAATATAAGTAAAAAAAACTGAAAGTAATACTAAATTGTTCTAAATTTTAGAAAAATTGTCCCCGAAATTGAGAAAAGTAAACAGCTGATTTTGAGAAATATAATTTCTGAATAAAATAAGGTGTGTTAAACTTGGCGAATATCTAAAATTCAAGGCTATTTTTTTCAGAGTGTGTGTATGTATGTATATATATTTATGGATTTACCTCGGCGAGAAATTCAGTGGGTGCTGATATGCTCTCATCGGCATCTGTGTACTCGGACAGGCTCTGGCTGAGATCCTCGCTGGAGGCGGATGTTGGCAATGTTGCAGCTGCTGCGGCGGCAGCTGCCACAGCCGCAGCGCCATTCATTATGGTTATATTATTTGCCGTATTCATAGCGGTTGTCGTTGCTGTTGTCGCTGCCACATTGTCTGTTGCATACACCCCATTGCCATTCGATTTGTCCATGTGAAGCAGCTGCAAATAGCACACAAAGTGAACTCATTTTTCTACATTTCTGTTGAATCTAATTTTAATATTTACTCACATTCGACATGATTCTTATGATTCGTTGCACGACGCTCAGTTATCTTCTTCTAGGCCAGTATATCGCACATTTTCTGCGGATTGTCTGAATATAATGTAAAATTCGTATGATAAAAATATACACGTTATAAAATACCCTGACATATTATTGATCAAATCGATTAGATACAAACTAAATAAAATACAATTGTAAAAATTTCATTAAGATCGGTTAAGAAACGCAGACTTTGATAATCAAAGTGAATTTTTATATCAGTAAAAAGCTGGTTAAAGAGCAGCTGCTAGTCGAGCTCTCTCATTTTTGTACTCTTTCAGAGGGTATTTTAATTAATTCATAATAGCCGCGTTCATCAATCCATTTAACGACCTCTCCTGCAGCTTTGACCATATTAGTCTCCAATTAGTCACATGATTATTTCTTATATTTTTCACTCTTCTATTTATCAAAATATCCATTAGGGTTATATTCTCACTTAAAGCAATTAAGAAAGTGTACAAACAAATTGACAGCAAAAAAAGAAAACAAAATTGAATGCTTCAAAATATGAGCGATAAAAGCTTTCCATTTAATCGATTTGCAATTGAGCTGCTTACGTCATAGTCTCAGCAAAAGATACAAACTCAATGATAATCGCTAATTGGATAACACATCCGTTGACCTTATGGAACTAACCAAGTTTCCAAAACATCGCGCAAAGAACATCTTACGAAAGTTGAACAAAGAGCGAGAAATTTAAAATGCAAAATGCAAATGCCACAAAGCCACAAGATAAATGCAACTATCGCATACATATGCGTGTATATATATATATATATATAAATTTACATATATACATATGTGTATCTGTATAGCATGTATGCTGGCTAACATTCACTTTCGACTCAAAGGGCTCCGCAAAGACCACAGACGAGGCCACACAGATATATATCGGGGCAGGTCTGCGGCAAAAAGCGAAATCAAAGTGTGGGGAAATAGCAGTCGGACGGAGGGGTGTGGGTTGCTGTGTGTGTATTTGTGTGTGAGTGGGTTGTGGGGGTGTTGCCAACAAGTTGAATAGAGTTAGCGCAGCACAGCACGCAATCATGTCTATGCCCTGGTAGGCTGTTACTTGTAAGGGGTATATCGATGGAGGTTATTAAGATAAAAGGCATTTCGAAAGCGAAATTAAACATCAAATTCACATTCAATTTATTTATTATGTAGTTATTATACTTATGTCTACATTATTGAACTTCTCTTTAATGTGGTAAAAGACTACATTCCTCTCTAGAGTAATATTTGTATTACCATTATTATAAGATACAGCAAAATTGCAGTTATAAACTGAACAATCTAGCTTAAGGGTGTGTATAGCTTGGTGACTGTGACTTTCAACTATTCTCTGCGAAATATATATATAACATCTAAATTAAAAATATAATAAAAATGCTTAGATCAGGTAGGGTTCAGAACCATTATTTGAGTGATTTATGAATAATATTTGGTGTCATATTTATTGACAGAATATCGAACTTCATGAAAAACTGTAATTTACTAGAGCAAATATTAAAATTTTAAATCAATGAGTCGTTTTTGTAGCCGTTACTCTTCTTCTTCATTATTATATTTATTAATCAGATCAATTTTATTACATTTTATCGATGACTTTGCCCGTTTCGCGAATATCGATACAAATCGATATACTATAAAGACTTGTAAAGATATATCATTCCAATTGATAGCTAACACATATTATGATATTAAGAAATTCTAAAAATTTCATTAAAATCACTTTTTCTTAATCAAAACGAATTTGAATATTGAACAAAATAGCTGCCTGCACAAAATAGGGCATCTGCTTGACGAGCACTCTCGACTAGCGCTTTCTTGCTTGCTTATGTTTTTTGCGGGTACTTTCTGTCTTTGTACATTCACTGGTAACTAGTGTGAAATGGAAATGCAAGAAATTGTTTACGTTTTTTATGTCTTTTTTTCGGTGTTTTTTTGGGGTTTAATTGGAGCTCGACATGCGGCGTTTGCATAATTAAAGCGCCTGCAGCTATGCTGTAAGTATTTGTTATTCATTTTACCCCTCTCTTGATTTCTCTGAGTGTGCGTGTGTGTGTGTGTGTGTGTTCGTTTCATTCAATAATTGAAAGTCTGAGCAGTTTGTATGCCGGTCTCTTGCGCACACTGTCAAGGACTTTCCCCTATGATTTACAATGCGACAAGCCTTTGATTTACTTTATTGCTCTCGGCTGCAGTAAAGTAGTAAATATAGTATTTACACTAAAAAAAATTACTCTACGTTTTTGTCTAGCACCATACTTTTGGCGCCAATGGTTGGTCATCGTATTATAAGTAAATTTCTAAAATTGGTTTTTTCACTTTTTAAAATTAGGGCTTGCATTTTTAAATTTTGTAGTGGATTTTTCTAAAATTAAAAAAAAAGTTTAATTTCCAGTGCATTGTTTTCTTTGTGAGTACATTAATGAATTCTCAGATTGGCTTTTTTAGTTGCTTATTTGATTATTAAACATTATAATTTTAAGATATCACATATACAAACATTTCAGATATTTTATAAAAGTTCATATAAATTAATTTAAAAAAACTGTACACGGATTTTAAAACGCGGCAGCTAAACTATAATAATAAAGCTGAGCCAGGAAATTTCATTACTTGTTTCTGAATTTTGGAATGGATTTCACTTTTTAGAAATGCAAGCCTTTCTAAATTTTAGAAATTTGTTTTGCTATTATTATTTATAAACAAGAACAACTTTGTTTTGCTTGTAGGGAGTTTTACTAAAATTTGGTAGATTTTTTTCTGAGTGTATATGCCATATTTATCGATATTGCACCGCTGTCTCATAACTTACGTCTTAATATTCTTTGCTGTCAACTGGTTTGCTTTCTGCCTCCCTAACTCTCTCACTATCTCCATCTCTGTCCCTCTCTTCCTCGCTCTCTCTCTCTCTCTCTCTCTTTCTGTCTCTGTCTCTTTGTTTGTCTGTCCAAATTACACTTAATTACAAGTCGTCCGGGCGAATGTATTGAATTCTAATTGCTTTCAGTCTGCTTTTTTGCCTTTGTCTTAGCCATGTGTCAGTCACAGTCACAGTCGCTGCTAACAGTATATAACCAGTCAGTCAACTGTCTGCGATTTGTTTGTTTGCTGGTCGCTTGATACAACTTTTATTTATAACTAATATCTGTCGTTGTAGTCATTGTTATTATTGTTGTTGTTTTGTTCCTTTGGCGTTTCCAAATGTCAGACTTGTCTGGCCCGACAATTTGGCCGTGACTGTCATGCAATTTGTATGACTCTCTGTCTGTGTGTGTATTGTGTGTGTGTCCAAAAGTTTATTTAGCTGCCTTTAGGCATTTGTGTTTCTTGTTCACTTTGCCAAAAGCACTCAACACTTTATGGGACGTTTTTAAAGCATATTCTTTTTGGATCATAAATTCAACCATCTCTCAATTCTTAAACCAAGGCTTGGTTTTTATAATTTAAATATAATTTATCCCAGTTCTTTAATAATTTTATGGTGCTTAATATTATTAATTCAAAGCTTAGTTTTTTTTATGTAAGCATTATTTATCGAGTGTTTTTTCGCTTTTTATATTATTTAAATGTAAATAGTTTCTCATGTATAAAACCTATTCTCGGAGGAATTTTTTATAGTTTCTTTTCCACTTTTTAAAGAGCTTACAAGAACAACTTGAATTTTAATTCCCATAAGGGATTATCTGGAAAACTTATTTATTTATTGTATATTTATTGAAAATTTGTTTAAATTAATTTTATTTAATATATATATATCCTTAAATTGTAAGCCAACTTATATTAAAGCTTGAGGACTTCAGCTCGTTGAGTTTTCGTTTTGATTTGCAAGTATAATAATTGAATTTGTTAAAATACTTAGCGGTTTTACGGCATTCGATCAGATAAAATATATAAATATATATAAAACTCAGCAATTAAATTTTTAAATAAAAGAATATTAAACAAGGAATATCAATAAATTCAATTAAAGATTCTATAAACTTTGAAATAGGTTTTCATAAATAAACAATTAAAATGAATGTTACATGATAACTCGAATAACTCAATGAAAATTTAAAACAAAATTGTTAACGAAGAGTATATTGAAGGAGACGGAAAATTAAGAGCTAAAGATCATTAGGATATATCCACAATGGGTATTAAAAGTTTGAAAAAAAGTTACAAAATTCCTTTTGCTCCCAGTCGGAGCTGCAAAACTTACTTGGCTAATTAATTAATTAATTGAACAATTAAAATCACCATTTAGCAGATTACACCAAACATCGGAAAGATCGGAAAGAAAATGAAGATTCCTGCAAATAGTTAATTATTATCTTTCAAATGATATCCCTTTAAAAATTCAACAGCTGCCGCCTGCAATTGCAAACTGAGGCACAACCCTGAGACATACAGCACACTCACTTCAAGTCGCAGGCGTAATCGTGGGAGTTGCAACAGTTGCGCGTGAGGCAACAAAATGGCTTGCATAATTAATATGCCTGTCGGCAACATGCAGTGGCAAATGTTTGGATGTGGCCAGGACACTCAGATTGATGAATTATTGCACAACCCTCGCGAATGTAAGCAAATTTAAAACCAGCCAGCCATGAAGTTAAAGCTAAAGAGTGTGTGGTCTGTGAGTGTGTTACACTCAGAAAAAAATATCGCCCTGAAACGTAGAAAGTCTGCCTAAAATAAAAATATAAAAGTATGTTAATAATCTAAGCAACAAAAAAGCTAATATAAAGATTTTTTCAAATGCACATAGAAAAAACCACGCTGAAAATTAGACATACTTTTTCTAAATTTTTGAAAAAGCCACCCTGAAATTAAGAAAAGTAAGCTCTGATTTTTAAAAAGCTAAAACCATTGATTAGTTAATTAACATCTTACTTTCCCTTGGCGAATTTCTAAAATGCAGTTCGTTTTTATTTTCTGAGTGTAGTCGAGGTCACATATCGGTCACAGGAGAACAACAAAAACTAAAACCAAATTGGACGCCATTTGTTGTCCAGTATTCTGAGCAAATAATTTGCGGAAAAAGCTGTAAACCCTTTGGCGAGGATATTGTCGCGACGCTGTGAATATGTTTGCCAAATAGCCGCATGGTGGCCAAAACAAATGCAGACCCGTGGCACATAGCCACATATGTACGATTTAGACCATTTAGACCATGCCAAAAGCTAGTTAAATAACGTGCAACATTTTTTGTTCGACTATTTTGAGTTTATTTAACACAATTACATTTATCGCGTATTTGACATGGCTGCCTTTAAAATTGCCTGGAAACTAGAAAATGTATCTTATTTTTAGAAATAGTTTCCAAATATAAGAAAGGATAGTTTCAAGAATTAGAAAGGCTTTCCCTAACTTGACATTTCTATTTATTTTTATATTTTATAACTATTTTCTGATATAAAGAAATCCATTAAAAGATTAATAACTAATCTTAAAGTTCTAACCTTCCTAGGAAAATATACAAATCTTTACCTTCAAGAAATTAAGAGAGGAAAAATTGTAGTTTAAGAAATATAGTTTCTGAATTCCTTAATTTAACCATTTCAGGGCTATTTTTTCAGAGTAAAAAATTTCATAAAAGTCACATTGCATTTTTCAATAAAGGCAAATTTATGTTGCTGATCATCAAAACGAATGTGCCAAAATCTAATGTGTATTATGGCAATTTCCATTTGTGCCTCAGCACATTTGGCATATTGGCTCGTTGGTCGTTGGAACCGTGTCCAAATTGCATGATTATAATGATCCCATAACATTTGAGCTTCCATTTGTTGTTGTTTGTTGCATGTTGAGCTTGCGCCAAGTGGCAGCAATTTCAAAGTGGCACTCAGCAAAGTATGCTACGATTTAAGCTTCCACGAAATGAATGTAATAAATAAGCGCAAATAAAAACGATTTAAAACTGTACAAATAACAAAAGTTTTAAAGTTCTGATGTTTTTGCAAACTTAACTTCATTATATTGTGGGTAATAAAAGAAAATCAGTTGAGTTTGACAAAGTTATAGCGGTGAAACTTGATACTTTTTATTTTTTGAGACTATACTTTGAACTTGGAAATCGTGCCAGAATTGTGTTCAACTTTGAATGTGGTATTATTCCATGAGTTTATAAGCTCTAGGTTTTCAAAATTTTATAACTATTCACAAACTTTTGGCTCTGGAAACTTTTGAGTCGTCTCCAAGTGGGTTTTTACCTTGAGCTTTAATCTTTGGTACTTTAATGAAAGGTTCATGCATATTTTATACAATCCATATTTATATATATATATAAATATGGGGACAAATTTACAATCGATTGGAGTGGCAATAGCTGGGCAAATATGGGTGCGGTTTTTAGGGGTAAGCAATTCAGTGGAGCAGCAAATGCGCAATTATAGACAGGACATTCCTTTGACATGCTTATGGCGTATGTGGCGTATGCGCAATATTGCTGTTCGTATGTGTTTGTTGCCTGTTGTGGTCTTTTCGATTTACAGGAATGCAATATGCTGACAAAAAAAGGGTACAAAACGAGCCAAACAATGGCACAGAAAAAAATCTAACGCATTGTTAGCGCATTTTGCATTGTCAGTGCTGAATATTGTATATATATATATATATGTATATATATACATGCACTCATAAGAGCACGCAGTACACTATACTTATATATATTGTACAGTTGGCAACGAAATATTAGCACTTCACTTTCACAGAAATTTCTTCAAATATGTATATTTTTAATTTGTTAGTTTAAGGAACTTAGGAATTAGTTTTTAAAAGTGAAAGAAACTTTTAGGAAAAAGTGATAAAGAAAAAAAATCAAAATAATTTTTATCTTTTCAACTTATTTAATTCTAATTAAAACATTAAATTTTACGAAAATGTTAGAAAATTAACGCAAAATACAATAACACCATTATTCAAATGTGCATAATATAATTAAAAAAATTTGAAATAAATTCTATTATTTTTTAGCTACTTTTTTGCACTTTTTCTTTCAAGTGAGAAAAAATATATATATTTAAAACAATTTCTGGAGCAGTACTAATATTAATCCATAGGGGGAATACTAAGCAACATTTGAAATAATTGCATAACTAATGGTTTGGCTTTTTGTGTGCCTTAGTGGTGCTGTTATTATTTCTCATAATATATATATATATATTTGTATATATATATATATACTGTCATATGTGTGTGTGTTGCACATGCACTTAGCGCTGACTCACGGCAACACGAGTCTCGCTCAAGTGGTAATTAAAATTATACCACAGGAGGCACTTGCCTCGTGACACAGAAAGAAAACGGCACATTGCAGCATAAGAAACTCTTCTATTCGCATTGTGCGCTGCTCTGCTCTGCTCTGCTGCAAGTGAATGCATTTATATTAGTGCATAGAATTTATACAATATGTGCAATATGCACTTTTCACACCACACACACACACACACACACACACACACACACACACACACACAGTAGATACATGTGTGTGTTGTTGGTGTACTTGAGGTAGTCACAAGTAGCACAAAAGAAACGACAAAATATAAACAAAACTATTCTAAAAAACAAAATGAACTCTTTGCATGCACTGCAAAACAAATGCGAGCACATTCTTTAGAAATTTAAATTGCTCTTTAACTGTGGGCTGATGAGTGTTGGATTACATTTAAATCCGGTTGTCAAAACGGAATTGGAATCGGAACTGCATTTGTACCAATTGAAATGCAGAATCTAAATTCAAAATTGTTTAAAAACGCAAAAATCGGAACTGTTATTATTCGTTCCGCTATTCCCTATTATATGTGTAGTTCTTAGAATCTCAAAGATCCTAGTCCATTTTTAATGGGTTCGTCGTATAAGAAAAATGCAATCCAATTGCTAATACCTCAATTATCATTATATTACTGATCTTCTTCAATATTTTCTGTAAAAAGATTTGTAAAAATATCGGAATGCTTACGCGCATTTTTGCACTTTACGTAGGAGAATCGAAATCGGAGCCCAAGATTATAATAGTTAAATACGAATATATTGATAGTATAATGTAATTAATAATTTCACAAAGTCCTATTCTAACATAAATCAACAGCCTCTTTATTCTAATTCTTTTGCTTCTTTGCTTCTTTTGAGAAACAGCTCTCACAATTTGTACACCAAAGGCACAAAGAGAATTAAATTTTGGAATTTAATTAGTTGGCGACTGGAAACCGGCACCGGCAACACAATCAACGACAATTGCAAGCACAAAGTTTGTTTTCTTTTTTCTGTTCTCTTTTATGATTTTGAATCGTAAGGTCTATTTTTAAAAATGTATTTAATGTCAGCAGAACAAAAGAAGTCGAGACAAAATAAATTAAAACAGTCAAAAATAGTCTTAACTAAATTAAACAAAAAATTTTAATTATAATTTACATTAGATCTATAGTAATTTATAAGACTTATGAGAATGTTTGGGGCATTTAAATCTTGTCAAATTCTTCAATTTTGCAAGTGTGCTTGAAGGGATTCACTGCATTGCAATTTATTTCGTATGCCCACAACAACGATACCTTCCTTTATTTGACCAAAAGTTATAGAAATAATAATTCACAATCCTTTCATATTTGGCAGTTTTTATGAAATATATTTTGTTCTCCTTGAGAACTGAGACTCTCTTCCTCTTCTTAATCGCAGGTGGTTGTCGTCACTGCTGTTCGCCGTTCTTTATGTTGCTTGATGGCGAATTCGCCGGCGTCATTGATTCGTTGTTCCTGGTTGTTGTCCAGGGATCTTGGCTTAGTTGTTGTCTACGTTTTGTTTGTTTGCTGGTTTTCTAGGGATCCTGTTGGTTTGTTGTCTACGCTTCGTTTGATTGCTGGAATTCGCCTCACTAGCAAATAAACCAACCCATGCTTGATCCTTAAATCATTTGTTCTTTTTGGTTTCATTTCCAATTCTTACACAATTATTAAACTGGTCTTACAGCAGAATTATAATCACTATCGCTAATTTATTTTTAACACACTCTTAATAACGTTCCGCCGAGTTAAGCTGCGACACTTTGCCTTTAATTTGGGCAAAGATCCGGTTTAAAGAGGCTGGCAGCATTGGCGTTTAGTGCATCATTAAAAATGCCTTAGTCGGCAGAAACTTTGAAGTGGTTGCGTTTTCACATGGCTACATTTCATATTTAACTTTAGCCTCACCGGAAAACAGTAACAGGAACAGCTTGCAAAAAAGCTAACATTGGCAAGCCGAAGTTTATATACTCTTTCCAATTAGATTAAAAACAGAATAACTCTCGAAATTAGTAAACTTGATTGGGCTATCGGAGTCAACAAGAAAGTGATGTCAACTATACTAATAATGGCCGAGAATATGAAATACATGTGGCGAAAATTGTGATACCCTAGGCAAGAACAACAATTAATTGAAAGTCAAATAGAGGCAGCCAATGTCGACGGCTAGATGGAAAATTAATGCCAACGAGGACCAGGACCAGTGCAAAATCGGACATAAATTTTACGAGTTTCGCTGACTACGTTGCCTACCTTAAATTATTTACGAGCGTTGGCCGTTTCCCTGTGGTTCTCCTGTTCTCCGGTGCTCTTGTACGTAATTTCGCAGGTTTTCAGTTGTGTTGTTGCAGTTGCAGCTGCTGCTGCTGCTTAACAATTACCGTTGGGCATGGCGAACTAGCCTGGCTTTAAATTATTTAACGCTTTTAGGCCGAGAGTCGAGCGTACACTTTGTATTTGTATTTGTATTTGTTTTCTTTCTTTTTTTGCACTGGCTACTACGCAGTTGGGCTTATACGCAAATTGTGCGCTTATGTTTTTGTTTTCACACGAGAGTGCAGCAGCACTCAGGGACAACCGAGGATGCGCCTCAGTCTGTCCGTCCGTCTTTCTGTCTATCTGTCTGTCCGTCCGTATTATGAAAATCGTATTTTTCTGCACGCACAGCTTTATTTTTTTTTGAGTTTTGCTTTTTTATTTTTGTTCAATTTTCTACGGAAAATTTAATGTTTATTTGGGCGTAAATATTAGTTTTGGCTGAGTGCACAACAAAATTTGTGGCGCTCTTTTGCGTCGCAGTTGCGCTTAATTAACAGAAGTCGACTGAACCAAAAATTTCCTTTTTATACACACTTGTTCGCTTTAGCCTTTACCCGTAATGCAAAAGCTTTCGCTTATGTTGCTCTCCCACTCTCGTTCGCTTCGCTCTCCGTTTGTTTTGACTGGCGAAAAGCTTTCTGTATTCTATTGAGCACAGGGTGATTAGGGTTGAATACAACAGAATAATAAACAAAAAATATGCAGTTGAATAAATGCAACATATGAACTAAATAAGAGTAATAATTTTAGTAGAAATATTACATTTTAGGCTTTATGTGAAAGCAAAAAAAAATAGTAAAACACAGGTACATTTGAAGCATTGACAAAATATTAAAAAAGGATTAATAATAATAATAATTAAAATATAAATATAAATAAAATAATTGCAATTGAAGCTTCATATAAATATATATAAATATATTAAAGAAAGTATTTGTAATAATTATTATAAAAACAAAGCACGTTTATTTAAAACTATAACAAATAAACTTCATATATATTTAAAATATTTAAAAAAGTAATAAAAATATTTCTTAAAAAATGTAACCAGATGCAGTTGAAGCATCACGCATTTATACACAAAATAAAATAATAAATAAAACTAAAACAGACGCAGTTGAAGCTTTAAATATACTTCTTAAACTATGCTAAATGCTAATTTTATTGCATTCTCATTTATTTGCACCTGAAACACGCTGTGCAAATGCTAAACGCTTTCTGCCAATCCTCGTTCAAAATCTCTCTCCCAATCGCTTTCTTTCTCTCTCTCACACACACTTACCACAGCCTCGTTGAGAAAACTCACACATACTCGTGCATAATAGCTGAGACTGAGTAAAACTGAAGAAAAAAGTACAACTTACTATTCATCAACAGCTGTGTGTGGGAGAAAAGCACCGGATGTTGTGGAAGGGAAAGAAGAAAGGAGGAGGGGAGTAAAGGAGGAAGCCATATTCCCATGCAGCATGTAACGCAAATGGAAAATGGCGGCTTTTTCCTCGCTGCGTACTCAGCTGGGAAAAATACGTTGCGCGTACGACGCAATAATTGCGACGTTAAACGTGAATCTGAATCTGAATCTGAATTACGAATTACAGGTTCACAGCAAGCTTGACTGCATGCTGCAAACGATACACATGCACATCTATAAAATATATTATATGCATATATAAATGTATGTGTGCGTGGATAGCAAAAGTGAAAAGTGTATTTACAAAGTTTGCTGCGTATTTGTGTGTGTGATAATCCCTTTAAGAGTCTGGGCTTACAATACAAAAAATAGTAGCATACTTTTCGGTGCATTGTGCTATAGCTAAAGAGCGGGTTTTTATCCTACGTGCAACTTTACGACCAAACTGGACATACCTCTATTCTATTCTATTATGGAATATAAAAATATTTTTTTGGCATAGCTGGACAGAGCAGGGAAAAAACAACAAAGAAAAATGATAAACATATATAAATTCTGGCTTAGATTAGTAGTTGCGTGTGTAAATACAAATATTCATAAAATATGATTTAGATTAGTAAGTTAAAGCACATATTAAAAATCCTTTTAAATTTAGTTGTTTATTATTTGGTAATATCTTTTTATTACTTAAATATGTCTTTAGGTGGTTTGTTTTTATTTTAATACTCAGATGGAGTTCGCTTCCCGTCGGGTTTCGTCTTCAGAACCGTACAATAAATACAAAAATAAAACATTTTATATTTATTTATTTATAAAGAGAGATCACCAAACAACAAGCAACCAAAATGAGAATTTGTTAAATTGACATGTTTTTGGGTATGTACATTAACACATTTAAATACTAATCTAAATCTTAACTTGTGAATTTAAACAAAATAAAATTAGTTTCCTCGTTTATGTGTAGTATTACTCTGAAAGCTTTGAGGAAAAAAAAAACAGTTTTGACAAAGTTATGGCTGTTGTAAAAGTTTTATTTATTCATAAAATAAAAATAAATATTTTTCAAATATAACTGAAATGCAAAATGTATTGCCAACAATCAGAAAGCGACAAGCGTGACTTATTTAGGAAGTATCTTTGTAAAAAGGAGGTTTTTTTCTTAGTTTTGGGATACATTTTTGTGAATTTTAAAAGTAAAACAGATGTCTAATTTTCATGGTGTTGTTTTTATGTGTTGTTTAAATTGATATTAAACAATCGTTTTTCCTCAGATTGCTTATGAATTTATACAGTTTAATTTAAGACTAAGATGCTAATACTCACGGCTTACATTTCTACTTTTTTGAAATACTATCTATCTTTAAAAGATAAACTACTGAAAAATTGGAAAAAGCCTTTCTAACTTTTTTAAAGACAAGAAAAACTTTCTAGGCGACTTTGTGAAATTCAGGGCGATCTTTAATTGTGATTGTATGCCTCAGCAAGGGTATTTTAAAGTCCTCACCACAAAGATTGGTCATCGTTTTGTGGCTTTGTTGTTGGAAATGAACGTTGGCAGCTGGAATCCCATTTTGCGTGTTGTGGTTTTCCACATGATTTCCGCGCTGTGAGAGAAAGTGCAGTGAAAAGCGTTTGGTTTGCTTAAAGAATTAAATTTATTGCATTTAACGTTGGAGTTTGTGTTTCTTGTGTTTTGTGTTTGTGTTTGTGTTTGTGCTTGAGTTTGTGTTTTTCATGCCCAGCTGCATGCTAGCTGCTTAATACAAAGTTGGAGAGAGGGGAAATACTTAAATGTAGAATTACATATACGCAATTCGTTGGTGCGAGACCCGATCTTAGATAATACGATATGTGATTTTGGTTGCTTGCAATCGTTTCCAAATAATGTACATTTTTTTCTCGAGAGCGATAACTATAAACTATAAAGTTAAAATACAGACAAAATACACATGACGAAAAGTTATATACTTATGCAGTTAATGAAATACCATTGTAATAATAATATGTGTTGACTGATGATTGACAACCAACTCGTTTAACTAGTTTATACTCATTCCAGCAATATCGAAATTATATATATAATTATATATGCACTTAAACTTATAATATGAAAACTTAGGCAGCTACACTTAGAAAAAAATCGCACTGCATTTTTGAAATTCGTCAAGGGTTGAAAGTAAAAACAAAGAAAGTAAATTTCTTAAATTAAAGTTTGTGGTTTAAAAATCAGGCTTAGCATTTCGTATTTTTTGTTGCTTAAATTAATAATAAACATATTTATAAATTTATATAAAATAATTTTAAAAAACTTTTTGATTTTACAGAAACGATATTTAGTAAAATCAAGCGTTTGAATTTATACATTTCAGAAATATTTGCAATTTTTCAGAAATCCAAAAAAAGCACCACATTTTTAGAACTTTAGATGTTGCGCAAAAAACTACTCAATTTTAATTTTTCTAATTGTTCAAGACTTTCTATCTTTCAGAACAATGATTTCGAAGCAAAAAAAAATATATTCAAGTTTTAGGCAAGCCTTTCTATTTTAAGAAAAATTACATTTCAAAAGACAAGTTTTCCCATTTTAAGAAAGCTGATTTGGAAAAAACAGAAAACTTTTGAATTTTTAGGCAAGCCAACTTTTCGACAAACAAGAAAAACCTTCTCATTTTTAAACATAAGAAAAACTATTCAATTTGAAGAAAAATTAAGTTTAAAAACAAAAAAGAACTTCCTAAATCTTAGAGCGATTTACTAAATTTCAATGCGATTTTTTCTCCGAGTGTACGACAGAGAGGGAGAGAGTGGGAGAGGGATGAGAGTCTCTAGCAGTTCATATAGTTGGGGGACTCCGCTGTAGGCTGTTGCTTGGGCGGCACATCCGGCGCCTGGTTGGCCTCCTCCGAGTGATTGCTACCCACATTCTGATAGACCTCCGCCTGGACCTCGATGCTGCCCACCTGAGGACAGGCGACCTGTTTGGGCTTGAAGGAGCTGCAACTGGAGCTGGAGGCGCTGCTCTTGCTCAGTTTGCCATAGATGATGTTGGGTCGCTCGTTCAACTTGATGGGCTGCAAGGTGACGCCATTCTGATAGTGTTGCTGCTGCTGCTGCTGCTCCTGCTCCTTGGCCTCCATAATGGTGTTCAGATAGCTGCTGCTTTGCGATGAGCTCAACGCTTGACTGCCACTGCCACTGCCAGTGCCAGTGCCAGTGCCATAGACGGGTATGTTCGAGGGAAATAACTGATAATGCTCGGAGCCCGTCGGACTTGTGGGCGTGTGCAGACGATGGCAACTGGACAACGGTGAGGGGAAAACAATCTGATGCCGCTCATCGCCCGGCGTGGAGACGGGCGTAAAAACTGGCCTCGGTGGCGGTGGCACCAAATAGTTGTCCATCAGCGAGCCGGGCGTGCCCAGCCGGCAGCCAAATTGACGTCGCTCCTCGTGATCCGAATGGATGCCCGAATCACCTAGAGAGGCGCCACTGCAATTGCTACCGGTGCTCAAGCGACCCGAAGACGAACTCGAACTGGAAACGCTCTGCAAACTGAGCGAGCTAATTGGACGTGCCGAGGATTTCAGACTACAACTTGTTGCAATCGAGCTCTTGGTCTCGTCCAGCAAGCTGTCGGCACAGCAGTTGGCCAGCTTGTCAGCCTTCTCCTTGCGCTTGGAGAAGAATTTCGTGATGCGCTCGAAGGGCGTCTCCCGTTTCAGTTGGGACTTGACATGTTCGTGGATTCTTTCGTATTCGCGTCGCATCTGATCGATTTGATCTTGCTTCTCGCGATAGCTTTGCTGTACATCGTTGCGATGCTTCCACTTCTCCACGAGCAGCTCCACATCCCTGATGGACAGCACATTGTTCTTGAAATCGTGCATGATCTCGGCCAGCTCATCGTCGGCATTGGCACGTGAGGCATCGCTGGCGCTGCGCTTGAGTGTGCCAACGCCCCCATTGGATTGGTGCTGGACGCGCAAGGGACGCAGTGGCTCCTCCACGGGTCGATTGGAGGGCTGATACAGATAGTTGCCATCATCATCCGATGACTTTTGCACGGGTATATTTGAGGGCTGCATCACGTAGTCGTTGCCATGATTCTCCAGCACCTGCGAGCACTCCTGGCTAAATTTATCATCCGCCACGGCAGCATCAACCACATCTTGACCGGATTTATTTGGCTCTTTGGACTGGTAATAGGGTGGTTCATTGATGCGCAACTCATTGGTGGTCTGTGCGGGTCCAATTGGATTCGTATCGAGCACTTTGCTCGCATCCAAATGTTTTTCCGTTGCGCAGCTCTGCAAATTCTCATCGTCGGTTTCCACGCTGATATAATTGAGATTGGAGATGGCCATTGTCTCCGTTTTGGTTGGACGCACCTCTGGCGTATTTTCCCGCTCGGATCCGCTCGACATTTCCATATACTCCTCGGTGGGTGGCAGTTGTTTGACTGGCTTGGCGGGCAGTGCACCAATTACGACTTGGGGGGACTTGCAGCCAGGATTCGACTTGGTTTGTGCCGCTGGCGAGCTGGCGCCACTTGTGGCATTATCCACGCCCTTGAAATAATGATAGACCATGGTCAGATTGTGAAACTCCGAGAAGCTAATCAAATTCTGAGCCAACTTGTGATGACCCTCCTGTTCAGCTAATTCTGCCGGCGTGCGTCCGGAGCTATTCCTGACACCACAAGCTGTATCGCCACCGGGGCACTCCATCAATTGCAGGCAGAGCCTGTTGAGGCCCCAGCGTGCCGCAAAGTGGAGCAACGTGGGATACTCCTCCGGACTCGATTCGAGACGTGTAAAGAAATGCGGCTGACTTCGCTCGCTGGGTCCGTTCAACAAATGAAAATTTGGTGGCATGTTGCGCTGAAAGCACTGCAACAGATGCAAGTCGAGGGAGTCCTTTTCCAAGGGACCCACGCCCAAAGCATGGCACATAAACTCAATGGGCGAGTCCTCGACACGCAGCAGCTGCTCCAATTCCCGCAAGCGACTCTCGCATTTTACGGGTCGCGCGCCAAGCATCTTGTTATTCTTCTCGATGCGTATCTCGATCATTGTGGAGATTTCCATGCATGTTTCGGGGATGGCAAATTGCAACGTATACGGATTACGGCATTTGAAATTACGTATCTCGAGCAGTTCGCCGGATTTCTCGACGAGCACTTTGAGTGCATCATTCGGCTGCAGTGGCTCGGCGAGCATCGCCAGCACTTTGTTCTGACCCTGTTTCACCTTCTTGGGCAGCACCGTGAAACCCTCCGTGCAATTGGACATGCTGCGCGATATGTTGCCGCTGTTGTTGTTGCAGTTGCTATTGTTGTTGCAACTGTTGTCCTGGCAGGGTGGCCGTTGGCACAGAGCACGCCCCAAAATGTCGGTGGCTATGCCGAGTATGTTGCTGATCTGTGCCTGATCATTGTCGCGGACAACGCAACGCCGCCACTTGTAGTAGCTGGGCAGGGCTGTCTTGTGCATCTCCTTCACCCTATCCTCGCCCACATCCAACAGAATGGCCAGCACCTTCTCCACCCGGATTATCGCGGTCAGCTGTGCCATGAGGAAGCTGTGCGGCAGTGCCAACAGTGCCGGACACAAGATGACTATCTGCAGCGCCGTGTTGTGATACTTTTGGGCAATCTCCTCGCTGAAGGGGCCATCGTCAATTTTGATGTGCAGAAAACTGGAAATAGAAGCGAAGTTTGAGAATATGGTTCATAAGTTGGTTTTGTGCAACCAATCTTCAAAAGCAACTAAAACTTTATGAATAGTTTTTACGTACATCTGAATCAAATTGAAAATTTAATGGGTTTTTAAATAATGAAAAACTAGAGACATAAAAAAGAGAGGAACTAGTAAGTTAAAGCAGCTAAAAAATAATGGGAGTTGTCTAATATATAAATAATATAATAATAAATATAATATAAATATTCGTAAATTAATTTATGACTTTCTCACATCGCGAATCTCTCCCATTTCGAGGGAATAGTGGATTGAAAGAGCTCGTCGAATTATTGGGGTTGTCTTGTGAGTTATTTTTCCTACCTAACTTGAAATGCAACATTTCCCTATGATTATAACTTTCCAGATAGATTTTACTGGATTGTGCAATCTAAGTTGAAATTTTACTGTCATCGGAACTCTATCGATTGGTTTTTATATTTAGAGTTGCAATTCTGTATTTCATTTACTTATTTATTTACATATTTATTAAATTTAAGTTGAATTATTATTTTTAAGACATTAAATAAAATAAAAACTATCCATTAAATTTTATGTAAAATAATGCTGATATGAAACATTTTCTCATAATTAGAACTGTAGCGAATTTTTTGTTTATGCAAATTACTTTGCTTTATATAGTATCTATATTGCTCTATCTATTCAGAATAATTATTTGAAATCGTAGTATATTTTTTATTGCTTGCTCAACTCGAACCCAAACTCGAATCGAATGAGAATTTAATTGAGGAAATGCTTGAGTGAAACATTAACACAAACTTGCTCAACTTTGTGATTGACAGAATCGAGATAGATTTGAGCTGATAGCCTTGTGGTTGGTGTACTTACTTGAATGGTTTGCGTCCGCGCTGCTTTGTGATCTTGTCGAAATGGTTCTTGAGGAAAGTGGCGCGGAGATAGGCGGGTTCGCTGTGCTTGGCAGTGATGATCAAAATGTCGTCCATGTTGTAGCCCGGCGGAGTGTAGCCGTAGCCAGCCGTTGTTGCAACTCCGTTGCCGTTGTTCACGTTGCCGCAGTTGTCTGCAAAATGAAACCAAAGACGAAACCGATCGATGAGCAAATGAGCAAAAAGTGCAACAACAACTTGAGAAAGAATGCTACTGATAAACCACTGGCCTGAAACGACCCCAAAAAAATATCAGTGTGTGTGCGTGTGTGTCTTTTTGATAAATAATGTGTTTACTTAGGATTTGACTTTAGCGATTTATGACCCTAGCTGTGACTCCTCAAATAGCCCATGTTTGACTTCAATGTTTGCCTTTGGGCTTTGGAAAAGCGCCGCAATTTCTCATGCGTGATAATTTTGTTAAGTAGACAACAACTAGACAACTACAAATAAACAACCAAAAAAAGGTCGGTTGTGCATTTGTTTTGGTTTTTTTTTGTGGCACTGTGTCACCTGAGTTTACCTGAGTAGATTAACTTTTTGCATACCGGAAGATCTACATGATTAAAGATCGTTATGGACATACACAAACACAAATAATAAAGGGTGAAATTTGAACTATATAATTTATAGCTTCTTCATAATTGCCTAAGCAGTTTGAATATAGAAAGCAACTATTGCGAAAACAATTAATTTTCTTGAATTAATTTCTGAATGGTTTTCGCTTTTACTATCACAAATTTCTCAAGAAAAAGTTTCTTTTATCCTATTAAAATTGTGCTATGAAATTTTTACATTTCTTGCTTTTTAATCAGGAAACCATTTCAAAAACCAATAAATTGCTTGAGTTTACTAATGATTGTTTGCACTTTTATTGTAAGATATTTTTGTTTAAAAAGATACATTTATCGTTTTAGAATTGTGCAATGCAATTTTTCACGGCATTTCACTTTCTTTTGGACCATTTGCTTAGTTTGAGAGTTCCTTATAATTTCTTGACTTTATGCTTCATTTGTAAATAGTTTGATCTTTTATTATAACAAAGTTAATAATCCAAAGTTTCTTGTATTCTTTTAAAAGTTGTGCAATAAAATTGTACAAAATATTTCACAAGGTTTTCGTAGATTGATTTGATGAATTGTAAAATTTCTTACAAATTATTTTTTTTCGTTTTCAAAACGTTTTTAAAAACAAATAACTTGCTTCACTTATTTTTTTTTTCACTTTACAAATCTGGCACGAAAAAGTTGTTAATCCTTTAGAATTGTGCAATGAAATTTTAAGTTTGTTTTGAAAACTATTTCGTAAATGCATTTGTTAAACTTTGGAATTTCTTGTCGTAAATTTTGGTGGTTGTAAGTTCTTAGACTTTTACACAAATCGAAACTTGCCACAAGGGGAATTCACAGCAAACTGTTCAGTTTTAGCCAGCTGCTGATGTTTTTACGTAGTTGATGCTGTTTGTTTGTCACATCCGAAGATTTAAGCTAAATAAAACAACATAAATTTTCGAATGAGAAAACAGTGAAAGTAATTTCGACAGCTATTTTGTCAACACAGAGAGTGAGTAGAAATAAATTTGGCAGGCTGTTGAACAACTTGTGCTGTGGCCATCATAAATTCAGTCACGTTTAAAGCATTTACAAATTTAGTTTAAATCTCACAGCTAATCGAGCAGAAACTCGAACTCGCAGCGCCTTTTCCCGATGCGTTCTTGTGTTCTTGATGATGTTATCTCCTGGCCAAACCGAAATTTACTGTTGCATCTCGAACTGAACTTCTTCTTGACACCCACAAATGGCAGCGGTGGCGTCGTCGTCGTCGCCATCAGCAGCGACAGTTTGCCACACTGTCTGTCTGTCTGTCTGTCTGTCTATCTGTCGTCTGTCGTCTTGTCAGTCTCCGATTGCCTGCCGGCTCCTCTTCCTGTTGCACGCTCGCAGCTGCTGCTCATTATATGGCCAAGGGAGTCGAGCTCTTTCTTTTCTTTGTATACCCTGTACAACACTACAAATGGGCACTATGCCGGCTGTTAAGCCAGCAAAAAAATCGCACCGCATTTCAGAAGTTCACCTAGAGTAACTCATTCTAACTTATTTTTAAAATAAGGAAACATTTGCTCATTTAATGAGCCAAAAAAGGTCGAAATATACCTTTGCATAATATTGATCAACACACGGATCGAATAAATATATTTAAATACATAAATGATAAACGCAGCCTTCGCTGCCATTTTTTGTTGTCTGCTGTCAGTTTTATTTCTGCTTAAGCATATAGGATATTTTCTAGTCGAGCACTCTCGACTGAGAAACTTTTGCTTGTTTCATTAATATAAATAAAAGGCTGTGCATATATATAAAATGACAAGTGGAGCATTTGCCGCGTATTATTTTTGTGTTTTCAGTTTTATTCCTGCTGAAACACGCAGAATATTTCCTCGACGAGCACTCTCGACTAAAACACTCTTGCTTATTTCATTAATATAAATAAAAGGCTGTGCATAAATATATATAAAAGATGACAAGTGAAGCGTTTGCTTGTCCCTGTTTTCTCTGTTCAGTTTAATGCCTGCCTGCACATTTGCATATTGTTGCAATTTTGATATATCTTTTTTATTTTGGGTTAGTTTTGTAGTATTTCTAAATGCTTGACAGCATAATTAACTTGAAAATTGCCTGCCTTTTGACTTTTATTTCTATGTGCGTGACAAACAAGTTTTGTTTGATTAATGGCCGTGGCCAATATGAGATGAAAAGTTGATCCTTCTAGGTAAACTTTGCTTTGAGCTGTTTGAAATTTATCACTCAATTACATGACAGACGACAGTCGAAAGTCGCAACCGAGCTTTTTGCCCCAAATAAACTGACAACTGAAGTCGAGTTCTTTGCCAGAGACTCGCCTCCACATCCTCCGTAATATGTGCAAACATGTATTTCAGCAAGGCAAACATCTGGTAATTGTTAAACAGTCGTCGCCAGAGGGCAAATTGTAAGAAAAATGCGACCCTTTGTTTGACGATCTCGTTTTCTTTGTATACCCTTTTCTTTTATTTGTATTTTGTGCACACACTAAAACAAAGTATTTCTGTGCCGCAGCAATTTGCAAAAATTTCGCGTTTTTTATTTTAACTTTTCTTTTTTTCTTGTAGCTTTTTGATCGATGCTTTTTTAATGGTGGCCGCGCGCAGCTGCATCTGTTAACGATCTCGTATCTCTCGCCGATCCATTATATATATACATTTATATTACAGCAGCAAAAAAAATTAACTCCGACATTGAATGAAAAAACAATCCATTTGTTTGACAATTTAATAATTATTTAGTATTCCTCCTATAAATTCAATTAATTAATTTTTTTTTATTTGAAGGGAAAAGTGCCAAAAATAAGCGAAAAAATAGTAGCACTTTGTAGAATTTGTTTATTTATTTCCTAATTTTATTATTAGAATTAATTTCATTAACTTTCCTTTTTTTAATTTGAATTTTAATTAATTGAATTAAAATTATGTATTTTTTTCTTCTCACGTTTTTTTAAGAGTCTTCTTCCACTTTTAAAAACATATTCATAAGTTGCTTAAACTTACAAACTTCAAAAAACACTGTTTGTGAGAGTGGTGCTATTATTTTGTCCGCAGCTGTATATATATTGACTTACTCATGTCCACATACTCGTAGTTATTGGCATTCGATTTGCGGCCCAAGACACAGCTACCAAACAGACTACAGCTGCGCTTGGCAGCCATGTTTTGTTCCTATTTTTATTTGAATATTTATTGTCAATCTAATATTTAAGCAAATTAAATAATTCAACAATTTGTAATAATTTTTAATAGTTGGTTTGCAGCGCGCAAGTCGCACGCGGCGCTAATTGTCGTTTCAGCATCGCGAATGGAACTGGAAGCGAATAATGTGGAACCAGTTGCCATAGGCTGACTGGGAGGCCAACTGGGGGATCTGACTGGGGGTTGGTTGGGGGCCTGGCCACCGATTGCCTAGGATTACGAGTCTACTTTTAATTAATTGATTAAAATAATGCGACCGGCGCCAGTCAGCGTGGGCATTGAAAGGGGTTTAATTCGGTTTACTCAACTGAGGCTGAGTTAGAAAATGAGAGCAATAAGCGTGTTTAAGTTTAGCCAAGCTTTAATTTCTTTAAATCGAGTAGATGTTCTTGATGCAATCAGAAAACTTATCGAATGTAAATAGAGCGATATTTTCTTTGATATAGTTTTAGTTTACAAGGATTGAGTTTAAAAATGAGAGAGATAAGATAGCAATAATCGTTTAACAAATTTGCTAAAGTTTAAATGTCTTTAAGTGGAGCTTATTTGAAGTTTGTTAAGCATTATTACACTTGAATTAAGATGTGCAGCTTTGCTTATGGAATGGAAACATACTTCAATAAAATCCGTTTCTTCAAAATGAACTTTGGATGAAGTATCCTGATTGGAGATAATAGATCTTAAATAAATTGTGATTGAATCAAGACTTGCACTTTTATATTTGCAAAGCATTCCTTTGTCTTTTCTTCATACGTGAGTTGAGTTGAGTTCTTGATTTGAATTAATGGATCTTAAATTAATGAATCTGGAATCAAGATTTGCAGTTTCATTTTCAGAACACATTGTTTTCTCTCTGTGCATTTACAAGTAGCAGTCAGTGCTTCTTAAGCCTTTAAGCTGAATACATTTACGCAATTAATTAAACTCTTTTGCGGATACCATTAAGACTTAAGAATAATTAAGCCAAATTCTTCACAATAACACAACCTTCTAATGCTTCAACAAAAATGTCTAAAAACTAAAAAATTCATCAAGCTTATTCTTTGGAATTTGGACACTTTTGTTTTTATTTGCTGGATTTTTATGAGGGGTGCCCAAAAACTGCAGTCGAATAAAATTGGTTCTTTTTTTTGGGTTTATTTTGGTTTGCTTATTTTTGTTGTATGTGTTCTTTTTTTTTTAACAATTTGAATAACTGCCAGCGCTGTGTGACATTTTAGCAAGACATAAATCAACGAAAAATGAACACAAAATAATGCGGGATAAAATGGACGGCGGCCACAAGGCGGATCGGAGACCGGAGACCGGACGATACACAAATTAACCCTCGCCCCTGGTCCAAAAAGAACAAACAGAAATAATATTCACTCATATAAAACATGTACTTCTGCATCTCTCTCACTCGTAATGTGTGCATCCCCCTCTCTCTCTCTCTCTCTCTCCTTTATTTATTTAGTTTTTTGTTGTTGTTTGTGCGAGCATAACAATTATCATTTAATTATGTCAACTGTAACTTAATTATGAGCGCATCTTTTCATTTCATTTAAGGCCTCACTTGATTAAAACTGTTTCAGTTTTGGTTTGGTTTGGTTTGGTTTCGGTTAATTGTTGATTTCCGTTTGAGATTTGTGAATTCTTCTGCTCAATTAAGCTTGAATCCGCATTCGAATGCATGGCGACTAAATCTTAATCAATTCACTGGCGATGAAATGCAACATTTTTTGAGCACTTCAAAATTCCAAATGTGTAAAAAGGGTAGAACGCTTTTGTGCTAAAGTTTGCAACAGACAGAAGGAAAGAAGCATCTTCGGCACCGTTAACTATATATATTCTCGATCAGAATCAACAGTCGAGTCGAATTCGACACAAATTATTAAATTTAGTATTCAGATTAAATTAATACAAAATAAGAAATATTTTGATTTATATATATGATGAGGAATAGTTCCCATAAGATCGTGTTGCTTCATTTGATCGATAACTGTCTCGATTTGCTCATATCGATACATATCGATTTCTGTCACAATTTAAAAGCCAGAGTCTTCTATCTTTATTATTCTATATTCCACATTTGTTAATCAACTATCCAAATTTCATGCAGATCGGATAAGTAACACCCAATTTATAGTCATTAGTAGAGAAATGAGAGCTGGCTACAGGGTATATTATAGTCGCGCTCAATGACTACAGCAGTCTACTTGTTTTTTGTGTTTTTTGTATCGCTGATCTTCTATTTATTAAATTTATTCTTGTTGGCATAATTCATCAACGCTGTAAATTGTTTTAGTTACGGGCTTAAGTTTGAGTTCCCCTACTATACACACACAGCTACACACACACACACACACACACACATACACGCTTCCGCCCACCAGCCGTCTAACGGCATAATTTACCCCTCAGATGCACAACACTTTTTGATGATCATTCAACTGAAAATTGCTCTCAATCTCTATTCGCTCCTCTCTACGGCTGTCTCTCTCTCGCTCTCTCTCTCTCTCTCTCTCTCGCTCTCTCTCTCTCTCTCGCTCTCTCTCTCTCTCTCGATCGCTCTTTCTTAATTGTGAGAATTGGACAACTGGACACTGAGTAAACCAAGCAGGGGAGGGGCGGGTGGATCAGGGCATTCACAAATAATTCTCAACGATTATAAATGACATTCTGCATTGGTTTCGGCTGGCGTTGAATGCGCCTGCATAGAAATTACACTGCAATAAATTCGAGTGCTTGCAATCAGTGCCTGCTTTATTTGGGCTCTGCTGTCATTATTTTTTTTCATACAGTTCGGACACTTTCTGTTCATTAGTTTTCCCATTTTTATAAGTGCTGATTTTTAATATATTGTTTAGTATTCTCCCTGTAAATTAAAGTTGGTTTTGCTGTTGGAATTCTATTCAATATATTTCTTGATAATATTTGTTTTCATTTGAAGTGAAAAGTGCCAAAAAGTAGTGTTAAAATATAATAGCAGCATCTCTGCATTCTTTATAAATATATTTTATTTATTTTTAATTATGATAATTATAGGTGCACTTTGTAAACATGCTTCTATTATTTTATTCGTTTATTTGCTTACGTTTTCATAAAACTTAATTTTTTCAATTTAAATTTGTAATAAATTTAAATAATTGAAAATTATGGATGGTTTCCTTCTCACTTTTTCTAAGTAGTCTTCTTCCACTTCCAACGTATTCATAAATTTAAACTTACAAATTTTTAAGAGACACATTTGAAAACATTTCTTGTTTGAATTATGTTTGAATTATAGTGTTCTCTCAATGGTAATGGAATCTGTTGATGACTTGAAATATGCACCATATTCAAGTCATAAATATGGTCGAGAACTTGCTATTTCTACAATATGCATATATATAAAATTCCTACATATAGTGGCACAACTTTCTACACCCTTTCCAAAAAACCTGAAACAATTTGACCCAGTTAATAACAAATTTATTTGCTTAGTGAAACACAGGCCTCATAATGAAAACATTTAAAAACACATCATAAAAGTGTCTGTACATCGATGAAAATTTCGCTTGAAACTAGTTTTTTCTCTTCTCCCAACATAAACAACTATTTCAGTTTCTGGCCAACGCACTGTGTGAAAATGTTGCATGCAATAGTTGCTTTTTTCTCAAAAATCTAGGGAAGAAGTTCAGGAGTTCATTTAGACGCAACATGAGGCAGATGTCTGAGGAGGCAGTTTATATGTACTGTATGCAGATGTGAGTTATAAAGTTTATAGCTGCCAGCTAAACAATCTGTAGACAAAACAATCAGCAACTCTAAACTGCATTTAATATACGATATGGCAGAGTTCATAAAAACCAAGTTCGAGTCCATTATACAAAGTGCCGACTGCAGTTAATGCAATTGTCTATTAACCAGTTAGTTTGAGTACTACACTCAGCGAAAAAATCACACTGAATTTTAGAAAACACGCCCTGAAAACTAGATAGTTTTTCTTCTTTTTCGAAATGATTCCTAAATACGAGAAATCACTTTTCTTAAAATTAGAGAGGCTTGCCCCAAATTGACAATCCCACAAATTTTTAGATTTTTTATATTTCGTATAAACACTAAAAAGTAGAAACTCAATTTATTTTCTCGGCTTTTATAATAGATTCTCATTGCCGCTAAATTGTAAGTTTTTTCTAATTAAATTATATGAATTTATTAAACTATTTGGAATGTTTGTATATTTAAAATTTTAAAACCCGAATGCTTATTAAATATGGGTAACAAAAAACAAATTTTATTTGAGTTCTTTTTACTCATGGGAAAAAACACCTTGAAAATTAGACATATATTTTTTAAATTTCATAAAAATGTACCAGCTATGAAAAGAAAAACCCTTATTTTTAGAAATATAATTTAAAAAGTGGATTTGGCGATATCCTAAAAACGAGTGCGATTGCTTTTTGCTGAGTGTAGAGTCGCATCATGCATTTTAATGCAGTGCTGGGCTTGTAAACAACTTTGGAGGTCTGTCCGTTGCACCCAAGAAGCAACTGCTCCAACTCCTTTAGCTCCTCCAACTCCTACAACTGCCAACTCCGATTCCGATGTTATTTTTTTGATGTTTTTGACATTAATGTTTTGTTAGTTTTTTTTGTTATTGCTGTGTCGCTGTCATAAAAGGGCTGGGGCTGGACATGGACATATGTATAAGGAGGGGGGAATGCCAGACAGGCTCCCACACACACACACACACACATTCATGCCACATGTTTATCTGTCTGCATTTCTTATAAAAACAATGCAACAACAGGCAACTCTTTTTAGAGTGTCTATTTTTAGTTTTCGGATTTTCAATTCCCAGTATTTGTTTGGGGGGCGCTGAATAATTGTGCAGCAGGTGTCAAATGTCTGCCCCCCTCGCCCTCTTCACCCACCGACTTTTTTTAGTTAAAGGAAAGGAAATTGTCATTATTCAACAGAAATATTAAAGAAAAAACACAAGAAGAACTCAAAATGATCGTGTAAAATGCAACATTTGTGGTCTTAGCACGAGCCACCCTATCGCAGTTAGGCGCTGATTAATAACACCCCACTGAGGGGGGTGCCGTGGAGGGGGTGGCAGTGGGGAGTGGGGAGAAGCGTCAACTTTGTCAAACACTTCATCAAACATTTCAAATGTGTTGCATTTTTGAAGGTGTGCGTTTGAGTGCATTTTTTTCTCGTTTCTTTTTTTTTTTTAGTTATTTATTTGATGTTTAGCTGTTTTTGGGGAAATGCATCTGGCAGGGGGAGTGGTGGGAGAGAGGGGAGATGCATTTTGTGTCACTTTGGCAGCCATTCCACAGATCTATGCGCGTCTGTATGCTAATAAATGTCTTCATAAATTTAAATGCGACATGTCAGCCAAACAAATATCTCCACTGAAATGCAATCGAGGCGCTTCTCAAATAGAAATCAAGTCATAAATATTCCCGGGAATAATTTAGACCAAAAAACCAGCAATGTCTCACACATCATTTGAGTTTCGAAAAGTTATGGCTACTTTTTTTCGGAGTAGCACATAAATTATTGAAAATTATTTAGTTCAAGTTTAGCTTTTGCTTTAGGCTTCAATTTTGAGCAAAGTAAGAAAATTCCAGTATGAAGCGAGAAGAGAGAGAAAATAATAATAATAATAAGACTTGGCTATTAATGCATATCATAAATCGAGGCGCTTCTCAAATGGAATTAAATATATAAATTTACTGACATAATTAAGAAAAAAGCAACAACGTTTCACACATCTGAAGTTATTTATATTTTTTAAGAATGTTCTGACGATGCAGCGAGAAGCGAGATAATTGCCCAAGCTGACAATCAGACTTAATGTTAAATGCTGATCAGGAATATATACATATACAATGTACTTCATATATTTAATATATTTTTTTATTTTATTTTCGCTCTCTTGTGAATTGTTTCATAAAAATCCGCTCAAGGTTAATTGACGTGAGTAAAATAGTTGCATTAAATAAAAACACTTAAAACATAAAAAAGGCCCGCATTTTTTGCATTTGCTCTTAGCTAAGTAGTTGTCACATGCATATGTGTTATTATTATTATTATTATTATAATCATTTTTTGTTGTTTTTACTTTTTGGGACGCGCATATAAAAAATAAGACAACAAGCACAACAATAACAATAACAACAGCGACAACTTGACAACAATCAACTCAAATTTTTCATTTCCGTTTATTAAAGCCGTGCCACCACTGAGCGGAAAAGGGGCGAAAGAGAGAGGGGGAGAGAGAGAGAGAGGTGGGAGATTGATGCGCGTGTTCACACATTTTTTAAAGAGAGAGAGAAAGAGAGAGAAAGAGACTCGGGCTTAGTATGCATTTCTGTGTTGAGTGTGTGTGTGGTGTGTGTATTTCAGCGTTTCCTGCGCACAATTTATGCTGCACTCTAAAGATGGGTGCGTGTCAACAAAAATTACTATTAAATATTCCGAAAATGATGAGGAAGTATAGCTTAAGTTGACGTAAAAGAGAATTGAGCTGTTGCCCAGGCAGCTGTCTAGAAACTCAAGGCTCTTTCATAGATTAAGTACGTTTTTAAAGAAATGCGTTTATAATTGTTTTCTATTTTTAGAGAACTTAAATGCATATTGTACTTAAAGCACACAATTACAAACCGTGACAGTTTTTAGCAGTAGATTCAGAATTAACTCGACAACATTGTCTTTAATAAATAAACTAAATAAATAAATATATTAATATAAGTGAATATATTTATAATAATATAATGTGAATGCGAATTCCTCTATAAACGGTCTCTTATATTCTATATTCATCAATACTTTCTCAAAACCTGTATATCTCTGCGATAATAAAATTGTAATTTATAAGTTAAGAACTTTTTGGAATAAACTAGTGTCAAAAAAAGAAGAAAATTATAAATAAATAAATCAAATAGTAAAGTCTTTTTCTAAATTGAAAATAACTGACTTAAAACGGCTTTTAGGTGAGGTATTAACAATATGTTATTTATTTTTTTAGGATTCAAGTATTTATTTATTATATATATTTCTATATTTAGACACGAGCTTTTCTCGCTGCGTGTTCACCTCTAGTGCAAGCTTAAGCTGCGACACACACACACACACACACACACACACATGCAATGCTAGCAGTGGCAATTTATGCTTTCACTGCTGCTGCTGCTGTTGTCTTCTATAAGCGATTTCCGGTGCATGCGTCGCTGCTGGCGTCGCTGCAACTGCAAATTTGTACGTTACTTTCAGTTATGATTGTTATTGCTACACAAATATATATTTACATACATAAATACATTTGCTTATGCTCATTTCTGACTGCTGCCTGCTTTAAGCGGCACCTGCCACATTTGCCAGTGGAGGAGCGAGCAGACGTTGCGCCTGCGCCTTTAGTCCAGTCCCTGTCAGTGCCTCCTCCGCCCTGCCTCACTCTTCCTCCTCCACTCCACTCCACTACCCCCTCCCCAACCCAGTTGGTTATGCATTTGCATCACGCACAGCCCTTTCAATTATAATTGCTGCCTGGCTGCCTGCCTGTATTTTTGCTATTTTTATACATCTATTTTGCTTTGACGTCGGCACGCGGCAGCAAAAAAACAATATATATATATATATAGGTATATATATGCTGCAGCCTAGTCGGTAGCACGCGCTCTTGTTTTTCTTCTTGCCTCCAATTGTTGCACATCTGTTTTTTTTTTTTGGGTAGCAGCAGCTCAGGGGTGCCTCAAAACAGCGGCCAAGGATGCCCCTGATTTTTTCTGCTTTTTTTTTAATGTCTGGCTTTGTATGCCCCCTCATCTTTTTCATCTTTTTGTAGTGTTTTCTTTTATTTTCATTTTTTTTATTTTTTTTCATTACTTACTTTTGTTATTAATTGAAAAACAAAAACCTAGTCTAGACGGATTTTAAATGGCGCAGCTTCAGCGGAAATTCAATCTCTGCTCTATTTTCGAGTGGGCTCCCCCAATCACAAATATATATATATATACATATATATATATATATCTATTTTTTTAAGCTACATATGTGCTGTGTGTTAATCGTATTGTATTTCATGATTCGACTGCATTTGGGTAATCAATTTTTGTCGGGCGGAAATTGAATGCATGTTTGGACGGAAATTGAAATCCTTAAATTATACAATTTGAAGCCCAACAAAATTGAAGACAACAAAAAACACGAAAAACCCTTTCGCCCTTTTTTTGAGCCAAGCCGACGGCTTTGGCTTTGATTTTCAATTAAACAACGTGCCTTAATTTTGTATTTTGAATTTGAAAAAACGTGCTTGAGTTTTGTTTGGCAGTCAAACAGTGCTCGTTTCTTAGTTGTTTTTTTTTTAATAGTTTACAGTCGTCTTGTATTGAATTTCCAGTGCACTTTAAATGCAATTGCATTGCGTTCAAGTGCTTTGTTTTTTGTGAAATAATGAACAACTCAGACTCACCGCAGCAGAACGTTTCCAATTCGACATCTTCGATTTTGAGTTGCATTTTTGAAATGTTTTTTCTTTTTTTGAGTTTGAATTTGTTATTTTGTGAATGGGTGCACTTTAAAAATACATCGTAGTACACCCGCACATATATCCACACACACCCGCACACTCGCACACACACTCTGGTCAAGTAAAGTTTAGCTGCGCATGCGCAACGTCAACTTGCCACAGTCCTTCAACTTCAACTGGCCATAAAGCCAGTCAAAGTTGAGCTCAGCTCAACTGGGGCACTCAAATCAATGTTGAATGCCAAGAATAATAATGAGCAATCGATGCAAAGAGAGAAATATAGAGGGAGACAGAGAGAGAGAGAGAGTATCTCTCATACTTTTATATACCCACTCTCTCTCTCTCTCATTCTCTGCCAGAGTTTGTTTTTTCTTGGCGTCTTTCTCTCTTCATAAATAATGCATTCGAAAGATTATAAAATAATAAAAGTCACAGCTGTTGTTGTTGTTGTTGTTGGTTGTTTTTCTGTTATTGTTGTTGTTGTTGTACGTGCTTGTGACGTTTAATCAACACGATGTCCATTTTAAGTGCTACCGTGCTACCAAGTTAGTATTGCCCCCCATTCCTCCATTCCCCCATTCCACAAAATCCCTATCCATTCTGAACCAGGCTATAAACGGAATTATGGCATTTTAAGTGGGCAACAGCGCCAATTTGATTATTTCTTTGCTATTTTCTTATTTTTATTTATAAACAGCCCTGTTAAGATTCGCCTGTTGCGTTATTCTCGAGCCAAAAGCGGCTTAAGAACGCTGTTAACAGTTAGGAATCGCATTGGCAGTTACAAAGGAAAGCCAAATGAACTACACTTAACAAAAAAAACAGCAAATTACAATTTATAAATTCGTAGAAAATCAGTCAGGCTTACAACAAAAAATAAAATATTACAATTTAGAAACTCGTCCTAAAGAGGAAAACAGCCAATTTTTACAAATACTTTCTAAAGAGTATCTAAGAATATCGAGTGCTTTCAATGTATAATCTGTTGTCTTCTTATTCATCTTCTAAACTGAGTTTAGTTTGCTGTTCAGTAAGTAAGATGAGGAACGCACTCAGAAATAAAATGAAAATCGGCCTGATTATTAGAAAAATGCTCTGATTTTTTAAAAAATAATTTCTAAATATACGAAAGCAAATGTAAAAATTCTAAATGAAATACGACATTTCAGGTCGATTGTTTTTTTGGAGTGTAATAACTCGTACATGCATATGTGAATAAATGGATAAATATTTTGATTTAAATGGCAGTGACAGAAATTGCAGACAAGGGCAACAGCAGCGCAGCTATAAATACATATAAATATAAAACATTTAAATGTGGCAAGCAGTAACAAATCTTAGCATTTAAATTGATGTGAAATACGATTCAAAACCCCTTTGGGTTTTCAAGTTGAGTTTGAAATGGTGCCTTGGGAATGGTTCAAGGACGATATAAACAAAGATTTCTACACTTCTCAGAACTGGATGCAGATAGACGGAAAGAATGGCAGATTTAATAATTTAAATCAGCAAACAGCTTTGGCAAAAAAGCTACGAATTTTTAGATCAATATTTAGCCCGTTTATTCTTTAGTCTTTAAATAAATTTAATTGGGTTCTTACCCAACTTCTGATCTTAATTTCGTAAGATGCAGAATATCTTAATTAAAAGTCAAAAAAAGTTCTAGAACGAATAGCATTGAATCAAGACTTAATTGTTTTTCGTACTCATCTTCTAATGTGGGTTTAGATAAAGTTTAATTAAATATCTTAGGAATAACTTTAATATTTTACCACTTGATTTAGACGGAAAGGAAGATCAGCAAAAATCGTAAGCCACGAATAATCTAAGAATATTAAGTCAGTTTATTCTGGAATAAACAGCCTTAAAAACAGTTTTGTAGTCTTCTTATTCATGTTCTGATCTGAATTTAGTTTGATGTTAAGCTGCTCAATAAATTTTTTAAAATTTTAGTGAAATCAACAGTGAATTATAATAATAACAATAATAATAATATTTTCACATTTTCAACTCATTTCCTTAAACTACACAAATAAGCCTTGCAACACTGTGCGTCTGCGCCACTAACTACAAGCACATGTGAGAAAAGGTTTAAAAATAGTCAGCTAAAAAACTGAAGAAAAAAATATTAAAAAACAAGGAAAGGAAAAAGATGAAGAAGAAGAAGGAGAAGGAGAAGGAGAAGAGGGAAACTTCACATTGAGACGTGAGCAAAATGTAAGCGTGCTTGTTATCCTCTTCCTACAGAGAAGTCAGACCTCAACCCAAAATTATGTAAATCAAAAAATATGCTTTGAGTCGAGACTCGAAATTTGTGTATACGAAATATTAAATATTTATGAATGCAACAGGTGTTGACGAGGGGGCAGGGGGGCGGGGGGATATAGAATGGATATGTCTGGGATGCGGTCAAGGAAATTCAGGCAGTGATTTCCCTTAATAGGATTCCGTTGTGTTGCCTCTGTTTGTTATGCAGCACAACGCAGGGTCATGTTTAGTGTATTGAACCCCAGCTGAGGCAGCAGCAACAGCAACAGCAGCAGCACCAGCAAAAATGGAGGCATGCGGCAGCTGCCATAAAGGCGGCTGCTCTTTGTTTGTGTACTGTGTAATCTGATGAGCAGATGTTCTCAGAATCGCTTGTTGCACAGAAGCAAGTGCAACAACGCATTGCAACTGAAACAGTAACAGCAACAGCAATGCACAGTTGCTCCCCAGTTGACCTCAAATCACCTGCCACACTTGCTGCTTGCGAGCAATTAAAAAGCAGCAGTATATAAAATGATATATGGCACATTGCCGACTGCACAAAAAAAATATATAACGACTACACTCGGCAAAAAATCGACCTGAATTTCATAAATTCGCCAAGGGTTCACCTTATTATGCAAACAGTATATTTCTAAAAAAAAAAAACAAGGATTTCTCGTTTCTCCAGAAAAAAATAATTTCCAAACTGTTTTTTCATTGTTTTCTAAAACAACTCTAACTAACTAAGCTGTTTTAATACTTATATCATTGATACACATTTTGCATTTGAAGCTTTTACGTATACTGTTTGTATAGGTTTGTATTTTAAAGTATTTTTTTTAAGTAAATGTATCCAATTCAAATTTTTAGAAATGGTTTATTGTTAAAGTTAAAGTTTTTTTTTATTTTATTGTGTTTTTCTTCTGAATTTTAGCATTGAAGATTTTTTAAAATGAGGATTTGTATTTCTACATTTTAGAAATGCATTTCTGAGTAATAGAAAATGTTTTTAAATATTAAAAATAATATCATATTTTGGGGATTGTCGATTTAGGACGAGCATTTCTAATTTTTAGAAATTCAGGGCGACTATTTTTTCTGAGTGTACACTCCCCCCTGGACTTGAGGTGCTTGTGTGTGGTGTATTTGTATGCACAATTGGCCCAAAGCATGTTGGCCAAATTTGGCTAAATGTTTGCTTGGCACGCGCCATATGCAAAACAGCTTCGACGAGTGCATGTGGGGAGTTCAGGCTTCCGTGCCATTAACACGTTTGAACAACAACAACAGCCAACACGCACACCCGCACACACACACACACACACGAGAGGGGCACAGTCAATGGCCAGGTTGGCTAACAATTATGCAAAGTTCCTGTTGGCCCCTTTGGCCCCACCTTATTGACAATTGTGCATTGTTTTCAATTTATGCTTTTCTTTTTTCTGCTTGTCATGTTGGGCGGCCACGCCCCCCGCCCACTCGTTTATTGACTCTTGTCAGTTGCTGTTTTGTATTTGTTGCCTCCTTCCGCGGCAGGTTGCACATCCGCCATGTTGCACAGACAAACAAACACAGCCAACATTTATTCCGACAATTAAAGAGTCAAACGGCAAAATCGCAAAACTGCAACTGCAACTGCAACTGCACTTTGCCGGAAATGTGTGCCCCACACACACACACACACACACACACACACTCACTACAGCACACCCAATGTGGCAATGTTTATCTCATTTGCATTTGAAAACTCTTCTTTTTTTGTTTAAATTATGAACTCGTTTTTTGTTTTTGTTTTTCCTGCATTTACAAATACGGGCAGAATATTATTTGTTATTTTTTGCCATAAATTTAGGTGTTAAATTTGAAGTTGTTGCCGCTTCGGTTGCCGCTTTTGTTGCAAGTGTGTCAATTGCCGTGCGCTCATTGCTCACTGCTCGTTGCTCATTGTGACAAAGTGAATTTCAAATTGCAATTGTACAGTTACGCTTCATAGTTGGTCACTAACCATAACTTATATCTATATATGTATATATATTTATTTATGGGGTCTGTCTAACTGTGTCGTCGCTAGTTCTATAAATTGCAACACTTTATTTTGCATACAAAAGAAGCGAGCTGAAAGCTGGAAAGCATTTACTCGACTCATTTCTACAATTACCAAAAATAAATGTGTTTAATTTAGAAATCTAAGCTGGAATTTAGAAAAGAAAAACCATGGTTTTTAGCAAAAGTCAACTTTGCGCTTGCAATTGTTGAATTAAAGATCCATTGTCATTTAAAGATCCGACAGTTTTTCAAGTATTTTTCAAGCATTCTAATAATGATGAAAATAGATTTCAGTTTGTGCTTAGCTAATAGCTTTAATTTCAATTTGAATTCTTAATATCTTATGTTATCAATCAGTTGATGAATTCAAAATCCAACTAACTCGCACTTCAAACTACTCAAGATCCGAGTCATTGATTATTGAGTGAACACAGTAGTTTATTCAAGTGCTTGAAGAGCCCAATCCAAAATTGAGTTGATAATCTTTGCGGCTCAGGAACAAGTAGTATTTTTTTATTTATATTTTCCAAGTGTTCATCAGTCAAGTCAATTCAGTGTCAATGATAACAATTGAAAACCTTGAAAGTCGCAGCTGTCTATAAATAATCATTGTGGATAAGTCCTGAGCACATTATAAACAGTAAAATTATGACTTTAACTGGCCACATGCCATTTCTGTGGCATACATCACACGACTCAAGTCGGGACTGTCAATGTCAAGTCAGAGGCCAGACCAGACCAGAAGAGAACCAGAAGAGACCCGAACGAAGGCGTCAGTTAGGATTTAGCAGCTCATTAAGACTCAAAACAATGCCAACTTTGGCGACACTCAGGCGACACTGCCAAAACAACAATAGCAACAACAAAAGTAACAACAACAACAACTTTTGTGCATTTACAATTATCACTTGCGTAAACATTTCAATGTTATTTGAATGCAAAAGTGGCACAGAGCAGACCCCTGGCGCCTCGCAAAATGCAAATACAACATCAACAAAGGCAGGAACAGGGGGAAGGTATACAGGGGGAAGGGGGTTGGGGTAACTGCCGCTTAATATGCAAAAACGTGTTGCACTCAGTGTCAGGGATCGGCTCTGCTCAGAAGTGCAGAAATGCGAACGCCAAACGAGGCCATTTAAACAGAGAATTTGTTATACAATTTAACTAATTCATAGATATAAACACTATCCATATATATATATATATATACACTAACTAGTATATTTAACATATATATTTAATTAAGTTTCAGAGCAGGTACTACTAAGTGGCACATTTGACTCGCACTATTTATTTATATAAATAGCCGTAAGCCTGGCTCAATTTAATTGATGTTGATTTGAATGTGAATTGAGTTTTGAGCAGAGTAAAATAAATATTTATACCCATTTAAAATGTGTTAAATGGGTATACTAAGTTTGGGCAAAATTATGCAACAGGCAGAAGAAGGTATCTCCGATTCATAATGTATATATATCATTGATCAGCACCAAAAGACACACATACAAAATTCAAATTTGATATGGAAAGGTTGAGTTTTCTAAAAAAGAGTGTTTGTGATTTCAAAATTTCAGTGTTATATTTTCCAAAACGTATTTAAATATCTTATTAAATTCATTTAATTCAATCTGAGTGACTTCCCACCGAGCTACTTGGCTTCTTAAGTAAACAATAGCTAAACTCTCCAGCATTCGACAGATCGAAGTTCATTACTATCTGAGTTTGAATTTCGGAAAGGATTTTTTCTAAGAATCATATCTACTTTAAAAAAAAAGAAAGTATATAAAAAAGTGACGGCAATCGATGTAAAATGTCGGAAAATGTGAAAAGCTCCAACACAAAATACGAAACTATGCAGATGGAAGACATCTTTCATTAACAATATTTAAATGTTGTTAACAAATTTGGTATCAATATTGTAACAAAAGTTTATAAATTAATATAAAATAAGAATGCTTCACTCACCTCGTCTGCGATATGATGGACCGCGAAATTTATTTGGCGACGGCACCGGTGGACGTGGTGCCAGCATATTGGGCACCTCATCCGGCGAACTGGGTCCAATCGATGGCGATGTGCAACTGGATGCGGATGTGTTCAGTTGACGTTGATGTTGATGTTGATGTTGATGTTGTTGTTGGTGTTGTTGATGTGCCCAGTTGCTGCCAAAGGAATGGCGACGTGTGCCGCCGCTTGGCAAAGTGTGATGGCGCTGAGATTTACTGCAGATGGGGAACACATCAGATAGAGAGAGAGAGAGAGAGAGAGGGAGAGAGAAGAAAGGAGAGAGAAGAGCGATAAGTACGCACGATTAGCAACGTCATTGGTAATGAGCAAAGGGAGCGGAATGAGTAGAGTAGAATTCTTTTTTGGCAAGCTGTCAACAGCTGCATCCTGTCAAGAGCAACAAGAACAGCAAAAAGAAAAACCGCCCCAGATCTCTTAAAAAAAACAAGAGAAAACGTTGCAGTCTGGCATAACCTACTGCATAATACTCTGACCAACAAGTAATATCAGCTGATGACAGCTGGCAAAAATAAAATAAAGTCTTTGAAGAAGGTTCCTAGTAATCTTCACACCAAGTTTGCCTTTACAATTGCTTTAGTTATAGGCTTTTATGAATTTTGGGCACGGGAGTGGGCGTGGCCCAAGAAATAAAAATATCTCATACCAATCTTTGGAGGAGGTTTATTTTAATCTATATTACCAGCAAGCTATCTTCCAAGTTTGGTGACTCTGTCTTTAAAATTGTTGGATATCGATTTATATCGATTTATAATTTCAGAAGTATCGCTTTTGGCAATTATGAGCGCAGGTGTGGGCGTGGACACTGCCCACAAGCCACTACCCAAATTTGATGACTGCAACCTTAAAATTGTGGTCGATATGTGGCTTTATCGATTTTTATCGATTTCTTAACCTGCTAGTGGCCGTAGCACCTTCAATTTCGACCAACTTTGTCTGACGAGGGCTAAGACAAGTATATGTGCACAGAGTCAAGGCTCTAGCTATGAGGATCGACGGAGACAGCTTGGCGGATATTGGACAAAAACCATATACTCTGAGTACCTTCAATGATAGAGTATAAAAAACCCTACCCAGATCACTCACCTTGCATTGAAGACATCGTCGTGCTCGGCAACGCCACCCGGACATTGGGAGCTGTGCGTCTCGTTGCAGGAGCCGAGGCGTTCCCGAAACGCTTCCGAGTGCGAACTGTTATTGGACGAATGCTGGCGAGCAAACATAAGCGGCTGCAGTTCAAACGATTGCTGTGTGGCAAATTTTAAATGGAATGTTGAAAGTTGAGTGTTGCATTAGAGACAACAGAAGCAGGAAGTTGCAAAGCGGGATCGGACAATGATTAATTGACAGAGGCAAAAAAAACTCACTTGTGAGAAACCGCCGAGGGAGTTGAAGCTGCCGAGTGGGCTGCCAAAGGCCTTCGTTGCAGTTGTATCCAGATTGGCCGATGTGATCAGACGCATCTGTTCCGGATTGGTTCCGGCCAGTGCCGGACGTGGACTGCTGCCTTTCGAGTTGCGACGCTTAAATAACGAGAACACCTTCCCCGACGACGACTGTGGCGAGTCTGGGGTGCGGGGCGATTTTGTGTCATTACCAAAATAACAGGGATTATCTAAAAGTAAAAAAATAAAACATAAAATAAACATAAAGGATTAAAGTACAATAATGAAAATTATAATAAGTTGTGAAAGGGATTTTTTATGATGTGATTGTGTTGAATTCAATTTAATTTTGCAACTAAAATATAAAAATAACTGCGATTGTCTAAACGTAAATAAAGCACAGTGTTATAGTCGGGGCTTTAAAAAGATAATAAAATATAATAAAATACTATTATGAGACTGAATTGATCACATTAAATTTCGTAACTAAAATACAAAAATAACAGCGACCATGTATCTAAAACAAATTATACAGCAAAAAATTTAAATTTGAAGTGTTCACTATGATTAAAAAAAAAAAAACAATTGAAAGTCAATGGTTTTATTTAAAAAGTAACATTTAGCAACATTAATGTTACGGCATAACTCCCTTATTTTTTATTATATGTAAATCATTTTTAAAAAGATCATAAAGAGTAGTAAAAAGTTCACAAAAGTTCACAAAGTTGTGATTATTAAAACAAATCGTGTATTCAAACTAAGATATAAAATCAATTGTTGTTCAAACAACAGCTAAATTAAAAATAAATTTAATTTCAAAAAAATATTTGTTTAGGATTAAATGATTATGGAATTTTTTGATTCAAAGAAGCAAAGAAGATAAAAATTAAAGCTTCAGTATGGAGAAATAATATATTAATATATATGTTCAATATAGAAATTCTTTATATAGGATCAATCAAGGAGTCAATCAAATCGGAGAAAACGACTTTGTGTATCAAGATTTAGCCACTTTTAAATTCCCAAAATATGCAAAATAATAATTAATATTTATTTACATTCCATTAAAACATTAATCTTAAACTTAGGCAAAGTGCCAAAGGATTTATAGGTGAACATTTTACTTTTAGAATTTTGTATTATTGACTATATCCCAGACTTAATCTTAGCTCATGTTGGTACATTTAATCTTATATTTACCTGTATTAAAATTATCTTCAAATTTTTTGATTATAACAAAACCTTAACTTTAATCAACTTTAGTTTAAAAGAAGTATACCAAGTAATAACAGATATTTGTTTTGCGCCAGGATTATTAGGCGAAATTTTGTATTTTACAATTATGTATAATACAAAATCCCAGACTTTCCAGGCTTTAAGCAATGATGAGCTTAATCTTAGCTCATTTTGATTAACCTACATTCGTGCCTGTGAAAAAGACGTCAAATTATCCATAGTTCGATACATATTGAGATTATTTGATTCTAACTTTAACCAAAGCTAAATACCTAATATTTATTTTTCCTCAATTATTATTTTTACCTGAGAAGAAGGCGTTGGAATTATCCATGGTTAGAAACATCTTGAGATCGTCTTAGACAAAATTGGGTTCCAAGTTCAGTTTTGGTTCGATAACTTGGACAATCTGTGCACGATTGTTTCTCGATTCACAATTGCAATTTATGATGCATTCTTGATGCTTACACGAAAGAGAGAGCGAGCGAGAGGGCAACACTTTCACTAGCGACGCATGCGCACGCGCCAAAAAATCGTATTTCAAACTTTGCACGATGCCAAATATGGCCAAAAAAGCAATAAATTTAAAGTCATGTGAGCAAAAAAAAAACAATGCGCTTTTGATTTCACTGCTTGAATAATGTGCAGTGTCAGTTGGATTGATTTAATATAGAAAGCGCGCGAAACACATTCAAATTTGTAACGGTGGCTTCAAACTGTTGTTGTTGTCGCTGTTTTGATTTATTCAACGCGCTGCGCGTGCGTCTGCATTGAAATCCCGAAACGGAATAAATTCTACAACTTCAACGAGAACAAAACACTTGAAATAGCGTCAGCGTCTACGTCGACGTCGGCGTCGCTGCTTCTGCACGCAGAGAGAATCCCTTTGCCGCTTTGGTTATTGTATTTGTACTGCTTCTTCGTTTATTTCATCTGCTCTGCTTTGACTAACTGCAGCAACACTCACTCTCTCCCTCGCACACGCTCACATGCACACACACACACACATGCATGCGGGATCAGTGTTTAAATATGTTTGCCATATTGCACCCACTCATTGCTGCTCTGTCGCTGTCGCTGCCGCTGCTTTTGTCTCTGCCTCTGCCTCTGCTTGGTTAGTCGAGTTTGTTAGGGAAAACTCAAACATTGTTGTTGCTGTTGTTGTTGTTGTACCTGCGCATGTTTTTCTTTTGCGTGCGTTTTTCGCATGATCAAAATGCTGTTGTCTGTTCTTTGATTCCCAACAATTCCTTTCATTCTCCTCTCATTCCATGCTGGCAACGTCGCGCATATTTGATGAGTTCCGATAGGTAATAGGCAACAACAACAACAACAACACTAAGACATACAGAGAATCTCGTTACCTTTGTATCCTCTACTTGTATTCATAAGTGTTGTTGTTGTTGTTGTTACTGTATTGGAGTCTTTTTTTTAATATTCACCGTGCCTTATCAGTATGAAAGTTTGTTTACTTTATTTTTTGAATTGATTTTCTTCATGTTGTTTGTTGAGGGAAATTATGTTTGGGTTTTAATTAAAACTTAAAATTTAAATATTTTAATATATTTACTTATTATTATATATTCCATATATATTTGCTTATTATATACATTATATAATATCTTTACATCCTTCTAGATAAATACAATGCTATAAATTTACATATATTTTTACTTATTATTAATATAAGTTCTTTGAATCCTTGCAAATAAATAAGCTACTCTTAATTTAAATTACATATAATTTAGCTTATTATTACATTAAGCTCTCTATGTCTTTGAATTTATATTTTGAAATAAATATATATATATATATATATATTTACATATATAAATATATATTTTATATTTTATAGGATGTAATTTATATTTCTAATAATTACATTATTACTTATGTAAGAGTTCAGGCGTTAGCGTCCTTTTAATCGTATATATTATATTATTATAAATATTTAGTATGCAATTTTATGGGGATTCATTTTCAAAACACAATTGATAGTTCATTTTTAGACTTAAGGCTATTAATACAAATATATCTTGAATTAAATGGTATATATATTCTTGATCATTATAGTCCTGTCCGTCTTTCTGTTTCTATGCAAACTAGAGCCTCAGTTTTAAAGCCATCTTTATGAAACTTGACATAGCCAGCAAAAGAATATCCTTTTTATATATTTTCATCTAGTTTTAATACCTTAAAACTTTTTAAAAAGTCCGCTTTAGAATGCTTACTTCCGCACCATATCCCAAGTTTATAATCCTAATATTTAGCATTTTTCGTTTACAAAACTCCCCTCTTTGTTTAGAGGAAAAACATGCCAAATGGTAATCAATGAAATGTTGCGGCCAAAATAGACTACCACAACAATAAAAGCCATGCAAGAATGACAAATGAAAGCAGGAGATAGTTCAGTAAAAATACCTCTGGTAGAAGCAACAGAGTGTGAGAGAGCGAGAGAGAGAAAGAGAAGGCGAGCGATCATCAAAGGCCAACATTTGAGGTATGCACATTAAAAATGTTATTAGACGGGCGCATTGAAAATGTCCAGGCGAGACGAAAACATACTGGCTACACTACAAAAAAAGAACAGCACTGAATTTTAGTATTTCGCTTTATTTTTGGCGTCAATGGTTGGTCACCTTATTATTCAAAAAGTGATTTTGTAAAATGTAGAGTTGTGTTCTTCTAAAAACCAGAGTGTGCATTTATTATTATGATATTATTAAACATATATATTTAAAAATTTCACATATACAAACATTTCACATAGTATTTTAATTAACGTATCTCTTTGAGTGACTTCCCACTCGGCCTTTAAGGCTAAACTTTAATATAAAAGTCGAGTCCGTAAATTTCCATAATTGTTTCTGAATTTTTTAAGGGATTCTTTCTAGAAATTAAAATTTGCATTTCTACTTTTGATAAATGAATATATTAAGAATGGAAAACATTTCTAAAAATTTGAAAAATCTTAACATTCTTGCAATTGTCGATTTAGGTTAAGCCTTTCAAAATCATAGAGATTTTGTTTCCAACTATTTGGAAATTATTTGCAAAATCAAGAAATACTTTAAATTTTAAAGCGATTATAGCAATTTTTTGCTGAGTGTACATAGGAAACTTTATAATTTTGTAAGGAAAACACAAAGACAAAGATAGCTAAAAGTTGGTAGAGAGTGCAGAGCGATTCCATGTGGCAGACTGCGGAATTTCTGAAGTGGACTGACAAACGGGACTGGGACTGGGCCAACGAATAAAATGAGTGGCAGATGCAACGCACATTGGAACCGATGGAAAACTCGTAAAAACTCACAAGGGGCACACAGCGTAGAAATTGCACATTTCGTAGTTCATAAAATGTAGAAAACGGATCCCGTTCCCAAAAAAGAGTGCACTCTCAAGGAGTGTGTGCAAGTGTGTGACTGTGTGTGTGTGTGTGTGGACGCAAATGATCTTGAAATGCACATCGACTTGCAGCACTCGTTGCACTTACACAATTGCATTTGCCTCCACATAAATGTCAAGTTGTTGTCTTCGCCTGCACGCACTCTGACTCTGACTCTGATTCTGATTCTGACTCTTCGGGCTCTTAAGTACGGCATAGACAATTGGTGCACTCAGAATAAAGTCGCACCTACATGTTTTTGACTAGGAATATTTTCTGCTTTTTGGAAATAATTAAATAATAAGTGTTTTAAGATCAGAAAAGTGTTTATATCTATTTGATTTTTTTTTTCAAATTAAATTATATCAATTTATAAACTATGTAATTAATGTTTAATAATAATATAAATAAAAGCGTAATTTCGCATTCACATTGCTTGTAAAAGAAAGGCTAAAGAATGATTTGTTTATATAAAAAAAACCCTGAAAATATGACATATTTATTCTAAGTTCTTCAAAAATTGACACTGAAATTTGGAAGAAAAAGCATCCTGTAAATAAGGCATATTTTTCCCGAATTAAAAAAGTATCAGACATTTCTCTGAGTGTATCGCATGCTATTCTATGAGCCACGACTCGACTTGTCCCGTTTCTAGTCGTAAATCTGTAGACGCTCAACTGCTACCTAAACTGGAGGAAAAACAAGAACGAGGCAGGCAGCGAACAACCCTTTCGCTTCCGAGGAGCTATTCTGTGCAACATTTTGGGGGCACTCGCTGATTGTTCTATGGCGTTGACAGGTTAATCACTTCTGTTGGTGTCTTTGTTATTGCATTTCTCTTGGGTCAGTTTTGGTTGCTCTGCGGCAGTGATTCACCTTTGTTGCCACATCAAGCATTGAGTCACAAATAGAATCATTTTTATGGCTAAAATCTCATAAGCAATGAAAGTGCTATAAAATCTTTGAAATTGTATTAGAGATTAATTAATAATATTTGAGAGAACCATGTACATATATATACAAATAAAAGGAAGTTTTAATAATCAATAGAATATTTATTCAGATTTATATATATAAAATAAGTAGGAGTTAAACTGATTTCAAATCATTACTTGATCAGGTATAATTCAATTTTCAATCAATGGCACTAATCAATATAATATTTATTAATATTTTAAGTGCTATATACACACATATAAAAATAACCGATATTTTTAATAAGCAAGCTAAGTAGTTTAAAAAGTAAAAGAAAATTTGTTCAATTCATAGCATGGTCAAAATGAAATAAATTCTTAAAAGGACAGAAATGGAAATTTTAGTAAGCAAGCTTAGTAGCTTTAAATTGAGTTCAACCCAAAACCTGGTCAACACTAAGTCAATTTTCAAAAGCTAAAACTTTCACAGCCCCAAATAAATTTAATGAGTTTACAAGTAAATAAATATTAAAGTAATTGCAACAAGCAATTATTGAGTAATCAACGCTCTAATGATTTACAAATATGGCATGCAAATGCATTGTGCACAGAATTTATAATTAAAGAAAAGAAAGAAGGAAATCTTCAACTGCAAGCGAAAAGCAGAAAAATGCACAACTGGAAATTTATAATGTTTCCCATTGCTGTTGTTGATGTAGCCGTTGTAATTTCTTGGCCCATCGAACTTCAGAAACTGTTACTTGGTCGTTTATTTGTTAGCTGTAAGCCAGAGGAAAAAGAAGTACTCCTCGTGGCCATATTTGCCATACACGCGAAATTGCACGCAATTCTTTATTATACACTTAACGCATTCAGAATGTGTATAAGGGGTATAATGGTTTTGTGGAGAAGCACGCATCAGGCAGAAAGAAGCCACTAACAATCTATATGGATTAACAGTAGAGTCGATCTAGATATGTATACCTAGACCTAGAGAATATAAGCATTGTTCTATCTATGTACAGAGTTCCTTATTTATATCATTAAGAACTACATTTTAAATGTCTTGTGGATAACATTTAATTTTGTTGAGCATCTCAACTAATTCGTACTAAGTTCATTTAATGTTTTCGATAGATGCCCAAGTTTCGAGTACAAAATATAAATCGATTTCTGAAAGCAATAAAGCTACAAAGGCAGAGTGTTCTTATTGAGGTATAATATATTTGGACATATAATTAAAGGACCAATTTTATCAATATCGTATAAGAAACCTCCAAGGTATTCTCACATTGATCTCATTACTATCCGCATGCAAAAGCAACGTTCTTAAATAGAAAATAGAGCCCTTCCAGCTTGCTTAGATTTGAGTGTGCAAAAGGGAAATTTGTCAATAAAATTAGAATTTATTCAACAACTGACTGTAGGGTATCTCATATTTGAGCTCACTCGACTGCAGTAGGCCTCTTTGTTTATTTCTTTGTTGAATTATTTCGCTTGTATGCACATTTGGCCAGGCGGACAATAACAAGAACAACAGAAGTTACTCACATTTACTCGGCTATTTTCATTAGAATTCCGCGTAGCCATGCAGCTGATAGAGAGAGAGAGAATGAGAGAGATAGAGAGGAAGAGTGAAGGAGTTAGCAGCAGCTCCCTGCTGCTCTCCCCACTTAAAATGCCAACTCCAACCCCAACCCGAAGTCAGCGTTTTGTATTTTGAGTCAGTTTATGCGCAATACGAGTTTTCCTTCACGTTCAATTGAAAATTTTTGTTTATTATTTTCGACTTTTTTTATGATTTAACCCCAAAGGCAGCCAAAGGGAAAATCGAACCAAACAAAATATAATAAAACAAACGTCAGCCTGCCCGGAAGTTTGGCGACGACCCAGGCAGCTGTGGTGTGAGAGGGAAGCCGTATTATGATTATTATTGTTGTGATTATTATTATTATTATTATGGCTATTTTAATGTGTTGCCACACAGAAAGTTACACAAAATTATGCCTCAAGCCTGCAGTTATTGCAGGTGGACAGAAAAATAAAAAACAGCATCGCTTGCATTTGCATGCATTTAATGTAAACTTATACACTAAAAAAAAACGCCACAAATTTAAGTAAATCGCCACTATATTAAATTTATATTTGTGCCTTTTTTACAATCAAGTTTGGCATTACTAAATTTTAGAGAAAAAAAATATGTATAATTTCCTGGCTGTTGTTTTCTATGTGTGTGTGTGTTCCATAGAAAAATACTCATATATTCGATTTGTGTTACTTATATTATTAATAAACATTTGAATATTAAGATTTCACACTTAAGCAAACATTTTGAATAATTTATAAATTCAAATAAATTAATTTGAATAAAAACTTTTAATTTTAAAGTCTAATATAAAAGTCCAGCCAGTAAATTTCATATTTTGTTTCTGAATTTTAGCAAGAATATTTCTTAAAAATTAGGATGGCATTTCTACATTTTAGAAATGTTTCTTTTAATACAAGAAAATATTTCAAAAATATAGAAAATATCGCCATATGTTTTGTGATTGTAGATTTAAAATTGTAGAAAGTTGCATCCTAATATTTATAAATTATTTCTGAAAACAAGAAACACTATATATTTTTTAGGTCGATTTTTTTCTGAGTGTAGAAAGGGGGAAAGGTGGAGAAGTGCGTTGTTGCAGGGACCACATAATAAAATAATTCTGGCATTAATGATGACTTATTTTTACGGAGCTCATAAAACGCACGTCGAATGTAAGACGAATGCTTTAAGAATCATTTAAAAAAAGTATGAGCATTTTTGAAAGTGTTATTTTAGTTGGCCAAAGGAAAACAGAAGAGCAACCATTAAAAACAATCAGTTTTAGAGTTCCGCCCACGCGAGACAAGAATTTTCGAAGCGAGCGGATGCGAAGCAACAACAATTGCCATAAAAAAGAAAAACAACATCAATCGGCAGGCAAATAGCTCAAATATGCCACTGCCAACACTTTTGGCAGCTGCGGATGTGAAGTGGCTTGAAAACTGAAACTGAGACAAGACTAAAGGCTCAAGGCTCGCCTTGCAATGAAAACAACTTGCCAAATGTCGACCAGGCTGTGTCCAAGGATAAGTGATTAAAAATGCGGAAGAACCTCAACAGTACCACGTGACCCCAATGCTAATGAACACTCGAGAAGGAAATAACCGGAACGGAAATGCCAAAAAAAAGACAACCAAAACACAAGCAACAGATTAGTAGGATGTGATCAGGAAGTGTAGGCAGACATGCAGCTAATAATTTTGAGAGGAGGGAAATCTCTCTCGTGCTCCCTCTTTCAATTGTGAGTGTGAAAGTAAATTTTACTACCTGGTCTTGAGTGGGTTCTGCACTCAGAAAAAATATCATACCTGAAAATCGACAAGGACAGCTCAGCTCGCAAACAGCTGTTCTCAAAGTATATCTCCAAAACGCAAGATTCTGTCTTAATAAAAATCAGAATTTTAAACACGTATTTAAATTTTGTTTTCAGATTGGCAACACTTAATCGGCTTAAATATACATTAAGTATGCAAATCGTAAGGAAATTATTTGTAGAAAATCAAATACTTGTTATTTATTTGTGTAATTAAACGAACAAAATAGGAAACAAATAAAGATTTTTCGCAAATTCAAAAAATTCATAGATTCAAAAGAAGTCATCAATTGTAAATCGTGTTTATAATAGAAAAAATATTGATTAACTTCGGTCATCAAGCGTATTTAATCCTCAGTTTGCCTGAGATAAATGTTCTGTTTTGTTCTTTTCTTAATTTCAGATTATATTTTCCGAAAATTTAAAACAAATGTTTTTTACATTTACAAATATTTTAGTTAGTTTATAAATTTATATTATTAAATTGACAAACATAGCGAGTTCGGATTTCTACGTTTTTTTTGTAAATGTGTTTGTTAATAATAGAAAATATTGTTAAAAATTTAATTTTTTTTCGTTAATCTAGAATAATTATCTAAAAATGAGAATAATGGTCTAGCTACAAGCGTGATTTTCACTTTGAGGCAATGTTCTAAATTACAGGTAGATTTTTTTCTAAGTGTAGGTGAGTGATTGCGTCCTCTATCTCACTCTCTCTCTCTTTCGCTCTCAGTTTCTTTGTTATTTGTGAAGTGTGAAAGTAAGTTTTACTACCTGATCTTGTTTATATTGCGTGTGGGTCTGTTCCTAGGTGTCAGAAATGCAATCAAAAAATCAAATAAACACTTTTATGATCTTGATCCTAATGGGCGTTTTTGCTGTGTACGCCGTGGTTGACACAATCCAATGAAAAGTGGCCAGTGCCAAGCCACATTTGTTGCTATTTTTAGGCTCGCTGGTCGGCAAAAGGTGTTTGGAAATGCATTAAAACGCATATATATAAATATATAAAATGCAATCGAATGCGGACTTGGCATATCCAAAGCCAAAGTCGACACGAGAGCAACGGCAGCAGCCGCAAGACATCTGCTCAACAGATTTCACTGGGCCACAACAACAAATGTTAATTATTTTCTTAATGGAAACTGAGCACATGACAAAAAAAAAACAACAAAAAAAATAGACAACACAGCAAACGTTGTCTTCCGTGTAAAAAAAAATAACAACGAGCAGTTGAAGGTTGAGGCTGGCTGCGCAAAACTCCATTACGATGCAAGGCATCGAGATCCCCTGATTTCGTGATTTCCTGATCCCCGAGCAACGAGCCCGAGCAGCAGCGTCGCCTGTGGAGCGCGTGTCTTTTTGGGCATATTTATTCTTTTTTTAATGCTGGCTGCATGCGTGTTTCAGGCAGGGGCAGTGGCAGTTGCAGGGGCACATTACTTTCTGCGCAGTTGTTGTGAAAATTCCTATAAATTATACAAGTACACTCACAAAAAAGACGCGCCGGCTTTTATATATTTACCAAGGTTGACTCAAGGTTTTTCGAAATAATTTGTATAACTTTTGAGGTTGCTATTTCTCATATGTTTAACAAAGAACTCTAACTCTGCTTATATAATTATTAATCATTTTTAGATATTATAAATATATTTTTTTATTAATATAAATTTGAAAATTGAATTGAAAACTTAAAATTTCGCGGTATTGACTCTCAACTTTTCTGCGAGAGAGCAAATCTTATTATTTCTTTCTGAGTCTGAGAATGTAAATAAAAAGTGAGAAAGAAAAGAAAATCTTTTTAGTCGATTTTCTAAAATTCAGTGCATTGTTTTTCTGAGTGTAGAGTGTGTAGCAAGCATGGCCGTGTCCGTGTCCATGTCTCCAGCATGGCTGTGGCAGAAACCACAGGTTGATGTTAAATGTCAATTGGCATACCCCAGAGGATCCGTGGCGCATTAATTACAACAAAACTCCCCAAGTTCCCTGTTGATGCCTATAATGATGTTGTTGATCTTGTTACGCTTTGCACTTAGCGTCCAATTTTCTATTTTTTCTCATTTCTTATTTTTTCGTTGGTTTTTTCTTTTCTTGCTGCAAGATCCCACTTCAAAATTTGATTTATTTAGCTTTGACTGCACTTGTAATATGAGATCAGGCACAATAAGGGGCAGAGCGGGGTTAAAAAACACACTTGCCGCGGCTGTCTAAGTCTGGCCATTATATATAGAGTAGACAGTGGATCGTATATAGCATGTACATATATTTTGGAAATGACTGAAATAGATATGCGAGCTGTCTAGATTACATCCACTAAAACAAACACATATCCGAAGGTGGGAGGAAAGATCTTATATTCATCATAGCTTGTCTCATTTTTAATTAAAATATTTCTTGAAATGTTCACTAATATTTTAAACATCCTTTGGATATAAGTGCAAATCAATAAGCATAGATGTATTATCTTAAAATATTTCTGGAATTCTAGTATTATTTATATAAACAGAAATATAAATTCTTTTACACATGGTTTTCGAATTAAGTTTTTGTTTTGTTTAAAGTGTAAATTTCTATACACTGAACTAATTTTAAAATGAATAAGGAGAGTATAATTTTATTTATTTAAATTATTAAATAACTTATATTTATATTTATGTATGCATTTGTACTGAAAAAGCAGAAGAAATCATCTTCGAACCCATAAAGTATGTATATTCTTGAGTAGCATCTACATTCGAGGTCACATTTCATATTAAGCAAACAACTATCAGTTATCAATATATTTTGGTCGAGTTCTTTCGACTAGAGCTTTCTAGCTCGTCTGCCATTTAAGATTAAAGTTTGAGTTTTATTAAAAGTGTAAATTTTGTACAATAAATTTCCCTACATTCTTTATGAACTTTTGCTTAAATATTTACAAGTAGACACAATATGCAGCATTTCCTCATGCCTGTCAAAATAAATATTCCCTGACGCGCACATAGACCAGAAAATATACAAATATGTATATATATATATATATATATATATATATATGCACATAAGTCAGTCGTTGATCTGGGCACAGCCCACACAGTCCACGGAGTTTGGGGACATTCTCGACATGCGTCGTTGAATTTCATTTCAGAAATTTGATCAAGTTTCTCAGCTAGGACTTAGAAAACATCCTCCTTCACAGCTCCTACTCCAAGATGTGCACCCACTTCAAATGCAACAGATCCAAATGATTATGAGGTGTGTAATTAAAATGTTTGCGCTCTTGTCCCCATCACCATCTCACGGTCATGTAATTCAATTATGAAGAATCATTTGTAGCAGATGAGAGCGTCTAATGTCTCTGTCTTATATTATTTTTAGATGGAATAAATGAACTCATCTCTCTGTCTCTCTGTCTCTCTCTCTGTCTCGACTTATGTTGGGCCGTATATCGAGCTAAAAATGCAGTGGTTAAGTGCCTAGCCGAGTAATTGCAAATTTTTCGTAGAAGCAATATTGAGACATCAGAATTACACAAATAATTGCATTTAACGACTTTTATTTCAATTTACAATTTAAGAGCTTGTTGGCTTTCAGCACCCAACTCTGTTATTCCGACAATTAAGCATACACTGAGAAAAGGAGACGACCTAAAAATTTCGAAATTCGCCATGCTCAAATTATTATTTAGAAAGCATATTTCCAAAAACCAGAGTTGTTCTTTTACCAATTTCAATTTAGATTATTCATAAATTTTGTATAAATATATCTAATTTTAAGAGTATATTTTTCTTTTGTTTAAAACAGTTAAACTTGAAAATAGCAGGCATGATAGTTGAGATTTTATTACTTATTACTTATTATTTTATTTATAATTTTTAGAAATGTATTTTGTATGAATAAAAAACAAATTTCAAACCAACAAAAAAACATATTTAAATCATAAAATTAGGTAAAAAAATATATTTCCAAAAATAGAAAAAACTTTTTAAAATTTGAAGATAATTTTTTTCGTTGGGTTAGAAATTATTTCTAAAAAACAGATTTTCTCATTTAAATAGATTTTCTCAATTTCAGATCGATATTTTGCCTGCGTGTATTTAAATTGGCATAGGCACTGTGAAATGGTAAGTGTTTTTTATTTTTTTATTAGTATTATATTTTTGCTGTGACGTCGTCATTGGCAATGGCCGATGGATGCTGTCTGGCTATTCAATTGGGGCCATCGGTCCACATATCACGGATAGATTTCTTTATCGTTGCCAATTTGTGAATTGTTTTGCATCGTTTCTTGATTGTTGATTATTGATTCCCTTGTTGTGCTCTTTGTCGGCATCTTTTTGAGGGCAAGCACAAAAGGCACTTGCAATTCGCAGCTGCTGCATGGTGAATATTTAATGTGTGCAAATATTTACAAAACATTAAATTAAAAAGTTGAAGGTGCGCCTACTTCGTGTACAACTAAAGTGTCGATCGCATCGATCGAAATATTCGACTGAGTCATATTATGGCCATATTCCTCGAAATTAGTCGTGAGAGAATTTGTTTTATATTAGTTGTGTATGGATTTTTAAATGCTTGTGCCCCCGGATTTTTTGGCGAACTGGGGACTCATCAATTGTAAAAATAGTAATGGTGAATAAGATTATCATTTTTGCCATCCTTGACCTACACAAAAGTGTATAATTAAGTGTTGAATTTTCATTAAGTTAGCATAACGAAAACAAAAAATTTACATATTTATTTTTAAAATAATTGAGGATAAAGACAACTAGCAGTTTGGCAATCACGATCCCATAATCCATAATATTTATTTATTTAAAGCTATAGTGAACAAAAAATGCTAATCTTGTAAAACTAATATTTACTGTCATTCAATAAAATGTAGGAAAAAGTGATAACGAAATTTTTTTTAATAACGTGATCGATTTCTTAATTCTAGTTCTAGTCTAGTTTCCATGTTGTTTTTTTTATTTTTTTACAATAAATACGCATAAGTAGAGAGCAAAGTTGCATTAATTCTTTCTGAATTGTTTAAGGTAATTATTTTTTAAATAGGCATAAGTGAGATGACTTTATTGATTAAGAACCGTCTAGCCTAACCTGAGCAAGATACAATCCCAATAAAACTCTAGCCCACACATTAATATTGAACATATTATAAAATACTGTCAAACTCTTTAATCTGTGAAGACTTATCTACTTGGCCAACTCAAAGCTAATACTCTTCCTCTCAACCTTAACCTTATCTTAGTAAATAAAATATGTACCAATAAATTGTATAAAATATAAAAAGTAAATTTGTAAGCTGAAGCTGTAAGCTGATTAAAGCAAATACGCAACAAGCTCCATACTAATCCTACCCCCACCTAATGGTTATGATACATATTTAGACACTAAGTCAAGTTTTTGGCTATAAGTTGGCTTTATATAAAACGAAACAAAATATAAGTAAAATTCTGTAAGTAAACAAAAATATCTATGAGGCAAAGTCGACCAGTTGTAAGCTTTATAACTGTATAAGTTATGATGAATAAGTTAGGGTGAATTGTAATTGTAAACAAACTTTTAAGTTTTATAATAAGTAATAATAATAAAGTTAACTAAAATGTTTATCAAGCAAAGTCAACAAACTGTCAACTTTATCACAGTTGCAACTACTCTGAATGAGTTGGGGGTGCTCCCAACTGTGAATAGTAATGATAAATAAATAGACACTAAACAAGAAGCGAGCAGAACTCAATGAGTGCAATTAAAAATGAACGAATGAAATGAAATTCAATGCAGATTTAATGAATGAATTTACAAAGCGACAACAACTAAAACAACAATATCAACAACAACAGCAACAACAGCAATGACGACAAACTATTTATAAAAATTCCACGTTGCGGGCCAAAGAGACTGACAGACAGACAGACAAGGAGGGATGGACGAGGGTTGGACGAGTACTCTATATATATATATATATATATATAAATATATAATATATATATATATATATATATATATATGTGTGTGTCTCTGACTGACTGCATGCGACGCGAGAGAGTTTTGTGTTTTAATTGCGCCATTTCCCATATCAGCGCTGTGATTATTTGTTCTAGTCAACATAAATAAAAACAAACAAACAAACAAAATATGTATAGAAAAAAGCTGGACATGGTTGGTATTGTAGTCTAGTCAGTGGTGTGGGGTATGCAACGCCGGCAATTGGTGCTACATGCCACAAATCTGACTAATTAGATGGTTAGCTCGACATTTGATTTGTTATTTATTATCATACGCTGCTGTCCTTTGAATATTACGTATTATTATTATTATTATTGTTGTGTTGCTTCGAGTCGTTCACAAATTAATGGATGACCTCGTCAGTGAGTCAGAATTGAACGCAGTTGTGTCTGGGTCTGCGTCTGGAGCTGGTATCTATTGGATAAGTGATGCAGTGTCTACACTCAACAAAAAATATTGCTCGTAAATTCAGAAAATTGCCGTAACATGAAAATCGCGCCGAATGCTAGAAAGCATTTCTGGTTTTAGTAAATATTTTTGGAATATATGAAACATTTTCCATTTATTTTTATATCTCTCAGAAATGATTTCTATTATTAAAAAATGAATTTCTAAGAAGTTGAGAAAAAATACTTTCTAAATTTCAAGTAATGAAATTTAAATTTAAATAATTTCTAAATATAGAAAACATTTTCTATTTATATTTCTATTTGCCAGAAATATTTTCTATTTTTAAGAAACTTATTTATACTATTCTAAGTATTTTTTTTCTCTAAGTGTTGCTTCTTTAGTATCTGTGGCAGCTTTTTTCCCAGGCAGTCCCAAAACAACTGGCGTCTCACTTGATTACGCATCATTTGCAGCGCTGGGAAACTGCCGCACTTTCCAGTGGCAAGTTGCAGTTGCTGCGGCAGTGGCACTTTTTTCTAGGTGACGTTGGGGCGTCTCCGCCAGGAGGGCGTGCCTAATACACAATCTTGGCATGTTTTAAGTACGCCCATTGCTCCTGCTTTCTGTGTGTTTCTCTGTTTGTTTTCGTTGCCATTTCAATTCGAACTACATTTCAGTGGGTTGCTCGGACTAATCGATGGCGTGGCTACCCAACAGGAGAAGGACAAGGGGTATGGGTAAGGGGAAGGGGAAGGGAAGGGGATGGGTACGGTTAGTGGTAACTGTAAGAGTAGCCATAGCCATAGTACACTCACAAAAAATATGTATTTGAATTTTAGAAAATCCAACTAAACAGAAAATCGCCCTAAAAACTATACGTTTTTTCTTGTGCTTTTAAATAATTTCCAAATATAAAAAAAAATTCACAATAAATGGAAATTGAAAATCACAAAAAGGAAAGAAAAAAAAATTTGAAAAATTGTCTATAATTAATAAATGCATTTCTAATAATTTTGTATATGTGAATCTTAAAATACAAATGTTTATTAATATTATAAACAACAAAGATAGAATTTTGCACATTCAGAAAAACATCCTGAAAGTTAGACATATTTTTTCAAAATTTTAAAAATCATAAAATTAAGAAAAGAAAAACCCCAATTTTTAGAAATATACTTTCTTTAATAAGTTAAGTCACCCTTTGCGAATTTCAAAAATTCAGGGCAATTTTCTTTTTGAGTGTACGAGTCCAAGATAAATGCGTTGGCGTTCTGGGAAATTGCTAATGTGCATTCATGTGGCATGTTGCATGTTGCATGCTGCATATTGTCGTGCACTTTTCCACTAGTTGTTGTCCATGGGTTAAACACTCATTAGCGCTGCGCGTCGCAGAGAAAGGCCTCGATTCGGTGTCAAATTCAAGTCGAGGCGTGAACGGGGAATGTGTCATGTTTATGCCATGTTTAGGACATGCCTCAGTGCAACAACACTTAGGTAAGCACATTCTCTGGAAAAGTGGGTAAGCAAAGTGCTGCCCTATGCAATAATACAGGTGCTACAAATTAAGCCATTTAAATATATTTCATTTCATTTAGGTTTTCTAAATATGTGAGAATATTTGAGTTGACTATAGCAGGAAGCAGGAAGCTAGTGCGAAACCATAATGAATATATATTCTGGATCAGCAACAACAATAGTGTCGATCTAATCAAGTTTATTTCATTTTATTGATAACCGTTCCAGTTTCGCGAATATCAATACAAATCGATTTACGTTAGCCATAAAAAACGCAATTATTAAGATATAATCTGCCAATTGATGAAGAATATACCCTGAAATATTATTGAACAATTGCAGTATCCATATCTATCCTAGTTTTCGTATGGCTCTTCTATGCAAGTCAAGAAAGGGATGATTGTAAGTGAATTAAAAAACTGGTCTTAAAGTCTAACAAGGTGCTTGCTTGAAATTAAGCTAATTATGTCCATGAGGGGGATTTAATATTCAGCTCTCTATTTATGATTCACATTAAAATTTTATAATTTAATATATTATAGTTTTGGCTCTTACTCGTAAGTCTGATTTTGGCGTTGAATTTTTGTTTAACTCTTGTTGTTAATGTGGGATTTTGCAAGTCTTCTGTGAATTTAAAATTTTGTTAGAAGACATCTCCAAGTCAAACTATCGCGCCTAGGGAATTCTTGTTATAAACAAATTTGTCCTTATATCAATATATCTCTATATATATTAATAATACCACATACGAATCTTCTAGATTCTTTTTCCATAACTCAAGAGTTGCTTGCATCAAGAGAAGCAATACCGATTATCATTCAGAAATATTTATGAATAAATGGATTCAACATGTGTACCTTACAGATACCATTACAAACGATTAAAAAATACAATTTTTTATGTTGGATTTACGATTATGTTGTGCTTGTTAAGTTATGGTTGATTAATTGCTCAGTACTTACCCAATGACATGATGATAATTGCCTTGAAACTCTTGCACAATATATTTGGGTTGCTCAGCTTTCAGCTACTGTTGTTGTCATTTGGGGGAAGGGTTGTGCAGGTGGACAGGTTGGGTGTAGAGAGCTCCACTGAGTTTATTTCAAGGGGCTTTGCACTTGTTCTGGCCCGTTAAGGTGCTTCCGGCGGATATGGCCAGTCAACGTTTTTTTTTTTCTTTTTTGGACACACAAACCTGCGCAACATAGAAAATAGGAAAGCATAGCAATTATTAAAAATAATATATATATATTTAAATTAATTATGCGCATGGTTAAACAATGGTAAACCATAAATAAAAGTGGCTAGAGAAAAATTAAAACTAAAGTGGCAGCCGTGGCAAAGTGGCAGGTGGGTCTAACGGTAACCGTTGCATACAAAATAGAAAGAAAAAACTCGACAAAATTTCCAACGGAAGCAAAACATAAAGCTTTTTCTCCCTCAGCCGATTTTCACGGATATTGTGGCCGGAAACGTTGCAGCGAGGGAAAATAAATAAATACGTTGCCCAAAATGATTTTTAATAAGCACATGTGGCCTGAAGTTTGCTTAGTCAACATCATTTGAAAAACTTCAACTGCAACAACAACAATAAAAAAAACACTAGAAAAACCACAACAAACCACAGGCCCAGTTTAAACGATGTCTACACTTGCCGCCGTAACCGCAATTAGTACACACAATTTAATAAGTACAAAAGACATAAAAAAACAAATATTTTATGGTCCTAGTCATTTTTATTTTCTGTAGTTGGCGCCTCAGCTTTGAATATTTTTATTTTTATTGGCATATTTCTTTTATATATACATCATTTTTTTATGAGTCAATTAATATGCACGGCACACAAGAACAAACCGCAATTCCGATTCGGATTCAGAGTTGAATTCGAATTCTTATTTGTTCGCGGGTCGATTTTGCAATCGTTTGGCATTCGTATATCAACACTTGTCAATTCTCTTCAAATCGTTATATCGGTAGCTTTGAAGAACTATATATATATATATACACATACTTATATATTTAAATGGACTTGCATTGCTGCTGTTGAAATAGTAGATTTGATTTGATGTACTAAAGAATTTGTTGTGGTATTTTTATCGTTTTGCCAGAAAGTGTGTTAAGCATTAATGGAGATATTTTTGAGCTCGTAAAATATATATAAATACATATATGTATATTCTAAATCAGTATCAGTAGCGGAGTACAAAGAGGAATTTATCTTTATCCATCTTTCTAGCATACTATGTGAACTAAGTAATTATTTTAGGTGCCGTATTTATTAATTCTCTTGAGATTGTTTTATCGGTAGCTTTGAAGAATTATATATATATAAATACATATGTATTTATTTGTAGGAGACTTGCATTTCTGCTGACTTTTGATGAAACAGTAGATTAATTTTATGTCTCAAAGTTTATTTTATGGAATTATTTATGCTTTTGCCAAAAAGTGTGTCAAGCATTAAAAGATACATCTCTGAAACTATATTATTTTTTTTCTATTTTTTTAAATTAATATATACATTTTAAAATGAGCAGATTTTTAGGGTATATAAACTTCGGCGAGCCTTAAAAATCATTCTTTATTAGTATTCTTTTTAGATGTTTTTTTAGCTGCTTGCTTACTGACACAATTTATAAATTTAAATGAACAATGATTGATTTATTTGCCTCTAGTAAATAAATTGAATATTTGCGCAACAATTTTTCCAGATATTTTTTGATTACTTTACAGTTTAAAAGCTGATCAAAATCGATGAAAAATAGAGAAACAGTTTTTACAGAGTTTATGCTGCATTAATTGTTTACAGACAGCAGTGTGGCGTGTAACCTAATTTCGACAAAAAAGAAAAGTGTTTATAGAATTACAAAGAGTTCTTTAAGTTGTGGCTACATTTTCAACTCAATGTTTACATTTAAGATATCTAAATTTGGAAAAGAATTTCTAAATTGTTATATTTCAACGCTGAACGCTCAGTGAATGACATTGAAAGTGTTTGAGAAATCTTTTTGTGATATGCAATAAAAAATGATGAAGTAAATAAGTCATTAAAAGGCGCTCATCAAAATATATATATAAGCTCTCAAATGTTTCGACCCTCATCTCATCTCTTTCTGTCTGTCTGTCTCTCTTTCTCTCTCTCTCTCTCTGTCTCGCTGTTTCTCCTTTTCTCTGAGTGTAGTTGGAGAAAAGCAATTAAGTCGAGCGATTTAGCGAGGCAGCCGGCACGGAGCTCGTTTAAGACGATTATTTCATTTAAGACGTTGACATTCATTTGCATATCAATGCGGCTGGTTAGGGTATCTCCAGGGTATATGCGAGTCTGTGCCCTGAATTGTATGCACTACCCGAAGTGTTGCCTTAATAATACACCTTATTTGTTACACTCAAGAAAATCGCGTTTTAAGCATTTTTGCTTAATTTAATACATCTTTGCCAAAATTGATCCAATCTCCGAGTAATCTGCAATGTTATGCAGACTTTTTTTAACTATTTCAATATCAATATTTACATATCCCTATCTATTTTTATATCTATATCTATATTTCTATTTTTAGTCTATATTTCTAACTATATCTATTTCCATTTCTATATATATTTAATATCTATATTTATATTTACATTTTAATCAATATTTGTATTTACATATACATCTATATTTATATCTATATCATATTTAGTTTCGTTTTTAATCTAAAATACATTAAATAGAGTCTGAGTTTTCTAATATTTCGTTTTCTCAAAAATCTTCCATTGAATTGGTTTAAAACGAAGAGCCCGCATTATGTTGCCATTCGATTAACCATTTTATGTTAATTTGTAAAGCCTAACTTTCAGTCTTTCTTCCACTCAAAATTTAAACTATTGAATATACTTTAATTAGAAACCAAAATTTAGGCTATTTCATATTTGATCTGAGAGCAGTGGCCCACAGAAAATTTAAATAAATAAATAAATTTGAAGTTACGTTTTATTTATAATTTAATTTAATCTATCTTTAACTTTTTGCATTATTTTGCGTCGACTAACTTTAGTTGACATTAAATAAGAACATAAATAAATAAAAGTAAGGGCTGTCACTTCCAAGAATGTATAGATTATACATATAATATATAGGTATGGATAGATTAAAATTGAAAGAAAAATAATGCAAATAAGAGCTTTAAGTTACAACAAATCTTTACTAAAGCTCTCTTGAAACATAAAGCTTATTTTGTAGCTGAAGATTTATATCTCTAAGCTGATCCAGTTTTATAGCCAGTCTCATTAGCATTTTAGAACGTTATTTTTTGGGCTATAAAAGCCTTATGTTTTAACCAATTTAAAGCTTGACAAGTTACTTATTTTATTTGTTTTTAATATATTTGATTGTGGTACAGCTATTTAAATTGTTTTCTTTTGAGTCTTTATTTTCTTTATGAATTTCGCTCAGTGCTTTTTCGTGTTGCTGTGTGTGTGTTTTTTTCGGTTTGATTGCTACGATTTTCATTACGGTTTACCGGAAATTCCAATTTAGGTAAATGCGCCGTTGACTGCAACTACAGCAACAACAACAACAACATCAGCAACAGGCACAGCAGCCGGCACGAAACGGGATTAATGTATGTAAATATATATTTATATATATATACATATATATATACATATGTATATATATATCCCTGGGGACAGCGACAAGATCAAGTGGAGCTTGCAGGCCTTGCATACAATTGGCATGTGTCGGGGGAATGGGGGAAGACTTCAGTTGTGGCTTGTCCAAAAAAAAACAAAAAACAACAATAAAGAAAAAGACCAAAAACTAAAAGGCTGATTGATTTTAAACTCTTCTGAGAATATAATAAGAAATGTCTAGAACACCTGAGTGCCATCAGACAAATGTCTGACTAAGAATTTTTTATGGCAATTGTCCATAAATTTAATCTTAGTAGTAAGTAAACAATTCCAAACAAAAACAAGTGAGAGAGAAAGAAAGTTCGAATAGATGATACCCTGTGAGCAAGAACTCAGCGGTCTTACATATGTACATTTATTTATTTGTTTAGTTATTTATTTTTATTTTTCTATCAATTTTGTCTAGCAATAGTCGCAACTGAACTAAATAAAATTAAGATACAAATAAAATTGAAAATATAAATAAGTATAATACTAAAAATATAAATAATATACACACTTAATATATATAATATATACATAATTTTTCTGTTTATTTTCTACATTTGTGAATATTTTGATTATGTATTTTCCCAACGCCTGGAAGGTTTAATAACTTTAAAACTGTAATCGACAATCGATTTTTATCGATGAAATTAAAAATAACTCGATTTGTTTGGTTAAAACTTGATACAGAAGGACTAACAGAAATAAGGATAAATGGACAAACCCCGACTTGTCTGTTGATGCTGATTAAATAAATATGTAAGAAATCCATATATATATAATATATATGCCTTCTTCTGCCTGAGTGCAGAAATATTAGAAATACGAATTAAGGTCGCTAATAAATCAGTCAGCTTAAATAAGAAATTCGCATACATTTCACTCGACAAATGAGCTGGCAAAATATGACTTACTTTTTAGCCAAATTTTATTTATTTATTTTTAGGCATGCTTCAAGTTGGTTTTCTTTTCTATATATTTTCTTAGTGTTTGCATTCCACAAAGTGTCGAAAGCAATGAGAAATAGATTTGCAAGCACTTCAAATATATATATTAAATTTTTTATTTTATTTTTGCATATCTAAAAAATTTGTAGTCTTTTTTTTATATTCCCTTATAATTTTTAGATCTGGCAAAGAGTATTTATTCTTTGGTACTTGTTAAACAATCATTTATTGTTTGTTCCGATATTTTTTCATTTTATGGCACACATAATCAGAAACAATACAACAAAATTATCGATTGATCCGTGCGGGCTCGAGCCATATATGTATGTCTTAATATATATATATATATATATATATATGCATATATATCTGGCTTATAGCAAACATTTTTGTAATCGGCACGTACAAATTGCATTCAATTTGCACTTGCAAACGTCCAAAATGCCATCGAAGCGTTTTACGTGAAAATTTATTTTACATTTATTAATGCGATTTACAAGATCGTTTTGCTGCAAAGCAACAATACACACACACACACACACACACTTACACACAACACAATTTGTTTGGCAATTGAGCGCGAAAACAAATCAAATAAATCAATTGAAGCGTTTTTTTTCTGTTGTTTTCAATTTTAAATTTGTCAAACGGTCAAATAATATTGATAAATTGACGCACGCTTTGCCAGTTGCCAATAAAATTGATAACAATAAATTTGTTCAGTAAAAAAATACAGTTGAGGTTTGAGCAACGGAGAAGAAGCAACTAAAATGCGCCGTAAAGCAAAAGATTCGTTAAATGTAAACAATTAAAAGAAATTTGCCCAAAGCACAAAAAGACAGAGAGAGAGAAAGAGAGAGAGAGTCAGAGAAGGGAAAAGAGCGGAAGAGACAGTAAAGAGCGTGCCAAACAGAGAAAAAATTCGCCTGCTAATTTATTTATAAATAAAAAATATAAAAGCACAAATTGTTTTAAATGAATTTGTTGTGTGAGAATGAGAATGCGAATATTTTATTTAAGAAAATTGGGGCAACAGCATGAAGAGAAAAATGTATCACAGCAAACAGCTGAGCAGCAGACTGAGAGAGCGAGAGATAGTGTGTGAGTGAGAGGGAGACACGAGACACGCTAGAACAGCTGGCAAGTAAACAACATCTCAACACTCATACGCAATGTTGTACCCGTTTTTGGTCTAGAATATCGCCCACACACACACACACACACACACACACACACACACACACACACACACACACACACACACACACACACACACACACACACACACACACACACACACACACACACACACACACACACACACACACACACACACACACTCGTCTGGTCTCGCCTTTTCTTGTTTGGCTTTTCCATTTCATTTAAAATGTAATTAATCATGCCACCAGCTCGTGAGAATTTTCTGTTCGGTGTCTGTCTGATTCTCATGCATATCAGAATGACATTTTTATACCCTGTATATATATATATATATATATCAATATTTGGAATATAGATAGAAGAAATCAATTTCTAAAATGGAATACATGAGAACTCTTAAAAAATACTTTCTTAAGTTCGGAAAGAAGCTGTAATTTCTTAACTTTAGAAAGTATTTTTATATGTTATAAATAAAAATGTATTTCTAATTGGTGATTTTCTCAATTTTAGGATCATTATGTTCGTATCTTGCAGTTTGAATAGGTGGACAAGAAAATCAATTAGACTCAATTGCAAATGGCAAATGTTTTGTGTATATATCGAAGTCCAACGAAACAGAGTTCGAAATTTAAAGTATTGTCTACAAAACTTATTGATTTAAAATGATTACAAATTATTATGATTGGATTACTATATTAAATAGTTTCCATCGAAACAATTGGTCAATAGACGAGTTTTAGAATAAAAAAACGTTTTTGCTTAGTAAACTATCCAAGCCAAACTCAAAAGATATTTTAGATCTTTTAGATCATCAATATCGAACTACTATATCATAATGTTAATGTTTTTCATATTTATAATCAAATTTTGCCTTTAGCAGTTGTAGATCTACTATCTCTATCAAAGGGTATATAATCTTCGATGTCCCTTAGATAGCTGCACTTTCTTGTTCTTTTTTGTTGTTTTTTATTGGTTTCTGTGATATTTTTGATTTTTGGTATTCGCTATTCGATGAGAGACTGGCATTTGTGTGTCAGTCTTTGCGACTTTCACATGTTTTTTTTTTGCTTTTTTATTTGTTTTTTTTTTTTTTTTTTTTGCTTCTTATCGCGATCGATGAGTGACCGCAATTTAATGTTGGTATTTGTGCCAAAAAATGTTTTATGTGGGTGCAACAAGAAAACAGCGCAACACAACACAGAGCACCACATCGAACCACGTCGCACCACAGCGGCACACAGAAGCCAGGCACATTTTACATTGTGCCCACCGATCTTCTACATACACTCAGAAAAAATACAAATATTTTCTAAATTTTAGGAAAAAGATTTCTAAAATGTAGAAAAGACGTTGACTCAAATTTTTATAAAAAAAATCGTTGTTAAAACTCAGAAACTTTTATATTAGAGTTTAATTTCAAATTCAATTAAATGAATTTATTAAATATATAAAATCTTTGATTAAATGTGAAATCTTAAAATATCAATGTTTAATGATAATATAAATATCTAATATACGAATTATTCTGTGCTATACACATAGAAAACAACAGCCTGGAACCTAGACAAATATTTTCTAAATTTCAGAAAAGCCCACTCCGAAATTTTGAAATGCAAACGTTAGTTTTTAAAAAACTCATGCAAAAATGTTTGAAATTTATTTCTTGAATGATAAAATGATTAATCATTGCTACTAAAATTTAAGGCGATTTATTTTCTGAGTGTACAAATACGCATACATATATATATATATATATATATATATATATATGTGTATATGTATATGTACAGACATACATGCATAAATAATGTCTGACAAGCACATAAAAACATCAATGAGATCGTCAAGTTGTTGAATTTGTAGGTCTTTGCATAGCAACAATAACAACAACAAAAACAACTACAACAACAACGACAACAATAATAACAACAACAAGACAACGACAACATTGGAAAAGTGTTTTTCTATGCAAATGGCCAGCAATTAAAATGTTGTTCAATTGTTGTCATTGTCACAATTTTGTCAACGTCTCCTCATTGGCAACCTGCTCAATTTGCCATTTGCATTTGGCTCTGTAAGTGGCTTACTTCTCTATCTATCCACACAAACTGATAGACATAATTACACCGAGAAAAAAGGTTATCTTGAAATTTAAAATAGAAATGTAGAATTTATGAAAGTTTCTTTATTTAAATAAGACATTTCATTTATACTCTTTTCAAAATAATTTATTTTCCCAGTTGCAAACGGTTTCTCGTCTATTTATCTGTATATCTATACTTGTATTAATCTATAGAAACTGAAAGAAAGTTCACATTATATATACATGCTCCAAAATGATATCTTTCCATTCATTTATACATTTTCGTATTTTATTTGTAAGATTCAAGCTTGTCTGTCCATCTATCCACCTATCTGTATATCTTTCAAACTATACAAACTAAGACATATTTCCACTCAAAAACAAAAAGTCGCCCAAAACTTTGGAAGTTAACCAAAGAAATTCTCTTATTTTAATTTTAGAAAGTATTCTGCAGAAGGTATTATATAAATATGGTTTTTAGTTTATACTTTTCAATAATACATCGTTTTCCTAACAGAAAACATTTCTTTATACATAATAAAAGAAGACTTTCAATTCTCAGAATGTTTATTCGTTAAAATATTTGTTTAAGCTGGGAGTTTAATTATTAAAATATGACACCAAACAAACAATTATATCCTTCTTATATCTAGAAATTATAACCAAAAAGCAGATACAAATTCTGGGCAATCTTCTTCAATTCAGTTTCATTTTTTCTAAGTGTACAGTTAATGTATTTCTTGTGGTATTTATATGTACATGCCTTAAAGATATCAAGCTATTTTTTTTCATAGCATTGGTGTCCAGAGTGTGTTGGGTTTTTTATTTTTTCTTTATTCTTTTCGTACACCTTTATCTTTAAGGCTTTGCGTAATTCCCGTTATCGAACACTTGAATAAACTTTATTCAAGTGCGAGACAAAAATCGGCTACTTTGTTTAAGAAAGCCAACAACGACTTTGGCGTCATTAGTCAGTTGAATAACACTAAATGGATTATGGAAAAATGCCAAATTGTTCAAAGTTCTTGAATAAATCAAGAACTTTGCAGACAAAATGTGCACTTGAATTAATATTTTTTATATTAAGTTTATTTTTCTTCATTAGCTGTAGAAAATTAAAACTATACACAACCTTTCAGTTTTTCTCCAACAATCTAACCAGTTAAATACTTCTTAAATATTAACTTTTTCAAAATGCTTAACTTCTTTATAGAGTACAAATGCACCTGAATTAAGCGTATATTATTTATATTAAATTATGCTCTTCTTTTTATTAGCTAAAGTAGTTAATATGTAATATGACATTTTAGGCTTTTCAAACTATTTATATAAAAACTATTTAGATAATTCATATTAATAAATTCCAAGTTTCTGTCTCTCAGTATATAAAGTTCGACGCAAGCTTCTATTGTGGGGGCTAACTAACACCTGAATAAAGTTTGTTGAGTTGTTGTCACATGCCAAATTCGAATTGCGTTAAATAAAGACCAACGATTTTCGGCTAACTGAAGTTAGTTCTTAATTGTAAAGCCCCAAAATGAGATGTGCCAAAATTCTGGTCTTGCTGGCCGCCATTTTGTATTCGCAACTGGAAGATGTTGCGGCCGTTACTTGTGATGTGGCCCCCTTGGATCCTAACTGTATCAACTGCCTGCTCACTCCCACACATGTCGAATGCATCGCAACAACAACACCAGCAACAATAACAACAACAACAGCTAAAAGTTCTGCACATGAAACAACAACGGAAAAGGTTTCAACTCGTCGTCGGGCTCAAAAAACTATTACCAAATTTTTACAACGTCTTAAAAAACGTCTGCAAGAATATATAAATAAATTTAGTTCGTTCTAATAAATTAAAATCAAGTCAAAAATGTAATTATATGTTTTTGTTTTTTTTTTGTATATCATTTTTATTATGTCTATTCTTGTTTCATATTTTGAGTTTTAGCAATTACTTAATTATATTTCCTTTTAATTAAGAATGATATTGATAATTTGAATTCAATTTTTATTTTTTAATTCCAGCAATTACTTTATTGCATTTCCTTATAATTGAGTACTTATCTAATCAACTTTCACAACACTAACAAAGTGCAACTCTATAAATAGAGAGAGAGAGAGAGAGAGTGCGAAAGAGAGAGAAGAATGGCTTATTGGAAAAAAAAAGTGTTGAGCAAGCGCCAAATTCCAGCAGCCCAAAAACAACAGAGAGAGATACAAAAATACAAAACAAATAGCAACATTGTTCACAGTGTGCTGGCGAGTGTGTGCGTTAGAAAGAGAGAGGAAACAGATCGCGATTGGAATATTAATTAAAGTTTGCGCTTAGTTTGATTTCCAAGACAACAAGTGTTTTTGCGTTGTAAAAACAAGCGAACGACGCTCCAAAAACAAATAATAAAAAGTAAATACAAAAATTCCAAATACGAAATTAAACGCATTCCAGCCGAGAAGAGCGCACTGGAATCTCACTGGAAGGCATGCAAAACGCGTAGCGAAATCCGAGAAAAGATCAGCAACAAGATTAAAAGCGCCGAAGGAGTAAATATGCAAGTGTGTCTGGGTGTGTGTGGGAGCAGTAAATACAGTTGGGGTCAAAATATTAGTAGCGCTGCTTCATGCAATGCAAATACTCAATACTTTCATAGCTCATTTAAGAAAATTATATTTTTTTATTATCAAAAAATGCATTTCTAAAAAGTCGAAATGTAAACACAAATTTTTGAAATTCTGAGCAACAATTTAAATTCTATGGCATAAATATATCATAATCCCTTCGAATTCTTGGACTATTCTAATCATCGATATTCTAACAAAGTTTGGAACTGTTTTAAACTGATCGAGTTTTTTAAGAGGTTTTGATTAAAATACCATAATACTATACTATTCTCAAGAAAACCTTTACATCGAGTGTTCAAACTATTGGCCGCCGTCCCAAAGATTATAAAGAAGTAATTAGAAGTCGAAGAACATAATCAATACTCACAAAACAAACAATAAAAAAGTTTAAGCTCAAAAAAAAGAACTGACGTGATTATTGAAGAAATTGAGGAACTTTATAGCTATCCCATTTTTCAATCTTAACTCATCTTAAGTACTAACTGTGTGTATTCCGATAAAAATGTTCATAATTTTTAAACTATATTTTAGCAATTTCAAAATATTCACAATTATTTAGACCGCCTGATTTGTGATAAGTTTAAAGACTTTAATTTTCTTCGTTCATAATTTCATAGCTATCCCAACTTTTATTATCTTTTATCATTGACCGACTTTCAATTGCTTGTATACATTTAATTATTATATATTTATTTTCATAATGTTTTAACTATATTTAAAGTATTTTTCTAAACGTATTTCATTACAACACTACTATTATTTTGACCGCAGCTGTATGTATGTGTGTGTGTGTGTGTGTGTGTGAGGGAAGCATTGCATAAATGACTGCACACACACACAAACACACACCGAGAAGAGCGCCCTCTTTTGCATTTCAGACACGCTTCTTGCATTTTTCGCCTTGATCGCTGATCGACAGTTTGACATTTTATGTCGTCGCCAACTGTCAAAGGATGGCGGTTATTTTTTTCTTTTCTTATATTTATTTTTATTTCTATACATATTTTTATTGTTGTTGTTGTTGTGCATATTTGTTCAAATAATTTTAGTACTTACTGTTGAAACGCTAGTTGCCAATGTCAACGAGAGATGGCGCAGCAGCTGTTAGCATACATATGTATGTGTGTCGTGTGTGCTTGTGTTGGAAAGACGTGTAAAAAAAATTGGTATCACGAAGCGTTCTTATTCAAAATTTTTCAAAAAAAAAACAAAACAAAAAAATATTGAGAAACGCGCTCGTCGCTTGCGGGGCCGCCAAACGGTTCCACGGCAAAACGAAAATTAAATAGTCGCTCGGCTGGCGATGCCCCAAAGCCCCAACACAAAACACAACCACAAAAAGCAACAGCAACAAAAAAATAATAAAAAAATAAAAGCAGAGCAAAGGCAACAACAGAAAGTTTGGCGCGCTTTGCATTTTCGTTGTTTGTTTCTCTTCTTCTTCGCTTGAAGAGCGAAAGAGAAGCACGCAGCGCGAAAGAGAATCGTGCTGTTGTTATTGTTGTGGCGTGGAAATCGGAAATTGGACGTATTGCCAGATGCACTTAAAACGTTGCTGGAATAGTTGGAAAATCATGATTTACTGCAAGTAGTTAAAAAATACTGATTTATTACAAAAAAAATTATTATGATTATTAAAAGTAATAAAATAAGAAATCACATAATTGTTTTCTTTTACCTACAACTAGTTTTTTGTATTATCTTCTACATATATTATCTGTTCCAGGACTTCCATGGCAATAAAAAGAGATCGGACTGGAAGCGTGTAAGGAAGACAACAACTTATTGAAACAAAAACAAATTTTCAGCAAAAAATGTGCTCTTTGGCTTGTAATAATATAATAATAATAAAAGCAAAAATAATAATAATGATGAAAATCGTAATATTAATACGAATAATATCAATAATACTGATAATAATAATATACATAATAATATAAAATAGGTTAACCATTTAAATGTATACAAAGTTTAACGGTCATGTTTGAAGTTTGCATTGCGTTAATCAACACTGCAACTTGCACACAATTCCTTTGCAGCACTGCAAAATTTTGAAGATGTCACAGTTACTTTACTTTTAATATCCCTTCATAAATATGTTATTTTGTGTAATGCAACGATAAAATATCTATAAACGATTCTAGAATTCAGCATATTGTTGTTTTTTTATTATAAGATTTATTTCAATCTTTAGTTTTATAAAACTAAAATTAAAGTAATTTACACTAGCCACATAAAAAAGTTAGTTTATTTTACATTAAATGTATTCCAGTGACAGGCTTTTTGTACGCTGTTATTTAACAGTCAAGAGAAATGATGAGCGCTTGTCGTAGTGTGTGTGTGTGTGTTAACATATCTCACACGACACACACAAACATTGACGCACTGAAGGCGCAGCAACAGCTGTGACAAGAAAAAGAAAAGGAAAAAAGAGAGAAAAAGCGAATGATTTTTGCTACGGAATTTCTTTGACAGCGTATGGAAATCAATTTGCTGCAATAAAAAATTAAAACCAAAAAGACGGCCGGTTTGCGTTCAAAATAATGACAACTGTGTAAAGTTTAAAGTAGCAAGAAGGTAATTATTTAATGGCCGGTGCGAGTGCTATGTGCTGTTAAATTAAAAACAAATTAAATTATATATGAAATGAGAAATGAGAATTTTTGGGCGTGATGTAATCGTGAGTGCCACGCCAGCGCCATCTATTGCCTAAACGTGCCACCCATTCCATATAAATTTCTATATGGAAAATAAAGCTTTAACAGCCGGCTTGCGATTTGTTTATTATTTTGAACTTGAGGTTATGTGCAACAACAGTCTGGAATATAAATAAAACAGAGACTTATTGTTTTAGGGTAAAAATATTTTGGTCATTTTAACATTTGACAAGTGCAAACGTTGTGCGCGCGACACGTGCGCGAGAGCAGGACGGATAGTGTGTGTGCCAGCTGGAAGCGTGCGCAGCGTTGCCAGGTCAATTGAAAGCTCAAAGTGTTTGTAAAATAAAATTAATTAAAAGTGATTTGTTTGATGAAAAGAGTAGCCAAATGTGTTTTTAATAATTTTTGGTAATTACATTTTGTATTTACACGCTGAGAAATTGGTTTTTGAGTGAGAAATATTAATATCTGTTGTTGTTGATTATTGTGTCGACTGTCTGGCAACGCTGCGCTGCGCTCTCGTCTCTCTTTCGTCAATCTCTTCCTCTCCCGCTGACAATTTTAAGCACAGAGCACATGTGCCTTCCAAGCCAATTGTTGCACTGCGTTAATTATTATTATTATTATTAGTATTTCCAATAATTGCAATAACAACACTTCCAGGCTAGTGTTGAGTTATGAACAATCCGAACTATGGCGGCATCCAGTGGATACAGCAGGAAAGCAGCGCCGTCGTCGACGACAGCGAATCAGAGATGACAGCAGCATATTTGGTCAACGCTGACGCCAATGGAAGCATTTCCAACGATGACGATCTCGATCATATGGCAGCCGAGAATCTTATTTTTATGGCACGCGACGGCCAACTGAGCGAAATCATCGCCGCCAATGAGGCAAATGGCGGCAGCAGCACAGTGCTAATCACGGAGAGCGACGGAAATAACGGTGTCGAGTACGCCGAGTCCTTTGACGATGATGCCCAAGTCGTCACCGAGGAGATCATCACGGATGATTGGGTCCAGCAGCAGGGTGCAGAGCGGTGAGTGAGGAGAAGTAAAAAAAAAGAAAGAAATTTAAATTTAAATTTAATCAGCCGAGTAGTGACTGATAAAAAGAGATTAGATTTAATTTTAATAAGTAAAGGAAATAAACTTAAATTTGAACACTCGAGTAAACTCAGAAAGAAATTGCCTTTAAAAAATTAAGTTTTTTTTTAGAAATAATTTTAGATATTATTTAAATCGACAGTCCCAAAAATTGATTTGTTTTATTATTAAGAAATGAATTTCTAAAAAGTAGCAAACGCAAATTTTTGATCAAAATCCTTTCTCAAATGGAGACAAAAGTCATTAAATTCACTGGCTTAAATTACTTCAAATTAAATTATATTCATTTAAAAACTGTCTAAATATTAGATAAATTTAATAAAAAAGAATTCAATTTATATTAAAAAAAAATAGCAAATAACTTTAATTAAAATCAAAGAAATACATTTAAAGTTAAATAAAAATATAAATTTAAATTTAAACACTCGAATTGTGGCTGCTAAAAAGGAAAATAAATATAAATTGCATATTTTATTTTGCAGAGTGGAAATTGCCGCTGAGCAAATCGCTGGCACCGGCAGCTCCCAGGAACTGTTGGACATGCAACAGAATGAGTATATGGCGATGCGTCCCTATCCCTGCGACTTTTGCAGTCGGCGGTTTCGGAAGAAGGCCAGCCTCAACAATCATATGCTGGCGCATCAGAATGATCGGCCCCATCACTGCAAGCTGTGCGGGGCGCGTTTTTCGCATCGCGCGGAGCTCCTCAGTCACTTCAAGGCGCATGCGGAGGCCCAGGTGGCCGCCGATGCAGAGGCAGCTGCGGCAGCCATCAAATTTGAGCCACAACAGCAGCTGCAACAACAGCAGCAGCAGCAGCAGCGACAAATTGAGGATCATTTCTATGAGCAGGAATGGCCGCTGTATCAGGAACAGGAGCAGGAGCAGGTCGAGGAGCAGCTGGAGCAGATCGATGAGCAGCAGCAGTTGGAACAGCATCAGCAGCTATTGCAACACTTGGTGGCACCACCAACCGCTGCCCGGGGACGCATCAGTCGCTTAAAGCTCAAGGAGGAGAGTTCGCAGTATATTGTGATTGCCTCCGATAAACAGGAGGCGGAGACGGAGACGGAGTTGCCTCAATACATGCATTGCGAGGCGAATTGCGACCAATCACATGCCACCAACAACCACCAACTCCAATCAACATCCAACAATGATGTTGCAACTGCTGCTGCTGCTGATGAGGCACATGGGCAGGGGCATGGGCAGGCAACGCTGCGTTTTCCCGTGCTCGACGAGAGCAAACCCTTCGTCTGTCAGCAGTGCGGATTGGCCTTTGCCCGCGAGAAGGCGCTCGTCTCCCACATCAAGGTATGCCCTGCAAAAAAATCTAGCTTAAAATAGGAAAACATTTTTCTTGTATTTGGAAATGACTTCTAAATTGAAGATAACATTTTTCTTGTTCTTAGAAATACTTGCTAAATTTGAGAAAACATTTTTCCTGATTTCGAAATAATTTCTAAAAACTAAAAACATCTTTCTACAAAGTAGAAATGCATACACACAGAAAAAAGATCGCCCCGAATTTTAGAATCGTTTTAATAATCGTTTTCAGCAATAGAAAGTTTTTCTTATTAGAATAGAAAACATATTTTATTTGCTTTTTAATTAATTGCTAAATTAAATTATTATTTATTTGCTCTCTCGAAATCTATATTCGAATTTGGCTGTTGTCTGATTTAGAGGTCAAGTAGCTCGATGCTTATCATTTCAAATTGGTTTATATACATTTTATTTTTACTTTATAATACTTTTACTTTGTATAATTCACTTGACTAATAAGTTGAGTTCTACATCTAACAACTACATTAATTTATATCTAAACATAACTTTGGTAATAATAATATAAATCCTTTGCAGAATCATCGGGTGGATTCGCCGTTTGAATGCAATCAGTGCCAGGAGATGTTCTGGGACAACTACAGCCTGCAGGAGCATCAGAAGACGCATCAGTTCGAGGAGAGCAACTCGGAATATGATCCGGCATCGGCGGGCGAGGAGGATACGGCGAGCGAATCGGAAGCGGAACAGCTTTACGGCAATTACTACTGCGGCGAATGCGGCATCTCCTTTCACCGGCAGGATTTGCTGCGGCGCCACAGCAAACAGCAGCACAGCAAGCAGCTGGCTGCAACAACAGCTGGCAACAACAACAACAGTGTGGCAACTGCAACAGCAACGGATGCAGCTGCAGCTGCAACTGATGCCGAAGCTGATGATGCCAAAGATGCGCCACATTGTTGCCACACGTGCGGCAAATCATTTCTCAGCGTACTCAAACTGCTCGCGCATACCGAAATCCACAAACGCTTCCCGCCATTCAAGTGAGTGTCTCTCAATCGATCAGAAACTTGGATACATATAGATATATTGGTTATTGAACCTTAGTCCACATAAGTCGAATTTGTTTTAAGATCTGAAATGACTCCCCCAAAAATGTTGGTAATCAGTCATCAGCGTTCAGCGAAGAAAGACAGAGGCGACAACGGAGCGGGGCAGAGACACCAGGACTCCTACAAGCCAAATGTCTTTTGGCTGGCTATAATCATAAACGATTTAAGCAAGTAACAACCATGGGAAAGAATAGGCTTAGGATACTCACCAGTCTGCACTGGATAGCAAGGAAGAATTCTCAATGCACATCCTTGCTGAGTGTGTCGACTTAACTAGGAAAAGATGCAGTATCCTAGGGATGCGTGTTATGCGCTCCAAAGACATATAAGCCCCCAATCCAACAAAGATTCTTGAATTCGTTCAGGATCTGGGATTGATGGAGGAGCTATGGGCTCAGTGGGGGGGCACAATAGATAGGTCGCACTGCAGGTATTCCAATAACAATAATAAGGTGAAAATTCCTTGGCGAATTTCTAAAATTTGCAACCTAATCTTCAGCATATGATTCGCTATTATTATTTGATTTTGTACTTTCAACTGCTGACTAATTGTTGCCACTTGCAGATGTGTGCTGTGCGGCGTCAGTTTCTACGAGGAGCAGGCCATAAAACGGCACCTGAATACGCGGCATCCGCATGAGCTGAAGCCCAATTCGTGTGTGTTGTGTGGCAAGGAGTGTCGAGATCGGAAGGCGCTGATCAAGCATGCGTGGGATCATTCACGGGAGAAGTGCCACTCGTGCTCCAAGTGTGGCAAGAATTTCCACAACAAGGCGCGGCTGAAACGACACATGGCATCGCATCGCGACAAGTCCGTCGTGTGCGAGGTGTGCCACGAGGAGTTCCCAGATGGACGCACCTTGTCCAATCATCGGCATTCCCACAGCACAACGTCGCCGGGCAAACTGTTTCCCTGCCACGAGTGTGGCAAGACTTTTGGGTCGCGCAGCTCGCAACAGATTCATGTGCGCATTCATACGGGTGAGAGGCCCTACGGTTGTCGCTACTGCTGGAAGGCCTTCGCCGATGGCGGCACTCTCCGCAAACACGAGCGCATCCACACGGGCGAGAAGCCCTATGCTTGCTCCGTCTGTCCGCGTGCCTTCAATCAGCGTGTCGTGTTGCGGGAACACATCCGGTCGCATCATTCCGGTCTGGATGCGGCACGTGGCACGTACCATTGCACGGTCTGCTCCGCGGATTTGAGCTCATCGAATGACCTCATCCAGCATCTCATCCAGCACAGTGATACGAACACAGCCAAACAGCGACAGCCAATTGTGAGTAGATCTTTACTTATATATGGGGTGTGTGGAGGTAATACAACCCAGTCCCAGTCATAGAGTAATACAACCCATCCCAGACAAAAATTCCTTGACGAAAAAATAATAAATATTTTGAATTTCATTTACGGATCGTAGAACAACTAATAAATAATGAAATTATTTCTTTTGAGTTAATCAGAGAAATTCAGTTCCAATTTGGAGTACACCAAACTTTCCAGCTGTTTCGCTTCAAACTTGTAGTTCGAGCTATCCATAGCCCATGTCGGATCTTATGCTTAAATTATAATGCAGTAATTGTGCTACTTCTATTTATTCTATTTATAATTTAGTGCTTTGTCACTTGCCCATCTTTGCTGACAGTGTATTTAACACCGACCAACAACATTTTAATGAATATTCAAGAAGTAAACTTAAATCTTTGACTTGAGTCAATCCATATAAAGTGGGGCATTCCGTCGAGCGTGGAAATGAAGAGCCTAACCTTGTCCGTAATTTTGAGGCACAAATCTAAACCGTATTTAAACTATGCCTCTTTTGTTTGTTGCAGACTGGTCCACGTAAATATAAACGTCGCCGGAAACTGCAGCCGCATGAGATTGCGCACATGCGCGCGGAGCACAAGGCTGGCGGTGGCGAAGGCGAGGAGGAGGATTATGGCAGCGACTTGGACTACTGCGATCTGGATGTGGAGAATGTGGATGAACTGCTGCAGGAGGCAGCCGCAGAGCCACCACCACCAGCCACAAAAAAAGCGAAACGCAAACGCAAGGCGCCAATTAAAACCGGCGATGAGCAAAGATTGTGGGATGAGAAATTCCTGCAGCAGGCGAGCAATGGGAACAGCGATGAGGCCTACAAGAGTTTCTTTCAAATGGACTCGCTGGTCGTGGTCAATGACCAAACGTTGCAGCCCGTTGATGCTGGTGTTGCCACGACCAAGTTGCAGCAGGCGGAGATTAAGGAGCAAAAACTCAAAACAGGCAATCGCAGCAGCAAAAGAAGGGCAGGCAAATCTGGGGGAGGAGCAGCAGGAGGAACAGCAGGAGTAGTAGAAGCTGTTGCTCCTCCACGTCCCCGCATGATACACACGGCCAAGTCACAGCAGACAACGTCAAGGAAGTCCCGCACAAGGAGTTATGTCACACGCACCAGCACCAATGAGCAGCTGCAGCAGCAGCAGCAGCCAGGAGGAGGAGCAAGCCTCATCAAATCGCGCATTGTGGATGACTACGAGATCATCTCACCGGCCACACAGCCACCCAATCAGATCAGCTCCAGTCCGCTGCACATCAAACAGGAGCAGGAACATCAACAGCATCATCAGCAACAGCAGCACCAGCACCAGCAGCAGCACCAGCGAGTCCAACTGCTCTTCGATGACAGCCATCTGCTCATCGATGCGGGCCTGTTGCGTGAGAAGACCTACGAGAAATATAATCCGAGCATTGTCCAAGATCTCGAGGAGATATTGCGTAGTCCCCCCAAGCATGAGCGAAACGATCGACGGCTGCGCTTCACCAGCGAATCGTCGACGACGCCGCAATTTCTGCCCGGCGAGGAGGAGGAACAGCATCTCATCAAGATCGAGCCAACGTCGCCGGATCTACGCGAAATGGTTGAGAGCCAGCAGCCAGCCACACTGCCCACATCCTCCTCCGCCGCCTGCTCAACGGCGGCACGCACTTCCCGCCACCTGCGACAGCTAACTGCCAATGGTTCCAGTTCCATTTCCACTGCCACTTCCAGTGCCGCTGGCAGCACGCGGGCCGCTGCCAAACGCAATGCCAGCAAGCAGCTTGCCAAGAAATCCACTTCCAATAGCAGCAAAGCCAACTCATCATCGTCTTATCTCAGCTATGGCGTCGACTCCTATAATGTGGGCGTGTCAGCCAGTGCCAATGGCTCCTCGGATGTCAGTTCCGGTTTCTTTTCCATTTCCGAGGTCGTCTCGGCAGCGGATGCAGCCGATGCAGCTGCGAAGGCGGCGGCGGCAGCAGCCAGCAAAACGGAGCGAAGAACGCGCTGCTTTGAGTGCGAAATGTGCTCGTCCAATTTTCCAGATCGCTCACAGCTGCTGGAACACATGCACATACACATCTAGATGTGGAGACTGGAACGTGGAAATGGTTTATTTCTTGGAAATGGAGCGAGAGGAACTCGCTCGCGTGAAATGTGCGCTTCCAGCTGCTGGAATGAATGCATATACACATCTAGAAGTGGACTGGAAAGTGGAAAGGAAGATGTTATTGGAAGTGTTTTTAAATCTGTGCGAGAAATGCACGCTTCCAATTTTCCAGATTACATACATCTAGTAGAGGTGGGGGAAATGGAAAGTGGAAAGGGTTATTTGTTATTGGAGTGTGCTCTTCCAATTTTCCAGATCGCACATCTAAAGGAAACAGTGGAAAGTGGAAAGCTCCTGTAACTGAAAAGGGTTATTTGTTATTGGAAGTGCTTTTGCATATAGTAAGATAAGTGGAAAGTGGGCGTTAGCTATTGGAAATGGAGCGAGATGAACTTCCAGCTGCTGGAACATATACATATAGATATCCAGTGGATCACTGGAAAGCGGAAAGTGGGAATTTCTGATTAGAAGTGCTTTTGCTATAAGTGTGAGCTGTGTGATTCCAGTTTTCGAGGTATACATCTAGCAGTGCAGAGGAAAGTGGGAATTTATTATTGGAACTGGTCACAAAGCACACTAACAAATACCTTCCCATACTAAAAACTATGCTATAAAAATGATTGATAAAAAAACAAACAAAAAAAAACAGTTATAAAAACTAATTGTGTAAGTTTTGGCTTAAGTTGCTCGCCGTTTGGGGTAAACGTATTTTTTGAAATATTTACCTAACACGAATTTCAATTACAAATTGAAATAGCTGTTGCGGGACAAGTAAAATATCTATATAGTATATACACCTAATACATATGCTAATATAGAAATAACATCGAAAGATCGTTGATTAATGCGTTATTTAAATTGAATATATATATAGAGAGAGGCAGAAACAGAGAGAGAGAGAGGGAGAGAGCGAGAGGGGGAGAGCTAAGTTATAAGGCTTTTTAAATTTGTACCTCAATTTTGTTTTTCCTTTTGAAGAATTTGATATGCTGAACTAAATAAATTCATAATGATTTTTCCTTTTCATTAAATGTGAAGAGTTGCAACTTGAAATTCTTTGGCAAATGGGCTTTTCCAATTTTTCAGATTGCGGCTAGAAATGGATTATTTATTGGAAGTGCTTCGTGACTCCATACTAAAAATAAATGATAACAAAAGTACAAAAAGAATTTCATATGCGCTGACCCAAATAAACAATAAATATATATTTTTTATATCATTAAATGCGAAGAGTTGGAAGTTTAAATTTTTTGACATCTCAGTTAAATGTGCGCTTTCAAAATTTCCAGCTGCTGGAATATATAGCAGAGCAGTGGAATGTGGAAAGTGGGAACTGCATTGTCACTTCGTTCTAAAAACAATTCTAAAAATTAATGATAAAAAAATAAACAAAGAGAATTCGATATGCTGAACTAAATAATATCACAATCTTTTTTTTTAATCATTAAATGATGAGTTTGAAATTCCAAAATTTTCAGATTGCGCACGGCTGCTGGAACGCTGCTAGCAGAAGAGTGGAAAGTGGAAAGGGCTCTGCTATTGGAAGTACTTTTTACTCCATACTAAAATTATATTAAAAGTAAATTATTAAAAAAAATTTAATTTTGACTCCATACTAAAAATGAATGATACAAAAAATAATTTGATATGCGCTGAAGTAAATAAATTCATACTTTTTTTTTTTACTTATCATTCCAACACTATAAATAATAATTATCTAAGAACAAACGATCTTGAAATTATCTACGGCAATCGTTATCGTTATCGTTAGTTGTTGCCATCATCTGCCAGTTGTCACTGTTTACTTTAAATTATATCAACAATCGCATTGCTTATGAGTCATACATAAAAGCTTACATATGGGGAGTATATATAGATATAGATATATACATATGTATATATCTACACACATGCTCTCAGTGAGAACAAAGTTAAATATATATTTGTGCTCAATTCCTTTGTTTTTGTCGCACACAAAGTGATCTCACAATGGGCAGCCAGACGATATTACAAGCTTCCAGTTCCAATGCCAATTCCAGTTCCAGTTGCTCACCCAACGTCGAGTGACCCAAGCAAAGTGATATTAAAATTCTTATTTTACGTCTCGCTCGCACCGCGCTAGTGAAATCAGTTTTGTTTATTTGTTATTTTGAGGTAAATTTGATTAGAATATTATTATGGCGGAACAGAGCGAAGTTGTTTGCGGCGGCATTTCGCAGCTGACCGGCGATGCTTTCCAGCAGGCCTTGGAACTGTTGGAAGCAACACTGGAAACTTTGGCCACTGGTGATGGACCCAGTTTTCGGTGAGTTTTTAATTTGATATTTGATATAGTAATAAAAATAGACCCAAACTAATTTAATAATCTTTGGACTGTCAAGAAACTGCTGTGACAACCGCTGCCTTAAGCCGATCCCACTAGAAATGAGCCTTGTTTCTTGCGTTCATTTTTGTTTAAATTAAAAATATAATAAAGCAATATATATATACATATATATATATCACTTTTTCTGTCCGCAGCGTTGTTAAAGTCCAATCGGCTACTGCGCAGGTGGTTGCTGGCCAACTATATCGCTACAAGGTGCAATTGTCGCAGGGACAATCAGTCAAGGATAGTTCTGTGAAGATCTGGTCCCGGCCCTGGCTGAAGGAAAATGGCATTAGCATAACAATCAAATGCGAGGGCGATAACAACGTGATTGAAAGAACATTCTAAACAAATATAATCCACTCTCTGCGTGTTGAGTGCACATTAGCATTTAATAACTTCATTTTTTGTTCAATTAATAATAAAACGTATAAATACACTCAAGAAAACTATTATTATTCAGAAAGTATATTTTTTATGTATTTTATTTGTTTACTAAACTTACGATTTTACGGCGATTCCTAATTGGATTTTCTGAATTTTAGAAAGGCTTTTTCCTAATTTATTATTTTAGAAATTCATTTCTGAATAATAAAAACACACTATTTTTGGGAGTCTTTAGAAATTGATTTTATTATATTTAGAAATTATTTAAAAAAAAAAAAAACACTTTTTAGTTTTGAGGGCTATTTTTTCCAAGTGTACTCTCGTCTATAAATAGTCACATCTGTTGGCCAACCAAATCAGTTTAGCCAGAATAATGGTCTGCGTTCGGTTATTGTATCTTTTGACTCTGGTTGCACCAAGTTGTGTGGCATTTACACCACCAGATAGTTACCCCATAATGAAATTAGAGGAGCTGACTGGCGAGGAGCAGGCAACAGCTCTCGAATTTTTGGATACCACACTTGCTAGATTGGCCAACAATTCAGCTTTTGCTACCAACTATAAGTAGAGATTGTTAACTTAATATTTGCATGTTTTTTTAATAAATATTTTGGTCAATTTAAGAGTCGTTAACATCTCAGTGGTAATGGCCCAAATCGTGTCGGCCAAAAAAATGAGCTACCAATTGGAATTGACTGAAAACAATGTCAGTAAATTGTGCAATGCGAGAATTTGGCATCAGACTTGGCTCAGTTCCGGTGGCATCGATTTTCAATTGCAATGCGAGAATGAAGATACTAAAATCGAGAGCATTTTTTAATATAATATATGTAATATATATAAAATATATGTAGAAAGCAGCGAAGGCGGAGAGAAAGAAAGATATGTAATATTTATAAAATATATGGAATGATGGGACAGAGAGAAAAAGGAGCTAAGTAATTAGAGAGACATGTAAATTATATATAATATGAAATATATATATGTAATAATTTGCAACTTAAATTTTAATTTAAAATATTATTATTATATGATAACACTTTTTTATTTGAGGCCTCATTAATTAAATGAACAAATATAATTTCAGACCATGCATGTTTAAACTACATTAAAGATTGTTATATATATATCTATATCTTTATCTATATCTCTTATAGTATTGTTTTTTCTTCTTTTTTTAATTAAAACTAGCGACTAACAAAATTAGGTATTTTTCTATAAAACATCCTCCGCTTGGCTGAAGCCAATCACAGTCACAAAATGAACAATTTTAGATATTTGGCATTATTTTTATTGCTGCTGCTGGGCTGCATTGCAGATATAGCTGGAAACACAAATCTGCCCCCGGAAGACGAGGAAGAGTTGAGCGGGGAAAGACGACTGGAAGCGATACGATTTTTTGATGAATGCTTTGCTCGGGTTTACGAAACAAATGCTGCTATCTCGAAGTAAGCTGCCCTCTCCGGGTTAATATTATTAAAATAATAAAATATGTAGTTTTATTTGACCTAGCACAATTAAAGTGAGGGCCGCAAGAGTTGCCTTCGTTTCGGGTGTTCTATTTGTTTACAATGGAAAATTAACGGATGGAATTGTAATTCGACAATGCGTTATCAGAATTTGGGAAAGTTTGTACACAAACATACAAATCAGTTGCCACGACTACGACGACGACGATGCTGTCCAAATCAACACCACTTTTTAAACAAACAAAATGCTAACAAATGCAAATACAGATACACACACATACATATAAACAGTTGTGAAGAAAATAATAACACCACTACGACATTTATGCGTACTTATGAAAAGCGAAGCATCAGTTTTGCAATTTTTCCAAATGATGATTTTTAATAAGCTGTTTAATAATAATTAAAGTTAGTATAGTTTCTGGAATATTTTTAAAATATATATTTTTTTCATTTGAAGTAGTGGAAAACATAATAGCACCACTTACGCATTCTTTATAGAAATCGATTATTAATTTATAATTTTACAAATTAGAAGTTCACATTTGAAGAATTGTCAAATTCTTTTACTTCGTTAAATTTCTGCATTTCAAATTCTTTTAATATTAATTTTTACAATATTATGTTTTTATCTTTCTCATATTTTTTTAATGAGTCTTTCTCCACTTTCTCCACAAAAACGTATTGAGAAGTTCCTAAAACTTTCATTTCTTCCTTCTTGTGAGAGTTGTGCTATTATTTATTATTTCGGTTATTTTCTTTTTTTTCATAAAAGTTAATTAATTAATTTGTAATTCTAACGCTGATTTAATTTAAATAAATTGAAAATGCTCTATAAAATGATGTTTATTTTTTTCTTTTTCATTTTTTTTTTATGGGAGTCTTCATGCACTTCTAAAAACGGTCCTTACAAATTTAAAAGACACATTTGAAAACATTTCTTGTCAGTTTATTTTTTTATTTCTTAATCTTCTTTCTTTATTTTTTTAATTTAATTTAAATAAGTTGCAAACGGAGAATAAATTACGATTTTTTTATACCTCCCTTCTCTCTTCTCCTCTTCTTTCACCTCTAAAAACTTACAAATTAAAAAAAGAACAGCTCTAAAAATATATTTTAGAGTATTGCTATTATTTGTAGCGCAACTGTAGAAATCAGTTGTCTCTGCCCAAATCAACAGCACTAACAAATTGCCAACAAATGCAGCTAAATGTATATATATATATATATTTTACTATCAGCTTCGTTCTCCGAGCAGCTGGCGGGGCTATAAAAGAGCTCGCACATCGCCAGAGAATTTAGTTGTTTGTCAGCGTTTGACTAAACGAGAATTCTACAAAATGAATAAATTCTTCTATTTGACACTGTTCGCTTTGGTGTGCTTGGCGGCAGCTGGAGTTGATCATGTTGTTGGCGGCCATCGGGAGCTGAGCGGCGAGGAACTGCAGCAGGCCATTGCGGACTTAGACACAACGCTGGCCAAATTGGCAACCGGTGATGGACCCAGCTATAAGTAAGTCCTTACAAATTTTCATTTCCAATTTGCATAATTAGTAAACATAATCATTTTTCTGTAGAGCCAACAAGGTGACGAAGGTGACAACTCAAGTTGTGGCTGGTTCACTTGTAACCTACACCGTTGAGCTCTCGAAAGATGATGCAGCCAAACAGTGCACGGTGTCTCTCTGGACGCAGCCGTGGCTCGAGAAGGATGGCACCAATGTGAAGATTACCTGCGAGGGTGATGATACCAAGGTGGACACCACCTGGTAATCACAATCATTGTACAATTTCTTAAACTTACCTGTTTTGCAATAAACTCTCTATGCTCGAAGTGGGAATACCAGTTTTGTTTTGGATAACAAATGATTAATATTTCTGTTGCTCTCTTCATAGTTGTTGTTGACTTAACTTAACTAATTTTTTATGCATATCTCAATTTCATAAATATTATTTTTAGTTATTTGCCTAATTAGTTGACGTCCAACAGCTGAGCAAAGCTGTTAAGTTCATAGTTAATTTAACTGCTAGATAAATAATTGAATTCAGCTCAAAACCGGTTATAGGAATCGGAATTGAAATATAAAATCGAAATCAAAATCAGAAATTAAGTACAATATTTCTTTTAAGCCCCAAGCACATTAACTGCTATTATTTGATCGATTTTATTACTTAGGCCTTTAGGTCTTTGTTCAAGTTACGAACTTATATTCGCATTCAGAGAAAAATATATGCAAATACCTTAATGAGTGCTGGTAAGTTTCTTATGTATAAAATGACAAAAAACTAGACCAGAAATGTTTCTGGCAATTGTAGTGATAATGAAAACAAACACACCAAAACAATAAATAAAAATAAAAATTGAAGTCATTAGCGCAAGGTAATCGAATAAAAGAAAAAAATACCGGAGTCTCTACTGCAATTGTTATACTTTACGTAGGAGAATCGATAGCTATTTTAAATAAATTTTGGAAAGTTCCATTAGAGAGTGGCTATAATTTCGTTGAAATTTGTTTAATTTATCAATATAGTTCAGCCATAAAAATGATTTTTTAAAATACATTTTACAGACGTTCGTTTGCCACTAACATGCTAATTTATTTTGGGAATGGGTTATCAATTATTAATATTATTATTCAATACAGTAAAATTTCAGTTAGAATTATTAATTGAAATTTGGTTATCAATAGACAAATTTAATAGTTAAGTTAGCACTTCTCGAAAATATCATTATATATTTTTATACATTTATCATTTTATTGGAGTGAATTAGCTGATTGGGTTTCCCAATCATTAAAAATCGTAACTCAAGCTTTTTCTATTCCCCAAACAGTCTTGTATTTGATTATTGTTAATTTTTTAATAGCTACAAAATGTAAATTTATGTTTTTGTGTTTTGTTTATTTTTACAGGTAAGTAGCAACAAATATTTTTCCTATTTTAATACCCTGAATCCATTAAAAATGTGTAAAACGGGTATAATGATTTTTATGTGAAAGAATGTACAAGGCAGATTGAATATAGCCACTTCCGTCTGTCCGTCTGTATAGGCAAGCGGTCTCAGGGACCTATAAGAGCAAAGGACTTTAAATTTGGAATATTAATTCTGGAATACACCGCACAGATTGTGTTTTCTTCATTTTATCGAAACCTGTCTCAGTTTAGCGAATATCGGTCTGCGATAGCAATAAAAACAACCATTCTAAAGTCGGAGCCTTCCAACTGATAAACCATGAAATATTATATTGTATATATTATTGATCAACAGCAAAAATGTCATTCATATCGGACAAAAATACACAGCTTATAGTTCAAAACCATTTCTCATATTGATCTCATTACTCTCAACAGGCGCAGGTATTTTCTATATTCCAAGAAGAAAGCAAGAAATGCGGACAGACGACAATATTGATATCAAAATGTAATTAAAAATAATGTAAAAAAATTTAAAGTTCTATGAACTTGCCTGGTCAATTGATATCAAAATTTATGAAAATGGTGTATATAATAGTATTACATTTTATAGAAATATAATATCGATCGAATATAAAATTTGGTGTATCTTGCTTTTTTTTAAATTATTTATATTTGTACAAATATAATATAATTATTCAATTAAAAGTGGAATATATTCCTTAAAGAATATTTATGCACTAGTCTATAAAAATAAAAATGTATATATGCATATGGTGAATATAATGATATATATATATATATTTAAATGGAAGTGTCTAAATTATAAATATAAATAAAAAATAATTATTTAATTATCTATAGATATCAAAATATATGTACCCACAACCAGGGTATATATATGTGTGTATATGTTTGAATCCACTTGATGTCAAAGTATTCGTAACAAAGGCCTCACATCGAGCATAGCTCGGAAAAATGCTCTCAGAGAAAGACTTTTGGAGTGCGACAAACATAAAAGGGCAATTACAGCAACTGAACAATCCAGTTGATGGATAAGTTTTGAGCAAAAAAGATGGGCAATAAATTTTATTATTTGACAGTGTTCGCAATCGTTTGCACTGTGGTGTTGGTGGACAGTGAAGAAGAGCCTGCAAAGATTAAACCTGGTGGCCATAGGGAATTGAGTGGCGTTGAGCTGGAGCAAGCCATTGATAATTTACACACAACTCTCTATGAAATGGCAGCCGGCGATGGACCCAATTTCAGGTGAGATTTCAAACAAATTTCACTTGATTAAATATAAATGATTGTATGTTAAATATTATATAGGGCATCCAAAGTGACAAAGGTGACAACTCAGGTAGTCGCTGGCACTCTTGTCACCTACATTGCTGAACTGACCAAGGAGAACACGGAGACCATCCATCAACAGTGCATCATTAAAATCTGGTCCCAGCCATGGCTCAAAGAGAACGCCACCAACATTCAAATTACCTGCGAGGGCGATGATGCCAAATTGGATCGCACCTGGTGAACTAGTTGATAATAATATGTCCATAAATCGGAAATAGTGTATTAATTGTAGTAAAATAGAAAATATTTTGAATAAATTCAACAATTAATCGAGTCGTATCTCAAATCAAGATTGTTTTAATTTATTTATTTATTTAATGCCGACCTACATCACAAAAAAATATACAGATGAACAAATTATTTAAATATATATAAAAATAAAATGCTATATTTCAATTTAAGAAAATTAAGAAATATTTATAATTGATTAATAATATCTTGTTATCCAAATGAATTTATTGAATAAATTCAACAATTAATCGAGTCGTATCTCAAATCAAGATTGTTTTAATTTATTTATTTATAACAAGAAAAACAAGGGGAAAGAATTATTTAAATATGTATATAAAATTATATATGTATTTAAATTTAGAAAAATTCAGAAATGTTTATAGGTTGTTAATAATATGTGTTTACCCAAAAGTAGACTAGAAGATTTTCATATATATTTTTTTTCATTGTGTTAAAAATGCAAATTGCAATTGTTTTCTATTTGCCGCACGATCTCTTTTGAGACATAGGGAAACAGACAAAAAAAGTACATTTGCCCCACACACACACAAACACACACACCCACACACACACACACGGCAATCGCCATTGTGGGCACTATAAATTTAACTGCTCCACAATCACTGTTGGAGGCGACCTGCCATTGTAAGGCAGTTAAGCCTTTTAATTGGCTTTCAGTGATTTATTTGTTCAGACAAGTCAATTTTGTGGGTAACTGAATAGATGATAGTATATACACCCCCTACTTATGACAATTATTTCCCATATATATATATACGTATATATATATAATAATACCAATTTCTTGTAAAAATTTTTATAAATATGTATTCTGAAATGATTTCGGTTTGGTCAAGGGTATATTAAACGTTTAAAAAAATTTGTAAGAAAATTAACAAATAAAAAAGCAAGCGATAATAAATGTTTGCATATACATATTTTTTAAGTTAAAGGTTATTCTAAATTCAGCATTCAATACATTCCAAAATAGTTTCACTACATGAGGTGCTGATAAGGAATCCTTTTTAAATGTTTCTACTTTTTAGAAATGCATTTCTTAATAATAGAAATTATTTTGAAAAAATAAAAATCAAAATGTTTTGGTATTTCCAGCTTAACGCATTCTAATTTTTAGAAACACATTTTCTTAAATTTAGAAATTATTTTGAAAAACAAGAAAACCATTTTAGTTTTCAGTACAATAAATAAAATCACAATCTTTTGGTATTGTGACTCTATCTTTAAAATTATAGTAGATATGCGGATTTATCAATATACACTTTCAGATAAACAAATTCTTTGTATCGATACCTTAAAGCGCTACTCGATTATGCGTTTATCGATTTCGAATATGTACCAAGCATCAAGTTTCTAGCTTTATGAGTTTCACTTATATGGACAGACTGACAACATGACGGACATATACTCTCTCAAGATGTCTCTTAAAGTGTTCCTCAAACATGCACTTAATATCGATTAGAAATTGCAATAATAATATTAATTATAATTTATATCTACAAATTATATGCACAATTTTGCTTACTTATTTTTAAATACACACGTTTCATATCAGATTAGCAAATAATGGTCAGTACTTTATAAACACATACACTCGAAAAAAATCTCTTTAATATTTCGAAAGTCGACGAAGGAAGCTCAGCTTATTTTGCTCAAAAAGTATATTTTTAAAAAGCAAATTTTTTTGTTTCTATAATTACACAGCACTGGAAAAAATCCATAGCTAACTTTTTTTGTTAGTTAAATCAACGATTTCTAAAAAAAACAGAATGTTTTCTAGTTTCAGGGCATTCTTTATATAAGTGCAATCTTTTAAATTTACTCTTGGTTCTATTTTCTGAGTGTATGTATATTTTTTATTATAAATTTATCTTAAAATTAGAAAACATTTTTATAAATATTTAGAAAAGCCTCTCTAATTTTAACACTTTTTTTTCGGATATTTAGAAGTTGTTATTAGAATTTAGCCAGAACACTTTTCTTCTTTTCAAGTAATTTTTCATCTCAGTGTGATCTATTAAATTTCAGAGGCATTCCATTTTCTGAGTGTATGTATAAGTATAAAACAATTTGTTGCTTTGCAAGCTCTGATAATACTCGTATTTGTGGTTTGTCACCTTTGCTCGCACTTTGGCTTCGTTTAGTATGCTAATTCATAGTGTTAAGTGCATATTTCGCTTGACGATGCATTTACGGCTATAAAAGCCGCTAAATCTGGCTATTTAATATTCAGCCTGATGTCGTGTTTTGTATCGTATGGAAACAGTTTCTCAGAATGTTCTCACTGAAGCTTCTTATTATTCTGGGCCTGGCCATGACAGCTGTTGATTCTGTTAACGCTTTGAAATATATCAGGCTACAAGTAGAAATTGTATTCAATTATTTTCTTCAACTGCTCAGATTCGAGGGAGACCAAAAGAACTCAATGGCGATGAGCTGCAGAAGGCCGAGGACACCTTAAACAGAACACTAGCTAAATTGGCTGAAGGCGATGGCCCAAACTATCAGTGAGCTCTGATCGTTATTATTAAAATTGAAAATATTTAATATATGTTTTTCTTGTAGACTGATACAAATATGTAAATATGTTTATGTGGCCGAACTCGCCGATGAGAGCAACTCGAAGGTGGGCAGTGTGGAGATTTTTTCACGGCCCTGGCTCGAAGACGGCACCCGAGTCACTTTTGATTGTCGCGACGGTAAAATTGAGAAGCAGCACAGTTATTTGATTACTAATTAATTGAATTATAATTATAATTATTCAATACACTACACCAACAAATTTTGATTTTTTCCTTTTTTTAAATAAATATTTTCTATTATTAAGAAATGAATGCACATTGGGAAAAAGTCCTTTCTAGAAATAAAAAAAATAAATGGAGTTTACTTTAATCGTCTTTTTTTTTTAAATTTAATTATACAAATTTATAAACTAGGTATATGTGAGATCTTAAAAACTTAAATTTCTTAAAAATATCAGCAACAAATAAGGTAATTTTCGAGTTGCTTGTTGTACACATATAAGAAAAACATTCTCAAAAATAAGCATATTTTTTCGAAATTTTAGGAAAGTATACCCTGAAATTAAGAAAAAGAATAAACCTGTTTCTTAGAAATATACTTTCTGAATAATAAGGGGAGTTGCCATTGGCGTGTATACATTAATAACAATGTCGGAAAACTGTTTAAACTACGTTTTAAGGAGTTATTGTGTTAAAAGTAAAAAAATCACCAAAAATATTACAAATTTACTTGGGTGTGTCTCATTCTTTTTATATACAACTTTTATTTTTAATACGTTTTTTAAGCATATATACAGATGCGAAAAAAATAATTGTTAGCACCGCTCTCGGAAGAAATGTTATCAAAGGTGTCTTTTATTTAAATTATTCAAGTTTAACAAAATGAGAACGAAGAAACCCATAGTTTTATTTGCCATTTTGAAATTATTTAAATTTAATTTAAAAATAAATATAAAACGAAAACAATTAAGACACTTCTTATGAAAATCTTATTTTGAAAATTGTTACTGTTATTATTTTCTAGCTACTTTTTAACACTTTCCCTTCAAATGAAAAAAAATCTATATACAGAAAGGAATTCCAGTAGCTACTAATTGTAATTTATAAGCAGACTACTAAACAATATATTAGAAATCAACATTTGAAAAAGTTGCAAAAGTAATGGTTTGATGATTTGATTCCTAAGAACAAATGTCGCAATGGTGTTCTTATTTTGTCCCTCAAATATATATACTTGTTTTTTAATATATCCATATAGTTTCAAAGAAAAAAAAAAAGTAACAAAGTTGAAATGATTTTGCATAATAAACATTTATTGAATTTTCAAAAGAAAAGTGGGCATTATGTATGCCGATTTCGGAAAAATGGTATTTAACCGAAGAACTTGCTCGGGAAACCACCGCCGCCAGAAGACAGGCCCTTGATCTTTTTCAACAGTGTGGTTCTCTGGCGTCTGGCATCCCTCCGGCAACGGTTGAGGCGGCGACGCAATAGTCGGATGTGACGCCGGAGACGGCGTAGTGCGCCTGCACCACCTCCACCATTACCGGGTGGGCCGCCTGCGGGGGGGCCGCCTGCGGGTGGACCGCCTGCGGGTGGGGCGGCTGTGGGTGCGGGTGTTACGCCGCCTGCTGGTGGTTCAGTTATTGCTGGTGGTATAGTTGTTGGTGCTATTGTTGTTGTTGTTGTTGTTGATGTCAGATCAATGCAACTTTGTTCTGCAAAATTAACGGGGAGCAAGCACTCGGCAACAGTACAAGACCCAGGTATAGTGCACGCTGCATCGCTGCTTCTAATACAGCAAATGGCCAAAATGGCAAAGCCGAGGAGAACCGTTTGAGACTTCATTGTTAATCCACTGTTTGGTTTCGAATGCTAAACTACAGTTCGACACTGTCTATTTATAGGAATTTTTAAACTTTTTTTTTGGTATTGTGTTTATTTTTTCATAGTTCGGATTTCGACATATATGTTACAGTTACAGAATTGAGTACACACAACTGTTCTTCAAAATGTTTCATATGTAATCAGTTGTACCAACAATTGCTTACATCAACTTCGTTTCAGTGTCAGCAATATCCAAATATTTGAACTTCAAATACTGGAAAATTTTAAAATATATATATTTATATATAAAAATAATAATAAAACACATCGAGTCAAGTATTTTGTAGCATGACTATAGGAAATTTTAGTGTTAATCGCAGTATGTTGCCGTTATGGTAAATTATAAGAATTGTGGTAAAGATTCTGGCATGTTTCCCAGCTTTTTTACGGTTTCCGGTTCAAGTTCTTTGCATAGTAATTTCCAAAATCATTTTTTTGCACTCCAAATACTTTCAGATTATTTTTTTTTATATCCACCATCAAAAAAATTTGGTATTTACTGCGAAAACTTAAACAAATCTACTTCAAATTACATGTATTTTAACAAGCAATCATATTGATTTCGAAAAAGCACAAATAATAATTTGAATTAGTGTAAAAGTTTTCCAAACTAGGCTGTGTGACTTTCATTAATACAATTTCTTAAATAAAACCCATGAATTAGAACCTTAAATTAATTATTATTTAAATTGAGACATTTAAAATAGCAACAAAAACATCGAAATTCTCGTAAAAATTCAATTTGAACCCATCAACTAACAGTTGTGACTGATGCTGATGGTGATGTTGAACTTTACCTATTCGCCCCGCTAGATGTCGCTCTGTGTTAGTCTATAATGGATTTCAGCCTAATGCACACGCTACATAAAAATTCAATGTGTTTTCGATTTATATACACTCATAATTAAAATCACCATGAAAGAAAATCGACCTACAAAATAAAAAGATTTTCTGGTTTTTAGAAATAATTTATGAAAGTAAGAAAATGTGTTCCAAAAATTCCTAAATCGAAAATCCCCAATATGTAGTGTTTTTTTTAAATAAAAAAGTATAGATGCAAACCGGGATTCGTAGAAAAAATCTCTTCAAATTAGAAAGGCTTGTCCTAAACCAACAATTAAAAAAAAAACAGCTGATTTTCTCTTTTATATATTTTAGAAATACTTTCTCGTATTAAGAAATGACTTTCTTAAAAGCATTAATGTATGCCATGATTATTAGAAAAACTCCTTTCTGAAATTCGCAAAATACTTATTAAATCTGATCTTTCAATTGCTAAATTAGAGTTTAACTGATTAATTTAGAGAAGCTTTCTTAGAACTGTCTAAAAATGTTGTAAATGTGAAAATCTTAAAATACATATGTCTAATAATAATATAATTAGCAAAAAAGTTGTGGCTTCTAATGAATACATAATATGGTTTTGCATATTATTGATAAACTGCCCAAATTTCATCAATATCGGCTGAGAAGCACCCAAGTTATAAACCAAACGTTAAAGTGAATGCATGCTTGCATTTGGGTGTGCAAAACTTTTTAATATAGAAATTTGGCAATAAAACTAGCAAAATATATTTAAATTATTTATATCGTAGTCGAGCTCACTCTCTCACTGCATGCCTACTTATTTTCTAGGAAGTAAAAACTGAATGAAAAGTTGAAATTTCGCCTTGTTGACTGAGCAAACTTCACGTCAAGTTGAAGGGCAACCAATGCGAAACTGCCTATTGGAAACAGTTCTTCAGAACAGCTATACAAATATAGCAATTAGCTTTTTTAAGGTTAAAAAAAAATGCAAATAAATGATTTTTACTATTTTTCACTATAAAAAGCCAAATTATTTGGCCAAACGATATCAGAAACATCAAGCAATCTCCTGTGAAACCAACCAAAAATAATAATAATAAAAAAAATACAAAATAAATAATGGCAATCGGAGCTTACAGAGCAATCATTGTGAGCTGTGGTGTCGTCCTCTTGGCCACGTTGCTCCATGTGAGGACCACCGATGCTGTGGCCTGTTCCGCAACCATCCTGATCAACTGCACAAACTGTACGGATCCGATCAATGTTAACCATGTGGACTGTGTCCCCACAACCTCAACGACAACAACAACAACAACGACAACCACAACGACAACGACAACGGAACGTTCCCCAGTTCGCATTATACGCATAAGTAATTTGAGGTACACCGTCAGGCGTCGCATTCGTGTCAATCGTAATGGCGGAAACGGATTTCCTACCGACACAGGTGCCGGTACGGGTATGGGTACGGGTACGGGTACGGGTACGGGTACGGGTACGGATACGTTTACAGGTGCAAGGAACACCAGAAACAGAAGGAACACCAGGAACAGAAGGAACACCAGGAACAGAAGGAATACCAGGAACAGAAGGAATACCAGGAACATGCGAAACGGCAGAAACGTAAGAAACTTGGAAAACGGCGTAAGTGTCATAAGCCTGAGGAACACGAGAAACGGCAGGAACAGCAGGAACGCCAGATATGGAAGGAACGGCATGAACAGAAATCCCAATGTGCGTTTCGGTTAAATTGTAAAATTCTTATCCAATAAACCTCAATAAATACACTCAGCATACAATTGCCATACACTGTAGCAATTCGCCTTCTTTTTGGTCACCTTATTCAGAAAGAAATTTTCTAAACTTGGCTTTCTAAAAACCAGGGCATGCATTCCTTAATTTCATGTTGACTTTTTCTAAAATGTAGGTGAAGTCGTGCATACCTGCCCTGATCTTGGAAAACATTGAGGATCGTTATACATAGCAACAACAACGTCGAAATTCTCCACAAAGTTAAATTTAAATTATTATAGTTTGTATATCAACCAAGAGCTGTGACTGATGCTGATATTGATGCTGATGTTGCCTATTTATCACACGCTGTTTTAGATCTTTGAAAATTGCCTTTATTTGCATTTTTTTGTACCTTATAAAAGCTAATTGCTGTATTTGTATAGCTGTTCTGAAGAACTGTTTCCAATAGGCAGTTTCGCATTGGTTGCCATTTAACTTGACGTGAAGTTTGCTCAGTCAACAAGGCGAAATTTCAACTTTTCAACATAAACTTAAGATAATCTTGCTCTACTATTTAGTATTTAGTTGTTTATGTATTTATTTAATGTCAACTAAATTCAGTCGACACAAAGCAAAACACAAAAAGTAAAAGTAGATTAAATTTAATTAAAAATGTAGTTTGATATTTACCGACCGAAAAAAATAGATAGTAATAGATAATAATCCAAAAATTGTATTCATTCGAGAGGTTATATTATATACACTGATTAAAATATATATATATAATTTTTGGGGTTGGATTTGCTTCCTTCTGCCTTGTGCCGAACAGTCGAACAATTTGGCAAATTTGATATCGATTGTCAAGCAAATAAAAATATTCCATTAAAGTAAATACTACTTTAGGAACTTGGTTAGTTCACCTTCAATGAGTAAATCACCCCAACAATTAAGAACAAACACAAATGTCTTGAGTTAATCACTTTTCAACGTTTTGCAGCACAGCCCAAAAATCTTGAACTTTAGTAGATAGATACAGACAATCATATAATTATATAAAAAAAAAATTTTAAATAAAAATTAAATTAAATATTTTTACGTGAACAGTTTATGCTTAATTTACATACTGAACATTGAGCCTTAAGGCGGCCACAAATTAATTTTATTCATCAGTTTATAAGTAATTTTCCGAGCTTTTCCAACATTCAAAGGCAAAATAGTTATATACATATTTTAAACAAGCAATTCTCAAACATTTTAGTTGACATTCTTTGAGGGAAAACTTATCTTGAAATCCCCAATTCATATAACTAAGCTCCATGGTCAGGAAAATGCAGTAGTATCTATTTTGAAGTTAATAAATAAACTGTTACTTTACAATATGTTTACAATATTTGGGATATTGAAAAGCACATCAAACATTGCGATTGATCTCAAAAGACGATTATCAGATCCAAATTAGTTTTATAGTAAATCAAATTGATAGTATCAGCGCCAGATATCTGTAGAAGTTATCTAATCACCATAAGAAGATTCAAAGGCAGATTCGGAGATGGAAATTGAATATAAAGAAAAGGAAAAGAAAAATATGTATATATATATTTCCATTTACAAACTTCAAATACAGTCAGTCCAATATTTATTCGCACACTTTTCATTTCATAATTTGGCAGCTGTTATATGCCTTCCTTCATAATATTCAAGTAAAGTTTATTTTCCTTATATGCAAAGGCTATGAAGTGAAATAAAAATTTTAAAGTTGTTCTCTTTTATGAAATAATTTTTTTAAATCAATTTAAAGATGAAAACACTTGTAAGACAAGAGTGTTCGAATAATTATTGGGGCGTGTGTAAGAATAGCTTTTAACATTAAAATTCAATCAAAATTGTCACAAAAATAGTGTAATAATTATATTTCCCGCCAATTAACTTTGTAATTTAGCGTGAGAGTTTTTAGTCAATGAGCTTTTGTATTTCCATAGTTTTAATTATAATGACGTCAACAGTATTTCCAGAGCGAGTCGCAAGAAAACCACAATGCATAAAATTCATGCGATTCAGTTGGAGTTGGAGCCGATCTCTGAGCGGTTTAGCCATGGATTATACTCGAATAATCAGCTTTTACCTGATTTGCATGGTATCTGTGCCGACAACGGTGTGTATATCAAATAAATATATATAATATAAATATATACAGTTGTGAAAAGAATAATAGCACCACACTCACAAACAAATGTATCTTTTTGAAACTTGTAAGTCAACCGAACTTATTAAAACGTTTTTGGAAGTGGAAGAATACAATATTTAATATCAAATAATAAGTTATTATGAAAATTATAAATTAATAAATGGTTTCTATAAGCAATATAAAACTATGGAAGTGGTTCTATTGTTTTTTTCGCAACTGTATATTAATACAATATATATATATATATGTGCACATAAATACTTCTGTAATTAATATAAATCATTTAATTGTGCAGTTATCGATTTGTATACCGCCCAACCACTGCATTGAGGACGTAAGTAGGGATAGTTCAGTAGTAGGGTAATTTCGTACACTCAGCAAAAAAATCGCCCTAAAAATAAAAGTTCTTCTTTACTCCAAATCTTTAAAAAACAAATATTGAATAACAATATAAGTAACAAAATGCTAATATATTCTTCTATGGTATACACATAGAACAAGAAACACTGGAAATGAAACATATATTTTCTATATTTTAGAAAATTCCAAACTCAAATTTAGAAAAGGCAAGTTCTGTTTTTTAGAACGCCACAAACATGAATTTTAGAAATTGAAATAAGAATTTTATTTCCAAAATCATGGCGATTTCCTAAAGTTTATGGTGAGTTTTTTGCGGAGTGTAGTTGTTGTCTAGTTGAAGTTTTTCCCCAGATGGAATATAGCGATGTGAAGGAACGTTACGCCTATGTACTTTCCAAATACGCTGAGCTGGAAATGAAAATTAACGGTGAACCCCTTGGGTAAGTGTAAAAATTCTAGAGCTACGTACCTAATATGCTAGGAAATCGATAAGAATCGATCAAAATAATTGCAAATCGATAAAACCACATATCGACCAAAATGCATTTGCTACAATTACGAAAACTGATTGGTAGATTGCTGACAATGTCCTTCAAATATGGCAATTTGTCACCCAAGGCACCTGCTTCGCAACATTTTAAATGGCTATATTTTGCGGAGCTTTTGAGCTAGAGCCATCAAATGTGGTAGGTATATTACTGGTAACCGCCTTTAAGTATCGAACCCGAGTTACGAACCGATACACCTGTTAGTGTAAATCGATAGAACCAGAAAAGCCGGTATCTACCGCAATTTTAAAGGCAAACTTGGTGGATACCAACTACCAACTGGAATTAGTTATTACTATCTAGAGAATTACGCAGTCGGTTACGCTCGACTGCAACTTGCTCTCACTTGTTTCTCCTGTTTTTTTTTTTTTTGTTTTTTGCTGGAGTTCAGTTTGCGGGGCAAACTTGTCACGCATGGCAACTCCGAGGAGCAGCACATTGTCTTCCAGCTGTTGGACAATACACCGCACGATGTCATCCAGAGCTGCGTGTTTATTGTGACCACCGCCACAAGTGCTGCCAATGGGTGCGAGTCTATTGTGACCGTGTGCAATACATTCTTGGGTCGAACGCCGCGTCCGCTGTTGGAGCGGAAGCCGTTGACTGTCTGCGAGGATGGTGTTGTGCGTGAGGCGGAAGTGGAAGAGGAAGTCGTACCCGGACCGGATGCAAACGAGGACTCTGAGCAGGTGGCCAAGGAGGAGTTGGCAACTTCTTCGCCGGATATTGTTGCGACCAGCGATAGTGAGCTCATCTAGTCGACTGATTAGAGCTTCAAGCAAAACTAATATTTTATTCATTACTGGAAAGCTTGCATAAAAGCAAGCCCAAAATTATGCTACAACATTTTAGAAGTTTAATAATAATTTTCATGAGCCTTAAATTATATTATTGCATTGTAGTTGATATATCAAATAGTAGTTTATTATTAATCTTCTTATTAATTTGAAAGACAACTTATAACAATTTAAAGCACATTTGCCTAAGCCGCTCTTAATTTGTCTTAAGCTGCTCTTAAGTAAGAGCAACCATTTAAGCGCCTTGAAGCTCAAGAAATGGTGAGCAACAAAAAAATGTATAGCGCCTGCGTTGCTCACAGAGAGAGAGAGAGACAGAGAGCAGCGCACAGTGGATTGAAAGCTATTGAAAAGTCGTGCTCATATGAATTAGAGATTGGAGAGGAAAACCAAATCCACACAAGTAGTGATCGATCACTGAATCCTCATTTATTTTATATACATATATTTGCTGCTTTAATATTAAGCATAAAATAAGAACGTAAGCAAGAATTCTGGCTTAAAATATTTAGAAGCGAAAAATTACCCAAAGCTCTAGATATGAAAAGTGATTAAATGCATTCATCTAATAAATACTTTTTATTTTTTTCTTTTAAACATTTTACTCACAAAAATAATTAAAATAGCATTATATTAATAAAATTTAAAAACTCTTTTAAATAAAATACATACAAATAGTTAAGTATATTCGTAATATTCTTAATTGTTTCTATTATAGTAAATAAATAAAATTCATAAATTAGCAATCCCGTAATTTTCTCAATTGTGTAGTTGCAAAAAATATTAATTGCTTTGGCAACACTGTTGCCGCCGTTATTGTCACCTGGAAGGAGAGTGAGAGCGAACGCCTACCCCTAAGAGAGAGAGAGAGAAAGAGAGAGACGCAGCTGGAGGAGCAAAACTGGAGCAGCACCAGCGTGTGCCAAATAACAGTAAACAAAGCACATGCTACGCCAACGCCAACGTCAAAGCTGCTGCTGCTGATTCTGCTGCCAGCTACGCAGTTGCCATATCAGTTGATGTCTGGCGCCAGAGCGAACTGGAGCAACGCAGCAGCAGCAGCGATGAAGAGAGCGGCAGAGCACAAGCTGCACAGCCAGCAGTGAGTGGGAGCGAGAGCGAGCTATCGAGAGAGATAGAGAGGGAACTCTTGCATATCGTACGCAGCAGCAGTGTAAGGGAGTGAGACTGATTATATTTTGGTTACGTTTTGTAATTTAGCTAAAAGACCCGCACAGAATTTTTTTTATTTGTTCTCTCTCTGTTGTGGCGGTGCTCAGTGCTCAACTTGTCGTCGTGCTGTGCGAAACGCGTCTAACGGAAACTCGAACAGAGCTTAGTGCCCACCGCCCACTTTGTCTCCCCGCTCGGGACAGCAAAAGCTGCGAAATTCGCCGCCGCCGGTTGTAAAACCGAAGACAATTTTTGCATAATATGTATGGCAAATATAAATACAAAAATAAATCTAATCAACAGATCTTAGTGTTGTCAAAAAATATTAAAAATAAAAATAAATATAAACAACAACAAAAATTATAAACAAATGCAGTGTCGCTTTTTTTATTATCTAATTCTAATTTCCAGTTAAACGCAATCGTTGCCAGACTGTTATCACAACAACAACGACAACAACAACAGAAGCGCGAATAATAACAACAAAAGGGAGACACAAAAATACTGCATTTCTCTATGTATGTGTGTGCGTGTGTGTTTTGTTATTATAGGTGAGTAGCTTTTGAGTGCACACGTGTGAGTGTGTGTGTGTAAGTGTATGTGTTTGCTCTCCAGCTAAGCTCAGCTCAGCTGTAGCTAAAGCAAAACAAACACAAAACAAATTTTTAAAGAACAGTTGTCTCGAAATTGATATACCCTTTACATAGAGCTCATTGGACTTCCACATCGAATTTAAGTCCGTAGGAATTATTGAATTAATGTACACGCATTCATTTCTCTTTTAAAATTTATTTTATTATTTTATAAGCACAGTTTATCACAATTTCCGTCTGCCTTGACGTTCTTTATGGTCTTTTGAGTTGAGCTTATGTTAATTACAGTTTTTATCAATTACTCAGAATGTACTTTTAGGTTAGGATTATGTTAATTACATCTGTCGATCTTTGTTATCGATCTCTATGTAGCGCGAGATGCGACCGTGTATGTTATATATTGCATTGTGTTAATTCCATGTTAGTAATTCTTAGAAAAAACTTTTAACTCGTAATTTGAGGTATCATATCATATAAGAGATCCGACACGGCCGATTCTGACTGGCAACTTGTCAGTAATAATATCATTTTGCTTCACTCAGATTTGACTTAAATAATTCTATAATGAAGGATTAGTTTGTTTCTTTGTAAAAAAGGTAGAAGATTTCCCATATAACCAATTTTTTGAATCTTTACGAATTTGAATACACCAAGAAACTTTACGTTCTAATACTGTCAAGCCGTATAAATGCATAAATAATTTTAAATTAAGTGAACTAATCTGTTAAAATTCGTTTTTAAATTAATGATATTCTTATTCTATATACAAAATTACACTTTTTAGTTTAAATTACATAAAAGTAACGTACAATTTTAATTATCATCAGTAATTTTGCTGCTGCCAAAATACTATTAATGGCAAATGACTTTGATCCATAAATCTTGGTCAAAAGAGTGATATCTTAAACTCTACTCAATAAAATTGAATGAAAAAATCATTTCTTATATTCTACTCAAAAAATTACTAATTTTTTATTGTCAAAGAGAGAAATCGGTTGAGTCTATATCTGCCGCAATTTAACAGCTTAATTTAGTAAAGAGACTAGTTTGCATAAACACACACAGGGTGATAAACAGACAGGTTTGTCACGATACTCTTAGGTAGTTATGCTGATCAAGAATATTTATGTATATATATATATATATATATATATATATATATATATCTATATTCAAAATGTACTCAACTAATTCATACTAACTATTTTTTTTATCTAATTGGATATGTGTGGGTCTTCCACAATCTATGCTATAAATATTAGATTATTTTGCTTTTAAATACCCGAGGCATAGTTTGTGTCGGCTGACTTTAGTGGACATTAAGCAAATAAGCCCACAAATAAATAAATTAATAAATAATTAAATGAAAAGTAAAAATTAATTAATTAATTAAGAAGTAATTCAATAGATAAATAAATAAAAGACATCTGTTTCAAAATAGTATAACATATCATAAATTAATAATAGTAAAACAGTATACCTTAAGGGCAAGTAAATAATTAAATAAATCAATATAAGACATCTGCTTCAAAATAATAATATACCCAAGTCCTTCAGGGTATAAATACAAATTCATACACTCACAAATTAGTGGAGCATATCAAAAAAAAAAAAAACATCCGCACAACAAAATTGACAATATTTTTACCCTCGAATGCAAATGTTGTGTGTTAACGGGTGTGTGGATGGTCTCCATGGAGGAGCTGAGGGGCTTTTGCCTAAAAGCACTTTACTTTTGAGCAGTTTTTTGTTGCCTTAAATTTCATAAAAATAAATAAAAAGTAAACCACTTTTTTCTGTCTCTCGTTTTTTTGTTTTCTTTCATCTCACGTGTAACGCAAAATACTTTAAAAATTGCTTTTCACGCAGCGTTTTCTTTTTGGTTATTTTTCTCGCTCGCGCGCGCAATTTTCTTGTTGCCCTTTTGGAGACACGCCAAACAACAGTTTTCCACCTCCACCAACCGCCCGTCCACCTCTTAATCTTCCCTGTCCGTCCGTCGCGTTAGTCAAATCCATTAAGTTTTTTGTTTTCATTTCTTTACGCGTTTCTGTCAACGTTTTGCTTGAAACTCATCTGTCTGGGTTTAATACTAGAATACTATATCTCTTGGCTTATTCTCAGTTCGTTTTAACTTTATTTTCACAGCATTCTTCAATAAAGTCGGGGAAATCGTTTATCCATTAATGTTTCATTTGCATTTATCTGTTATTGTGTTATTTAAATGGAAATTGTAATGAGGGCAGCTTAAATTGGGTTTTATTTGCAGAACTTTGAAAGTTATTAAGAGAATGTGCTTGGATTTATTATTTCTTCTCTTAGAGAGCGGAAAAATATAGTTTAATAATTATTAAGTTTGTTGAAATGTGAAAATTAAAATTAATATTTTATACTCAAAAACACGAGTAAAGAAATAAATAATATTAATAATATAAGTAATAATAATAATATATTTGAGATTATATTCTTGCTTCAAGTACATTTAATTCCTTGCCAAAATCTACTTTAAAATGAAAAAATAAAAAATAAATCAATTTAGTTCTTACTTCTTCTTAAAATTAATAATTTAGATTTTCCATTTTTTATTAAACAAAATTATTCAAACAGATTCATAAGTATTTTTTTACGCATTTTTTTGTTACACATTGTTAAACTTTCTAAGGCCAAAAATATTACAAATATTCTTGATATGAAATAACCGTTATTTCTTATTGATATTAAATAAAAAGTGTTTGCAATATCCATAACCAAACATTTGTAGCAAATTTAAACGCTTCTGCGCACATTTTTATTTTATAGCTATTTTTTCACAGACTGTGTGAATTGATTTGATCAAATCGCATAGATTTTTAGTGACTCAAATGCAATGATTTAGTTTTAAAACTCAACCAAACGCATATGTCTTTACGATTTTGAACTATCCCTGTTCGGGTTCAAGCTTATACACGTCGCTAAGTGTATTAGCACTTAAAGTGATTTCAGCTATTGAGGTGTACCCTTCTTACACTGAGAAAAAAATTAACAGGAATTTTAGAAAATCGCTTTTGGTTTAAATGGAAGAATAACTCACATTATTATTTTAAAAAAATATTTCAAACGTGTGTTTTTAACACAATGCTTTTCTTTGCTTAATTCCAGAATTGATTTTTCTATAATTTTGAGAAAAAAATGTCGAATTTCCATGGTTTATTTTCACAGAATTCTTATATTGAGTTTTGTGTAACATTGCTATTTTTAGATTTCATATATATTCTCTCGTAGATATATCGAAACTCTCTGATATCCATCCTAGGAAACTTCATCCAATCCAATCAAATACAGTCGAAAGGGTAATATAGCTGCAAGGGATTCGAAAGAACAAATTTTTTTAAATTTATATTTTAGAGATTTATTTTTATTTATTTCCAACAAATAAAAAAAAACACCTATCTAATTTTCAGAATATGTTTTTCGAATAGATATAGCAATTATCTCTAAGAACTAGATCATTTTAATATAATAATTCATTTTTAATTTTATACAATTTAGCATTAGCTTAAATTTTATATTTAATATAAGATATTCGAGTTTCTTCTTACATTTGTGCATTTATTTAATTTGTAACTTTAATTATAGACTTACATTTTTATCTAATTTTATATTTTTCATTTCTTGGTGCCATTTTTTTCATAGTGTAACTAACTGAAGTTTTTGCCACTTTTCAATTTGTGTTCGGGTCGCGCCTTTGTGCAGTGCTTAAACAGTCCTCGTCGATTCCTTTTTTACGCATTTTTGCTATTCTCTTTTGTTACTACAATTCATGGTGCCTCCTCCTGCTCCCCCATCTTATAAATGTTGCTATTCCTATTCCATGATTGAGAGAGCAATGAATACAGGGGAAAAGAACGGACGTTCATTGGCTTTTTGTGGGGTTTACAGTCGGATATTTGGTTTTTGTTATTGTTCCTTCATTCACAGCCTTGACTTGCGTCTTTGTCGCTGCCTCTGCCTCGCCCCTGTCTTTGTCCTTGCCGCAGCCACAGCGTTCCCCCTCCACACTCGTCCTGCTGCTCGGCATGTGTTTCATCATCGGCCATAAAATGGTGTCTCTGCGTACATTTTGCTGGTCGCGTGCACATCTGTGACAGTCATTTGCCTAGTTATACCCTCAAGTTTGAAGCAGACGGAAGCAACTCCGACCCTAAAAAATGTATATATATATATATATAAATTCCTGATCAGCAGGAGTAAATACTCTTGAAAAACATAGCTAGAATCATAACATTGTGAAAAAACCTTCTTTAAAAGCATTTTTTTCTTTCCTTATTTCAATATTAGTAAGCTACTTTTTTCTCCTATTCCCCAATCCTTAGATTTATTTTTGAATGTTAATTGAATTATTCACTTCTCATTTTATATCATTTGATTTGTAGCTCCAAATTTCATTTACAATTGAGCAGCTTTAACATTGTTGTAAGATTAAATTTTTAGTTTTGTATTCTTATAAATTAGTTTAATGTTTAATTTTGACAATAAAACTTTTGTTTTTCTTTAATTTGTGCTCTGGTTTTAAATATAAAACTAAATGAAAGAAGAAGACTTGACAACTGGGTATCTGCTAGTCGAGGTCGCTCTCTGTCTCCCGGCAGAGCCACTTTGAGTTGCTTGATTTTGTGGCACACACACACCACCTAAGTCCCTGTACCGGATAAACACACACATAGACTAAAGCACATTTTTCGCAATTTTTTATATTGTTTCACAATTTTTTTCGACAGACTGCGCGGTGTTTTTTACCCCATTTGGCCTACTTTTTTCATTTTCTCTTTGACCAACTTCAACTTAATCAGACTTTCATTTATTAGAACGTCTCTATATTTCTTTCGGTGCTGTGCCTAGTTTGATTGACCTTGGGTTGCTTTTCTTTTTGGGATTTTATTGATTCAATTGAAGCTAATTCGCTATCGTGTTACCAAATTATTGCCCAACATAAATCTAAAGCCATTTAATTGCATTTGGGCATTAACTGAATGAATCGTTGATTTATACTCGATACTGATTATTGTGCTATATCAAAAACAAAAATAATATAAAAAAAATTGCCTAAGATTGCCTTCCATTTTTTAGCCTACAATTTTATAATGAATTTCATAAATTGCGTATACGCCTCGTGTATCGCAATAAATGCGGCGGTTGTCATCAAGTATTGCTCATAAGAAATTGCATTTGAACCTTTGGCGAAATTACTATTAATATCGAGCCAAGATTTGAGAGAAAAGTTTGCCAGTTTGAAATTGTTATGAAAGACACAGGCTGTCGCCATTTCGAATACCGGCTAAAATTGGACTCTGCAGCAGACTCTGCCGTTGTCTGACTTTTAGCTGCCACATTTTTATGTTCTTTTCGTTCTTTTGTGTCTCCTTTTTTCTTGTTCGTCTAGTTTTTAGCAACGTGTTATTCCATTTGGCTGAGAAGCCATTGAAAAACTTTATCCGCAGCCGTTTTTATGCGGCGCTTATCCATCTTACCCTCATTTTTAGCCGTGTTTTTCTCGCCAAATTCCCTTCTCGATTTATTTTTGCAAAAGGAGATACTGCTTGTGCTTTTTAACCCTTTGTGCATTTTGTGGTCCGACTGGATGTAGTTGTTGTTGTTGTTAATGTTGGTCGTGCTGTGCGGGCATAACAAAGGTAAAGCCCTTCCATATATAATATATCTACACACAAATAAAAAAGCGGAGCATATAAGTCTTCACTTGATTGCTTTGATGCCAAATCTATATATGCTTAGTTATATAGAGAGTCAAGTATGTGGCATAAGGCAGATTTTAATAATATCTTTAGAACATCTGGAGAATAATTGCTTGAATATAAAATAAGTTCAGAGGCGTAGAACATATTCGAAACTTTCAAATATTTATTGTAGAAAAAAAGTGTAGAAATAATGTTACATTTATATTATATAAGTTGAGTTACCAAAAAACTCGACCATCTCAAATAATTCTTATAGGAAACTACTCATCGCATAATATTATTTGCAGCAAGATTTATTTTTTTTGTGTTATTTTTTTTTTGTTATTTTAGTGATAGAGTGTCAAGTTTGTGGCTTAAAGCAGTTCTTAGTACAATTTGTAGAAGATTTTTAATATCGCAAGAATAATTGCTGAAAAGTGAATCTTACACAATTTCAGTTACTAATTTGTCTTACCCGAAAAGTGTACAAAACATTCGATGATTGAAACAATTCCTTATAGCAACACTTATTCACTTCTTTTCGCATTCATTTATTTGCAAAAAAATGTTTAATTTTCTATTTTTATATTTATTTTAACTTTTTGTTAAATAGAGTAAACAATGTGGCTTAAATCAGATTTCAGTAGCATCCTTAAAACACCTCAAGAATAATTGCATAAGAGAGCAACTTTTAAAACACCAATTGGTTTTAACCCAAAAGACTACAAAACAATCTTTGCTCTCAAATAATTCTTAGAGCAAAACTTTTTTGAAGCAAAGTAACTATTTTTTTCCATTTTTGTTTTCTATTTTCTTCTGTTCTGTTTTTCTTTATTGTATTTGCAGACACATCCTGACCACTTTTCGTTATGCTATAGTTGTTTTGGTCGTTGGTTTTGCTGATTATATTTGGGTGCTATTTTTAGTGGCCAACATTTATTTTGGTCGCTGTTGGTTTTTTTTGTCTCGTTTCTGTTGTTGTTGTTATTGTTGGGTAATTTGGCACATAAAGTTGACCCTTGGTCTTGGTGAACAACAAAATGCGAACTGTTTACATCGCATGGTTTCAAATTGAAAGCATTCGCATCGTATTGCTTTCTTTTGTTTTGCATGAGCATAGAAAACGGACCAAGACAAGAAGACAAGTATCGTGTTTTCATATCGATTATATAATCATTGACGCTGGCACGTGGACATGCCATATAATTATATATACATATTTTTTTCCCTGAACAGCAACGAGCGAAGAACATCACGTATACGCTGAGTGGCCCAGAAAACTGGTCTACTTAAAGGTCCCCTTTACTCCATACACTCAGAAAAAAACCTTAATTTTAGTAAATCGTTAAGAGCAAAATGGCCAGATTTGGTCACCATGTTATTCAAAAACTTTCGACAGCAAAACCCAAAAAAAAATCTTTGAAGCCGGATAAGTATATTTCGCTGCTTGCTTCTGCGTTTGAAAAAGAATTTTATATAATGATTTGGGCATAATGTTGAGAATAGATATAAATAATAATAGTTATAAGCATTTCCATTGATTTAGGGCAAGCCTTTCCAACTTTTATGCATTTTTTTCCTAATATTCAGAATTTATTTCTAGAAAGAAAAGTAAAGCTTTGTGGTTTTCTGGGCAATTTACTTAAATGCATGACTATTTATTTTTCTGAGTGCCCAGAAGCACGCTAGAGTTGGCCAACATAATTAAATTATTTCGTGAGAATTGTGGCTTCCAAACTCATTGAGTTAATTTGCGACAATTTGTGACTGCGTTGAAGCAGCGATGTCTGCGCTTTTGTGTTGACGCTGGTGTCCCCCTCAATTTAAGGGAGAGGATTGTTATTTCTGCTGCTGCTGCTGCTGTTGCTGCTGCCCCACCTCCCGTCGAGCTACGAAAAATAAATAACACTTACCTGAGCAACACCCTGCCCCCGCCACCCTCGTGGCTTCCGCGCTGTTAGTTTAATCGTGCGGCAATAAAGAGTTAAGCCAACAAAAATTTCAGCTTGGCTCAGCTTCGCTTTTTGCTGCCTTTAATTAACATAATTTGATTTGTGCACTGCCGTTTTCAGCTTGTCTTTTGTTTTTTATTTAAATGAAATACATACTCGAAAAATTTCAAAAAACATTTCTCGCTGTTATTTTATATTTAGTTTGAATTTCAAAGATTTGTAACTTAGTTGAATCTAATTCAATCTGACAAGTTGTTAAAAGTTTGACCCAATTTCTAACACGATTTCGTTGGTCTCTAATTAAATCAGTGAATATTAGATCAGTTAAGAACTTAAGCAATTGCATTTAAGCATTTAAATTCATCTTTTATAAAGTGTTTCTATTTATGCTCTAAAGAGCACTTAAAAATTAAGCTTATTTTATTGCTTTGGCTTTGTTTTATGCTCAAAAAATGCGCATTGAGAAAAATCTTAAGCTTTTTAATATTTATTTAAATTACTATTTAAATCTTAAAACTAACATAGACTTGGTTTGGATTCACGATTAAACTGCTCAAAATTAAACTGCTTAAAACTGTATTTAATACAAATTTCAAATATTTAATTTCCCTCACATACTTTTTTATGCACGTAGAACTTGCAGGCGGTTTGACAAATTGTTTATCACCGTCAAACTCTGCAAACTTTTAACAAAAATAAATAAATAAATAAGAACAAAATATTTTGGAATCCGGGTTTGTTGAAATTTTTTGTGAAATGTAAGCAAATTTTTGTCACGTGATGTGATGTTCAAAAAGCAGCAGGGGGAAAGCTGTGCAAAACTCAGAGCATGTAAATTTCCGGGCTGGATGCTTAGAAATGTATATATGTACATATCTGTGCACCTCCTAAAGGAGCAACAGTGCGCGACAAAAGTACTCACTTTGGAAATAAATGCTCATGATTGTATGAATATTTTATGCAGCAAATGTAACTGTAAATACACAAATACATATCCTGCTTTAAGAGCCTTACACTCTTGCAGACCCAATCAAACTTATCGCATGACAGAAGCATAACTTATGACACCATTACGAAGAGAAATGCGTGAAATGAAATTTGATCTGAAGACTAGAAATATTTTCTGCTTTCTAGAAATAGCTTGTGTATATACAAATAAATGTTTTCTATTATTACAAAAATATTACTTTTTAATAGGAATACTTTTATTTTTGCTAGATACCATACTGCATAGTATATTTTTTCTGAGAAAAGCACATATGACTGGGTCCAGCTGGGATACATCTATGTAAAATAAGAAAATAAAATATACTATTTAAAGAAATAATATTATTATTTTCAAATAAAAACAAAAATATGAATATTATTGTTTTTGCTAGATTCCATACTGTGTACTATATTATTTCTGAGCAAAGCACATATGACTGGGTCCAGCTGGGATAAATCTGTGCACACACACATACACAGTTACAAATCTGCTAAAAGGACATATTTAAAGTGTCAATGTGTGCGTGTGTTCTTGTGTGTGTGTGTTCTTGTGTATGTTTGCGGTTTTGCAATTCAAGATGTGACTTCCCGGTTTCAGAGGCGCGCACTCTACCTCTCCTCTGCATTCCTCTCTGTCCGTCTCTGCCGCTCACTCCCCTTGCCGCAGTTGTCCCTAACCGCGACTGTTGCTCTGTTGGGCTGCTTAAGTGCCCACGCTCAACCGAGAGTGTGCTGAATCTTTGCGTAGCTTCTATCTTAATGCGTATCTGTGTGTGTGCGTATGTGTGCGCGTATGTATCTATGTGGGATTTTTTTTTGTATCTGTGCAAGTCATCAACGATTTGTGCTCCTTATGCCATATAAAAATCTACGTAACATTAGTTCGTTAGCTTTAAGCACTTTAGTTGGCGTTGTCATTTCATACACTCTGGAAAAAAATGGACATACTTTTGGCACCAATGGTTCTTTATTACTCAGATAGTAAATTTCTCAAATTTATGTTTGTGGCTTTCTAAAAGCCTGGGTTTGCATTTCGAAATTTCAGGCTCCACTTGAAGAATTCTTATATCAGATTGTTTGTTACTTTTTTTCTGAGTGTACGTACTATTCTATTTATGTAGATTTATATATATGTGTGTATGAGTTAGTATTTTGTATGTTTTAAGGGTGATGCGCTTTTGTACGTTGGGCATTGTGTGCCGTCGAAGTGGCAGTGCTTGAGTTGAGGTTGCCAGGCAAGAAGCAGCAGCAGCAGCAGATAGACGAAAAGACTGACAGGCTGGCAGCAGCCAGTTAGACTGAATGCCAGACAAACATGATGTTGTTCATGTGCTGGCCTAACCGTGACAAGCACACAGACAACAACAGACAACAAGAGCACAAAATGTGGGCAGAAAGAGCCATAAACATTTTGCCAGCAACAACAACTTGAACAGCGTTCGTGTAATTATGCCTGAGCTGCTGTCAACTCAGCGTTTGCTATCGTTTGCCAGGACTCTTGACTCCTGGCCCCCTTGTTAAACCACAAAATCCTAGCGGCTCAACAGGCTCAACGGCTGCTGCTGCTGCAATGGCGCCTGCAGCTGCCAGGCAAAGTTTATCGCCGGCAAATTGTTAATAGTTGTGTTTTTTCGCAACAATGCCATGAAAATGCACTAACAAGTGCTTAAACTAATTAATAACCACAGCCGACAGCCATCATCTAATTAGATTTAGTTGATGCTGTAACAAGCCAAACTTGTCTATTATAAAATATTGCTTTTGAATACAACAAGGAGTATCTAAGCGACATAAACGTTGTAATAATTTAGAGAGCAAACCTTGAGGTTATCTTAAAAGAAAAAATTTAATAAATAAAAAATAATAATAATAAAAGTGTCTTTATTAACTTGAAATTTTAATGTTCAATGAAAAATTCTTCATAACGTTTTCTCAAGAGAAATTTTTCGATTATAAAATATTGCCCTGGAATTTATATACGAGTCTACGAGTAGTATAAATATTCTTAAGTATCGTATTAATCTCAGAAGCAAACCGTGATCATAAAGGCATTGCTGTATAAAATGGCCGGTTGTCTTAATAAACTCCCTATTAATGATATTTTTTGGAGTAGAATTTTTACATTATATATATATATATATATATATATATGATGAAAAATGAGAAACGCTTTGGTTGAGTTTGCCACAACATTGTCGATTGTAAAATATTGCACTTGAATACACTTGAATACAAACGCAAGTAATTTAGCAAAATAAATATAGAGACCCACCAGTATTATTAAAGCATACAATTTTACATGAACAGCATGACAGTGCTGAAAAAGGAGTAAAAACCAGGTGGAAAGAGAACTTGAAAAATCAATGATATCAAGTGCAAGTTCAATTAAAAATGCTTCGAATGGGTTTGCTGCTCGAAAATAGTTGTCGTAACTACGCACTAAGGGCAGACGCTGCGTATGAGCAATGCGAGCTGACAATTAAACGAGAAAACGGGCAACGTCACGTATACGCCATGTGACACTAGTTTCCATATTTAATTACAGTTTTTCGTCATGGCCTCAGTGGACACGAAAAATAATGCGCGCCAACATTTAAATGGACCAAGGAATCGCTAAAAAGAGGAAGAAGAAATAGAAGAATGAAAAGTAAGAGTAAGAGAAAATTATGAATAAACGGAAGAGAAACGGAAATGTTGCCAGAGGCGAGGGCTCAACTAGGAATATGCAATAAAAATGAAATTAATTACCTTTGCGTCGCAGCGCTGGTAAACCATGCCAACCAAACCAAAACTTGCACACCTACACAGGCACACACAGGCACACATACACACATAAATAAGATGGCGCCCAAAGTGTGCTACAAGTTTTTTCTGCTTTTTTTTTTTGAACGCAAATCGAAAAGTTCAAGAAAAGAGTCAAACTGAGTAAAGACTTCTGCGGTGGAATAATCACCAGAAGCAAATAAGAAATGAAATTTATTTCTTTTTACTTGGCAGGAGTTGTGCACGCACACACGCAGACACACACATGCACACACACACGCTGTGTAATAAACGTGAATATAAATTTGATGGGCGGGCCACGAAATGTTCAAATGGCGTCAGCCAAAATTTGAATAGCACGCATGTGCGTGTGGCAAACCAAATAGTTGTATATGTACATGTTGTATATACTTGCCAACGTGCCACACGTTGCCCTTTGCTCCGTTGCCATTCAATTCGTTTCAACTGTTTGCTTTTCCATATACCATTTCACTTTGTGCTTGTTATCGCCACTTCAGGATTCAATCAATCTTTCTTGCAGCTCGACAACATGTTTTGCACGGCAACAGAGTCGAGTGCTATTTATTTTGCTTTGATCCTGCCCCACTTGCCCCACTTTAAACATTTAAGTTATATAATTTTGTTTGATTCTAAGCTTGACTGACCATATCCAATATATGCATATTATTTGTTTGCCTTGTGTTTCGTTTTGACAAACCAAACAAGGCATTAATCTATTAGCTGCTAATAGGTTCATGATATGTAAATTTGCCAATGGCCCGATGGCCATGAATGAGGCAACAAAATGGATGGATTACGTCAAATATTTGACCACAATGTGCGTATGTGGCAGCCAATTGGATGAGTTGTGCCATGTTCCAGCTGCTACTGGCCCTTGTATGCTATTTAATTGACTACCCTTAAGCTGATATATAAATGTATCCAGACAATTTGGATATTTACTCTAATTGAAATTTAAAATTCCAATGAGATATTAGGCTTTTGACAAATGTAAACATATTTAATATATATTTAATCAGACGAAAGGATTCAAAATATTTAATTGACTACCTTTAAAGCTGGTTGTAAATGTAAAATTCCATGAGATTTGACAGTTGAAAATTTGTAATTATTTAAATATTTATTCAGACAGAAGGATTTAAATTATTTGATGGAATTGTTTACTATTTAAGCTATATGCAAACATGAAATTCCAATGAGGTGTTTATTTGATTATTCGACAAATGGTAATTTTTCAATATTCATTCAGACAGAAGTAGAAGTACTTCAAATATTTGTTCGAATTGAATACTATTTAATTGACTACCTCCAAAGCTATATGTGTATTGAAACATTTCTATTGAGATATTTGTAGTTATTTTACAATGCAAATTGTTATATTTGTCAGTTGAAAATTGTGATTAAATTGTAATCAATATTTAATCCTCCACAAATACTTAAATTTGCTCAAGTTACTTACAATTTAATTGACTACCTTTTAAGCTGTATGTAAATTTCAAATTTCAATCAGGTATTTATTTGGCTATTTGACAGTTGAAAATTATTAAACTTTTCCATATTTCATCAAATAAAAGAATTTAAAATATTTCATTAATATCTTTATATTTGGCATATTTTAAATTGTTTGCACATCAGTTATTAAATCAGACCCAAACACTTTAAATATTTTGTTTGCCGCACATGAATTTCAAATGAACAAAAAGCCAGTAATATTCTATTTACATATAAGCATCACAATCAATATTCCATTCATGTCCTTTACATGTTTGGCTCTTAATTCTATTCACTTGGCTCTCGGAAAGCAATTTCAATTGTAGTTGATAACGTCATCTTAAATACACATATATATATATATATATATCTATATCTGTGCTGGCCATATTTGTGGCCAGATTTTCTTAGTACAGCCACAATCCACAGACGCTTGAAAAGTTTTCGTTTCGGGGTTTGGGGGCAAAGAAGGTTTTCGTAATTTTTGTGTGCACATTCAAGCAAAATTATTAGTTGAGTCGAAAATAAATTGGTGCCTGCAATATGAGTTTTTTCTGTATGTTTTTACTTGCATTCACAGCCGGGTCATAAATATCAAAAAAAATTAATTGCTGTCCAAAATGAAAACAAGTAAGCGTGTCGTAGTAGATTGAGGTTGACCACGAGTTACCATGCAGCCAGTTGCTAAATTTATTATGGTCTTATTGCCAAATTTCACCCAAATGTAAGCATGCGGGGAAGTACACACAAAAGTGCATACAGAAAATTATTGCTCCTGCTGATATTAATAAAATAATATGAGAATAAGTTTGCACTATAACTTGGCCGATCTCGACGAAATTTGTTCCGTTGATCAAGATCTAGAAATCTGTGTTATTAAATTTTTTCTTTAATGGCTGTCGGAAATCGACATAAACTATAAAATTTACTTCTATTCAAAATTTGACGAGTTTGGATCTTATAGTCTCTAAGATTTTGTATACTTTATGTTTATGGTTTGTTGGGTTTGTGGTACACAAATTTTGAATTGATGGATGTATTGAAATTTCGATGTGGGCATAAGAACAGTATGAGGGTACAGATTAATTTAAGACTGTTGTCAAACCTGTTTTAAACTGAGTGTAAAAAGTATTTAAGAGGCTTTCTTAGTTGAAAATTATAGCTAATTAATTAATCTATTGTAATTGATTTTTGGTATCCCTTCTTGGTTGGTAAAAATTAAGGAGAGCATATAATTGATTTTTACTTAAAATCGAATCATAGTTAATTGTTATAACTAGCAAGTCAGTAAAGCTTATTATGACAATAATATTAAAGTATGTAAAATACAGAAAATATTCAAAATAAATAAAATATTTAATATACATACATAAAAAGTACAGTTCACTGTTTGTTTACAGTCTGTGTATAAAAATGATTTGTCAATATGCAGCGATTTATTTGTGGCTTAGATAAATCGTTACTTGTCGGATCATTTATTTTGTAGCAATTGTCAAAAACTTTTCCAATAACATTTGAAAAATGTTTATCAATGAGAGCTCGAAAACGCAGTGAAATAAAAATGTATGCCACAATCAATTCAAAAATATAGTCAACTGATTTGCGACACGTAACGCATTTTAATTGAATTTCTGTTATCAGAGGACGCGCATAGAATTTCAATATGAATGATTGACTGCGGGACGGACAGAATGACGGATGGACGATGCGTGGGGTAAGGAGGGAGGGAAGGTATTTTTTTTTTACGAACAAAGTCAAACAGTGACGAGCATAGAACACACAATAAATATGCAAAATGCCAGCATTTGATATTTTTCAAATGCATACAATTCGTATGTATGCGATGCGTATGTATGTGTGTGTGTGTGTGTGTGTGTCTGGGCAAACGTTGCGCCGCTTGACTTGCCACAAAATTCTCATACGCCCCACAATGTGACAGCAGACTGACAGTGTCCTGGCATGTGATTGATATGCAGAGTCCGACGCTTTGCTCTGCTTGTCTCTGTGGCTTGTAATATGGCGCAGAAGAACAAGTAAGCATCCTGTACCCGAGTGTGCTCGACTATGTGATGCCCTATACACCATCTATTAAATATAAGCCAGTTTTATTGCGAAATAAATATTGCACACCCATTTCTTATGGCGGGCACAGACACTGAAATGTAAAATGGAAATAGGGCCATGCATCTATTTATTTACAAATAAAAAAAAAGTACTATATTTTCGTGCTTGTCTATTTAGTGCAAGCCTTTCAAATTTTAGAAAAATGTTTTCTTTAATTTAGGTTGGTAATTATTTTTAAAAATAAGAAAGCATTTCGAATTTTCGGAGTGAATTTCATTTTAAGGGGAATTTCGAAATTTGATTGCTTTTTTCTGATTGTCTGCATAATGCTTTTTCCAACTGATAGTTATGAGTTCAATATGATAATAGGCTTTGGAATATAACTTGAATGTTTCGCATCTGATCTTAATGAGATTCGTCCAATTGTTAAATAATAAATTATTAGTGTATTTTATATATCAATTACAAACCTCTGCATGTGAAACTGTGTCTTTAGACTCCATTGGAAATCGATAAATAACGATATTTGCAGGCAGTTATCCATAATTAGAAATAAATTTGATCTGCGAAAACTTATATTCCAAAATATATTCTGTATTTTCTCTAGCTCTTATTGTCTCTGAAACCCTCTTATTCATTTAGACGGACATGGCTATATCGACTCGGTTCTGATCAAGAATATATATACCTTATGGGCTCAGAGTTACTTCCTTTTGCCACTTACAAGCTCTTGCACAAAATCATTATACCTTTCTACACATTTTAAATGGGTGCAGGGTATAAAAATATATTAGTAACGAATTAATACTAAAACGCCAATGGGAAAGATAAAATCAGCATTTAAAGCGCAGTTAAAGTAACTACTTCATAGAAGTACTTCCGCAGCACATCAGCAGCAGCTACTTCAAATCACTTTCTCAGTCTTTTTTGCGTGTCAATGATGTTTTAATTTATTCAAAATTATGTAAGCCAACAACTGCTCAGTGCCACGGGCTGCTAACGTCATCAATTAGACACACACACACTCATTCGACTTCAAACTGTTGATTCCATTGAAACAGATTTACTCGAGCCACTCCAGATGTTTTGATGTGCTAATTACCGTGTTCGTATTCTAGTCAAATGCGAAGAGTAAATATGTTCTAGTAAATAGTGCTCTACTGATTTCCAACATGCGCAACACTCAGTTGTTAACTTGTTATGGTCACATAAAAGCGTCAGCCGAAAATCGAAAATCCAAAACTAGCAAATGAGAGTGCTTAAATCGATAGCGAGAGAGAGAGAGAGAGAAAGATAGAAGGAGAGAGAGAGAGAGAGAGAGAGAGAGATATAGCTCGACTACTAAATGCCCTGTGTTAAGTTCTATATCTATAATAGAGCCACATGTACGTGACATCGCTGAGATCAGATGGGGAGCGAGAACTCGACTAGGAGATGCCCCGTATTCAAGTGCACTCACAAAAAAAAGTAATCCTGAATTTCAGAAAATCGCTCTGAAAACTAGAAGGTTTTTCTTGTTTTTAGAAATACATTTTTCTTAAACTTGAAAGAGAGCAAATTGTTCTATGAGAAATGCATTTCTGAACAGTAAAATTGCAAACAGTAATTTTTGGAAAAAATCCTTTCTAAAATTCAGAAACAAGTAATTAAATTTATTGGCTCGGCTTTTATATTAGAGTTTAGCTGTCGCGGATTAAAATCGCCATAAAATTAAATAATTAATTAATTCAAAATTAAAGTCTTTGAATTCATAACCTGTCTTAAATGTTTTTATATGAAGTCTTAAAATACCGAAATTTGTTATTAATATAGGCAACAACAAATCTAATTCTTTACCAATATATTTTAATTTTCATTCAAGTTTCCCATAGTAAAGTGAACTGAAGCAGCCTTTATTACTTAAACTATTTTTGAAAAATTGGAATTTAAATATTCCACCAAATAGTGGAATGCATAAGCGAAAACATAATTTGCCACACTTGCCACTTGTTAGCCAGCTTTTTATCTGCCACAATTGCGGCAGTTGAACCTTGTGCAACATGAGCCATGCACCAAATCTGCTGAACAGCACATATACAGAGATAAGTGTATACTTACGACGTACACTCAGAAAAAAAATTCAAAATGTTTTTTATTATTATTATTCCATTAAAATTAGAAATTCGCTCTACATTACTTATTATTCAGAAAGCATATTTCTAAAACACAAGATTGTGTTTTTAAAAGCCAGCGTTTTTATGTATTTTTTTTTAATTCATATCGATTTTGTAAGAGTTAAAAAAAAGATATTTAATTTCTTCTAATTGATACATTTTTTGTAGCAATTATTTCTACAAAGCAGAAAAACTTTATAATCTTCACAATGTTTTTTATTGTACGGCAATTTGTTTTTCTGAGTGTATGTATGTTGAAGCCAATCTTAATAATTGAAACTATTTCTGGAAAAAGACTTAATTTTTCGGAAATTGTATCTCGTGTTTTTCATACTTATTTCTAAAAACTAGTATACATTTCTAGAGCGACTTTCATTTATAGAGGAATTTTTATCTGAGTGTATGCATGTTGCAGAATTTCATTTACGTTTTTATTTTAATGCAATTTTTTGCTGAGTGTTGAATCAAATCGTTTGGGCTTCAAATATATTTATTTCAGCTGTGTGACATTTTGGCAATTTATTTTATCCGTTTGGGCTGACAGGCAGGCACAAATTGCTTTGATGTTTGCCAATGGCTCAAACAAATTTTGTGTGTGTGAGTCTGCCTGTGTGTGTGTGTGTGTTAACGTGTGTAATGCTTGTTTTTTTTTTTGTGTTTGGCACGACAGGTTGCATTTATTCGGCGGCTCTTAACTTTACGAGTGTTGGGCTGCACTCGTGGTGGGGGCTATTAACACATCAGTGTTTAAATTTGACGAGCGACTGTGCCGTATAAAATGGCCCCGGGACAGATACCCGGGTCACGGAACTTGTAAAACAACCGACATGTTTGGGGAGACAGGATGGTCGATGTTGCTGATGGCCTTATAAAATTATATGTCTCGCAACGTATGAGAGTCAATTTTTTATTTTTGCCTTGCGTTGAAACATAATGAAAATAATGTTGCGCTGCACAAGCCTCGTCGCCTTTTTGCCTCCTTTGCTTTCTGCTGCTGCTGCTGCCATTTGATTTTCAGCTTAATTTAGCCCTTAAGTGTTGCATTTTGGCATTTTATTGCTCGCTCATGCATTACACAGATACTTAGTCGTATATACTTAGTCGTTTTTTTATATTTTAGTTTATCTTTATGTTTTATATATTTTTTGGAAATTACATCATCAGAGCATCTTGAGTGGTACATGAAAATATTTTGAGCAGCAGCTGTTGGGCTGGATTGTCTTTACTCCCAATCAGATCCACATATGTTCTTTAATGTGTGTGTGTGTGTGTGCGTCTGTGTGCGTGTGTGTTCCCTTGTGTGTGTTTGTATGTGTTTGTGTATACACAGGACATGTGAGAGGATACTGCACAACTTGCAATTGTGCTACATGTTGACTTTTATTGACGACCTACTGGAAAATAGCGCAAACAAAACGGGTGTGTGTTGTTGACATTGCTTGCAACACGGTTGCAAATGTAACTGAAATACTCGACACATTCCACATGCCACTCGCCACAGGCTTCTGCATTGAACATTGCCTTTAAGATATTCATACATTTTCAATTTAACTGAGAAGTATTTAATTTTTGTGTGTAAATAAATAAAATAAACTAGGCAGCTGAAAATATGCTTAAGCAACATTTTGCAGTTTAGATAAGTAGTAGGAGGGAATGAACGTCAGTTGATGAGGTTTACCCTAAGAAACCACACACCACAAAATGGCCTTGCAGTTGTGGGCCCTCAGATATCTTGCCATGAACCTCTGAGGCGAATTCAGCAGCATATTCCAAGCTGAGCTATGTGCGATAGGGTGGAGTGCAGACTTTAATTTATATCATAACTAGCAAACCGTGGATATTCATTCTATCCCAATAGTTACAACAGTATTAAATGCACTTAAAAGAACGAAAATAATGTCTAAAGTTCGAAGCTAGATCAATAATAAAAATTATATATCAGTAATAACAATAATAACAAAAAACTTGCTCTAATGGAAAAACAGGCGCGAAAGGGTGGAGAGAAGCCCCCAACAGGAGCCGGAACCATTTTGTGGCAAAGAAACTGGCAAATAACTGAAGAGCGCAGAAGGAATTTCAAACAAGTCAAATCTCTTTTAGGCTGCTAAAATCAAAAACAATTTAAGCAATTAATAGCAATGAAAAGGAATAGATTTAGAATTCTTACTGAATAAATCACAAACTGAATAATAATAAAGCGCAAGTACAATTGAAAGGATGATCCCTATATTTTTATAAATATATATATATATATATATATATATATATATGTATTGCATTGCAACATTTTAAACTATCTTAACACTATCTACAATTCGTATCCTACTTAGGACATTATCTAGGCACACATTTGTGCAAATGCAAATGCTCCTAGACTCATTGTAAATAAATAATAGTTTTTTAAAATTAAGTTTCTCGCATTTCTCTCACAATTGTGCAGTGTCTTAAAAAATTCACTTCTTTAGTTAGCAACCAGTTTTGATTCACAAAGTTGACATTCATATAAATGCAATAATAAATATTAAATATTTTCAACAAGTTGTTAAATCAAATGAAAAGCCCCGAAGCCTGTTGACGTTTTTCCCCATTTGAAAAACACAGAAATATGAAAATGGAAATTAATTTTCATTTGGCCCTGCAACTGATTATAACGTAAAATGTCCAATTGCTAGTCAAATAGAAATAAAAGTAGAAACTTGACTGTGCAACTTGTTGTCCCTAACAACCGAGAATCAAAAGAAGACCTCAACCAAGGACATCCATCAACAAGGACGATGAGCAAGTGAAGCAGTCGTGTGCAACTGTTCAGGTGAAATGTGCTCGCCATTTGATTAAATTTGTTATGCCGCTTAATACAAACGGAGTCGGGTGGCTCAGTTCATCCATCCACAATAAGAACAGCCAGCTTATATATATATACTCAAGGCTGCCCGAACTTCCAGGACTCCCAGGACTCCCCCAACCCTCCGACTTACGTGTCGATGGAAATGCTCGGTAAATTCAAGATTCCCTCAACGGCAATACTTTGTTGTGTGTCTCTGTGTGTGTGTGCCTGTGTGTGTAGCAAACACACACATTGGCAGCTTAATAACAGTCCACAAGAGTCACATATACATTCATAGATACAATTTATCAGGCCAGTCCCAATGTGGTTGTTTAATACAAAGTTGCACAGATCTCCTGCAATATTTTATATTTCACTTTTGTTTCGCATTTCTTCTTTTAACTTTAAAAATGTTATTCGAGTCAGCCGCTTATCAAAAACATAAAAAGCATTTTAAGTTATAATAACAAATTTAAATGTTAATATTATTTTTTTATATTAGTTTACTATGAATATTAGTTCAAAAATAAAGTCGCCAGACTTTAGCCTAGAATTTCACTGCTAAATTGAAATTTAACATTTTTGCCAAGAAAAACAATTTCTCTAACATTTTTACAAAAAACTCAGTTGCCAGATTTTGGCCAGCTAAGCTAAGCCAATTGTTAATTAAATTTCCTCACAAATTAAGTTTTCTTGCGAAAATACAAATTTTAGTTACATTTTCTTAATTTTTTTTCTGATCAAAATAAAAATGGTTGTCAAATATTCTTAAAAAATTACACTGCTAAGCCAATTAAAATGTTTTTGCTGCATTAATGTCACATTCAGCAGATGTCATTGAGCAATATTCCGATATTCGCATATACTCATCGCTTATCAATATGCGCATTAAAATTTATTGAGCGAAAGCAGAGAATAAATCCTTGTCATTTAGCTGTCAATGTCAACTCAACTTCCGCTCAAAAGGACCCGGAAACGGTGTATGAATAAAAAGCAACGAAAAATAAATTCTGCAAATTGTCGGCAATTAAGATGAGACTCTTCTGCTGTGACTCAATTAACTCGCATCGAGTGCAAAGAGACGAGCGGTGCTGGCCTGTTTCCATTAACACAAAAATGCTTTTGCCCAAAAGAAAATTAAGTAAAAATGGTTTAGTTGAGTGAGCTCGACTAGGATATACCCTGCCGCCCTCTGTTACATTTTATATTCTAGTTTTATTGCCAAATGCGCTTTAAATAAAATAATTAAAATAAATAATAGTCAATAAATATTAATAATAAATATAGCAAATATAATATTATGGCTTTTATTGCTATCTGAAATTGATATGTATCGATATTTAGGTGCAGTTATCGATTAAGTCAAATAAACCTTATCTACCCAGTGTATAAAGAACTTATTTTTCAAGTTTATATATTTTATTTTAAATTTCAAGCATATATATGGATATTTTACGGTGTCTGAGCTGCTTCCTTCCTGTCTGTTTCACAATTTAGCACAAAACCATTATACCCTTTTAATCTATTCTAATTGATTCAGGGTATAACAAAAAATTGTATTTTGGCCACTGCGTGCCGGAGCCATAAATTCAAATGGAATTATAATCAGTACGCCTTACATGTGTGTGTTTAGCCTTGAAGTCTTAAGTTTGACTCTTGTTTATTTGGTAATTCAAATTCAAATTCAAACATATATTTGATTCCTGAACTTTGAAAAGAGTCCTCCGCAAACGCCTCGGGCAACTTTGTAAATGTATTTTTAAATGGCTGTATTTATTTATTTATTGGAGTGTTGAACTAACATTTTCTTAAATTTCTTTACAGATCGGGCTTGGAGCTTAGGTAAGTCATAATTAGTCAGTTTATTTTATCATATCTTATTATTTATTTATTTGGTCAAATCAAGTTTGTCAATAATCGATATCAATTAACATTTATGTATTTTGAGTTGAGCTTCATTAGGCGCAATTAATGTGATTATAATTAAGTAACTGTCACGTCCACCTTGTTGTAGTTGCCAATGAATGGTAACAAGCTGTCCAGACTGAGCAAGAGTAGCTAACGTGGCCAAGACCTGTAAAAAATTACCATGATGGCTGAAGTCTCTGGGGAGGGTGGGAAATAGCTGGCAACTTTTTGGTCAAGTTGTTTCCATTGTTATTGCCGCTGACCCACATAGATTTCAGTCCCTCGATAATAGCTTTCCCCCGGATACACTTAAGATCGAGGGTTGACTCCATATTTGGAGGCAATAAATGAGAACATTGACACACTTGAACACTTGATGCAAATCCACTTGTCTTGATTGAAATCGTAAAAAAATCAACAAGGTTTTCATTGTTGGTTGCCCCAAAAATGCCAACATAAAAGTAAAATGCCAACGTCAAATTTTTAGGGCGCTGTCATACATCAATCAAGTACGTCACAAACACACAACACACACACACACACAATATACATGCGTAAATAGTTGTACAAATACTGCTCACACGCACTGTTGTCGCACTGTGTCGAATATTGTTGCCTGCTTTTTGGGGCGTGTTGTGTGCAAATGATTTTCATAAATGAAATTTATGTACGCAAAAATTGTTTCGCTCTCTTTTGGGGGCCACCAGACGAGCGCATTAAGCTGCCATAGCTAATGCGCCCAGGGAGCTGTGGGCAGTGCCACGCCCACCGTTCCGTTCCATTTAGCTATCGTGCAATGATAAACGCGCTTTTGTCGCATGATAAATAGCGCCAAGGCACACACAAACACACAAACTAACAAACAAGCAAATGCGGGAAGCAAAAAACAAATAACAAAAATTACAGCATACCGAAAATTGTATACTCTTACGGACTATAGAGACTAGATTTAATAAAAACAGTTAGATTCGACTCAACTCGACTTGTTGATAGGGAATATTAAGTATACACTCACAAAATCAAAATGAAATTAAATTCTTAAGTATACTATTGTAAAATATATTTAATTTAATAAAAACAAAAATCAAAGTATGCGAAAAGAAAATTCTATAAGTTATAAGGGATTTTTTATGATATAAATTTCTAAATAGAATATTTAGAAAACAAATCCCACTAAAAATTAGAAAATTGCCATAAAATTAATATCTCTTGGAATCCCAGAGAAAAAATTCTCAATGCCAGAAATATTTATTCTTTTAACTACAAATGTTTTCTATTCTTAGATATGAATTTTTCAAAGGTACACTTAAAATTGAATTTAGAAAATCTACATATTTTTGACGGCAAGGAAAGATCAAAATATTATTCAGAAAGCATATTTAGAAAGCGCCTGTTTGTTTCTATAAAACAGGAGTTTTCTTTTCTCCATATCTCGGAATTTATTTCTTAATAATAGAAAACATTTCTATAAAGTAGAAAAAATCGTTCTTACCTCTTTCTACGAGAGATTTCTTTCCGCCTTAACCTAAACGTTTGAAATACAAAGTTGTTCTATTTTCAAAATACAGCTCGATTTTGTTTTTTTCTGATTATATATGGGCGTTACACAATTAAGAGTAAAATTATATTACACTTTGTAAGCGCAAAACACGCGTAGCTGAATTCAATGTCGCCTGTGCTAAGTTCCATGGGGACACGGCCAAATGACGAACGGACTGCTGTGCCAGGACTATGACTATGACCAGGACTATAGCCAGGACTATGACTATAATGCTTGTGACCACAAGCCCATTTAGACAGCGTGTGCGCACATTTGGGAATCCAGTTAATATAAATTTCTGTGTGTCTGTGCTGCTGCCCAAGACATCAATTTCAAATGTCAATTGGTCAAATATGCAATTACACAATTGTTTACGGGCATGTTAGTCAATATAGTCATATATATATATATAGAATATATGTTGTCGACTGATTTATGTTAATTAGACGTTGCGGCAAGCGCACACACAATTAATTATGTGACCAAATTTGAATGGCAGGCAAAATTGCATTGAGTGGCTCAGCTGGAGGCATGCGACTGTTAACAAGAAATAAAATTAACGCAGAGCGAAACACGGCAGGATAATTTGCGTCAATTCAGAAAAGGGAACAGGAAGTGGGAGAGGGAGAGGAGAAGGGAATCGACAGCTAACTGCCATCATAATCTTTAGCATTTACTCAGCTATTAATCTCAATGAAAATTAATGTTTAATGTTTAATGAAACTGGCGTCGTTTCACTTGGATTTTTCGCTTGCAGTTCTTCTCCTTCTCGCTCTGCTACTCCTTCTCTTATTTTTCTGCTCGCTTTTCGTTTGCTTTTGACCTTATTGGATTTTTGCTTCGGACTTGATGGAGTTGCCAGCATTTTGGGGTCTTTTGGTTAATCTGTTGCGCTTTGTTTTTATTGACTGTGCTGTAATTTAACATTGTCAACTTAGGACACAAAAGGAAGTTGAGTTTGTCATACCAAATACAATTAATGTTCAATTCTTTGCTAATGTTGTGTAACTTTTTAAATATATACAAACACAAAAAGTTCAAAAGTTCTTCTTATTTAATTAAAACTAATTTCTGTGTGAAGCACAAGAATTTTTCAAACGAAAGAAAAAAGAATAATTACTTGTTCGTCAAAAGAAATATATTTGAAATCACAATTTCACGCTTTAATCTACATTTTGTATTTGTGGCACTTGTACAATTATTTATATGCACTGTGCTTCTTTTTTTCTGTTGTGCACGTGTTTAAAATGCAAAATGCAAATTTTGTTGAAAAACTCGAGCGCGTTTTTGTATTTTTTTGTCTCTACTGACGTTAGTTGACATTAAATAAATAAATAAAAAGTATATCGTTGTAGAATATATATTAATCGAGGAAGGCTTTATCTATACAATTGTGTCTTTTACTACTATCGGAACTTGATTTACATCGATATTCGTGTAAATGTGACTTGTATCGATGAATTAAAATAAATTCAAAATCAGATCGATTAGTTTCATACAGAGGGACAGGCAAATAAATGCAGCTTGTTACATATTTTGCACAACTTTAGTATACCCTTTTTACCAATTTCTATGAGTTTTGGGAATAGGAATAACTTAAAATTTAATAACTACCATTTATTTAAAGACTGTCTCAAATGGTATGCAACATATATATAATTTCTGTGTCTTTTTTGGGACAGCCGTGATTTCTTTTACATTTTTTTTGGTCTAGTCTAGACTTTGCTATCATGCACAAACGAAGCAATCATGGCACACACATTTTCGAGAGCCCTTGCCACTTGACGAACAAAAGCAACATATTTGGCATTTATGCAGATTTTGAAGTTACACACATACATGTGTATGTGTGTAGGCAAAATATGTACTTTACGCAAATGTTGACCCTTAGTTTGAGCATTGGCTCTGCACAGGTTTTGAGATCTTACCATTATTATTCCATATCCCTTGGCCTTTACATGCATCAAATGAGACACCTACAAGTCAGCTAAAAATAGATGAACGTATAAAACATATGAGCTAAATAAACTGCTGCATACACTTAGAAAAAATAAAGCAGACTTTTGGCAAAGGGTAGCTCAACTTCTTATTCAGCAATATTTTGAAAATGGAGGGTTGTGTGTTCTCAAAAACTAAACTTATTCTTTTCTTAATTCCAGGGTTAATTTATCTAAAATGTTGAAAAATTATGTTTAATTCCCTAACATTTCTAATATTAGGATTTGTATTGCATATATTATTGAACATTTTATTTTAATAGCTTTTAAGATTCATATAACCTGATTTGAAAAATCTTATAAGCAATCTAATATCATTACTCTTATGTGAATTGCAGAGAGGGTTTTTTTCTTTCTAAAAATAAGGGTTTGCATTTCTACTTTTATATATTTATATTTTCTTTATATATAGGTTTTCTATTATTAAGAAACAATTATTTGAAAAATATAAAAAAAACATTTATACATTTTTTTATTATTTCTATATTTATATTTATAATGTGATGTTTTTATATATCTAGAAAATATTTCTAAGAACCAGAAGAACGTTCTAGTTGTCAGCGTGGTTTTCTAAAATGAGGGGCGGTATTTTTTTCTCTGAGTGTATACATACACCCATAAATCACAGCTGTCAATAGAGATTTTGATTTATTTTTTGCCGGCTGCTCGCTTTTAATACTATTCCCAAAACACACACACAGAGAGAGAGAGAGATGTTGTCACACTAATGAGATTTAAATGCGGCAGCTGCGACACTCGAACATGCGAATTAAGTAACATTTAATTAATTAATTTGCTTGTTATCTGTTGTACGTGAAACAACATGAAAAGGTGCTCTTGCAAAAACCCATCTACTCCCCTTACCTGTTATTGGGGAGGCGGGGCATTGGTCCCACTGCGGCATATAGTTATCTAACGCCCACTCACATATGGCTGTGTGTGGTGGGTGTGTTTTGGGATTTTAAGCTGCGACACATGCCTCGTTATTTGTATAGACCATAACTCGTCGTTTTTTGTATAGACCATAACTTTTACAATCACATAAATAGCAAAGCCAACAGCAGCAGAAGGAAATAGCAGCCCCCCTTGATATAGTCGTAAAAAATGCTTTAAATTGCTGGTTTTTGCAACTTGAATTCGTATACTGATTTTGTAGCGGCTGCAACTGGCAGCTGCTAGTTGTATAAATTATATATATATTTATAAATTAAAATATTTTTTTAAAGCGTAGCTCAATACAACTAACAATACATTTTTAGAAAACATTTAAAGCCGAAACGAATTTGGTTTCCGATTTTGTTATTGTTAATCCAATCTCTTTTGACGACATTCGACGATTACGTTTTAATTGATGGATTTTTAAGATATATGATATATAATGGTATTTACAAAAGTTTTAAAATATTATTAAGAACTTAGGAATACTCTGACCTTAGAGTAATACCAGCTGATTGAGCAAAACATTATCAAAATCGAACTAATTATCATATCATATAGTTCGCTCTTTTTGTGTTAAATTTATAATGAAATTGAAGTGATGTCTGCCAGTGTACTTTATCTTCAGCGTGCCTAAAATAAAAGTTATTATTTGTTATAAACTGAACTCATTAATAGTAAGAACCTTTTGCGGCTGCTTAAGGTCTATTTATTCCTGATTTTAATAGCCGAGTCAATCCAGTCTTGTCAATCTGTATTTCCATCTATATGAACGAATCTCAGACACTATAAGAGCTAAACACTACACGCTTTGGAATACAATTTTTTACATACCTACTTAAACAAAGACACATTAACATGTATACACCTAAGTAAGAAGATCGACTATAATGATGTTCCACCACGATGGTTTGATTCCGATACGTTATTTTCGTACAAAATAAAATCATTTCCGGTATTTGGGATTTAAACTGTTTTAATTACATTTTTATTTAATTTAAATGTGTAATGTCTGTTTCTAAGTATATATAAGTATATATATATATTATATATAATTACTGACATTTATTATTACCTTTCAACTTAATAATTAATATTGATGGCTGTTGATATATATATAATATAAAAGTATATATTTTTTAATGTGCTGGAAACGTAATTTTTTTAAAACTCAACTGAAATTTTTCCCAAATCCAGTTTGACAAATTGATTTAAATACATTTTGAAATACAACTATCGATCAATTGACAGTTTTGGTATGCATTTAAAATAAATAAAATATATATATAAATAATTTGAAAGCCAATTAACTTATAAGAGCAAGCTGTGCACATTACTTTATATATATACATATTTATACGCATCTGTATAATCAGCTTTGGCTCGTTAGTAATGTGCGAATGGAAAGAGTTTTAAAATATCCATTACATTTGAATGAGGGCAATTTGAAATCTCGGCTGAACATCAGGAAGTAATAAAAAAGTTCCATTAAAACGTGAGTCGACACAGTTTGAGCCAAGCGGCTTATCTGACAACACACATAAGTATATAATTTCATATAAGTATCTTCTGGCGGAGTTACAACCCCGCCCATCCTCCTCTCCGCCCTCGTGTTTGTTTGTTTGTATAAAGTTGACAGTGTAAACAGTTTAATACTCTTATGGTTGTCGGTCTGAGCGAGTCTAAGTCGCTGTAACCGTAATTTACATTAACTACCAACACTTGACAAACATTGCAGCAGCAATTCAGAGTCATTAGAGCCATAAGTATGTGTATATATGGACTAGAAGAGTGACTAATCGATAACTAGGCTAGTACCTTTGACAGAGGTGCAGCTCTATTGACTTGTTCATAATTCATGGAGCACTTCACATTCACCAAACACTCAAAGCACCCAAAGTTCTCTGCAAATTCATTTCAAAGGACGCCGCCAACTAATCAGCAATACACTTAGCAAAAAAACTTACTTTTAAATTAGAAATTCGGATGAAATCTAGAAAGTTTCTCTTGCTTATAAAAATATTTTGTAAATATAAGAAAACATTTTTCTTAAAATTAGAAATGCTTGCCCGAAATCAAAAATTCCAAAAACCTGGTGTTTATTTTATTTTTTAAAAATCTATTATTATGAAATGCATTTCTGAAAGGTAGAGATTGAAACCATGATTTTTAGAAATTAAAAACACTTTCTGAAATTCAAAAACAGTAATGAAATCATACTTCATTTAACATGTTTCTATAAGTCAAATATTAAAATACCGATGGGTAAATAATAATATGAGTAGCAAAAAGTACGCAACAATGTGTAAAAATGCCCCAATACACACTTAAGAAAACAACACCCTGGTAGTTGAATATATTTTATCTACATTTTAGAAAAATCCAGTCCAAAATTAAAATTGGTTTTATGAAAGCCACTTCCTGCGAGCTTAGAAATCAAAAATGTTGCCAAGACCAAACCCAATCCCAAATGTGAACATTCAACACTTTTATTAGGAAGAAATTCAGCTGCTCTTTAAATGGGCAGCGGAACTCTTCAGCTCAAAGGCAAAAGTTGTTGTTGTTGTGGTTTTTTGTTGTTGTTTTTGTTGTTATTGTTGTTGTTTATTCGGCATTTAGAGGCAGTTTTTGCGAGTGCAAAGTTCACATAAGTAGCTCAGGTGAAAAAAGCTTTTAAAACTTTCCAATTTGACCTTTTGTCAGACAGCGCTACTTTTTGTGGGGCATGCCACACAAAGTGGCAAACAATATACGCAACAATGTGCCAAACAAATTGTTATTATATAGATATATATTTTCATTGTGCGAAAACAATGTGGAAAAATATTTTGTTTGCTATAATTTTTGGCTTGCACGTGGCAATGCCCCACGGAGCTGTCCTTGATATAAGCGAAAGATTTATGAAATTTGAGCGATGTAGTCGAAAGGTCACTTTCTGTGTCACTTCACTTATTGTAATGTTTAATTTATTGTCATATATTATTATTATTATAAATGGTTTACAATTAAGGCCAGCTAGCTGGACTCCATATTATTTACTCTGCTTAAGACAAACATGTTTTCCCAGATTTTACAGAGCTCTGCTCGATTATTTTAAAATGTAATTAATTTAATATTTTTTTAAAATGATTACGGACTTGGGCGCATCTTCTAGTGAGTTCTTCTGGCTTTTAATATTGTCGTGAAACTTGTAATAAATGAAAAGAGACTTCTCCGAACTACTAAACATTACATATTCTTGATCAACAACATCTCCCTCCATCCACCTGTCCGTCTGCATATTTCTATGCAAACTGGCTCTTAAGTTTTCAAACTATCTTAATAAATCTTGACACATAATGAGCTTGTGAAAATGTAATAGCTAAGATACAGTTGTCATAGCACCGATCGGTCGAAAGTTAATGTTTGTATACAAAACTTTTTAGATTGCCTAATATGAGTTGTAATATTTGATTCAAAAATCATCTAGATCAGAATACTAAATCATATAGGTAAAAAGATGAAAGATTATTTAATAAATTATCCTAAGCAAACTTACCCAGAGTGAATATTATTTTTCTCCTAACAAAATTACAATAGCAACGAACTACTTTATCATTTAGGTTTCATAGAAACAATCCATGGATTCTTCAAATTTGTAGTTAAATTTAGAGGTCTGAAATCGACTCCGGTAGTGGCTTAAAACATGATGCCACTAATGATTGCGTTATCAGCTTTTTGATAGCTTTATTTAAATTAATAACACAACAACGAAAATAACTCATTTCATAATAAAACAATTAATTAGAACATAAAACACGCGAACCCCAACCCAATAAATTAGAGACCAATTAAAAATTTAAAAACGATTTCATTTATATTTTGTTTCCAACATTAAATTATAATAAATCATAAAAGCTAAATTAAATTATAATTATATTTTAAAATAAGCGTTTTCCTCTTTAAAAATTTCAACAGTTTATTATGAATATTAAATATACAGAATGTTGCCCCTTATGAAAAAATGTAGAGGCAAAAATTGTACATACTGTTGACATTCGAGAATGTAAGAAATTGTTGATTGTCGAATGGAACCGTAAGAATTATTCCTTTTTGATTTTGTACCTTATTTTAATATTCAATATTGAGGAATGCTTTATGCAGCAACAATTTTTTCTCTGTCTACAAACTTGCAACAAATAAAAGGGGATTGTGGCACTTTAATTAAATTTCAACACTGCTGTCAACTGCAAGGGTTTGTCTGGTTTTGCCAACCACAAAGCCGGCAGGCAGGGACCATTTACTGAGTTTTCACTGTACTTTCGCATTGTGGGTTGTCATGGGTTCAGTTTTGTTGCGGTTAACCAAACGCAGCGTGTGCTAATCCTAATGGCTTTTCAATGTCCGTTCCATGAATGATTGACCCACACAGCTTAGGTTGTGCTTAACTGATCTAAATAAGAGTGGAGCTAATAGAGCGGAAGGTATGCAGAATGCTACATTCCACATGCCACATGCCTCATGCACCTGACATATACTAATCTAGCCGAAGGCGCCTCTCAGTTTGCTAATTGCTCTGCCAAAAAACTTAGATTTCACCGTGTGAACAAAATGAGCTAAGATTAAACTGCAGTCAACTAAGAAAATGCAATTAACCACTAGATTGGCCCATTGAGTTTAAATATTACACTCTTGGTTGCATACTCACCGAAAAAACTCTGATGTTTATTAAGTTGCCGCAAAAATGAAAATCGCTTAAGGACTAGAACAATTTTCTGGGTTTTGGTCATACATTTTAGCAAAAATTTTTTATCTTTAGAAATGTTTTTTATTATTAAGAGATATAGATTTACAAAGTATAAATGAATAAGACTTTCAAAAATTATTTTCTATTATAAAGAAATATATTTCAAGATAATATAAATAAAACGATTATTTAAAAAACAAAAATACATAAAATTCGGAAAGAATAATATAAGAAACAGAAGGCTAATATAAGAAGATATTTAAAAACAGCTTAGAAACTAGATTTTTTTTTGTAAATTAAAAAAACGTATCCCGGAATAAAGAAAAAAGTATCTTTTTTTTCCGACATAAAACTTTCTGAATAATAAGTCGAGACAACCATGATATGTGAAAAGCTAAACTATTCTCTAAGTTTCATGTCGATTATTTTTCTGTAAGTGAAAGGGCAAAAATGTGAATTTGCTTTATTGCAGCTGCAAGTCGTTCATTGAATTATTCAACTGTCAATAAATCTTTTATGTTTGGGTCGAATTACTTCAACTCTCTGTCTCTGCAGTATCATCATCAATGGCTCTGTGTCATTTGTGGGGTTGAGATTGTAAACCAAAGCTGATGTCATTTGTGGCTAAAAACATGACAGCCACATTTTGTTGTATGCTACCGAAATTGAAGTCACTCAGTGCTTAAGTAAAAGGGCTGCTCATATTCATATTTTGCTGAATCAGCTCAGACATGGCTTAAAAGACTAAAAGAAAAGCTCGAACAACAGAAAAAATGCCTGAATAAAGAGTATTAAAAATATGTGGAAGACGATAAGAAATCTGATTTATGCACAGATATACATATGTATATATTTATATATATAAATATTTATATAGTTATTGCTCAAGTGCTTTATTTATGATGCGCTTTGAGTGCAGGGTATAAATATAAAAGAAATCTGCAAATAAAATGTATTTAAGCATAAAACTCAAGCGAAATTCGCCTTATGTGAAAAATCACAAGCGACGCTGTGATTTGATTTCTGACAAACATCTATATATATATATATATATCTATATATATAGATATAATGTAAATATATGTACAGATGTGTATGTGGAATGCATAGTAATGAGTTATAGTTAGTGTCTCAGCTGCGCGTGGCATGCCTCACATAAACTCGAGCACATTACACACGCACTGATATCAAGTTCTTTTTTTTGTAGTTCTTTTTCCAGAAAGTCAGGCAATTAATGTCCTTTATGCTTGTCATACATACATGGGGCTTAGGCTAAGCATTGAACTCTCTCCTACTCCAAGGACTCCTAACTTTGTGCGCAATTCCTTGACCTTTGCCCTATGCAGTAAAGTTGACATATCGCATCAGCTTTTATAATGCTTGCGTACATTGACATTGCTTCATCGAATCGATTTTCTTTTCCTTCTTTTTTTTTGAGCAATCTATTTGTAAAAATCATTAATTGAAAGCTTTTAACAACTGCCAAACTCAATTAGCCAATTTTCCGTAAGCCTTAAAAACTCAAAGCACGCTCCAAAGCGAAAAACTGAAAACTGGAAACTGGCAACTTTTAATTCAAGCGTAAAACAATTTATTATTCAATATTAGTTTAGTTGCTTATACTTCAAAGTTTTAATTAGAAAGTTGCCAGCGAAATTACTCATGTTTTATGGCTTATCATCAAGTAGAAATGTCTTACACAAACATTTTGCTGCTTCAGATTGAAAATGTTCATCCTAAAAGTTAACAGAGCTAAATTTATTATATGCCACATGCTTATTTACACTCAGAGAAGCCAATTGACCTGAATTTTAAAAAGGGCCCTCATCTTATTATTCAGAAAGTAAATTTCTAAAATTGAGATTTGTGGAGGACTTTTTCAAATTTAGAAAATTTAATTTAATTTAATTTAGTTACTACTTTTTGTATTTTTTCTATGTCGACTGATATTAGTCGACATTAAATAAATAAATAAATAATCTAATAAAAACTTACGATTTTATGTGGATTCAAACAGCAGATCTAATAATATGAATTTCCAATTTTCCTTTCTAAAAATGTGTTTCATAACAATAGAAAATGTTTCTAAAAAATATAAAAGAGCAACATAAATTTCGGATCCTCTATTTTTTCAGTTAGAAAAATGTTTTTTTATGTTTATAAATTAGTTTCAAAAACAAGAAAAGCTTTCTAATTTTTGAGAATATTTTCTATCTATTGCGATTTTTTTTCCGAGTGAATGTATAAAATAGGGCACACGCACACACAAAGACACAATGGGCGTGGCAGTGTGCACAAAAACTGCGGCTAATCAAAATCAATGCAATCAAGCATAAATTGTCTTAAAACAAAGACCGAGCTAAATATTGTGGTGCCATTAAGAAGAACTGTCAATAGGGTGAGCCGGGGCAACAATGGCGGGCGGAAGCGGAAACGGCATGGGGCGTGTGGCATGCTCTATTTGCTGTATTTGCTATGGGGCACACACACAATACACAGGCAGATAGACAGACAGACAGACAATGCCAATGCCACTCAGGCGTGTGCAAATAGACAGGCGACAATCTCAACGCCATCAACGTGCCCCAAACGAGGCATCTTTATCGACGACACAAACTTTGACTTTGACATACACTTGCCACACCACCGCCTCCCCTGCCCCCTCCCCCGCCACAGTGTACTCACATTTACACTTATGAAATTATGCAGAAATATTATTATTGTGGCCGTGTTTCCTCAAATTGAATAAGAAATGTCGTTACATTTTCTCATACACAGCGAAAATTGCTATTAAATTGCGCCTTCAGGCTGTGACTACAAAAGCCGCTGCCTCCAGCAAAAGACATACAACACACACCACTCACAACAAATACCATGTGCTGAAATCACATTTATGCATATCTCTGTATATGCAAATGACAAATGCCAAGCCAAAGTATCAGGAATGCAAAGAGATCCGATGAAAGTGCCAAAGATAAGAGCTGAAATAGTAAATTATGAATTGTATATACAAAAAATAGTAACTTTGTATTAATATCCATTAATAATCCATTTTCTTATTATATGTAAATAAAATAATGTTTTCATAACTTTAAATGCGTCTAATCTGTTTCGCTTTGAAAATTAAATTTAGTTTTAGTCTAGAGGTGAATCCATTTTGGCATGCCTTAAATTTAAGGATGTTCTTCGTTCGTTCTTTTTTAAATTAAAAAATAATTGAATTCATTATTAATGTAAGGGTGACATAGTTTACCATAGCAGAGCAGGGTCTGGGGTGAAGCATGTACAACTGCCTCTTCATTCTTTTTATCTTTTCGACGTAAATTTGGAAACAAATTTTAAAAAAAAATTCAATTTTGTATTAATCTGAACGAGAAACCATTTTGGCAAGGCTAAAGATGAATGATGTGTGGCTGCCTCTTCGTTCTTTTTATATATAATTCAAATAATTTTTGTCAAACGCTCAAATCTCTATGTACGATGTGTACCTTCCTCCAATTTAAGTGCAAAAGATTAAACAAATTACAAGGAAATTTGAATAGACAGAGTAATTAAAATGACAAAACTTAATTAAACTTTTCTATTTATTTACAGATCGGTCAAAATAATTGTATAGTCAAATAACTTAAGAGATTTCAAACCATAAGCCACATCGTCGCTTAATATAGGAGCTCCTCAGTTCAGTTCGAATATAAATATATATTTATATAGTAAACGAATATAATCCAGCTTAAACTTAATTAAATACTCGAGCATACATCGCAAACAGATTGGTTTGATTGAGTGCAAGTTTCAGCTCGCGTCATTGGTGGTCTTATTTCGCCATTAGAACCTCACATTGCATGCTTGATGCATGCCACAGCTCACACTATCTATCTCTCTCTCCCTCTCTCTCCTCTCCCTCTCCCATTCTCACACTAACTCTCTATCTGTCATGCAGCTTTTGGCTGTGCCGCATTTCGAGTGCAGCCAGTCGCATTCACTTGGCCAAGTGAGTGTCCCACTGCCCCTTGCCTCATTGTGATGTAGCAGCGAGTCAACTTTGTTGACATTTATGCGCCATCTGGCTGTTGCAAGAAGCCAGGGGTCAGCAGAAATCAGTCAGCAGGTTCTGCATTCCTCTGGGCTTTGACGCTGTCATGCGGGATTAAGCCAGCGTCTCTGATTTAAGCTCAAAATGCGCTCAGTTAGCACAAAGATGGAGTTCTGAGTAAAAAATTGGTTTGCTATGCTTGAAAAAAGGAGTAGTTCTAGCTGCGATGTGCACAGCTCCTTATACTTATCCTTGGTGAATGTTTCAATTAATGCAAGCAACGCCTGCAGCGTATTTCAATCAAGCCTTTTGTCATATTGGTATTTTGACTACACTTAAAAACAATCTGCACTTAATTTTAGAAAATCGCCCTGAGAACTAGAAAGATGTGCTCTTTTTTTATACTTTGATACCGAAGGGGTAAAATTGTGGTTGGTAGCTTGTTGGCGATATCCTTCAAGGATCAGCATATGCCATATGCCTCCGCCGCCACCAATTATTTAATGCGGTTTATTTTTCTGAGTGAGCCTAGTGCGACTAAAGTTTTTCAATTATTTTGCTGTAACAAGTATCTGACAGTTACGCTGCACAAAGTGCAAATTTGAGAAAAATACAAATATTAATGGCATTTAAATTGACTAATTATTGAATTGGACTAATTGAGTTCCAGGGTTGAGCTGCATCAGACATTCGGATAATTGAATAACTTGTGAATTATTTGTGAAAGCACTTTGAGAACCTTTCTCCACGCTCATCAAGAACTAAAATAAAAGAAATGAAATCTAAATCATCATTGCCCTCGAGCTAGTTCTGAAACTTTCTTAAATTTAAATAGATTTTTTTGATTTATTGTAATTAAGTTCATTGCTGCCAGAATATGCAATTATCTTTATATTTTAGAGAGAACCCACAATCAATTATATTTAAATTTATTTTATGCCAATCAATTTCAGCTTTCAATTTACCAAATAATAATCCCAATGTTGGCTAAAGTAAATTGAAATCACAAAAATTCATAGTATAATTTTCAATTGTAAAGAAAAACAAGCAGGTATTAAAACAATTTCAATTTTCATATTTACTCCAATTTCGATTTCAAGCAGAATATGCCAAATAATTTCAGCTTTTAATTTACCAAACAACAATTCGCATTGTTGGCAAAGAGAAAACGCAAATATTTATTTCGAATTTCAATGGCAAGACTAAATACAAATGCTAGCTGAAAAGCTGGTTAACAATTGTTAACATTATTGTTTGAAAAGCGTTGAAAAGATTTTTGAGTATTAAAAGCTGAAATTAGAAAATGTATAATTGCTTAATAGACAAAAGGACAACAAGAATGAATCTCATTTTGAGTTCCGCAACAATATAAAACTACTTATCTTCATTTTATTATGTCTGTCTTAGCTCTCCTTTATTCAGGTATTACAAAGCAGCCATCTTTTCATTTTTCTATTGAAAAGGCTGCGCACAAAAGTATGCTACGTTTTTTCATAGTGCGAGCTGAAAGATTCGACAAATGTAAAGTGTTTATTTTTGTCAACACTAGCAATAATATATTATTAATATAATTATTTTGTTACAATAAAAATTGTCCAGAAATTAAAATAAATAAATAAATAATCTATTTACAAAATACAATACTGATTATATATTTCAAGTGCCTGCTACACTTTTCGGGTGGATTTAATTTTATCAGCACTAGAAATAATAAATTACTTTGTTATTACCAACAATGTTCCGGAAATTCATTAAAATTGTAAATAAAAAAATAAATGAAGCCACCTATATATCAAGTGCTTTCTTCTTAAATTTAAAGTGAAACATTTTTCGAATATATTCTCATGCTTAAGATTTTTTTTCGCAATTTGTATGCAACAAGTATTGTCTGGGGAAAATACCGAGCAGCTTAAGCCGTGCATATATGCATGTGTTTGTGTGTGGGGATGGCTGTGTAGCAGAATGCAAAATTAGAATTACCGCAGCAGTGGAAAACCGCAAACAAACATGCCCCTAGACAGGGAAGAAGGGCGAAGTCAGGGGAAGGCGGGGGAAAGACAGGTGATTGCTGCCTGCCACGATGAGCGATGAATGGTGCATGTCAACACCATTGTAGCACATGCCGCATACAGCATTGACTTTCGCCCACACTATCTCCCCTTCCCTCTTCCTATAGGCGCATTTGTCACATACAGCTGCAAACAAAATAATAGCATCTCTTTGACATTTCTTCTTAAGTATGAACAACTAAATTGCAAAGCTAATTTAAAAAATAAATATATATATATATATATATATAATATGTATAAATTAAAGTTAGTTCTGCTCCAGGAGAGGAAATAGTGCCTAAAAACATCGACACAAATAATTGCACCATTATTAAATTACAATTTTCCGTAAATTTAAATAACTTGAAAACGGTGAACAAAATTATAGTTTTTTTCTTTCTCATTTTTTTCTTTTTAAGTCTTATTTAACTTCTCAAAACGTATTCATACATTGCTTAAGCTTTAACTTAAAAAATAGCACATTTGAAAACATTTCTTGTGGGAGTGGTGCTATTCGTTTGGCCGCAACTTTAACTGATACTGACAAAAAATACAAGTGCATAGTTCTGTGTGTGTGTGTGTGGGTGTGTGTGTGTGTTTGTTGTGGCTACGTGCCTGTGTTGCCAATGCGTCTGGCTTACCACATGTAAAGCAGAAGCGGCTAAGCGTCGTTGATGGCCAAGACCAAAAATGTTTCTATGTTGCACTTTGCCAAATTGAAAGCATGAAAATGTTAGCGCTACTCAAACAGAAACCAAAAACGCTACAAAGTAGCCGCAAAATTAATTTGAGTCTCCCGTTGCCGTGCAGCAGAGTTGACTGGTTGCCTAGTTGCAGCGTGTCAAAGTTGCCAACGCACGCACGTCACTTGCACGTAATGGGGCACTTCCGTTGGCAAAATGGCGTCCGCACTTTGCGCCCTAATTCACTAATTTCGAGCTGCACATGCACAACTACAAAGCCATTTATGGCTATTTATGGTTGCACACTGTTTTTGGGGCACGTTTGCATCAGCATCCCCCTTCCCCCCTGCATTTGCATGCATTCATGCATGCCGCTGTTGCAGTTGCAACTAATGACGTCGGCTGGTCTGGCGGCAGCTAAGGCAGCAGCAACGTGTTTGCTGCGCATTCTCAATTAAAAATAACGCTCAACTAAATGATGAAGAAAGAAAAACAGGTACAGCTCGACTGGGAGATACCCTGCACTTAAATACTATTAACTATTGATGATTATTACAATTAATATTTTTGTTTTATTATTATTATTTTTATTAATATTATTATTATTATTAATATTAATATTGATATTACTTTAATTATTAGCATTATTTTTTTTAGTATTCCTATTATTCTTTTTATTATATATTCTTATATAAAATAGAGAGTGATAAAAAAGTGTTATAAACAAGTATATATACTTAAAGTAGGCTGAGAGTGCTTGCACATAGCAATATGCTCATTTACCTTTCGGTGTCAGAGTATTGAGAACCCGTTTTTTAATTAACGGAGATTCGAGCCATTTGCAATTTGCTAGTGTTAAACAGCTTAATTTGCCTATGCGCATATTTAAGAGAATGTGCGAGTGTGTGTGTGTGTGTGTGTGTGTATTGACCACAATTATGGCCAATAAATAGAAGACCAATTTGTTTGGCTTTATTTGTGTTTGCCCGCCTGGCCACATTGAAATGCATCGATGCGTGCCAATTGCACTGTTGCCCATTTCCTGTTTTGCACGTCAAAATTTGATCAGCTTTTTGTTGCTTATTATATTGGCAGCAGTCTTCGCATAATTTAGCCATATTTGTAGCAGCCACATTGCCAGCTGCCCAGGTTATGCAAATTTACAACGACGATTTGTTTACTGACAGTCAGACAAAGTAGAGTAAAGGCCGCGTGACTCAGGATACAGGACACAGGATATATTTACTGCACATTGTCTACCCAATGGCATAGTTTTAATTATGTAAATTTTCAAATTTTGCAACATTAGTTTGGCTTCATTCAATTAGAGTTTTCTTGCAGCTAAATCACAATTGCCAATATGCAATTTTAAGTTGTTTCCCTGCAACAAGAAGCGCTCGACTGGAAAATAGAATATTCTACTAATTTTAATGTTTTCAAATTGGAGCGCATTCAGTTAAGTTAAATATTAAAGTGTGTTTGGTAAATGTGAGTAACTGAAAATTGTCGGAGGAAGCTTTGAAGTAATAAAGAAAGCCTTAATCTGAATTCTTTATTCAATGAATCATTTTTAGATGTATTTTATATGTTATATTGATTAAAAAAGGAGAGTAACGAAAAAGTGTTAACTGAAGCTTAGATGTATTGAGAAAGCTCTTAATGTAAATCCTTTATTCCAAGAGTCATTTCCTTAGATTTACTTATTTTACTTATTCCATATTTAGATAGATAGATTTTCTGACAAAGTATTTCGTTACCTGCAAACAGAATATTAAGACTATAAGCGACAAGAGCTGTGCACTGCAATTTCGAAAGCAACAATTTTAATTAGTTAGTGCAACAATATTATTTTTGCAAATTTCGTGGCCATTCAGCAATCCACGCCTCTCTGCTCTAGAGCAAAATTTGTTAGTCAAAATGCACATTTAAGTCTTAATCTTCAGTGTGGGCAGTAAATCTACAAGCACAATGGTCGAAGGGAGCAGAGTAACAACAGAGTAGCCCATAAAACTTGGGCGAGAACAAAGCAATTTCACACGCTCATGAATGGTAAAGTGAAGCGCACACACACACACACACACACACACACACACACACACACACACACACATATATACACACATTTACATACAAGAGATGAGCGAGAGAGAGAGAGAGAGAGAGAGCAGAGAGAGAGAGAGAGAGAGAGAGAGAGAGAGAGAGAGAGAGAGAGGGAGAAGATACAGCCATGCAGAGTTCAACAATTTATTACCCAATTTGAAATTGCAAACGAGTGCGTGATAAACCTCGAGTTAGTTCTTGTTGTCATAGATACCCTGTGCACTGCGAGTGCATATACACTCAGAAAATAATTCGACCTACAAATTAGAATGCTTTTCTTGTTTTCAGAAATAATTTCTAAATATAAGAAATCACTTTGCCCTAAATCGACAATTCCAAAAATATGTTGTTTGTTTCTTCTATTTTGTAGACATTTCTTCTATAAATAAGAAATGCATTTCTAAAAAGTGGAAATTTGGCAGTTTCTCGTGTTCAAATCAACGTAAAGTTGAAAGAGATTATTATGATTATTTATTTAATTATGTAATGTAAATAGAAAATAAGTTCAATTGAATATTTTAATTTATATTAAAATATATTTACAAGATTTGGTTAAACTATATACACATTTCAAATTAGAAGCCAAATACACTGGAAAGTATACTTATACCTTCTAAAATTTAGAAAACTCCTTCATTAAATTGATTAATGCAAACCATGTTTTTAAGAAATCCACAAACTTAAATTTTGGAAATTTACTTTCTGAATAATAAGTTGAGGAATTCTTGTCAAAAAAAAATGGCAATGTGTTTCTGAATGTTGGGTTTAGTTTAGCAGGGTATACATTAGTCGAGCAATTGCCATAACATTGCACCTCGAACTTTTTGTTTGCACATTGTGGTTGATGCAAAACAACATTGTTTATGACAAGCGGAACGAAAGGCAGCAGGAGGTGGATCGCATGGAAATGCAAGTCAAACATTGCCAGGACACACATAGAAACTGCGGAAACTGGTGAAAATAGTGAAAAATCAATGCGAATGACTCAGGGGCAAAGGGCAAGGGGAAATACGGAAAATAGGGGGCGATAAAGCATGTTGATAGACTGTCTGCGACTTTCTCTCCCGAAAGTTATTCACAGTTCGAGTCAAGGTAAGTGCAGCAAATGCGCCAAAGCCTTTCTATGTAAATGCCACATCCATTTTAATGCAAATGTGCATAAGTGGCAACTGTTGCCCCCCCGCACACACACTCACCCCTTTACCCGATCCGTTTCGCAGCAACGCAAGCCAATTTCATTTGAATATTTTTTGTCTGCTCGAAGTTGTTATTCGGCGAATTTTCCCTCTGCCCTTTCCATTTGAAGTTAGTGCAGCAGTGCTCGCTCTTTCTCTTTCTCTCTCTCTCTCTCTTTCTATCGAACACTCTCTACACTCCAAAAAATTAATCGGCCTGAATTTCAGAAATTCGCCATACTTTTGACGTCATGGGTTCCCCACCTTATTATTCAGAAAGTAATCGCATGGCTTTCTAAAAACAGGTTTTTCATTTCTTAATTTCAGAGTGGAGTTTTCTAAAATTTAGAAAAATTTATATAATTTCTTCAGGACATTTTCTATATTTTCTTATATTAGCTTTTGTGTAACTTATATTATTATTAAAAATTAGTATTTTAAGATTTCAAAGCAAAACTCTGCAGAGCAAATTTCATTATTATTTTTATATTATTTCAGAAATTATCGCTTTTACTTCTTAGAACTCCATTTCTTAATAATAGAACATTTTTTAAACATAAAAGAAATCAAATCATTTTCGACTTAGAGCCATCTTTTCTAATTTAAAGAAATATGATTTTATAATTTATAATTTTATAATAATGATATGACTGTATAATTCTCAGTGCAATATTTTTTCTCAGTGCAGCTAGTGCCTTTTCGGGAAATGGAATTTGTGGTCATACAAATTTTCTTTTTGCTCAATAGAAGAATTTAAATATATATGCCAGATTCTCGAAATATGTATGCACCGTAAGCCAACAAATTTATTGCCAACTGCACATTTCATTACGAATTTTCTAAATGCGCATGAAATTCATTTGGTGAAGTAAAAAGCCAAAAAGCCACTGAATATTGGCTAAGCCACACGAGTGTGGTTAGACCTGACAATAATAATAGAACATTTGGAGATTAGACAAAACAAAAACGCTTTTAATACACTTGTAGACCGTAGTTAATTTGTTGACTTCTAATTTGTTTGTTGGCAGTTGAAAATAGTATGTTTTTGTAAGTTTTAAACATCTTTTTATTTGCTTTTGCTTTAACTAAACGTTTTTTAATTTTAAATAAATGTATGGGCCAGTCAGTTAACTGTTCTTTCTATATTGTATCAGACACATATATTCGGATTGAGATGGGCGTAGAAATACATGTCAATCAAGACCAGTGTTTGAATTTACTACTTCTTAGAAGAAAGAACAATATAAATATTGCGCTGCTATTGTTATTGCTATTGCTACAAACTTTAACAGAGCAATACCACAATCAATAGCAGAAAACTAAGTTAAACGCTTTTTCGCTCTGCAGTAGCAAGAACAGAAAAAAATCCCCATGGTGTTCTCGCTGGTAACAGAGCTAGAGAATAGCAGTCTGTGCCACTGCTATATCCTTCGCATTCTTGTTTTGCTCTTTCACTACACGTAGCTGCTCTCAGAGCTGCCACCAGAGCCAAGCTCGTCGAGTTGGCTAGTGATGCCAAAATTTGAATACCCTCTCCAATTGAAATGATTTATGTGCATTACATTGCTATTATAGATGTTCGGAGGTATCCATCAATTTCTATATGTATATACGCTACATAAATCATAAAAACTAAAGTGACTGTAGCTTTTGCCAGGATTATGCAAATCCGAGTAGTTGAAATCATGTATCATGTAGATAAATTCGATGTATATATATTTTCGTTGCATTCAAGTAGCTATTCAAACGTTATTTTCTTTCTTTTTTGTTACAGACTTGGAGCAAGCTTAAATTATATTAGGATAACAGGACGTGGCGACATATCAGACAGAAGTGTTTGCTGTTAAACGGCTGTCAAGGATTAGGGCAAGTGGTTATTTAAAGCCGCCCATACAACTGAAGAGAACGTGCCTCAACTCACATCTAGGCACGAATGTAAAGAGACAAAACTAACAGCAACAGCGACAGCTACAACTGCTGCAAATGATACACGGGGAATCCAACATGGAGCTGGAGTCAGTCTCATCAATTACCCCTGCCAGTGGACCATTAAAAGCAAAGCCGGAGTAGTTGAAGGCGGACGGAAGCGGTCGGACGACAGACATCGAAGGAGAGCAACAGGTAGCCAGAAGTTTTGCGAGCAAAGACCACATAAGTGGCCAAATACGTGACTTAATCAGCACAAGCAACCGGAGCAGAAGTGGGAGCAAAAGCAGCAGTAGTGGCTAGAGCAGGAACAGTAGCAGAACCAAGCGTAGCAATACGAGCAGTAGCAGGAGCACAAACAGTAACAGTAGCAGCAGCAGCAGGAGAAGGAGCAGAACCTGTAGCTGAAGCTGTAACTGTAGCTATAGCACGAGTAGCAAAAACAGTAGCAGCAGCTGTAGCTGCTGCAGTGGCACCAGCAGCAACAGCAGCAGGGGCAGTAACAGTGACAGGAGAAGGAGCGGTAGCTGTAGGAGTTTCAGGAGCAGCAAAAGCAGTAGCAGCAGCAGGAGTAGCAGGAGTAGCATCAGGAGTAGTAGCAATAGCTATAGTAGGAGCAGTTTAAATAGGAGTAGCAGCAGTAGTTCCCGCAGCAGTAGCAGCAGCAAAACCAGTAGCAGCAATAAGTTTGCCAGACATTTGCGATGCTTGCAAAGATCTCGCGAAACGTGGCTAAAACATATATCCAAGTACACTGAGCGAAAAACAAAGCATGACCGATGTGTCAGCTGCAGCAGACGGCGCCGGCGAAACACCAAATACTGAGGCGCCACTTGGGCCGGCGTTCTTAACAACAACGACAACAACAGGAGCAGCTCCAACAGGAGCAGCAGCAACAGGAGCAGCAGCAACAGCAGTCTCAGCAATGTCGTCAACAAAACCACTAACCAATGGTGCCAACAAGATCCCACAAACGGCAACAGTAGCTGCAACAGCAACAGCTGCAACAGTAGCTGCAACAACAGCAGCAACCACGAGCAATCAAGCCAAATTGGAGCAACACTTGCCGAGCAACAACAATCAACATGCAGTCGCAGAAATGTTGCCACGGGTCTCCTCCACGGAGACGACGCCATCTGCGGCAACCTGCGGTTCGAGTCCCGTGGCAAGTTCCAGTGCCAGTTGCAGCAAGTCCGATGTGGACGAGGTCGCTCGCCTGTTCGAGGAGAAGCCCGAGGCCTTTGAGAAATGGCTAACGGAACGTGCACCGCCCGAGGCGCTGAGTCGCCTCCACGACTACATTGAGAGCCGCAAGGCGTTGCACAAGCGTCCCTCTGTCACATCCGATTTGTTTCAACAGTGGATGGCCACGCCCACCCTGCAACAGGTAAGTCTCCATCAAATCATATAGCTACTATACTCAAACAAAAGGTTAGAAATTCACCAAGTGTAACTCAGCATATTACTCTGACTGTATATTTCTAAATTTTTGGGCTTTTTTAATTTCTTAATTTCAGCGTACATTTTTCTAAAATTTAGAAAAACAATTATTTTTATCATTTTCAGGTTTTTTTTTCATATGTGCTACATATAAGCAACTCTAACATTAGCTTTCTTGTTGCTTATAATATTATTTTCAGATTTCACATATACAATCATTTTACATAGTTTATATACCCATATACACTTAGGTCTGATAAAACTTAAGATTTTACGGGGATTCGAATGGATTTTCACTACTTAACTTTTTAGAAATGCATTTCTTAACAAAAAAATATTTCTTAAAAAAAAAGGCAAATTTGCTTGGGATTATCGATGTATACCACACTTTTGGTATTTATGCCATTTGTTATTATATTATTATATCTAAGGTTACTTAGTTGTCAAAATTTAAAAATCTCAGTTTTCTATGAAAGCAAATGAGTTTTGAAAAGCCCAGTTTAATGCAATCGCAACTACGGAAAAAACAAAAACAATTAAATATTCAAATTATTTTGGATCTTTATTGAAATTTTAATGGTAAAATGTTCATTGATTTGCTTATATTAACCCGCCGTATTCATCAATCTCCTGTTTCCTCTGCGCCTGTTCCCGAGTCCGTTCCTGCGTCTGTTTCGACCCGCGTTTCCACGTCTGTTTCCGCCCCTACTGAGCAACCTTCTCCGACACCTTCTATTCCGCATCCGACACCTTCTGAGCTTTTTTTTTCAATTTTCTAATTTTAAGTCTCATTCGCCGTAAAGAAGCAGTGTCAGAGGTGTCTGTAGGGATTTCTGTTGGTTCTGCGTCTGCTGGCACCGTTGTCTCCTCCGTTTCTGCCACCGTTGTCGCTTCTGTTGTCGCCTCTGTGGTTGTAGTAGCGCAGGTTGGTTCTGCGGCATTTGCCGGATCTGCGCACTCCGTTGGAGTACACTGGGCTGGATCTGCGCATGCCGCATTGCTGCTTCCAATAAGGCAACTGGCCAAAATGGCCCAGCCAAGGATCACCGTTTGGATTCTCATCTCGATGCCAATAGTTGGGTTTGAATGTCTTACTGCCTCTGTGGCAGAACCTTTTATAGCGATTTTGAATTGGCCAATTTTATTTGAGTTCTTTGTCTTAGCATTTAAATTTACACAGCTGTGCCAACAAGTGTGGCATGAAAACAATTAAATAATTCACTTTTCTAATACTTCTGATAGATCAGCAGCACAATGCAAATAATCGAATTCGTATTTATCAACCGAGGGCATTAAAAGTTCATATCGCAAACGGGTAAATCGACGAGTTGAGCACATCGAGTGTTAAGTGTTAACAATAAATTCTTATAGATGCATGTGAGTACATCAGAAAAGTTCTAAAAAAAATCAGAAAATTTCAGTTTTTCAAGTATTATTAAATGAATAGTATTTTATTGTCACTAATCTAATAATGTAGTAAAACAAATTGTTCGTTTACTCTTTTCGGGCATATTACATTTTGGCAAGGGCATTGAATAAGCGGCACAACACTGCAGACAACTTCTTTCACTTTTTATTATTAAATATTTAAGCAGCTGTTCCTTAAAATTATTTGGAACAGTTATGCATACAAATGTATTCGTCGACACTGAAAAGACCAGCATGCACTTAACTCTGCGCATGTTTTATGTGCAAGCGACAATCGCGTGTCTGCATATATCAATATATATATATAATATATACAATATATATAGAAATACATATATATATATATATATGTATTGCAGTTGATCATTAGAGTGCTCACATTTATTATAGATCCATTGGAAATCTATAAAATCGAATATGCTTCCCAGGTCAGGGACATTTTAGCATAAATCCGACCTCATTAGAAATTTTCAATCTTGACTTATCACTAGTCGATTCCGTCTGTCCGTCCATTTATCTGCATATATGTGGAACATATGTAGATATTATGTTATATATTTTGTTTATTGTATTATATAAATTGTAATATTTGTGCTCATAGATAATGAAGTTGAACTTATGCTTTATTGCATTTTATGCGTCTCTCTTCCAACACTGGCTGCAACCATGTTGTCTCGATCCCAATCAGATATCGATAGTTGTACTGATATCGCCGCTGACTCGATTACCAGCTCTCAATAGTATCGGGACAATGGCAACAAGGTTGCCAGATAGCTTTGATCGCTTCGTTTGCCAGAATATGCATTTCATTTGTTATTCATTTGCAATAAATTGGGCATTTTGATTGTGTATTTACTTTGACTTTTGACAGTAAAACAGTTTTTAGTTTTTTGCGCAAGAAACAAATCGGTCTGCTATTCATCAATTGAGAAAAGCATTTGATGCTTAGTTGTCAATGTTATTCTGATTTTATCCCTTGAACCAATTGAAGTCACCAAATCAATATCTGTTTGCATAAGCACACCAATCTTAACACCTAGAAAATAACAGATACATTTCATGTAGATTGCTTAAGAATAATACAAGTGGTTAAACACAACGTATTTTCATATTGAGCAATGCACTTTATCCGATTAAACAACCGCTTCAAAAATAATGGTTGAGTTGTTGTGGGTCGTATAAATGTTAGGCAAAGGCTGGCTGCTATAAAACTGAAATGGGTTTCTGTTTTCGTGTTGAGAATACAATTCTTAAAAGCATAAATCTAGGCGTGCCGATTTATTTTAAGCTAAAGTCCGGTAGGCACGCTGACAATGCTGCCATATATTATATTTATGTAATGCCGAGCGATTTTTATGTTTTGAGTCGTATTACATTATAAATATATGATTAGTAAATATATATATTATAAAAAGGGGTATAATAGTTTTGTGCAAAACTATTTAAAAGGCAGAAGAAAGCATCTCCGACTCCGCAAAGTGTATATGTTCTTGAAAAGCATCAACTGCTGAGGTTGCCCGATTTATAAGAGCAAATGGATCTCAGAGATAATAAGAGCTAGAGACTTCTCATATACCCCGATCAGATCAATTTAATTTAATTTTATCGATAATTGTAATAATATTTAATAATTCGCGAATATCGATACATATCGATTAACTGTACCGACCATACGAAGATCAGCTCTACTACGTTTGAGTGTGCAAAACGTTGTATGAATGAATTGGATTTTCTATTATATAGCAATTTTGCATTTGCTTTTTATAAACTGAACCCATTAAAAATTGGTAAAAAGGGTATAATGGTTTCGTGCAAATGGATGTGACAGGCAGAAGGGAGCATCTCCGACCCCATAAAGTATATATATTCTTGATCAGGGTCAACAGCCGAGTCGATATAGCCATGTCCGTCTGTCCGTCTGTCCGTCTGTCCGTCCGTCCGTCCGTCTATATGAACACGCCGATCTCAGAGACTATAAGAGCTAGAGACTTCAAATATGGAATATAGGTTCTCGTATACCAGGCGCAGATCAGTAACTGATCGATAACTGCCTCCGTTTTTTGATTATCGATATATTTAAATTTCCGATAGAAATAAATACTGCAATTTTAAAGGCAGAATCTTCTAATTAATACAAAATATGCATATGCATATTGTTCATCAAGATCGGATAAGAAAAAACCAAGTTATAATCGAAAATTCTCATATTGTGAGAAAAAGATGACATGCAGCTAGCATCAGATTGGGCATGCGAATAAATACATTCGCTGCTCGTTTTTTAACTCTTCAGTTCCTGAGCTTGCAGAAATGCTCACATTTGGGTGCAAAACTTATTATACGGAAAGTTGCCAATAGTTTTAGAATATATATAACAGCTGGGTTCAGAGTAAATCGTAGTCGACCTCACTTGACTACACCACTCTTATTTGTTATTTTTAGCATTTTGTTTCAATATTTAACTTTACGCAGCTGTGTTTACGCAATTAAGAAACGTAGTTTTGTTAGATCGGGCAACACTATTATCATTAAATCAAATAGCATTGCCAAATTCGTATGTATCAAACTATATATATATATCGAACTATGTATATCGAACCGATATAGATGCCAGTGAGTTCATAAGTATTCATTCAGTTAGCAATTATATAACAAATTTGTTAAAGTATCAAAACAATTTATTCGTTTACTCATTTGGGGAAACTTCATTTTGACAAGTGCATTGAATCTCCAACACACGACAGACGTCGGTTTCATATATTGTTTTTCTTTATATTTAATCAACTGTTCTTTAAAATATTTGTGAACAGTTATGCATAGAAACATAGTCAACTTCATGAAACGCATGCAGAAAATGTCATATGTATTTCTATTGTTGCCTTAAATACATAATCTACGTCAAAAAACAACCATTGTTAAACCAACTTTTGTTTATTTACCATGGACGAGGTTCGTGACATGAAGAAATCACGTAAAGGATTAATTTGTTCCTCAACCAATATTACGGGCATATCAAGCATTGCTTCAAGTTATCAGAGGAGAAGAAAAATTTACGAATCATACAAATCTCCGGCAGAAAATATATTTCTAAAAACCAGGGATTTTCTTTTCTTAATTTCCGGTTCGATTTGTCTCAAATTTAGAAACAAAAAATGTCTAATTTCGACGATATTTTTTTAACAAGCAACTCTAACGTTAGATTTTTTGTTGCCATTTTATTATTAAACATAAGTATATTAAGTCTTTCACCTATACAAACATTTTAAATAGTTTATATAAATTCAGACGATTTAGACTAAATTTAATAACTCCTCTAAACACACCCGCTCACTTCCCATATTAATCACAAATTGATTTCATGCATTTTTTTCAAGCAATGATGCACCACTATTGATATCGATCGATATCGATATCGTATGTTATTAAGAGAGTGGCATATTCTGTTACAGATGTTATGTTACAGATGTCATGTTACATATGTTATGTTACAGGTACTACGTCACTAACAGCCTGCTGCAACTAATTTTTCGTCATTTAACATTTTAGAGCTTAACATACTTTTCTTTTAACTTGTACTAGCAATTTACTCATTAAATGGTTTACAAAATGCTCGTCGATTCAGCATGCAGTTACTGCATTGCCCCTCACTTAGTTGGTATAATTTTAAAACATTCTCAAATTTTCAAATCTCCCATTAAAATGCATTATAACTATTTTTTGCCAATTTGAATATCGCCGTTGCTTGTTGCCTTTATCCGCTTCCTCTGCACATTCGCTGTTGCTGTTATTCTTAACTGTCTGCTGCAAGCGTTGCTGCTTGATTCATTTTTTCGCTGAAAGCGTTCCACAAAATCAATTGTCGATTTCGAAAATTTCATCTCGATGCATTTCCGAAATTACTATTTAAGGGATTTAACGATTACAAAAATCAAGTAAGAGTGCCGTAGTCGAGTGAGCTCGACTACGATTTACCCTGAACCCACTTGTTAAATATATATTCTAGTTGTATTGGAAAAATTTCCACATATATATATATATATTCCTCTAGTTACCCCAATTCAAACATACAGTGTATTTGAGATTGATCCACTATAAACTCTATATATATATATAATTTTGCTAGTGACGGCATAAGCTTCCCATTGAATATGAGCTGATCTTAATTAATATTAAGTAAATAAATACCCAAATGAATATAACAAAATCGTAACAAAATAAATCTCACTAAATTAATATGACATGGTGAATGAATATTACACAAGTAAAGCCAACCAAATGATTATTAGACCGGGTATGCTGAGTATACCTTGAGAGAGAGAGGGAGACTCAATATCCGTTAGAAATATTCGCATACTCAGCTCCAAATTTTACGAGCACAAAAACACGCATTTCTTTAAGCAAAAAAAGTTTTGAATACAAAAACTCATCTTTCGATCGATTGCTTTTATGGCCACTATATAATGTGCAGCTTGCAGCAAAGGGACGGATATGCACCAAGTCATCATCAAGAAAGCTTAACATCTGAGGGACCACCTTGCAAAGACCGACATTTAAAAATAGCGACTTTCAAGTTTTAACTAAAATGAATTTTTTGTTGCGTGATTTTAGGATTTTAAAACATTCTTGCATATTTGACGGCTGCTAAGAAAACCAAACAGCGTTGAATGGCTCTTTGAGTTAAACGGTTAAGCCATATTGGTGCTGATACTGATATTATACTACCATACTACTATACGGATAGCCCGATATTTTTGGAATGCAGTATAGAATTTTATTCAAATTATTAGAATGGTGTTTCGTATTAGCTATGTTTTAGCCTCTATTTCTCCTGCCCCTGTTCCTGCCAGATCTGTTCCTGTTCCTGGCGTTCCCGTTCCCGTTCGTATTCCTGTTTCTTCGTCGACTGTTCTGCGAGTTACGTCTTCTCTGAGCCCTCTGGCGAGCAGCCCTCTGGCGAGCAGCCCTCTGGCGAGCAGCCCTCTGGCGAGTAGCCCTCTGGCGAGCAGCCCTCTGGCGTCTCCTCATGCGACGCATTTGGCGCCTTAAGCGCCTCACTTGAGCCTGAGCATTGGAGCCGGAACCTGAATCATTTCCCGATCCGCCAGTTGCCGCCGTTGTTGTTTCTCCGCCCGCTGCAGGTGGTCCGCCCGCTGCAGGTGGTCCGGCCCCTGCTGGTGGCGTGGCCCCTGCTGGTGGCGTGGCCCCTGCTGGTGGCGTGGCCCCTGCTGGTGGCTCGGCGCCTGCTGGTGGCTCGGCGCCTGCTGGTGGCTCGGCGCCTGCTGGTGGCTCGGCCCCTGCTGGTGGTTCGGCCCCTGCTGGTGGCTCGGCTGCTTGGCAATCGATGCCTCTAAGAAGGCAAATGGCCAAAAAGGCACAGCCAAGGATCACCGTTTGAATTCTCATCTCGATGCCAATGGTTTGATTGGATTGAATGTCTTACTGTGGTTGCGCCAACACCTTTTATAGCGATTTTCAACTTGCCAATTTTAGTTGTCTTTTTGTTTTAGCATTCAAATTTACGCAGCTGTGCCAACAAACGGGACTTGAAAACAATTTCCTAATTCTTTTAATAGATCGGAAACACAATAATAATAATCAAATAGCATTGACAAATTATGAGGGTATTAGCACTTCATATCGCAACATGCAACTCTGATAAGGAATGGATGAGGCTAAAAGATCGAACTACAATGTAATTTAACACAAAAAGTATGTATATTTTTTATAAACATATTTTCAAGTGTAATTGCGTCAGATGGTTCGTTTATAATGTTGATGTACTTTTGGGCAAATTGTATTTTGGCAAGGGCATTGAATAACCGGCACAGCACAGATGACAGTTTCTCCTATTTCTTATGAAATATTTATTCAGCTGTTCCTAGTGCGGACCAGTTGTGCAAATAAACAAATTCAACAAAGAGCAGGCACGTGTTGTCGTTTTAATACCTTTGTACATATTCGAAGGCTATTGACAGTGTTGGACAAAACTCGTACTATTTTTCTTTTTTCATATTATATTTCATATTGCAACAAGTTTGTAATATAAGTACTCGGATACCATATTAAGTTTATTTTATATTTTCGATAACTCCACCATTTCAAGAATATCGATACAAACCGTTTTCCGATATAATCAGCTGTAAAACTGCATCAAGATCTGATAAAAAACAGTTATATCTTCCTGAAATTTTCTGGCTTCTAGAAACAATATGTAAAAATACGAAAAAATTGTAAATATTAGAAAATTTTTTCGTGTTGTTTAGTAACCTATTTTTAATTAAAATATGTTTCTCCCTGTCTCCAGGACAAGTGTTTTTAATTTTTTATTATTTATTGAAAAATCAATTAATAAAAGGTAGAAAGAAAATTCATATTTGATGCTTTTATACCTTCCGATCAATAAAGTCGGTGAGTTACCCTAAGGGCTATGAGACGAGCTTACTCGAGTACAGCATTATTACTTGTTTAAAATCATAATTTCCATATTAGGATTGATTACCATTTGCTGCACCGTTTGTAGTTTTCAACTGTTTCCATAGCAAACGGAAAAATCGCAAGTTATACCTGTTTTATTATATCTTAAAAAAGTATAGACAACTTTTAAGATTTAACTACAAATCTGTTTTTAGTTGCACAATTCGAGGTGTGCACATTTATCTTAAACTATTGTAGCATATTTTAAGGATGCTAAGCGAACCCAACAGCATTGAATGGCCAATAAGCTTAAACTGTTAAACCACAACAGATACTGATACTTATCTAAGTATGGCCCTACATATAATTCTACATTTCTCAATGAGCTGGGGCAAAATCAATGTAACCAACTGCGAAATACTTTGATACCATACGTAATAAAAGCTGATAACAGGCAGCAAAGATCAGGGTGGATATAGCCAAGAAATACTGTCCAAGTTGCCTTTCAAATTGCGTTAGATATAAGTTAGTAACGTTTCTTCGAAGTTTGGTAACTTTAGCTCTTAAATTACGGGAGCTATAGGCTATTCAAAAATTTTAGGGCGGAAGTGGGCGTGGTCAAAAACACGTTTTGAGTACAATCTTAATAATCTACATTCCAAGTTTGGTAACTGTAGCTCTTAAATTTAGGGATTTTCCGGATTATTGAAGAAGTGTTACTAGCAATATACCTTTCAGATTTGGTGACTCTAGCTTTCAAATTGTGTGAGATATATGGTCTTATCGAGTTACACTGACAGGTGTATAGGTGTATCGGTTTAGGGAGGCGAAGTGGGCGGGGCCATCCAATTTTACCAGTAACATACTTTCAAAATTTGATGACTCTAGCTTACAAATTGTGGAAGATATACGCATTTCAGATTTCTAGGGCCGAAGTTTCTGGCCCGATCTTTGAAGGAGGTCAACAGCAAGTGTGGGTTGCGGAGGTGGGCGTGGCATATGCCAATCTTTGAAGGACATCGCCAACAAGCTACCAACCAAATTTGTGACTGTTGCTTTGAAATTGTGGGAGATATGTTCCTTTATCGATTGGCGAATATCGATTTTATCGATTTCCGAGCCCCCTAGTGGAAGTGGCAATCCAATTTTTACACACCTTCGGTATCAAAGTATAATATTACCATGATGCTTTTTAAAGCCAATATGAAATTTTATTGAAATCATTTAAATGGGGTTTCGCTCCAGCTTTGCTTAACCCTTGTTCCTCCTTCTATTATTCCTATTCCTGTTGCTGCTCCTTCTTTGGCTTATCTGCGCACGTCTTCTTGCAGCACGTTGCCACCTGCGAGCAACACTCTGCCGTCTCCTCATGCGATGCAACCGACGCCTTAAGCTCCTCACCTGAGCATTGGAACCTGATCCCGAATCTGAGCCCAAACCCTAGTCCGTATCAGTGTTCGGCGCCGATGGTGGTTCTGCTCTTGCAGGTGGGTGGCCGGCTGTAGATGATTCTGGCGTTTGACTTGTTTCAGGTGTTTGTGGTGTTCCAGGCGTTTCAGGTGTGCAAGTTGCTTCTGCGGCATTTGCGGGATCTGCAGTGCGCACTGCACTGGGATGGATCTTCGCATGCCGCATTGCTGCTTCTAATGAGGCAAATGGCCAAAAAGGCACAGAAAAGGATCACCGTTTGGATTCTCATCTCGATGCCAATGGTTCGGATTGAATGTCCTACTCTCTCTGCAACAGCACCCTTTATAGCGATTTTGTATGAGCTGCTGTATGTACTTGTGTAATTTTCAAATTTACAACTAGATAAAAATACCGTTCAATTGTTTGGAAAAATCATATCAATTCTTAAAACGACTAAAACTCAATTTGTTTACTTAAATGCTTATCCAGCTCACTTTCGAGGCTATAAACCAAAATCAATACATTTTTTCAGATTGTTGGCCGTTTGAGAACAAATCATCATTTCCGTATTAGAACTGCTTTTGCTGCATTGCTTGTAGTTTTGACCCGTTTCCACAGCTATCCTAAGGCAGCACTAGTGATGTTAAATAAAAAATACTCAAGGCCCTAAAAATTACATCAAACTGTTAAGCCACAACTGATACTGATACTGATACTGATACTGGCACTTCTCTAGTATAGCCCGACACATAATTCTACATTTCACAATGAGCCAAGGAAGAAATAAATCCATAATGATTTTGGAATGCAATATAAAATTTTATTCAAATTATTTCAATGGGGTCTCGCTTTATCTTCGCTTAACCTCTGATTAAACGCCCGTTACTCCTGCGCCTGTTATTCAAGTTGCTACGACGACCACCTCCTCCTCCTCTCCTCCTGTTCATGCTTTGCTGAAGCCTTTGATTACGTCTCATTAAACGACGTTGCCTCTGGCGAAGAAGCCTCTGGCGTCTCCTCATACGACGCATACGGCGTCTCATGCGCCTCAACTGAACATTGGAACCATTTCCCGATCCGCCAGTGTTCGCCGCCGTTGTTGTTTCTCCGCCCGCTGCAGGTGGTCCGCCCGCTGCTGGTGGTTCTCCCGCTGCTGGTGGTTCGGCTGCAGGTGGCTCGGCCCCTGCTGGTGGTTCGGCTGCTGGTGGCTCGGCTGCTGCTGGTGGCTCGGCTGCTGCTGGTGGCTCAGCTGCTGCTGGTGGCTCGGCCGCTACTGGTGGCTCGGCTGCTTGGCAATCGATGCCTCTAAGAAGGCAAATGGCCAAAAAGGCACAGCCAAGGATCACCGTTTGAATTCTCATCTCGATGCCAATGGTTTGATTGGATTGAATGTCTTACTGTGGTTGCGCCAACACCTTTTATAGCGATTTTCAACTTGCCAATTTTAGTTGTCTTTTTGTTTTAGCATTCAAATTTACGCAGCTGTGCCAACAAACGGGACTTGAAAACAATTTTCTAATTCTTTTGATAGATCGGAAACACAATAATAATAATCAAATAGCATTGCCAAATTATGAGGGTATTAGCACTTCATATCGCAACATGCAACTCTGATAAGGAATGGATGAGGCTAAAAGATCGAACTACAATGTAATTTAACACAAAAAGTATGTATATTTTTTATAAACATATTTTCAAGTGTAATTGTGTATATTACATATTTAAAGTGTAATAACTGATCTAAAATGTAGCAAAACAGATTGTTCGTTTATAATGTTGATGTTGTATTTTTGGGCAAATTATATTTTGGCAAGTGCATTGAATAACCGGCACAGCACAGATGATAGTTTCTCCTATTTTTGATGGAATATTTGAACAGCTGTTCGTGAAAATCGAGTGAAAATATTCAAATAAACACATTCAATTCAAATTCATAAATTAAAAACAAGCCTGTGTCTTTTTTGTGTACCTCTGTACATATTTGACGGGTATTGACACTGCTGAGCAAAAATTGTACTTGCGATTCTTCGCTATTGAATTTGTGAATATGAATATTTAATATTATTATTGGGAGTAGCATTGCTAAGGATTCACCAGAATTTTCAGTAGTCTTCCTATTCCCATGGTTTGTTTTTTGCATGTATTATGAATTGGTTTTGGCGGGAATTTTAAATAATGTGTCGTTATTTTGTTACTTTGCCGATTCCAATTCATTTTTATACTTTGATACCGAAGTTATCGATAAAGCCACATATTTCCCACAATTTTAAGGCTACAACCTTGTAACAAAATTTGGTTGGTAGGTTGATGGCGATTCAAAGATTGGCATATGCCACGCCCACCTCCGCAACCCACAGGTCCCTCGCCCCTAAAACTTTCAAATGGCTATATCTTCCGAAGTTTTTGAGTCAAAGCCGACAAATTTGGTGTTTATATTATTGGTAGCCGCCTTTAAAAGCCGACAACAAATTTGTATGGCCACGCCCACACCTCCGCCCATATTCGTCAAAGTCGATATTTCAGAAAGTGTAAATCGATAAGTCCGCGTATCTCCCGCAATTCTAAAAATGGAGTAACCAAACTTGGAGGGTAACTTGCTGTTGACTTCCTTTAAAGATCGGGCCAGAAACTTCGGCCCTAGAAATCTGAAACGCGTATATCTTCCACAATTTGTAAGCTAGAGTCATCAAATTTTGAAAGTATGCTACTGGTAACTTGCCTAAGAAATCGATAATAAAATTGGATGGCCACGCCCACTCCGCCTAACTTAGGTATAACTTAGGTATTCAAGTATTTCGCAGTCGGGTACGCCTGACTGCAACGTTCTCTTTTGTTAATAATAAATATTTTGTAGAATAGTTAATATGTTACAATAAACAATTTTTGAAAAAATATATAAGATCGTTCGTGTCCGGCTTAACATAATAGTGTAATACCAGATGAAACAGGTAGGAAAGATCCTTTTTGCATTTAAGCAACAACAAAAATTGGTTATTTTGTGTTATACAATGATTCGCTTAAAATTGAGTAAAAGCACTATGTATAAATATTCATATTCACAAATTCAATGGTGAAGAATCGCAATTTCAAATTTTGCCCAACAATGTCAACACACATCAGATATGTACAAAGGTATTCAAACAACAACACGGGCCTGTTTTGGATGTAGTTGAATTTGTTTATTTGCACAACTGGTCCGCACTAGGAACAGCTGAATAAATATTTCATAAGAAATAGGAGAAACTGTCATCTGTGCTGTGCCGGTTATTCAATGCCCTTGCCAAAATATTTTTGCCCAAAAGTACATCAACATTATAAACGAACCATCTGCTTTACTACACTTTAGATCAGTTGCATTGACGCAATTACACTTGAAAATATGTTTATAAAAAATATACATACTTTTTGTGTTAAATTACATTGTAGTTCGATCTTTTAACCTCATCCATTCCTTATCAGAGTTGCATGTTGCGATATGAAGTGCTAATACCCTCATAATTTGGCAATGCTATTTGATTATTATTATTGTGTTTCCGATCTATCAAAAGAATTAGAAAATTGTTTTCAAGTCCCGTTTGTTGGCACAGCTGCGTAAATTTGAATGCTAAAACAAAAAGACAACTAAAATTGGCAAGTTGAAAATCGCTATAAAAGGTGTTGGCGCAACCACAGTAAGACATTCAATCCAATCAAACCATTGGCATCGAGATGAGAATTCAAACGGTGATCCTTGGCTGTGCCTTTTTGGCCATTTGCCTTCTTAGAGGCATCGATTGCCAAGCAGCCGAGCCACCAGTAGCGGCCGAGCCACCAGCAGCAGCTGAGCCACCAGCAGCAGCCGAGCCACCAGCAGCAGCCGAGCCACCAGCAGCCGAACCACCAGCAGGGGCCGAGCCACCTGCAGCCGAACCACCAGCAGCGGGAGAACCACCAGCAGCGGGCGGACCACCTGCAGCGGGCGGAGAAACAACAACGGCGGCGAACACTGGCGGATCGGGAAATGGTTCCAATGTTCAGTTGAGGCGCATGAGACGCCGTATGCGTCGTATGAGGAGACGCCAGAGGCTTCTTCGCCAGAGGCAACGTCGTTTAATGAGACGTAATCAAAGGCTTCAGCAAAGCATGAACAGGAGGAGAGGAGGAGGAGGTGGTCGTCGTAGCAACTTGAATAACAGGCGCAGGAGTAACGGCATTTTATTCAGAGGTTAAGCGAAGATAAAGCGAGACCCCATTGAAATAATTTGAATAAAATTTCATATTGCATTCTAAAATGATTATGGATTTATTTCTTCCTTGGCTCATTGTGAAATGTAGAATTATGTGTCGGGCTATACTAGAGAAGTACCAGTATCAGTATCAGTATCAGTATCAGTTGTGGCTTAACAGTTTTATCTTAAGAGCCATTCAGTGCTGTTAGGTTCGCTTAGAAGCCTTTAAATATGTTTGCCAACCAAAAATCGTGCAACGAAAAGTGGGTTTCATTTAAAATTCGAATGTTTGATGTAATTTTTAGGGCCTTGAGTATTTTGTATTTAACATCACTGGTGCTGCTTTACGATAGCAGGCTGCTCAAGCAATGCAGCAATGGTAAGCTGTTGTAATGCTGTTGTAAAACGGTCAACAAGCTGAAAAAGCAGCTCATACAATATCGGCGACCGGCGCCGGAGACTGATACGGGCTCAGGCTTGTGCTCAGGTTCGCGATCGGGATCGGGTTCCAACGGCAGAGTGCTGCTCGCAGGTGGCAACGTGCTGCAAGAAGACGTGCGCAGACGAGCCGAAGAAGGAACAGCAATGAAAACAGGAACAGCAATATGAATAAGAACAATGGAAGGATGCATTTGAAAGGCAAACTTGGACAGTATTTCTTGGCTACACCATGTTCTTGCGAGATTTTTGGGGTTTTCCCTTTTTATGGTTAGTTTATGCCTTTGGAAAAGTAAGTATTGCGTTATATGGATTTTCTTTGAGTGGGATAATATAGTATACATATTTATTTAATGTTTTAGACACAAAAACTGATTAGTTGCTTACAAAAATTTCGAATGGGAAGGGGAAAAACACTCTCACCTGAGGAAATAGCTAAGATCCTGGCTTACAAGGGTACTGGAATGAGCAACCGGCAAATATCAATTAAATTTCGTCGATCGGCATCAGCAATTGATAATGTGTTAAGATTAAAGGAGAAGTAAAACAAAAATCGCTGAAAACCCAACATCAAAAAATTATCCCACAGGCAAAAATCTGCAATCGTAATCGATTGGTTTGGAGGAAAATGAGGTTAAAGCCAGTATTAACGAAGGCACACCACATAGGCAGATTAAATTTTGCAAGGGAACACATGATCACATGCTGAGATACAATTCAATTTCGATGGTCTGATAGATTTTTCCATACTCGAAGGTGTGGCAGTGCTTCACTCATGATCTGGGTTGCATTCAGTCATCGCAACAGAACCTTGATTTGTAAAATTTTAGGCTATACGAGCTCACAGAGTTATATGAACTTGTTGGACAACGTTTTGGTGAACGTTATGGATCATCAAACAGACCCAAATGCCTTAGACCAGCAGGATAACGTTCCAATACATGTGCGACGAGCCTGTCGTCGGTAGTTTCGTGATAAGAATTTTAAGCTTTTAGAATGGCCAGGAAGATCACCCGACCTGAATCTCATAGAGAGCATATGGGGACACCTGTTCCGTTGAGTTTAAGTAGGCAATCGACAGTTTGAGACAGTTGAGCAGCGACGAAGGTCGTCTTTAAGGAATGGTCCAAAATCCCACTATCTGAGTTCTAAATACTTGTTGTCAAATCGATATTTTTTATTTATAAACAAATCTGGAGGCTGAATACATTATTAAGTTGTTATTTTCATCTCATTTTTTCATATTATATTAATTTTATTAGCACTGCTTTTAATCGAATTTCGCACCTTAACCTCACTTTAAACAAAATAAATGAATAAAAATGTTATGTTATTTTACAATCCATTTTAATTTGACGTGAATTTAAAACAGCTAACTTTGGTGGAACAATTAGAAATATTTTATTCTTATTTTAAATTGTATAATGAAAAAATCAAGTGCTTTTAATCAAATTTCGCAGAGTGTATATATAAAACCGATACTGTTGATAGTTAAAAATGGATAAAATATATATATCGCACAGTTAGAGACTGACATTGTTTTTAAATTGGGTTCCCAGCCAAACTGAGGCAGCCAAGTTGACTCTCGGCACGGTTCGAGTGACACCTTAGTCCTTAGGAGGTATGTAAGTGATGCGAGGAGGTTGGGGTTGTGTGTGGCTATGCTTTTAAAGGCGGCAACAACTACCCCTTGTCAATACGATTAAATAAGTATACGAGGAATCTCCCCGGAGGGATGCCGTTCGATATCAGCAACCCGACTGGTGGCCTCAGCTCAGCGCCATCCGAACCATCCCACAAGTTCTTTAGACCATTTTATTGTTTAAATTTTATGAATTATTTTTTATTATTATTTAATGTTTTATTTTTATTGACTCATTATAAAATTCTGATAGAATTTAACCTTATAGCTCAACTAAATGGTAGTCAAGTGTTGAGTAGATTCAGTTACTGGTTCTGATCGACGATTCGCAGCACTGCCTCAACTATTCGTTCCAAACTGTTGGTTTGGCGGTTAGACTAAGAAGAACTTTTATTCAATGTATTCTTCAGTTGGGGTATCGAGCGCAGTATCGATATCCCTGTTATTAACATTAGTAATCGGAATGTTGTATTGATATTTTACATATTTTGAACACAAACCAACAAATGCAGGCGAATAAGTGCAGCTCACGTGCACAGATATTAATCGCTTAATCGAATTAAGTGGTGCGTGTTTTATGATTTTAGTTATTGCTTTTTTTTACAACGCACTACAAGCGAACACAATTTTATTGATTGTTATTTGCATATTGCATCTCACATGGAGATGGGAGACGCATGGGCCGGAAACAACTAGTGTGGGCATCGCTGGTTGCTCAGATTTAGCCACTCTGCTTGCGTCAATTTATCAGTGTCACTTTTAAAGGTTGAACCTGTGCTATTTGCATAACGATCGATTTTAGAAAAAACGTTAAGAGCAACGAATTATTTTCATACATTTCTCGGTTATCGTTGATTTGCATATATGTGCACCACTGTAAGCTTACACGAGTACAGCATTCTTACTTGATTAAAATCATAATTTCCGTATTGGGATTGACTGCCGTTTGCTGTACTGTTTGTATTTTTAAATTGGAAAAATATTCAAGATCGAAAAATTATCGCACATTTTTAAGATTTAACTAACACCCACTTCTCGTTGCATAATTTTAGGTGTGCAAATTTAACTAAAATCATTGTAGCATATTTAGCTAAGGAAGAAATAAATGCGAGGAAGAAATAAATCCATCATGTTTTTGGAATGCAATATAAAATTTTATTTAAATTCTTTCAATGGGGTTCGCTTTACTTTGGCTTAACCCCTGTTCCTCCTCCCCCTATTCCTATTCCTACTCCTGTTCCTGTTTCTGCCCCTGTTCGTGTTCCTTCTTCGCCTCATCTGCGCACGTCTTCTTGCAGCACGTCGCCTCCTGCGAGCAGCCTGCCTCTGCCGTCTCCTCATGCGCCGCAGCTGGCGCCTTAAGCGCCTCACCTGAGCATTGGAACCGGAACCTGAATCGGTTCCAGCGGCTGTTGTTGTTTCTTGTCCTGCAGGTGGTTCGGCAGGTGTTCCTGCTGGTGGTTCGGCAGGTGTTCCTGATGGTGGTTCGGCCGGTGTTCCCGATGGTGGCTCGGCAGGTGTTCCTGCTGGTGGCTCGGCAGGTGTTCCTGCTGGTGGCTCGGCAGGTGTTCCTGCTGGTGGCTCGGCAGGTGTTCCTGCCGGTGGTTCGGCTGGTGTTCCTGCCGGTGGTTCGGCTGGTGGTTCTTGGCAATCGATGCCTTTAAGAAGGCAAATGGCCAAAACGGCACAGAAAAGGATCACCGTTTGGATTCTCATCTCGATGCCAATGGTTTGGATTGAATGTCTTAGTGTCTCTGCAACAGCACCTTTTATAGCGATTTTGTAACAACTGCTGTATGTACTTTTGTAATTTTCAAATTTACACAGCTCTGACAACAAACAGTAGATAAAAATACCGTTCAATTGCTTGGAAAAATCATATCAATTCTTAAAACGACTAAAACTCAATTTGTTTACTTAAATGCTTATCCAGCTCACTTTCGAGGCTATAAACCAAAATCAATACATTTTTTCAGATTGTTGGCCGTTTGAGAACAGCCTTACATTTGTTCAAATCATCATTTCCGTATTAGAACTGCTTTTGCTGCATTGCTTGTAGTTTTGACCTGTTTCCACAGCTATCCTAAGGCAGCACTAGTGATGTTAAATAAAAAATACTCAAGGCCCTAAAAATTACATCAAACTGTTAAGCCACAACTGATACTGATACTGACACTGGTACTTCTCTAAGTATAGCCCGACACATAATTCTACATTTCACAATGAGCCAAGGAAGAAATAAATCCAAAATGATTTTGGAATGCAATATAAAATTGTATTCAAATTATTTCAATGGGGTTCGCTTTATTTTTGCTTAACCCCTGTTCATCCTTCTCCTTTTCCTATTCCCATTTATTTTCCTGTTCCTGGATCTATTCCTGTTCCTGTTCCTGTTTATTCTTTGCCTTCTTCTTATTGCAGCAGCACGTCTCCTCCTGCGAGCAGCCCTCCTCCGCCGTCTCCTCATCCGTTGCATCCTCCGCCTCATGCGAACCAAAGCAGCTTGAGCGCCACTTGTCGTTGAATCCGCACCACTGCTCCGGGCCGTTGTTTACCCTGCTTGTGTACGCGTAGTGGGTTGTGCAGGTGCTGTTGTTGTTGCAGGCTTATCAGGTGCTGGTGTGCAAGTTGCTTCTGCGGCATTTGAAGGGCCATCGCACTCCGTTGGACTGCACTGTGATGGATCTTCGCATGCCGCATTGCTGCTTCTAATGAGGCAAATGTCCAAACAGACACAGAAAAGGATCACTGTTTGGATTCTCATCTCGATGCCAATGGTTCGGATTGAATGTGCTACTGTCTCTGCTGCGTGTATATCGTTTAATTGCTTGGAAAAATCATATCGATCCTTAAAACATAAAAAATCCGACTCTTCTTTTACTCCTGCTCTTAAGGGTTATAAAGCTTCGACTAAATATACCACAAGGCTTTTATACATTTTAATGTCCTTGTATTTGATTTCGAGTTTATCCGACACTCCAATAATATATATATTCTTTATCAGCATCACTAGCCGAATCGATATGCCCATATTCGTCTGGCAGTCTGTCCGTGTGTATGGTTAGAATAATATATTATATAGTTGACAACAAAAGATTTGTTCTCGTATTAAAAAACACTCACAAGATATGCGTGTTATTGGGCTTCTCATATTTTGAAAAAATAAATATGTAAATAAATAAAGCAGCATCATCGAACCGCAGTAGCTTACAGCTGCCACTGGAGCAATCGGTCGAATGTGGAATATTCAGTAAGCAGCCAAACTAGAAACAGATATCACAAGAAAAATATTTGTCTTAAGCGAAACCTTTTTTTTTTTGTTAAATATTTGTTTAAAATGAATATGGTTTTTCATGAAACGAAAAACTATTATTGGAACTCCAAACAAAAATTGAAATGTAAGCAGATTAATTCCGGTATGCAACGGCCTCAGATAACCGTTCGTTCCAGTTTTTAATTCATGATGTATGTCTTGAAATTGCTCGCTTTCAACTGTAAAGCAACGAATGGCCTTAGAAAACACTTAAGTCTTAACTTCAGCAAATAGATCTTAGAGAGCAAAATGTATGTTCCAATATTGTAGCATATTTTTTGGCTGCTAAGCAAACCCAACATTAAATGGCTCTTAAACTTAAGAGCAAATACATTAATATATTAATATACACATGTGTATAAATATATATTAAGTGCGCAAAACTATCATATATTCTCATATATATCCCACACAATTCGAAAGTCACCAAATTGAAGGGTTATATTTTTTTTGTTTATTTAATAATTATTTAAGGATCACCAGTTGCCGATATATATGGGTTTTTTGCCACCTGTTATCAACTGGTAACAGAGTATTTTGTAGTCGGTTATACTCGACAGCAATGCTTTTACTGTTCGTATTAAATGAATCTATTATTATTTATATAATAGATTAAGATTAATGATATTGATAAAACGTAGTCCAGTGTAAAATATCTTACATCGGAATAAAAGCTTTCGAAATCGCCCAGTTTCGCCCGCCTCATTGCCGTGGATAATTTGGGATCTAAGCGCATATATCATAATATTTATTGTTAAAATAATCAGTGAAAGCTTATTTTTTAGTTTAAAAAAAGTTATTAATATCGTAACATTTTCCAATTATATTACTTTGAATATATTGAAACAAATTAAAAATTAAAGTTGTGCTTTATAATTTTAATTTCAATTAATGTTCCCGATTATTGTAAATGGAGTCTAGTCCGTTTTGACTTATAATTTATATTGGGCAAACAAATAAGACTTATCCACTCGACTGTTGAATGCTGATCAAGACGAGATATCTCTAAAAATCGAGGTGTGCTCAAGTCTTATTGAGAAGTCTCTTTAGCTCAAACGAAATTCAAATTGAACGATTTACTAAGTAATTAAACTTACTTACTAAATATAAAGCCAATAAATTTTAATTTAATTTCAAATCAAATTGTTTACTTTGGGTTTTTATTTAATTTCTAATAAAAGTATCTGCTTTGGGTTCCATCTATAGACAATTTTTAGAGTGAATATTTTTATTATATTTTTTGACTCGCAAATGTCAAGTTATTTATCTTGAAATTTGTTAAGCGATTGTTTAATTATGAAATAAAAATGTGTCTTTGAATGAATGTTTGACGTAGTTTGACAGCTCAAATGACGTCAGTCTAAAAGCAAGTATTTGTTTTCTCACAGCTGTATAACTATGATTATTAAAACAATAGGAAAAAAGGAGAAAACAGCACCTGGTTCAGCACCTGGTTCAAAAATTCTCTATAAAATGTGCAGACCCAGCCACAGTAAGACATTCAATCCAAATCATTGGCATCAATATGAGAATCCAAACGATGATCCTTGGCTGTGCCTTTTTGGCGATTTGCATTATTGGAAGTACTAATGCGGCATGCGATATAGCCCAGTGTACTCCAGAGGAGTGCGAAGATCCGGCCAATGCTGCAGAAGAAAGTTGCGCAGTAATCCCTGATGACGACACAACCATCCCTGATGACAACACAGCCAACCCTGATGACAGCACAGCCAACCCTGATGACAGCACAGCCAACCCTGATGACAACACAGCCAACCCTGATGACAACACAGCCAACCCTGATGACAACACACCCAAACCTGATGACAACACAACCAAACCAAGCAACCCATCAGGAGAAGGCCAAGCAACAACGCCGGCGAACAACGGCGGATCGGGCAATGGTTCAGGTTCGGGTTCCGGATCGGGTTCTAATCCTCAGGTGCAACGCTTAAGGCGCCGATTGCGTCGTATGAGGAGACGCCAGAGGACGCTTCGTAGGAGGACGCGTGTTGCCACAAGACGTAACCAAAGGCTGCGTCAAACAATTAACAGGAACAGGAACCTGAGGAGAAGTCCTGCTAATGGGAACAGGAACACGAGCATGAACAGAAGAAGGCCTGCTAATAGGAACACACGAAGGAGAGGTTAAGCAAAGATAAAGCGAATCCCCATTCAATTGATGTTACATTGTTATGTACGTCGAGATGTATGTGGTTCAAAAGTTAAATGAGCAGCCGATAAATATACTACAATATTTTGAAATTACGTTTTTCTCCTTAAACCCGGCCTAAACACTCTGGCAGTGCTGCCATATATTTTTGTTATTTTTTAAGCCCATTTGCAATACATTTCGCTCATGGGACATAAAAACCAAAATTAATTAATCATCTTAATTAATTTTCTCGCCTTTACGACGTCGATAAGCACACTCTTTTCTTAAAGATTTAAATTATTTTCCATTCATTGTTTACCATTTGCATTTCGATGCTCTTGCGGCTGTCGATTTTAGTTTTGCGGTCTCTAAACTCACCGACAAGGTTCTGCAGCGAAATATTTCGAGACGGTTTTTTTTTATATGGAGGTTTTTATTATTATGGCCACGCCCACAACTACGCCCATAATCGGCAATGCCGATATTTCGGAAAGTGTAAGTCAATAAGTCCGCATATCTCCCACAATTTTGAAGCCAGAGGGACCGAACCTGGACTTGCTGGACCTGGACTTGCTGGTAATCTCCTCCAAGGATCGGCATATACATTTTCAGACCACGCCCACACCCACGCCCGTCGCCCCCAGGAGCTTCGACTCTATACATCTTGAATGCGCATATCTTCCACAATTTGAAACCTAAAGTATGCTACTGGTAACTCCCCTAACATCATTTTTTCGTAAGAAATTGGGCCTAAGTTCTTTAACATTGTTCAGATGGCTCTTAGGCAATTCTCTAGACTCAAACATATCAATTGCAAGTGGACACTCTAGAAGAGAACGTATGAGGCACAAGGAAGCACCGATAAGTCATCCATTATAATAATAAAATAAACTAAATAATAATATTCACAAATCAGGCAAATGAAAAGTGCCAGTTATGTAAGCCTGTGTGTGTGTGCGTGTGTGTGTGTGTGTGTGTGTGTGTGTGTGTGTGTATGAGTGTGCAGACTGAGACGTCAAAGAGGAGTTGCAAACCGTAATATTAAAAAATGACGAGGATTTAAGTGCATAAGCGAGACGACGAGTGCAGAGGCTGTCTCACTTCACGCTAGAGCGCAAAGTTAGAGTGTGACCGTGTTGTCTGAATTCTGTGGCAAGCAGTGCAAAACAGTCTGTGACTCAGTTTGACAGCAAGCAGTGCGATAGAGCATCGATCGAGTTGGCACCCCGGTAAAAAGAAATATAGCTTTTAAGGTACATATGTATATCGGCAGCAGTTTCATTTGGCATGTACAACGGTAAACTTGATCAAGTTTTGATCACATACCTAATTTACTTGAATTACTGACCTAGTTGTGATGCGTAATTAAAAGATGCAATTTGTTAAGATTTCAACACAGTCAGATCTAGATCTACCTACAGCTGTTAGAAAATGCGGACTGCAAATCATACTATTTGCTCACTTTGGTATTCGGGATGATGAGAATGACTCGGATGAGTTTGAGGTACAGTTGCTACAGCTTTAAATTGTCCCAGGGACGCAACCCCCCAAAAATAGGTCTTGGTTCATATTGAAAGAGATCGAGGGCTAATTTCTAATTTTTCGGGAACGAATAATCCTGATGTTGAGCAGTGGGTGCAGAGCTAGAACAGTGTGCACTTGCAGTACAGTGGAACAAATTGCAACTTTTTGTCTAAGAATGAAATATAAGAGAGTAAGACTCGTTGAAAGGTATCAAGTTTCATCTTGGCGCCGTTGTACAATTTGTATCGCTTCCAGCGGCCATTGTTGCTTCTTTTGTATTGCTTCCAGGGGTCGTTATTGTCCCAGTGGTGATTGCATTACGTAATGCATTCTGATTCTCCTTCGCAATCCGCATTATCACAATCGACTGGATTTGGGCATTGCGCATTGCTGCTTCCAATAAGACAAGTGGCCAACAAAATACAGCCAAGGATCACCGTTTGGACTCTCATCGCAACGCCAATGGTTTGGATTGAACGTCTCACTGTCTCTGCGGCTGCACCTTTTATAGCGAAATTATTGGAAAGGCTGCTGCTACTCTTGCTGTTTTCTACTTTTTTTGAATAATATTATATAATTGATCGAATCTATACAGCTGTGGCAACAAGTAATAACAAAACGAACGCTTAAAGGTTTGTTTCGGGACGATTTGACTCCAATAATAGCCTAATTCGCAAACAGACCGTTTTTATCATTTGACTAAAAATTGAGACACTACATTAAGTTCAGTACATACATTTGTTGGTCTAGATTGACTTAAGGTAGATGTTTCTGCTTCAATGCATATGCTCCAATCACAAAGACCACTAATTAAAAATTGTCTTTTCCAAAATTATGGTAATATTTATAATAATTGGTTTCTATAATTTATTTATAATTCATCTATGATTAGTTTTAAATGACTTCGACTCAGGTCTGGCGAAGCACGCACATTAAAAATAAGATTTCTCTACTTTTTCGATTAAATGTTTAAACAGCTGATCTCAAAAATATACAGGAACGACTGCCAATGACAGTTTAAAGGCGCAATTTGAGATTTCACTATGCAAAACCTTCATTCAGATGCAAATTTTATATTTCATATTTGAACAATTACTTAACAAAATTTAACATACAACAAAATGACATTTCCGAGTCAGCAGCAAAACCAAACATTCCTCTAAATATTGCCAGTAGATGAAACGCAAAACAGATGCTTAGAAATTGGTATGAAATTGCTGCCATCTGTTTACTGTTCGCTTTCCAACGAACGAGGTCTTAAGTGCGTTGCTTTTAGAACAATGGATTTAAAGACACGTGCGTATTGAGTTAACAAAGTCAATATTTAACCTTTGATTGAGGTATGAGGGGGCTTGAGTTCTTTAACATGTTTTTCGTGGTTAATCTCACGCAATTGCCTTGACTCAAGCAAGTGTCGCATGCAATGTTAAATGTTAACCTGAATACTCTAGAAATGGGTAAACGGACTAGTTTTTAATTCATGATGTATGTCTTGAAATTGCTCGCTTTCAACTGTAAAGCAACGAGCATTTAAGTGTTAACTTCAGCAAATAGATCTTAGAGAGCAAAAATGTATGTTCCAATTTTGTAGCATATTTTTTGGCTGCTAAGCAAACCCAACATTAAATGGCTCTTAAACTTAATGCTGGTTTACACACGCTGCCAGTGCTGTCAAATATTTCTGATAATGAGTTTTCTTCTCAAAATGAGTTGGCCATTTAGCAAAAATTACAACTATTAATTTTAATAAGCATAACTAATTTTAATATTTCTTCACATTCAAGTTAAATTCTGAAATCTTGACTAAAGAAGACCATAATATGCTAAGAGCCAATACATTAATATATTAATATACACATGTGTATAAATATATATTAAGTGCGCAAAACTATCATATATTCTCATATATATCCCACACAATTCGAAAGTCACCAAATTGAAGGGTTATATTTTTTTTGTTTATTTAATAATTATTTAAGGATCACCAGTTGCCGATATATATGGGTTTTTTGCCACCTGTTATCAACTGGTAACAGAGTATTTTGTAGTCGGTTATACTCGACAGCAATGCTTTTACTGTTCGTATTAAATGAATCTATTATTATTTATATAATAGATTAAGATTAATGATATTGATAAAACGTAGTCCAGTGTAAAATATCTTACATCGGAATAAAAGCTTTCGAAATCGCCCAGTTTCGCCCGCCTCATTGCCGTGGATAATTTGGGATCTAAGCGCATATATCATAATATTTATTGTTAAAATAATCAGTGAAAGCTTATTTTTTAGTTTAAAAAAAGTTATTAATATCGTAACATTTTCCAATTATATTACTTTGAATATATTGAAACAAATTAAAAATTAAAGTTGTGCTTTATAATTTTAATTTCAATTAATGTTCCCGATTATTGTAAATGGAGTCTAGTCCGTTTTGACTTATAATTTATATTGGGCAAACAAATAAGACTTATCCACTCGACTGTTGAATGCTGATCAAGACGAGATATCTCTAAAAATCGAGGTGTGCTCAAGTCTTATTGAGAAGTCTCTTTAGCTCAAACGAAATTCAAATTGAACGATTTACTAAGTAATTAAACTTACTTACTAAATATAAAGCCAATAAATTTTAATTTAATTTCAAATCAAATTGTTTACTTTGGGTTTTTATTTAATTTCTAATAAAAGTATCTGCTTTGGGTTCCATCTATAGACAATTTTTAGAGTGAATATTTTTATTATATTTTTTGACTCGCAAATGTCAAGTTATTTATCTTGAAATTTGTTAAGCGATTGTTTAATTATGAAATAAAAATGTGTCTTTGAATGAATGTTTGACGTAGTTTGACAGCTCAAATGACGTCAGTCTAAAAGCAAGTATTTGTTTTCTCACAGCTGTATAACTATGATTATTAAAACAATAGGAAAAAAGGAGAAAACAGCACCTGGTTCAGCACCTGGTTCAAAAATTCTCTATAAAATGTGCAGACCCAGCCACAGTAAGACATTCAATCCAAATCATTGGCATCAATATGAGAATCCAAACGATGATCCTTGGCTGTGCCTTTTTGGCGATTTGCATTATTGGAAGTACTAATGCGGCATGCGATATAGCCCAGTGTACTCCAGAGGAGTGCGAAGATCCGGCCAATGCTGCAGAAGAAAGTTGCGCAGTAATCCCTGATGACGACACAACCATCCCTGATGACAACACAGCCAACCCTGATGACAGCACAGCCAACCCTGATGACAGCACAGCCAACCCTGATGACAACACAGCCAACCCTGATGACAACACAGCCAACCCTGATGACAACACACCCAAACCTGATGACAACACAACCAAACCAAGCAACCCATCAGGAGAAGGCCAAGCAACAACGCCGGCGAACAACGGCGGATCGGGCAATGGTTCAGGTTCGGGTTCCGGATCGGGTTCTAATCCTCAGGTGCAACGCTTAAGGCGCCGATTGCGTCGTATGAGGAGACGCCAGAGGACGCTTCGTAGGAGGACGCGTGTTGCCACAAGACGTAACCAAAGGCTGCGTCAAACAATTAACAGGAACAGGAACCTGAGGAGAAGTCCTGCTAATGGGAACAGGAACACGAGCATGAACAGAAGAAGGCCTGCTAATAGGAACACACGAAGGAGAGGTTAAGCAAAGATAAAGCGAATCCCCATTCAATTGATGTTACATTGTTATGTACGTCGAGATGTATGTGGTTCAAAAGTTAAATGAGCAGCCGATAAATATACTACAATATTTTGAAATTACGTTTTTCTCCTTAAACCCGGCCTAAACACTCTGGCAGTGCTGCCATATATTTTTGTTATTTTTTAAGCCCATTTGCAATACATTTCGCTCATGGGACATAAAAACCAAAATTAATTAATCATCTTAATTAATTTTCTCGCCTTTACGACGTCGATAAGCACACTCTTTTCTTAAAGATTTAAATTATTTTCCATTCATTGTTTACCATTTGCATTTCGATGCTCTTGCGGCTGTCGATTTTAGTTTTGCGGTCTCTAAACTCACCGACAAGGTTCTGCAGCGAAATATTTCGAGACGGTTTTTTTTTATATGGAGGTTTTTATTATTATGGCCACGCCCACAACTACGCCCATAATCGGCAATGCCGATATTTCGGAAAGTGTAAGTCAATAAGTCCGCATATCTCCCACAATTTTGAAGCCAGAGGGACCGAACCTGGACTTGCTGGACCTGGACTTGCTGGTAATCTCCTCCAAGGATCGGCATATACATTTTCAGACCACGCCCACACCCACGCCCGTCGCCCCCAGGAGCTTCGACTCTATACATCTTGAATGCGCATATCTTCCACAATTTGAAACCTAAAGTATGCTACTGGTAACTCCCCTAACATCATTTTTTCGTAAGAAATTGGGCCTAAGTTCTTTAACATTGTTCAGATGGCTCTTAGGCAATTCTCTAGACTCAAACATATCAATTGCAAGTGGACACTCTAGAAGAGAACGTATGAGGCACAAGGAAGCACCGATAAGTCATCCATTATAATAATAAAATAAACTAAATAATAATATTCACAAATCAGGCAAATGAAAAGTGCCAGTTATGTAAGCCTGTGTGTGTGTGCGTGTGTGTGTGTGTGTGTGTGTGTGTGTGTGTGTGTATGAGTGTGCAGACTGAGACGTCAAAGAGGAGTTGCAAACCGTAATATTAAAAAATGACGAGGATTTAAGTGCATAAGCGAGACGACGAGTGCAGAGGCTGTCTCACTTCACGCTAGAGCGCAAAGTTAGAGTGTGACCGTGTTGTCTGAATTCTGTGGCAAGCAGTGCAAAACAGTCTGTGACTCAGTTTGACAGCAAGCAGTGCGATAGAGCATCGATCGAGTTGGCACCCCGGTAAAAAGAAATATAGCTTTTAAGGTACATATGTATATCGGCAGCAGTTTCATTTGGCATGTACAACGGTAAACTTGATCAAGTTTTGATCACATACCTAATTTACTTGAATTACTGACCTAGTTGTGATGCGTAATTAAAAGATGCAATTTGTTAAGATTTCAACACAGTCAGATCTAGATCTACCTACAGCTGTTAGAAAATGCGGACTGCAAATCATACTATTTGCTCACTTTGGTATTCGGGATGATGAGAATGACTCGGATGAGTTTGAGGTACAGTTGCTACAGCTTTAAATTGTCCCAGGGACGCAACCCCCCAAAAATAGGTCTTGGTTCATATTGAAAGAGATCGAGGGCTAATTTCTAATTTTTCGGGAACGAATAATCCTGATGTTGAGCAGTGGGTGCAGAGCTAGAACAGTGTGCACTTGCAGTACAGTGGAACAAATTGCAACTTTTTGTCTAAGAATGAAATATAAGAGAGTAAGACTCGTTGAAAGGTATCAAGTTTCATCTTGGCGCCGTTGTACAATTTGTATCGCTTCCAGCGGCCATTGTTGCTTCTTTTGTATTGCTTCCAGGGGTCGTTATTGTCCCAGTGGTGATTGCATTACGTAATGCATTCTGATTCTCCTTCGCAATCCGCATTATCACAATCGACTGGATTTGGGCATTGCGCATTGCTGCTTCCAATAAGACAAGTGGCCAACAAAATACAGCCAAGGATCACCGTTTGGACTCTCATCGCAACGCCAATGGTTTGGATTGAACGTCTCACTGTCTCTGCGGCTGCACCTTTTATAGCGAAATTATTGGAAAGGCTGCTGCTACTCTTGCTGTTTTCTACTTTTTTTGAATAATATTATATAAATGATCTATGATTAGTTTTAAATGACTTCGACTCAGGTCTGGCGAAGCACGCACATTAAAAATAAGATTTCTCTACTTTTTCGATTAAATGTTTAAACAGCTGATCTCAAAAATATACAGGAACGACTGCCAATGACAGTTTAAAGGCGCAATTTGAGATTTCACTATGCAAAACCTTCATTCAGATGCAAATTTTATATTTCATATTTGAACAATTACTTAACAAAATTTAACATACAACAAAATGACATTTCCGAGTCAGCAGCAAAACCAAACATTCCTCTAAATATTGCCAGTAGATGAAACGCAAAACAGATGCTTAGAAATTGGTATGAAATTGCTGCCATCTGTTTACTGTTCGCTTTCCAACGAACGAGGTCTTAAGTGCGTTGCTTTTAGAACAATGGATTTAAAGACACGTGCGTATTGAGTTAACAAAGTCAATATTTAACCTTTGATTGAGGTATGAGGGGGCTTGAGTTCTTTAACATGTTTTTCGTGGTTAATCTCACGCAATTGCCTTGACTCAAGCAAGTGTCGCATGCAATGTTAAATGTTAACCTGAATACTCTAGAAATGGGTAAACGGACTATAAGGTTCGATATAGTCACATCCGTCTGTCCGTCTGTGTGAGCACGCGAATCGCATCAGATCAGACCCAATTTAAAGTCTAAAACATTTTCTCATATTGAACTCATTAGTATCAGCAGCCGCAAGTATTTGGATTTATGTGCTTCCAAGCATGCTTACATTTGAGTGCGACTTTTTAACGGGTATATTTGGCAATGTCAAAGTCGAACTCACTTGACTACAGTTGATACTTAAATACTTAAGGGAACGAGATAAGCGTATTTGTTTTACCTGGGAACTACTCGGAACCGGATCTGATCTAGTCTGCTTGTACTTGTCCCGAATACACTAGAGTCCTTCGGTCATAACCAAACGCTTACAGCGCTCGAAGATTCAGCAGTTACTGTTAATCTGTTTAAAACAATCTGCTGCATATCCCAAACTTACCTGTGCTGCCTTGCCAATTTGTTTAAGTGCATGTTGCATAATGCAAGCAGCTGTTGTTGTTGATGCTGATGTTGACGTTGTCTTATTGACTGGCTTAAATGGAGCTCTCGGCCACCATTTTATCAGAGTTGCAACGTGTGGATGCTTTTCATTTGCAGTCGAGCAATAACCCATTAAAAGTCGCTTGGCTTTGTGTTTTGTGCTGCATTTTTTTCATTTGCTTTTATCAACAGCAAAAGCTTTTAAAGGTTTTTCGAGTATTTTGTTTTGTATTTGTTTATTGTTTATTTGTTTTTTTTTTGCCTGCCATGGTTCAAAAGTTCAGAGCTACTCGTTTCGGTTTGGTTATTTGAAAGGGTACTTTAAAGTGGAAAAGGTAGAGATACGAAATTTTGTTAGCCATTTCCACACTTCTCTATTTCTCTCTGTTTCACTTTATCCCTCCTCTCTCCGTCTCTTTTGTTTTTTGTTCTACCAACTATGCATTAACTACTATTAATTATCCTACAATATTGTTGCTGCTATGTAAGAGGTTTTACTTATCTACAGGCGATAGTTAAAAATATTTAAATTACTTCGATATCCTTGTTGAAAAACAATTGAGTAATAATAATATTGTCAGAGTATTTAGTGGTTCTGTTTCTTCTGTTACTTGTTTTATTTTTATTTGTTGCTTTAAATTAATTTACCATATTAATCTTATTATGCTGCTTAATATTGCAAACGTTAAGAAAATGAAATTGCTATGCTAAAATTATAAGCAGAATACAAATAAAACAAGCCTGGCAATGGCTTTGAATTTGCTTTAAATGTTGATTTAAATGTTGAATTGAATTTCAATATGAAAACAAAGAAAAACCTTAAACATGTACAATCTATGTATTTTTAAAAATAGCTATCGATATTTTGTGCACGACACAAAACTTTGTTTGTGTACGGTAGAAAATAAAAACAATTACAAGGCCAAAGGGCAATAACAATAACAACTACAACAGCTAAAAACAATAACAAATTGCCTTCATTTGGCGGAATTGTGCCACAACATGGTTATTGGTGAAGGGGCAAGGAGAGACAGAGAGTGGGTCAGCTAGTGAGAGTGAGAGAGAGAGGGAGATAGAGATAGGCAGAGGCAGTGATAAAGGCTAAAACGAAGCTCAAGTCCTGCTCGTGAATATTTGCGCAGCACGCAATCCATAGATACACATATATATACAAATATATAATATATATATACATATATATCCGGGCCGTGGCTGCCTCGTTATAATTGGACCCACGCACGCAGCCTGAAGGCATATTGTATTCAATTATCACACTCAGAAAAAAACGCCCTGCCATTTTGAAAGGCGCACTGAAAACTACCATGTTTTTCTGGTTTTTAGAAATACTGGCAAAATATACGAAAACATTTTTCTTAAAATTTGAAAGGCTTTCTCTAAATCGTCAATCGCGAAAAATATGGTGTTTTTTATAATTTATAGAAACAATTACTATTGAAAAGAACTTCATTTCTAATAAGTAAAATGCGTCCATGATTCTTAATAAATAATCCTTTCAGAAAATATTAATGAAATTTGCTCTGTTGAGTTTAGCTTTAAACGAATCGAATTTCCAAAAAATCGTTTTTTTTTCAGTTTAGGTCTTATGAATTTTATAAACTATTTAAAATATGTTTATATATGTAAAATCAAAAAATACTAATATTTAATTATAAATATAAAAATACAAGAACTGTAATATATGAATTCTCTAGGTTTATATACTCAAACCAAAACAAAATCCCAAAAATTAAAAATAATAAGAAAAGAAAATTCCTGATTTTTACAAAGGCACTTTGAGAATAATAAGTTACACTTGGCGAATTTCTAAAATTCAGGGTGATTGTGTTTTATTTTTTTTTTTTTTTGAGTGCATTTTGGACGAGGCAGTTGCTTAAAGCAGACTGCTAATGGTCACCTTTGAACGGGGCGGACTCAGTTTTATTTGGAATTGGAGCGCAGGCCACATGACAAGTCGCATGGGTTAAATTGTGGTGGTCAGTGGAATCGGAATTGTGCCGGGAAAAACACGTATGCGTATGCAACAATATATAGATTAATACAATTATTAATAATGTATGTGTGTGAGTGTATTTTTGTTTTATTTTATTTTTTTTATTTATTTGGAGACGCCTCTAATAACGGCAGCTTATCATTCTATTAATATCAACGCTGACTGGCAGAGCAATTACAGCAGTTAATTAAATGCGGCCATCGCAGAATTCAATTATTTCCTAAGGGCTTGCACTGGCTCGTCCTGTATACAATTTAAGCCGTTTTCAGTTACTTTTATTGGTATTGGTATTTTTCAGAAGTCACCGCGCCGACTGTCCAATTCATCGGTGCAGGCACTGCCAGAGGGTCGACGGCATTTAATGGATTTGGATGAGGGTGATCTGTTCATGGAGCTGATACGGGATGTGGCCAATGAGCTGGACATCGATGTGCTCTGCCACAAGATATTGGTCAACGTTGGCCTGCTAACCCATGCGGATCGCGGTTCCCTCTTCCTTGCCAAGGGCACGCCCAACAACAGGTATCTGGTGGCCAAACTGTTTGACGTCACACAAAAGACAGGTGAGCAATTGAAAAGCGCAGTCCTCTTTTTCCTTTCTGAATTTCGATTTCGATTTACATTTATTGTTCAAATGTTGGCGGGCAACAAAGAGAAATATGGCAAAACTGACAGCATTGGCATTCTAGTTTAAATAACACAAAAAAGGAATCAAATCCAATCAACTAACAATTGAATGCTAAATTGAATGTTAAAATGAATGACTGCATCTCAGCAAAAGTCACTTTTAAGCTATCTTTTCATTTGTCTGCGGCTAGCAATATTTGCTTTTAATCAAGAATATATTTCAAATGGATTTTTTTATTAGCGACTCTTTTGAAATCAGTTAGTAAACAATAAATTCAGATAATAGACATTGTCACTCTTTCATTACTACACTTTCGATTTTCTTGAGTTTAATTAATATTTGAGAGTCACAGTAAATCATATACAAGAACTATCTTTTCATTTGACTATGTCTAGAAATAGTGGCTCTTACTCGTCTCTAAGTCAATAATGCATATTAAAATACCGAATGTTAGGTTTTTTTTAAATAAATTACCAAGTAATAAATTCACAACAGTTTCAATCTCTCCATATCTCCATATCATACTTGATAGTGTTGTTGAATTTATAAGAAACTTACCTAAGATGCTTGAGTTGAAATAATTTTTCAAAACATATGAGACCATGCACAATTACTATTTGTATCTGAATGTTAGGAATAAATAACTAACTAATTAATTCACAGAAAAGACTATTCCAACCTGTTGAAATATTTTCGAATATCGCGCATAATAAAGAAAAGCCTTGATTTGAAACTGCGTTTGACTCTTCATTATTCCACGATATTTCACATACAACCAACACATACACAACATTTTTAAAAACTCACCTATTTATTATAAACTCAGAACGACAGTGAACTAAACACAATTGTGAGTATGTATATACAAAATAATATATTTTAACATTTAGCCACATTTACATATTAGGGGCAGATGCCAATGAAATTCTCGACTCGTTAACCCACACAAATTGACACTCATTCAAAATGAATTTTGAATTAAAAGTTTATTGTAACGTTTAGCTAAATTTAGATATTCCCACTTATTGGATTAAGCGATTAAAAACTTTGAAAGATATATTTAAAAAAATAAGAAATGAGCTACGAATTTTTGTAATTATTTTTTTTTTTTTGTGATTGTCAATTTTATTTGATAGCAAATATGCGTTAGGCGCAAGTGCCAATAAAATTCTCGACTCCTTAACCCACACAAATTGGCGCTCATTAGCGGCTCGGGCAACCACTTGGTACATTTTGGCCCACGGATCGGGGAACGCATTAGCAAATTAAGCTGAAACGGAAGCGGGCATTAAAAGTTTTTTGGCCATAAAACTCAAAAGGTTGCTATCGAATGAAAAATAGATGCTGGCTAACGCGTGTTCAGGCAGGCACACACACACAGATATATATATATATATATATATATATTTATATATAAATATATATTATATATAATGAATCTCAGTGTGTGTGTTTCGTGCGTTAAATCCGCCTCTTCCGCTACATAATTCAGTTGGCAAAATGTTCTTCTTCTTGTTGTTGGTGGGTAAAGACAGAACCAAAGTAAAGATTAGAGCCTAGAGCATAAGCAAGGTTTACTTGCTACGCACACACGCACACACGCACACACACCCAAACACACACACATGCAGATTCAATTACACACATACACACATGAATTGGCGATGCAAATTCATCGACTCCATTTGACTTTTAGCCTCGACTTTCAACTGGTATTTATTTTGTATTTTTTCTGGCTTTCTGGGTATCTTATGCGTGGCAGACTGTCAATAAATTAAATATTTATTAAATGATTTATGCGGCCTCTTTGCAGCACTCAAGGATGCGGTGACTCGTGCACGAGCCGAGGAGATAATCATACCGTTTGGCATTGGCATCGCCGGCATGGTTGCCCAGACAAAGGAGATGATTAACATCAAGGAGGCGTACCAGGATGTGCGCTTCAATTGTGAAATCGATCAGAAGACGGGCTACAAAACGAACGCCATACTCTGCATGCCCATTTGCAATTACGAGGGCGACATCATTGGCGTCGCACAAATCATCAATAAGACAAATGGTAAATCGGAAACCACACTAACAAAACGACTCAAAGCAAGAGAGAACGTTGGAGTCGGGCGTAATCGACTACGAAATACTTTGATACCATAAGTTAGTCCAGCAGATATTATGTAGCAAAGAAAATGTTGAGGGTAGCCAAGAAATACTGTCCAAGTTTTCCTTCGAAGTTTGGTCACCATAGCTATATGAGTTTTTGAAAATGTTGGGGGAGGGAGTGGTCGTGGGCGAAAAAATTGTAAGAGAAGGTTCCCAGTAACTTGGTACTTTAGCACTTAATTTAAGGGAGATATAGGCTTTTTTTTTGGGGGCGGGAGTGGGTGTGGGGTACGATCTTAGTAATCTACATTCCAAGTTTGGTTACTGTAGCTCTTAAATTACGGGAGATTTGGGCTTATATCGTCTTTAGGGGCGGGAGTGGGCGCGGTCCAAAATATTGGAAGGGTGCTACTAGCAATATACCTTTAAGATTTGGTGACTCCAGCTTTCAAATTGTGTGAGATATATGGCCTTATCGATTTACACTAACAGGTGTATAGGTGTATCGGGCGTGGGCGTGGCCATCCAATTTCTTATCGATCTCTTAGGGGAGTTACCAGTAGCATACTTTTACGCTTTGGTGACTCTAGCCACTTAAAAGTTTTAGGGGCGAGGGGCCTGTGGGTTGCGGAGGTGGGCGTGGCATATGCCAATCTTTGAAGGACATCGCCAACAAGCTACCAACCAAATTTTTAGACTTCAGCACTAAAATTGTGGGAGATATGTTCCTTTATCGATTGGCGAATATCGATTTTATCGATTTCTGAGCCCCCTAGTGGAAGTGGCAATCCAATTTTTCAACTTTGTCTGAAGCGGGCACAGACCAGTGTATGTTCCAAGTTCCAAGTCCCTATATCTAAGGGTGTCGAAAAAAGTTGTGTTCATACAGACGGACAGACAGACACACAGACACTGCACAAAACCAATATACTATGACAGCTTCGGTATCAAAGTATATAAATAATCTTAATTCGAAATGAACTCACTTGTGTATGTTATTTGGATTAGGTTGCATGGAGTTCGATGAGCACGATGTGGAAATCTTTCGCAGATATTTGACATTCTGTGGCATTGGCATACAGAATGCCCAGCTCTTTGAAATGTCCGTCCAGGAATATAGGCGCAATCAAATCCTTCTGAATCTGGCGCGCAGCATTTTCGAGGAGCAAAACAATCTCGAGTGTCTCGTCACCAAAATCATGACAGAGGCACGCGAGCTGCTCAAATGTGAACGCTGCTCGGTGTTCCTTGTGGATCTCGACTGCTGTGAGGAGGTGAGTTAAAATTTTCAAATTTGATTGTCTACACTCAGAAAAAAGTGACGAACAGAACTTTAGAACAAGACTCCTACTTTTTGTGTCAAGCGTGGCTTACCTTAATATTCACAAAGTAAATTTCCAAAAATTAAGATTTTTCGCTTTCTAAAAACCAGGGTTGCCGTTTCTTAATTTACGATTGGATTTTCTAAAATTTCTAAATTTGAGTGTCATTTTTTCCTGAGTGTAATGATGGCCATAGCAACTTCAGCTCAGCTCCTACTGCGATGATATTTACAACAGTTGTTGTTGTATCTACACATTTTTCAGTTATTTGTCAAAATGAATGTCTTTGTATTTTGACTTGCTTGTCCGCCCCATTCTTGGGGGCGTGTTCGTTTTCTTGTCAGTTTCATTAAAATTAAAGTGGCTTTAAATGCAAACGCTGCCATTTTGTCTGTTTGACAACTTGAAGTGAACACACCCCAAGGAAATTAAAATGGAGCAATTTACATAATTTTTTTTTGTTCTTTTATCACCAGCGATATTGTAAAGGTAAGAAAGTAATTCCCATTTAGCTACCAAGCAACGTGCTTCCTTTTCCCTATTTTTTGTTTCATTTTTCTCATATAATATAATGCCCAAAGAACGGGTAATCATCCAGCACATTTCTCTGGCCTCCTGTTCACTTAGTTAATGTGTGTCTAGCGTGTCTTTGTGGCTGCCAAATAAGCCACGAGTCAACATAAAACAATTGTGCAGGCGAACACCTCTGAAATAAACGCGGACAATTAAATTGTAAGCAGCTTTAATTTCATTTCACACACAACTCTTTTGGCGACATCTATAATACAGTGGTATTTAAAAGATTTACAAGTTAAGCAAATAAATGTTTTAATTTAAGAATTGTGTGGCATTCTTTTAGCGTTTAATATTTGTTTGTCATGCTCAACAATAGTGTGTTATATTGTACAATAATAAAACTCTTCTAAAAAAAAGTAATGAATAGAAAAATATAACTAAATATACAATAAAGAAGTATATAATATATTAAAAGAATTCTTTGGAAAAATGAGAAATAAAAACCAATTAGTTTATTGACTTTGTTTGTATACAATACAGTGCAGAAATAGAATTCTTTAAGAAACGTCAACAGTTGAAATACGTTTACTTTTGTTTACTTATATCTTATAATATAGTACAATAATATAATTGTAAGGTTATCATACCATTCATTCATACCAATAAACCTGCTCCATTGCTTTATTTTTTACTTCATTCTTCCCATAATATTATAAATGGGTAATCGTCAGGCACATTTCTATGGCCTCCTGTTTACCTATTTAATGTGTGTTTAGCGTGTGTGTTTGTGGCTGTCAAATAATCCACCAGCTGAACTCTGTCAATACAACTCTGTCAATACAAAACAGTTGTGCACATGAAAATCTTCAAAAGTCACGTGACTAAGCGTTTAAATTGTAAACCGTGTAGATTTGCAAGCATTTCTAATGGCAAAGTATTCATAAAATCCACATACGCTAACTGTTAAGAACCATTGAAATCCAGTTAAACAAATAAATGATTCAATTCAGAAATTGTATGGCATTCTTTGGTATACTACCTTTTTTCTTGGTCAACAATTGTGTGATTTCCTCTATAAAGTTGAGTCGATTTATTAAAAAATTGATCAATGGAAAAAAAAGCCGTTTTTTACTCTATATAAATAAAAATAAATTAATTAATACAGCAATACAGCAATAGAAATCTATGAAAAAATGAAACAAAAAAGCATATAAAACCATAATTAAAATAAAATTAAATATAACGTAATATCTGTATAATTGATACAATAATTGAGTTCCGTAAAATAAACCTGCACATTAAACACATTTTTTAGCATGAACAACTTAATTCCCAACTGAAACATTTTATCAAGTTAATACGAGCCATTAATCACATTGCATTTTTAATTGCATTAAATTTCACTTCAATGCCGGCACTCAAATCTATAATTTACTGCAGTGAGGCATACAAGTTTCGTTGTATGCACTTATAATTTTAATATAATTATAAATAATATGCATTGAAAAATTGTTGTGCTCATGTGAAATATTTAACTGGGTCACGAGTGTAAATATTACTTTTATTAATTGCAATGCAATCAATATACGGAATTACATTTATTTCATTTTAATATATGCTTATATATTTTTTTGTTTGGTTCAGCTAAATTAAGTGCTGATTGCTGTTGATAATTTATTCATTGCTCTTCGATTACCGTTCAAATTGCCAATTACCTGTTGTGCGATAATGGAAATATATATGCTCCCCATATATTTATATATATATGCCCACTTCGGGCTGCCAAAACTGTTGAAAATAAATATGCCAAGTCATCTGCAGCATTTATCCATTTAATTATGTGCACGAAAAGCAACCAAAAAAAAAATATGATAAGAGACTCCAGCGGCAGCCAAGGCAATTTATCAGCGGCGCCAGCGTTGCAGCTGCTCGGGGAGCTGTTGATGCCACATTTGCGGCAACCATTTAATGTTCGTGTACTTTGCATTTTTGCCATTTTCCAGAGCCATTTGGAGAAGATAATCGAGAAGCCCCATCAGCAGGAGCAGCGCACCATGCGCGCCATTAAAGGCGGCGATAGTTTCGAGGAGCAGGTAAATACATATGCCATGAAATTTGAATTTTAAATATTTTAAATTGTTTTGTGATCGCTCAGCAAAAGATGCGAAATCGTTTCACCGTCCTCTTCGAGCTGGGCGGTGAATATCAGGCGGCGAATGTCTCCCGGCCCTCGATCAATGATCTGAGCCACTCGACACTGGCGCAGATCGCCCAATTTGTGTCCACCACCGGGCAGACGGTGAACATCTGCGATGTGCACGAGTGGGTGAGGGATCACAATCAGATACGGGATAGCGAAATCGACAGCACCCATGCCATACTCTGTATGCCGATTGTGAATGCCCAGAAGACGGTGATTGGCGTAGCTCAGCTAATCAACAAGGTGTGTAAAAAATACAAGTCAGAGAACAAGTTGCAGTCGGGCGTAATCGACTGCGAAATACCCTTATACCAACAAATAATACTAGCTGATAACGGCTTCAGCGAATACGAGTATATATTTTGTACCCGATTGTTGAGAGAAGGTTTTAGATATTTATATATACACCGATCTTTGAAGGACATCGGCAACAACTTACCAATATACGAATAAATAAATAGCGGTTAATTTCTGTTTGAATGCAGGCGAACGGATTACCCTTCTCCGAATCGGATGTGTCGATATTCGAGGCATTTGCCATATTCTGTGGCCTGGGCATCCACAACACGCAGATGTACGAGAACGCCTGCAAGCTGATGGCCAAGCAGAAGGTGGCGCTGGAGTGTCTCAGCTATCATGCGACGGCCAGCCAGGATCAGACAGAGAAACTCACCCAGGATCCCATTGCCGAGGCCGAGTCCTATAACTTGTACAGCTTCACCTTTACGGGTAAGCACATCGAAGTATATCAAACAAAACCCATCATAAATGTATATCAACTCCCTCCTAGATTTTGATCTGATTGACGATGACACTTGTCGTGCTGTGCTGCGCATGTTTATGCAATGCAATCTGGTCTCACAATTTCATATACCCTACGATGTAAGTTGTGTAAATCAGCAAAACAAATACGGAGTACTCATCAAATCGTACTCAATTCTAATGCAGGTGCTCTGTCGCTGGGTGTTGAGTGTACGCAAGAATTATCGACCCGTCAAATATCATAATTGGCGGCATGCTTTGAATGTGGCTCAAACCATGTTTGCCATGTTGAAGACGGGCAAAATGGAACGGTTTATGACAGATCTGGAGATATTGGGTCTGTTGGTGGCCTGTTTGTGCCACGATCTGGATCATCGTGGCACCAACAATGCCTTCCAGACGAAAACCGAATCACCCCTAGCTATTTTATACACAACCAGCACCATGGAGCATCATCATTTCGATCAGTGTGTCATGATTCTGAACTCTGAGGGCAACAACATATTCCAGGTGAGCGAGTTTAATTAGGGAGAAGCAAAACCAACAAGAAAGTTAGACTATCTTGGATCATTATGATTAGAATGTTCTTTATTTATTATGTAGGGTTTTATAATAAACTGTTTTAATAAACCGTTTAGCAATCATTTGACAAATAAAAATAAACCGATCAATATTATCGATCTGTTATGAAGATCCTTTTTTCATATATATAATAAAATGTATGTATATATAATAATATACAAAATATATTTTAAATCTTTGATAGGCACTTTCGCCCGAGGATTATCGATCTGTAATGAAGACTGTTGAGAGCGCTATACTTTCCACCGATTTGGCAATGTATTTTAAGAAGCGCAACGCTTTTCTCGAACTAGTCGAAAACGGCGAGTTCGACTGGCAGGGCGAGGAGAAAAAGGACCGTAAGTACTCAAGGCAAACACTGCGTATGCGTAATATTTTAAAATCGATCTCTCCCTCTCTCTCTCTCTCTCTATATATATAAAGTGCTTTGTGGCATGATGATGACGGCGTGCGATGTGAGCGCCATAGCAAAGCCGTGGGAGGTACAACATCGTGTTGCCAAACTGGTTGCCGATGAGTTCTTCGATCAGGGCGATCTCGAGAAGCTGCAACTGAACACACAGCCAGTGGCCATGATGGATAGGTAAGTCGGCATAAGTTTAAAAAAAGAAAATGTTTAGGCTTTAGAAATAGACTTTTATGAATTTTGGCGGCGGGAATGGGCGTGGCCCAGACGGGGGCCTGGGGGCCTGGGGGCGGTGGAGGTGGATTTGGTAACTATTTGGTAACTATAGCAAATTTGGTAACTATAGCCTTAAAATTGTGGGAGATATGCAGCTTTATCGATTTGCGATTATCGATTTTTATCGATTTCCTAGCCTTCTAGTGGACGTAGCACACCAATATTGACTAACTTTGCCTGACGCGGGTACAGACCAGTATACATTACAAGTTTCTAGCTTTAGGGACAGATGGACAGACAGCATGATGGGCATTGCACAAAATCAATATACTCCTTTACCTTCGGTAACAGAGTATTAAAATGAATAATCAACTAAATAAATAATGCAGGGAACGCAAGGATGAGCTGCCCAAAATGCAGGTGGGCTTCATCGATGTGATCTGCTTGCCGCTCTATCGAGTGCTGTGCGACACATTTCCGTGGATAACGCCGCTGTACGAGGGCACGCTGGAGAATCGACGCAATTGGCAGGATTTGGCGGAGAAAGTGGAGATGGGTCTGACATGGATAGATCACGATACGATCGATAAGCCGGTGGAGGAGTTTGCCGGCTGTGCGGATGAGGAGATCAAAGATATTGAATTCACGGTGACAACGCTCAATTGCAATCAGCAATCGCAGTCACAGTCGCAATCGCAGTCGCAGTCACAGCATGGCGGCGACGATAGCCATACGCCGGAACATCAGCGGAGCAGTGGCTCCAGATTAAGCATCAAGAAGACAGGCGCATTGGGCAAAGTGGTGCGTTCCAAGCTATCGAAGACGCTGTACAACAGCATGGATGGCTCCAAGCCGAAGACATCGCTCAAACTGCTCGAATCACATGTCAGCGAGGATATGGACGACAAAAGTCCGACGAGTCCATCTCAGCCCCATTCGGGCAGTGTGGGTCGCATGTCTGCCTCCTCGTCCACATCCTCGGCGGGCACCGTTGACAAGACCAAGAAACGTTCCAAGCTCTGCGCTCTCTTATGACGAAAGCCATCCAATTAGAATTTGGTGACCCCCTCCACATCTGCTGCGGCCGGCAGTGAGACTGACAAAGCCCCAGCAGGAGGGGGGCTGACCGATTTCTAATTTTACTCCCCACAAACCACAAACGAAACCGAATCCGAAACCACAACCCAATCCGGGCTGGACAGTGTGCTTAGCAACGGAATGCCAGCCAATCAATCCTACAAGTAACAAAAAATACAAAGAAAAAAGAAAATAAGAAATTGAACTAACTAACTAATACAGTAACTAGTCTACACTCGGCAAAAAACATCGTTCTGAATTTTAGAAATTCGCCTATCTTTTGGCGCCAAGCATAACAAACTTTATTATTCAAAAAGTATATTTCTATAAACCATGGTTTTTCTTTGATTAATTTTGGGCTGCATTTTTCCAAAACGTATCAAAAGTGTATCTAATTTTCAGCGTTTTTTTTTTCAACTCTAAAATTAGCTTTTAGTTGCTTTCATTATTATTAGCAAACATGAGTACTTTAAGAAAGTATATTTTTAAAAACCAAAGTTTTTCTATTCTTAATTTCGGGCTGCATTTTTCTATAATTTACCAAAAATTGTTCTAATTTTGACGATTTTTTATTCAACTCTAAAATTTGCTTTTTTTTGCTTATATTTTTAATACATTTTTTTTTAAATTTCACATAAATAGTTTATTAAAGTCTTAAAATAATTTAAACCGCTACAGCTAAAGTCCAATATAAAAACGTAGTCAGTAAATTATTTTACTATTTTATAAATTTCAGAAAGGATATTGTATAAAATGCATTTCTTGCTAATAGAAAATAATTCTAAAAATTAGAAAAAAAATCACCAACTATTTATCGAATTCGAACAAAAAGAAAAACGTTCTAGTTTTCAAGGAGATTTTCCAAAATTCAGTGCGATTTCTTGAACTGAGTGTAACTAATGCAGTAATAAGTTTATGTGTACTAACTAGTTGAAAACCTTTGAATGAAATCATTTTTGGTTACCAAACAATTTTGGTTGCCTGCTCTACGTGTATATGTCTGTAAGTAGAGAGAATACACACACACGCACACACACACGCACATACACGCACACATCCATACAGCAAAGATAATTGCAATATTATGCCTAAGTGAATGTCAAATCATGTGATCTATTTAAGGTCCTAAAGGTCAAAGCGCATGCGCATCAAACCTTTTGGTATATTCTCTCTCTCCCCTTCTCTCTCGCTATCTCTTCCCCTCTCTCTCTCTCTCTCTCTCTTGCTATATTTGAATGTGAACTTAAGCTCCTAAGTGTTTGAACTCACTTGCAGCAAATACAAAAAAAAAATAATAATAATGAAAAGAAGAAATATCTAATTAGATTATCAATGCATTTTTGTGTTAAGTAGTTTTTCCTTTCGTAAACCAAATCGTGCTAGTCAAACGTATAAAATACCAACTATATACCAAACAAACAAATACATTTAAATATTTATAACTTTGTGTATGTTTAAGCAACAAAATAAAAAACAAACAAACAACAACAAAAACAAATATTGTGAGTCTATAATTGCTTTCGAGGTTGATGTACCCAAAAATAATACAACTAGTCCGCATGTGATAACTCCATATACTCGTGTTGTACTTGTTGTTAAAGCTCTTATTAACTAGTTGACATAATTAAATACTAAACATTATCCATATACTAAATAAATATGTGTAACTTTTTAGTAGGCCGCACTTGATTGTAGCTATTAGTTAAACCAGAATTTGTGAAGAATATAAACTATAGCAATATTATATGATATTTTAAAGAATAGCTAAAATACATAATACATATATAAATATCAAAAAGGACACACAAAGGAAAACTATTGTATTTTATGTCATGTGTGAGCACCGCACAAGATTGATTTAACGCACAAAATGGCAATGGCAAATTAATTAAACATCAAATTAAAAATATTCTAAACTACGCAAAAAACAAAAACTAACATTTTTAAAAATTAATGTACATTTTGTCAATTTTGGAATTCAACTCAAATCTAAATGGCAAATAAGCAACTACTTAGCAAATACTATATTAGCACCTACTTACAAATTGATTAGCTCTAGTTACAATAACTAAATTCTCATTCTCTCTAAATGTTGAGCAAAAAAATTAAAGAAAACGACAAAAACAAATTTACTTTATGTGTGTATAAAGCGGTTAAGTATCTAGCATATTATATAAACATTTATATAAATACAGTATATATATATATATATACATATATATATATCTATATGTATGTAACTAAATGCTAAAGCTTCGATGTAAATTATAGGCACCTCATTTCTAAAATTGCAAAAAAAAAAAATAAAAACTATTTTTCTAGCTTTTCTGTCGCGCCATTGAGAATCAAAATCCAGACAACTTTACAAACGAACTTAAGAACTTCTTTATGAATGTTTTGCAATTAAAATCGATTTGAAAAACACCTCTCAATACACTGGACAAATGTATGTACCTTATCTCAACGTTGTAAATCAAATACCCAATTTGAGTTTATTTCGAAACAATATTTATATTGTTCTTTATCTGTAACACAGATATTATTTACAAGAAAAGAATTAAACTAAAAACAATACTGGTTTTTTCCGATATATCAATATTATAACTTCGCTGCAATTTATAAAATATTTTTAATAATTTGTGTAACTATATAAGACAATGCAATTGAATCAAAAATAAATCACACCATTGAAAATTCTAGACTCTGCTATCGTTGTGTTTAAATAATGGAATTCCACAAAATGTTCTGCAATTTAAATTGTTGCTCCTGATCTCCAAAACGGAAGCAAAAAAGTGGAAAATGTTTTGTTACAGGCTTGCACTTTCTGAGAAGTGTGATATTTACTACTTACAACAAATGATAAAAATCCTGCGCTTTAAAGATGGAAGTCAAATTTTGCAAAATAAAGAGAAATATTTTTATTAAACAGTGAGCCGCTCAATTGAATAAAATGCAAATTTTGTAGAGACTTACCTGTTACCTGAAACAAGAGAATTAAATCAAATACGCTCAATCAATTACATAAGTTTCACACAAAAAAATTATAAATAAATATTTTTGTTTTCCATACCTTGGCTGGGAAATTTATTCACTTTAGGTATTTGTCTTTGCTGTACAGCAAGCAGCATAGCGAGTTCACGCACCATTCTTTAGTTGGTGAATTGACTAAATTTCCATTCGCTGAACAAATTTAAGAGCATACCCTTAGGCGTCCTCATTTAAAGGTACATTGAGTTGGAATTGAAAGGATAACCTCTTTTGAACTGCATTCAAGGATTAAGGGATTATCTAAGAAACCAAACACTTGAAAATATAACTACAGGGCGAAGGGAAGTATGTCGTAATCACAAAATCCATATTTTCCGGGAAACTGCGAGGATGATTTGAATGTCCTTTAGCCACTGGTCCAAACAAAAGTTTGTCTTGTCAGAATTAAAAAAAATGCTCGTTATTTCAGTTGCTTAAAGAATGTTCGTCTTTTTTATGCCAATATTCAAATTTGCAGGCCGACTTGGCTGTTGACCACGATCAAGAATTTATATACTTTATGGGGTCGGAGATGCTCCCTTCTGCCTGTTACATAAATGTGCACAACACCATTATACCCTTAGCCATTTTTAATGGGTTCAGGGTATAATAATAAAATACTTTATACTTGAAAGGGCGATTTTCTAAAATTCGGGGTAATTTTTTTCTGAGTGTAGCCAAACGATACCAAATTGAAATTGCAATGCTCGCTTTTTTTTACTTTCTTTTCATATAGAATTTGTCACATACGGTTTATATATATGTAAGTCAATTCTAGCCCACGACAATAACACGAGGAATGTTGTTGCGATTGTTGTTGCGATTAACGTTGCGAATGTTGTTGCGCCTTCGCGTGTTGCCTGCTGGTGCTCTTCTGATGCGCCGGACATTTGTGTATCTCAAGTTGCGGATGCGGATGCGTCGCCTCCTCCTCCTCCTCCTGTTGCCGCCACCTGTTTGGGTTGTTGCTGCTGTTGTTGCTGGTGCCGCTGCTGTTGTTGTTGCTTCTGTTATCGCATCTGTTGTCGCCTCTGTTATAGCTTCGCAGTCAACATCATCCACATTTAGCGGATCGTCGCAATCAGTGCAGCCCACAGGATCGCCTGGAGCGGTACATGCAACTGCCTCGCTTTCTCTGATCATGCAAATGGCCAACATGGCACAGGCCACGAATAATGCCGAGATTCTCATTCTAGTTTTTGCAATCTTAATATGCTTGGCACATCTGCTGAAATTGTGCCAAATTTTCTGCTTTTATACTAATTGCCAGGAGATCTTTTGTCTTGTTCGTTTTTTTTTTCTATTTTTTTGCAAATTTGCACAGTTGTTTCCAAAAATTCCGTCAATAAGCCACGTTCGTCATTCCTATTTTGTTGGCTTTAATGTGGGCAATAATGCCTATTGTTTTATATCCGCTTAAGTCAAAATTAGCTAACTTCACAACTTCAACCGAATCAATATATATTCAAGTGCATACAAGCAGAAAAATTGTCAAGTTTTTCTTGTTTTTCGATATACTTGCTAAATATCGAATGTATTTATTTTTAGAAAATAAACAAACTATTTGTGAAATCTTAAAATACTAATGCTTAGCTATACTATAAAATAGTTATTGGAAGAAATGTAGAGTAACAAAAGATCAACCTGGAAATTAGGCGTATTTTTTCTAAATTTTTGAAAATGTACCCCGAAATTAAAAAGAGAAAAACTCTGGTCATTTTAAATATATACTTTCTCAATAATAAGTTGAGCGTCAACAGTTTTGCGATTTCTAAAAAACTGCATATTAAATATATTTTTATTATACCCATGTATAAATGGGTAAGAGGAGTATAATATTTTGCTTAATTTGATAATTAACTACCGTAGTCCTTCGATTATCGATATATATATGGATTTGCGATAGCAACAAAAGCCACAAAATTAAAGGCAGTGGCTTCTAATTAATATAATATATATTGACATATTTTTGATCAACTGGACAAATTTCATCATCATCAGATCGAATACAAAACACCCAAGTTAAAGTAAAACCTCAAATTGAAGTCAGTCCTATCAGCAGGCGCATACCTTCTTTTATGTACTTCCACGCAAGCTTACATTTGAGTGTGGAAAATTTTTAAAGTGATATTTGGCAATAAAACTAGAATCAATTTAACTGCTGGATTTAGTGCTAATTCAACGAAAGCATGCCTTCTTGTTGGTATAAGTTTAATTTATTTTAGGTTATAATGCTGGCAAATTAAACAACCAGCTTTAAATTTATGAACATTTTTCACAAAAGTTTAATACGGCCGCGTCAAAGCCAAATTTCGCTTGCAAATTATTATTGTGCAAATATTAGAGTTATGTTTCCGACAATAAAAATAACTTTGTTTGTCTAATCTGTCTGTTGAATGGAGGAATTTCCGCAAGACACATTAAATCGAATGTATTTATTTTTATTGGCTCTTAGTCTAAAATTAATCAGTCGAGGTCGCATAGAGAGGATATATATATAACTATATATATATATATATATTTGTTTACATATGTCGTCAAACCCAACCCAGAATGCTCAACGTAATCAAATAGCGCAACTCGACTGACTGACTCTCTGTCTGTCTGTCTGTCTGTTTGTCTGTCTGGATGATGGTGATGCTGTTGGTTTTTGTGGCACGCACATAAAATGGTGCATAATCAAATATTGGCTGCACTCGGAAAAACAATTGCTAAATTATTTAAAATTACCCTAGGTAAATCATCTTATTATCGATAAAGTAAATTTCCAAAATTGAGGTTTGTGGCTTTCTAGAAAAAACAGGCTTTGCTTTTTTTAATTTCAGGTTGGCTTTTTATAAAATTTAAAATAAAATATGTCTAATATCGAGAATGATTGAGGAATTCTTATATTACCTTGCTTGTTGGCTATTTAAATTATAAGCATTTGTATTTTAGTATTTCACATATATACAAACATTTTACATTTCAGTTAATAATAGTAGATATCTGAAAGACTTTTTTCCCAGTTTTTGAAATTCATTTTAATGTAATAAAAGCAATTTCTAAAAAAAGTTGAAAAACACTATATTTGTGAGTATATATTTTAAGAAAAAGGATTTATCTTGGGAAATCAAAGAAATGTACTTATTTTCAGAACAATTTTTTTTCGAGTGTATGAATGCCAGTCACCTTTTTTTATTTGCCTGCGCTTGACATATTTGTGCTGAAACCGACACGGATGCGCCGTACAATGCCTGATGCGAATTCCAGCTGTGATTTACCTAACGATTCCACTGACTCCAGCCGTATATAAAACAAGGATGCGTTGCTTACATTTGCTCATTCGCAAGCTTACAGCGGATTAGTCCAGTTTCTAATCCTTTACTGCTCTCTCTCTCTCTTTCACTTTCTCTCTGTGTGGCAAATGATGGCTCATTACGCTGTGACATTATCGCTGCTGCTGGTGGTGGCCAGTTGCTCGTCGGTTCTCGGCGCACCCGATGAGGAGCGCTATGTGTCCAAGGATTACAATCGAGATCTGTACGATTGGCTTACTGCAACACGGTATGGTGTGGCCGGACAACCCTGTAAATATCCATACTATTTGGGCAACACGGTGGCCAGCAATATGCGTTTGCCAAAAAGGAACTCGGAGCTTATCAATTCGCTGCTCAGTTTGCCCAAGAACATGAACGATGCGGGCAAGTGACGAGCTGTGTGGATATTGGATTAAAACTAGGAGAAAGACACTATTTAGAAGAAAAACAAAGAGTACATACATATATCGCTTTAGAAGTACTATCTATTAAAAATTATATAGTAAATGAAATGTGTATATAAAAAAACACGACACTTTATTCTGAACTGTTTTTTTTGCTTTAACTTTTCTCGATTGCTATTAGAAAAGAATGTAACACTTATCAATAAATTTGAAAAGTAAAATGTGTTTTTCTATATATATAAATATATATTTATATTTTTTTTCCGTCTATCAGTGTGACAGTTATCAAAGTTGTTATGTTGTTTGCCCACTTATTTTTTGGAAAATGTTAAAAAAAAGCATACTTAAAATATAGTTTAGAAATACTGAACATTTTATTTGAACGCAAGCGATTAATATTGCAGATTAGTAAACATTGAAAGCTGGGATAGCTATAAAATTATTAATTAAAATCAATTAACGTTCAAAATTTTGTCACAAAAGAGTCGATCAAAATAATAATTGGGGATAAATAATATTTCTGGATTATTCCCAGATGAGAAAGCAACCATTTGTTGTTGTGCAGAACTTAATTGTTCTTCCCAAAACAGAAGATAAATAAAAGCAATAGGTAATTTAAAAAAAGGTATGAGAATTTTTATTTTTTAAGCAGCAGTACTATTATTTTGAGCGCAACTGTATAAATTCTTTTCTTTCTTCTGACATCTGTTGAACTTGTTTTCCCTGCCTTTCTGCCAACTAAATAAATATTATATAATTTTAAAGCAGCTGTAAAAGAACAAACAAAAAAGCAACAAGAATTTGAATGTTTTAGATTTTTTTTTTATTAAAAATGAACAGTTCTTCACTTGGTTATATATATGTTGTATATATATATATATATATATATGTGTGTGTATATATATATGTATGAAAGTTCATTTGGCGCTATTTGAAATCGTTGAAGACTTGTTGTATATATATTTATATTTAACTTTATGCATATATATGTACTTTAACTATTCAAGTGGTTTTGCTATTTGTTGTTATTGTTGTTTTGTTTGGTTTTTTATGTGCTACAATAATTACACACTTTGTATTTGCACTAAATCAGAATGATTTTAGACAAGTTTTTTTAAATTAAGATACTCTATAAACAAATTATTAGATTAGTAAAAACAAAATAACATATGCAAATATGTGTGTGTGATTGTGTGTGTGTGTGTATAAGTAAATATATGTAACTATGTTTAATTTTAGCTCAAATGCAGTTTCAGTAGCTTTTCACTTAACGCATAAATACTTGTTACCATAAAACTCTTGTCTTTGCCAACAACTACAACAACTGCATTAAACTTATCGACTAATTCACGTGCTCCACATAAATTCTTGATTATTATATAAATCTTGCACTTTTCTTTTTGATACGTTTTTAAAGCTTAGGCTGCATATTTTATAGAGGATGGGTTTTCTTGGAAAAAATGGCTTTGACTTGTTTGTTGTTGGTAACAGCAGAGTTTAGTTGTTGTTGTCGTCCGTCCGTCCGTCCGTCTGCCCGTCCGTCCGTCCGTCCGTCCGTCCGTCATCTCACATGAAAAACTCATTGGCAGAATGGGAAAGCGGAAGTCACGTTCGCCCTGGACGATCGAATATGGTAATTTCTATGACGCGAAGACCACGAAATGTTGGATCGATCAATTGCAGACCCTTTGGATTGTAAATGCGCTCATTCTGCGAAGCAACAAATTTGGATATCTTGCGCAACGTCTGCGAAAATATTAAACAAAAATATGAAATGAAATTAGATATAATTATTTTAATTCATTGATTTGATTTGCTTACCTTTTCGTAATGCGTTTCGGAGCACATGTAGATCAAGTACGCCGTAATGCAGCCAATACAGCCCTCGCAGTAGGTGCCGCAGGAGCCCTCCTCTGCCTCGGCATAGAATTCGTTGAGCCGATTAATCGTTGCCTCGAACACATGACGTTCAATCTGTAAATAGAAAATGAAGGCATCTTTTTGGGTTTCGAATTGCTCACTTATTTATTGTAAAAAAGGAGGAAATATGTATAAATGCTAGCAATAGTAGTAAAATAAAAATATGGAGAAATTAAATAGAAATGGCACAAATAACAGAAAAATTTTAAATGGAGATAATAAATAAAAAAGCCAGGTAGAAAAAGAACAAAACATGAAAAGAAATAATGGAAAAATAAAAAAAAATTTTAAATATAATTTTAATATCGTTGACAGTATTTGGAGTACGATAAAACAATTTATTAAATATGCCCAAAGAATGTAGAAATAATGCTGCATTTTCGGCAGTGCATCAATCAAAACTCATGATTGATGCTTGATGTTGAGCTGTGCGAAGCCAACAAAGAAAATGTGCATCTACACAAAATGCAAATGCAATGAAAATAAAATTAATTTTTATTTATAGTGCCTTTTAAATTGCACTTTCAATTTTAACTGCACTGGCTTTGTTTACATTTTCGCTGTGAATGCCAAAAATATATTTTTAGTGATGGACCGCAAAAAGAAACAGCAACAAAATAATTTAGGGAACATTCACAACGAATGCAGTAATTTACAAATTACCCATGATTGCTGCTTGATGTGTGTTATTATTATAGTTATTTTATTGGCAGTTCACTCACCATGCCATCCAGTTCGGCTGGCAGCCGTGTGTGGAATTTGACGGAGGTGCCGTCGCTGTAATCGCGCTGAATGAAGACCTTGCCACCGTGTTGCAAGATGTTGGTTGGATTGCCACCCGATGCCGCCGATGGAGTGCCACCGCCTTGGGACATTGTTCGTCGTCTACTGTAAAAATGCCAAATGCCATTAAAAAGCTCAGCTCGCAGCCAACGATACATTTGATTAATTGCAATCATTTTGCAAAAACAGAAATAAAATATAAATAAACAAAAAACAGAAAACAAAACAAATTTTCTACTCAGATAAATTTTGACGTTCGTCAGCACGAAATAAAAGTAGGCCGAGGCGATTAGTGTTTGAGGGGCGTGGCTAGTTTGCTTACTAACTGATAACTGATAATTGTTATCAAATTTCCAATTTCTGCATATTTATTAAATTAATATCACTTTTTGCACTCAACGCAAAACAAAACAAATTAAAAACAACATTACACAATTTATGCGTTTTGCTTTCTTTGTAATATGCGACACTTTGCAGCCAAGTTCAACGTTGCAAAGTTTATCTTCAATTTGCAATTGAAATAGTTTTAATGTTGGCATATTTGTTAAAATTAGTGAACAATTTGCACTTACAATTCGCAACGCACGTGCACACAATGGCGTCTGACCATTCACACAGTTCGCGTACAACTGAGCAGCTGTTAGCATAGCTAGCCAGTGTGACCAGTGTGCGGCTGCCATAACAACGTAATCTTTAATGCTGCCAGATTATTGCATTTTGATGAGTAACCGCAAAATCTTTAAGGTTTGCCTTTTAACAAACTGTTATGTGCTTTTATTATTTTATTTATTTTATGCAATGTATTGCAATTAATATTAATATATACTGTTAAATATGGTTTTTGCTCGGCGACCTAGTAGGAGACGTAAGTAGGAGGAGCGTGAAGTAACGCTTCAGCGCTGCCAGAATGTCAGATCGTTGAATTTTGCTGTGTGACTATATAAATTTGAACAGTGTGCACTTTGGATAAGTGTAACATTAAATTAAACTGGTTTGTGTTTTTATTAAATCTGCTTAATTTAACCTTCAATACATATTGTTGGATTTGCTTTTGTTATGCGTAGCTAAATGATAGACGTGCTGCCAGATCGTTCATTGCACATTGCTGTGTGGCCATACAAAGTTAAACTGTTGCAATTTGAAAAAGGTACAAAGGTACATTAAAACAAACTGTTTTTTTTTTGCTTTGACCAAATATGTTACCATTAATATAGGCCTATAATGTCTTACTTTGTTTTTTTGTTATGCTTAGCTTAAGCCTCTTGAAACGTTTGCTTATGCCCACGCAGTAGAGATTTCAAAACATGCACATTATTGAGATATTTGCACAGCTTGTGTTTTTGTTTGCGCTTAAGCTGAATTGTGTATTTCATATTTATTAGCTGTTTCTCTACTCAGCAGTTTAGTATATTTTTAATCTGCCAGCATGAAGGCTGGCTTCAGTTACCATCAAATATGCATACTACCCTTTGTGCTAATCGCAATAACCCTTGAATATCCAGAATCTCAGGCAGTTCCCATTGTTGGCGGTCGTTTCCTTTACACCGAGGGCAGTATTTAAAATAAATTAAAATATAAAAAAAATGTATAAACAATGTTGTCATCATGGCAGATGGTCATACAAAATATCCGTTTATGGTATCATTGCAGGATTTCGCGTGTGAATATGGGAATAACAACACAAAAAAATATTCTTTTCAACACTTTTGCGGCGGATGTTTGATTAGTAATCGCTGGATTCTGACTGCTGCCCATTGTGTTTGGCGAAAGTGGGTATATATGGTCTTAAATTTTATTCTTATATATAGTTGTGAAAAAAATACTAGCACCACTTTTAAAAGATATGTTTGCAAAGGTTTTTGAAATTTATAAGTTTATGGAACTTATGAATAGGTTTTTAGCAGACTTAAAAAAAGAAAGAAACAAAAAACCGTAATTTCTAACTTTAATTCTAACTTTAATTTAAGGGCGAAACACGAAACTATATATTAATAATCAACATTTGAGCAAATTTCAAAACCTAGAAACTAGAAAAAGTGTCGTAGTGTAGTCTCTAACTGCAATATAATTTTAACCAACAGAAAAATTGAAAAAATTGTGGCCTTCATTGGATATGAGAACATTGAGAATGTGGAAAGCCTCGAGCGACATCATGTGGAAAGTGCCAAATTTATTTACTTTCAACCGTAAGTCAAATTCTGTGTATGTCAAAACAGATGCCAAGGTTTAGTAATTAGTGTTTATATTGTATAATACAGTTCCAACTATCGCAACGATATTGCACTACTCTATTTAAGTCGTCCTTTCAAGAGCCAACTGGCCAAGGATCTGCAATTTGCTCAACTGCCGCCGCCAGGCATGAAACCCAACATTAATGGTTTGTACAATCCCATAGATTAACCATATATTATTAATTAATAATTATTTTAATTTCTTATGGTTTATTATTTGTTATTTATTACTTATTTTTGTATATTATCTATAATTTATTATTTATTATTTATTATTTAATCTCTATTATTTACCATCTGTTATTTACTATATATTGCTGAGTATTTATTTTTATGATTTACTTGTATTATTTATTATTCTTCTTTATTCATTAATTATTAGCAACTTGTCGGATTATTGGATATGGAGCCAGCAGACACGCCGGACCTTCCCAAAAGCGACTCTCGGAAGCGGAGTTAAGTATAATTGACAATAAACAGTGTCGGGATATTATTGGACATATTTGGGCGCCCAAGAACGGGGATAATACGGTCTGTGCCCTGGGCAACAAAACCCAGGACTCGTGTCAGGGTGACTCCGGTGGTCCATTGATGTGCCCCTATGGCCCGGAAGATCAGCTACACATCTGCGGATTAGTATCTCATGGGTTGTCCTGTGGCATGGAAGGTATGCCCAGCATTTATACAGTAACTAATCCCTACGACGACTGGATCCAGCTACATCTGCAAAAGTCCTAATGGGGTTTCTCTCTCTCTCTCTATATATATATATATATATATGTGTATATATAATTTATTTAGTATACTATATATATGAATATATATATGTATATATTTGTGAAATACAGAAAACATTTATACGAATATACAAATATGCAAGCTAAAAATAACAAATAGGCGTAATTTACTACAAGTAGTTTTACAATCGTAATTGTACAATAGACAATCTACCCTATACGGTATACAGCATAGAGTATACTAAGTATGTATACACTCGGAAAAAACATTGCACTGAATTTTAGAAATTCGCCAAGTGGTGCTTATCTTATCATGCAGAAAGTAAATTTCTAGAAATGAATGGCTTTATAAAAAATGTTTTCCTTTTCTTAATTTCAGGCTGGGTTTTTCTAAAACTTCTAATTTCTAATTTTCAGTGTTTTCTTTTTCGATGTTTGTACTTAGAGAATTTCTACATTTTTGTTGCTTAAATAATTATTAAGCATTAGGTAATTTAAGATTTAAGACATATACAAACACATTTTTCATAGTTTACTGATATATAAGACTGACGATTTACGTGGATTCCAATCTAAGAAATAGATAGCAGCTAAACTCGAATATATCAGGCGAAATATGATTATGATTATCTGAATTTCAGAAAGAATTTGTGCTAAGAATCATCATTTACATTTCTACTTTTTGAAAGGCATTTCTTAATAAAAGAAAATAATTCTAATAAGTAGAAAAAATCTATATTTTTGGGATTGTGAATTTAGACCAAGCCTTTCTAATTTGAGGAAAAACAAGAAAAACTTTCTAAATTTCATTGGCGATTTTCTAAAGTAAGCGGCAATCTTTTCTCCTAGTGTAGCATGCTTGAATTAATACTAAACTTAGAGCCTATATTCGGTGTACAATTCAACTACTTCTCCGATTTGCAAGTCGTCGTCTCCTCGACGTCGTCTTCATTATCGTTGGCCTGGGCATGGTCCAGCTTGTCAGATAGGTTGCCCTTGCCCGTTTCGGGCAGGGTGAGCGTTAGGAGACCTGCTACTAGAACGCAGCAGCCACAAATTGTTGTTGGAATGTACCAGCCAAGGGCGCCCAGCACATCGACGACATATGGCGCCGATATCGAACCGACATGCGAACACGTCGAACAGGTGCCCAGCGCCGAGTTGCGTATTTCTGTTGGATATAGTTCTGCCGTATAGAGGGTGACCACGGAGTAGGTGGCACTGATACCAAACCGACCCAACATGGCGAATGAAACGATCCACGTGGTGCTACCAGCGGGCACGCAAAGCACCAGCAACAGCGACACTCCCGTGAATATGAATAGGAACATTGTCGTTATGCGACGACCCGTAAAACGCAGCATTATCACCGGAACCACATAGGACGGAATATCCACAACGCCAGTCGCTATAATATACAGATAGCGGCTAACTGACAAATTGGCGGCATTGAGAGCTGAAAATAAATTAATATTATAATTAATATTGAAAGGAAGGAATTTACGACTGATAATCCTGGAGAAGCATGTTTTTTCATTCTAAATAAATCTAGTGTGAGTAATATTAATAAATTGTCAACAAACTCGGAAGAATACTCTTTCAGGTCTAACATAAATGATACTAAAATATATTGGGGGTATCCCAGAAATCTGTAGAAATTTTTGTTATACGTGGTTTGTAAATCTCTAAATACATTTTATAGATAAATTAATATTTTAAGCAATGCTATCCAAGAATATTCGTTAAGATCCTTGGAAGAATCTTTTTTCATATCTAAAATATCTTGGAGCGCCTCAGAAATCTACAGAAAGTTTAACTTTTATTGTTAGGAAATCTATAGACACGTTAAATGGCTATATAAATAAATTGATAAAAAATAAATTAATAGTTAATGAAATGTAACAAACTTAGATGTCTGGTAGCATCTTTTTTCGTGTCTAATATAAATGATTCTTAAGTATATTGGCGGTGTTCTAGAAAAAGATTGAGTTTTGTTGGGTTGCAAAGCTCTACAATTTAGATGCATTAAATAAAAAAATAAATCGCTTAAGAAGTGTTAATAAATTGTGAGCAAACTTAATGTTAGTTGTAAATGTAAATTGGAAAATAGATCTTTAGATTTGCATTTAAATATCCTGTACAAAATTACTCGAGTTTTAGTGTCTCTGACACCACTGAATAGCTTCAATATAAAGTGTCCTATATAGAGTAATTTAAAGTTCCATAATTTTATAGTCTAGCATCTATATCTTATATAGAAATTATATTAGTTTGTAAATCTCTACTTGTTAGCAATCTTAGAAGCTTTACCTATATAATAATTCAATTTCTAGTTGATTAATTTAGAAAGTAAAAAAGTTTTTACATTTATTTTCAAATCTGCAATTAAATTAGATATGAAAAGAGATTTCTTTGACACCCTTGAATTGCTTTTATTTCCCTAAAGCTGTACAGACTACTTTAATTTCTAGGGTCTAAAATCTAGTCTAGTTCAGACTGATTTTAATATCTTACCGGTGACATAGTAACTAAGCGAGGTGACACAGAACATAAAGTACGTGGTGAAGATTAGTTTGCGCACATTGGGATTCGCAAAGAGCTCAATGATTGATTTCAACGGACCGTTCTTCAACTTCTGACTGAGCGAAACATTTGCGATTGGCTCCAGCTGCAAAACACGATTTAAATGAGATTTTTCTTGGCACTGTAGTAAGTACTCTACATATGTATATAGATAGAGTGTGGATCTTTGGACTGACCGTTTTCTTATCGCTGACAATTTCGGTGGATGGGGCGGCAATCGTCTGGACATCATAGTGGCTGGGCTGTTTGAAGAGTATGCGATAGACGCGATCGTAGCGCTCCTGGGTTATAAGCCATCTCGGCGATTCATGCATTAAACTAGATATAAGTTCGATTATAATTCGAGGTGTAGATATATATAATTTAGTTGAACCTACTAGCAGTTCAGTATGAGCAGCAGTGAGGGTATTGTGAGTGCGAGTTGCAAATGACGCCAGGGCTGTATCAGATAGCCCGTAATTGCTAGCACGATCATGCCCACAGGATATGAGGCGGAGAAGGCAATGGACATCCAGGAGCGATGCTTCAAGCAAATGTTCTCAACAACTAAAAAGCAATTGACAAAACAGTGTAGCCAATAGTAATAATAATAATAATTAGAAATCAAATTGGTACATTTACATGCAATAAAATAAATAAATAAAATAATAAAATATAAAAAGCGAGATTTGAAAGCATAATATAAATGTAGACCTACTCATTGTAAATGCCGGATAGAAGAGACCAGAGGAGGCAGCTCCTAAGGCGAAGCGACCAATTAGGAATAAACTGTACCACGGCGAGAAGCTGCAAAAGATGCTGCCCACTATGAAGAAAGCCGCGCCCAACGTAAACGAACTTTTGCGACCAAATCTGGAAAAAGAAACATTTGAAATTAAATGAATTCCTTTATTTATATATTTTCTATTATTAAGAAGCGCATTTCTAAAAGGACAAAATCATTTCTAAAATTCAGAAGCAAGTAATGAAATTTACTGGCTCGGTGTTTAATGTTAAATCGTTAGTTTGTTCATATTCAAATTAAATTAAATTTTTGTATATGTGAAATCTTATACTATATTAAAAGTTTTTATATATATTTTTTAAAATATTTTCGATTAGTTAGATATGTGTTTCTAAAACATAGAAACACTAATTTTTCGAAAATCGTTTCTAAAATGTTGAAAGAAGGAATGCAATTTACTGGCTTGGCTTTTATATTAGTTTATTTTATATATTAGTAAATGGGTTTTATAAACTATATACAAATATATTGAATATGTGAAATGTTAAAACTCTAATGAATATTAATTAGCCACAAAAAAGGTGATTTTAGGGGTGCTTGTCTGTAACACATATGAAATAAAAACTGTGAAAATTGCACATATTCTTCTACATTTTAGAAAAATATTCAGAAAAGGAAAAACTTGGATTTTTAGAAATATACTTTCTGAATAATAAGGTAAGTTGCACTTGGCGGTTTTCCTAAAATTCAGGGAAAGTTTTTTTGTCGAGATTTGCTTCTACATTTTAGAAAAATATTCAGAAAAGGAAAAACTTGGATTTTTAGAAATATACTTTCTGAATAATAAGGTAAGTTGCACTTGGCGGTTTTCCTAAAATTCAGGGAAATTTTTTTTGTCGAGATTTGCATTTCGCTTTAGAGTTAAAACTTACTTGTCGGCCAGGATGCCGAATGTGAAGGAACCACAGAACTTGCCCAGGGAAATGGAGACCTGTGCTGAGGTGCGTTGAATGCTCCGCTCACAGGTCAGTTCCCATTCGGCGACAAAGGTGCTCTCCGGCTGGGCAAATTCGTAGTTGCCCCTCGCCTTGCAGGACACCACGGCGGGCTGATTGATCTGCGCCATGTGACTGGTGTAGTTGAGGGCTGCCTCGTAGGACATGCCACTCAGCTTTTGGTAGTCCCAATCCCAGATGGTGCAACCACCCGAGTTCAGTTCCCGCTCACTGATGCTACGTTGCTGTGCCAGTGTCCAGTTGGTCAGCTGCAGTTCCTCGATGCCACACCACTGATCATCGGGCAGATGCCCCAGCAACGTGTACGAGGACACATGGAAGCCATTCAATATGTTAGGCGTGACGCACAGAAAGAACATGGCCCTAAAAATGCAAATGTAAATAATAATTAAACAAATAATTACATTTTGTATTTTATAATATAGCTTGGTAATAAAAAAAAACTTTAAATATTAATAGCAATTTAAATAATCATGAAATAATAAAATGCACAAAAAAGAAATTATTTTTCTTTTTATAATTATAATTACGCAGCATTTCTTAACTAAGTTGGCTATAGCTACTTATACAGGAAATAAATTTGAATTTAATTAGGTATTTGGATTAAATTATAACATCTTCAAAATATACATAAATCGGCACTATAAATGGAAACTTAAATAATAACATGTTTTATTTCATAATTATAATTTTGCAAAATTTCTTTACTATAAAATGAACTTATTTGTATTTTATAAAATGAAAATTTCAAAAAAGAAAACTCCGAAATAGGTTTGTTCCCTTAAATGCCACATTTCAAAACAATTTTAGATTATGCATAAAATTTTTCTAATAATAATAAGCAATAAATATTGAACATAAATAAACATTGAAATATGAGATTATGTTCAAATTAGCCAAATACGCAAAAAGTTTCACTTGATGCGAATTAGAATGTATTTGACATATAGTTCAACTGAATTGTTGACTATAATTAAGTTCATCTGTCGCTTGTTTTCGACACGCAAATTTAATCTTTCTCACGTTAGCACGATTTGGTAATTGAAAATTACGCTAGTCATTTGTTAACTTTTTTTTACATTTTTTTTAATCTGAACCCATTAACAATTTAAAAATCGTGTTCAGAAGTTGTGCTAAAGCATAAAAATAAGCAATAGAAATCATGTCGAAACCTAAATGTATATTACTCGATAGGTTCAGAGAATTGCCTTTATTTTAAGTCTATCTCTTTCTATCTCTCTCTCTCTCTCTCTCTCTCTCTCTCTCTCTCTCTCTCTCACTCTTTCTCTTAAAGTTATTACTTTCCTTAGTGCAAAGCTACTAACGCTTAAGAATTTTCATTTTACATTTTAACACCCAAGATTTATTTATTTCATAATTTTTCTTTATTTTACTTTTTTTGCTTTAATGTAAAATTTTGAATTTAATTTCTTTCATTTTATATTTTCCTTTTCATTTTATATAATTGAATTCATGAGTTTAATTTTATATTTAATTTTAGATTGTTATTTATTAAAGGGTATCTGCTAGTCGAGCATAACAATTCTAACGTTTTTTTTTTGCCGTTTTAAGTGCCAATAATAAGATCAACAGCGATTAAAATATGAACGCAAACCGATAATTGTGAAAATACAAATGTTGTGAAGGTTAGTGACACATTCCAAAAACAGCGCCAAAATGAAGGGGGGAGGAGTGAGGGGGAGAGGGGTTTACTTTTGGATATTGAAAATTTCAGCACGCGATGTGAGATCATAATCCGACAATATGGTGCAAAATATATGTTTTGAAAATGCGCGCAATGTAAACGAGAGTCGACGATTGTTAATCGAACCGGGCAACCGGAACAAACTGCGCAATATTTACATATCTGAAGAAGAAAACAAAAATATATTTGAAGAGAAGGGATCAAAATTCAAAGCACTCGTTTTTTTTTGTTTTGTTTAACCTTTGCACGTGCTGCGCATAATGCCAGACTTACGACCTCCGTTAAACGGTTTTACCCCGACTTACTTACTGATTCTGCTCCCCAAATAATGCCTGCTACACTCTACCTTTAATGAAATTTTGAAAGTTAATGTCGAATTCAATTGTCTGTTTTCATTTCAAGAAAATTTGCATATTTTTTCTTGCTTATATTAATATAACATTTGTATTTTAAGATGTCTCAAGTAAATATTTTGTTTGTAAGTGTTCTCCTTCCCCAAATGATGCCTGTTAAAGCAAAACTTATAATAATTGCTTAAAAACAAATTTAAAATACGATTATGTAGACTTGAGACACGATTCACTTAGAGTGCTGTTATCAGGGTTCGAGTTTCCAGCATTATCGTCTCTAAACCTAAAAATTAAATTAAATCGACTAATTTGACAGTGCTAAAAATAAGTAATACTATCTACACTCAAACAAATATCGACATATCTTTTGGTAAATCGAAATAGTAAAAATATAAATTTTTCTTCTTCTTAGAAATAATTTCTAAATATTAAAATGTAAAATGGCATGCGAAAATCCCGAAATAAGTAATGCAATTTAATGGCTCGCCGATTCGAAATACTCGTCAAATCATACGAATTTTCTGAAATTTAAAAAGCAACAACCATAAATATTAGAAATTTACTTTCTGTCGCCAAAAGTATGTCGATTCACTTAAATTTTGTATGCGTGTATTCTCTAATTAACTAATTCTATATATATATTTATAAATATATCAATCGCTTCGCTCAAAACAGCGTCCGGAAACACACCAATATTTATTTAATCAGTTATTCTCGGTACACGTGCCGTTTTACATAATGCATGTGCTTCAGTTCGATCCGATTTAAATTATTAACTGGACTGATTCACAGCCCAGTTTCGCGTAACTAAGCCAGATTAAAATGCACTTGTTCTGTTCTAGTCATGTATAAATTGCAATTTAGATTGTTATCGAACTTGAACTATTCTGATTTATAGCATTAAGTTGTTGTGTGCATAGGTCATGATTTTTACAACTGATCGACTGATTTTTTTTACCCTTGTGGAGGGAATTCGAATTTTGTTTTAAAGCTTTCAACAAATGTGATATATTAAATTAATAGACGCACGTAAAATGTGATGCTCACAACAAAAAAAGTTCATCAAATCAAACAAATTTTTAAAAAATATGTACTTTGCTTAATAAAATATAATAATAATAATAATTCGAATTGAACTAAAATTTGTTTAATAAATATTTGCTTGACGCGAGCAACATTAAAATTTAATGTAAATAAAAAAAAAAAGTTTGAATCAACATATTTGGAATTACATAAAAAATATTAACAAAATTTAAAATTAAACTACAAATCAAAATTAGTTTTAAGCATAAAAATTCGATTTCAGCACATTAACTTCGGCCTAGAAGGGTATTTAATCTTCGGCGTATTCTGTTATTCGTTCATCCTTTTATTTCCTAATGCAATTAGTTTTTAACAAGCAAGTACGGTTATATTAGGTAAACCAAACACCAATTTTGGAAATATCATTTATATATTTCGATTTTTTTGATACGAAAAGTAACTTTGCACACTTCAGATTACATTTTTAGCACAAAATTTGAAATAAATAAACGATTGATACAATAAATGCATAAATAAGTGGTGCTATTATTTTTCCGCTAATTTATGTATGTAGCTAAGTAACGGGATCGATCATTATAATTTTCCGCAACGATGCTTTAATTCCGATACAGTATTTTCGGAACAAATCTAATGCCAATGCTAATGAATGACTAGGTTTATTTTGTTTTATACATATTATACTATATATTTTATAGATATTTATTTATTTATATCTTTCGATTTTTTGATCCGATGTTGCCAATGAGTGACTAGATTATATTATTCAGCACATATACATATTTTTGTATCTTTTGATTTCTGTTTTACAACAAATTTTTAATTTCGTTTCTAATACCGATTCCGATTTGTCAACCCTGACAAAATATCCCCTCTAGTGGGACTTACCAAACAAAGGCGCCGCCACTGCCAACAATTTCAAGCTGCTTGGTGAGCAAATCCTTCATGCCCTGATCCGTGATTAACTCCCGCGATTTCTCCACATTATCCTTTGACTTGGTCATATCACAGTTTATATATATATATATATATATATTTCACAACAGGATTGTAATAAAATATAAAATAAGTTCACTTTAAGTATATATATTTAAATAAATATATATTTTTATGTGTAGCCAAGTTCAGTCGGTCGTTCACTCGATTTGTGTCTAATTATGTATATATTGAAATATATACATATGTATATATTTATAATCTACGGCAATCCAGAAACACTGATAATACGGAATGTAAGAACCACAAAAAAAATACACAAAAATACAGATCAACAAATGCAGTATAGCAATAGAGATTGTGAACGCAACTGCAAATGTGCCTTTTTTTCTATTTATTTATATATATATATTATTTTTTGTCTTCACTTTCACAATTTTTTTTTATCTATTTGTCCTATTTTTTTTTTAATTTTCTTTAGGCTTTATGTTTATCGTTAATACATTTTTTTCTTCTGTGTTCCTCTTTGCTTGTCAAATTTTTTTTCGCTTATGTTAGAATAAACATGAAAACAAAAATTGAATTGAATTTGTGTTTTTGTTGTTGTTTCTAATTTTGAATGAAATGTCGAGCAACGCACGACGATGCAGGTGTCGGTATTGCTCGTAATCGTCCGCTAACAACTACTTGCCGCTTCAAAGGCGTCCCACAAACTAAGCCCACGGGAGGTCGATCGCAACATTTTGTATGCAAGCACACACACTCACAGAAACACACACATTACAAAATACGAATTGTCGCCGTCGCGTAGTCTTTGTCGTACTCGGTTTGGACTGCGTTCGGCTTCGGCTCCTCCCGTTCTATTTACTTATGCTTGGTATATGAGTTTGACGCTGTGTGTGTGAGTGTGGTGCAATGCGGTCTGTATGTGTACGTGGTCTGCAGTGAATTTCCATTTAAGAGAGTTGACATTGCAGCACTTTGTGTTAATAGAATTTCTAAGCCAAGTAAAAAAAGGATATTCTTTTTTAAATCAAGACGTTAGTAAATATATCTATCAGTAAAAAACTGTCTGTAAACTGATGAATATGAAGATCATAGCTCAAAACTCTACTCAAACCTGGCTTAAATATCTATTTTTGCTTCTTCTTGCCTAGAAGAACCATTATCCGTAATAAATCTATTCACACATGCTTTCTCTCTCACTCTCTATTTCTAGCTACATACAATACTTATGTGTATATGTGTGTGTGTGTGCACTTGAGCATTCATTTAGATTGGTGCTGCATATAATTTACATTTTTGTCTCTGTTACAATTACAGTTACCATTCGTATGGGCGATAATTGAGCGCTGAGCTCTGTTTACACATTATATTTGAATTGCGTTATCCGCTAGTCGAATAATGTACATGATTAAGAGTCGTGCTCTCACTTGGCGTCTCTCTAAAAATGTGAAAAATGTGAATGAATGCGGTGTTTGTATACAATGTTAATGTTAATGTTAATGGTATGTTGAACCATGAAAGCGGAAGAAATTAGAATTTACATTGCCTTTTAAGTATCTTTGTTCTGTAAACAATGTTGCATTTGAATACTTACACTTATATGTACACTCAGAGAAAAATGTATCTAAATTTTAGTAAATCGCCCAAAACAAATAGAAAGTAATAGGAAATGAATAATATAGAAAAATAGTTTTTAAATATTAATTAAAATGTCTAACAATCAGAAAGGCTTGCACTAAATCGCCAATCCCAAAAATTGAGCGATTTTCCTATTTTTGAAAAATATTTTCTATTATTAAGAAAATCATTTAATACTCAAATTTTCCTTCAGAGTTTAATTCGAATCCCCGTAAGATCGATTTTTCAAATTAGTTATATGAAATTCTTAACCTATCTAAAATGTTTTTATATATGTGAAATCTTAAAATACAAAAGGTTAAAAATAATAATGCAAGCCCTATTTTTTAGTAAGTTACCATAAATTTTAGAAATTTACTTTCTCGACAATATGGAGATTAGCCCTTGGCGCAAAAAAGTTACTAAAATGTAAATGTTGATTTTTTCTGAGTGCATGCATGTTTATCTGTGGGAAATGGTTTACGCTTGAGCGATTCTGGTCGTTATTCGTTATCTACAATGAGAGGGGGCTCTTAAGCCTAAATCTTCAATTGGTTTGTTGAGATTGACAAACTTCGCCTATATATATGATATCTCAAACTTGAACCCGATTTCTGTAAATTGACCCCATTGAGGGATACCAATTGAGTATTGAGGTTAACGGTATTAACAGTTATATGTATATATATATATATATTTTATTTAGAAAGCTCTCAATTGATCGATTTCAACTACGTCAATCGATCAGAATACGTAAGCAAAAACCATGGGATTTTTTTATTCTGAGCGGGTGAAGGGTATCCAATGTTCGACATTGTATTTGAGTAACACTCATATACCCTGTACCTATTTAAAGTGGGCAGAAAGGATGTAGTAACGTTGTGCAGGAGAATTAAAGATGCAGAAAAAAGATATCCGATATATATTATTGATCAGAGTCGATTAAGTAAATATAAGGTAGATATATAAATCTGCCCGTTTGTTTGTCCGTCTCAGAGTCTATAAGAGTAAGAGACCTAGAATATAATACAGATTTTATTTATAGAATATAATTTCTCTTGGCAGACCAAGTTTATTTAATTTTATTGAAAATATCATTAATATATATATATATATGAAAAAGATAATATTACAATAAAAAGCATATACTTGTATTTACTATAATATTCCTATAATCTATTAACTGCAAAATAGCAAAATCCTTTAATTACAGTTTATTTATTTGTTAATTTAATTCAGTATATCTTATGTTTGCTATTCAATATTTTGGTTAAGCGTTTAATTAAGCATATGCAACATTAATTACCTTTATTTTTAATATAATATGTAAGCACAGTACAGTAATGTCTAATAACTTAAGAATATTACGATTTTTCATAGACTTGAGTACAGGGTATTTTATAATCCAGCTCCCGTTCTCTCTATCTCTCTCTCGCTCTCGCACTCCTGTTTACTAAGTTTGTCGATTGAATGTATCGCTTTGTTATTATTTTACAGTTTTTTTCGTATTCTATTCAACTACGAATAGATCACAAAGCAGAAGCGCGTCTAACGGCGTTTCTACAATCGACGATCCTCAGTAGCTTTCATTGGTAGTTAGTTTTTTTGTTTTCTTTTCTATTTATAATTTTGCACGTGCACATGGGCGTGTTTGTTGTGTTTGTGAGTGTGTGGGTGGGTGGGTTGGTCTTTATGTTTAGTTATTACTGTTATTGTCGACGTCGCACGTACGGGTCACTCACACTTCCACACACACACACACAAACAGTTAAAATGTTCGATTATCCAATGCACGTACAAAGCCCTGCGCCCAATTGCCACGCCCATCACTTTCACTGTTAGTGCTGCAGAGTATAGTGTGGCCATTCACCAGATCAGCAGTGTGCCCATTCATCATATTTACTTGGCGCTAATCTAATAAATTTGAGCAGATTCAATCAAAACTAAATTTTCTTTTAATTTTGTATTATCCAATATGCAAGTTACGTTCAAATAGAACTAGGCTTTGTGCTAAATATAACTAAATTATCATGATAGATGAACAATAGAAATCTAAATCTACGCTTTTATACTGTATATATATATATATATATATATATATATATATATATATATATTTATATATATATATACGACAATTGCTGTGATTGTACAAATCTGGTTTTGGTGTCGAAGCTCAAAAATATGCTAAGTTATCATTAGAGATGAGAGTTGTGAATTGGATATGTATAATATATATAGTACTTTATTTATTTAATATGACAATAGTCGATTGTGTAAAAAATTACAAAAATCTTTAAATGAAGTTAAGAATGTAAAAGTCAATAAAGTACAAAAACATACAAACAGCCAACAATGAGTCAAGCTTTAGTTTTTTTTTTTTGTTTTTTGATTGTTTTAATAAAATATTATAATATTCGATTAAGTACACAAATTACAAAAAGCCAACAGTGAGTTATGTTTTTCCTATGCATATAGATCTCTATTTACTTCATTTATATTCAATATAATATTTAAAATGGGTCAAATTTTATTTTTGTATATGTCCAAAATATCTTAAGAATTTTACTCTGTTGTTGCATTTGCAAAGCATTTCCAGAAACAGAAATAACTTTAATGTGACAATTTTACAATTTGAGATCGGTGAAGAGGTATATACATATATTGAAGCGGCGATTTGCGCATCGCTATATAAAAAACGAGAGGTACTCGATAAATAATTGAGATTTATAAGACCCAATTTGGTAGGGGGTAGGCGTGGGTGGCTTTGCCACTAGTGACTCTGTTGAGGAATCGTGTCTCGACTTGTCCGCCTGCTTAAGTGAATGATTGAGCTTAGAATATATATGCATATGTATACATTTATATAGAATGCAAATTAATTCGTCCACAACGACCCAGATCTGGACTAAACTGAGTCAATTAAATGAGAACGTAACAGTGACTAGCACAAAATACTTGAGAGACTGTGCCGAGTGACCACACCCAGAAAAAAATAGCACAACAATTTTGAAAATCTACTTTAAGTGAACATCATATTTATAACTAAAAAAAAATGACACAATTCTTAGAAATAATTTTATTTTCAAATAAAACGTAAGCAAAAATATTAAATTTAGAAAATCTCCCTATAATGAACATCGTTCTTAGAACAACAAAAATAGTCCATCTATTTCTTATCAGCTTGGCTTTAATCCCAGTCTATGATTAGAGGAAGAGTTTTTTATGAATACCCCTGGTAAGTGCCATTTCAAAGAAACATTTAAACATCCGACTGATTTAATACCATTTTGCACATTTTGAACATTTTGCGCCCTTTTCAGTCATAGCCCAAGTTGAGCAAACAGATGAGACCCAAGACAAAGATGCCGTAGAAGGTGATGTTGTACAGATTGAGGCGACTGAGCAGACTGGCAAAATAGCCTGGACTGATGCCGGCATAACGATCCTTCTGCTGGACATCGAGCAGATCTCGCCAACCCACAACCTGAGGCCGGATGACAAACAGGGCATTTATTGCCGCCCTAATGCCACTCTCCACGGCGCCACCCATAAGATTCCGATTGTTGGTGGCAGCTGCTGCCGAACTGGACCAAACGATGCGATGCCAGGGCCTTGTTTGGGGTCTATTCAATGCCGCATTCAGTTCACAGATCTCCTCTTTGTATTCCAACGGATCGAGCATCTCCTTGCCAAATTGCTCGGCGAGCAGATCGAGGATTGCGTCTCGAACAGTCGCCGTTTCCACATCGATATCGTGCAGCATATAGCCGCCATATTCATTTTTATTTTGCTCATAGCCCACGACGAACGGTTTTATATTCATAAATTTACCGGAATAACCCTTCGATAACCAATAAGATTTATCGTAGTCGATTGTAAATTGAGTGATGACAAATTTGGTTTGCCGGCTGATTCTCGAGGAATCGCGAAACTGCTGCGGCAACTGTGGCTTGAATCTCAGCTGATTCACCTTGTTCCAGGGTATGGCCAGAATGACAGCTTGTGCAATATGTCGATCTCCATTTGAATCCGTCAACTGCACATAGTTCTTAAAGTGCTCCAGTTCGACAACTTTTACTCCACTCCGGATATCGGTGTGCTTCAATTTCTTGAGCAGCGTTTCGAGCAGATCCTTGCAGGACACATCCATAAGAGTCGACGGCAGGCGCATAAATCTAAAATGAGGAATGATAGAGGAGAGGAGAGAGGGGAATCAATATAATTTCGCTAGTTCACCTACAGATCGACCAGGATACTCAATCCACCCGAACTGCTGCAGAGGCACATGAACTCATCGTAGTTGATTTCGCTCGCCGGCAAGCCACAAGTCAGCAGCACCAAATTGAACATAAATTGGCGCGATTTGTTGAAGAACAGATTCGTGGAAATATGTCGTTCCATTGTTGGCACTCGCTTGCGAAACCTATCGATAAATACATGGGCTCAACTCTGTACTCAGCAAAAATAAATCGCCCTAAAAAATATATTGTTTTTTGGATAGATGGGAAAACATTTCTCTACAAATTAGAAAGGCCTTTCCTAAATCGACATTCTAAATGAATGGTCATTTTTTATATATACATTTTTTAAAATATTTTCTATTAATAGGAAATGCATTTCTAAAAAGCAAAAGCTAATTTTTAGAAAAAATCTTTTCCAAAATTCATAAACAAGCAAAGAAATTAGTTGGCTCGTATATTATATTACACTCAGAAAACAGATTGACCTGAAATCCAGAAAATCACCCTGAAAACTAGAAAGTCTTTTGCTAAATATATGTGAGCATTGATCTTAAAAAATGTTTAGAAAGCTACAACCATAAAACTTTGAAATTTATAATTACCAAAGATTAAGTCGATTTCAGAGTATATAATCTTAGCCCGCATTTCTAACTTGTCAATTTTCTAAAAGTTAGACTGAATTTTTTTAGTGTATAATCTCGGTTTGCAATCCCAATTTGTCACTCACTGAAAACGGAGCCCGTTAAATTTCTTCATGCGCAGATCGAGCATATCGATATAGCGCCATAGCTCAAAGCTGGCCGGCGTTGAGGTCAAGCCCCGATCCAGTTCCCAGCAGCGATTCAGCTGATCCGTGTTCAGATTGCGCTGCCTCACGGCCACATTCAACTGGCTGAGGAAGGCGATGAGTTCGGTTTGCTCCTTGTTCACAATGCGGGAACCATTGCTGCCCAGTTGTCCGCCTGGTTTGCGATTCTCGTCTATAATACGCATATTGAGCGAACTGTCTTTGGATAGGATTTTTACGGCCGATGTTAGACCGGCAAGGCCGGCACCCACAATAAGTATATCGAGCTCAGGTAATTCGTTGCCAAAAGGTAAATCCATATAAATTGTTTTGACATAATCAATTTTAAAAAAATATTCACACAAAACTGAAAGCAAATTCAAATTGAGTTTGTCACTAAAAATGCTAAGAAAAAAACATTAATTAATTTAGCCCAGCAGGCAAATTTTCTTCCATGCAATATTTTCAATGTAATAAATAATTTCAATGTAATTGCCAAATTTTGTTTCGTTGGTGCGTGTATCTGCTATTCTTGCCCATACAACACCAGCACAGCATGCAAGCAATCTGATTTTTAAGTATGCTGCAATCAGATTTCAATTTTGTTTCACGGGTGTGTGCATATGCTATCGTACCCCATACAACAACATGCAAAGCAAATAAACAGGTGTGACCATATTTGTGGTGCATTAATGTTAAAGTTGAATAAAACTGATTGCCAAGTTTACTTATTTTTCCAGAATGCTCGTAATGATCAAGAAAAGCACAACAGTTATTCAGTCAATGAAAAATTGCCATGTTCATGCAGCTGATTAATTTAGATTCACATAGTAGCCTATTTTATTCAACAGCCGCAAATAAAACAATGCACGCGGAGCAAATTATTTGTGCCAAAATTGCTTCACTGGTGCGTGCACATGCTAGGCTATCCTATACGACAACCTACACTGTAAAGTGACCATATTTGATTTCGCCCCTAAAAGTATGCCGCAAGGTGCCCAAAGCTTACTAATGCTGATCGAGTGCTCAAATTCTTGGTGCACCTCAAAGTATGCTGCAATTAAGTTAAAACGTATTCAAACTGTCAATTGAGATTCAAGTTTAATGATCAAAAACAATACAAAAATGAGCGGAAATAACAATTTTATCGAAATTTGAGAAAGAAACAAAAATGGAAGCATACTTACAACTCACATACAGCTTACGCACAGCATAATTTCTTTCAATCCCAGCAACGTTATCACAAAATGAGTGTGAGGCACATTTCCGCTGCTGATTGAAGTAAACAGAAAACAAATTTGTGGCAAACTTAATCACTAATGATTTATATTAAGCAGACAGGCGGCTAATTATTAAATAATTATAAAAATTGTATTTGAACACAAGCAATCAATACTGATGATAATTTAATATTTAAAGATGGAAGCCAATTAAAAGTTCGCTGCTGCTGCTGCCAAGAACAAATATATATCGTCCCTATGAATGCACTTGCAGTTATTTGAAAAACCTGTTCTCAAGATTACTTGTCAATTGGAATGGACAAATCGTTAATTGTATTATCATTTATTTATAGCGCTAAATTGTGAATTTGCATAGCCGACTCTGGGATTGACTTACATAAATAAATTGTACATGGCTGTACACAATTGTTTTATAAAATTGCGTTTTCGTAATTAAGAAGCGTTGACATTAATACAATTAAAATACGCATTTAACTGATAGCACTATTTAGCACTCGAGCACTGAACTGCACTGCACACTTAACAGTTAACACACATGTATACGTATATATAATTGAATACAATGCTGGATTCTCTTATCGTTATCAGCTGTCGCGTCTTGCGGATGTCTCCGTTCCATTTCTGCACCTAGAGTCCCAATTTCCGAGCTGATCGTCAGGCCTGTTAAGCAACGCAAGTCAAACAAAGCAACAAAGTAAGGCTTGCTTAAGCTCAACGAAGATTAAATTAATACACTCAGAAAAAATCGCACTGCATTTTAGAAAATTCTCTTACCTATTTTTCAAATAAATTAAATATATATATAATTTCGAGTGTATTGCCTTACATGTATTTTTTATGAATACACATTTGTATTTTCACATTTCACATAAAAAAAATGTTGATTGTGAAAAAAACGCATACAAATTAAATTGAAAAGACAAATCTAAACTCCAAGTTAAAAGACGAATCAGTAAATTTCATTACTTGTTTCTGAAATTTCGAAATTATTACAAATGCATTTCATATTAATGGAAAATATTGAAAAATAAATAGAAAAAATCGCCAATCATTTTGGGGATGTCGATTTAAGGCAAGTCTTTCTACATTTTACAAATGTATTTCCCAATATTCACAAATTATTTCTAAAAACCAGAAAAACATTCCAAATTTATTTTTGGTGATTTTTTTGCGAGTGTAACAATCTGCTAGAGTCAAGCTATATTTTTTAGAATTTCGTAATTCACTTCCCAGAATAGGGTAGCCAAATACGCACAACTGATGCATATATATATATATATATATATATATGTATATATTGTTTATGGGTTGGGAAATGTCATCGTCAATGGTGGACAAACCCCATCATATAATCATCATGCCCTCTGCGAATGTATTTTAAAATACAGCAAGTGCTGTAAAGTTCATTGCTTGGCGACAACAGTTGAGCTAATATATTTTATTGAGCAATAATTGTAAATAAAAAACAAAAGCAAAACAATGTTGTTCTTGCGTTGTGGCATCAATTGTAGACGAGACGATTAAAATACCCTGCACAAATGGATTTCGAAACAATGAAATTGCTCAGAAGTCGAACTGTCAAATGGAAACCAAACTTGAGCTTCCAAATTATATACATATATATATAATTGACGATAGTGAATTTGGTATTTTTTTTGTCAACTCTTAGCATTATTTTTATTTATTAATCTTTCGTCGGTTACCGGTTTTATACTGTATAAGTTTGTGAATAAAAAAAGGGATACTATGAAAAAGAATAGCATTTGATATGATAATAACTGTCAGATTGGTTAAATTACAGAAAAATAACAGATACAAAATTGAAGACAATTATAAAAAGACAGTTTTCGTTAATTAAATGGAAAATTTAGTTAAATATGCAATTGTTTTCCTATGTGAAAATAACAGCAATAATAAAATACTCTTTTGGTGTGTTGTGCATTGTTTTGCTGTTGTACCCTGAACCCATTGGAAACGGCCTTGTCCGTCTGTCTGTCCATGAACCAATGAACCTCAGACTCTCCAAGAGCTGCAGACCTCAAATTGGGGGTGTAAGTTCTTCAGTATACCAGATGGAAGTCAGAAATATATCAGCAACGATCGATTATAATTTTCCACTGCGATATTCTGGTTCCGTTCCATATAATATTAGTGACGCTATTTGGGCTTAATACATTGAGGAATTTGGCTTCTGATTCCGGATCCGATACTGAATTTGAATTCCGTGAATTTTAATGCCGACCCTTTGTCCACGGAAGTTAATTGAATGCCAAAAGCAGAACGAATGCTGAGTAAATATTGTGTTTTTTCTTTATTATTTATTTAATAACAAATTAATGTAAATTAATTTAAATTGAGCTTATTGCGACTTTTTCTATGCTTAAACATATGTGTTGGAATACTTTCTGCTTCGATTGAATAAGTGCGATTATTCATCATGAGCAATAAATGCTAATTGCTCAAATTCCGATAAATTCATTCGGAAGAAACTCGCCACGCCTCCCTCTGCCTGTCCCTCTGCCTGTCCCTCTGCCTGCCCCTCTGCCTGCCCCTCACCCTCTTCGTCAGAGGAGTCTATCTATTCCTCTGTCGCTACTTTTCCTTCTTCCTCTCCTTCTCCCTCTCCTTCTTCCTCTCCTTCTTCCTCTCCTTGTCCGTCTCCGTCTCCCTTTGCATTTGGCTCTCTCTCTCACCGGCTCCCTCCTGGTTCCCCTCTCCGTCTGTATCCCCCTCTTCATCTGCCTCTCCTTCTAGACCTCGTCTTCTTCTTCTTCTTCACCTCACTTCCATCCTCTCCACCTCCCTCTTCTTAACCTTTTCCATCTTCATATCACTTTCGCTTTCCATTTTCTCTATCTCATTCTCCCCAATCATATCCGTCTCCGTCTCCCTCCCCTATCCCCTCTCTCTTTCTCTCGCTCTCTTTCTCTATTCTACTTCCTCTCTCATTCTCCCTCCTTATCTCTCTTTCCGTGCCCCTTTCCCTCTATGACTCCTTCGCCTTTTCCGTCTCCTTCTCCGTCTGCATCTCCATCTCCTTCTCCCTCCCCACCCCCCTCTCTATCCATCTCCATCTTCGTTTCTCACTTCATTTCGTTCTCTTCGTTTCCCTCTCCGTCTCCCTCTCCCTCTCCATCTCCATCCCATTCCTTTCTTCGTCTCTCTCTCTGCCTCCCTCTTCATCTCCATTTCGACCTCCTCCCTCATCTCCCCTCATCTTCCCTCTCTCTCCTGCTCCCTCATCTGCCTCTCCTTCTTCCTCCCTCTTCATCTCCACCCTTTCAGTCTCTCCCCCTCCCCCTGCTCTCAATCCGTCTGCAAAGCCTACGCCTTCGCGCCATAGTTGCCGTTGATCATCGTCTTCAGCTCCTCATCCCCCAGAGATTGGCTCCTGCTCCGCTGCTGCTCCTGCTGCTGCTTTTTGCCAAAGTTCTCGGCATCCTCAATGGTCTCCAGCATCGGCCTGTTCAGCGTCTCCGGCAGGAGCAGCGACATTAGGCCAGCCGTCAGCGACAGGGCACCACAAATGACCAACGGCAAGGGTCGCCAGATCTCGCCGAGAAGATTGAGATACGGCGCCAGAATGCCGCCAATGCGAGCGACCATCGACGAGGCGCCCAAGCCCACATTGCGCACCACAGTCGGAAATTGCTCGGCCGTAAAAATGTAGACAGTGCCGTACGAGGAGGTGATGGCCAATTTGCCAATCATGGCGCACGTGATGAGCAGCCAATCCATGTCGCTGGGCACCAGAACCGTTGCCAGCAAGCTAATCCCGGCCACCAACATGGCGCCGCACAGCGTCGAGCGACGACCCCAGCGATTCAGGGTGAACAGCAGCAGGGAATAGCCGGGAATCTCCACAGCCCCCGAGAAGACGAAGTTGAGCAGCTGATTGCCACCCAGATTATTGGTGTTCCAGGAGAGACCGTAGTAGACGCCACTGTTGACGAACCAATCGAAAAAGATGAGCAACGTTTTGCGCCGCAGGTTCGGATAACGCAGCAAATCCCAAACGGATGCGGATGGTTGCTGCGGGGCAGTCTGCGCCTGCTCCTTCTTTGCCGACTCCTCCCGGACAAGCTGGTCGTAGATCTCGCTGGGTATTTCGACACGGTTCACACGGGCCGCCCGCTCAATGATGACAAACGCCTCCTCGCTGCGACCCTTCGAGAGGAGCCAACGTGCCGACTCCGGGATTAGCCAATAGTAGCCCATAAAAACCAGACCCGGCAAAGTCAGGGCAATTTGCAGCCAGCGCCAGTCCCTGATAAGATAAGCAAATCCCGCCGTAAGCATAAACCCAACGGAGAAGAACATCTGCACAGTGACGCCGGCAAAGAGGCGATAGCTGGCACCCACCATTTCCATGGCAATCACGTAGGCCACCAGAAAGACACCCGACGTGGTCGCGCCAACAATCAGCCGTGCAATCGTATAGGTAAAGTAGTCCGGCGCCAAGCCCGCCGTAATGCCAAAGACCAACTGAATCACGAGCGAGGCAAAAAAGGTGGGCTTCCTGCCCCATTTGTCGCTCAGCTGGCCAAAGATGAAGCTGCCCAGGAGCACGCCCACCATAAACATTGAATCACTTGTGGCGCTCAGCAGACTCCGCCCGCAAACCATATCCCATTCCGTGACAGCGCTATTCCGGTACTTCGACTGATCGTAGAGGTAGCTGCTGCAGGTCAGCGTGCCACTTGCTGTGTCACTCAGATTGCCACTCAAATAGGAGTCGTTGTAGGCCACATTGTAGTATTCACAGGTATTAAATTTGCCCGTAATCCCATCCGGCGGATAGGCGAGCAACCAGTGCGCTGGCGGCAGCGATTGGTAGGTGGCAACTGCCGCCTCCTCGTGTGGCAGGCGGCAGCGGTGCTCGGGACGGGCGAGCAGGAAAACGCCCGCCAATTTGTGGAAGGCGCAAACGATGGCCGGCAAACAGAGCAGCAAATAAATCCGTCTCTGATAACGGCCGAATTCGCCCAAGTGGGTTATAACATCATCGTAGCCCATTTTTATTAATTAATTATTTATTAATTAATTAATCAATTGTCTGAGTATTGATTTTTCTATTGATTTCGAGCAATATTCAATGTTCATGAATATATATTGCGTATACGCCGCGTGCGCTGTCTATTTCTTTTTTGGCTAAATGTCGAAAGACGCGCGCGAGAAACAACTGCACGCGATCTGTGCCAGTTGGCGACTGACAGATGACGGCGCAGCCGATGACGGCGACGACGACTGCGACGTCGACTTGCTGCTGGGCAGCGAAAGTGTCAAGAACGCATTCGACATTGACTCTCAACGACGACGACGACGGCGACGCAGCAGCGACGTCGCTCAACAGTTGTAACCAACAAATAAGAATGGTGAGCTCGACTGGGATATACCCTGCAAATATAGTCTTTATGGAAAATGTAACATTGAAATTTACTTTTTAAATGAAATCAACTATGAAATGTATATTCCTTTTAAAATTAAGTCAGCTATTAAATATATTCTCGATTTGCCTTTAAAATATCGTTTGAGAATTTATTCATCTGTTAAATTACTCTTTAATATTTCACTTTAAAATTTAGTCAGCTTTTAAAAATATTGAAATATTGTACTTACAAATGTAGTCAACTTTTAAATATATTCTAGTTTTACGCTCTATTCTATAGCTTCCGATCTATTTCTACAGTTAAGAACTCAATTTTAAGCGTGTCGCCTCGTAAATAATATTTTCGCCTGCATTTTCTGGGCTTTCACCAAACCATCCGCGAATTTTAGTAAATAGCCCTATAGTGAAGTTTTTCCAGTTTTTAGCAAACACTTCTAAATATTAATTTCCATAAGTAATTTCTAGTAAAATTTCTATTATATTGTAGAACCAGATACGAAGACTCGTCGTTTAGTTTGGAACTGACTGCTCTGACGAGAAATATCCTTAAATCGAGATGTATATGTGTATCTTATCTGATGCCGCAGATTGTAAGGCAGCCTTTTCTTGCACCTCCTCTGAGATCCTCTGTGATCTCCAAAAATAGCCTCAAGTACCTACACTTGAGAATGCCGCATAAGTCCTCAAGGCTACGTAGAGCCTCACATGTTCATTCTTGACGATGGGAACAAACTTTCTACAAATTAGATAATCCAAAAAATATATATATATTTTCATTTTTTTTAAATATTTTGTATAATTAAAACAAACATTTATAAAAAGTAGAAATGCATACACCCAGAAAAAATCACACCAAAATGTACAAAATCCCCAAAAATATTAGAAAAATGTTCTAGGAAATTATCTAAACTCCCAATACTATTTAGTTGATTTACTAAAATTTAGGGCGATTTTTAAGCTTAGATTATAAACGACGACGACGCTGACGCTCAATATTGCAACCAAAAAAACACGTATATTCCCCATTCCCATTCCCAACACACACACACACATTTATAAATAAATACAGTTGTGTGCCAGCGCTGCTCTCTCACAAATTGAGCTTAGGATGCTCAGTCGGCTGCTTGGCACACTTTGAGCAATTCAAGGTCAAAGAGAGCCGCTGCTCAATGCATATGCATATATATATATATATGTTGCGCTGACGTTGCATGTGTGTGTGTGTGACGCAGAATTTGATCATTGACCGATAATATGTACAACATAATTGCTGCTCAATTGGCAATATTCCATAAATGCACTCACGCTCTACGCTCTTCCACTCACTCACTCGCTCTCTCATTATTACCGTCTGCTGTCAGTTCTCTCTCTTTGTTCTCAACACAATCTTTGTTCGAACTTCGTAGCAAGTTAAACAACACGCGACTTTATTAGCTAATTTAAACTTGCATATAAACAAAGTTGACTTTTATTTTTTTTTAGCCATAATTCATTTGCATATTGTATGAAGAGACGTCATTTAATTTGTTGTGTCGTCTGCCCTTGCACAATATAAAAAAACTTGTAAAATGCTTTCAAATGCGCCGCGGTGCATGATCTATATATATATATATTTATAGATGTGTATATGTAAGTGTACAAATGAGTGCTTTTATCTACAAGTTTTCCAGTTGGACTTCAAGTCATTAGTTTATTGCTTTATTGCTTGAGTATAGATGTTTTATTTATTTTAAATGTTTTTGCTTTTAAATTATTTTTTACATACATTTGTACGCGCTGTTTGTCTATTGCTTTTTTTTTTGAGTTTTGCTGCTTTTTTTCTATTACTATTTTTTGCTTGAGTGTAGCTGTAAATACACATAATATATAAATAAATAAATAAATAAACAATAAAAAATTGATATAAAATAAATAAATAAATACTCAATTTGAACCCCAGCTTGCAAAACTCTTCTGAAATTAAGTCTTAGATTTTCGTCTAATCGTTTTTTTTCTTTTGCCTGAAAATGAGTCTCGTGTTTTTATATTTGCCGATAACGAAAAAAGCCAGCTACAAAACAAATAATTTCAACTAAAAAGCAAAATATGCGGAAGTATTTTTCAACACACTTTTGCTCTTTTCGTAGTTAGATTGTAATGAAGTAAATCGTTCACATTTTACAGAATTGTTCAGAATTTATTTACTTTTGCTACTTATGCCAATTACAATATTTGTATGCCAAAATAGGCACGTGCCGATAAAGAGAACATTGTCTAAAAATTCGATAAGTGTAATAAGTAAATACTAAGTACATGTTAAATAAGTACAATTATCGTATACATATATATATATATATATATATAGTAAATACATACATAATACAGATTAGGGAAACAGTGGCTTAGATTATGGGGACAGTTTAGTTTAGGCTAAGAAGAGCGCACAACACGATCTATCGCTCTCTTAGGCAGGCATTTAATTTATCAAAGGGGGAACAGTTTAGGCTGCAATTCACACCTACGAGGCAGGAAGAGCTTAGACACAGCAGAGAGCATTTCATACCTAAAGTGGGAACAGCTTAGGGAAGAGAACGCAGCTGGATGTGCTTCTCTGCGCATGCATTTCATATCTAAAGTGGGAAAAGCTTAGCTCTCTAAAGAGAGGGCAAAATTGAGCTTAATAAAATAAGCCAGTTCCCTTAGAGATAACATGTTTACCCAATTTTTTCGCCTGTTTTTTGATATTGTTTATTTTTTGGCGTGCATATGAATGGGAACAGTTTAGGTTGGAAAGAGAACACTTCTAATCAATGCATATCAAATAGAATAGAAGAGTTATGCAAAAAAAATAAACAGATCTAAATGCTTAAAGTGAAATTATTTTCCTACACTGAGAAAAAAAATGCTCTTTGCTTTGTGAACTAATTAAAATTGTTGTATATGTAAAATCTTACAACACAAATACCTAATAATAATAATATAAGTAAGAATAAAGCCAATATAAGAATTCTTCTAAAATACCCAAATTAGAAAACATTACCCTGTAAATAAGACATATTTTTTCCTTGAAATTTTAGAAAATACACTAAAAAAAATGAAGAAATGCAAACCCTTTAGCCTTGAGCAAACCAAGCCTAATTTTTAGAAAATGTATTTCGGAATAATAAGGTGAGGAAACCCGTTCCGACTTACTAAAACTTCGATTCGTCGATTTTTTTTCTGAATGCTCTGTTTACTTATTGTTTTTTTGTTGCTAGTTTTTTGTTTTAAAGGGGGAACAGTTTAGGCAGCATTTCAAATTTCAAGCACAGTTAGTTCAAATAAAAACTGTTCCCCCTTCAGATCTAAATGCTTAAAGCGCAAATGTTTTTCTGAGCGCCTTTTTTAATTGTTTCTTTTTCTAATTTTTCTTTCGTTCATTTTTTTGTTGTTATCTTTTGTTATTTGTTTTTTTTTTGGCATGCAACTGATTTTTTCAGTAATTTAATACTCTTTCTTTATTTCGTTGTCTTTGTTTACTTGCCTCTCTTTCTCTCTTCTTTCCCTGCATTCTTCGTGATATAAAACTTGTGCTCGACTGGAATTGAAAAGTGAATGACCTCGGAGAAGAAGAAGAGGGACTTGAGCTATGTTAATTAATTACCGTTGTTATTAATTACTATTATGTATTATTGTTAACAAATTACGCTTTGTGGCCATTGGGCAAATTGCGTGGCTGCGTTTCCAGCTCCCTGCCCCCTTCCAGATCCATCCTGCTGCTCTTGTCCCTCCTTCCAAATTGCTCGCCATCCGCAATTGTTTCCAGCGTGGGCCTGTTAAGCGTCTCCGGCAAAAGCAGAGATACAAATCCGGCGGATAAAGCGAGCACGCCATAGATAACCAATGGCAGAGGTCGCCAAATGGTGGCCAAGGCATTCAGATAAGGAGCCAGCATTCCAGTCAAACGGGAAACCATGGAAGCGGCGCCCATTCCAACCGTGCGCACCACAGTCGGAAATTGTTCGCTGGAAAAGAGATAAATGGTGCCATAGGAACCGGTGATGGCCAGTTTACCCAACATGGCAAAGGTGATCATGAGCCACTGCCTCTCAACCGGCACCAAGATGGTCGCCAGCAGACTAATCCCCGCCAGCAGCATGCAGCCGCAGAGTATCGAGCGACGACCCCAACGATTCAAGGTGACCAGTAGAAAACAATAGGCGGGTATTTCCACAGCGCCAGAGATGACGAAGTTGAGCAGGACATTGCCACCCAGATTGTTGGTGCTCCAGGAGAGGCCATAGTAGACGCCGGTGCAGACGAGCCAATCGAAGAAAATGACTAGCGTTTTGCGGCGCAAATTCGGATAGTGAAAGAGATCCCAAACGGAGGCGGGCTTGGCTACGGAAGCCTCCTGATCCTCCTGATCCTGCTCGTGCTCCTTCTGCTTCAGCTTAAGCTTGAGATCTAGATTGAGCTGCTTCAGCCCCTCTCCTGCTCCATCAGGTGCTTCTCCTCCTGCTCACTCTCCAGCTTCCATTCCACATTCCTCTCCAGCTCCATCTGCTTATTCAACTTCAGCCTCTCCTGCTCCTTCTCGCTCTCCTCCCCCTCATCCAGAAGCCGGTCCAAAGTCTCTCTGCTAATCTCCACACGATTAAATCTCGCCGCTTTCTGCATCACATCCAATGCCTCCTCCCGCTTACCCTTCGACAGCAGCCAACGCACCGATTCGGGTATAATCCAATAGTAGCCCATAAAAATCAAACCCGGCAGAGTCAACGCAATCTGCAACCAGCGCCAGTCGTGGATAAAATAAGCAAATCCCGCCGTAAGCATATAGCCCAGGGAGAAGAACATCATGACAAAGATGCCGGCATAGAGACGCTTCGCGGGACCAACCATTTCCATGGCAATCACATAGGCCACCAAGAAGACGCCCGACGTTGTGGCGCCCACAACTAATCTGGCCAAAGTATAACTAAAGTAATCCGGTGCCAAACCCGCCATAATGCCAAAAACCAGCTGAATCACAAGTGAGGCAAAAAAATCGGTTTCCGGCCCAATTTATCGCTGAGCTGGCCAAAAATAATGCTGCCCAAAAGGACGCCCAGCATAAACATTGAATCGCTTGTGGCCGCAAGAAATTCTCGGCCACAAACCAAATTGAATTCGGTAACGGCACTATTCGCGTAACGGGAACGATCGTAGATGAATCGATTGCAGCTCTGCGTTTCATTGCTGAGCCTGTGAAAGCTTTCGTTGCCTGTGTCGTATTCCAGTTCGTAGAGCTCGCATTTTTCATACGGCGGATAAGCGAGCTGTGAAAGCTCCTTCGTTAGGTCAAAGCTTTGATTCGTCTCATTCGGCAGCGCACAGCGAAAGTCTGGCTTGGCGAGCAAAAAAACGCCGGCAAGTTTGTGAAATGCAACCGGCATCGATGTCAAACAGATCAGCACATAAATTATACACTGATAGCGTCCAAAGTCGCCCAATTCCACAATAATCTCATCGTAGCCCATTTTTTAAATTTATTTTTTTTTAATTGTTAAAATTGTTTTTTTTTGCCGTATTTTATTTTGAGCGCCAACGAAAAAATAGCTACAATTATTAATCGTTAATCGTTCACTTTAAGCACTTTAAGCACTTGTCGCGAGCGCGTCGCGTGAATCACTGAAAGCTTTTCAACGATTGCAGCTTTCTTTAAGCAACGCGCATCTCGTGATTTGTTGCCAGGCAATGACGTGTACTTTAGCAACACTCCGAGAGAGAGAGAGCGAGAGCGTAATTATGTTTAGCAACAACAACAGCAACAAGAAAGACGCGCAACACGTGTTGCGATTGCGGATCTCGTTTCCAACTAATCGTCAAGCAGAAGAAGAAGAAGCAGAGGCGTTCTTTGAACCCCCAAATTATGACTCGTCACTTGCGTCCGCTTCGGCAAGCGGAATAGAACTGAAAACCTAAAAAGCTCAACGATTGAACGATTGAAGGCCACGCAAAGACTGTTGCGGCAATAAGTGCTGACAATACACCCAACGATACCATGTCCCACATACACTAACACTAGCACTCACACACACACACACACACACACACATATATAAATATTCATACATAAGAGTACACTCGGAAAAAAATCTAACTAAACAATATAAACTGTTTCTTACTTTTAGAAATAACTTCTAAATGTAAGAATAAAACTATTTAAAAATTAGAAAAACACTCGGAAAAAAATCGGCCCAAAATGAAAATCCTTTCATAATGGAAAGTTTTTCTTGTTTTTTCGAAATAGTTTATAAATGTGAAAACAAATATTTCTACGAATTAGAAATACACACAGGTAAAAACTGTTTGAAATGGAAATCGCTGTACAAATATAAAGTTATTCTTGTTTTTAGAGATTATTTCTAAATATTAGAAAATAGTTTTCTGAAAATTAGAAAAGCTTACCCAAAATCGATAATTACAAAAAAATGGAGATTTTTTCTATTTCTAAAATATTTTCTATAATTAAGACATGCTTTTCTCAAATGTAATAAATTGACTATAAAAAACTAATATAAGAATTCTACACACATAACAAAAACCACAAACCAAAAACTCAAAAATTTAGAAATCCTTTCTATGGAGAGCTGCAAAACAAAATTTTAGAAATTTACTTGGCGTCTAAAGTAGAGCGGTTAATTTCAAATCTCATTTTTTATGTCGATTCTTTTGCTGAGTGTATGTATAAACATATGCTCCAAGAGCCAACAAGTAGCCATCATGCATATTGCCAGTCAAGTTGCTCACTTTTCACTTACTCTCTCTCTCTCTGTCTCTGTCTCTCTCGCTCTTCTTCTCTATGTCGCGCTATACCCAGCGGGAATTTGTTTTTTTTTCGAATCGTTACAGTATGTTACCGGTAATAAACAAAAACAAAAACACGGTAGAAAACCAACAGCTGAGCAAAGCATCAGGTTTTTATTAATTTCCAGGCAGCATGGCTTAATTCAGCAGATTGCTTCCCGCTGGGTTTGTTTTTTATTTTTTTTTATTGTGATAAATTGTAGAATGAGGAGACAGCGAGAGAGAGAGAGAGAGAGAGAGAAGAGAAGTGAGCGAGAAAGCAACCCCAAGGCAACAAAAAATTAGTGTTAACATTATTAAAGAGGGTTTCAGCGGGTCTTCAGCTCACTTTTTGGACTGGCCAACCGAAAAGCGATGACGCACAACTGAAATAAACACACGCACACACACATATATCACACGCGTGTGTGTGTGTGTGTGAAGAGTACTGGAAAGAGTACAATTTACTATGTATTTATTTAGACTTGGTAAAAATAGATTTTCTTCTTTTCTTACTTACTTTTAAATAATAATATTATATAGGAACAAACAATATTTTAATTTAATTGCTTACTGCTTTATTTCATTTGTTTTCAAAGTGTCTCGTACTGAGTTAAGCCATAAAATCGAATGTTATTGACTTTAAGAAAGAAACCAGAATTTTTGTGGCGACTTCATTTAAGCAAAGTAAACAAATTTTGAAAACATGATCACAATTTTTTTCAGTCATTGTGAAAAAATCAAAGTGAGCAACAATGAAAGAAGTTTTAAATATTAATATTAAATAAAACGAAAGCGGTAAATGTAAATAAATTAAAAGATTTAAAAATTTAGTAATAATCAAATTGATACTAAAAGTAATAAAAACAACCTCAAAACTTAAAAATATTTAAAGTAGTTTAATATTAAAAAATATTGTATTAATTTTTTTCTAATGAACGAATTAATATTTACAGTAAATAAGTTAGAAACTTAAATATGTTAAAAGTAGTTTAATATTTAAAAGTATTGTGTTTTAATTAACACAATATAAAGCGAGAAAGCGGTTCAATGCTTAAATATATTGAAAGTAGTTTAATATTTACAAATATTGTGTTTTACTTTAGTTAATAGTTAGTTGATCGGGTTTTTTTCAGGATTCTCAACATGCAATAAATGTGGAAGCAATTTGTATCTAAACAACCCCAGACACCATATAAATCTTATATATATTTCCTAATGCTTTTTTTTTAATTTAAATTTAATGTACAAATTTATTTTTAATATAATTTAATCAATTTTTGTTAGACTTTAGTTGACATTAAATAAATAAATAAAATCAATATCACTTTATTAATATATATATATATAAACATATATATATACACATATATAGCATTCAGATAATTAACGCTAATCGTTTTCGACTTATTTGCATGACAGGCTTCCAATTCCAATTCCGATTCGAACTCGAAATCGAATTCGATCTCGATCTCGATTTATTGGCGCTGCTGTCTGATTGGAGTTCATTTAACTTCTCATTTCAATTGGAATGTGTCAATGGCAATTATTGTTTTGCTTCGCTGTAGAAGGCAATTGAGTCGTGAAATATATAACAAAATCAGTCAGACGTCTATCGTACGATTTTTGCAACACTAGATGCACACACACACACACACACACATACAGTTGCGTTAAAAAATAGCGCCACTCTGAAATTATTTTAATTGGTAAAATCAAAGCATTAGTTTTGTAATTTGTAAAATGTTCGTTTTTAATATATTGTTTAATATTCCCTCTATTAATTAAAGTAAATACTGCTCCTGGAATACTTTTCAATACATGTACTTTTTTTCAAGGAAGAAGTACCAAAAAGTAGCAAAATACTTATTTGCAATAAAAATCGAATATTTATTTTTATTTTTCTTTATTAAAAGTGGACATTTGAAAACGGTTACTGTTATTTTCTTTGTTGATTTCCCCCTATTTTATTATATTTTATTTCTTAATTTGAAGTTTAATTAAATTTAAATAAGTTGAAAGAGTTGCATACAATTAAGTATTTTTTCTTTCTCACATTTTTTAAGTCTTCTTCCACTTTTAAAAACTTATTCATAAGTATTTGTTACACTTACAAATTTGAAAAGGACACCTTTGGTATCATTTCTTTGTGAGAGTGGTGCTATTATTTCAACAGCAACTGTATATATATATACATATATACACACATACATTTATAGTTGCAAGCAGCCTTCAATTGGACTCAATTAATCGGCGTATCTCGATTCCATTTCTTCTTTCTTCGCTACTGGATCGATTGGAAGAGCCATATACTGTTTGTGTAAGTGTGTGTGTGTGTGTGTGTGTGTGTGTGTGTGTGTGTGTGTGTGTGTGTGTGTGTGTGTGTGTGTGTGTTGAAACGGGCTATAAAACCTAGAAGTTGCTGGAAGTGCAATTAACCGTTTTATTGAAGTGTTCTTTTTTGATTTGATTGGAAATGAAAAAGTTAAGGAAATTCGCTTAGAGCTTTATTTGAACTAAACATTTAGAATTGCATAAATATTACAAATATAAAACTAGAAATATAAAAATAGTTAATGTTCAATTTAATTAATGTTAGTAATTTTTTTAAATTTTATAAAAGAAAATAAACATGAAAAGCGTTATTTAAACTTTACAAAAACATTTAGAATTGCAAAAATAAAAAAATAAAAATAAGACATGAAAATAGTTTAATATCAACGTGAATAAAAACATAATAATGAAAATATAAAAATAAATATTGATTAAGTGTTTAAATTGAGCAAATGAAATTTGTGAGCAAATTCGTAAAATTCTCTATTTATAATCATAATTATTTTCTTTTGCATGTGTGACCCAAATTCGCTACGGTAAAGTGAGCACCTGGCCAAAATATTGTATAAATCGGTAAAAGCAAAATTTGCAATTGCAGATACAAAAATAAAGAATGTTTTCTGCTTGCTTTTTCATTGCAGTCTTTTGGGGATTGTGGAATTACTTAAAAATTAGCGCCGATTAAGGATGGTAAAATTAGTTATAATTTAATTAAAATTAAAATTATTTTTGAATGAACAGCAAATTTCGCTAATAAAAATTCAAATTCAAATTCAACGCTAAAGCTATCGCTGCAATTTATCGAAAATTTGCCATTTTACCCGAAACATGCAGCATTCTCAGCAACACACTTGTATCAACATTAAGTCGCAACTCTGCCTTTAAAGGCGCATAAGACGTCGCAGCATGTAGCCAAGCGAATTGATGTGGTTCGCAACATGTAAGACAAATGTCATCGCTAACCGATATCGATATATCGATATATTGTTGGCATGCCATTTTGAGTCTGCGATACGGTGTCGAATTGGACATCGCGCGCAGTCGTATTAAATACATAGAACGCGTCGGTTAGTCGCGCGGAAGCAGCGCAGCTTGTTAACAAACAAAAAGATCACAAATCAAATTTTCAGTTGATAAACAAAACACTCGACTCAAAACAAGTCAGGCGAAAAAAATTCGTGTTTTAGGAGTGGGCGGCGCATTTTCGCCAGCTGCAGCACACTTAACTGCCAATTTGGCAAACAATAAAGACGATATATAAAAGTGACCGTGAAATTGAAGCATAAAAAAGCCGGCGGCAAATTGCTCCAGCGGAAGCAGCAACAACAACAACAGCAACAGGTAAGCGCAACGCTCTTCCAACAACAACTAAAACAAAACCAACAACAATTCGGTATTTGCTTGTGTTTGAAGCTATGGTGAGTTTTTTCATTTGCTCCATTTTCGTGTTCGTATTTTTTGCGGCTGCTGCTGCGTTGGCGTATGTCAACAGTGAAAAAATAGAAGAGAAGAACGCAGCGAGGTGAATTGGGCGCAGTCGCAAATCCTCGCTGCTTCCTTTTATTCACCCCACCCCCAACAGACAAAAGTCACAACCAGCAGCTGTCTTTCACCCACACACACATGCGCTATATTTAGCTGTGTAATGCCAGGCAAGAAGAACGAAGTTCAAAGATAAATTTGTTTTGGGTGTTCTGCATCGACGCAGGCGCTTTAAGCATTAAACACGTTCCAGGCTCCATTTAAATTTGTGTGCAGCAAATGCAGAAACATTGGAGGGCATCCCAAGGAGCAATCGCTGCTTACTTATTGATATGCCAGTCACATTTTCATTAATTATATCCATCGTTCCATGGAAGTGGAAGAAGAAGACTCACTCCTTCCACTTGGCTTATGCCTTTTATGGAACGTGTCTAGCTGCAACTGTGGAAGTCATTGGCCAGCAGTGTTGGCAGCTAAATAAAAAAAGCTAGTTTTTAGCAGTAGTAAAAATATAATTCTTAAAGTAGAATTTAATCATGAAAATTAGTCGAAAGTTAATTTTTCAGGATTGATATATAATATATAAATAAGTATTGCTAAAAAAAGTTCATTGTTAGCGGAAGACACAGAAAGATTTTTAGTGTTGAATTTAAACATTAAATTTAGCCGAAAAACTGTATTCCATGATTCAAGTTCGTCGAACTATAGACAGGTAAAAAAAATCCTCTAAAAGTTGATAGCGAAAAAAGTCGAATTGTCAGCACTATTTGCCAGTGCTTACACAGTTGCTCAGCGTGAGGCAATAAAAGAATACACCAATACAAACTCGCTTACCAATGCAACCACACACAGCTATTTTGGATAGATTCGCAAGGCAATTAACGGTTTCAGCTATGCAGCAAAGCAAAAAAAACACATATTTTATTTTGCTGACAGCCGCCCTCTTGTTGAGCACTGTTTATGAGTGAGAAAGGGAAGGAGGATGGGGAGGGGAGGGAGTGTTGCTTCTGCACGCGCCACAGCTGACGTCAAGGCGATCGTCAATTGTTCTGTCCTCTCTCCTTCTCTCCTCTCTCTCTGTCTGTACGCTTTGTCCTTTGTCATGCGCCAGCCAGTCGACAGCTGCTCAACTTCCACTTCTTCCAGCGACTTCCAAGGGTTTTTATTGTTGTTGATATGCGTGAACTGCTCGTTAACCTAGCTTTATTCCAGCCAATCCCACTTTAAATTGGGCATGCACTGGAAATAATTTGCATATAATCAAAGTGAAAAAAGCTCCAAAGTGAAAGTTCATAGATTAATTGCTGCCTTTGTCTTCCATTAGATTAGCATAATAAAGTTTTTGCTTGAAGTGATTTCAAAACAAACTCAGACACAAACTTCCGAAATGGATTTATCTAACTTTGTTTTAGTTTTATTTTACATCATCACTGAAAACGGTACTTTGTTTTTAAGACGCGTGTGATTATTGTATGATTGAAGCCAATCAATTTACTAACTATCAATTTAGTTAATACAAAGAGCTTAAGCTTATTTGGTCAGCTGTATTTTGTTGCTATATGTGCATATATATATATATATATATATCTATATATATATATATATATACATCCATCTGGCTGTCAGCTAGAGAGAGAGATAGAGAGGGAGATAAGCAGATAAGATTAAATGTGATTGCTGGAATTGATAACAAAACTGTACAATTTGGTTTGACAAGAGCAAATATCAATTAAGGCACATGAAACAAGTTAAAATGCGAGACTAGGCATGACTAAGATTTACCCTGTAACCAGCTAGTAGTTTCTTCAATATGAAAATACATTTTCATTTAGTTATCGTATTCGAGCCTAATGCATTTCTAACAGTGGAGTAAAAGTTGAAAAATATAGCGATCGGGAGTTATTAATAAAATTAAATAAATTTGATATGATATAGGAGAACTTATAGATATATATTAAAATGTACAAATTATTGACACATTTATATTTTTGCACAGTTTGCATTTGTGGAACTATTCAACTGACCAACTCCAAAATGATTATGTACAAAAACAATTTCTAACTTAAGTGCAGTATTAGCTATATTAACTTACCTATTCTCTTTCGGATCGTAGATTAACATAAGCTTATAAATATTGAAATTGCTGAAAAGCTGCCTCTCTTCTCTGCAAACTTGTAATACAAACCCATTTCGGATAATGATCTTTATCCCTCAATTTGATATATTTTTTTTTAAATGTTAAAAATACACATAAAAAGCAATTGTGAATATTTCGTCAGAAAAGTGTCCATTTCGGATAATGATCTTAATTTTTATATTTTTTTTTAAATGTTCAAAATACACATAAAAAGCAATTGTGAATATTTCTTCAGAAAAGTGTCCAAAAGTGCACTTGATGATTTCTGTACACCCGCCAAATGTACAAATGCGTCAGATTTTTCACACTCCAGGGGATATGGGAGGAGGAGGAATCCCCTCTGAGATGCCATATGGGAAACCAGAGTCTGTGTAAACATGTGTAAAGAAATGCTTACATAAATAATGTTATTTTAAAATTTTAAAGGGCGACTTCCTTTCCTGGTTGTTTTTTGTTTTATTTAATCCCCCTTAAAATTGTTCCACTTTTAGCTGACTATTTTTCCTCTTTTCCGCTTTTCCTGTTTTCCTCTTTTTTCTTAATTTTCATGCATTTAGTGTCGGCATTAATTGGTTCCACTTGCGCAACTTTTTCAACTATCGACCAAAAGAAAAAACTTAGCAATTTTTATTGCCAGTCATTGAACCCAATAAAAAACCAAGCCGAAAGTGCAGCTAAAAATCAAATATTTAGTTGTTGTTGCTAATAATGCGACCTGCATTGTAGCCAAAAAAAAAGTAAAGTAAAAATAAAAACTAAAAACGAGTTGGTTTTGCGCCTGCGCCGCGTTTTGTTAGCCGCGTTTTACGGTACACTGAACCGTAACCCTAAACCGTAACCCCAACCCCCAAACTCCTCACCCCGGTTCCGAAATCATGTTCCTGTCTACAGCTGTGTGCAATCCAGAGTATCTGTGTATCTTTGTATCTATTGTTGCAAACGTAATTGCTGTGCGAGCATTTCCTCTGCTGCTGCTACCCATTTAGAAGTGGCAAGAGTGGATTGGTCTGCTTAAAATGTATGTAACAGTTATAATTTTATATATATTATATAGTTATTATTATATACACAGCTGGAGAGCTAAACAACTTGTGCGAAAAAGTCAAGAAAACTTTATCAACAATCGATAATCGATAATCGTATAGTGTTAGTGGATAAAAGCATTTGCAAGAAAAATGAAAATAAAGTTCCTTTGCTTAGAACAGCAAATTTGAAGATTGGAGAGAAAAACATCGCATTGATTCTTTGGGATCTTAAGTCAGAGAAAGCTGATTGCCATTTAGGAACCAATGTTCCATATTTACAAATTAATATATTGTATTCTGGACATGATATTTATATTTTATTTTCAATATTTCACAATTTTACTGCATAGTTGTAGATATCAACTGAACGAATTGCATCAAGATTGGATAAGATATGCCAAAATGGTAGTCCAAAATCAATTATCATATTGCAGGTGTAAGCATTTTCTGTATGTAATTCCAAGCATGCTTACATTTGCGATTGTAAAGCGCTTTTAATATACATTTTTAGCTGAATCTAGTTCATTTTCGTTTTAATTAAAAAATATTATTAAGTAATTTAATTAATTTGATTCGACAACTTAAATATATTTAACAGCTGATTGCAGGGTATTACATAGTCGAGCTCACTTCGACTACAGCATTTGCATTTGTTTCAAAATTGCTTTTCAGTGACGTTTTTCCCAAACCAAAATTTGCGGCTAGTTTTGCTGGCTGAGTCATCCAAGCTGACAAAGCATATATTTTTCATCTTTGGAATATATTTTTTGTGTGTTTTTTCTTTTTTAATTTTTCTCTACTTCCTTTGCGGTTCAGAGCAAAACTGGGCAGCTGCAAAAAATGTGTGTTTGGGAAAACAAGTTGAACTGGTTGTTGGCGGCACATTCACTTGCCTGCCACCAGCCGAGTTGGAAATCCGTGCAACTGATATACATATATTTATATATATATGTATATATACATGCCCAGTTGCAGTTGCAGTTGCATGTGGCATTCGCGTACCTGCCACATGCCACATGCAGCCACTTGTTGTGCACCGTTAGCGTCCCTGAGCCTGTAGACTGGTTGAACTTGATATTGAGCTACTTGGCCACCAATTGAAAAGCCTTTTTGCCCCATTGCCAAACGGGTTTTATTTCTTTTTATTCATTTCTCATTTTTGGTTTAAATAAGCAGAAGAACTACGCGATTTAAAATTCCTAAGAAATTCTACATTTGTTCAAGTCTTTTAAGCAAATAGCAAATTGGTTTTAAAGAGTGCCACAAATATGCGTTTATATTTATTATTATTTGTTTATATTAATTAATATTAATATTTATGTTAGCTGATTTTCTCGACTTTTTTATATACACCTTTTTAATAATTGTTTGATAAGGCAAGTTTAAGTATTATAAATATAATTTTAGATGGTTCTCTCAATGTATAAGCAATACCAAATACAGATAGAATATATCTTAGATATAAACTAACTATTTTAATATGAATGAATGAATGAGGTAAATAATTTAGGCTTTTCTTTATTTATGGTAAAAAATTAAAATTTGATAGTCATATTAAGTTCACTGCCCACAAAGGCATTCAAGTTTTTGGGTTTCTTAAGCGTTGGTCAAAACAATTTCTATGAGACTTTTAAGACCAAGATACTCTTTTGTCATAGTTAAGTTTATAATCATAACCAATTAATTTTAATCTCTGATGGGGATTTTTTCTGTTCTTTGCATTTAAAACATCCGTTAGAAATCTTACAAATATATATATATATAATTTTTAATTTAAATGTATTATATTTAATATACTTCTATATATAAATTATGTTGTGTCGTCTGACTTTAGTCGACATTAAATAAATAATGAACAAAAAAATGAATTATCATTTTTATTAAAGGCAAGTTAGTAAAATATAATATACCATCAAAAACATATATTATAGATATTTAGTTAGCTCCTTTCCTCTGTATTTTTTCTTTATAACTATTTTAACAATTTCTTTAAAACCCTGTTCTTGACTTGTTTTTCTTTCTTCTCGCTATGTTAAAATATAATAGCCAAGTTAGCAGCTTTCCTCGCTGGCTTATTTTTTTTTTTTGGTTCTTGTTTTTGATGTAATCTGTTTCTTTTGTTTACCTTTTTGCCGTCACACTTCTCAGCTACTTCATTTTTTTAATGGCTTTTAACTAGAGAAACTGTCGCAATTATTACACAATTTTCGTTGTCTCGACTCGTTTTTCGTCTCTTTTTATTTGCCACAAGCAATTGAAATTGGTTGAAGAATGGCAGCCAAGACTTGCTCAGCTCTGGGTTATGAAATTATGGCAATTGTTTGGCTTTCTGCTGTGCTTTTGCATGCAATCTGATGTATACATATGTATATATATCCATATACAGTTGCGGTAAAAATAATAGCACCATTCGCATGAAATGTTTTCAAAGGTGAATCTATTTTAATTTGTAAGCTTGAGGTAAATTGATGAATACGTTTTTAGAAGTGGAAATAGACTTTAAAAAAATTGAGAAAAAACTTGTAATTAAGAAAAAGGAAATAAATAATTTATATAATCAATATATGAATAGAAACAAATTGACGATTTCTATAAAGACTGCGTAGACTGAAAAGAATTCCAAGAGCAATGCTAACTTCAATTAATATATATTTAAAAGTAAACATGTGAAAATGAGTACTGCTATTATTTTTCCCGCAATTGTATACACATATATGTATATATAGGGAAGTGAAACTGAAAGAAATGGGTTAAAGCAATGCCAAATAAAGAAGAGGAGGCAACAACAAAAATGCCAGTTTTGCAACAAATTGTGTCACGTGTTGTAGAAAATCGATTAACGCTCATTGCTTAAAGCAGATTGTTGAGCATTTCAAATTGAAATTGATTTCCATATCAACAATCAAATGTTTAATCAAAAAATAATAATAATGAATCAGTCTTTATATTATATTGATGAGTGTTGCATCAATCGTTCAATATTTAAAGATCAATTGTCTATTCGACAACTCCAAAATCTCTTCAACAAAATTTCAATACTGAAACACAAATATGATGTCTATAGACAAAAATGCTTGACAAATTGATTTCCCCCCTTTTGCAAACAGTTTTCATTTATTTTCCTGTCGAACCGTTAACCAAGTTTTTGTTGTATTTTTTTTGTTTTGTTTATTTCGTTGCCGTTTTTTTTTCTCTTCAATGTTGCGCAATGCAACAGAATACATAACAGAGCACTGGGCACAAAACACAATAGACACATAACGAACAAACTTGGTTGATATTAATTATTCAGAGTCAACGGCACTTCAGCTTGAAGTTGGCCTGGTCAACCGGAAGGTGTTTTTTACATGAGCTACACTCGCAGAAAAATCACCCAGAAAACTAGAAAGTTCTTTTAGTCTTTAGATATTATTTACGAATATAAGAAATCATTTTTCTAAAAATTAGAAAGGTTGACCTATTTGATAACCCAAACCCAAAAAATTTTTTTTTCTAAATTGTAGAAAAACTCCCGAAATTTAGAAATGCAAATCCTGATTTTTAGGAAGCAACAACCATACATTTTGGAAATTTACTAAAAATTACGGCGACTTTCTTCTAAGTGTAGAAGAGCCATCATTAAATAGCCCCTTATTTATTGCTGTTATCAGTTTACAGTTCGAACTGCAATTGCAGGCCATAAGCCATAACCAAACAATTATGAATCAACTGCGAAGTACTTCAAACACTCATTTCCTACATGTTGTAACCCAGACTGATATTTGTACTACCATTCTTTAAAGTATTTACACCTTAAATAATTCTCAACACTCAGCAAACAAAGTAATTAGAAATGCTCCTATGTAAAATGTATTTTTGTTGTATTAATTACTTATATTTGCCTTATTGATATTTACAATCGCTTATCTACCCCAAAATAGTTGTGTCCGTTACTAAAAATAATTTATTAAAATTGTTAAGAATTAGAAAAAAAAAAAGAGACTTCTCCATCAATTGTCAGGTGTGGGGTTCGAACCCACGCTCTCTCTCGAGAACCAGAGCTTAAATCTGGCGCCTTAGACCGCTCGGCCAACCTGACTTGTTGGACGAGTTTGTTCAAATGTGCTACATAAGCAGCACTACCTGGCAGGCATTGCTTCTGATACTCTTTCAGGTATACACACACACACACATGCAGCTCGCAGAGGGTGCGTGGACAATGTATGTTTGAGAGAGAGAGAGAGAGAGAGCATGCTTCGCTTTGTTGTTGTTTCTTATGCTGCTTGCAGGCGGGTGGTTTTTGTATTCATGTTTCTGATAGAAGTATTTTTAATTATGCTTATTTTATTATTATTAATTAATATTTATAATTTTTTATTATTACTCTTAATTAATATTAGTATTTTTAATATTAATTCTGTGTCATCATCCATGTGCTATTTTTATATCTCGCTCACTCACACCACAAAGCGCTTGGCAAATTTTTTTGTTGAAAAAAAAAACAAAAAAAACAAAAGCACACAATGGTTTTGGCTAGACAGCTGACGAGCGCATACAATTCTCGCCCTCGTCCTCTAACTCATACGTCAGAGCCTCCCCCTTCCGATATCTCCGACAATGTTTGCCACGGAACAGCGCGTAACAAAGTTTTTCCCCTCCCCCGCTCTTCGCTCTTCGACCTACTGTGCTCTGTTCTATCGTTGCTTTATTACATTAGAAAGCTTTGTAAAATAAGCTTTTTGCATTGCTTTCGCTTAACTGCATAGAAGTGGGATCTTATGCAAACTTAGCATGCATATTTGCATTGGCAGTACAAACTCGCACAGAAAGCTTTCAGAAAGCATCTCTTTCAAAGCAGCTTCTCAATTTGAAATGTAATAAAATAAATACCACGCAGCGGGTGCCGGCAATAAACAAACCGGAAGTTGTTATGTCGTCATGCCAAGCTTAATTGCACTGCATATGTATATATATATATATATCTGCGTGTTCCATTGTGGGTCTCTGCAACACTTCCTGGTGTTGACTCCTCAGCAGCAGCACTTCAGCGAAGTGTTACAATTTTTGCCATTATTTTGTGTTGTTGTCTTCAATTGGAGCATAAACACACTCGGAGAAAATCTACATAAATTGTAGTAAATGAAAATGAAAAATAAAAATAGTAAAATGCAAATTTCCCTAAAAAAATATAAAGTTTTCTTGTTTATAGAAATACTTTCTACATATTTGGAAAACATTTTTCTACACTCAGAAAAAAAAACTACGTAAATATTAATACATTGCTGCAAGACTTACTCACTTTATTATTTAGAAAGTAAATTTGTAAAATGTATGGCTGTGACTTTCTAAAAACCAATGATTTAATTTTTAAATTTCAGTCCGGATTTTTCCAACATTCGGAAATAATATGTCTCATTTCCAGGGTGTGGTTTTCTATTGCAGACTTCTTAAATTTTTTGAATTAAACTCTTAATATAATATATTAAATGGAAAAAAAACCACCACATTATTGGAATTGTCGATTTACGGCCAGCCTTTCTTGTTTTTAGAAACATGTTTTCTGATATATAGATATTAATCCTGAAGAAAAAAAACTGAAAAGAAAAATTATAATAAATATATCTCATCGAAAAACGTAATATTTTTTTACGGCGATTTACTATAATATAATTAGATTTTTTTCTGAGTGTAGCAATGGGCACCCAAATGGAAGTATTATTATGCCACCCACACAAACTTAAACAGACACAGGCAGCAAGAGACGATTCGGCGCAGTTAATGCTGCTGTATATCGTTTTACGATATTGTGTAACGTTTTACGATATACGCTGCGCCACAACAACAACAAATGAACACATCCCCCTGCACAGTTAATGCTACTGCTGCTCTGTATATCGCTCTACGATACACGATTTCGAAACAGCAAATATCGTAGACGAACACATCCTGTGCACAGAATCCACAAACACACACAGCAAAAACAAAGCGCATCAGTGCAATTTGTGAGCTCGTCGATTGCAGTCGCACGTGTTTCGTTTCGTGTGTCGGGTTACAGCTTCCGCGGGGGGTTGTTGTCGAAAAACAGAACTCGGTTACTGGGTGAAAGCGGCGAAAGGCTCAAAAAAAAAATCCAACGAATGCAGACTCAACACGTACGCAGATGAAACGCACACACACACACAAAAACACAGACACACACACATACAAATAAATATTTCGCATCTGGCAAATTCTGCATTTTCCCAAACTGCAATTGTTGATGTTGATGAGATAAATGAGATATGAGATAAATGTGAGATACATATGAGATATATGTTTACAGCTTAATGTAGGTCAGCAGTCAGCAGAGTTGCTTTTGTTGCTGCTGCAAATTGTGCAATATAAAAATATTAATTTTTGCGGCGAAAAAAAAGCGAAATCGAAAAAGTGAATTTTTCACGGCTAGCAAATGATTTAATGCAAAGTGAAAAGTGTGTTTAATCGATAGTAAAAATCGAACCAGGAAATTACAGCAGCTGTTGCCAAGCCCAATCAAATACACAGACACACACACACTTAACGGTTTCTCAGACTCGGGTCAAAGTGCACTCAACTGCAACCAGCTCTTTTTGCAACTCTTTTCGCCTTCTATCTTTGCCTCTTTTTACCTCTCTCCCACTTTTAGTGCATTGCACTGCAATTAACTCATTAGGACACACTCACACTCACACACACACACACAACGATATGGATTTCTACGATAATAACAATGGGGTTCATAATCTCAATTCGGGTGAGTTCAATATAAAAAATGGCGTGAAGAAAAAACATCGTAATCTTATCTGTTGGTCAATTTGGGCGTAATAAGTGCTTGACTGGCCCTAGTACACTCAGAAAAAATAGATTAGAAAAATCTACTTATATTTTTTGGGTTGTCTATTTAGGGCAAGTTTTTCTAATTTGTCGGAAAACGTTTTCTTATATTTAGCAATTATTTCAGGGCGATTTTCATTTTAGAATGATTTACTGAAATTTAGTGCGATTTTTTCCTGAGTGTAGAGTAAGCAGCAGAAGTAAAAACATAAAAAGAAACGGGGGAAAAGCATGTTTGTTGCCACTAAATTGTAACTCGTCGATAAGAAACAAACCGGGGAATACCATAAGCAATTAAAAAATTGACTCGACTAGGCGAGATTTTTGAGAAAACTTTTTTTTATGTGATTATTTAATTTATTAGAGGAATTCACCAAATCTAAACTTATTTCAATAAACAGAAGTTTGCTTATTCCAAAGTTTTGCTTATTCCAATTAAATCTTTGAATTCAATCTATTTTTTAAGTAATAAATATTTAATACGTGAATTTCATTACCTGAATAAAACACATTTTGACATTATTTTAACACACATTTTAAATAAATTGAAACATTTATTATTTACTATATTTAGTAATATCCAGAGAATTACTTAAAAATTTCAAGGCTAATAAACCCGATACAGTGATAGATAACATTTCTAAGAAACGAATTTTTATTTGATTTATAAGATTAGTTCCCCAAATCGAAATATTGTTCAATAAGCAGCATTTCACACGATTCTTCCAATTAAACCTTCGACTGCCAACAAAAATATAGTTTTTTATGATGAATACAATAATAATAATAATATGTGAAGTTAATTTCTGACCGAAAATACAATTTTCAATTGACATACAATCTTTTAACATATACTTTAATATACATTTTTCCATTTAAAGACTGCGTATAAAATATCTAGGTTAGTAACCCGATACAGTGTCTGTTCACATAGATATACATGTAAAATGTGATACGGCTCAAGACTAAGTACAATGCATTTTGATAATCGGTCAAAAATTTGAAGATATGAACAAAAGAACAGACAATAAAGTAAAAGTAAAATTGTTTAAATTTCTACGCAGCACTTTTGCTAATGCGTAAACAAATTGCCTGCTCCTCAATTACAGTAATAAGTGACTAGCACGGCAAGGCAAACAAAACACGCACGCAACCTGGCCAAGCTGATTCATTACACTCACAAAAAACTAGCAAGCTTTTCTTGCTTTTGTTTAATAACTTCGAAATATACGAAAAATAAATTTATTAAAATTGGCTTGTTCATATTTTACAGGAATCTATATTTAAAAAATAAAAAATGGATTTTGTGTATAAATTGATTATCTAAAAAAAATAGAAACATTCTTATTCATTTATTTAATTTTTTATTTAAATTATACATTTTTTTCCCCAGTATATTTGATAACCCTTATTTTTAGAAAAAATTTTTTACTTCTAAAATTCAGAAGCAAAAACATATTTTAGACTTTTTTCTAAAGTTTAGAAAACTCGACGCTGACATTGAAAATATAAAAAGAAAACTCAACATTTCTTTTTAGAAATGACTTCTCTATGGCGAGTTACCAAAGTTTCACCGTGATTTTTTTGCGAGTGTGGCTGAAAAGTGGGCGGAAGGCGATACGTATGGTGGGCTGATGTACTCGATGATATCACCACTCGATTATAGCCACGTCCATGTAACTAACTAAATAGCTGGCTAAAAACAAACAAAATCACAGAGACGCAGTCGCGTCTGCTTCTTCCGGGTGCGCCTTGGGCTAATTGGTGGATTTTCGCTTGCTCGGGTTACGGTTATTGGCGAGACCTGGTCAACGCATTCAACACTAAGCCGCTTTCCAGTTAGCAGTCAGCTACTAGCTACCAGCTACTAGCTGCTAGTTGCAGCAGGTGACTTCCATTCACAGAGAGCTTCTCAAATGTCATAAGCCCTTCGACTTGACATGCACTGTCATGTTTGTCTTCCCCCGTTTGACTGACGACATGCAAAGAAGAAGAAGCGACAAGTGAGAATGCTCGACAACGATGTACCCTGCAGCCAGTTGTTAAATATGTTTTAGATTTATTTAAGAACTTGGCATGGAACTGCTCTCATTTTTTATACAGATAAATATGTATATTTATTCACAGGCTCGATTATCGGGTCGATTAACTTGCCTTTAATTTCTCACACATGCATTCGCAATATTTATGCATCCGATCTTGATGAAATTTGGACAGTTGGTCTATAATATGTCAATGTGTGAGCTCAAATTGATTACACTGTTGCCGGGTCATTTGTAATCAATTTAAAGTCTTTAGTTTTCTCTTTTTGTTATTAATTTTATTGCATTTTCACTTTTTAATGTATATTTATGTTCAGTATTTACTGCTTGTGTTTACATATAATTTTCATAATTTTTCAACTATATTTTGACTATATTTTTCCACATTTACATTTTCAAAACCATATGTATGCCCTACTGTTATTTTGACCGCAGCTGTATATATATCAATTAGAAGCTACTGCTTTTTTAATTGTGGCTTTTATTGCTATCAGCAATCGATAAGTATCGATTTTCGCGAAACGTAGGCAAACTTAACTCTTACAGACTCTGTGATTCGATTCTTTATATAGACGGACATGACTACATCGACTCGTCTCTCGATGCGGATTAAGACCATAAATGCCTTATGGGCTTGAAGTCGCTTCCCTCTGCCTGTAACATACATTTGAACACAACCAATATACCCTCTTTACGCGCTTTCAATGGGTTGAGCGTATAAAAACGTTTCGTTGGCAGTGTCTGTGTTTGTGTTTGCTCTGTTGCTTTTGCACACCTTGGCTGCATTTGCCGCCTTTGCTGCCTTTGTCCATTGCCAATGTCGCTTTGAAGCACTTGCTACGTCATCAAGTCATTTATGTTTTGTTTTTTTTTCTTGCCACACTTGGCTGCCTGCCCTGAGACAGACAGGGTTGCTCTGAGACGTTTGCATTGCAATCTCAGCCAGCAATGCAGCTGGGCAACTTCTTCTTTCTCTATCCTCTTTACGTAAACGGGCCATCAAATATGGCATTCATCTCTCACACACACACACACACACACACTCTTCCCTAGCTAAAATGTTATGCCTGCTTTTTATAGGCAAACTTCATTTTTTTGTATTTCTATTTTTTTCTGTTGCCTTTGTAATTTATGTGGACATCTCTCGTGCAAAGAACAAAAAAAAGAACGCTAACGTTTCATGATTCCATGTGTCAGACAAATTGTGGGCATGCTGAAGTTGCTGACGTGCATACAAAAGCAGGTCGAATATAAATATGAGTGACTATACTTGCATACCCTGTAAATATGCTGCAAGCATGCTCAGCATAAAAATATAATACTATGCAGGTTTTGTGAAATCTAGGAAGAATCCTCAATGCACATCATAGCAGAGTGTGTCGCCTTAACTAGGAATAGATGGAGCATCTTGGGGATGCATGTCGTGAGCTTCAAAGACATAAAAGCCCTCAACCCAACAAAGATTCTCGTTCCTGCTATAGGTTATAGCTATAAGATCTAGTAGGTGGCAGTGCAGGTATCCCAATTATAACAAGAATAATAGTTCTCTTAACAAGTAAACTCCACCAGCTCCATCTTTATATACAGGGTATTTAAGATTGCATATGGATGCAATTGTGAGTCTGGTTTTTTTCTGTCTCTCTGCACAATCAAGATTATGTTAAATTGTTGGAAAATTTGTTGTTAATTTGCCTTGGCTTGGCTTGCACATTATAAAGCAATTTTTTGACGCATATGCATAGTTAAAGTTCCACTTTCTATTCACAATCGGGGCTAATTGCATTGGATGCATTACAGTTAATGACTCGGCTCGATTAATTGACGATATCAGCATTTAAAGAAAGAAAGAAAGATAACTGGAAGATAAGAGAAATCACATTCGATCTGCTGATATATTAATACCCATGCTGAGTGACATAAAAAAAAAAATGTATTTATAAATTAAAAATAATATGAATACAATTAAATGTAGCAATGCAAACAATTAAAATTAAAAAATAAAATGTATAAATGCTAACAATTAAAATTAAAATTAATAAATTCAAAATAAAAATAAAATAAATAATAGCTATGCTAGCAATTAAAATTAAATTAATAAATTACAAGCAAAACAAATAAAATAAAATGCAGGAATTGCTAAAAATACAATTCATAAATTAAAAGTAATCAAAATAAATTAAAATCTATTGGATCGCTTGGCTCAATATCAATCAATTATAAAACTGTAGTAAACTGTCGCTGATCTTGAGATTAACGAGATGTCGAAACAGTTTGTCATTCACCTTATTTTCTCGTAATCTAGAATAAAATGTAGGGAATGCTAACAACAATTTTGGAATATTCACATTTCTAGCATTTGTTCTATTTTTATATTAAATGACTTAACGGTAAATGGTTGATTAAATCAGCAAAAAAGAACCACTCACAAAATCTAGCAGTTAAATGAATTTTTTTGTTCTAACACAAAGACTTGTGAATTACACCCACAACAAATCCCACCTAAAACTAAGCGTGATCATTGTCATCACCCCTCTCCCTTTCTCTCTCTCTCTCCCCTCTCTCTCTCTCTCTCACTCACACACAAACTCGTTTAACAAACATTTAATAATTTAGCACTTTTTGCAAATGTCAACTAAATTTATGCGGGAAGAAAGAAGCAGAGAAATATCTCTCATTGTTGTTTTTTATTGTTTTGCATTGTTCTGTGCCGAATGCCGAATGAGAGTGGGAAATGCGAAACACACCAAAAACGGGCTTTAATTGAGCCGAGCTAAAGAGCCGAACGCAGCCGAAGTCAGTCGAACTGCACCATTAACCCAGCGAACTAAATAAATGAATTTCACCTTGATTTATTGTCTTTGTTTCACCCCCACCGCCTCCCCTCTCACTGGAATAGTGAGCGAGAGAGCAACGTAGAACTTTTGCTGTAAATGAGAACTTTTGCGGTTTGTGCAAATGACATTCATTCTTATATACACTTGTAAATACGTATCTAGTATTTATATGTATTACTTTTTGTTTATACAGTAACAAAAAAAGAAAGAAAAAAGGGTAAAATTTTTTTTTCGATTTGTCATCACCTTATCAACGGCAACAACGCCCGTGAGTCAGACAAACACAATATGACCAAGAAAGGTAACCAACCAGCCAGCATATAGAAGAAAAGCAACAAAAAATATAGACAACGTCAGCGCATGAGGCAAAGAACAATTGACAACTGTAGGCAAGGAGTGAGCAAGTTGAGGGACGGTCTATCTCGCTCTCACTCTCTGCCTCACTCGCAGGTAAAGTTTAATTGCTGAGAAATGCTCAAGAAGAAGAAGTGCCATAAAACACCGGCTCTCGACCCGAACCGGCAGAGCGTCAAAACGGCCTTAATGACTGTGTTACGCACATTGCCAAAGGTGTCCAGAGTCAGAAGGGAGTGTGTGTGTGTGTGTGGGAAAGTGGAAGAGAGGAAGTAGCAGAGAGAGAACGAGAGAGCAACGATCGCTGCTGCTTAGTGATGTGCATGAATATAACAATAATCGAATGAGTGTTAATTATTAAGGTTTCTTGGCGCGAATCATTTAAATAATTGAAAGTAATACTTGTATATTCCATATATAAATTCAAACAAAATCAATAATAATTATTAGTAAAAAGGCGACTGTTACTTGCAAATCGAATGAGAGATATTTGTGATAGGTTATTAGCTGGAGAGTTGATGCCAATTATTTGGAACATATTAACGAAGGCTAAATAGGTTAAGAGTTGATGCCAAGACACAAATGATCTTAATAACTGGAAGTATATGTATATTCCAAAAAGGCGTCTAAAAAATAGATTTTAATAACTGAAAGTAATGTATGTTTAATTTAATTTTATTGTTATATTTTTATCATTGTATTAAAAATTTTAATATTATTATTATGTGCATAAAAATAACAATATTCGAATGAGAGATATTTTATGAAAGTTTATTAGCTTGCCAAAACTCGAATGATTTTTTAGTAAATGGAAGTAATATTTTTTATTACATACATGTTTTAATTACTGAAAGTAATATTTTTGATGTGTCTGATTTGTTGACTATTTTCATTTAAATTTGTATCATTGAAATATATTATATTATTAGTAACAAGAAAAAAACCCAACTATTATTAGCAACTGCTCGTGACACGACACGAAGCACGCTCTCCGCTCTAGCGAACGCAGCTCTAGCTCAACTGGCAGCGTTCGTCGTCCGCTTTGCTTGCTTTGCTTAGTTGCTCAGTTGCCATTGTGAACTCTGACGAGGTGGCTGAGAGTCGGATTGTGTGTGTGTGTTTTTTTTTAACCATGTTAGTGTCGAGCGCTGTCTGATAAGATTTTGCATGATGATTATTCGCTATAGAAAATACCCATTGCTAATAGTCAATTACATTTCTCTATTGCAGTGCGCAAAATGTTGGAGGACACCCAGTTGGTTTGGGTGCGAGATCCCGTCGATGGTTATATTCAGGGTCGCATCACCGAAATCGGCGCCAAGGAATTCGAAGTAACGCCCATCGATCGGAAGTTCCCAAAGCGCACCTGTCACTGTGATGATATTCACTCCTCCTGTGATGGACCCCAGGATCACGATGATAACTGTAAGTACAACCAGACATCCATATGAATACACGTATCTAGTTATAGTATCTGTATATGTATGTGTGTGTGTGTGTTTGTGGGCCTTTTTGGCTTTATCTTTTGTTTAGCTTGCTTTTCTGTGTGTGTTTGTGTCTGCTTAGAACGTGGTTACATAAAGTATGTGAAAAAAACAATAGGTATTTCCTATATGAGAAAAAAAATTAAACTTTTGCCATTTCCTTTTGTTCCTAAGCCGCAAATGTGTAACTAAAATCTTATCAGTTGAGATCGACTAAAATATTTGAATAGCTACTTGGATATAAATTGCAAGTTTGTTATCTAGAAAAATGGCGCCAAGGTTGTACTACACTCGAAAAAATAATTGACCTGAAAACGAACTCGAAATTAAAGAAAAAAAAACTACTAGACATACTAGACAGAAAGGCAATAGAAAATCTTACAAACAGGAAGATTTTTTCTATTTTTCTTAGAAAAGGTTGAAAAGCAAACTTTGATTTAAAAAAAAACGCTTACTAAAAACAAAAATTTAATTCGAATCTCCGTCAATCGTAAGTTTTTTCAAATAAGATTAATTTAATTTATAAACTATGAAAGACCGTTGTATGTGAAATATTAAAATACTAATATTTATTAATTATATTACTAGCAGGAAATTCAGGCAGGAATTCTTCTAGAAATCAGCAATCGGGCCCCAAAATTAGAGAAATTTACTAAAATTTGGAATGAATTTTCTGTTGAGTGTAGTTATTCTTTATATGAGAACGAAACGCAGCCAACAAAAACATTTAGCCATTTCCGTTTATTCTAAGACTAAAATCTTATCGGAACCGAACGACTAAAATGTTTGAATATATAATATGAAAAACACAAAAATGTTTAAATAGATAATATGAAAAACACAAAATAGGAACTACTTGGTCAATTTTGTTATCTAGAAAAGTGCCGCTAAGATTGCTGAAGTAGAATTCACTTTTATGGCTAAACGAAGCGTAACGAGTTAAACCATACGGTTTTCCAGTGAAAACCTAAAAATTCATTGCCAGATCAGTTAAGCGATCTGTTCCAGGTAATTGTGCAACTTTCCGCTAGAGCTGGAAAGAATCTGACGTGCTCTTTGATGCTCCACTTCTACTCTACCTGAACATATCGTAAATGTTAATACACTCAAAAAACACACATTATTAATAAATATTCATATTTGTAAATTTCACATATAAAAACATTTTAGAAAGCTTATAAATTCATATATAATTTGATTTGAAATAGCTTACAATTTACGGGGATTCTAATATAAAAAACAATCCAGTAAATTTCATGACTTTCTTTTTCTGAATTTTAGAAAGAAACTTTTAAAAATGCAGGTTGCATTTCTACTTTTTAGAAATGCATATCTTAATAATAAAATAATATTTTTCTAAAGAATATAAAAATAGCTATATTTTTGGGACCTGTATTTTTGGATAAATGTTTTCTTAAATTTAGAAGTTACTGCTAAAAAACAAGAAAAACTTTCCAGTTTTCAGTTTGATTTTTAGTTTTGTTTTAGTGTAGCAGGAGAATCTCACGTGCTGTTTGATGCTCCATTTCTCTAGTTGAACACATCGTAAACCTCAATAAAAAATCTGGTTTGGGATCGTTAGCTACGCTTCGGCGTGAAACAATTGAGCGGTAAAGCACTTAAACATGAACCCCGACCCATGATCCCCAAAACTAACCCCAGGGGGAAAGTTAACATAGAAACAAGTATAAAATATAAGACTTACTTATTTACTTAACTTCAATTTCCAGGTGAGCTTATGCTGCTCAACGAGGCCACATTTCTGGACAATCTGAAGACACGCTACTACAAAGACAAGATCTATGTGAGTTTTAAGCAAAAGAAAATCTATATCACATAATTAATATTGTTATTAACCATTTCTAGACCTATGTGGCTAATATACTCATTGCCGTTAATCCTTATCGTGAGATCAAGGAACTCTATGCACCAGATACGATCAAGAAATATAATGGACGCTCCTTGGGTGAATTGCCACCGCATGTTTTCGCCATTGGTAAGTAAAACTGGAAGATTCCACGTGCCAATTTTCTAATTCACAACTCTTTTTAGCGGACAAGGCTATTCGCGATATGCGCGTCTACAAATTATCGCAATCCATCATCGTATCGGGCGAATCGGGTGCCGGCAAAACGGAGTCAACCAAGTATTTGCTCAAATATTTGTGCTATTCGCATGACAGCGCCGGTCCCATAGAGACCAAAATATTGGATGGTAAGATCTCATCTATATATTATTTTGAATTATTTGTGGCCGATTTAGGGAAAAACTAGCAAAGTTGTCTTGTTGTTGTTGTTATTTTAAGTGATATAAATAATAATTTGTAGTTTTCAACAATTCCCACCGAATCGAAACTATTTAGAATTTAATCTGAAAAAATTAGGGTCTAGAAAGATGAGTCCAATAGATGAACTATATTTATACCCTGAACCCCTTAAAAATGTTTGAAATGGGCATTCTTTAGTTATGCTAAAAGCATCTCAGAGCCCATAAATTATATATCCACTTCAAATGTGGATATTATTATTCAACTTCATTTCATTTTATCGATAGCTGCATCCGTTTCGAAAATATCGGTACTTAGCGCTTATCGATAGCAATAAAAGCCACAATTTGAAAGGCATTACTTATTGACATAACATATAATGACATATTATTGATCAACTGTACAAATTTCATGAATATCGGATGAAAATCGCTCCAATTTTACTGGAAAATATATTCACATATTGATCTCCTTGCTGATTTCTAATCATGCTTAAAATTGAGTGTGCAAAACGCCTAAAGATATTATCCAGATCGCTTTACTAGTGTATCTCTCCTAGTCGAGCTCTCTCGACTAAAGCATTCTTGTCTGCTAATTTAATTTGAAAGCAGCACCAAAAGTTGCCTCAAAACTTTTGTAGGCAAGTTTTGTTACAGTTTCCAAACAAACTCATTTGCAAATTTATGGATAATAATATATATATACATTTGTATATATACATATATATATACATCATATGTACTATATTTAGTTTAATATTCGCTCTCCTTCCGTAGCCAATCCCGTGCTGGAGGCCTTTGGCAATGCGAAGACGACACGCAACAATAACTCATCGCGTTTTGGCAAATTCATTGAGGTGCACTACGATGCCAAGTGTCAGGTTGTTGGTGGCTACATTTCCCATTATCTGCTGGAGAAGAGTCGCATTTGCACCCAGAGCGCTGAGGAACGCAATTATCACGTGTTCTACATGCTGCTCTGCGGCGCTCCTCAACAGCTGCGCGACAAGCTCAGCCTGGGCAAACCGGATGATTATCGGGTAAGGATAAAGTTACTATTATTTATTTATCTTATATTTAATTATTTATTTCCCTTACGCTTTTCAGTACCTTTCCGGCTGTACGCAGTATTTTTCGAATGCCAAGACTGAAAAGTTAATACCGAACAGCCAGAAATCGGCGAGTCATCAGAAGAAGGGTCCCCTCAAGGATCCCATTATCGATGACTATCAGCATTTTCTCAACCTGGACGAGGCATTGACTCGCCTGGGCTTATCTGCCTCCGATAAGATGGGCATTTACACTTTGGTTGCGGCCGTGTTGCATTTGGGCAACATTACCTTCGAGGAGATACCCGACGATGTCCGTGGTGGCTGTCAGGTCTCCGAGGCGTCGGAGCAGTCCTTGACCATTACGAGCGGACTGCTGGGTGTGGATCAAACTGAGCTGCGAACAGCTCTCGTTTCGCGTGTCATGCAGAGCAAGGGCGGTGGCTTCAAGGGCACCGTTATTATGTAAGAATCACCAAATTGGGCTTGCAAACTGAACCAGAGCATGCCAAATGTTTAAAGTATGTTCCTTAAGGATCGATAAAAAGAGTTGGATGACTCCTAAAACCAATATACCTGACGGAGTCAATACATTTCTAAAAAGTAGGAATTTCTAAAGAGTAGTAGTAAAAACTATATAAATGATTGTAGGAACCTGCTTCAAAGATGGATGTTTCTTGGCTACACCCAGTCTGTTATCCCGCAACTGTTCTCAGCTGGCATCACGAGTGTTTCTCATCTTTATTTTTTCTTCTTCTTTTATCTTTAGGGTTCCGCTGAAGATCTATGAGGCGAGCCATGCCCGCGATGCTCTGGCCAAGGCCATCTACAGTCGGCTCTTCGATCGGATTGTGGCGCTGATCAATCAGAGCATACCCTTCCAGGCATCCAACTTCTATATTGGTGTGCTCGACATAGCCGGCTTTGAATACTTTACGGTTAATTCGTTTGAGCAGTTTTGCATCAATTATTGCAACGAGAAGTTGCAAAAGTTCTTCAACGATAATATACTGAAGAATGAACAGGAACTGTATAAGCGAGAGGGTCTCAATGTGCCGGAGATAACGTTCACGGATAATCAGGACATAATTGAGTTGATCGAGGCGAAATCGAATGGCATTTTTACGCTGCTCGATGAGGAATCCAAGTTGCCCAAATCGTCGCCGGCACATTTCACCGCCGAGGTGCATAAATCTTGGGCGAACCATTATCGTCTTGGCTTGCCGCGTTCCTCGCGGCTCAAGGCGCATCGCACTCTGCGGGATGAGGAGGGTTTTTTGGTGCGTCATTTTGCAGGCGCCGTTTGCTACAACACGGAACAGTTTATTGAGAAGAACAACGATGCGTTGCATGCCTCGCTCGAGTGTCTGGTGCAGGAGTGCGAGAATCCACTGTTGAAACTCCTCTTTCCCTCGGGCAGCAACACTTCGGTGCGTGGCAAGCTCACTTTCATCTCCGTTGGCTCCAAATTTAAGACGCAGCTCGGCGAGCTCATGGAAAAGCTCGAGCAGAATGTGAGTAATTCTTAACTACAAAATTATTATTGTACAACATTAATTGCACATTTTTTATTATCGAAATATTATTATTTGTTTCTCATTACTTGCAAGAATGTGTATATCTTTTCATTCGTTTCGTTATTGTTTCTTGATCATAAAGTATTCATTTTTTCTGGCTTTTCTGGCTTTTATATTTAAACACCCCCAGAAATCTTATAAATATTTCTTTTTTGTTTTTTCAATTGAAGATTAAGTATCACAATTTTATTTTTAATTTAAATTTCAGTCAATAAATAAATGAACTATTTTTATTTTATAGGGCACCAATTTCATACGTTGCATCAAACCGAACAGCAAAATGATTGATCGCCAATTCGAGGGCAGTTTGGCGCTGGCGCAACTCAAGTGCTCCGGCACAATCTCGGTGCTCGAGCTCATGGAGCACGGTTATCCATCCCGGGTCCTCTTCGCCGATCTCTACAGCATGTACAAGTCGGTGCTGCCGCCAGAGCTCGTCTCGCTGCCCGCTCGCACCTTTTGCGAGGCCATGTTCCAATCGCTCAATCTGAGCGCCAAGGATTTTAAATTTGGCATCACCAAGGTCTTCTTTCGACCCGGCAAATTCGTCGAATTTGATCGCATCATGCGTTCCGATCCGGAGAATATGCTCGCCATTGTGGCCAAGGTCAAAAAGTGGCTAATACGCTCACGCTGGGTCAAATCGGCACTGGGCGCCCTATGCGTCATCAAATGTAAGTATATCACATCTATATATCGACAGATACACTCACAGCAAGCAACAAACCAGTTAATGTTGAAGTCGCTGAAAATTAGACATATTCCTTATAAATTTTTGAAAAATGTAAGCTGAAATATCTAATTTTTGACTGGTAGTATTTTGAGTGTATAATTATATAATAATTAATCTATTCTTATTTCTACAGTGCGCAATCGCATTATTTATCGGAACAAGTGCGTGCTGACCGCTCAGCGGATCGCTCGCGGTTTTCTGGCCCGGAAGCATCATCGTCCACGTTACCAGGGCATTGCCAAGATCAACAAGATTCGCACCAACACTTTGAAGACCATCGAAATTGCCAACGGCCTCAAGCTGGGCCGCGATGAAATCGTTAGCGGTGTGCATGATATTTACAAGCAGATCGACGAGGCCATCAAAAAGATAAAGGTACTTTCCAGAAACACTGCTATTATACTCTGTTATCGAATAGTACAAGAGTGTATTCGGCTTATGCAATTGGCTAAACGCAGCCTGTTTTCTGTTGTCCTGCATCTGTTGTCAGCTGGAATTTATTATCCAGAGTATTTCGGAGTCGCTTACGCCCAAACCAACAATTTATTATTATTTTTAATTATTCCAATTTGTTGACACACGCCTCGCCCGCAGCTCAATCCACGGATCACGCAACGTGAAATCGACACGATGTACACGGTGGTCATGGCGAACATGAATAAGCTGACCGTCGACTTGAATGGCAAACTGAAGGAGCAGCAGCAGGCCGAGGAGCAGGAACGTCTGCACAAAATCCAGCAAGCACTCGAGGCGGAGCGCCGGGCCAAGGAGGCCGAGGAGCAGCGTCTGCGCGAGGATGCCGAAAACAAGCGACTGTTAGTTGAGATCAGGCCGAGATTATTCCTCAATATTAACCCAATCTCTCCCTGACACACATCAGCAAAGCCGAAATGGAGACGAGACGCAAAGCGGCCGAAGTGCAGCGTCTGCGACAGGAGGAGGAGGATCGACGAGCTGCTCTCGCTCTGCAGGTCCAACTCGAGAAGGAGGCCAAGGACGATGCCAAGTATCGCCAGCAGCTGGAACAGGAGCGTCGCGATCACGAACTGGCCATGCGACTGGCCAGCGAATCCAACGGGCAGGTGGAGGATAGTCCACCAGTTATACGCAAGTATGTTCCTCCTTCCACAGAGTACCACAAACTACACTCAGCAAAAAAGAAGCGACCTAAATTTTAGTAAATTCCCCTGAAGACTAGCAAGCTTCCCCTCTTTTATTTTGAAATATTTTCTAAAAATTCGAAGCTCGAAAATTTCAAACTTCGAGTCTCCCCGTAGAATCGTAAACATTTCTTGTGAGAGTTGTGCTATTATTTTTTCGAAGCTGTGTGTGTGAAATATTAATGGCATATTTTATTCAAATTTTAGAAAATAAAATCCTTAGTTTATAGAAAATTACATTCTGATTAATACGTTGAGGAACCCTTGGCGAATTTCTGAAATGCAGGGCGACATCTTTTGCTGAGTGCAGAGAGCAGCATTGTGAAATAGGTGCTGAAAGTAGGAGTTTTCCTTAAACTATTATTGTTACTTCCAGTGTAAATATCAGTCGAGTTTAGCTAGTCAATAATTATTTAATATATTTGTACTATATATTAAACAAAAACCAAAAACGAACCGAAACTCACCTCAACTTTTTCCCCTCCCCGACACGCCTTCTCTTAAACACAACCACCTGAACCACAACCACACACACACACCACACACACAACAAAAACACAACCAACGAACACAGTGGTGGTCTCAGTGACGCGTCTCCCATGGGTTCCAACAAACTGATCAGGTACAGCACGCTTTATAATTTATTTTCTATTGTACTTGTATCAAATTCAAATTGCTTACTTGCTTACTTTTTCCTAATATGCTTTAACTAATTGGACTACATATATATATATATATATATATAAATCTTTACAAAACAAAAACAACAACAATTTCTTTACTTCTACTTTACTTTTCTTTGTACAAGTTTTTCACAAGTTGTGTCAAACATTGCTTCGCGATATTTAAATAAGTGAGTTGGTGCTGGTTTTGAAATTCTTTGTATACCTCTTAAATTACTAATCCAACTATATAAATAACACACGCAGTTATCACTTGTAACTAATGAAAATAATGCCATTTATAATCTAGTAGATTGGCCTCGTAGTTTGAAATCTATTCAACTTCCTAATTTTTAACTCATAACAAGTATTTAAATCCATCAATAACTCACTTTTGCGTACGCATTTTGAATGCGCCCATTTTGTTTATTTTTATTTTGTACGTATTATATTAATATATTTATGGTTTATTCTGGCTTAGATCGGAGAATGTGCGCGCCCAGCAACAAGCGCTGGGCAAACAGAAGTACGACTTGTCCAAATGGAAGTACTCGGAACTGCGCGATGCTATCAACACGTCCTGTGATATTGAATTGCTTGAGGTGAGTATTATTATAATTTATTTCAAGTTTGTTCACTCTTAAAGACAATCTTCAATCCTTTTGTCAGGCCTGTCGCCAGGAGTTCCATCGCCGCTTGAAGGTCTATCACGCGTGGAAGGCAAAGAATCGCAAACGCACCACAATGGATGAGAATGAGCGTGCACCACGCAGCATCATGGAGGCCGGTAAGATTGCTACCACAAAAGAGCACCACAGGTCGCCTTAAATAGAAGACGCAGCATTCTAGGGATGCAGGTTATGAGTTTCAAAGACAAAGAAGCCCTCAATCCAACAAAGATTCTCGCAATCGTGCAGAAGCTGAGGGGGATGGCGGAGCAAAAGGATCAGTAGGGGGCACAATAGGTCTAGTAAATCGCAGTGCAGGTATCCCAAATATAATAATAATAAGAGCACCACAGTAGATGGCGGAACCTGCTCCAAAATAAACACAACTTATAATAGAGAGAGCTCTTTTACCAAACAAAAAACAATTAAGTTGCCAGATTTGGCGTAAGATTTAGTTAGACCAGTTTTGGCCAAGTCAAACATTTGAGTTAAATTTTGTGATAAATGAAGTTGCCAAATTTGGCCTAATATTTTACTGCAAAGCTTTAATTCAATTTTCCTGAAAACTTGAAAGTTTTTCTAGCTTTTAGAAAAAATCCAACCTGAAACTAAGAAATGCAAAAAGCAATAAACTTCGATTTAGAAATATACTTTCCAAATGAGCTAAGTTGTCCTTGGCGAGTTTCTAAAAATCATAGCTATTTTTTCAGTGTGTAAATATTTGTTTAGATTTGTTTTGATATCTTATCAAATACACCGTTTAACTGTGTTAATTTTTTATTCTATATATTATTTTGTATTAATTATTTATCTTGTATATTGCAGCATTCAAACAGCCGCCAATTGTGCAGCCCATACAGGAAATTGTGCTGGCTCAGCATCGCTATTTCCGCATACCCTTCATGCGTGCCAATGCGCCAGATAATAGTAAATATATAAATATATTGAATTGAACTTATTTTAATGCAAAACCGATCTTTAGCTAAGCGCGGCTTGTGGTATGCTCACTTCGATGGACAATGGATTGCCCGGCAAATGGAGCTGCATGCGGATAAGCCGCCAATTTTACTGGTTGCCGGTACCGATGATATGCAGATGTGCGAGCTGAGCCTGGAGGAGACGGGTCTGACCCGCAAACGGGGTGCCGAGATTCTCGATCACGAATTCAATCGGGAATGGGAACGAAATGGTGGCAGACCCTACAAGACCCTCGGAGCCAGGCCAAATGGTGCGGGCATTTAGAAGAAAACACATTCAACAATCAACAATCAATTAGACGATAAGCGATGGAAAAAACAACATATAATCAAAATTAGCAGTCCTAACGAATTCCATAATATTTTTGCAAAAGATAACTTTTTGATAACAACAACAACAAAAATCCACGTCCAAAATTCGATGGTTATAAAAGCTCTGATTTACATTTATAAATGTCAAGTTTTCTTTTATATATTTATATATACACATATATATATTTTAATTGCATCTGGATTTCGATTGATCGCCCATTGAGCGCCAGCTGTTTAAGGGGCCACGCCTACATATATATTTACATATGTAATACACAAGTATTACGTATATTTATATGTATGTATTTCTTTTCAATTAATTAAGTGTGCATTGCGATATTTAAAAAGACAAAAAGGAAACGGCAAGTTGTATTTAGTGTCTATGGAAAGTATATTTAAATGTGTGTATTTACATAAATGGCATATATATATATATATTTTACAGTATTTTAAATTAAACATAAAATTCTCGAAATGGGGATTGCTTTGCTTTTATTGAAGAACATACAAATATTTTGTCTAAAGTCCTCTTTACAGATCGAAAAATAAGTCACTTATGAAATTTTAACATATTTCGCTTGTGGAAACTAAAAAACAAAAAGGTTTGTTGTCATCCAAAAACAATTAATTTATTGCTTGGCTTTTATATGTACACTTTTTCTTTCACTATAAGAATTATTTCGCACTTTAAGTCAGGTGGCAACTACGACACTACCCAAAAATAGGTATTTTAAATTTGGCGCAACAGGTACACATCTGTTTGTTCGATAAGCAATTAGTATCGATATCAAATACATCGCCTGCCCGCAATCACTTTAAGCCAGGTGGCAACGACGCCGCCGCGTGTTTGTTTACAAAAATATTAAAAGTAGAAAAACGATGTCCCGCAAAACATGGCGATCGCTGGACAAACCGCCGCTCTCCACGCCAGTGCTGGAGGTGCTGCAGGATATGGGCTTTCCACTAATGACGCCGGTGCAAACAGCAACAATTCCACTATTGCTGGCACGCAAAGATGTCTCCGCCGAGGCAGTCACAGGCAGTGGTAAAACGTTGGCATTTCTCGTTCCCCTGCTGGAGTTGCTCCAGCGACGCCACAAGGAGTCGCCCTGGACGCCCAAGGAAATCGGTGCCATCATCATATCACCCACACGGGAGTTGGCACGTCAAATTCACGAAGTTTTGGCCAAGTTTTTGACGCATCCGCAGCTAGAGCAGTTCAGGCAGCAGCTCCTTGTTGGTGGCAATCACATTGAGGAGGATATTGTGGCCCTGAGACGGGAGACACCCTGCATACTCGTCTGCACACCGGGTCGCCTGGAGGACTTGTTTCAGCGCAAAGCGGATGATCTCCAGTTGACATCACGTGTGAAGAGCTTGGAATTCCTGGTGCTGGACGAGGCGGATCGCTTGCTCGACTTGGGCTTTAAGCAGAGCATCAGCCACATCCTGGCTTATCTACCACGTCAGCGTCGCACGGGTCTCTTCTCCGCAACACAGACCACGGAGGTCACCGATCTGATACGTGCTGGTTTGCGTAATCCTGTCTTGGTTTCGGTCAAGGAGAAGGCTTCCCTCAACACGCCAGCGTTGCTCCAAAATTTCTATAAAATTGTTCAGCCGGAGCGCAAGTTCCTGGAACTGTTGCAGTTTCTACGTTCGCCCAGATCTCGCTCGGGTAAGGTGTTGATCTTCTTTCCCACCTGCGCCTGTGTGGAGTATTGGGTGGAACTGATTCCTCGCCTGCTGCCAGAGCGCCTTGTCCTCGGCATCCATGGCAAGATGAAGACGAAACGTGCCCAGGTCGTGGAGAGATTCCGTCGCGAACCACTTGCCGTGCTGCTCTGCACGGATGTCCTCGCTCGAGGATTGGATGTGCCCGAAATTGAGTGGGTTGTCCAGTGGGATCCACCATCGAATGCTTCGAGTTTTGTGCATCGAGTGGGGCGCACGGCGCGGCAGGGGGTTGCCGGTAAGGCGTTGGTCTTGCTCCTACCCAGCGAGGATGCCTATGTGCAGTTCCTTAAGCTCAATCAGAAGGTGGAATTGAGTGAGTTAAGGATGGTGGAGGGGGAGGAGGAAGAACAGGAAGAGGGGGAGCAGGAACAAGAGAAGGATCAGGAGGAGCAAGATGGGGAGAAGGCGGAGCAGCTGCAGGAGGAGGCGGACGAGGACGATCAGGAAGAGGGGCATCAAGAGGACGCGAAGGAAGAGCTGGAGGAGGAGCATATGGCTGGGGCAACTCCCCTACACTCCACCCTGGAGCGCATGCATCAGCTGCAACTGGCTGACAGGGGCATTTATGACAAGGGAATGCGTGCCTTTGTCTCACATGTGAGAGCCTACACCAAGCACGAGTGCAGCGCCATACTCCGGCTCAAGGATCTCGATCTGGGCAAGATGGCCACCGCCTACGGATTGCTACAACTGCCACGCATGCCGGAGCTAAAGAACTACAAAGGAACGGGATTCATTGCGCCCAAGTGCGAGTTGAATCTCGCCAAGCTGAGCTATAAGAATGCGCAGAAGGAGCAACTGCGTCAACAGAAGCAGCTGATCCTGGAGCAGACGGGCAGCTGGCCAGGCAAACAGAAGCCGCACATGAAACGCACCGAGTCCTGGGATCAGACCAAGCGCTCCAAGTTGGATGCCAAGTCCAAGAAAGAGTTGCGCAAAGCCAAAAAGGAACGCAAGAGGAAGAGGGAGAAGGAGGAGGCGGAGGGGGAGGGGAGAAGGGTGCCAAGCGCAAGCGGAGACAGCAATTTACACAGGATGAACTGGATGAGCTGGCCAGTGATATCAGACTCTTCAAGCGACTTAAAAAGAAGAAGATCACCGAGGAGGATTACGACAAGGCAATGGGAATCGATAGCGATGATGACTGAGAAATTACCTATCTTTTATATATATTATGTACATATTAAAGAAAGAAATTTGCTACGTTAGATTCACAAAGATCTTTTCTCTCAAACTGCACTCAAAGATTGGGATGGTCATCTAATGGATGGCCGTTTCGAGCCAACGGAAATCAGTAAATATTTTTTAAATTTGCATTCTGTTTGAAAACAGGATCACAGGGTGATCACAGGCAACTGCTAAATCCTCAAAAGATTTTCGCGGTCCACCAGAGTCTCCCTGTTGGAAGCAGACTTGTCCGTTGGGATGCTCTCCACTTTTTTTTGAAATCGATAAAAGCACGTAAAAAAATGTAGACTCAATATTTTTGTAGAACTTGTACATATTTTAATTGTTTCGTGCACATCAGTTAAATCCCTAAGTGACGACGTCAATCAGCTGTCCTGAGCCACTCTGTCAGAATCTGATTTCTCCGATTATCTAATTGCAATCGGTGCAGAACAAATAATAAATATTTATATAATTTATATGTATTTCCATATAAACACTGATATTATTTTAAATTTACACCCAATTTGCTTGTAGACTTGGGAGTCGAACACAAATCGTGCTTTCTTTATTAGGAATTACAATACAAATATAAATTGTCTATGTTTATTTGGCTGCATCCTGATTGGTTGCGCCCGAAATGAAGACTAGAAGCACCACGGGCACAATGTACATCCAGTATTTGGCGAAGAAGCCGCGAGTGTCGCGCACCTCGCCCCTCTCCCTCGCCTCTCTCTCTCGTTCGAATTTCTGTATAAAGCTGCCCGTGTCCGGAACTGGAGCCAGTTCCGCGTGACGAATGATGACATCGGAGCTGAAATTGTTCTCCTTGACCTGCTGAATGTCGTCAGTGGAACACTCCGAACTCTTTGGAGCCAGATCCTGTGAGGCAGTGACTCCCGTTACATAGCCATATGGATCCAGGGATATCCAGAGCACATCATTGAACTGAGCCATGAGCAGACTGCACGCCTTGCTGGATGTCAAAAAGCGCTGAACGTTGCCATTGGGATACGAGACAGTTGCACGCAAGCGATAGAACCCATTTTGTTTCGCTAGCAGCTTAATGCTATCCAGTTCAGCTGCTGTTAATGGATTCTGCACAACAGTGGACAGGCCTGCATTTAAGCTTGGTATGGAGACATTTCCGCGATGTGAAAAATGATCGGGTTTTGAGCTGGACAGCGAATGATGCAAATCAATTGTTATCCAGCTATCGTGCTCCAAGAAACTCCAACTAGTTGCCAGCAAGCTGAATAGCACAATTGCCATGTAGCTCATTTTTAAAAACATTTTCGTCAATATTTTGTGTTTGTCTGCTGCAAAATCGAATCGTTTTTTATTTTAAATACTCTTTTTTCGGGCTTTAATTACTTACTTTTCTTTTCTTTAACAAGTCATTTAATTTTCGCCCATATGATAATTTTATTGCTTATAGAAACTATCGATAGTTGTGCTATGCGATATGCCAATCGATGGTGACTGATACCGATGAGCGTTATATTAATTTTGTTACACTTGTAGCTGCGACTTTAATTGTTAAATATGAAAATATTTAGTTCTCAGCCTGCCCCATTCAAGAAGTTTTTTTTTATTTATTTAAACTATTTTTTATTCACCTATTTTAATATTGAGTTTTTCATTGTCGATACCTTTTTCGATCTGTAAACAATGCTTCGCAAATACAGCTGTTATGCACGCGTGACAAGCTCTAGCCGCATGTGTTAATCGGTATCTTGTACGCAACTAAGAATTGACCAGAAGTGGTGCAGAAAAATGGGGAAAACGTCAAAGGACAAACGAGATGTTTATTATCGCCAGGCCAAAGAGGAAGGCTGGCGTGCACGCAGTGCATTTAAATTATTGCACATACACGAACAGTTCTCCATCTTCGATGGTAAGTGTTGTTAAATTGTGTGTTGGATGTATGTTAAAAGTCACCCTGTACGTGTTTTGCAGGTGTCCAACGAGCCGTTGATCTTTGCGCCGCACCCGGCAGCTGGTCCCAGGTGCTCTCACGCAAACTCTTCGAACCCTGTCAAACAGATGATGAGAAATTGGCTGTGAAAATCATTGCAGTCGATTTGCAGGCAATGGCACCCATACCAGGTGTTCTGCAGATACAGGGTGACATCACCCAGGAGAGCACAGCGGAGGCGATAATTGCTCATTTTGGCAGCGGCGACGGCCAAAAAGCGCAATTGGTCGTCTGTGATGGGGCACCCGATGTGACAGGGTTCCATGAAATGGATGAGTATATGCAGAACCAGCTGATTGTCTCCGCACTGAGTTTGGCAACGTGTGTGCTCGAACCAGGTGGCAAGTTTGTGGCAAAAATATTCAATGTGACCGAAAATGATTTGCTCGAAACGCAAATGCGAACATTTTTCAAACATTTTCACATTTATAAACCGCCCAGTTCACGTCCCTCCAGCTATGAAGCGTTTGTTGTCTGCTCCGATTTTCGATTACCTGCCGGCTATATTCCACAAATTATAAATCCAGTTCGAGATAATATTAGAGAGATTGCAATGAAGACCGGATCGGAGGTTAATCAACGACTGGTGCCCTATATTGCTTGTGGGGACTTAAACGGTTGTCGATCAGTAGTGAATAAATTGGAATTCACCGATAAGCAAATTGAACTGGCCTACGATGGGCTCTTGAACGATCCAGATTTTCCTGATGCGGTAAAGGCCAGCCTGGAAATTGGATTTATAGCGGAATTCAATAAAAGAAATATTCCTTTTGTGTGCACACACTCATTATGGTAGTCAGGAGAAGTAATTAAGTTAACTATAAATTAAATTTTAGTGCTAGGCTTATTATTTTAAGCTGTAAGTGGAGTGCTTCGTTAGTGCAGGTGCAGGTTAGTCTTTGCTTGCGAAAAATGTATGTTAAAAGTGTGTCAGCTTATTATTAGCTTTATTTCCAAATAATAACACAAAGTTATTTACGTAATAAAAAAATATTTACTTATACTAAAGGTTTGAAACGAACAAAAAGCGTCCTTGTCGAAAGGAGAGAGTGAGAGGGGCGAGCGCTGTTAACACTGCCGACAGCAATTGGAGTGCACTTAACATAGTGTGCCACTGTAATTCAATCAACTAACATTATGCAGCGCAATTAAAACAAAAGGATTCCCATTCTACTCAACTTGAACTCAAAATTAAAATCTGTTTCAGTTTTTCATTTGACATATTTGAGAATGGAAACGAAACATGTGCATGAGAGTGACCCGAATGAATATTTTAGCTGAAACAGATCAACAAGCGCTCTCTGTAGAGAAAGAAAGCTCTGTTAACACTGGCAACTGCAATTAGAGTGCACTTAACGTAGTATGCCTATGCAGCTAACATTATGCTAATTATTTGTCACGCCAAATTCAAGTTGACAAATATACTGCTTAAGATCACAACTTTTCTATCTTTATCGATAAATCTGTTTTTTATTTGACATATAAAAATAATGGAAACAATGGCTGGCGAGACTAACACTACATGAGCTGAAAAAACATGAAAATATATATTTGAGTTATTAACTTTAAGCAGCGCCATCGACGACAATCTGTAGAATGGTGCGTCGCTTGGGATCGTAGGAGAAGCCATTGCTGCGAAACAGTTCTGATTCGTAGAACGACTTCAGATTGCCAATGTCCAGCTGCTTGGCACGCTCGATCAAATCCCTTTCCATGATCTCCACATGGGTGGCACTGGGTCCTTCCTTGCAACGGATGTAGGCCAACTGGTCCAGGGTGAGCTGACGCAAGATGAAAAACAGCAGCTCGGAGTGATCTTTCTGGAAGGCCAAATACTTTTGGAATGTGTTGCGCATCTTCTTCATCACACTGAACTTTTGCGCCTCGATGAAACTCTCCAGCATCATCCGTATCGCCATGCTCACATCCGCCTCCAGCACATTCTCGCGCAGATGCAGTCGAGCATGTGCCTCCGCCATCCGAATCACGCTCTCGATGTGACGCACTGTGATCGGCAATGAGCCCGTTGCAAACGATTCCTGGCGCAACTGCGAATACATCTTGGCAATCTTGTCTTCGTCAATGTTCTGCAATGAAAATAGAAAAAAACACTATTAATTACAAATTGGGATTAATCAAATCGATTTTTGATACTACTGATCACATGAGGAAATATCTCCTTACACTCAGCAATAAAAGGGATTAAGAAAGAATATGGAGATTTTGAGAATAATCCTTTAAGGGACCTACAGCCGAATATACTCTTTTATACAATTCGATAACAGAGTATAAAAGGAGAATGATTTAAATTGTGTTCAATTTACCGTAAGTTTGGGTCGTATATTCTCCTTGGCATAGACGATATACTGTCGCAGCAGATCCTGTGGTATCTCTTCGACCGTCTTGAGCTGGGGTTCCTCCAATTCTGGTTGCTGCTCCTCGCTGGGATGATGCTTCATGTGCGAGTGGACCACAAATTTGGCCAACTGTTGATCCTGCATCGGATCAAATTCATCCTTAACCACACACAGGATATCGAAACGGGATAAGATGGGCTCTGAGAGATTCACATTCTCCGAGAAGGTCATGGATGGATCATAGCGACCCCCAATCGGATTCGAGGCAGCAATGACTGTGCACCTGGCTTGCAAGGACGTAACAATGCCTGCCTTCGATATGGATATCGATTGCTGTTCCATGGCCTCGTGGATGGAGGTGCGATCCTGATCATTCATCTTATCGAATTCATCAATCAAACAGACTCCCTGATCCGCCAAGACGAGTGCTCCAGCCTCGAGTGTCCACTCCTTGGAGACGGGATTCCTTCGGACATAGGCCGTTAAACCCACAGCACTTGCTCCCTGTCCGGTTGTGAACACCGCTCTGGGTGCAATTTTCTCCGTGTACTTGAGGAATTGTGATTTGGCTGTGCCGGGATCACCGCAGATCAACATATTGATATCGCCACGCACCTTGTGCTTGTCGCCAGGATTTTTGGACTCGCCGCCAAAGAGAGCCAAGGCCAAGGCTCGCTTAATATATTCATGGCCATAAATCGAGGGCGCCATGGAGGCGACAATACGCTCGGCAATTCGTGGATCTTTGCTCAGTTTCTGAATAGTGGCTATATCCTCATCCGTCAGGGATTGCACCACCTGCTTGGAGTCCTTGACAACAATGTGATTCGCTATGATAACCGTGGCAAAGACGGGAAAACCTTGATCCGTATTCAAGGAGCCATCATAATTATTTGTATAGATGCCAGTGACTTCCAGTTCATCGCCGGGCTTGCACTGGTCGCAGAGATCGGCGAGCAAAATGACATCCTTGCTGCGGGGTATGCGACCAGCTGGTATGCGTCCTGGCGACTCCTGCAGCGTGATCTTCTGATAGTTGCGATACAACGTTTGCTCCATGTTAATGGAGAAGGGACCCGTGCTCTGGCATTCCGGGCAAGAACCGGGCTTCACTTCCGTATTCTGCGACTGGACAAAGGGTCCTAGGACATAGCCACACTTGACGCAATCGTATTTAATGACGGACAGCTGGGGCAGCACACCAGTTGTGGCCGTAACCACGCCCAAGGTGCGCACAAGTTGATTGAGATGCAGCTTGCGAAAGGTGCGCAGCTCCTCGATCAGAGGCAATTCCGAGATGCGCACATGAATCTCCGTCGTAACCCGCTCATATGTCGGGAATATGGACAACACCATCTCCTTGGCCACCTTGTCAAAGATCTCCAGCATCTGGAAAGGCGCCTCTGGCAGAAAGTAAGCCAAAACATGTTCCTTGTTGGCCAAATCCGTGTAGGCCACCACAAAAGAGCATTTATTCTGTTCACACATCCGGCGTATTCGATCCCGATACGTGTAAGAGCCACGCTCATCCACAAAGGTGCGCAGAAACGACTGAAAACGATTGGCAATCTCTGTGCGTGGTCCGAGCATGCTAACCCACTCCTTGGTCGAATGGCCTTTGGTATCCTCCAGGTTCTCAATCGATTCAATCATTTCGGTGTCTTCCATTTCGCCAATGGCTGCTTTTTCGCCCGCACGTCGTTTGGCACGTGGACCCATTGCATCCTCATCCTCATCATCCTCATCGGATTGGCCAAAGACCAGATCGCGATCATCACGATGCAGCCCAGCGGCACGATCTCGTCGACGCATCTCCGTTTCGGCGGCGAAGCGTTCACCCTGCGACATCTCTGAGAAGTCCTCCTCATCATCGAGCATGGCCGGATCATAGTGATCCAGCTCGGGCATCTCACGATAATCTAATAATATATTATATTAATAAGATATTAGTATGTTAAGAAAAATACTTAAAATACAGTTCAAAAATGAATATCTTAGTTGAAAACAAGCGATATTTTATTTGAAATGAAAAGTATCAAATTTTAATTACATTTAAATTAAATAAATAAATATTCGTTAAACTTACAAATTTAAAAAGGACACCATTGAAAACATTTCTTGTGCGAGTGGTGCTATTATTTTGCCCCTAACTGTATCTACGTATATTAGGCCTCGTTTCAGTTTGGGTTTGGATGCTTACCGTTCTCCATGTTGTCGCCGAAGAGTTCCTCGCCATCCTCCTCCTCCTCGTCGCGCACCGTTTGATCCCCGAGTATTTCATCCTCGTTCTCGAAAGGCTCAAAATCACCAACAGGCGAAGTCATCGCAGCCCGCAAATCTCGTCGCTCGCCGGCATCGCTGGGCGTATTTGGTGGCGGTGAACTCGGATTGTCCTGTTGTTGTATTCACTTAATAAAATAAATGTAAAATACATGGAACAACTTACCATTTTCTGTGTGTGCTTCTGTATTTAATCTAAACAAACCTCTGCAATACTTTTGATCCGCTTCGCTTTTGCTTTTCCTCAGATCTTCAATTCTTCATCTGTGTAAATTATTGGCGTGCAATTTTGGCGGGAGAAATAGCAACTGATGCATATCGATAGCTTAAAGCGATATTTTGTAGTCGATTATGGTTGTCATTGCTAATGTTTCAAAGCTGAATGCTATGTCAACCGTTGCAAGTATTTATAAGAAAATAATAAGCAAGTCGTTTTACGTAAGGAATATTTAATGAAACAAACATGCAACATAACTACGAGTTGTATTACAAAAATCGCAATTAAACTAAATGTGATACATAGGGTATATTTGCAGTTCGATTATTATTGCATTGCTAATGCTTCAAAGCTGAATTCTATGTCAACAGTATCAAGTGTTGTTTTGAATATTTTTGTTTTATGTTTTACATAAAAAATCATTCAATAATAAAAACTTATATTAAAAAAGTCACAATCAATATAATTAAAATATTTTGGGCGAAAATAGAAGGCTATTTTGTAGTTCGATTACTTTTATTGTTAATACTTGAATGCTAACTGATATGTAAGTCGTGGCAAGTATTTCGTGTGAGCGCTAAATTCATCACCGATATTGCAGCCGTTCATGACAGATGGCTCAATGGTCTAGGGGTATGATTCTCGCTTTGGGTGCGAGAGGTCCCGGGTTCAAATCCCGGTTGAGCCCACATAATTTTTTTTAAATTAAATTTGTTTAATTGCTTTAATGTGTGCTCTTTGCCAACAATTAAGTTTATTTATAAATAAGACGACAACAAATGCTTAGTTTTTGCACAACTGAGACCCACTGGCACGGTATTTCACAATCCCGTACGTGTTGGAGCAATTTTCTTGCGCCTGGCACTTAATTATAAAATAACGGACTCGGACGAGGCCGGCGATTTATTGCACCGGAAGGAGTCACCATCATGCCAGCATTGCCAGCTGCATTTGCATAGGAATCGCATGCAGGGCCGGTCACATTCAGAATAATTGCGGTCACACAATGACATTAAAGCCAAGTCGGAATCGGAGTCAGAGTCATCGTTGCCTAGTGTTGGAAAAGTGTCAGAAGAGGGAAACCATGCTGAGTAATTGCGGCTTTAAATGGCATTTAGCACGCCTCGTGCAGTTTATATATTTCTTTTTCTTTTTATTTATTTACGTATTTGCCGTTTCCTTTATTTACTTTTAATATGGTTCTCATTACTACATATTTTTTGTTGTGCACTCGAAAAAAAAGTCGACCTAAGGTGTAAATCACTTTAAAAACTAGTTTTTTATACTATAAATACTAAATTAAATAATAAATTATAACATAACAATGTCTAAATATTTGGAAAAAATAAATAATAAGAAAATAATAATAATAATAACATAATAATTTTCCAAAAATATTGGAATTTGATACATTTTTTTGATTTGGAAATATTTTCTATTATGCATTTTGTAATTATAATGATTAGAAAAAATTCTATCTCCAAGATCGTAAACTCTTCAAATTAATTTTATAAACAATGAAAACTGTGTGTGTATAAGTGAAATCTTAAAATATTAATGTTTATTAATAATATAAATGTCTAATGAAAATTAGACATATTTTTTAAGGCCAATTTTTTTCTCCGAGTGTAGAGGAGCCTTTGGAAAGCGCATTTCTCAATGGTGGCACATTGTTGTTGTTGTTATTGCCACCAGCAGCGTACGTGCCCCAAAGTCGGGACTCATTTGTCGATGCGGAATTGCAAGACATTTTCTATAAGCAAAAGTGACTTCCAGCAACTATTCGAGAGCCAGCGAATAATTTCTTATTAAAGCTGAGCAAAGGCAGCAGGTAAAAACCACCAGCAAAGCGATTGTAAATTGACTCATTTTTCATTTTAAGCACAAATTACCCGTGAGTAATAGATAGATAACCGGGAGCTGTTGCTTTGCCCTCAATATGTCACAGTTTTCTTCAAAATAAATTGAAGACAGTTTCTATTCTTTTTGTCTATACATTTCTAAAATGTATCCTTGTGGCTTTTTGAAAACCAGCTTTTGCATTTCTAAATTTCAGGGTTAGTTTTAAATTGAGAAAAAACGTTTTTAACTTGTAGGGTGTTGTTTTCAATTTTCATATTATTATTAAAGATTGATATTTTAAAGCTTCACCGTTTCAAACGCATTTTACATTGTTCACATCAATTAATTCTGAAAAACATACGACTTTACAGAAAGAATTTTTAGAAATCTTTTTTCTAATATTTACAAATTATTTCTAAAAACAAGAAAAACTTTTTATCTTTTAAGGCTATTTTCATTTTAAGCCGATTTACTACAATTTAGACTGATTTTTTCTGAGTGTGCACGCATCTGGGAGCTTTTTAGCACAACAATCATTTTAAGGACACACTTATCTAGCTTCTATGCCTTATTAATTATGCAAGTTGTGTGCGTACAAACAAACAGTGGTGGCAAAAAAATTGCACTATTATCAAAGTTAAGAAGTTAAAAAGATAATAAAAATAATAATAATAATAATAGCACCATTTGTATTTTTTTAAAATTAAATTTTCAAAGCAATTTGATCAGTTAAAGACGAAATGTAATAAGAATATTTGTCATAAATAATTCCTTGACAGCATAGATAAGTTTGCAAAATCATTATAGTCCTCAAAAATACGATTTTTATGACTCAGGATTCTTTAGGATACTCTAATAAAAATAAAAATTATACATAAGCAGCTCGGGCTCATTTAAGAAAACCGAAACCATAAGATCTGTTGGAAAATCCAAGTAAAGTTCAACATTTCAAGTTAACACAAAGAGAAATGAGAAATATTTTATGGTCAGACGAAAGTAAAGCATTCTTTTGTAAGCTGGATTACCAATTGCAATATATAACTGCCAATTCACTTCCACGCATTAAAATGTTCCAACAATTGGAAATGTTCTATAATGAATGAAGACTATAGAACATTTCAAACTGTTTCTTGTTTTTTTAATTTTAATTTTCTAATTTTCCTATTGAGCTCAATATTTGCAAATGAATTTTTGAAAAGCCAAAAAATAAAGAATAAAGACTCATAGCTGAATAAGTTGACTTATTAGAATGCAAAATCTAATCAAAGACAGATTTTTATGATGGCGCTATTTTTTCAACCACAGCTGTAATTATAGCAAATATTTTCCTTATCTAGGTCACTCAAGTTTCTGTAGAAATATTCTCTAATAGAGTGAATTGCATCGCAGATAAGCAAAGCGAATGAATATTTCAAATTTAAAAACTTTGTGCAAAAAATAAAAGTTTCGGGCGAAACTTGTTGCCAAGCTAATGAGTTGGGCCCCAGGCAAATCAACCCAATAAAATTATTCGATGTAATAAGTTTCAGTTTCTGTAAGTAGATGCACATAATTTCAAATTTCAAATTCACCATTAGCATTATTAACGCGAAAAAATGCGATCAGAATAAAGGCAGTTTGCTATTTTTATGCCCTGAATTCATTTGAAAATGGTTAAGAAGAGTATATTGGTCTTGTGCAAGAGTATGTAACATGCAGAGTGAAGCATTTGAGATCCCATAAGGCGTATATATTCTTGATTAGCATCGAGAGACGAGTCAATATGGCCATGTCAAAGAGAGACTTCCAACTTTGAATATAAGTTCTCAGTCCTCTCGCAGATCAAGTTTATTTTATTTAATCGATACCTGCCTCCGTTTCGAAAATATCGATATTTATTGTTTTCACAAATTTAAAAGCAGTGGCTTATTCATTGTAAAAATTTAATATAGGATAAGAAACATCTAAGTTATGGTCGAAAATATATTGTCATATTGATAGCATTTCGATCAGCATGCTAAATAATTTGCTGTATATATAAATATGCGCGGGCATGTATGAAAAAAAGATTGCATGATAATTAAGTCAAGCGTTGCATTAATGTTTTATTACTCTGCCAAAAAAATTGAAGCACTTCCGCGCCCGCTTACATTTAAGTGTGACAAACTTTTTACAGTACAATTTGGCCATAAAACTACAATATATTTAACAGCTGTACCCGGAAAAAAATCGACATAAATTTTAGTAATACGGCATACTTTTGGCGCCAAGGGTAACTCAGCGTATTACTCAGCAAGTATATTTCTAAAAAAAAAAAAAACAGGTTTTGCATTACTTCATTTCAGGGGTTTTTGTTTGTTAATCAAATGTATATAATGTATATAATTTAAAGAAAAATGTTTTCTTATTTTTACAAATTATGCCTAATAACAAGAATATCTTTATAATTTTCAGATCGATTTTTTCTGTGTGTGGGTGCAGGTTATCATTTAGTCGAGATCTCTTGCCTTCTTAAATATATTCTTTTCCTCTGACGTAAAGGTTATCCCTTTTTTTGCCCAAAAATAAGTACATATCATATAAAGGTTGCACTAATATCATAAAACGAGCTGCCATGACCATAAAAACCATCGTATTTTCATAATGGCAAGCGAAAGGTATATCAGCTACAGCTACCTCGAATACACGCACAGTACAGTGGGTGCACTCAGAGAAAATGAGAAAATTGCCCCAACAATGTGAAAGTTACTCTATATTTAGAAATAATTTCTAAGCATAAGAAACAATTGTTCTTGATCAACATATATTAGTTGTGGCTTTCTAGTGTTTGTGTTTGCATTTCTTAATTTTAGAATTAATTTTTTAAAAAATTTTAATTTTTGATTTTAAGGGTGCTTTTTTCAATGTGTTTATCATTGGAAGAATTCCAATATTAGATTTTTGTTGCTTATATTATTTAATAAACATTTGTATTTTGAGATTTCACATATACAAACATTTTACAAAGTTTATAAAATTCATAAAAATTAATTTGAAGAAACTTTCGACATTATAAAATAGAAAATGTTTCTAAACAAATTTTGGGATTGTCGATTTTGTGCAAGGCTTTCTAAATGTTTGACATTTTTTTGTTCTATATTTACAAATTATTTCTAAAAGGAGAAAAAACTTTCTATGGCTTTGGGCTATTTACTCAAGTTTAGAGCGACTTTTTCGCTGAGTGTATATAAGGTGAATCCATCACATTATTGTGCACTTTTACGTGGGTTGTTCTCTGGATTCGTCAGAGAAGAGGGGAGAGAGGCGTTAATAAGCACAAAATCACACATACGCATAAAGTTTGGCAAATTACGAGGTATAAAAATGGCATCTCATTATGGTAAATTTAATATTTCATGGGCAATTTGCCCGGATTGAAACCGACACACTTCAAAAATTGCGTGTACCAAACGCACACACAGGCACACACATACAGACGCACACACACACACTCGAATTTATTCATTCTTCATAACTTGAGGGTTTTTTCCATCCCCATTTTCTTCATATGCTTGTCTCATACAAATTTAAACTCAATTAAAAGTTTGCGTATTAGACAAACTTGCGGCACGTTGTGACACGTTGTTGAAGCGACCACGCCCACTTCCAAGGGGCAAGGGAGGTGTGGTTGGGGTTGGGGCACTTGTCCTTTGCGAAACCCAAATGACATTCGTATTTAGTTGTCATTAAAAATGTGCGCGATTTATTTACATAAATGACTTTGAGTTGACACACGCCAGTCCAAAATAGACCCTGCGAGACTCTACCTCTCTACACTCTACACTCACAAAAATCACACTCAATTTCAAAAATTCACCAGTGGTAACTCAGCATATTATTCAGAAAGTATATTGCTAAGAATTAGGGGTTTCTTTTCCTGATTTCAGCGTATATTTTTCTACAATTTTAGAAAGAATATGTCTAATATTCGTGGTGTTTTTAACAATAGCTTTTTTTTTGCTTATTTATATTTCTAAAATCAAGAAACACTTTCTAGTTTTCAGTGCAATATTTTTTCGGAGTGTACTCCACCACTCTCTTCCTCTGTCCTATTCATCCTGTGCCCATTTCTCTGTGTGTGGCACGTGTTGAGGTCCTCGGGCAAACGAGCAGAGCAAAGCAGTTTCTTCAATTGAAGGCAACAACCCATTGACACAAATTGATACGCTTTTTAGTTACCCCTTGGCAAGAAATTACTCAAGTCCGTTTAAGAAACTTGAAGATAAATATATATGGACACATGCTGACATGCAACTGCTTTCGAGTGCTAAAGGATTAAAAGCAGGGTGTCAAACCGAAACAGAAACCGCAACCGGAATTGCATGTTTACTGATTGAAATTCAGAATCGGAATTGGAATATAAATACGTTTCGGTTAAAAGTATGTTTATTTCAAATGCAGTGGTATTAAGTATAAAACTTTGTTTATTTTAAATACTGTAATAATTGTCCGAAAAATTCCCATCGTAAAACTAAAATGTTAATCTGTCTTTGACTGTACCGAATAATATATTTTACACATGGATTGTGGGTATCTCTTAAAATGTGCAGCCAACTGTTATCGATATATCTTATCGCTCGATCAGCAGAGTCGCTCGATTAACATAATTAGATATTTATGGTAGCATATGCAAATATAAAAAATGAGTAATTAACAGCAGATCAGCAGAGTTGCTTCTGTACTTGCATACATGTTGCTTAATATCGTTTAACAGAATTGCTGATCATGCAAATATACCATTGAGTAATTAAGATTATAGCGGTTATATTTAAATCATAGTATTATTATGTATTATTATCAATTTGTATTATACGTTGTATTGCTATAGTATGCATTTTTATGAAAAGACTAACTAAAAAAGCAACAGCGCATAACAATTGCCATAAGCCTTGTGGCTTTTACAGTCTGCCAGCCTGTAAAAATTGCATAGTCAAAGGATGTTTTTTCTGTTTTTCTGTTTTCTTTTTGTGGCCAATTTTGTTGGCTTGTCCTAAAACTGCGAATGACCAGGCACATGAATAATGTAAGCAAATCGGCAAACAGCAAAAAGTTAAATGCTTCTAATGACACAAAATGAAGCAAATGACGAAAAATTGCGCAAAAACAAAAGAGACAAAAATAATAATAATAATATACCAAAATGGTCTACAATGGAGATTTTGGGAATGGTGAGGGCGAGCGAGAGAGCAGCATCGACTGGAATATATGTAAAAAGAAGAAAAGAAAAAGAAGAACAAGAAGAGGAAGAAAAATTAACTACAACACAAAGGAAAGGCAAATCGAGAAAAACATGTGCGGCGGGCATAATTACGAAGCAATTAGACGAAATTATTATTTGAGGTCACCCTGTGAGGATGAGTGAAGGAGTGTGTGCTGTGGGGGGGTGGGGGGAGTAATAGAACATATGGCCGGTGTGACAGTGGATGGTGTTGCTGGTGTTGGCTATTTACTGTTGCTTTCCAGGCAGACGGACAGACAGGCAGGCACGCTTGGCAGGCGTGCCAAAGGGATGCCTGCGTCATTAACATGCATAAAGAAGAAGAAGAAGAAATAGCCTATAGAATAAGAGCTTAAAGCAGAGACGCAAATAGGAACAGAATAACAACTGCAACTAAAGAAGAAGAACGAAAGATTGATACTCTGTCTATAAGCTGAACAAATTGCAAATAAAAAATATTATTCGATTTGGGTATCAAGTTTTCTGCTTATGTTTAGTTAAAATTTGGATTCTGGAGTTTGATATAACATTATTCTTCAATTTTTGGTTTCTTTTTAAGGATGAATTTTGTAGTTGTAAATAAAATGAATACTCATTTTGCATGGAAAGAAATCAAATTTAATGGTAAACTTTTTAAATCCTAAATCCTAAGCTATAAAGGAGTATCAAGTTTACGGTGTATGTTTATTTAAAGGTTGGAATTTTAATAATTAATTGTACATTTTCGCATACTTTATCTGAAGGGAAACAAATAAAATGTAATAGGCAAAAATGTTTATTTACAACTCAATTTTCGAATACTTTAAGGAAAGTTTTCAAGTGCAAGTTTGAAAAATGCTGCTATATTTATTCTCCTTCATATTCATAAAATTTAATTTTGATTTCAATTAAATTTAAATACGTTGAAAACGCTGAATAAAGTTATTGTTTTATTCCTGCTCCTTTTTTAAAGAGTGCCCCGTCACTTCTAAAAACCTATTTACAAGTTAGACTTAAACTAAAAAAATTACACATTTGCAAACATTTTTTGTGAGAGTTGTGCTATTATTTTGTTCGCAACTGTATTTATAATGGTATATATATATATATATATATATATAAATATGTATGTATATATGTATGTATATATGTATGTATATATATATATAGCCTGGCGTTAATGAGCATCCTAATGCACAATGTTTGATGTTTGAACAGCTGCCATTGGGAGTCAGACGGGGATTGGGGATTCGGATTGGATCTGAATAGTTGGAACTTGAGTACATAAAAAGTGGGGCAAGATTGACCAGTGGGTCAGCCAATCAGTCAGTTAGTCAGCCAGACAATATCGCGTGAAGCAATTCAATTATGGCAAATGGCTTCAAAAAGCTTATAAAGTTGACACGTGACACGAACATTTGCATTTAGTCGAGTTTAGTTTGTTGTAGAAATTGCTCTGTGTTCGGGTCTGGGTCATTTCGATTTAGGCCTTAAATATGCTATTCATTGGTATCCATTGCAATCGCGTGCCTCAAATTTAATAAAGCAGTCAAAACATGGACAAGCAATGACAATGACATCGACCAACAGCTGAGCTAAAAAACCAGCCAAAACCAGCCGAAACTTACACATACATTGTTGGCTTGTCATGACCTTAATTGTCGCTACACTCATATAAAAAATCGCCCTAGAAATAATTAATCAATGTTGGCAAAAAAATTTGTAAAAATGAGAAAGGCTTGAAAATTTGGCGATTATTTCTTTTTCTCTTTAGAAACATTTTGTATTATTCAGAAATGCGTTTCTAAAAAGTAGATGCAAATCTTTATTTTTATTTTCTAAAATGCAAGGTGTTTTTTCTCTGAGTGCAGGCAGTCCTGGCTTGCATGTTGGTTGACTGGCCTGACTGACTTATTTTTCGGTTGCCAGTTGCACTTTAGCATTGTTCGTTCATCTTTGTAGGTCGTCGAAAGTCGAACGTCGAAAATCGAATGTCATATCGCAAAAAGCCCAAAAAAGAATAAACCAAAAAGAAAAAAATGCTCGATGAAGGTTACAAGGTCTTAACATTGATTTTGATTTCAACAATATGCGTTAGCATGTAAATGCCACATGTGGCACTGGCATTTCAACTTTGAAGGACTTGACAAACATTTCTCGTTGCTGTTGCTAAGTAGTTTTTTTGTGTGGCTTTTTTTAAATAGATGAAAGTGGAAAGTTAGAGTTTTCTGAAGTTTTAGCGGGGAAAACCTACCTTAAAAATTAGATTTTCATTTCTATTTTAAAAAATGAAGAAAAATCGCCGTATTTTTCGTATTCTTAATTCAAACTTATATTTTTTTGCAATTTTTTTCCTAATATTTTGTTATATCTAAAAACTAGAAAAACTTTTTATTTATTTTAATTTTAAATACATTTTCAATTTAGATTGATTTACTAAAACTTCGGGCGTTTTATAAAATGCATAAGTCGAATAACTGTACTTGAAAAAGAATTCAAATACGTATTGAAACTTTATATTTTCGTAGGCGTTGCAGGTCGTTGGCGGTTTTTTTTTTTTTTTGCTGGTAAATCTGATTATGAAAATTCCATTAAAAGTTTTATGGGCTTGGCAAAATGTTTGAAAATCACGCACTCTGAAAAAGTGGGCGGGAAATCGACTTAGTTGCAGGGGGCGGCGGGGCCAAGAACGGAAGCGTAACTAAATGTAGCAGCTGCAACAAAAACAACAGTAACAACAAGTTGCAGTTGCAACGGCAACACATTTTGCTGCATGCAAATTAAAAATACAGCAAATTACAATACAGCAAAACGCATTTCGTTTTATTTAATTTGTGCAAATTGCTTAGCAGAAATAGTTTAATTAGGGGCTTGCACATTGTTTAAATTTGATTTACAATTTGTTTACAAACACAAATGCATTAATTTAAATATGCGAAAAATGCTATGCTATTTTTATTAAGTTATTTAAAATAATGCACAATTTGCTTACAGGCATCAACATATTTGTATATTTACAAATGATTAGTGAAAGTAAAAACAGTTAAGATAATTTAACTATTGCTTTCAACAAGGTTATTTATTTTGCATATAGTTTATTTTGTATTATATTATATAGTTTATTTTGTGTAACAAGTTGTACAAAAATCGAAACAGTGTGAAAAATGCTATAAATTATGTATAACATGTTTCCAGGAATAAACATATTTATGTATTTACATTTGTTTACAACACATGACAAAATAATAATAATTAAAAAATTTCATTCAACAAATTTTATTGTTTATTCCAGATGTATTTTTTTCACATTAATTAAAATGATGCTCAACTTGGTTAGAAGCATAAGCATATGTACATATTTAAATATGATTACAGCCCGTTAAAAATAAATAATAATATATAAAATATGTAGCCGTTTCTTTCAATTATTTTATTTGCTTCATATTTAGTCTATTCGGGATCAGTTTAAGAAAACACACGAACCATAGCATAGACACAACCCAAAAAAGTTAATGGTTTCAAGGGTTTTTAAAGATCAGTTGAAGAAGCGCATCATGGACACAAACCAAAACTCGCTGCTAGGAAGATTTCTGTTTCTTTCGTGGTTTGTAGATAGAGAACATTATTACTATGTACTACTTTCTGTACTATTTGTCCGATGCTGTTGCACTGATCGCTATATATTTGCGTCCATTGATTATCACAGTCTGCATAAGTGGCGGGGCCAGCTTTCTAGTTGGGATGGTGGTGATATTGGCAACTAATTCTGGAGCAGTCAGCCTTCTAGTGGCGACGTTGGTAATGCTGGCAGCTCCGGGTGGGGTTAGTTTTCCAGTGGGAATGCTTGTGTTACTGGTAACTGTTTCCAGCGAGGTCAGTTTTCTAGTGGAGACACTGCTGATGGTGGCAACTGATCCCGATGGGGTCAGATCTTTAGTGCAAACAGAGCAGCTATTAGCAAGCGATTCTACAGCAGTCAGCTTTCTGCTGATAATGGGAACTGTTTCCGGCGGGGTCACTTTTTCTGTGATATTGCCAACTGTTTCCGGTGGGGTTAGATTTATAGTGAACACACTGCTAATGGCGGCAACTGTTTCCGGCGGGGTCAATTTTCTAGTGGCTGTTTCCGCTTTTTTCACAGGCTTTTCCTTTGACGACTTTGGTTGATTTCTCAGCTCAGCTTTCGCTTCACGCTTATTTTCCACTTTTTGCTGCGCATTGTTCTTAATCTTAAAACAAGCCTATACATGGAAAAACACCAATTACTTTATATTTTAATAATCATTGCAGTATTTATTTTTAGCTTACTGGACATAGGTAAATTCTCTTCAAAGTTTTCGGATCTTTCACAACTTTTCTGGTTTTTGCATTGCAATTCGAGCAGATGGAAAATGGAGCCATTTTAACAAAAAAAAAAAATATTCTCTGGATACTTGTGAAAGTATTTGTGTAACCAGGTTTGTTATTGGTGTGGGACTATTGCCTGCCCTGTTTTTCAGTGCTGGTAAACGCAGCTATGAGTTGTTTTGAAAAGGAATGCGACTTGTTTTTTATTTCTAATACATACATTTATTTACATATTTAATGTCAACGAAAATACAAGAAGTAAAAATGGTTTAAATTACATTAAAAATAAAATGTAGTAGTAAATTCAAACTAAAAATAAGAAATATTTCAAAGATTTATAATAATTACTTGACATAATCCAAATTTATTTTAATTTTTCATTTTTTTATCTGTTTATCTTTTGGGTGACATTTTTTTAAAGTGCATTTTGCATTCTGCTCAACTTTTGACAAATGACTTGGCAAGTTGACCTTTGACTGACAAAGCTGGCTGCTGACTTTGGCTGTTTTAGTCCTGACTCGTATTCGCATTAACGCCATTAGGCCAATTTGGCAGTTTGCCCTGACAAACAAAAAAAAAAACCAAAAAAGCGCGCAAACTTGCACAAAGGTAACCGAAAAGCGTCTCCCCAAAATGGGTGCCAGACAGAGATGGAGACAGCTGCAGAGCATTTATACTCCTCTCCCCTACCCCATTTCCCCTTTGTACACATATCTATGCAAGTTCAAATAGAAGTCAAGTGAGAGCAAAATACAAACGAAAACGAAACTAACTGCAGCAGTCGAGTGAGATCGGCTATGCGATTCCCTGCAGCCAGTTGTTAAATAATTCATTTCTTACGGCAGGCAAGTACAGCCATAGAAGAGTAACAAAGTGAGAGAAGGAGTAAAAAAAATGAAAGCAGCGCATTTATTTATTCACAAGCCCGAACTGAAATCAACGGCTTATGATTAGCATACGCATGTATGCATATGTATGTATGTATGTACAGGTGATATCATTCATATTATTTCTGAAAGCAAGAAAAACGTTGTATTTTTTAGGGCGGTTCTTTTAGTGTAGAGACTGACATTGCTCGATGCTGATCAAGAATAAATATGGCTTATGGGGTCGGAGATGCTTCCTTCTGCTAGTTACATACTCATGCAAAAAACAATATACCCTCTAAGTCTTTTTAAAGTGGTATTAACACAGTTTGCAACTGTGACAGTTGAAAGTGGCAGAAGCAGCAGCCGCAGTTGTATTTTTTCTTGTTGCCACATTTCTCTTCGTTAACACAAGTTTGCTTTAATTACGACTCTGTCCTTGCAATTTAACAGACATTTTTGCATTGTTGCCACTTGCTGCATGCCTCAATTTATGTTCATTTGAGAGACCCGTTAGATGCAGATAGATAGAACTTGTTGACCAGCACTGGCAAATGGCAGCTCGAAAGCAACCCCGTTTTCCACATGCTCGCTGCTTATTTATTGCCTGTCAAACGCCATAAATTGGCACTCGAACCATTTTAAATTGGATCAGCATTTAAAATTTAAGTTCAATATATTATATAATTAATTTAATTAAGTTAAGACTAGCAGACTCTTTATATAAAAGCAATCAATTATATATGTATAATATATCAATATATATAAATATATATTGAAGTCGATGTCTATCTATTATTGTTATTTCTATGTTTTCGTGATAATCGATGCTTAAATTCAGGCACAAAATTCTTTTATGCAATATCATTATTAAGGCAGACTTATTTTATACAATACCATCTTTTAGCCAGTACTGTTCAGAAAATTTGCGGTTGACTTTGGTGTCCCTTATATGGCTGAGGATATCTGGTCATTAATCTGTTGGATAACATTTCCACTACCAGAAGACTAAAGAAACTCATGGAGGCTGGACCTGCCCATATAACCACTAACTTGACACTGGTCAATGTCGCAAAAAAAATACTAATCCCCTATAAAATCTTTCGAAATATGCAAGAAATATGTTTGTTAAAAGTATGTTTTTAAAGTGAAAGCTTTCTAAAAGCGAAGTGGTTTCTTTTCTTAATTCCAGGGTACAATTTTTACTTACACATTTTATCTTATAATGTATATATTCATTCTAAATATATATTTTTTTATAATTCTCTCCCTTTTCACATTTGGCACTCAGTTAAGACTGCATATAATTTGATGGATATTTTGTCGCTATCGATCTATGGCACTGTGACATTTGTTATTACAATTGACAATTGGGAAAATGACGTCATGTTTGCCATATATACAAGTGTATATATATATAAAGCTGACCAAATTGAATGTAATGGACAGTGGACAGACAAAGCATTTGATTTATTAGTTTTGTCATTAAACAAATTGTCGAACAATGACAGGCTCAATGGAAATGCAAATGCAAATGTCGATATAAATATATATATATATACATATATATATATATATATGTAGATGTGTGTGTGTGTGTGTGTGTACAGTGTGTACTGGCTACAAATGTACTTAGTGGAACTTATTTATGTAGATTGATATTTATTTGTGATAAACACAGGCATTGACGCAAATTAGAATAAACATTTTCATTACCCAAATTGTACACGAGCCCCAAAGGACCTCAAAAAAGAACTCGTTCGCTGTGAGAAAGCAATCACTTTGCTTCAATTGGTTTTCTGACTGGTCATCATCCGAGGATGATGATACCAACACTACACTGCAATTTATGTGTGCGTGTGTTTCGAGAAGGGTTCATTATTAGTGGCTAATGATTATGGCAGTGGAAATGTTAATCACTCAATGATTGATTTGTGGCTTATATATATTTATATATATATGTCCACACAGTTAGATCAATAAATACATACAAATATTTCAACGGTAACCAAAAGGCCATTTGGAAAATGGTCCCAGCTTTAACATAGTTTTGACGGTGGTTTTTAGAAATATTCCTTTCTCAGTAATAATGGCGTCTAAAGTAAGACGAATTTATAAAATTCAGATTGACTTTTATTTCTGTGTGTTCATTTATAAATTTATTTCAGCACAACTGACCAAAATACCATTTTGAAAAGGGACTCAGCTTTGACAAAATTTTGACATTGGAAAATGTACAATTGTTTTATTAATATTTAAGGTTTTATTTTATTTGTTACCTTTTAAATTTTAAACAGGGCATCTAACTGAAACCGGAATATGAAAATGATGCCTACCGATTGAACTTCAGAAGCAGAATTGGAATCGGAAGGACTATTCCAGGCACGTCGAAGATAAAATATCCTTGCAGAACTTAGTTAACCTGCTTACACCTCAATTTCAGTAATAATAAAGAAAATAACCTTGTTCAAGATTTTCCATATTTTACATTTGATTCCAGGTGTTATATTTCAAATTTGAACTATTCACATTAATTTATACTATTTAAATTAAAATTTTAATTTTGTAAATAAATAAAAGGTGGCATCAAAAAGGCATTGTTTTTAAAAAAATCAGATAGCTTTGTCAAAGTTTTATCAGTCGAAAATATGGGAATTGTCGCACACTGAATACATTTTGTTGGGTATCAAGTCTGACAATGAAATGGAAATGGAGAAACTGCTGCCAGTTGCTGCTGCTACTGCTGGGGCTGTTCTGTGCCGCTCAAGGTCGCAACCTGGGGCGCCTCCGCACCGATGACGATGACGACGAAGGCGAGCAATGCGATCGGTACACAGCTCAACTAATGACGCTCGATAAGCCAACGGACGAGGATGTGGATGGCGGGGCAAGCGGAGCAAGTCAACCAACAACGGGTCGCAACTGTTCCCAGCTGGCAGCGAATATAGCGGCAAAGGCGGCACAAGTTGCCACAGCGGCAAATGAGGCACAAGCGAGTGCCGCCGAATATGCCGCCAAGGAGGTGCGCCTTCAACTTGCCGGCAAAGCGTTGCAAGCTTCTCGTGCCGCACAAGCAGTGCTCGAGGGCAAAAGAGCTCTGCTCGATAAAACTCAGCGGGAACTGAGTGATTTGGATGAATGGATCAATAAATTAAGTGCCTCGTTGGAATCGAGTGAAACGAATGCAAAAAGTGCTGCATTTGCAGCCAAGTCAGCGGAATCGCATTTTGGCCGACTCAACGATGTGGTTCAATTGGTGGCCAGCAGCTTGGCGGATTTGGATGCTCTGGCTGATATCGGCCAGAGTGATCTCAAGGAGAAACAACAAATGCTGGTCGCCGCCAAAGAGCGCAGTGATCGCATCCAAAAGGACATCTCCTGCGCCCGCGACGAATATCAACAGGTGAAGGTGGCTGCTTATCAGGCTGCTTGCGCCGCTGTCGATGCCAAGAAGAAGGCAGCTGCCACTGCCACTGCCACGGGGGGTGGAGATAGGGGCAAGTGCAACATGTCAGCGCGACGCAGACGCAGGCGCTTCTATCCACTGAAGCAGAAGCAGTACTAATCTGGACAAGATAAACGATATATATATATATAAATAGATATATATATAACTTATTTATGTTTGTTCTTTTGTTGCAAATGTATATTTTGTTAAGAAATTGTTTATTACATATGCCACTAAAAGCATATAAATATATAAATTATAAATATATAAATATATGTATTATGTATATGTATATTTATATATATTTTTTTTGTTAATTTTTTCATTTTGGGGCGATTTACTAAAATGTTGTATAATAATCTGAGCTTGTTTATTTCTCCTTTTTTTGTTAAAAAAGATATTTTTAATACTTTCGGAATTTTGAAAAGTATATTGTATATATTTATTTTTTATTGTTTTGTTCATTACTAAAGATGTTGCAAGCATATAAAATAAGTCTATATCTAATATCAAAATGCTAATCGAGCTCATGCAATAGAAGATTGCTTTGGAATTTCTCTCGCAGTTTGAACAAAAATTGAAGTTTGCGAGTGCGTCGCAGGTTGGCTTGTTGAACGCCACGCTGGAATGTGGCATCCATGTTGTTGTTGTGAGCATCGCTTGGACTTGACATTCTGACCAGGACAGCCTCCACATGGTCTCTGGTTATGTCCATCAGCATCATACTGCTGTCCCTTGTCCAAATACCCGAGCATCGCTGGCAAAGACCGACCACAAAATTGGTCACCTTATTGGCACACATCTCACACTTGGGTGCAGACCACATCGGATCTCTCTGATTAAGATTCATTATATTTATTTCTCTTTAATTTGTGTCAGAAATCTGCTTGCAACTGTTGGTGTGATTTGAGCCTCCGCGTGTTTGTGGCTAAGTTCAGCATACAATCTAAAATCATTTTACTTTTAATCACACTTTGTGATTAAGAAGCCTTTAGTTTTGAAATAACCAATCCGTTGGGTCTAAGATAAAAAACCGGTAAAGTATTATTAATATAAATATATATTCTTTAAATTAATTAGTAATCAGTTCCCCTTAGCAAAGGAACGTGTAAAGTAATATTAATAGATATATATGTTCTTTAAAGTCGAGAAATTTCATAATAGTTAATAATTTATATGTATAATAATTTAAACATCTTCGCACATTACTAAAAATTCGTGTATAATCTGAATAACAAGCGCCTGCTCTGTTTTCTTTAATAGATCTTATTTATTTGCATTCTTCTCCTTATGCATACAGTGGTTTTTGTTTTATAACACTGTATTTCAGTAAACATATTTAAATCCAATTAGTTATAAATTGTATTTTAGTAGTGTCTTAAGTGAATAAGTTTGCGCACATCAATAAATTTCTGCTGAACTCGTCCTGAAATTCTTACAAAGCAGTGTTGCATAATTTCTTAATAACTAGAGTTGATTTGTTAATTTGAGTGTTATCATACCCCTTTTAAGGACCCAAATTTGAAATGCTTTTTATATCCATTCCTAAGTGATAAATTGGCTGTGCTATCTGTGGGAAATATTTAAATATTTAAATATTTTTAAAAATTATTCATCGAGCATTGCGTTCTTCATTTGTTACTGCTTTTCTTGAATCCATCAGTTATATAACGATCATTAATTGAAAAATGTTGCTCCAAAGATTAAGCATTCAGATGAGGAAATTGATAAGGACGATGACTGCAATGCATTTTTCGTTGGAATACACACTATTAAAATTAAGCAACAGGAAGGTAGAATGGATATTTTAAGTAGACTGAAGTTAATCGCTAAAAGCAAAATTAGTTTGACTTTACATTCAAATATTTTTTAGTATAGTTCTTATGATACTGGTTTCAGTTCTGGCTGCTAACTGAATACTCCAAGTTCGTGCGGTTATATTGTATTAGAAATTAAATTACGGGAATATTTACCTAAATTTATAACTCTCGTTCTTTTGGGCCGACTTACATTGTTTACCTGTAGACTCTCTTGTAATGGACATGGAATTTGTGATTGTAATTTACGGACATTTTGTGAGAATGTTTGCTAAATTTGCTGCGAATCATTAGTCTACCATCTCATTATACATGCCATATTAAACGGTGTAAAGAGCAAATAATTTAGAGCAACTTATCAAAGATGTAAACATTTATTTGAAGGACGAAAATGTTGCTTGAAATGTTGGCATTTTCGGTTTGCGAGTTAATTTTGTTATTAAAGCCTTGGCCACTGGTTGTTGGCTATTGGTTTTTGGCTGTTCTTATCTAACTCTGTTGGCCTGGGCCATAGGCTGAGGCCAACTCGGCGTGGCTCTTTTCGTTTCTTGTTTCAGCAAAATTCATTTAATTTCTTAAATTGAAATTATGGTAATTTCCTGTAGTCATGCAAGCCTTTAGCGCCGCATTTCGTGTTTGATCAGATGGCCAAGGGGGCAATGAGTGGGGGGTGACGTGGGCAAAAGGGGAGGGGTTTGTTGGCTAACCAAAAGTCAAGTTCACAAGTTTAAAGCGAAACAAAAACTGCAATCGCCCTTTTGACTACTAGTCCTCCTCCTCCACTTGAGTTTTGACAGCCGATAAATGAATGGTTTTGCGGCTTTTGTTGCTAGGCTTTCGTCATTGAGTCATTCCGTCATTCCGTCATTAAGTTGCCAGTTTTCAAGGCTGCCCAGTCAATCGATAATGACTCGAATACCTCGCACCTGATTCACATTCACTCACTACTCACAACTCGTACTTATAAATTAATCAACTGTTGGTTTATTTTCTGCATGCTCTATTTAACCACAAAAACCAAAAAAAAAACAAATATTATTTGTCTGCTGTATCTAAAAATTGTAGGTACACTCACTGAACTTAGTACTTATTATTCAGATAGTATTTTTCTAAAATCCAGCGTTTATCTTTTATTCAAAACATGTGCCTTATTTTCATATTGTTCTTCTTTTAACATTTACTTTTTCGCTGCTTACATTTATTTAATATCGTCTAATATCAGTCAACAGAGAAATATACAAAAAGGAGAAAATAAATTAAGTTTAAATTAAAGCTACTATATATGCATAGAAGATAAAATATTGGTAGATTGATGGGGGATAGGATCGAGAAACTAGCCCAGAGATTTGATAACAGATTTAATTGATTCACTTACATGGTCATATTAATCAATTAGTTACATAAATCGTACTTTTCTGTAGCTTTTAGTTTGAAAAAAGGCAATCAGTTGGGTTTCGAAAAGAAAAACAAGTCAAATAATATTAATAGAAATATATCATCTATATATCCGAGAGATTTGATAATAGTTAATAATTAAATTTAGAATAATTGGTAATCAGTTGGGCTTTAAAACAAAAACCCAATATATTTAGCAATAGTCAGTCTATGTTAATAATAATAATAGTTGAAAAGGACGCACCTGAGGACTGAAATCCTAACTAAGTAAAAATATATGCATTAGAAATAAAAATTAGAAATTAATTTGAAAAAACTTACGATTTTACGCCGATTCGACTTCCCACTGAGTCATATAAAACACGAGCGAGTAAATTTCATTTCTGGCTTCTGAATTTAAGAAAGATTTTTTTCTCAAAGGGAGTGTTTTCACTTCTACCTTTTAGTTCTTCCTAATAATAAGTGATATTTTGTAAAAATAAGAAAAACACTATTTTTGGGGTTATTGATTCAGGGCTAGCCATTATGATTTTAAGGAAAATGTTTTCTTATGCTTAGAAATTATTTCTCAAAATAAGAAAAGCTTTGTAGTCTTAGTTCGATTTTTATTCCGAGTGTAGCCAACACGGCCTAAATAATCGTGGGAAATTCGGCACAGACATTTGGAAAACAAAGAGCCCTCCCGGTCAGAAGGGAACTTGTTAAGCTTGTTGTTCCCCGAATTGCGTTCTTTAGTGGCATTTTACTCGAATCGGAATCAGCACACCTCTAACCACATCCACACTTTCCCATATCCCCTAAGCTAAACCACAACTTCATCCATCCACTCATCGAAACCCTAACAAGCAATTTGCCATTTTCATGGAGTTGAACGTGTGACAAGTGGGCGACTTTTGGATACCTGTTGAGATGTGTGTTGCGCCACGCCCTGGGGCACATTTCGATTTGTACGCAGGCAGCAGGCAGCATGTTGCACTGCACTCATGTTGAGCATGATTTGCACGATTAAGGGGCGTGGTCGTCACCAACACTCAGAAAAAATAGGACAGCATTTCAGAAATTCGCCAAGATTAACTCTCCTTATTACTCGGAAAATATTGGTGATTTCTTTTTTTACTTTGAGGGACACATTTTCCTAAAATATTGTAAATTTTGGCTAATTATGAGGCTGTTTTTTAAGTTAGGAATTTAAGATTTAAATTTATAAAATATAATATTAAAATAATTCTATACTAAATTAATTGAATTAATTTTTACTAAAATGTGCGGCGATTGATTTTGTAAGTGCAGTTCAGAAAATGGGCTTGATTTCGCTTCCATTTTATTGCCCTGAATTTCCGAGAATTTTGAGTCCTTTAACTCAGTAGCATTCGAATTTGGTAGAGCAAATTACAGCGTTAGCTTTTAAATACCCACAAAGCACAAGCACTCAAATAACCAGAATATTTTGTTGGCAACAATCAAAACAGTTCTGGGTAAGCGATTATTAATTGGTTGAATCAATTGCTGAATATATTTATGCTTGAAATATTTGCTGTTATTTTATGAGTTGAGCAATCAAAAGCCATTTCTTGAAATAGTTTGTATATTTAACAATAAAAAGCAACGAAATAAATTTATTTCACAATGAATATTTTAATTTTTAGTTTAACAATATCCAAAAATAACGGAAAAGACTGGTTTAAGTGATAATAATAAAACAACGTCAATTTATGAATAATACATTTTTACTTACAATAAATAGTTAGAAAAGTAAGAGTGCTTGTGTCGAGAGAGCTCGTCCAGAAGAAACCCGGTAAATAAGTCTTTACCTATCATAAATTAGTTTAAATATAAAGTTAAAACTTGAGATTATTTGGTCAGCTAATTAGGCATTCATATTGATCGGCATATATCATAACTTAGAACTAATAAGGTCGAGCTGAGTCCGACTCAAATCATTCTCTTTTTGTGGTTTTTACTGGGATTCCATTCTCCGATTACCATCGTCATCCAGCAGGCTTCGTTTTATTAATATTTGGTCATTGTTTATGAGTTAGGAAACACCTCTCCCAATGCTTTTCAAACTACACAACAAAATTATAATAACATCTAAAAGGTTGTAAAAACAAAACATGTTATTTTTGTAAAATAACCGAAATATCCCAGACCTATAGTTACATATTTATTTTACATTTATATTTTTATTTTTTAATGCGAACTACAAACTAAATATAAATTAAAATTGTTGAATTATTGTTACAAATTAAATGATATAAAATAAATGGAGAGAAATTAAATTAAAAATCAAATATAACAGAAAATAAATATAAAATAAAGAGTATTCAATAAATAAAATTGAGGGTATTAAAATGATCCAATATTTATTACAAAGATTCGGGAAAACCTAAAAAAAACCCAATAAGACAAAAAAATCAAATTAAAAACATAAAGAAAAATGAAAGAGAGAGAGAGAGAGACAGAGTTAAAGAGTGAGAAATAAAACATAGAAAAGATATACATCGAACTTGAATTAAAGGAAGAGAGAATTCCACCAAGAAAGCATGCAAGTAGAATGCTTTTAAAACGTCATTCTTCAAGGGTATGCAACCTGTTGGACTTTTAACACATAACCAGATGTAGTTATGAATCCGAGTGCAGAGGTTCAAACAGCGTTTATAAATAAGAGAACGATATTTGTTGAAATCAATGTCTTTATTGGAACAACGACGCGACTTATTTTGCAGTCCAAAATAGAGTGTTACATGCTATGATCAAATTAATTTTTGAGTTCATACGAAAGACAAACCAGCAACCAATTCAAAAAGTTAAGATGAACCAAATTAGAATTGCCAGTTTGTTATATTGCTATATATTACTATACAAATATATGACACCTCAACATAGATAATATGTTCACCTTTGCAACACAATCTTTGGCAAGCTTTGTTTCTCGTTAATTTTTGTAGATGTTGAGCACACAGCTAATCGAAGCTGTTAGAATGTTGTGCAATAGTTATGGCATATTTGGGGCATATTTGCAACTTTGTTTGCTTCTGGTGGAACCACTAGCCAAGCAATGAACCAACAATAAGCCACAATCTTGTTATGGGCACCACAAAGTCAGGCGAACTCACTTCCAGATTGAAATGCGTATCCCACAAGCAAAACAACTTTGAGCTGAAAGCTCTATGAAAATGAAATTGTGAAGGAGTTGTGCAGGAGTTGTGTAGGAGCTGTGGAGGAGGTGAGCACACACATCAACGCATAACACATAACCAGCTTAGTGGGGTTGATTGGGGAGGGAGGGCAGTGGGGCGGGGCATGAGTGTTTTTGCTATGCTTCGCAGTGCAGCTCAAGTGTAAACATCATCATCGACGCTGCCTGGGCTGCATTGTGGCACCAGCACTGGAACTTTAAGTGGAACTGGAAGTGGAAGTGGAATGGCACTGAGAAAAAAAATTAACATGAAATTTAAAAAATTTGCTTGGAATTTTAGACTTATATTGATTATTCAATTTAATTTATTTTCCAGTTATATTAAATAATTAATAAATAAATAAATATATGCACAAAAAAACTCTGAAAATGAGACAATTTTTTTTGTAATATAAATAAATAAATATATACCGAAATTAAGACAAAAAAATATATTAAAATATACTTACTGAATACCTTTGGTAAATTTCTCAAATTAAGGATGATTTTTCTGAGTGTATTCGACGTTCCCAGTGTGTTAGCCGACAACTGTCGCTTTTTGTTGGCTTCCGATGGATGTCTTTGATTTCATTTCAGTTCATTTCATTCTGTTGTCGGGGGAGCAAACTCGCGACAGCCACTGCTGCTGCTACGTTGTGGCAAGTGGCAAGTGGCAAGTCATGTGGCTTACCCAACCATCCAAGCCACCCACCCACAGGCCAACAGAATCAACGGCCCGGAATTGCGGACGACGATGACGGCTTCCGATATACATTTTGTGTTATTGTTTTTGTTATTCTTCTTGTTGTTGTTGTTGTTGAAACGGGTGTGATTTAAGTGTACGCTATTTGTTGCAGGGAAAATTCATGAGATTTCTGTAATTCACTTCATAGTAGTTGTTTTTGTTACTGTCGTTGCTGTCGTTGTCGTTGTTAATGCTGTTGTTATTTTATGCGTTTTTGCCTGCCCAAAATGAAACCAGCTGAATGCTGCATCAAATTATTCGATTATTGCTGGCGTGAGTGAACCAAACTGAGTGCTGAGGATATGGTTAAGCAACAGTTTGCACCGTGTACACTCAGAAAAAAATCCCACTGAATTTTAGAGCATCGCTTTCAAGATTGCAAAGTTTTTCTAGTTTTTAGAAATAATTTGTAAATAAAAGAAAACATGTTTCTTAGAATTCGGAAGGCTTGTCCTAAGTCGACAATTCCAAATTTATGAAATTTTTTCAGTAATATTTTCTAATATTAAGAAAAGCATGCTGCTATATTATCTTCTGTAGAGGTGAACCAATGTTCTCAGGTTCACATCCCCGTGAAATCGAAAATTATTTTTAAATTAGAATAATGAATTTATATACTCTATGAAAAATATTTGTATCTGTGAATTATTTAAATACAAATGTTTTATTAATAATGTTGGTAATAAAAAAGCTAATTTACGAATTCTTCTCTATTGCTAAACACACAAAAAAAAAAAACACCCTGTGGAAGTTAGACATATTTTTTCTAAATTTTATTAATGGATTACCAGGGCTCAGGCCGTGGAGTTGTGGACCCTACCATAAACCCACGAGGAAATACACCACATATCGATTTAGACAGTTTTCAAACCTGGTGTCTAGTAAATTTATTAAATCTTAATTGTGATAAATGTAGATTAATCTATTTTTATAGACTAATTCCACTTTTAGAGTAATTATTTTATTTATTACTTGATTATATTAAATATGTTGGTAATTGGGTATTCGTTTGGATCCCAATCAAGGCTTTGGTATCCTAGTCTATCTATATGACCAAAACTTTTTATATTTCATTTGAGCGTTCCATTGCTGAATATCGATTTTGTATATAGTATATGATCTCTCAATTACTTAATAATGAGTCCGTGAAGCCTGAAGCCGATAACGTCCTTGCATTATCGTCCACATGGTTCTCTGAATTCTTGAATTTCAATTCTCTTCTCCAGCTCTGTATTTAAGTTTGCGTATTTTTTTACAAAAAAAAAAGAAAACAGAAATCGACTTAGAAGAGTTTCTGCTATTTTAAACTTATTTCTTATTGCATTTCATAACTTACTCACTTTAGAACTTTTCCACTCGGATGAAAAGAAAATAAGCATGTGCAAATGTGATTTCTTTCAATAATATTTCATGTTTATTTTTCAATATGCGCCTAGTTCTATTTTTATTATTATTATTATAATATATTTCGATTATTGGTTTCTTCATTATATATATATATATATATAAATGTTATTGTTCATTGCGTTTCATTTCAATGCTTACCATTTGTATTATTTGTTATACTTTTTCCTTATGCTTTTGCATTTCTTTTTTGTATTTTTTTTCAATGAAGGTTTAATCAAATTGCTTGCAAACGAAATTCTTATAAAAGTTTTTAAACCATAGTCTTTCAAGCCAATTGTAAAAAATGTGTTGTGTGCATCTGTGTAAAATTTGTTATTAATTCATTATTCATACCTTAATTGCATATGTATGAATGTTTGTATGAATGTTTGAATGCACTTATGTATTAATGCATTTATGTATTTATGCATTTATGTATCAATGTAACAACAAAATAAATAACGGGCATGTTCAACATGAAGCGCGTGTATAAAATGCATATTTTGCTAATATATTGTTTTTCTTTCAACTTTTTAATTTTTTAACTGCGATTTCTTTGAGAGAGGCATATTGTTTTTAGCTATGCGTTGCTTAGTTTTAGTACTCAATGGCATTGTGATTTTTCTTTCTTTTTTTTAATGAGTTCAATTCGCTTAACTATCAAAATATTTCTGCTCAATTTTATTTACATTTAACGTTTGCTTTCTTTTTTTCTTCATTACTATTATTGCTGTCTCTTAACTATGAACATATTGATATTATCATTAGCATATCTTCGTTTTGACCTTATCATGTGGCTTGGTATTATTAATAAGTGTTCACATTTATATAAAAAAAAATCTATGCCAATTTGCTAAAACTAAATCCACTTCTGCACCACTCACCAAAAACACGAAATGTTAACATTTATTACCCGAATTTCAGCTTGAACATAACAGAGCATATATATAGCTTCGATCAGCATGAGCATCAGTAAGTGGTTCTTGTAAGTGGTTCTGTGAGCGATTGTGTGAAATGCTTACCAAACAATATAACAAATTCAAGCAACAACAATCCAAAATAATAAAATATTGTTTTATACAAATTATATATTGTCAAGCACAATTTTGTGTTATGAATGAAGTTGGGCATACATCTAATCCATATTTGTTGCAGTAAAAGATAATAATAATAATATAAGAAATAAATATAAAAAATACTTTATTAGATTTTATATTTAATGTTTAATTTATAAGAAAATTTAAAAAAAATTGTTTATTCTTAATAACATTTGTTAAGAAAAGTGCATGGGTTCTTCGAACTTTGTCTGTGAAAAAGAGTCTTGAAGTATATATTTAAATTAAAATAAAATATAATATAAGCTCACATAAACTTAAAGATTAAAGTACATTATATTTGATCAATAAATTAAGCTGTAATTTATGAGAAAATTGAAAAATATTTCCATACTCAATAAAATTTGTTGAAATGGCTTTTCGAACTTTATCTGGGAAAATGGTTTTGTAGCAAATATAAATATAAAATAAATTATAATGTAATGTAACCTAAGCCTAAAGCTTAAAGATTAAAGTACATAATATTTGATATTTGGTACCATCACTAAATAAAGCTGTAATTTATAAGAAAATTAATAAAATATTTTCATATTTTCAAAATGTTTCTTTGCCTGGGAAAAGAGTATTGAAATATAAAATAAAAAAATATAATATAATCTCACATAAGCTTAAAGGATTTCAATATGGTTTTTATTGCTTTAATTTATTCTCCATTTGGGACTTAATGTAAATGTTTTAAAATTATACTTTATAATCAATATTGAAGCAAGACTGTGAATTTAATTGCTTATATTCATTTGATTCAATTCAATGTGTTTAAAAGTTTCCCTTTCAACTATGTAACAATATATTAAATATTTATATTATTCATTATTGATCACAGTCAAAAACAATAATTAACTATGTCATTTATAAATATATACAAAAGATGTTTGCTGCATTTGATTGAAATAAATTTTTTTGGTGTGGAACTCAAAAATTCTCCATTTTTATACCTATAACAAAAAATACATATTTAACGTAATTATTTATTTTTTTTTTACCAAATACATTAACTTGGGGCACTTTGTGAAGGGCTCTCATCAACATTTTCATCGGCTTGGACAAAGTTTAAAATATTTGCCAAAAATGAACAACAAATAACTATATTATGTACTCGTATATAATACAAAACCGTGATTGTATTCAAAACATTAAACGATTCATTTGAAATAAATGTGAGTTGAAAATTTATTTTTTATATTTTGCAGGTTTTTTCAATTTATTGTTGCTATCAGTTGTCTAAATTTAGCTGAACTTTTGTTTTAGGTTTTCCTTTTGTTTTTTTTTTTATTTATTATTTTTTATTACTAATGCATTACAAACTTATTCAGAAACTATGCAAAATTTTACATCTAATGTTAAATTTTTTATTTTTTTTTTCTCTTCAGCAGTACAAAAATTATTCATTGCATTTATATTACTCACAAATATTGTTGTTTAATTTTGTTTTTGTTGATTTTTTTTTTGTTTAATTTTACATAACTAAATTTACATTTTCGATACACATTGCAAAAACTTGTCTCTCGTTTTTTAATATACACCTACTACATTATTACATAAGTATTCAATTTTGTTGCGGTTACAAACACAATTCTTATGCAATTCTTATGAAAATATGCGATGCTGCATTCTTTTACATATATGTATTTATGTATGTGTGTATGCATGTATGTATGTGTGTATGTATGTATGTATATTGAATACCCTATGCTTAGAACTAGTTTCGATTTTTGTTTTTTTTTGTTTTTGCTTCTCTTGCAGCCAGGTTTAAAAATCATCATTTACGCTAAAAATTAACTAAATGTAATCAATCTTAGGAATTATTCAGTTGGATCAATTATTATTATTATTTTTTTTATATTTTGTTTGTGTTAGTGTGTGTGTTTTTTGGTAGTTTTGCTAAAAGTTTGTAGTGTTTTTTAGTGTCCACTGTAGTTGATGGCGGCCGTGGCCCTGGCTTTTGGGCACCTCAGAAGTTGGTTTTTTTTTTTTGTTGGCCGCCAAAAGGGTCAATGGGGTTTTTGGTTTTTTGTGAAGATTTCAGTTCGCTAGACTCGATTGACACTGTTGGTGGAAGAGCAAATAGATTATCCGTAGTTTAGTTCCGCAGTGATGATTAGCTGCTGCTAGAAATCGCTACTCGTCGATGGATTCCCTAAATTGCTCTCCACAGTGTCATCTTTGTGTCAGAGCGGCGGCTTATAAACTTCAATAGCTGGCGTCAGCATATCCACTCGCGTCGATATCGAGGTGTCACTGTACCACATGGAACGAAATGCAAAATTTAATATTAATTATTATTTACAACTTAATTTTAATTAGTTAATTGCATATATGTTAATACATTTTGTCAATAACTTTCCCGATACAAATCGATTTCCGATAGCTATAAGATACACAATGTTATAGAATTAAAAATTGTATACGGGAATAAAAATTATTTTTAAACGTCAAGTTGAGAGATCTTTCTGTAGTCATAAAAATACCTATTTTTAAAGCAAAAGTTGTCTTTAGTTCGATTTTCCTACCATTTTAAAAAGTGGGTAAAAGGGGTATAATGAATACAAGAGAAATTGTCTGCGAATTTAATAATAATAATCATCGTGCTTGTGATGTATAAAATATTCTGCCTTAGTGACATTAGATTCATTAAATCGTTATTCAACTTTGATTTCAGTTATTATTAATTTTGTCGATTTTTTGCTTTTTATTATTACTTATCCATTATCCATAACAATAAGTGCCCAATTGTTTTTAAAATCTTTTTGTCGCCATTTATTTGACACTGTATACATTCAAATGAAAATATCAATATGACTTCCATTTGTTTTACCGAACTTTTTATTAAAAAATGCCTCGCAAATATATTTCGATCTCGCACTGTGTTCTTGATTTTACCACAAAGTTGGGCAGAGCGGAAATTGTTGAATTATACTAAAAAGAAAAAAGTTTGTGGCAACAAAATTTCAATAACTTTGTATTCAATCGAAAAGTTGTGTAACACATCAAAGACGGCGTCTGTTAAAAAATGATGCCAGCTGAAAGAGCATAAAAAATGCCAAGCAAAACAGTTGAGATAAAAATAAAATAAATATAGCTTCAAGGGATTTTCAACTAAACTAAAGTTTGGCCAGTTGCAAAATCCGTGTGCACTGCAAACACGTGAAAATCATGTGAGAAAATTGTGGTCGACTCTAAACTGAATACGTGATTCTCGTAAACCAGCTGAATACCAACTGCAATCATTCTGAAAAGTCCCACCAAGGGGGCGGAGCGTGCGGGCGATTGGGGCTCCCATTCAAAAATGCTGTCGAAAATAGTTGTCATTTGCGGACCTGCTACAAAACCAGTTTGTGCTTCCAGCTTCCGCATCAGAGTGTTATGAATGTGTCCCATCAGTCTACACAAAACATTAAGTATATTCAGAGAAAAACGCACACTAAATTTTAGTAAATCGCCCTGAAATCAAGAAAGTGTTTTCCTGTACTTTGAAATAGTTTCTAAAGTATTATTTAAAAATTACAAATATTTAATAATACGATCGCAATAAAAAATCCAAAACAATAAATCCTAATATTAACACAGATAAAATTCGCACACTTACAAAGTTTTTCTTCTTTTTAGAAATAAATTCGAAAAAATTCTTGCTGATATTAAGAAACTAAAAATGAAAATTGCTCTCTCGAGTGCTGTTTTAGAGTTTAGTTGTTGTCCGACTTAAAAGTCGAGTAGCTTAGTGTAAAATTTGAAAACATTGATGTTTAATATGAAGATAAGCAAGCAATAAAGCAATAAACTAAAAAGCTATTATTAGAATTCTTGGTGATACATTTTGTAAAATGCAGGGTGACTTTTTTTCTGAGTGTATGTTACGTGAAAACATTTGTAGCAGCTGCTGCCCATATCCCATATCTCGTATCTATCCTGCACTGCGACAAGTATGCCTATCGTTGACCCACTATCCGATAACAGTTTATGAGCCTACATTTGATTCATCTATTTCTGTTTCAATTGTTATTTATATTTAGGTTCGCTGCGTCTTTCTTTTATTTTTGTTCAGTGACACCCTGTTGCTGGCTTCCTTTTGTACACCAGGCTGGTTGAAATTTTGGGGGATGGGATTTGGTTTCGCTTTGCAAATGAAATGGAATTAAATGAAATGTGCAATTTATTGTATTTAGGGGATACTTTGAATTGCCAAATGCGCCAAAATGCCAATAGCAAAAGCAAGAGCGAAACGAGCAACGAACAACGAATGAGAAACAAAACCCAAATCGCATTTCCGTTTCCTATTTCACTTGTTGTTTGTGGTTGTGTGTGTATGTGTGTCCATGCATAAGGAGAATAGAGAAAGCTACTGCTCGCTTTATTGGCATTTTATTCAAGTTTTATTTATATTTATATATAGTTTCCCTCTCCACTTTATTGCTGCTCGTTGCCAATTTTCTGCATTAGCTGCGCATGTTGATTTAAATAGACAACTAGCTTTATTTGACGTCACATTATGGCCTGCCAGAGATAGCATCATATATAGCATATGGCATATATGTGCTTAAATTTTATAAACGCCTGAAGTTATAAGGGACGTAGAAATATCAATAAATATCTAAATATCAATAATGGGATGCCAACAAAATATTGAAATTGTGAATAGATTTCCTGCCCCATTTGGATTAATTTCACTATTTACTAATGTTATAATGACACTTACATACTGGCTACATGAATTATAAGCATCTGATCACTATATCACTTGATACTCGCTCTATTGTTAAATGTATAAGTTAATACATAAGTTGAACTCCAGTCTGTTTGGATTTTCTTATCTTTAGCGTAGCTAAGAAAGCGATTCTTTCTTGTTTAGACAAGTAGAAATGAGCCAGCCAACAGACAGGGCCTTAATTGAGACTTAAATGGTTGGTTACACTCAGGAAAAAATAGTACCGAATTTAAGAAAATCGCCCTGATAACTACGAAGTCTTCCTTGTTTTTAGACATAGTTTCTAAAAATAGGAAAACAATTTTTTCTTTTATTTTTTATAAATAAATTTCTTAGCTTAACAAAATTTCTAAAAAGTAGAAAATACTTTCTGAATTAAAATTATAAGGAATTTGCTACCTTCATCAGAATTGTTTGTATATGTGAACACGAAATTATAACTCTGTGTGTATAAAATCCTAGATTGATCCTTATTTTGACACAAGCTTCCGTTTTAGAAATACACGTTCTGAATGATAAGGTGTGTTGGCCTTAGCGATTTGAGACTTTCTAAAATTCAGTTCGTTTTTCTCTGAGTGTAGGATACGGCAAAATCAAACCGCAGCAGACAGTAGCCGCAGATTGTGCATAAAGTATTTAAGTGCTTTACTTAAAAGCAATTAAACGAAAAGTGGAAATTAAATTTTAAAAATAAATTATAAAGTAAGCTAATAAATAATTTAAAACCAATGCCAATAAGTGTGCTCAGCTTTAAGTGCAAAACAAATTCTCATTTAATAATAATAATAATAAGACAAATAAAATTCGATTGTATATTTAACAAGACTGGCTGTTGACCAGTGTCGTAAAGTGTCCTTATTTGTGTTACAGACCGCATCCAGCTTTAAGTTGGAGGGTCGGTTTCCGTTCCGGGCTGACCACAATCTGCAACACTTGTCAGAGCCATGTGTGCCAGGCAGGCATAATTTACACATGTTTGGTGACAATTCTGCACTCAGAAAAAAATCGTAAATTTTAGTAAAATGCACTGAAGAGAAAATCACCCTAAGAAATAAAAAGTTTTCTAATTATTTAGATCCAATTTCTAGATATAAGAATAAAATGTCTACAGTTTAAATTGACAATCGCGAAAATATGGCGGTCTTTTCTATTTTTTAGAAATATATTTTATTATCATGAAGAAACATTTCTAAAAAGTTAATATGCTAAAAATACAAATTCTTACTAATAATATAAGTACCAAAGAAGCTAATATATGAATTAATCTATGTTACACATATAAAGAACAACCCTTTAGAAATTATATGTATTTTTTCTAAGTCCTTTAAAAATCCAAACTCTGATTTTTAAATTTTTTAATTTTAGAAATTAGGTTTCTGAATAATATGGTCACTATTCATTGGTGCCAAAGTATGACGAATTTCTAAAATGTAGGTAATTTTTTATGAGTGTGGGCAAAGGGGTATAAAAGTACGGTTGCGTAGAGAACTTTAGAGACTTTTGCTTGAAATGAAAATTTAATGTGGCCAGTTCCGGGTCGAGTCGACACCTGGGCATCAACGCGCTTGTAATTTAATTTACAAACGGCAACATAACACAAAATGTGCCGCAGTGTCCGTGTCGCATTTTCAAATTAAATACATGGCAAGTTGGCAAAATAGTCTCCCTCTCTCTCTCTCTCTGCTAAACACCTGTTTTTGTTTGACCCAGATCTTCTGCATTTGGGCCCATTTTCAGGACTGGTTGCGACACTTTTTTGGCCTGCGGCACTCGTTTCTTACTGTCATTTGTAATCAGCCTGTTGTTGTGTCTGGCGGGCTGGCAAAATTAAGTTTATAAATTTGCAAATTAAACGGAGTAGCCATTTACATGTTTATAAAATAGCTAAATTGGTCGTTGGGCTCCATTTATATTTAACGAAGTTCAGCTCGAAAGTAGATTCTTATTTTATGGGGGCCATGTGATGAGCAGACTTCTTAATCAGTTCCAAAGTTTGATGGGGCTTGGAGAGGAACTAACTTACTAGTTTTTATGAAGTTCTCAACTAATTGAATGCTTTTACTACTCTAAATTATCTAATTGTTTAGAAGTCCTTCAAGCGTAAAATTGTTGTTTGAAAACTTTTTTTATTCATTTGAAACTGAATTAAACTCTGGAGCAAATGTTATTCTCTTGTAGACATACTCATCATTTCTTTTGCCAAAAGCACATTTTATGTGCTTATATTAATGTGTTCTTTTTTAAAGATTAATAATTCTGCTTAATTTCTGTTAATTAAATATTAAATAAAATAAATAAAATAAATTATACATGTTGATTATCATATCATATCATCATATCATCATATATAATGATCAGCCAATGAAATAACCTTTTTTCTACTTAAGCTTGATAAATTCGCTGCTTTATTTATTTTATTTATTAATCAAATAATGGATATAATAAATATTCTATATTAAATATTAAGACAATCAAAAAATAGTTAGGCTTAATAATAACAAGGTAGAAAATTAAAAAGAGAGAAAGAGAGAGATAAAGAGTGCGAAGTAAAATAAAAACAAGTGCAAATTTCGCAGCCTGTGGAGCAAGCTACATTTATCATAGTTATGAAATGAGTTGTCTTGGAAATATATATATATATACAACGGGGATAGATTACGACAATAGCGCCTGTGTAGCGCCTCACACACCCCCAAACCACCCCACAAACACAATCTACCTCCATCCTACCCCCACATCTCACTCCGGGCCGGACTAAGGTGTCACTCGAACCGTACCGGGAGTCAACATGGCTGAGGGCCTGGATAATAGCTCAGTTTCGAACGGCGCCTGTTCTAATTTGCCTTACCTGGGTAATGCGGATCTCTGCCCGGGTGGACCATTAATTCTCTGCATCTCGTGGAAACTAATATGAAGAGTACTAAAATGTTTAAAATACAGCGGGAGCTCCTTGCTGAGCATGTCGCAAGACTAACGGAGGACCGAACCCTCGATGGGGAGAGGTCTTCTCATGTGGTAGACCTCCTCCATGGATGACCCGAACAGAAGAAATCTCTGTGGTTCAAGGGTCAAATGGTACTTCATATACCTCCAGCAAGGACTGACTCCCGAGGATGCCCGCCGGAAGGCTAAGGAGCCGAGGAGACTGGTGCGGCACAAGGCCCCAAAAGACCCGGCAGCAATTTCAGCAATCTGAGGAATATGTGCGGAGTTCAACCTGGAACGTAATTATCGGAATAAGGATATATCCATCCAATCCGATAGTCAAGCAGCAATAAATACTATAATGGGGACGAAAATGACGTCAAAAGTTGTCTATGAGGTACGTTCCAAGCTTGACCAACTCGGGACACACAACAGGCTTACCCCAAGATGGGTCCCGGGACATAGGAATATAGCTGAAGTGGCTGATGAGCAAGCGAGAATAGGGGCAGAGAGGCCCCTAACAGGGCCAGAACCGTTTTGTGGCACAGGTAGGCACACAATACAACTGCAACTTAGAAACGAAGAAAGACAGAGGCGACAACGGAGCTGGGCAGAGACACCAGGACCCCAACAAGCCAGACGTCTTTTGGGGGGCTATAATCGTAAACGATTTAAGCAAGTAATAACCATGGGGAAGAATAGGCTTAGAATACTCACCGGTCTATTAACAGGACACTGTAGACTAAGAAATCACCTAACTAAACTAGGTATTTGCAGCAAAGATCTATGCAGGTTTTGTGCAACCGAGGAAGAATCCTCAATGCACATCATAGCGGAGTGTGTTGCGTTAACCAGGAAAATATGCAGCATCCTGGGGATGCATGTTATGAGCTTCAAGGACATAGTAGCCCTCAACCCAACAAAGATCCGAAAATTTGTGCAGGAACTGGGGTTGATGGAGAAGCTATAGGCTCAGAAGGGGGCACAATAGATAGGCAATAATAAATTTCTAGGCATACATTATCTTTTCTTTTCTATACATAAAATATCCATGCTGTAATAATCAATTTTAATTATTTTTTCTCCAAAAATACCAAAAATATGTCGCTGCACAAACTTGCTCCCTTATATTTTATTCAAGATCTCTACACTTTTCTTCATGGTTCTAAGGCATGCTTTTTATCTAAATTCCTGCTTTCAATCAACTTGTAATTAGGTGCAATCATTTCACACACAAAAATCTATTGAATATATGCTTTAACTTTTAAAACAAAAACAGAGCTTGACAATTTTTTATATGAATTTCATATGTGTGCTTGATGGCGAATGGTAGGGTAAGTGGGTGGGTGGTTGAGTGGGTGTGTTGGGTGGTGCCACGCCCTGAGGGCAACACACTGAGGGCACACCACGTTGTTGGCCATATGGCAGCACTTTAAATGCAAATGAAAGTTCTGCGCGGCGAGGTCGACTACATTTTGCAAAAGTGTTTTCTGTTGTTCTGTGTGTGCAAGTGTGTGTGTGCGTGTAGGCTGGTGTGTGTGTGTGTGGGCGCTTTGCCTGGGGAACTCTGAATTTGCATAAAGCTCTAAACTAGCATGCATATTCGGTTAGGCTTTTTGGCCGCACAATTTTGTCTCCTGAGCTGTGCGGTTGTTGGGCTTTTTGTGTGTCAAGGCGCTTGTGGCAGCTGCAGCAGATACTTGTTGAACACAACCTTGCAACTTGAGAATCGTTATACACACACACAAACACATGCAGGCTAGCTCCCTTGAACATTTCAATGACTGCTGTTACTCAAAGGTCGCCCTGTGCTGACATTTCGCAGCAAGGCGCTCAAATCAATGCCGCAATCGAAAACAAAAACAAAAAAAATACACTTCGAAAAAAAAATGTCCCTTATCACTAGAAAGCGTTTCTTGTTTTGGAAATACTTTTTAAGTATAAGAAAAACATTTTATAAATGATAAAGCTTGTCCTAAATTGAGACTCCCAAAAATATGACGATCTTTTATACTTTTAAAAAATATTTTATATTAGGTAATGCTTTTCTAAGAAGTAAAGGGAAACTTTTAATCTGGAATTAAGCGAAAAACCACGTTTTTAGAAATATACTTTCTGAACAACAAGGTGAATTGGTTTTGAATTTTAGAATGAATATTTTCAAACAATAATGGCTTACATTTCTACATTTCATAAATGCATTTCATAATGATAGAATTTATTATAAATATATAGAAAAACATAATATTTTTCGGATTATCGATTTAGAGCAAGCCTTTCTAATTTTTCGAAAACTGTTTTGTTATAATCACAAATAATTTCTAAAGACAAGAATACTTTCTAGATTTCAAGACGATTTTCTGAAAATGTAAGGCGACTTTTTCTCCGAGTGTATAAGCAAACAAACTTTAATTTTTAAACAGACAAAGTTAGCCAATGATTTGGGCGGCAACTTTATGGTGTGGTTTTGTCGTGCGAGGGCGTTGCCAATACCAACTGCCAATTGACAATTGACCAACTTGCATTCAAGTCAAACAAAGCGCCACGTTTTGGCCAAGTTAATGTCAACACAATGGCTATCGCTGGGATACTAAATAAGTGCCATACAGATAATTTATCATTCGTCTTGGTTTTTCTTTTATTTCTTTATTGAAATTTTTCTGGCAAATGTTGTGAAAAGTTGTGTGTTGCTCTTCTCGTCTTGGCCAAACTCATGCATGTGCCCCAGAGTGTTGCACAGCAAATCGAAGGCGGTCATTAATCAAAACGAGGCAAGCTACGTGATTGCTGCTGCCCCATAAATAACTCGATCGCAGGCGGCTCGATACGTTCTTGCACTCAGAAAATCTATGTAAGAAATAGGAAATAATTTCTAACAATTAGAAAGGAAAATTTCTAGAAAGACTTGCTCTAAATCGACAATATCAAAAACTCGTTTTTTTCTTCTTTTTTAGAAATATTATCTATAATTAAGAAAAAAATAAAAAGTAGAAAGGCAAACTCCTTTTTATACAAAATTCTTTCTTTAAAACAGAAAGTAATTCAAAATAGTTTGTATCAATTTATAAACTAGGTAAAATGTTTCTATTTGAGTGAAATCTTAAAATAAAAATGTTAATTAATAATATAATTAACAAGAAAGCTAATATAAGAATATTTCACATAGAAAACAGCTCACTGAAAATTTTAACTTTACTTTTTCTAAATTTAAAAAAAACGTACCCTAGAAAATTAAGTAATGCAAACCCAGTTTTTAAGAAAGTTCCAACCATAAATTTTAGAAATTTACATTCTGCATGCTAAGAGAACAATTGACGTCGAAATTATGACGATTTTTTGTGCGAGTGTAGATTTAGCCAGGCCCAAGACAAGAGATTTGTGTGCCAATAAATGTATATACATTGCAGATTAGGGGGAAAAGTGTTGCTCGACAGAAAAATCAGGGAAGGACTTTCAACAGTTAGACATTTACTTTCCGTTCATTAATTTCCGCTTACAACTCAATCATCACGTTTTCTTTTCATTTTCCATTTTTTTTTCACGCCCGACAATTTTGCGCATATTTCGAGTGTTCATTTAAAAAAATGTTTTTTTCTTGAGTCTTGGAGCTCCAGCTCCAGCTCTAGCTTCATGTCCAATTCCATTTCCATTTTCATTTCCATTTGCTGGCCGTGTTTGCGGTTCAGTCAATTTCATGTTGGTCGCGTTTGTTAAAAAAAAGGTTCAAAAGGACGGTTGCATGATTTATTTGCCGCATTGATTTCGGTCTCGATTTCAGTTTCAGTTTCGGTCTCAGATTTTTGGGCTTTCACATTTCGCAACTCGCATTTTTGATATCGTCCGTTGTGTAATTCAAGCATTTTGTGTGTCCCATATTTAAATGTCAAATCGAATTGTGATTGTGATACCACATGACGTATGTATATGTAATGCGATTATAAATGTGTTGATTACAACCAGATTAACATACTAATTGGCTGCATACATTGCTTGGCTATAATTAATGCTGACTTACATAGAGCAATCAAGTTGTTTTAGTACAAGTGGTTGTAACACGAATCCCGAGCAATGTTTGTTTATTATTTGTGACTTATTCCGCTAATACCATTCTATTCTGCATTAACTCCTAAATGATATATAAAATTCCGCATTAACATTTTACAGAAAATTTAAATTTCTTCATTAATAGTTTAAATAAAATTGTAAGTTCTTCATTAACATTTTAAATAAAAACTAAACTTCAGCATTAGCATCTTAATTAAAATCCTGATTCAGTTCATAAATATATATTGTATTATTAATTGGTCTGGCTCAAGTGTATTATAAAATATATTGTCAATATAAATTTCCACAATAGTTGACTGAATAAACGTTTTATTTTTAGTTTTTGTAGTCCCAGGGGCAAATTTTTTGCTGCTCAATGCAATAATATTTGGTCGTTTATTGCTCGTTCTCAAATACATCCTAGAGTTTTCCAGGCGGCAAATAAATAACAAACACAATTCAAAAAATTGGTTGCAGCTCACGGCAACAGTTAACTTCGCTTGGCTAGTAACCTCTAACAGCCACAGCAAAGTTTGTTTTGTCCGCCCAAAAAGGTGCCCCAACTGGGATTGAGTCAAATTTTACGTTCTGCTGCACCAAAAGTTAAAATTAAACTAAAACACAAACACATAGAGTGAGTTCGACTGCGCGATACCCTGCCTCCAACTGTTAAATATAATATTCTTGTTTTATTGCCAACATTTCTCTTTTAAACTTTTTTTCGGCATTTGCCTGCTGACGGAAAATGAGATCAAGATGAGATCAGATTACGGACTATAACTTGTTGGACTTTAATCTACTTTTTATATTACAACTTATATTATTCACTTCGATTTGGAAGATGTGGATTTTCGATAACGATAACCACCATTAGAATATATCAGTTGTGGTCGTTTTATTTAGTTAACAGTGCAGAAAAGCTAAATACTTGCTTACAAAGTCTCTGAAATCGATAATAGCACCACTCTAATATTTTTTCTTACGAATGAAAGAACAAATCAATAATTTTGCAATTTTTTCAAATGTTTTTGAATATTTTGTTTATTATTCCCCTTATAAATTAAAGTTTATACTGCTTCTGGAACCTTTAAAAAAAGAGCGAATAAATAATAGCACTTGAAAATGTTTATTTGCTTATAATTTCGAAAAGTGGTGCTATAATTTTTTCACTTATCTTTTTCCGTTTTTCATAAAATTTAATTTTTATTGTACTTAAATATAAGTTGGTTTTATTTTCTCACTTTTTAAGAGTCTTCTTCCACAAGCGGAAATATTCATAAGTTGCTTAAGTCTACAAATTTTGAAAATACACTTTGAATATATTTCTGTTGAGAGTTTTGCTATTATTTCTTGGGCATGGGTTCGGTGATGCCTTTGCTTGTTACATATCTTTACACAAAAGGAATATACTCTTTTTAACCATTTTTAATGGTTTCAGGTGCACCAATTCGGAAAAATGGCAGTGTTTTTTTTTTTGAGGTGAGCAATGCACTTGTTTTTTAAGCTAACATTTTCTTGGCCCGCAGGGTACGCAGCTGTTTTTCCTGACTTTTGATGTTTTGCTTCTGGTTTTTGACGAGGTCAATTGCTGTGGCAGCCGTTAAAGTCGTAACAATGCCCCGCCCAAGCCAACCCAACTCATATGCTCTCAGAAAGCCAAGTTAAATAGCTTGTGATCCACACTGCAGCTCAGCGCTTAAAGCAACTGCGAAAGCGAAAGCGACTTCACTAATTGCACATTTTAATCTCAATTATTGCGGCTTATGCCTTCTTGACTCCCATTTGGTGTGGTTATTTTCCTGGCTATGCTCTCCGAGCGATTTGTGGCTTGACTCGAGGGATTAAAGTCGGCGAATGCATTTCATTTTAATCTGTTTGTTGCATCTCTTATTTTTTTAAGATGTTTGATATACAGCTTAAAACTGGGATTGGAATCGGAATCGGTAGAAGAACCTCAACTCAAATTATTATTAAAATTCATATTTCGGAACTAAAATTATTCATATGCCGAAAAACCTAGCTGGAACAAAAATATCGTAGCGGAATATTATTATAATTAAATCCGTGTTTATTTAACTGGACAGTAAAATAGGCGTAAGGACGATAAATAAAATTATTCCATTTTACATATTTATCAACAATCAAATATATCATAAATATAACATTAAAGCTCTACCACAAATAGTAATCTTGCCTTTAAGTTTATATTTTCGGGCACACATTAACTACTCACATATTGATTTAATAAAATATGAAAAATGTTTAAAGTAATTCAAAGTAATTTGTAAGCTCTACCACAAAAAGTAATGTTAGTTTTAAGTTCTGAGCTGTTCTGTTCCATTAAAACTTTTCCAATAAGTGGCAATCTTTTGTGAACCCAAAGTTATGCTGCATTAAAAAGATTAGACTAAACTCAATTTTGAGAGTCGCTCTTTTGCCTAGACAAAAGTAAGTGGCGAACAAGTTGCAATAATTTAAAAAGTGCCCCTCTTGCAGTTTTAAGCCATTATCGTTAATCCCGAGTGCTTGTTTAGTATTGTCTGGCAACGCTGTGAATGCATGCAAACACAGCTGCAAGCTCGACTATGATAAACGCCGCCAACGCGCAGCTTTGCCAATTACTAGCAGAGTCAACAGAAGCGCGTCAGCAGATTGTGCGCCAAAAAGTATGCAACGTTTTTGGGACACACACACAGATAGGCTACACTTAGCAAATAAAACGAACGGAATTTAACAAAGAAAGTATTTCTTTTTAGAAATAATTTCTAAATGTATTTTTATATTTTAGAAATATTTTCTATTATTTAGAAATTTATCTTTAGTAGGTAATAATAGAAAATATATCTAAAAAATATATGAAAAATTGCCAGATTCTTGGGACTATCGATTTATGGTAAAGCTTTCTAAATTTTAGATTTTTTCCTAATTTTCCTAGAAGTTGTTTTATTTTAAGGCGATTTACTAAAATTCAGTGCGGTTTTCTTGTCTGAGTGTAGCACGTTGTCAATGAGCTGAAGTGAGTTAGTTGTAATTACCACAAAATTCAATATATACATACCCTTGGTTGTTCTACCAACCAGTGGCAGTGGCAGTGGCTGTGGCAGTGGCTGTGGCAGTGGCAGCTGCTGTTGCTGTCACTTCTGCTGCTGCCGTAGACAAACATCATTTGGCAGAGACTCGTCTCGTTTGCCTTAACGACTGACAGACTCATCCAAGTCCTGCCAAGATGCAAACACCAAGCACAAACCTCATACGCACAGCTGCCAGCAAACCGCGGGCACAACCCACACACCCCCTCCTCACACACACACACACACATACACGGCATCTACCCTCATCGAAATGGCAGCTGTAAAAAATCACAGCATCAGCATAAAAGTGCTTAAAAGCAGCCGCCGTGTCCTGTGCTCGTGTTTATTGGCTGGCTTGGGTATTTTTTTCGTATATACCCTGTACACATTAAACATTTATCAACGTGGCTATGATGTTGTAGGGCATGAGTATGTAACAAGCAAAAGGAAGTAGAACCTACAGACGTTCCTCTTTCAAATTTAAAAGTACAATTATCTTATGCCTTTTGTCAAAAACTCTCAGCGCTCTCCAAATATCGATTTAAATTTATGAACGATTTTAAGATATAAAATTCCAGCCTTAAAGGAATATACCAGCCTTAAATGAATAGATATACATACTGATAGTTTGAACGAGTCGATTTCAGAGTAAGGAATTCAGATTTTCATGGTTCTCAGTAAAAAATTAAGTTAACTTTATTTTATCAGAAACTTTCTCCGTTTCTCGAAAAGGTATTGAATATAATAATAGATATAGGTCTAGATCTATCTGATTTCAGTTTTCTTATGCCTAAAACTAGTTACGCAAATTCATTTTATGAAAATCTTGCATCGTTTCCCAAATATCGATTAAAATTTATATGAGCACAAGAAGTTTCCCAACAACCTTAAACAATGCATTTTTCTTTTTATAAAAACTATATATTTAAAATTATTACCAATTGTTATAAGGCCACAAGATATTGCCTTCCAAAGTAATAAAGCTACGCCCAATTTCGACGGTAAAAATAAAATAACAATCATTTTTTTAATACAACAATTAACATTAATTAAGTGCAGACAATAAATATCTCACTGTAATAAAATCGTTTACTAAACAACACAGCTGGACAGGCAGGGTATCTCGAAGTCGACCTGTCTCCCGTTCAACGCACACTTACTGGTATTTTTATACGCCTGTTTTTTGCCTGTTACGCGTCACTTTGCTGCGCAAAATATTCAGATCTAGCATCTAAACAATCGCACTTGGCAGGGGCCTATGACATTTTCAGTTTAAAGTTTTTTTTAGCAGTTTGATTTTCTATCTTAATTTGAGCTGTCAGATTTTTAAAGAGCAAACGAAACTGACACCTCTCATTCCCCCTATTTTACATTTCCATTTGTTTGCCGCATAACTTGGCAAAATTTAATCCAATTATTAAACAAAAAACAAAAGAAAAAAACGCACACAAATAATTAACCGCACTGATTTCCACAAAACTGATATCGCTTACAGTCCACAACGACTGCGACTCCGGCTTGGTTACTTAATCTGATTCGCAGTTCGGAGAAGCGTCAATAATAATATTGCTCCATGGGTTGGTAAAAGTTGCTGCTAATGCCGTGTAACTTAATTCAATTTTGCCTTTTAATCCAATCAGCAAATTGAAGAATGCTCGTAATTGGCACAGCCAGCCAGGCAGGCAAAGGCAAAGGCAAAAGGAGAAAGTAGAAACTGAGCAGCGTTATGTGCAGATAATATTACAATTTGCATTTTAATTGGGATTTACTAATTAAAAAGTTCTCAACAAGAACCAGAAAAGGACAAAAAATGATATGAAAATTTAATTGAGATGCAAAACTGAAGGTTTTGTTGTATATTGACCTCCTCTTCTCCCCAATAAGATCAGATCAACGGTCTGTGAACATATTCGCAGGCCAACTTTACCAACTTACTTATAGTTTTTTTTTAAGAAATTAGGCATTTTATATTATGTTTTCCTTTGCATTGCTTACTGATCCATAATAAAAAAGGAATAAACTTTGATATCCAAAAATGTTTCGAGTGATATTAAAAAACCGAATCCAATCTATTAAATTAATTAAACATATTTAAAAGCATTGATTACTGATTAATGATTTTATATCAGTGGAGTAATAACTGGAATATTATTGAAAATTATGAACATGAGAAATTGACTAAATTTTTTTAAACTGAACTTCCCTTGAACTGAAAATAATACTAAATAACTTTGATTTAACATTTTTTTTATATATTTGATTACTGTTTAACACAATTTATATATGAAAAATTATTCGACTGATTTTAGACCAGCCAAGTCCATTCTATTTAATTTCACAAGGGTTGAATATAATAAGCATATTTAATTATTATACATTATACAATTTTTCGATTGCTTTGATTACAAATCATTGATTGCTGATTAATGATATAAAGCAGAGAGAAAATATCGATTCGTGGATTCTCCCTTCCTTACAGATATATCATAAATATTCTCCTCCCATAACCTAACCCAACTTCTACTTGAAAGTAATAAAATACCTTTGACTGCTTTATTCAGTTCATAAAATTTACACAAACAAAAAGAAAAAAACTATAAGCTGTATGGTATTGGTAGGAATCGAGTGTGCGTGACATAATAAAAAGGAGCGCGATGAAGTAAATCGACAATATTGCGCACAAATGTGTTTAAAATTACGCATTGCTCATACGCAGCGTATGGCAATATTTCCGCTTGGTCGCATTTTTGATATGCAGCAGCAGAAGAATTTTGAAGCTGGCCAAAGAAAAGGACCACTTAGTATTCATGTCATAGACACAGACACACACGCTAATGGAGAATGGCAATTGGGACAAGCAACAAGGGCTCCAAACCCAATTGCAACCCCAACCCCAAACCCATCCATTCATTCTTCCATTTGGCACTATGAAAAGCTGGCCAAATGCAATGTTATTGATTTTTCATTTTTGGTTTCACTCGCTGCCAACAGAGAACAATAGCAAATAGCAAATGGGCCAACTCGAATGCCAAATGAAAATTAGCCAAAGCACGCATTCGACTTTTATTTTACTTTTTCGTCTCATTTTTTTATTTTTTTGGTTTTTAGTATATTTTATTATTATTCGCTTTAATGCCTATTTTGGTCGATTGTCGTGAGCTGGCCAACGCACTGGCCATACACTCAGCGAAAATAATCGCCATGAAAACAAGCAAGCTTGTCTCGTTTTTGAAATTATTTCTAAATATAAGAAACAATTTTTCTTAAAATTTGAAAGTCTTGCCTTAAATCGACAATCCCAAAAATTTGTTGTTGTTTTTTTAATCAAATTTTTATAATTTAATGTGAAATTCATTTCATAAAAAATGGAGAAATTCTTATTTTTAGTACAATTTACTGGCTCTCCTTTTATATTATCTGTAAGATTATATATAAGATAATCAGTTTTTTTTTAAATTAAATTAAAAAATATTTAAATTAATTAATAATAAATTTAAAAATAAAAAAATCCTGGTTTTAGAAGTAAACTATCTGAATAATAAGTTGAGATGGGCTTGATGAATTTCTAAAATTCAGTGCGATTTTTTTCGTAAGTGTAGCCACGCCAGGCTAGCGTGAACGATGAGCCAACACACACACACACTAACACATACACACAATCCCACACACACACACAGACAGGGGACAACGGCGACTCAACTGCAAACATTAAATTTCAAGTCAAGTAATAAAAACGCCTGACAGTTTCAACGTGTGTTCAGGGGTGAGTGTGTAGGTGTGTGTGTAGGTGTGTGTGTAGGAGGTGTGTGTGTCGCGACTTTTGGCGAGTGGGTTGCTATACAAAAACAACAATAACAACAACAACATGAACAACAACGAAAGTAAAAGCAAAAGCAAAGCAAAAGCAAAACAAAATTAGTTTCATAAGTTTTTATGAGTTCATCGCTTTTTTGTGTGCGCTATATATATATATATATATATATATATATATATATATATATATATATATATATATATATATATATATACATATATATGTATGTATATATTTATACATATATTATTATATGTTTATATACATGTGTGTGTGTGTGTGTGTGTGTTTGTGGTGTGTCCACAGCAGCGCTGACTGACTAACCAGCTTTTCTTGCCAAGGGTCGTGTGGGCGACGCCTTTTCCTTTGCTGGCACTTCCGCTGAACCAAACACAAACACACACAAAAACACACACACACACACTGACACATACTTGGCAAATAATTCACAAATGAAATATACAAGTATATACAGACACAGTTGCAAATAAAATTATAGCACCACTCTTTAATTGAGATTAAAATTAAGAAATTAAATTTTATGAAAAATGAAGAAAATTAACGCACTAATAATTATACAAATTAGGAATAAGTAAACGATTTCTATAAATATAATTCGTAAGTGGTCCTATTACTATTTCGCTACTTTTGGCACTCTTTCCGTAAAATGAATAAAAAAAAATAAATATATAATGAATAGAATTCCAGGAGCAGTAAAAATAATGATTTGTTTCTTGATTCGAAAAAAATGCATTTTCAAATGTGTTTTTATTACAGTCTTGAAAGAATTTCTTATGCTTTCGCGCATCAAGTTTTTGTATTTTGTGTATTTATTTAAAATTTAAAGATCGAAATAATAAATAAATAGAAAACTAATAAGAGTCAATTTCTATAAGGAATGTGTAAGTAGTAGTGATATAATTTTATTCGCTCTATAAATTTAAAAGAATATATATATATAAAAATATATATACTTATACTGAAAAGAATTCCAAGAGCAGGCCTAGCTTTAAATTAAAGAGGAATACTAAACAATGTATTAAAAATAAATGGTTTGTTTTTTCATTAGTATGAAAACATGTCGATGTGGTGCTATTATTTTGAACGCAGCTGTACATAGAAATATATATACAGAGAGAGCCGGAAGCCAAGTAAAATAAATGTATTGCGAGTAAATTTCTTTTGTTGCCTGGCTAGACGTTTAGTCCGGTGTGTGTGTGTGTATGTGCGTGTGTATGAATGTTAAAGAGAGCTCAAGCAAAGCACCAAGAAAGTGAAAGAGAGAGAGAGAGAGTCGAGCAGGAACGGTGGCGACAATTTGTTAAATTGTTATTGTTATTTCTATGTTAAATGCTACACTGCCCACACAATGAGTTCCAGCCACACACAAACCAACAGACACACTAACACACACACACACACACTACACACACACACACACACGCACATACACAGAGCAGACCCATTGCAAAGTTTCTTTTGGTTTGCTGGTTGCACGTAGAGTCGATCTGCATAAATTATGTGAAATTTATAAGGACAACAAAAAGGGACAAGCTGCAACAACAACAGCAACAACAAAAACAATATCAACAATAGAATAGCGAGAACAACAACAACAAGAACAACAACGGCCACAGCTGGCAGCTAGAAAAACTTATTTCGTAAAAGCAAATATTGTACAACAATTTTATTTTAATGTTGAGCTTTTCTTTATTTGAGCTGTCTGCTGAAAGTTGTCATTTAAATATAGGGAGCAAAAAAAAGAAAACAAAAACACAGGCAGACAAAAATCAAATAAAAGGGCAACATATAAACAAATGAGCAACAATCTCAAAATCGTGCTAACGATGCCAGAGTCCAACTCAAACAAACGTATTATATACAATAAGAGGCCAAAGATCTGTGTGGACAAACTGAGAATGTTTTTAGTTGTGTAACTCTAAGTTATCTATTTAATTTCGAGCATGGAATGCAAAATACATTAAATAAAATTTCAAAAATTCAAAAATTAATGTCGAGTTAAGAATACAAAAATAAAATAATTCAAAATCCCGGCATGTTGGAAATACTTTCGATTTCCCCAACTCTAATCTCTAACTTTTGTAACTAATTTCGAGCTATGAATATATGGAGTACGCTTTACGCAGACAAGCTTGTAAAGACTAATAATTAAAATAATAAATCTATTAACATAAAAATCTAAGTCGTATATTATTAATTAAAATACGCAATATATCAATAAAAAAATCGATGTCAAATACAATGGAAAAGATCTGACAATGGAAAATATATTAAATAGTGTCTGCCATGAGACTTATTTTTATGCAAGTCTGATTTTGGACATGCATTTAAATAACGCCCCCCAAATTGTATTTTTCATAGCTAAACTTCCCAAAAATATGGATATAAACCTGTATTGCCTACTCATTAAATAAAATAAATAAATATTAAGTCTATCTACAGCTATACATCATATTAACAAAATCAAAGTCCTTAAGATGAAAGACTGATTAAGGACATGAATTTGAATAATACCTCCCATAAGACTTGCATTCAAAGTGCTCTATCTTATTTGGAATAATGAATGAATGGAGTACGAGTTTTGAATAAAAAACTGTGCAGACTACTAATTAGAATAATCAATCCATCAATATTAAAATCAAAATCATTAACTCCAAAGGCTGATTGTGGAAATGAAATTAAATAACGCCCCCCATCGCGAAATAAGCGCATAAATCTGTCAGAAAAATGAAGGCGTGGCCCTTTTCACGATTCCCATATGAAATATTCACATATTTTTAACGTATTCAGAATATATTCGAGTGACTTGCAAAGAAATTGTGGAATGGGCGTTACCTGCTACTACCTGCTACTCATAACAAGAACCAATAACACATGGGGCACATGGGGCAGGAATGGCAGCCATTTCGAGCGCCAAACAATGTGAATAACGAGCCAAGGCAAATCGTGTGAAGCTTGGCGATTTACTGGCCTAAGTAGCTGCCTGGCTGGCTGGCAGACTGCTATTGGCCTGGCCAACAAATTCGAAAAGCTGGCCAACAAGCGGCATGGCAATCGAGCCTTTTACTCTCGATGTGCGGCACAAATTGATTTTCTCACACCTACACATCAAAAGGCGACAAGTTGATTTCCAATGTGTATTTGCCTTAGCGCTGAGTTGACTGATGTTTGATTTGGTTTCGTGCATGTGCGTAAATCACGAAAACAGGATATTTACGATATCAATATATAATATATAAATAATATACAATACTTACAATATATTAAAATAATATATTCAAATCAAAAGCTAAAGTATCTAGTGATTTTTCTTTTGTATACATAGTCCAGTTCAGTTCCAGTTCCAATTAATAATATATAAATACCAAGAGATAAAATATTCTTATATTTTTTAAATTAACTTCAAAATTAAATTATTAAAAAAATATTAAATATTTATTATATTAATATATAAAAATCACAAAAGAAGTAGTTAACATATTCTAAATTCTTTGTTCTCTAAAAAATATTATTATTGAAATAAAATATAAAAACAAAATGAACTCAAATTTTCTAAAATTATTCCCTACTTTTTTTCGTGTCTTTCCAAAACAAACCCACCTCTAGCACATTTGAGAGCATATTTCTCTGACTTGTGGCTGATTTGGCACGTCAAGTACATAATAATATCATCAGAAAGCGAAGTTTCTGTTTGATATTGTATTTAGTCTTTATGTATGTATGTAGGCCTGATGGCTGATGCCAGCAGGTGTCAATTATGTAAGCTGAAAATGAACGCAGCCCTGATGCCTTGACATATGAAAGCAACAAATTAATCCACACAAGATTGAGGCATAAAACGGGTACAGGCTAAAAGGGTGCAGTTGAGTTGAGTTGAGCTCGGTGTTTATATGCATTCATATAACTTTATATTTTAACATTCATATATTCCAGAAATAAAATCTGACGGATTGTCAAAACTTTTGATTGACTTTTCAGTTTATTATTAAAATTCCACACCGCAATAAAAAAGAGTAATAAATTTGGTGCATTTATTATTCGAAATTCGAATTTAGCTTTTATCTGACTTAGAGACCGAGTAGCTCACTAAGTTATAGTTAATTTATTAACTATGTTTACATAGAGTGTTTATAGATTATATATAGATCTCAAATTACAAATGACTATTAATAAAATATAAGGAAAAAAGAGCTAATATTAGAATTCTTCTATGGTACACACATGGAAAACAAGAGCCTATAACAACAGAAATTAATCATATTTTTTCTAAATTTTAGAAAATCAATCCTGAAATTTAGAAAAGCAAAACCTGGTTTTATATTAACTATGTTTACATAGAGTGTTTATAGATTATATATAGATCTCAAATTACAAATGACTATTAATAAAATATAAGGAAAAATGAGCTAATATTAGAATTCTTCTATGGTACACACATGGAAAACAACAGCCTGGAAATTAAACATATTTTTTCTAAATTTTAGAAAATCAATCCTGAAATTTAGAAATGCAAAACCTGGTTTTTAGAAAGCCCTACCTATAAATTTTAATTTTAATTTGCTCCAAAATTATGGCGCCTTACTGAAATTTAGAGTGTTCTTTTTTTATAAGTGTAGTTAAGTTAGGTGACCCCTTAATCCACAGTGTGCTTTAAAGATTCCTTTGAGCAGTCCAAGTCTGTTCTCTCCCAGGGCTATAGCTTGGCTGAGCAAACAAATCGATGAATGGCACAGCTTTATTATTGGCCCATTCACAGCAATTATGCATGCAAACAGTTGGATTGTAATGCATTTTAATTATTGACACTTGTGCACAAATTAATTTATAACAGAGATAGAGAAGAGGGAGAGAGAGAGAGAGAGTAAAGGAGCAAAGGTCGTCTTATTTTAATTTCAACTGCTGGCAGCTGCGAATCATTTCATTTTTTATGTGCTACTTTTTTGTGTGGAATTTTCGTCTTCGTTTTGCGCTAATAAATTATGAACCAGGAAAAGAGTGGCAAGAAAAGTGGGCCAAGAGCAAGGGGGAAAAGCTACTTAGTGGCTTAGCAGGCACAAAAGGGGAGTCGAGAGAAGAGCAGTGGAGGAGACAGGAGACAGGAGAGGAGAGACGAGGATTAGCGTCAATCGAGTGCCGACAAATGCGAATTGTGAATTCATGTGGCTTTGACACGTGCCACGGTGTTGTGATACGGATGCGGATGTGGATGCGGATACAGATTGATGTTCTTCTACCTCTGCATCAGAGTTGTGCCCCTAAAAATGTTTAGAGGGAGGAAAGAACAAATAAAAAATAGGTTGAGTGGACAGTACAGTAGAGAATTTTGCTATACTCTTGGCTTCCAGGGTAACTCAATATTATATTAGTATTATTCTCAATTCATTAGTATATTTCTACATTTTTCCTTAATTTCGGAGTTCAAAGTTTCGGGGTGCTTGGTATTTTTTTTATATGAGTTCTAGATTTAATTTTAAAATAAGCCTTTTTCGTTGCTTAATATCTTAAAGTTTCAGATATACAAAACCATTTTAATTCATATCATTTGATTTGACTTTTTGGAAATGCATTTCTTACTAATGGAAGATTTTTCTAAAAATTTAATTAATTTCAAAAATTTATGATTTGTTGGCGACTTAAACTAAACTCTAATAGTCGAGCTAGTGAATTTCATTACTTGTTTCTGAGTTTTAGAATGATTTATTCCAAGGATCAGCATTTCTACTTTTAGAAATGTATTTCATGAAATTAGAAAATATTTATAAAAAAAGTAAAGAACATCATATTTTTGGAATTTCGATTTAGGACAAGCCTTGCTTATTTTTAGAAAAATAGTTTCTCTTATATTTAGCAATTATTTCTAAAAGTTTAAGCTTAAGGGCGACTTCTAAAATACTAAACATGAGTAAATATCGCTGGCAGTGCTTAATTGACGAATAATCTATTTATACAGTCGGGTAAAATTTAATTGCATGAACTCACTCAGCTTCGTGTTGGATTTTTATTATTTTGTTATTGACTTTAATTAATTGTGCGCATAAGTAGATTAAGAGTTCAGCATAAAGCGATTTGTATTTCATTCGCCCACCCAGTTCCATTGCCATTATCATCGAATATGGCTTCATTTGATTACGATTAATTTGTGTTGACTGCACATTGCTCTGAGCTGTCCTTGTCAGAGTGCAACTGAATGGCGATTCAATTATAATTCAATGAGAGAAGACAATATAATTGATGTGCGGTTGCCATACTCATACACACACACATACACACATACACACACACACACATGCACGCACACACATCAAGTGTCATGTGCAATCATCAATATTGTCGGCTCAACTAGGCCAGGAGTTAACTCGGGGCAACGATTTTGACTGAAGCAGTTTAATGTAATTGGAATTCATACCGATTTTGAGCAGACTCAATGTCAAGTTTGTAAATCATAAGCAGCTATAATTGCTACTTTGAATAAATTAAAATTAAACATTCATATATACACAAAAATAAAGTCACCATAAATGTAGAAATTGTATTTAGAGATATCTTCCAGATATTAGGCAACAAATTCCTAACATTTAGAAATGCTTGCATATTATTTATTTTTGAGTAAAATTACAAAAAAATAATACAAATATATTTATATATGTTGAGCGTAACGAGTTGGTAATATCATTAAAACATGGATTGGAAATGCTAAGCCTTCTAGAAGTTTTTCGTTTTATTATAGAAACTGCTCTGAAATTTAACAGAGCAAAAAGCAGAGACAATTGCAGAAAGCTAAGTTTAATGCGCTTTTTACTCTGGTCTTCTCTGTCAGACAGTAAGAATTAAATTCAATGAGTAATAGCAGCTTAAATCGCAGCTCTGATATTAATTTCGGTAGTTCTTGTAGCAGCTGCCTTTGAAGCTACGCGGATCAAAAAAGCAACACAGATATGCGATTACTACAGCAGCAGCAAAGGCGAACTAAATATAATTTTAAATTATTATATGTGTTATGTTATTAATATATTATGTTATAATTATATAACATTTGTGTTATATTACATTATAATTATATTTATATTATTGTATTTAATACATTTTGCTCTAGCAGTAGGACAAGCTGTACAATAAAGGCTTCCGTTCATTCTGCTATTGCTACAACTGCAGATAGCAGAATATAGTTTTATTTCTATAGCTCTTGCAAATGACAGAGAGCAGAATAGTTGAAACGGGTTTTCATTTCAGTTTTCTCCAGTTTTGCCTATATTCAAAGTTATTAGCAGTAGCAATAGTAGAGTAATATTTCTATAGTTTTTGTTGCTACGCATTACTAAATTGAAACTCTTTGTAATAGAATTTGAATGCAGGCATAAAAGAGTGAATAAAGTAAATAAGAAGACTTAAGCCAATGAACCTAACAAATTCTGTGACTAAAGCTCCATTTCACAATGTAAAATGTACACAGCGAATAAATATTGGATTTGTGCATTTACTGGTCAATTAATTTATGCACATCGCTCAAGGATGAATCATAATTTGGTTTTAATTGGCAATTTACAAATACATCAGTTAAATTTTAATAGCAAGACAACAACAATAATATCTCTGCATTATATAAATGAATTTGGCAATATTAAATTGTCATTGGCGTTGTAAAAATGCGAGCTGTGAAAAGCCAAATGAAAGTCAGTTACGTGACAAGATGGAAATTGTGTATACAAGTCATGTAAGACTTGAATTTAATAGGCAAATTAAAATGGCCACACACACACACATTCTGTCAAATACAATGAAATAATTGTACGCCGTTAAAATGCCAAGACCCCCAAAAAGCCAAATGCTAAATGCAACTGGGTCGAAATATTAGAGGCAAATGCCACAATTCAATGGTCAATAAATCGATTTGCTTTTTTTTGTTTTTGTTTATTTGTTGCCACCATCTCAGTGCAACGGCTCAAGTTGGATCCGTGTTCTTAACGGAAGCTACACTCAGAAGAAAAACTACCCTGAATTTCAGAAATTCGCCACCTTGTTGGTGGCAAGGCTAACTCAACTTATTATTTAGAAAGTATATTTTTAAAAACAAGTGTTTTTATTTTTTTAATTTCGTGCGATTTTCTAAAATTTTGGGCGATTTTTATTCTGAGTGAAATACAATCCGAGCCTGTAAATTTCATTACATGCTTCTGAAGTTAAGCAATAATTTTTTCTATAAATTCATTTCTTAATAATAGAAAATATTTCTTTAAAAAAAGAAAAGGATTTCATACATTTGCTATAAATTGCTATTTTTTCTGAGTGTGGAGCTGGAGCCTTGAAGTTATCGGCACGCATGCACAACAGCTGGCGGCAATTTGGATACGCAGATAAAGCATTTATTGGCCACATAAAACGGGTAAAATTACTTCCCAGTCACCACTTCCGTTGCCTTCTGTTTGCGGGCCCCATTCGAATTCACTTTATTGTCCTGTCCTGACCAGTCCTATCCTATTCTGTCCTGTCCTGCCCGGCTTTTTCCCGGATTCCCTTCCACTACCCCGGATCCCAACTTGACCGCTGTTCAACTTTCCTTTTGTAATTTCCTTTTGTTGTCACTGGCTCCCATTGAATTTCGCGCAAAATCAATTTACGCAAAAAAGAAGAAAAATCTTTAACAATCTTTGCCATATTTTTGCTATTGAATTTACACGAAATGAGACAAATCGCAGCAAATTAGGTAAGTTGTGCAAAGTAGTTGATAGAATCCTGAAAGGATGTTCATTGTCCCAGTTTTTGGGTGCCATTTCCTGACAGAGCAGTAAACGTACCTGAAAGTAGAGAGAAATACACAATTTTTAATTTGTTGTGAAGTGAATTTGATTTGCGCGAATTTTGCGAATACCACTTATATATTATAGTTTTATTAACAGTAAATGCAGGTCATAACAAATAAATATTATATTAGTATAATTCAAATTGAGGTTTTTTTTATATTAATGTGTTATTATATTTCTTTAATGAACTCTGCGCTTTCAATTCCGAGTCCACCAATTCTATCCTTAAGCATTCAATTTTATATGTCTTGTCTTTTAGAAGTTTTCTAGCTAGATTTAATCTCAATTTTGTTTGTTGTGTTCATATTTGTAAATACTAAATCTTACTCAAGTTAGGATTTGCTATATACAAATTGAGTCTTATGTTTGTCAAATTCAACATACTCTTAATTGTGCTCAGTTTAATATAAAATCCAGTTTTTCTTCAAGTTTTCGTATATAACCAAATAATACTAATATATTATAATATTAATAACAGAAAATGTTGATCAGAGCAACTTACTATTATATTGAGAGTATGCTACATATAGATAGGGTCTTATGTTTGTCAAGTTCAGCATTTTGTAAAATAAACTTTGAAGATTGCTCAGATGATTGATTAATTCCAAACTGATGCCTATTGCGTACAGTATTTATTTAGAACTCTTCTACACACATACATATAGATCTTATTGTGTTTATATTTAAGACGAGTATTTGTCAAGTGAACCCTTTTATTTTAACTGTTGCTTATTGTATTGTTATTCTAGTCCCAGTGGCCTGCCATCCATTTTGATTGTCCTTTACAATTTGTCATTTCAGGCAACTTCAAAAGAGCGCTACGGCAACTTTTTTGTTGAAAACGGGGCGGAAAAAAGTTGAATTAAATAAATTAAAAAATACTTGGCGTGCGACAACAATGCATTTAGGCAAAGAGAAAAATGAAAAGGTGAAGAGACCGAGCGCAGAGTAAACAAAGTTCGCTCAGGCTGCCAGCCAGACGAGGTCGAGACGCGCTGCAAATGTTCAACAAGGATTCGGATTCGGTGGCAAATTAAAAGCCACCAAAGCTGCCTCCATTAATCATGTGCCCCAGCAAAGAAAAAAAACATCAGGAGAAGATGCTACGAAAATAGAGCCTAGACAAAGAGTAACAATCCATATATAAATATATATATATACATATATATCCTGTGCTGTGTGTGGATAGCAAATAAAAAAATCTATAAAAACACTTTATATTTAACTTTTTATGTGTAATTTGTTTCATTTAGAATATGCCTAGTAAATTCTAAATTTATTTCAAATTAGTATTAATGTTTGTTCTCATTTTTTAATTGATATATTAAATTCTACTTTTATTGAATATAATTTATATATATTACTTTAAATATATACACATACCCTATGCTGTTTGTGGCTAGAAAATAGAAAATGTTTGAAGCAATTTAAAGCATATAGCAAAAATTGTTTCATTTAAATCACTACCCAGTTTTATTTTTTAAATTTAAATTTAAATATATTTTTTCATTTACATTTAATTTACTTCAGAGGTAACATATACACAAGCCCTATGCTGTGGTGAGCAACTAAAAAATCTTTGAAAGCAGTTCAAAACTTATAGCGTAAACTGTTTAATTGAAAATATGTTTAGTGAGCTCTAAATTTATTTCGAATTTAAATATTTTAAATACATAAAATAAATATATAAAATTATTTAGCTTTTTGGCTAAAACTTGTAGGTGCTCTCCTCTGGTTATTATCGGGTGAGATTGACCATACTTCATATTATTTCCTCGCTTTTCGTCCCAAAATAATATGAATTACAACCTTGCTTCTTCCAAACACATTTGTAAGTGAGAGTCTACTAAATCTGCCACAGCAGTGTTATTTTCGCAGTATTGTTAAATTATTATTAAAAAATTATGTAAATCTATTTTTGCTGTATTTTCCCCCATCAAATGCATTAAATGTTGGACCATTTTTCATTTGAATATCCCAAGATCAATTATGGCCTTCATTTTATTTTATTCGTTTTAAATTTTAATTGAATTATTCCATTTTATTAGTATTTATTTTGGAGGTTAAATTTTTCGTTTATTTTATTTAATATGTACAAAAAACTGTACAGAAATTTAAAAAATACATGTTTAATTTAAAGATAAAAACTAAGAAAACAAAGATAAAGGATATAATAAATCTAGATGCATTGCAATGAAAATTTGGGAAAAACTGATTGGGGAAAAATACAGAAATCAAAACATTTATACAATTATTTAATACAAATTGAAACATTTGAACAGCTGAAAAGCTTTTGCACAGTATTATGAAGTGTGCACTTGTCATGTGAAACATTTCCACTTAATACTGATTGGAGTTGGTGAGCTGGCAACACAAACAAGTAAACTACTGGCAATGACAATTTAAAGCAATTCGCAAGTTTCATTTTTTCAAGTGTGCTCTTTTTGCCAGAGAAAGAGAGACATAGCGTGAATGGAGAGAGAGAGAGAGAGAGAGAGAGCGAGGGATGTCCGAAACGCCACAGACAACAAACAATTTAAATTGTGAGGGCGGCCGAAATAAGAAAAACAAGAAAACCGGGCCATGGAATTGCGTTGAAAGGTCCCGAATGCCCCATTTGGTGGAGTGCCCTGCGAAAAAGGCCAGCAGAAGAGCGAGAGCGAGAGAGAGGGAGAGGGAGAGAACAGAGAGCAGAAATACAAACAAGAGCAACAACAATGGCAAATAAAAATATGTGACACGAACAGAGCGACAACGACAATGTTCCGGAAAACAAACGGAAATTGTGAAATATACAAATGTGTTCGCCTATCTATCTATAGGTGAACTACATGAAAATGCACCCCCTCCCCACCCTCGCCCTGTACCCCTCTTTACACATCGGCGCCCTTGCATAAGTCAAGCCAAAACAAAGGAACACGAACAACAAAAGCGGCTTATATAATTAGAGTAGAGTTTTAATAAAAATATATATGGCACGGGGCCTGGACAATCGTTACATGTCTCGTTACATTGTGTAGAAAAAATAAAACGAGAACATTTCAGTTGGATATAAACGACTGCTTTATACTCTGCTGTTAATGTAAAAAACTTGCAAGCAATCTGCCCTTCAAATTTATTGAAACTAGTTAAATTGCAAAAGTTCCTACCAATTTTTAATAATTAATTTAACTCCATAATATATTCAGGGTCATATTCTAAATGTTTAAAAATAATTAAAAACTATAAAAAAAATTTAAAAATTATAACAATACTAAATACATTTCCATTCTCCATTATTCAAAGATTTTATAACGTGCATAACGTCTTCATTATCTGTATTATACTCTGCATCCAACCTGATTGAATATAATAAAATAAAAAGTGAACAAAAAATTAAAAGATACGAAATATGAATAATAAATTAGTTTGAGAATAATATTAATATATAATATATATATATATATAATAGAGTAAATTGGTCAAATTGGTTCACAAAGTCAAATAAATAAAATTCAAATTAAAAATACAAATAATAAAATAAATAAATAATAAAATAAATAAATAATTAATAAATAAATAAATTGTTAGAAAATTCTCCATTATTATTAGTTTGAGATCAGATCAAATTTTTTATAACATTTGGTCGTAAATTTAAGGGATAAAAAATAAATCCGTTAGTTCTTTTAACCTAGTTCTATGTGGCTTGTATCGTGATAAAAACTTACAGAATGACTTGTTATCCTCAAAATTTAATATAATTAAAGATTTATTTAAGACATAAGTAAGCTTAATCGCCTTTTATTTTAATGTGTGGCAACCCTCAAATGTAATATGTTGTCTTCTAAATTTAAGAATATACTCTTTCTCCTTCGATAAAGTAAGACAAATACAATTGTAAAATGTTTCTTAAATAATCTTGTCAAAATTAAATTAAGTATTTCTGTTTTGGGCGTTTGCTAGTCGACTATAAATTGCTGATTGCCAAACGTTGGGCAAAAAAAGAGCGGAAACAATTCTCCTTGATGACCTGGATGAAAAAATGTTATCTTGGGACAATTTTTCAATCCTCTATTCCCAGTGCTTCTTTCTGTTTAAATTGAAATATATATTGGAAATGGGAATTTCATTTATATGCGCAGTCTTGCAGTAATATATAAATAAAGCTGTGAATTTTAAAAACATGAATAATCCAAACTGGCGGCTCACTTTTGCTTCTGGGTCGGGAAATTGTAATTTAAAATTACGAAGCTGTTCTGCTAGTAAGGCAATTACCACAGTCCGACCGCAAGTGATGTCGAAAATCATAGCAAAATATTGAAATATGGTCGACTGTAAGTCCAAAGGCAGCTGGCACATGGCCAAAAATAAAAATACAAAAATAAAAAAAAAAATTAGAGGCAAGCCACAGTAAAAATGAGGCGGCTGCTGCCAAAAAAAAGGAATTGTAATTACGAAATTAAAACTGTGACAGCTGCATGATGGACTTGTCTCAAATAAATGAATGGATGTGGCATAGACGAATTGACAGGCATGCTGCATGCTACATGCAGCATGTGGCCACATCGATCAGCCTTGAGGCGTGGCGTTGCAACAATGTGGGGCACTTGAGCTGCTGCTACTGGGATGCGGATGCGGATGTTGGCCTCATGTGTCCTCACCGAGGCCACAGCAAGTTGCACGTGTGTTGGTGGCGGATAGCCTCTTATCGAAATTTGTTGCATTATACTGGGGGGCTCGCAGCCCTTGTTCAGGCGGCTTGGCAAAATGTCCTTGCATGGCTTGATTGTCAACAAAATTGTGTAGTTTTTGTTGCTTTTTTTTTTGGTTTTATTTATTTTTTTATTTGCTCTTTTTGCTTGTATTTTTTGGTTTTTGAGGTACTTCACTTCAGATTGAAATAAGTGCAACTGCTGCTGGCAGGCAGGCAAAAGGACATGTGGCGGTAATTAAATTTGTACATGTGCAACGAATCAAGCAATTCAAGTTGAACGAGGTTCTTGAAATTCAATCTTTTGTTTTCAAATGTTGGTTGTTAGATTGTTAAATTGTTATTAAGTAGTAAATATATATATTTATTATATGTCTGTTTTTTATTTTCTCCTCTTAAGGAATATTTATGAACACGTTTTTAGAAGTTGAACAGATTCTTTAAAAAAAAACGAGAGAGAAGAAAACATCATATTATTTGTTGAAATATGTTTGAATATCACAGCAACGATTAATACTTAAGTATCGCAATACCGATTAATATCGAAGCTCTGGTCACACATGTATTGTGTTCTCTTTTTTCTGCATTGTATTCTCCTAAGTTGAGTTGCTCTCCATTCTTCAACAAGTAAAGACGCACTCGCGCATAATAAAGATAATCCATAATTAGAAACTGCGTTTGACTCATCATTTTGCCACGTTATTTACAACATTCTTCAACGTTTTTAAATTAAAAATAAAAATTTTATGAAAAAGGAAGAAAATTAACAAAATAAAATAATAGCACCATTTCAAACGTACCTTATAATTACGAAAATTGGAAATGAGTAATATATATATATATATATATATTGAAAAGAGTTTTAGGAGCAGTAAGTAGAATCTTTAATTGATAGTAGAAACACTAGACAAAATCAGCATTTGATAAAGTTTGTTAAAATAATGTTTTTTTTAATTTGTATGAAAAGATGTCAAAATGATGCTCTTATTCTTGAATTAATATTATTTATGAGACAAGTATTGGAGCATTTTTGCGTTTTAAAATCAATAGATTTATTATATGCTTTTTAACATTTTTTTCTTTTTAAATTTGAATTTATATTTTCATTTTAAATTCTTCAGCAGCCCATTATTTACATTTTAATTATATTTGCAGTTGAACTAGATCCTTTCTTTTATTTATTGTGTTTTTAAATATTAATATACATCATTTTTAATGTCATACAATTTATTTTATAAGTTTTATTAATTAAATTTGTTTGTATGCGCAGCGCAACAAGCCCTTCAAGTTGGGCAAGGTCCTCTGGCGAAAGTAACTTGAAATTCAATTTTTTTCCAAATTAGACGCGAGCAATGTCGCATTGTTAGCATACACTCACAAACGCCACACACACACATGCCACACACACACATGTGAAAACATTTGAAGACGGCCATAAAGATAAATGTTTTATGTACGTGAATTGTGTTGAATAAAAGCGCTGTTTGACTGCTTTATTTGCACAGCAGAGAAAGAGGGTGAGAGAGAGAGAGAGAGTCAGGTAAACAAACAAACAGAGTGTGTCTCTCTCTCTTTCACTCTCTATCTCTCTTTAATTCTTGGTACGAATTATGCTGGCTTTGGCCACATTACTCATACGCCGCGTTCGCCCCGCTTCATTTAAGCACATTCACGTGCACATTTAAGCTTAATTGTTTTCTTAATTCAAGCCAAATAAAAATAAAAATAGGTGAGCAAAACGTGCTTCGGCCCAAGTAAAATTATCTTCATTTGCAGCCAGACACTGAATGAAGTGAAGCTCAGATTTTAATGCAATTACTTTTCAGTTTATTGCTGTTGGTTTGCGACTTAAATACCTCCGTACTCATATATCATATGTCCTACATATACATATTTTTATTTTCATACGCACTCAAATGCATGACCACTGAAAGGACAACGCCTACACTCAAAAAAAAAACACCCCAAATGAAAAACGCACTGAAAAGTAGCTTTCTTTTATTTTTATTTCAATTCAATTCTAGAAAATAATTCTATTTAATATAAAGACAATCGCTGATTCTTAAAAGAAATCCCTTCTGTTGTTAATAATAATAATATAAGCAACTAAAAACATAATTTTAGAATCCTTCGTGTGCACATATAAACAAAACACATCCCTGAAATTAGACATATTTTTTTTTAAATTATTAAAAAAAGTGTTACCTGCATTAAAGAATTAAAAATGCAGTCTTTTATTAAGCCACAAACTTACGCTTAAAATATTTAATACAAAACTATGGCAATTTCCTAAAACTTTGAGCGATTTTTTTTTCTGAGTGTATGCTGCCTTAAAATACAAATATTTGTTGGCATTGCTTTAATTTATTATGAGAAGCTTGTGCTTGACGCTGGCATACGCTAAAAATAAAGCGGCCGATCATAAATTCGCTTTAATAACATACTCAAATCTAGATATTATCTATGTGCAATATTCATGAGGCTGTGCGAATATATATATATATGTTTTTTGGCATGTCTCCCCGTCCCTCTCTCTCTCCCTCTCTCTCTTTTGAGAGCAGTGTCTGCTGTTGTGACAGCGCTGTTGAGTTATGGGCTTAACTAAATTGTCAACGGCGAAACATCTTTGAGTCGTTATATTTTTTCAAGCATTTCTCACGTGCTCCTCGAAATGGTCTTTGAGGAATTTCATCTTTTTTTCTTTATTATGACACATGTCAAAACTAAGCATCATGACATACTTATGAAATACTATGAATTTAAAGTTCATTATGCGCTGAAAGTATCGTCGCAATGGCTCTTACTTCTATGGTTAACTGCAATATTATTTATTTAAAAATATATAATAAAAACATTAAATAAAAAGAATTTAATTATTTATAAACTTTTAAATGTTCTTTCATTTGCTGAGCAGCGCCTGCAGTTGCTCAACTAGTGCACTGATTTGTATTGTTAACTGTATTATTATTTGTTATTATTTACGATATATAGTATTATTTTCTTTAAACTGCCTTATGGTTAGGACTACAAATATAAAATAAATAGAAACATTTGCAAACAAAAGAATATTCTTCAGTTATTTGAGCAGTGTCTACGTCTGTATTATTAATTGTAATAGTATTTGTTTAATATAAAGTTAACTTGATCTAAAGTTAAGGCTAATACTATTTTAGTATTTAACTTTTATTATTTTTAATATTGTATCTGTATATATATTAATATCTGTGTTAATATTAATAAATAAAATAAATACAGTTATACATATGTTTTTGACCCTTTTCCATTTTTACGAGCAGCGTCTGCAATTACTTAAATTAAGATTTAGAATTTAATTTTGATGTTTTTAGTATTACTTTCATTGCTTTCATTGCATACTTTGGGGAGTTGTCAATATTTTGTGATGTAAAATGTTTCCAAAATACTGCCAATTTATTTCCATTAATATTTCCCCTTGAAAATGTTCGTACTTGTGACAAACTAACTGAAAGCCTTAACTTTAAGACACATTTGCTGGTGCTTTCACTTAAAGCAATTACAATGGCCAACTTCAGGGCTGTTATGTGCATTACTTAGGGCGACTATATGCACTCAAAAAAAAAATCGGCATATCTTGGAGCCAACGATTGAGCTTTATATTATTCAGAAAGTATTTGCTTAAAATTGTTATGGCTTTGTAAAAAGAGGGGTTTGAAATCCTCAATTTCAGGGAGGATTTTTCGACCATTTTAAACAAATTTGTCTAATTTCTAGGGTATTTCCGGGTGTGCATATAGAAGAATTCCAATATTTGCCTTTTGTTACTAATATTATAATTACACATTAATATTTTGAGACTTCACATTTGCACAATCCCTTTACATAGTTTATAAAATGCATAACTTCATTTGAAAAAACTTACGATTTTATGGAAATGATTTTTTCTAAGAATGGGATTTCTATCTAAAAAAATTAAGCAAATAACCATATTTTTAAGATTGTCGATTTAAGTTAAGCCATTCTAAATTTTATTTATTCCTTTCTTCCTTCCTTAGAAATTATTTCTAAAAACAAGACACACTATCTGTTTTTCTGGTCTTTCTGGATTTTCATTTTATGGCTATTACTAAAATGTAGTGTGCTTTTTTGCTGAGTGTATATAGTCCCAGTACGTCAGTCTTCTTGGTATGATAATCTGGGTGTGTGTGTGGGGTGTGGTTGTGTGTGCGTGTGGGTGTGTGTTATTAATGAAACTGTCTGTCTGACGTAGATTGCTGACTGACTTAGCGGTCTTTTCTTGCCAACTCTCACCGGATTTGATGGGGGATTTACTCCAATAGAGTGTTTGTTGTCTAAGAAAAACTGTACCATGGCTGCTCCTTTCAGACCCTGACTACTGTTCTATATTATTATTATTATTATTATTCTTTCCCTTTTTTTGGCCAGTAGGCAAATAGACAAATTAAAATGACTTTCTATTTATATTTCCAGTGCATTTGAAACGCATGCTTATTGAACGGCGCTCAAATGCTGCGCATTATTAATATCGATTTTGGGGGGCGTGTCCCTCACAGTGTTGCCTAGTTGGGCACTACTCTTATTCCCACACACACACACTCACACACACACACATGTGAATAAGTCGTCTGTTTCCATGTGGCTGATAAAAAGAACAATAGCTGCCATTATTATGATTATTATACCTAAAGTCATTCAAGTGGGGTAAAAAGTATATTGAAATTGTGGAAAAATCTGTGATAGCCAAAAGGAAGCAACTCAAAGTTTATATCTATATAGATTTTTTTTTTCATATACAGACAAGAAACAGACAAGAAGCTGTTAACCTTGTGGAGAGCCAGTAAGTAAAATCGATTTCCGATTACATAAAGAGCCAACGTTTTGAGATTATGGGTATAGAATTTATCAAAAATACACCTGACATATTACTTCGACTGTGATTTCAACTTTAAGTACAAAGGTATAGTATTAATAGATAATATATTTTGACATATCATTGATGAGCTCTACATTTTTAATCAAGATCGGATAAAAAACATAGAAGCTTTGACCCAAAACGTTTATCGATATTGAGCTCATTTCGCAGCCACATCCACTTGCCATCAGGGTGACTCGTAGTCGAGCCCTCTCGACTATAACATTCATATCTGTTTTCCTGTTGTTGGTTTTCTCATCTTGCTTTGCAACGAAAAGATAAAAGCAAGCCGCATTTCAATGCTTGGTTCTTGCTTGCAGCAGTGTGAAAAAATGTAAACGAAGTACGAGACTAGTTCGTAAAAGTAATAATAACAATTATTAAACTAATAATGATGATGATAGTCATAATAATGACATTAACAATAATAACAATTCTAATAATAATAATAATAACAACAATATTAATAATAATGATTTTGAGGCATACATTTATGAGAAATTTATATTTTCATAAATAAATAAATAAATAAAGAATAAGCTGGGCCGCTTTCTATCAATAAAATCTTATGAAAATGTAGATGGGAACCAAAGAGATAATAATAATAAAAGTACTAATAATAATAGAAGAAGAAAGCTGGGCAGCATATAAGGCGAAATTGTCAAGTTGTGCTTTTGATGCATTTGAAAGCGCAGCAGCGCTTAAGAGGAAAATGAAAGACGTGACTTTGGCGCATACTGAGTTCATAAGCAAAGATAAATTGATTTTTTCTTCATTTCTCTTTCATTTTTTGTTGAGTTGAAGAAATACACGTTGCAACGAAAATGTGGCACAACACGCAGCACAAGCAACACTCAGCAGCAGCACAGCAGCAGCAGCAGCAGTTACAGTTGGCCCCGATAAGTAGGCCACTTTAAAATGCCCAAGCAGCATCATAGCCACAATTCCTGCCTCAAGTTGCACTTAAAGTTTGCTGCCACATAAGCTGCTTTGTTCAGCCAAATTTGATTGACTTGACGTTTTCAACTGTTATGACAAGTCAACCAAAGGCGATAATTAGTTCAATCATGTTTCAAGTGTTGCATTTCAAGTCGTTTCACACTTTAAGTATTTCACTTAACAACGCCTACGAAGAAGAACACGCCACAAAAGCGCTTGATAATTAGCCTCTAAATGGCTGCCATTAACTACACTCAGGAAAAATATCATAGCAGAAAAATATAAAGATTTCCTTGATTTTAAAAATAATTAAATTAAATAATAATAATGAATATAGTATTAGTTAATAAATTTAATAAGGTAATAAATTTGAAGGAAAATTAATTACTCATTAGCTATATTATCCTGGAAAGCCATTCCCTAACTAGCTTATCAGGATTGCAAAATTTATAAATCAAATCTTTGTTTTTTGTGTTTTTACCAGACGAGTATAGGAGAAATCCAACCCAGATCACATACGGCATTACAGCGGGATAAAAATGGCCTATGTGTGTCAGCCCTCGGGCTGACAACCATTTTAACCTACCCTGCCTATATTAAACTATAAAAATCTGCTCGTTTTCCATTGGGCTTTGCACATTAAATTCCAAGGATTCCATGGCACTTGATATGCTTTAAATAATCTCGGAATGTAGCTGAAATAATATTCATTTCAAGCTGAGACAAAAGGTAAGCTGATTATGTAACAAAGACAAGTACATTCATGTGGGTGTGTGTGTGTGTGGGTGTGTGGGTGTGCATTTACACACAGCACACACAGCACATGCTGACGCCAGTTTGTTTTGCAACTTTTCAACAGCTCTTTTTCAACTGTTTTTATTAGTGATTTCCGTTGAAAACAAGCTAAATTATGCATATTCCTCTTCCTTTTATTTTTGGGTATTATCATTTAGCTTTATTTGCGACAGCGCCACTGGCGACACCTCGTTGACTTTGTCCTCAATCTGGGAAATAAATCTTAAAAACTCTGCATTTCAAATGAACCCCAAAGCAAAAAATGAATACTTGTCTCTACTTTGATTTTAAAGCGCTTAACATATATGAAAGACTTATTTTATCTTATGCAAAGGAAGCTGGTCCAAAGAATTTTTCAATCTGTACGTTATTAAAGCTCTTATCTCTGTTAATATGCACAAACAACAGATTTTAAAAATTGTAAAATTTTAGTATTTTACAATTATTCAATTCTAGACGTGAATTTTAGAATTTCAGAAAGGATATTTTTTTTAAGAATCAGGGTTGGGATTTCTACTTTTCAGAAATGTTTTTTAAATAATAGAAAATATTTCAAATAAAATCGAAAAATCGCTATATCAAAAACAATTTCTGCTATTTTCCATATTGCGAAGTCTTAACTGGAATAAAAATAATAGCTCACTTACTTGAGGTAGTACACTTTTACCAATGAATCTTCCTTTTGTTGCTGATCAACGTACAAACTTATTTAAGCTGCAACTTGGTATTTATTTTACATATCTTGTCGAAAATAAAACAGAGAACGCAAACAGAGGCAGCTTCATTCAGCTGCTAATTGATAAGTCACATGGCCCCCAAACAATGGCTAAAACAGCCAAAGGCCCAACGAGAGCGAAGAGAGATAAGGCAAAGGCAGCATGGGTTGAATTGATTGTCCGAAATGTACGCGAAATGTGCCCGAAATTTGCCTGGGAAACTGAGCCTGGCCATTTGAATAATGCACATTATACTCGTATACAGAGACCTGAAATATACCCGAAAGACCAATACAGATATCGATTGCGACACGGGATATGCTCAAATTTCACAGAGCTCATACAACGACAGAGTGATGACCTACACTCAGAAAAAAAATTGCACTGCTATCTATAAATTTGCCAAGAGTAATTCATCTAATTAGTGAGACAGTTTCTTTTTTCTAAAAATCTGGATTTTTATTTTCTTTGAACTCTAAGATTATTATTATATTATTTTAAAATTTCACGTCATTTTTTGTGATTGCCAATTTGGGGCAAGCCATTCTAATTTTTACCAATTATTTTATTTGAAAATGATTGCTTATTTTTATTATTTGTTAATAATTTTGAGAGAGATTTTGGTATCGATTTTTTTATATTTATTAATTTCATTAAATGAAGGATATTTCCAAAAGCAAGAAAATCTTGCTTAAAAACGTTTTTATAAAATTCAGGCCCGAGTTTTGCGAGTGTATCGGCTGCAATTCAGAGTGCAATAGAGTTGGGCGATGGACACAAAGGGAATATTATTAAGACCGTTGCTCAATAAAAGTATATATATGTATATATATACATATATATATATAAGTGTATAAAAGTGTATATAAATTATCCTTTTGTGTTCATTGAGTGCATGCGATAAATGTAATTGTTATTGTCGCACGTAGCCGTCCAACAGCCAAATGAATATCGAATGGGCCCAAAAAAGAAAAAAGCAGGCTCAATCGAAAGTCGGCTTGTCAACAGCTCAACAAATCAATCATACGCAGCGTAGTGCGTGCCTTGTTCATACACACACACACACACACACACACACACACACACACACGTACACACACACGTGTACACTGCCGACACTTGGATTTATAAATAATTTAGAGCCAGTCATTACTACACACAATATATATTGGGATATACAGTTGCGGACAAGACAATAGTCGCTGCTGCTTTATAAAATCAAAATTTTCAATATTATTTGTATAGCTCCTTTCATAATCCCTTCGATTCTTTTGATTATTTTACTTTTCGATATACTGTGACTTTAATCTTAGTTTGTTAAGAATTTTACAGTCAGTTATTTATTTAATTTGTTTAATTTACTTAATTCATATTACATTATTATTTTTACCGCATTTGTATGTATATATTATATATATATATATATATATATATATATATATTGAGCTGACTTCCAATTTTCATGGCTAACGATTTGATGCGTGTCATTATTGAATTATTTAAGTGCCACCCAATCACAAATATTGGGCAGCAAATTGTTGCAAGTGGCTTTGGGCAGAGCTGGTGGCATTTGCCTCAAGCTCAGCTGCAGAAGGTGGACACAAGTTGAGAAAAAGTTTTGTAAACTTCATTAATTGAAATGAGCTTGGCAGTTGAAGTCCACGGAAACTGAATCAGAATGCGACGATGCATGCATATTAACTGAACCTCGGTAAAGTTGACAGCCAAGTTTATCACTAGGATTAGCTATATTTTATACAATGGCGTCAAAAAGAATAGCTACACTCTGATATTTCTGAAACACTTTTCATAAAATTTGTATTTTTTTATTTTTGACAACAATGAATAAAGTTTTCCTTTTCTAAAATCCTATTCATAATTTTATTCCACCCATAAAAATGCATATTTAACAAAAGCCAGCTTTAATTTAATATTAATAATAATTAATTAATTAATTTGGAAGGGACGCACCAGAAGCCTGAACTCTTAATTAAGTAATAATATAAGCACCACAGTTAGTCAATTGTAAAATTGTCAGTGATAATAGTGTAAAATTTATCTTAATAAATGTTTGAATAAATATATTTCCATTTTAATTAGTTCTTTAACTTGTATCTGTCAATGAACATAAATTGAGTGCTTGTTAATTTAGTTAAAGTTACTTGGTGTATTAATTATTTTTACGGTAATATCTTTTGCTTTTAATTATTTCTTTAACTCGTTTCTTGTAATTTCCCGCTTAGTTCACTTCGGACACTTGATTTGTTTATATTATATTTATATTTATATATTCATCTTAATATTCTTTACTAAAGCTTCAAATGGGAAATCATACTTCGTCTTTCGTCAATATTTTTTCCAACAATCGCTTAATATTATTAACTGAGAGGATGCGTTCCCACTTAATTTGTGTCCTCGACTGTAACATTCATTATATTTTATATGTATTTTACTAAGTCTGTGCCCATTTAAAATTGATCATCAAATAACTTGAAAATAAATTATGTGCTTCCACTTGACATTATCTTGCATTCACTTTTGTCAGAGATCAGAGATCATATTTCAGTTTTTCGATCATTTTGTAATCTATGATCCATTTAATCTCACTCTAACATGAAATATTTGTTTCCACTTAATTTCTGCATCATGCATCATTAAATTATTATCACAATCAGTAGATTAAGCACTATTTGTACAGTTAGTCCGATCTAATTAAAATTGATCGATTAATAAAATATAAGATATGTGTTTCCACTTGATATGAATTTGTATACTTTTCTGCATCATGCATTATATTTAATATATATTTTACTTAGTCTGTCCCATCTTCAATTTATCGCTTAACAAAGTGATTCCGCTTGACTGCATCATGCATTATTACACTACACACTATTTTTCACACACATCTATCTGTGCCCATTTTGAATTGAATAACATTAACATAAGAAATGTGTTTCCACATGACTGCATCATGCAACACGCTGTTCACACTTTAACTGTTCGCACCATGTTATTGCTGTTGCTGCTGCTGATCAGCTGTCGTTACTCACCTGAGATTCTCGATGCGTGGCCTGCGGCACTGCGGCCGATTCCGTCGATGGCTGCGATCCTTTTTGCAGCGGCAGTCGCAGTGCATGACGCAGAGTGCGATCGACGAGATGACCGTTATCACAAAGGGGACGACAAAGAAATTAATGATTAGCGCCACCTGATCGTCATGATTGTACGTGGTGAGCACAACCGTTTTATTCTTGCGCGAATAAAAGCACGGATAGATGGCGCCCTCGATGCCATAATAGCCATTGAATTTCTTGCAAGTCACCGTCGGCGGATAGCCGCAACCCTTAATGTTAACTAACAGTGTCGCTTCGCTCGACTGTTCCCACTCCGACGTATAATTAGTGAAATCGGTCATATTGAGCGGTATCGTTATATTCTCCTCAATGAACGTAACATAAATGTGCACACACCGATACAGATCCGAGGTGCAGCCTTCGCGGCACGAACTCCACGAACAGTTGAAGATGCCGACGAGATCTTCGCGTCGCGTCGTCGTGCACAGCGTCGGACGATCAATGAAATCGTGGCTCAGCGTCGATATCGCCGGATCCACATAGAGGGGGACGAGAAATAACAGTGAGGCGCCCGCTGTTACCGAGAGGAAGGCAAACGTCGACGTCGAATAGAAGCGAACACGTTCGCGCCACGAACGAAACCGACGATTGCCATTTTTCTTTTTTGGTGCCAGTTCACGGATTTTACGTAATCGCTGTTGCTCCTCTGTAAGTGGCTGCTGCTGTTGCTGCTGCTGCTGCTGCTCGAGTAGCAATTCGGAACTGCCACTCCTCATATTATTGTCAATGCACAAAACAGCGACAAACAGCAACTGTTAGTGCTGCTGACGCTGCTGCTGCTGCTGACGTTGCTGCTGACGTTGCGTTGTTGTTATTGTTGTTAATGTTGACGTTGCCGTTGTTACTGTTAACGTCGACGTCGGCGTTGGCAACAGCGAGCAATGTTATTGCTTTTACAGCTGCTGTTGTTGTTGCAGTTATTATTCCTGTTAACGCTGGCAGCCACAGCTTTGTTGTTGTTGATGTTAATGTCAGCGTCGACAGCAGCAGCTATTATTACTATTGCTGCTGCTGTCAACGTTGCTGCTGCTGTTATTGTTGTTGCTGTTAATGTCGACGTCGTCGTTGCTTTTGCTCCTGCCGCTGGTGCTGCTGCTGTTTTTGCCTTTGCTACTTCTGTTGTTGTTGGTACTGTTCACGTCGACGCCGACAGCAGCCAAAGCGTGCGGCGTCGCTGCCGAAGTTGTAGTTTAGCCGAAGATAAACCGCTGTCGTCGTCTTCAAATTGAGCGAGCGTCTAACGAAAGAGCAGCGAATAGCGGGAGAGAGCGGCGGCAGAGAGCGCTAAAAAAGTTGAACACTTGCAGCACACGCTGACGTCAACGTCGACGTTGCGAAGCTGCGTCGCTGCGACGGCAAAAGAGCTGCTGTTACGGCTGTTGTTTTTGTTGTTGTTGCCGCTGTTACTGCTGCAGTTACTGCGCCTACTGTTGTTTCCACTGCCTCTGCTGCTGCTGCTGCTGTTGTCGTTGTTTTTGTTGTTTGAGGTTATGTTAGACACGCGTCGACGCAGAAAAGGAGACCGCATAAACAGCTGTTTAAATAAAGAGAGAGCACTTCACAGGGAGAGCAGCGCACAGAGAGAACAGTTTACCGAGAGAGAGAGAGAGAGCAGTTGACAGAGAGCGCAGTTAACAGAGAGCGCGCTTTAACAGCGAGCGTTTAACAGATAAGGATAACGCGCCCGAAGCATTAAAAGTGAGAGTGACAGAGAGAGAGAGAGAGAGGGAGCGACAGAGACAGAGGGATAGTCTCTTAGTCAGTCAGAGGGAGAGAGAAAGACGCTCGCCAGCGTCGTCTTCATTTGCATTAAATGAGGCGATTTTTATTTTCGACTTTATTTTTGCAATTTATTTTTCATTTAATTTTTATTTCATTTCATTTTTAATTTGTAATTGTCACTCGTCTTCGTTTGCACTAAATGAGGCCATATTTGGACTCTATTTTTTAATTAATTTTGAATTTTCAATCGTCTTCAGTTGCATTATTTTAAATTTTAGTTTAATTTAATTTTTCTATTTCATTCGTATTTGTTTGTTTTAAATGAATTTTTTTATTTATGTTTTAATATATTTTATTGTAATTAATTTTCATTTGATTTAATTTGTAATTTTTAATGTGATCAACACATGCATTATTTTATTTATTTTATAATTTTGTGCACTAGTTTTTTAATTTTTATTTTCCTTTCTTGGCTTTTCTCTTTTGCTATTAATTCGTTATTCTTGTTTTTGTTTTTAACTGTATCACTGTGCAGGAAGAAGAAGAAGGGGCAGAAGCAGAGCAACAATGTTAAGGGCAGGCAGCAAAAAAAGAAAAAAATGCGCTTTTGCGTGGGTGCCGCTTATACAGCTGTTGATGTAGGTTAGTTTGACACGAGAGAGAGAGAGAGAGAGAGAGAGAGAACGAGAGAGAGAGAGAGAGAGAGATCAGCGAGTAGAGATAAAAGTGTAACGAATGCAGTGCTGCTCTGCGCCAACGCTGACTGCGACGCCGACGTCGATTTTTATTTTTTTTTAGTGTGTCGCCCTAGTGACTGCTGTAATCTTTTTTTCATTCTTTTTTTCTCCTAGCTGCTGCTTGTGGGTGGACTTATTTATGTTACAAAATGTTGTTGTTGTTTTTGTTGTTGTCATAGTTCTTGTTGTTGTTTCCCCTTCAGTCAGTCAAAGGCATTATATGATTATTTCTCGATGTATTTGCATTTTTGCGCAGCTCACTCAACAACCAAATAAAAAATAAGTCAAATAAGAAAAATAAAAGCAGAACAAATCAAATACGAGATATGCATGATTTATTATAGCGAAACACAATCTGCTCAATGTCTGGTCAACCAGTGTTGCCGCATGCTCTGAAATACTGCTAGAGTTGCAACAACGACTATGTAAACTCTATTTTATAGAACTAACGCAAAATAAGTATAACTTGTATATATTGCGTAAGGCTGACAAGAACCAATTTGAAGGAAATAATTTTAATATCTTTCAAATTTAATATTTATTTAATGTAATATATTAAATATGAAAACAATATCATACAAAATAAGTAAGTATAGTATTTCGGTGTATTTCTATATTTCAACTTGCATTCTTTTTTGAAAATATAATATATATTTAATATTTATGTTTATAAAATATAATATTTACATCTTACCCCGACTACTTGAATAAATAAGTATTTGAATAAATTTAATAATCCTTTAAGAACAATGTTTAAAGCATTGTTGAATATTTTAATACCTATATAAAAATGTTTAAATGACAAAATATACACTTTGAAGAACTGTAACTGAATGCTAACAATTAAATTTATTTCCGCTTACTTAAAAAAAAGTTTAAGAATTCCTTATTTATTTTATTATTTATTTTATTATAACTTGAAATTCAATTGATGACAAAATATATACTAACTATAATATAAAATAAAAATAAAGCTCCATTTACAAATATATGCCAAAATATAAAGTAAAACTAATAAATATAAATAAATGTAATAAAAAATATAGAAAGAAGATAATACAAATAATTAGAATATAAAAAATATAATAAAAATAGATCGTAAATAAATAGCTATATGCCTTGAAGCACTGTATTTGCTAATGCTAATGTGCTGCCCACTGTTGCTACGCTTGTTGTTGTTGTTGGTGTTGCAAGTACTCGTAGTGGCAGCAATTTTATATGCCAGGACATTTCTGTTGGTGTTGTTCCTATTCCTATATTCCATATACTATATCCTATGCTATTCTTTTCAGTTCTGTTCCTTTCGAGTCTTTTCCATGACACTCATTATTTACCTACATATTCTATTTGAGGCAGTTCTTGTTGTTGTTGTTGCTATTGTTGTTGTTGTAACTTTGCGTGACTCTAAACACTGGTCACTTTGGACATTAGCAACACAGTTTTTTGTTGTTGTTTTCTCTTCGCTTTTTTCGCTTTTCTTTTTCTTTTATTTTTTTTTGCGGGAGTTGAACTCATTTCAAACAAACACACACAGAGCATGCACGTGTTTGGCCTGGGTGTGTGTGTGTGTGGGGGGGGGGGGGGGGGGGTGAAGGTGTGTGTGTGTGTGTGTGTGTATTTTGGATGATTTCATTCATGTATGTTTCATTCCCTTAAATGCGAAAAAACTAAAACTGCTCACACACGGCGTATGAGTAATATTTGATGACAAGGCCAGTCTTGCAAAACTTTATTTAAGAAAAATAATGTAAGAATTGAAATTTAAAGCACTTTATATTGATCAATTAAATAAATTCATTGGAAGAATGTAACATATAATTAAAAAATAAATTAATTGTTAACAATACTAGTATATTAAAGCCTATGCTTAAAGTCATACAGTTGTGGTACAAATAATAGCACCACATTCACAAGAAACGTTTTCAAATGTGTGTTTTATTAAATTTGTAAGCTTAAGGAATATTTATGAATACTTGTTAAGAAGTGGAGGAAGACTCTTAAAAAGTGAGAAATGATATGAAAAAAGAAACAAAATTAACTTAAAATAAATTCAATAAGTAAATATAAATAAATAAACCATAGATATAAAGTGCATAAGTCTACTACTATTTATTATATTATTCCTTACAATACCAAGCAATATGTTCACAATTAACCTTTAGAAAAACTGCAAAACGAATGTTTTATTTTTTGGTTATCAACAAAATATGTTATGGTAATGCAATTTTGTTCGTTTCTTTTTGGCACTTTTTGCCTATCAATTACAAAATTACTTAAATATATTTAAAAAAAAAAAAAAATTTGAAAAAAGTGCAAAACGAATGCTTTCTTTTTTCTGATTCAAAAGATACAATTTCAAAGTGTTGCTATTATTTTTTTCGCAACTGTAAATAAAAAGATACTCAACACTTTCGCTCTCTTTCTCGCTTTCTAAATTTTTGGCATATATAATAGTTAATAGTAAATAATACATATAGTTAATATATATATATATATATATATTTTTACAGAGATAATAACAGCTCAGGCCTAAGCCACGCCTCGTAGCACTGCCAAAAAAAAAAAACGTTGAAAAATAAGTAAGAAACACGACACACATTTTCTATATAAGTCGACAAAAAAAACCTGTGGGAAAAATAGAAAAATAAAACTAACTTTTGACAGTTGACACGAGGCTGCCCCGCACATTGTTGTTGCAACACACACCCCCGCCAGCAAATTTGTTGTCGCTGCTCTTTATCTATATTATATATATATATATATATATACATATATATATATATGTATATATATGTATATATTGTGTTGCACTTTCACTTGCGATTATTATTTATTTGATTTATTTGTTATTATTTTTTTTTTGATTTTGTGGCGATTACAGCAGCAGCAGGATACTTTTGCTGGCTGGTCTTTTGCACACACACGCACACACAGACACATAGACAAACACTCTCACTCGGCGACACAGACACACGCACTCACACACACGCACGCAGGCACACACTAAACACAACACAACACAACAACAACAATCGAGAGTCGAGAAGCGCGACACGCTGTGGCCCTGACGTGCCTCTCGGAGTGTTTGTCCAAAACTGACTACAGCCAGCCAACTGCTGCTGCTGTGTGTGTGTGTGTGTGTGTGTGTGTGTGGGTGTGTGGGTGTCTGCCTGTCGCTGACTGCGCAGCACTGGCAAACGCCGCCGACGCTGACTGCGCTGCAAGCAGTGAGCACTTTTCGCATATGCGCATTAACAGTAACTGCAAATAAGAAAAAAAAGAAAAAATTAGCACTCGTTAGCTTAGCTTTGCACTGCTTGGTCTGGCCTTATGCACTCGTCGTGTAGTGCTAAGTGCACTGCTTGCAATAGCTGGAACAACAACCAATGTGTAGCGCTGCTGCTCAATTGGCCGTAAATGTAAATATTTTAAATATTATTAAGTCGTCATATTATTATTATATAATAAAATATGAATATTAAATAAATATATATGCTAGCTGAGACAACAACCAATGTGGAGCTGCCCATTGCAAGCAGTGCTGCTATGTCGTCACATTATTAATGCATTAAATATATATATAAAATATATATGAATATTAAATTATTATCTATAATTAAATTAAATATATTCAGCTCATTTTGCCTTACACATTTATTTAGATTATTATTATTATTTTGTTAAATTGGTAATGCAATAAATTGGCATCAAATCTATCTTGATCAGCATCAATTCCAAAAATCGTGTATAAATAAATAAATAAGATAAGATCAAAATGGCGCTGCTTAAATATGCTGGCTGCCATTGCACTGCTTGCTTGGCTAAGCTCACATTAGCTGATACAACAACCGATATGCATTGGCAGCAGTGCTGCTCATTTAGCCTTAAATATACAGCTTCAAAATAAGTAATCTGATCTTATTTCTTTCGAATCAATTTATTCAAATTTTAATTTTTTAAATATATGGTTGCAGTATTCCCTTTATAAATTAAACTTAGTGCTGCTCTTTCAATATATATACACTTCTTTTTTGCATTTGAAGAAGTGCATTAAATGAGCGATATAAATAAAAATAACATTTGTCCTGTGGCTCTGTACCCGTCCAGAACCACACAAATCTAACAAATCGTGTTGCTGCTGCTGATGTTGCTGCGGGTAGTTCTGTTGGTGCTGCTGCGGCTGGTGGCGGTGTTCTGGCTGATGTTCTGGCTGTTGGTGACGCTCCTGCTGCTGCTGTTTCCCAAGTTGCTGCAGGAGCTGAGGAGCCGTTGGAAGTCTGTCAGCATCAGCACATGGGTGGAGACAAGCAATACGACTGCAACTTAGAAACGAAGAAAGACAGAGACGACAACGCAGCTGGGCTGGGGCACCAGGACTCTGACAAGCCAGAAGTCCTTTGGGTGGCTATAATAAATAACGATTCAAGCAACTAGTAACCAATGGGAGGAACAGGCTTAGGATACTCACCGGTCTGCTGGCAGCACATTCTAGACTAAGAAGTCACCCAACCAAACTAGGTTTTTATAATAGCCAACTAAGCAGGTTTTTTTGAAAGCGAGGAACAATCCTCAAGGCGCATCCTAGCAGTGTGTCGCCTTAACTAGGAAAAGCTGCAACATCCAACGGATTTTGAACTCCAAGACAACCCAACAATGATTCTAGCATTCGTGCAGCAGGTGGGGTCGATGGAGCAGCTATGGGCGATCAGAAGGGGGCACAATAGATCTAGTAAATTGCAGTGCAGATATTCCATCAATAATATTAATAATAATAATGGGTGCCGACTTCAGTAAGTCTTCTTAACTGGGCCACAAGCTGCCGTACCTTGGCAATGGCAGCTAATAAGCGGGGCATCCCTTCCAGCTTGTTGGATGGTTTCCTCCTTCGAATCTGAAACCAACGGCTCCAACTCTAAATGGCATAGATTCAGCTCTTGCTCTTGCTGACACGATTCATAATGGTTTGGACACCAGTCTGGCCAGCTCATCTCTGAGGCGATCTATTCAGCTTCCTGTAGGGATGGATGCAGTCACCAGAAACGAATGAAACGGAAATTAATCAAGTACTGTTGAAAATTATGTTAAGTGCATCTCTAATGAATATCGATACTGTTAACTAACAGCAGTCATCGATACTAATTACACAGCACTAAGTAAGGTGCTCAATTAGAACAGACTGTCAGTCAGTCAGTCAAACCGCCACCAAGGAGAAGATCGCCTGGGACAACTGAGACAAATCAGGAACAAAGGAGTGGAATCCAGTGTAACACGTCCAGTGTTTCTCAGTGGGCAACCTCGGCTAGCTCGGTATTCTCAGAGGTGGGTAACTCCAACCCTGCCCGTGGACGGTACAGACTCCAAAAAAAACTCGACCTACACAACACTACATAAAGACCTACATGCACACACAAAACAAACGAAACAGCTGACGGGCCTGGTGTTGGTGGCCACGACGTACCCGCCCTTCCTGCAATGGGCCTGCACGGATTCGGATTGCCCATCGCCCTTAAATTGGAGTCGACGACTAATTTATTCCATGCTCCCGGCGATTCTCCCCTGTATTAAACTTACTCACAGAACATAGTTATTTTCTTACAATTTATTGACAAACATTATATGATATCTTATGGTTATGACAAAATACGCCGCTAGGTAGCGTTGTATGTTGCAACGGCTATTCAAATTTGAATTTGAATTTGAATCGAGAATCTTGCCAAACTCGAAACCAAAATAAAAAAAGTGTGACAAATGTGAATGTAGCGTTAGGTGGCCCTCAATCCCTACCCTACCCTATTAGAGCTCTAATACAAGTATTCGGTGTATGGGGGGGCTCGTGGAAAAACTGTTTCCCGCAGTCTGGCAAAAAACTCCGGACGCCGATAGTTTTTTGTTTTTTTGGTGAACACGGTTACTTAAAAGTTTAAATTAATACTAGGTACGTGGATAAATAAATACATTGGCTGATAATACATGAACAGATAAATACATGAACATAAATACGAATAGCTCTACAACATAACTTATTTTGCTTAACATAACATTTAACATTTACATAAACATACAGATGATGATAAAGGATGATGCGCTGGAGCGCTGCGCCCTGGGCGCTGAATTTGGGTTCGGCACTGATCGCATGCGCGCAGCCGGCTTGCACTCGGCAGGGCGTGGCGCTGATCGTTACGTAAATTTCTCTTCCCCTTTTTTTGGTTTAACAATTTTTGGTTCAATTTAAATTGAACTTTAAATTCCGGGTACTGGGTCCGACTGAGTTTGCTGCGCTCGGACTACGCGACTGGGTACTGGGTACCGGAACGCACTCACCGGCTGCAGAGATACGCCGTCGGCGCGCTTGCGCAATGCCAACACTCGGTGGTGTTTTCGCCCAATGTTTCCCTCGCTGCAGTTTCGAGGCCGTATCCAGTAATTTTGGCGCGACGGCAAAGTCGTTGTTGCGCCAAGTTTAGACTTTATAATCGGAGATTTACAATTGCGGCGTGACCTGCCGTCGGCCACCTAAACATGAACCACAAAATTAAAACGGCACAACAATTATACAAACAGTCAAACTTACGCCAAATTTGACTTCACAACGTCTAACGAATGCGGAGGGTTGATGCACTCCTGAAGGTACTTATCCTTTGATTATACGGCACACAAATTTAATCGCTATGCGACCTGCCTCACTGCGTTTTTTCTTTTCTTTTCATCTGTTACTTCGCCTTAACCTTCAACGCGCCACCTTGCGAAGAATGCAACGCTGATCTCCCGGCCCTGGCACTTGCTTCCTCTTTTCGGCGATGTGGCCCTTTAAATCTCACCTTTTGGTGGTGGCATACGATAAATGAATATCGATAGGGCTGCAAATGCAACAACACACGAGAATTTAGAGTTAGGCGCCAGCTTGAACGATTACAATTGTCGTCGCATTTCCTCCGTCTGCTCCGACTGTTGCCCACTGTGAACCTCGCCCAACGTAGGCCACACCCACGCTATATCCCCGCTAAATCCGAAGATCTTTAGCATGGACGACCCCTAGAGATCTTCCGGTTTGATCCTCTACCTCATACGCGTTGTTTCCCACGGCTCTAACAATCCTGCACTTGCGAAATTTTTTTGCGAATTTCGCGTTGAAGGCCTTGCTGAAGTCGCTCAGCACAAAATTCCGCCTATAAACTTCTTGACCTGGCACAGCGTGAAACTTCCGAGCCCGCTTGTCGTACTGTTGCCGGCTGCGTTCAAACGCTTTGTGCAGATGCAGCCTCACCTGATCTTGAACTATTCGGATCTTGTCCTGCGTTCCTAAATCGGAGATGGAGTGTTCACCCATCGACCGTAACTTCCGTGCGAGTTTGTAACTGGCTCCATTTAAATACATCTGCTGTCCAAAAACTGCAAAAAATGGTGTCACACCGGTTGCCGAATGGACAGCATTACGGATCGCAACCTCAATTTCTGGTAAGAAGTGATCCCACTCTCTATGATCTTGCTCTAAATACGCGCGGATTGCTGCAAGCACCGTTCGGTTCACGCGCTCGGCTGCATTGCTTTGAGGGGAGTATATGGCCGTTCTCATGTGGGAGATCCCGAAAGCTTCAACCATATTTTCGAACTTCTTGGAAACGAATTGTCGACCGTTATCTGAATGGATGGTTTCAGGGACACCGAATTTAAAGAAAACCTCGTTGACCAGGAATTCCACCACATTGTCTGCCGTAGCGTCTTTCATGGCCTTCAGAAACGTAAATTTCGAAAAGTGATCGACGACTACGAAGACCCACGCATGACCTCTTTTTGACCGAGGGTACTTTCCCAAAAAGTCGATGTACAATTTCTGAAATGGTCGTTCGGTCTTAACCTCCTGCCCTATGGACACTTGCATCCTTTGGTTCGAGGCCTTCGTTTCTTTGCAAACCACGCATCCCCTGACGTATTCACGAACTTGAACCGCCATGTTGGGCCAGTAGAATTGTCTCCGTAACCGGTGGAGAGTTTTCGTTACGCCTCCATGGGAAGCCTTCGCGTCTACGTGGGCTTGTTCTATGAGCGTTGAAGTAAGAGATTCCGGCACCCATAACTTCCACAAAGTACCCGCGACTTCGTCTTCCATTCTTGTAAACCCGGTTCGTTTGTACAACAGTCCGTCCTCAACGCACAAATCCGGCAATCGATCCTGATTTCTAATGACCTCCGCCACGATCTCTTTGTATTCTGCGGACTCAAATTCGACTGTTTGGAAACCTAGTATTTGGTTAACGTCGAGCGCTACTTCAGCTACGCTGCGGGATAGAGTGTCAGCGACGACGTTGTCAGCCCCTTTTCGGTGTTCGATTTGAAAATCAAAACGTTGAAGGCGCAACGACCACCTCGCTAAACGTCCGTTTAGGTCACGCAGGGACATAAGCCATTTGAGACTTGCGTGGTCTGTGATCACAGTGAACGGCATCATCTCGACGTAGGGTCTGAACCTTTCGACAGCTAACACCGCGGCGAGACATTCTTTCTCCGTCACCGAGTAGTTTGCTTGGTGTTTATCCATCTTGGCGGAAAAGAATGCTATCGGTCTCTCATCGCCCTCGGAATCAACTTGGAACAGTACAGCCCCAACACCGTAATGCGACGCATCACACTGTACGTAAAACCTCCGCGAAAAGTCAGCATGTACCAGTACTGGAGCGGATGTAAGCGCCTTTTTCAACCTTCGTACCGCATCAGCTGCCTCATCACTCAACTTAAACTTCCCTTTTGGACGCCCCTTTAGTGTATCCGTCAGTGGTGCTGCCACTTCGGCGAAATTCTTAATGAATCGGCGATACCACCCAGCTGTTCCTAAAAAGCTGCGCACTTCCTTAGCGGATTTGGGATTTGGGATTTTTTGGATTGCAATCACGCGGTCTGGATCGGTTCGCAAAGTCCCTCCCCCTACTATGAAACCTAGATATTTCAGGCTCCTGAAACAGAACCTAGATTTTTTTAATCCAATTGTCAAATTGGCCTCTCTTAGTTTCTGCGCCACGAGTCTCAAATATCTTATATGTGTGTTAAAGTCCGGAGCTATAATCAGCAAGTCATCCAAGTACACGAACACATTGGACCTGAGCTGTGACGGTATAACCTTATCCATTAAACGGCAAAGTCTTTGAGCGGCGTTACACAGTCCGAAGGGCATTACGACGAACTGGTAGAGCGGGCGGCCAGGCACCGTAAAAGCCGTGTATGCTTTGCTGCTTTCGTCCAACTCTATTTGCCAGAAGGCAAATTTCAGATCTACGCTAGAAATATAGTAGGTCTGATCGATACGCGAAAGTATCCCCTCGATGGATGGAAGTGGATAAGCGTCCTTGATGGTGACAGCGTTGAGCTTGCGAGCATCCAAGCAAAATCGATTCTTGTCCGGCCTTCGCACTATTGTAGTGCGGTTGCTCCACGGACTATCGCTTTCTTCGATAACCCCCAGGGCCAACATCTTGTCCACCTCGCCCCAAACTACTTCCTCCATCGCCGGGGACAGCGGATAGTGTCGGTCCTTCACCGGAATAGCCCCTTCGACCAGTTCTATCTTATGTGTCTGTGCTGTTGTCTTCCCCAATCCTGCGTTTTCAAAGGACAAGAACTCTGCTTTTACCGTTTCTAATCGACTCTTTTGCTCCTCGTTCAACTCCCAAGCATCCACCTCCGGCTCTAGAGTTTTTTCTTCTACATAATGCTCGATTGCCTCAACTAAATTTGGCTTCGATTCTTCAGAGGTTTGCGCTTCCAATGATCCCAATACATCAGGAGCTAATCCAAAAACTCGCCAGAAATCGATGCCTAAATATGCCGGCTGTTCGAGGTACGGACAAATGTAAAACGTCATGTCCTCCTCCTTTTCTCCGTATGTGACTCTTGTGTGTACCCGGCCTATAATGGATCGGTCCTCCCCAGAAGCGGTTCTCACGCTAGACACATAACGCTCCATGGGAACTTCGATCTCGGCCAGAAACTCACGAGAGCCACGCCCCAAAATACTCACTGAGGCACCGGTATCCAAAAGTCCCGCAATTTGTTTACCTTCAATGCTAACCTCGGCAAACACCCTCGAATCTCGCCTATCTCCTCTCTTGACCGCCTCCACAACTTGTCTTTTCACCAAGCGTCGCTTCGCGAATCGTTCGCGCGCCTTCTTTACCCTATGCGTCACTAAACGCATCCCATCAAGCTTCCGTTCTTCAAAAATCTTATTCCTAGCTATCATATATGCCCTTATCCTTTCTTCATAAGGTAGGTGCCTTAATTTCCTACCATGCTTGCAACTTATGCTAACCGTACTCTCTGATGGTGTATTCATAATTATTGAGTGGGAGTCGTTCGTGAGCGTACCTCTCCCGGTCTGGTCACGCCCACTCGTCCGTTTCCCCCACAATCTGGGCATTTAGGAGCAAATGCATCCGGTCTCCCACAACGGTAGCAAAAAACCCTTCGCTGTCTATCTAAGCAGTTTCTCCAGTCGTGTCCCTGCTGGCTACAGTTCCAGCATCCAGGCCTTGAACTCGACGATTTCGCCCGAATCTCTTCGACTTCCGGCTCGACTTTGGTTTTCTCCTCGAAATCGTCACATATGGCACTAACGTTTTTACCTGGTCCCGCGTATTTTGCTTGCGTACCATATGCTAAACGAGAACCACGCTGTCCCAAGCTTGACTCAACTTCGTTGCACTCTTCCCGCAGGTGATCAACAGAGTATACATCCATTGCATAGATGTATCTCCCAACCGAATCTCTCAGGCCTTTTTTGATTAACTTTATCAGTTTAGGCTCTGGCAACGGTATTTCCAATCGGGAGGCCATACTCGTCATCGACTGGATGAAGTCGTTCACTGATTCCCCAGGGAGTTGTTGACGCTGTCTCATTTCTTGCAAACGATCAACGTCGTCCCAACTTCCGCGAAACCTTGCAAAGAGCGCCTTTCGGAGTTCATCCCACGAGTATATTGGTCGTTGCCTCACGTGAAGCCAATACCATTCTCGGGCTCGCCCCGTTACTAGCACGTGGAAGTTGCTGAGGATTTCGTCCCACGGACACTGGAATTGCCTCTTTAGGTATTCCACCTTGAACACGAAATCCTCCACGGATCCTCTGTCATTCGACCCATCGAATGACACTTCCCACTTGTCCATCTTGACCCAAGGTCGACCTGAGCGATGCTCGATATTTGGACGACGATGGTTCGCAGTTCCCCGATTTTCTTCTATTGTCGATGCCTGTCTGAAATTTCTGCTTCGGTTATTTTCCCATTGCCTCTGGTCCGGACCTGGGTTGCGCCATTCCCACTCCCCACCACGACTTAGTCCGCTTGAGGTGGTTGACCTCTCTGGCTTTGCCGGTGGCCTAGGAGCTGGTTTGGTGGTCGAGCGTGGTTTTGGGATAGCCCCCTGATGCGACTTTTGCTGTTGACCAGACTCAGCACTAGCAGTTTCCGTCGGCGCCTGGCTACGAATCACGGGTGGTGGCGTCGGTCTTACCATATCGTTTATCGCTTTCAGCATTTCTTGAAACCCTAGACGCACTTCCTCCCGCAATGCTTTCGCTATCCCTGTGTCCATTGACTGCCTGTAGGTTTCCTGAGCCTGCAAAATCGCAACGTTAATTGCAGACACTATCTCAGAGTCCACTGCTGCCTCGGGCTGTCTAACCGCGTCGTGGTCTTCTCGTGGCAAGTTAAAATTGGTGACTGGAGCTAATGGCCTTACAGGGGATCTTGCTAATCCGATGCCCCCCATTACTCCTGCCCCCGTGACTTCCCAAGAATCGGAGTGCGCAACGGTATCGCCCCCTGACCGCCACTGATAGGAATGACTCGCTTCCATCTCCTTGTTTTCCCTTCCCGTCATGATTAAATTTATTCCTAATATTATCCTCTAAACTACTAACTGATAAATAGTGACAAGACAATAACACAACACGCAATATAACACAAGTACTTTAACAATCAAACTTATAAGGGAGAATCACCTTTAGCCGGTACTAATCGTCGTTCCAACCTACGTCGTTAGCCAAACTGTTCACGCTCAAATCGACAAACAACAATTTTTTTATAGGACATCAACTGGTTCGATCGTCAGCTTTGCTGACGGTCCCCAGTTGATTGAGTCCTTTTGGGCACGTTTCCGGTCAAATTTGTTTGCCGACACGATGTCCATTGGTAGAGTGCAGCGCATGGTTACATCTCTATTGTACCCTGGGACACTCTATCCTAACAGAGTCTCGTTATCGACACCCAAATTAGCGGAAACACACTTAACGAAAATTCTAACAAAACTTTACTCGTATGTGCATACTATTTTAATAAAGAAAAAAAACTTCATCGCCGTCTGCAATTATTCATGTTCGGTCGCGAACTTCACTGCCTTCCTGAAAGCGTGAGTGACATACCGGCATATCATAATTGCAGACCCGGCTTCTATACCCTATGCCTGGTGCAATTGGACTGCTCAATTTGAACGGACAAGCCACCACAGCAATTTACTTTCCCATTTAAACTTAGCACTAACACTTAAACAAGACTTCAGGGTACTCTCAGGGTCGCCTCCACCGCGCAATTACCTTGAGAGCATCTTCTCCATAGTAAGTCGCGGTTTCGTACGGCGCGAAGAGTAGCCATCCGTACTGCGAGGACTCGCCTTTTCGGTTTATTTATAATTTCCGGTTTTTTGATTTCATCTCGCATACGCTGATCGTTTGAACCTGCTTCTTCAACCACGGTTCTCGCGATCTTGATGATAAATAAAAAAGACCATTGGGCGCCATTCTTGTATCACGTCCAGTGTTTCTCAGTGGGCAACCTCGGCTAGCTCGGTATTCTCAGAGGTGGGTAACTCCAACCCTGCCCGTGGACGGTACAGACTCCAAAAAAAAACTCGACCTACACAACACTACATAAAGACCTACATGCACACACAAAACAAACGAAACAGCTGACGGGCCTGGTGTTGGTGGCCACGACGTACCCGCCCTTCCTGCAATGGGCCTGCACGGATTCGGATTGCCCATCGCCCTTAAATTGGATTCGACGACTAATTTATTCCATGCTCCCGGCGATTCTCCCCTGTATTAAACTTACTCACAGAACATAGTTATTTTCTTACAATTTATTAACAAACATTATATGATATCTTATGGTTATGACAAACTACGCCGCTAGGTAGCGTTGTATGTTGCAACGGCTATTCAAATTTGAATTTGAATTTGAATCGAGAATCTTGCCAAACTCGAAACCAAAATAAAAAAAATGTGACAAATGTGAATGTAGCGTTAGGTGGCCCTCAATCCCTACCCTACCCTATTAGAGCTCTAATACAAGTATTCGGTGTATGGGGGGGCTCGTGGAAAAACTGTTTCCCGCAGTCTGGCAAAAAACTCCGGACGCCGATAGTTTTTTGTTTTTTTGGTGAACACGGTTACTTAAAAGTTTAAATTAATACTAGGTACGTGGATAAATAAATACATTAACTGATAATACATTAACTGATAATACATGAACAGATAAATACATGAACATAAATACGAATAGCTCTACAACATAACTTATTTTGCTTAACATAACATTTAACATTTACATAAACATACAGATGATGATAAAGGATGATGCGCTGGAGCGCTGCGCCCTGGGCGCTGAATTTGGGTTCGGCACTGATCGCATGCGCGCAGCCGGCTTGCACTCGGCAGGGCGTGGCGCTGATCGTTACGTAAATTTCTCTTCCCCTTTTTTTGGTTTAACAATTTTTGGTTCAATTTAAATTGAAATTTAAATTCCGGGTACTGGGTCCGACTGAGTTTGCTGCGCTCGGACTACGCGACTGGGTACTGGGTACCGGAACGCACTCACCGGCTGCAGAGATACGCCGTCGGCGCGCTTGCGCAATGCCAACACTCGGTGGTGTTTTCGCCCAATGTTTCCCTCGCTGCAGTTTCGAAGCCGTATCCAGTAATTTTGGCGCGACGGCAAAGTCGTTGTTGCGCCAAGTTTAGACTTTATAATCGGAGATTTACAATTGCGGCGTGACCTGCCGTCGGCCACCTAAACATGAACCACAAAATTAAAACGGCACAACAATTATACAAACAGTCAAACTTACGCCAAATTTGACTTCACAACGTCTAACGAATGCGGAGGGTTGATGCACTCCTGAAGGTACTTATCCTTTGATTATACGGCACACAAATTTAATCGCTACGCGACCTGCCTCACTGCGTTTTTTCTTTATATTTTCATCTGTTACTTCGCCTTAACCTTCAACGCGCCACCTTGCGAAGAATGCAACGCTGATCTCCCGGCCCTGGCACTTACTTCCTCTTTTCGGCGATGTGGCCCTTTAATCTCACCTTTTGGTGGTGGCATACGATAAATGAATATCGATAGGGCTGCAAATGCAACACTGTTAACTAACAGCAGTTATCGATACTCATTATAAAGCACAAAGTAAGGTACTCAATTAGAACAGACTGTCAGTCAGTCAGTCAAACCGCCACCAAGGAGAAGATCGCCTGGGACAACTGAGACAAATCAGGAACAAAGGAGTGGAATCCAGGCAACATTGAGACGACTCGGATCATCCCAACATACCAGTGAGTTTGTTCCCGCACGATTATCGTATTCTGATCGTCTATAACCTAAGGCACAAATGATATATGTGTGAACAAATTAAAAATGAACAAATTAGTCGCCAATCAGTATATCAGCTCGTATATGAGTAACTATGTATGATTATTTGAACAGATAAGACTAAAGTCAATATATATCAATAGTAATTATCGATGACAATATTGGCAAATATTTATTGATTTAGTCTTATCTATATATAAGACAATATATATGCATTGCGGAGCTTAAAGATTGAAATATATAAACGCGTTAGTGAAAATGTAAAATGAGCAATAAATATATGCTTTTCTTTTTAGCTTATCTTAAGTTTTACATTGTTCCTTATATCGTATGTTCTCAAATATTAATTTCACATTAATTTCACATTAGCACACTCCGTTTTAGACTGCCGAATGAGTCGCGTCGTTAGACAAATAAAAACTTGGATTCCTGCAGAATATCGTTATTTTGTTTGTATTCGCTGTGAAACTGTGCGATCGGATCTAACAAATCCAACATTTTTGTTAACGTTAGTTAATTAATATAATTAACAAACTAATTAATTACTCTTGATATATATTGACTTTAGTCTTATCTGTTCAAACGATCAAATAATCAAACAGTCGAAGAACAAATGAACAACTTAATCGCAAATCAGTATTATCAGTTTATAGATATGAGTAACTATGTACTTAACATGAAGAAGAAGAGAGAGTCGCTGCGAATAAAGAAAAGTGAACTGAAGTGTTTAAGAGAGAGAAAGATATTTTAGTTTCGCCTGCCACAAAATATCAGAAGTGGGATACAAAATTCGGTATAGGTATTGCCACTCGAAAAAAATGGTTGCTTGCTCTGTTTCTACAGCCGAAATGCTGGCGCGATTTAACTCGGTGAGTGACCATACGTGGGTGGGTGGCAGCGTTCCAGAGCAAGATGAGTTAGAAAATGAGGAGCGATTGAGCCGAAATGTTCAAGGGCACCGAATCGATCGTTGTGCAATTCAGCAGCAATGATATCCGTACTGAGCTCTCAAGAAATTCATATAGTCCCGGATTTATCATTAACAATTCCCAGCTCGCACCGGTGGATACTCTAACTCCAGAAGCAACAAGTTAAATTCCTTACAAATTGGCATTGGAATTATGTGGCATCCAAGAGGCAAAATATATATATATATATTGAGTACTTACTCATAAATATAAACTGATAATACTGCTTTGCGATCAACTTGCTTGTGCATGTGCGGACTTGTTATAAACTCAGAGCCACAGTACACACTAAATGATCCTCAAATCGGGAATTATCACCCAAGTGGCAAAATTGGCGCAACCTTCAGACTGAAAAGTAGTGAATTGGCGTTCTTTTGTTTGATCATTAGATTATTTGAACAGATAAGGCTAAATCAATAAATATTTATTGTTGATTGGTTATGAGTTGTTAACATGCTTGAATTTGGAGCCCTGCGTGGCTAAATATAAATAGCTTTTTGTTAGTCTTAATTACATATCCATATTATATAAAATGCAGTTTGAGCTGCTGCAGCCGGCGTTAGCAGCGCTCTCTCTCTCTCTCAAGAAAAGACAAAGCGTTTAACGTCTAGTCTAAGTATATATTAAAAATAAACTTTAGAACGTGAAAATAACTTCGTGTTATTAATTGAAAGATAAAGCTATCAAAAAGCTGATGGCGCAAGCAGGTTTCATCGATAGAAAAGTTTTATAGAATATAGTACTTGACTAAGTCAGCAAACTATTTTCGGTATTTTTCAGATAATTTCTGAATAACAAACAAGAAAGAAAAAAATGTATTGAAATTGGATATGCAATTTTGTATATTTCTTAAAGTTTTTTTTCTGAGTGCAGCGTTTTAAATTTTTAAAGTATGTCACTGGCAAGAGTTCTAACAATTCTAAGAGATCGATACAAAATTGGATGGCCACTCCCACTCCCACTCCGCCTCCGTAAGCCGATACAGCTGTTGGTGTAAGTCGATATAGCCATATATCTCGCACAATTTGAAAGCTAGAGTCATCAAATCTGAAAGGTAGGTTGCTAGAAATGTCATTAAAAATCGGGGGAAAAATCCGATAAAAGACTATATCTCCGTAATTGAAGAGCTACAGCAACAATTTGAAAGGCAAACTTGAACGGCATTTCTTGGCTACTCCCAGCTATCTGTTATCCTGCTAACTGTTATCAGCTGGCATTACTTATGATATCAAAGTATTTCGCAGTCGGTTACGCCCCTTACTGCCACGTTGTCTCTCTTAGTGTTTTCCACTGTTTGGATAAACATTTTAATGATTTTTCCCAGAACGAATATTGTTCTGTGTGTTTCTCATTATTATTATCGAATGCTTTACAAGCACATATTAACTATAGGTGAAATGTTTCTTGTTTCAGAAAATGGTGTTCAGGTTGTTGTTATTAATTCCTTTGGCGATGGGTTTATCTTCACAAAGAATGTGTGGATGCTTTAGAAGTACCGTGGACTCCTTTGACTGTTCGCATGTGGATGATGTGGACTTTGAGTGCTTGTCGAGGGAGAAGCCAACGGAGATCTTGCTGATCGAAAATAATTACACAACACTGCCCGATAAGCTGTTCAAGAACAACTTTAGCAGGACTAAATATATCAACCTTTCGCATAACAAAATAACCCGTCTCTCAAATGAAATTGGCGGATCTTTGCCAGGCCTAGAGACATTAATCTTGGAGCATAACGAACTGGCCGATCCGAATGAACTATTCCGGGTACCCAAGGGAGTCAAAATTTTGATTAATCGCAATCGATTTGAATGCGATTGCAATTCCGATACCAATAAGATGCGACTACATCTAAGGGTTTGTATTGATCAATTGATAACAAGTTTGAATAAATTATACAATTCTTTTATTTAGGATTTAGCTACTACACTGATGTGCTCCACTAACGATTCGGGGACACAAAAGTCTGTTCCATTCACAACCTTGTGTTTTGGCAACATCGGAAAAGATACTAAAGCCCATGAACAATGGTATTTCTGGGCTGCTATTGGTGCTTTCTTAGTTTTTGTTTTTTTGTGGAGGAGCTATACTGAAAATTATAAAATGTGAAAAATAAAAACCAATTCTCAGCACATTTTTTTCGAGACAGATAGAGACCTGAAGTTTGGAACTTCAAGGTATTTCGCAGTCAGATTTAACAAGAACGAATTCAGCAGCGAAATAAAAATCTCGATTTTGATAAATCGCACTAAAAGACTTTTATCGATTTTCTACAGTCAGAAAAGAAAGAATTCGAAATGTATGTGGTAATAATTTAAGCAAATTTTAATTATTTAAATTATTACCACATACATTTCGAATTCTTTGTTTTCTTTCTGAGTGTAGGAAATCGTTAAAAATCTATAATTGCTCATCTGTCACACAATTTAATTTTTGCATTTTTGTAATGTCATTTCCTACATAATAATTTAGTATTACTTTTATGTATGAGTAAAAAATAAAAATTGTATTATCCGCTCAGAAATTGGAATCACATAGAAGGGCTTAAAAAATACTTAAATTAATACTTCGTTCTAATGCTCATATTATTAATTGGTTAGTAGTTCAGGTGCTGGCTTTTCACTTAATTAATTCATTATTTATTATTATTAATATTAGTTAATTAATATATCTGGCTGTTGATGTGTATTTTATGTGGGAAATCAATCAACCCAACCGATAACTAAATATTTTAAATTTTATAAATAAAATATCAACCTTTGTCTCTTGAATTTATACCAGACTTATTTCTATTATTGCTTTACTTGTTTTCCAAAACTCAACCGAAAATTGAAGGCTACTTAACGGTATGCTTTATGTAATTCTCGGTTGGTTCAGGATTCTTGTATTAGCTTTTTTGTTGCTTATTTTATTAATAGGCATTTGTATAAATATATACATTTTATGACAACTATCCGCCATTCAGAATGAATTTCGCATAATAGAAGGAACAAAAAATAAATAGCAAAATTGTTTAAGTGTGCACAAATTATTTTGAAAATTATAAATTAATCAACGATTCAACGATTTGCAATTATTTCTCCGCCACCATTGGCACTTTTCCCTTTAAAGGAAAATAGAACGTATTTATTAAACATATTAAACAAAGAATGGCAGCAGCAGTAAACAATGTATTCCAGCAACCCACGAGGCGACAACGCGCGGTTCGCAGGCTTCGCATTGGCAAGAAGCGATGCAAAAGGAGTATTGGAGGAGGCGTTGATTACGAATCAAACCTGGCCAGCTGGCAGCTGGCAGCTGGCAGCTGGCAGCTGGCAGATTTACCGAAAGGCCATCGTGCAATTGGCTGCAAGTGGGTTTACAGCTTGGAGCGGGATGCTCACGGCCAAATACAACGGTTCAAGGCACGACTGGTGGCAAAAGATGCGCACAGCAGTAAGGTGTTAACTACGCCGAAACGTTTTCACCGGTTTGCAGAGTTGCAGTTGCACCTACATCAACCGGATGTTTGTACTGCGTACCTGAACGGCGATCTAAGAGATACTGCTTATATGAAGCGACCACAAGGATATGCTGAAGGCAATCAGACGGACAAAGTGTTGGTGCGAAAAGACAGAGACGACAACGGAGCTGGGCTGGGGCACCAGGACTCTGACAAGCCAGAAGTCCTTTGGGTGGCTATAATAAATAACGATTCAAGCAACTAGTAACCAATGGGAGGAACAGGCTTAGGATACTCACCGGTCTGCTGGCAGCACATTCTAGACTAAGAAGTCACCCAACCAAACTAGGTTTTTATAATAGCCAACTAAACAGGTTTTTTTGAAAGCGAGGAACAATCCTCAAGGCGCATCCTAGCAGTGTGTCGCCTTAACTAGGAAAAGCTGCAACATCCAACGGATTTTGAACTCCAAGACAACCCAACAATGATTCTAGCATTCGTGCAGCAGGTGGGGTCGATGGAGCAGCTATGGGCGATCAGAAGGGGGCACAATAGATCTAGTAAATTGCAGTGCAGATATTCCATCAATAATATTAAATAATGGGTGCCGACTTCAGTAAGTCTTCTTAACTGGGCCACAAGCTGCCGTACCTTGGCAATGGCAGCTAATAAGCGGGGCATCCCTTCCAGCTTGTTGGATGGTTTCCTCCTTCGAATCTGGAACCAACGGCTCCAACTCTAAATGGCATAGATTCAGCTCTTGCTCTTGCTGACACGATTCATAATGGTTTGGACACCAGTCTGGCCAGCTCATCTCTGAGGCGATCTATTCAGCTTCCTGTAGGGATGGATACAGTCACCAGAAACGAATGAAACGGAAATTAATCAAGTACTGTTGAAAATTATGTTAAGTGCATCTCTAATGAATATCGATACTGTTAACTAACAGCGGTCATCGATACTATACCAGCACTAAGTAAGGTGCTCAATTAGAACAGACTGTCAGTCAAACCGCCACCAAGAAGAAGATCGCCGGGGAAAACTGAGACAAATCAGGAACAAAGGAGTGGAATCCAGGCAACATTGAGACGACTCGGATCATCCCAACATGGACAATTTGTTCCCGCACGATTATCGTATTCTGATCGTCCATAACCTAAAGCACCAATGATAAGCAATGCCTGCAACAAATAAAACACATACAGTGTCTCACAACTTATTTGGACCAGTGCCTAGCAAACATTTTAATTGCCTGCCATAAACTAATTATCTATTCTTCAAAAATTCCAAAGACCGATGGCAGGTACATATATTAACCACCAAAATGAATATGATCCCAATAAACTGGGGTTTCCCACCTGCTAGGTCGGTTATGTAAAAAGTACCTTAATTGATGGTCACCTCTTATTTGGACCAGCGGCTTATGGACACCTGGGTGCCCTAAAACCGGATTTTTACGTCAGTTGATTATTTTCGGTATAAATAGACCAATCCTTCGTAGTCAGTTTAGTATATCCTGCACCTCGGCTGCAACCAGCCAACAAGGACTATGGGCAAGCGGACTACCATTGAACAACGGAATCTCATCCTGGAACACTTAAAGATCCCGAAACCTAAAGTCAACAAAGCACGGCGGAGGAAGTGTCATGGTATGGGCATCTATCTCGGCAGCCGGCGTCGGAAATTTGGTGTTCATTGAAACAACAATGGACTGAAGTGTACCTCAATATATTAAAGGAAAATTTACCCCAAAGTGCCGAGAAGCTAGAATACGACGTACTTTCCGGTTCTACCAGGACAACGACCAGGACAACACCAAGCATAAGTCCGGATTAGTACAGTCCTGGCTTATCTGGAACTGCCCCCACATGATAATTACACCATCCCAGTCTCCAGATATAAATGTTGTTTAAAATTTGTGGGCTCTGCTGGAAAACAACATCCGGACTCACAGATCCGATCTCAAAAATGCTCTGCTGGATGAGTGGAGCTAAATCAGCCCAGAAACAACCCGGAAGCTGGTATCTTCGATGAATAATAGGTTAATGGAAGATATTAAGGCTAAAGGATATCATACTAAGTATTAACATCCTTATTTAAGTTTTTATACGCCTAATATGTTAATTTTCTAAGACTGCCCAGCTTTGACGTGTATTTTGGATATGTTTTCAGTTTTTGACTAATTTTAGTTAATTAATTAATATTTTATTAAAAACTAAAGTTTTCTTTTCAAACGTGATATAACATAAAACAAATTGGCATTTAAACATTTTGCGTTTGTTTCTTTGTTTAAACCTTATAGCACTTTACATTTTTTCTAGACACTGGTCCAAATACGCTGTGAGACACTGTATATATATATATACATAATATATATATATATATATAGAAAAGTGTGTTCAAAGTATCGCAATTTGAATTTTCGCATGGTTGTATATTCGAATTTCGATTTTTTGTAGCATTATTTTGGTACTCATGTCTCTCATTATGCTGGACAAACTCGGCCATTTTAGAATGTTCACTTAATTGTGTGACAGCTGCTTTGCTTGCACGTGTTTTGGATCGTCTTCGATTTTTACTATTCAACAAAATGGATCAGGAAACTGTATCAAATTTTGTGTGAAAAACGAATTAAGCGTGCGCGGATATTCGAATGTTGATTGTGGCATACGGAGAAGCTCCGGACCAAGCAACGTTTATCGGTGGTACAAAATGTTCTCAGAAGACCGAGAAGATGTGAACGACGAAGAGCGTACCGGACGCCGAGCACTTCAACAACAGACGAAAAATTAATGGAGTGGAGAAAATGGTTTGGCCAATCGTCGAATCCCGTTAGAGAAGTTGCTGAGGAGCTAGACATATCGATTGGCTCATGCCATTCGATTTTTATCAATGATTTGGGCATGAGACGGGTCGCCGCGAAATTCGTACCAAAATTGCTCAATTGCGACCAAAAACAGCATCGCTTGTGCGCGACTTTTTGGCCAAAAACAACACACTAATGATGCCGCAGCCACCGTATTCCCCAGATCTGGCCCCCTGTGACTTTTTCTTGTTCCCTAAACTGAAGAGGCCCATGAAAGGACGACGTTACGCTACGCTTGACGAGATAAAGACGGGATCGAAGGAGGAGCTGAACAAGATAAAAAAAAATGATTTTTTGAAGTGCTTCGAAGATTGGAAAAACCGTTGGCACAAGTGTATAATATCTCATGGGGATTACTTTGAAGGGGACAAAATAGATATTCATGAATAAATAAATAATATCTGAAAAAACACAAAATTCGCGATACTTTTTGAGCACACCTCGTATATATATATAGGGCACTTTGGCTTAGTCAAATGACAGTTGAATATAGAAAAGAGGGGCTGTGGGGAGGGGGTCTAGGCCATTGCGGTTTGGCTTCTACAAACTGTGACTGCTCTAAAACTAAAAGGCAAAATGGAGTCGTCGCTGCAACATGGCGCGGCGCATGTGCCACTAATACTATGTCTGTGCGTGTGTGTGTGCATTTTGCAGAAAAAAAAATTGTAATTTAACATTGATTATTTAATATTTATTATATATATTTCTATATTTATTTATTTATTGATAAATATGTCTATGAATTTCTTCTGAAACAAAGTGAAAACGTGACGTGCCCCCAAAACTGACCACAGCCAGCCAACTGCTGCTGCTGTGTGTGTGTATATATATATATATATATATATATATTGAGTACTTACTCATAAATATAAACTGATAATACTGCTTTGCGATCAACTTGCTTGTGCATGTGCGGACTTGTTATAAACTCAGAGCCACAGTACACACTAAATGATCCCCAAAGCGGGAATTATCATCCAAGTGGCAAAGCATATTATATACATATGTATTATATTATATATATTATATTATATATATTATATTATATATATATATATATATATATACATATATGAGTACTTACTCATACATATAAACTGATAATACTGCTGTGCGATTAATTTGCATGTGCCTAAAGCCAAGTTGCAAAATTTACGCAACTTTTTAGACTGAAAACTAATAAATGCATTTCGTGGTGTTTTGCGCTCTTTGACTCGTTGATTATTTGAACAGATAAGACTAAAGTCAATATATATCAATAGTAATTATCGATGACAATATTGGCAAATATTTATTGACTTAGTCTTATCTATATATAAGACAATATATATGCATTGCGGAGCTTAAAGATTGAAATATATAAACGCGTTAGTGAAAATGTAAAATGAGCAATAAATATATGCTTTTCTTTTTAGCTTATCTTAAGTTTTACATTGTTCCTTATATCGTATGTTCTCAAATATTAATTTCACATTAGCACGTAAACACACTCCGTTTTAGACTGCCGAATGAGTCGCGTCGTTAGACAAATAAAAACTTGGATTCCTGCAGAATATCGTTATTTTGTTTGTATTCGCTGTGAAACTGTGCGATCGGATCTAACAAATCCAACATTTTTGTTAACGTTAGTTAATTAATATAATTAACAAACTAATTAATTACTCTTGATATATATTGACTTTAGTCTTATCTGTTCAAACGATCAAATAATCAAACAGTCGAAGAACAAATGAACAACTTAATCGCAAATCAGTATTATCAGTTTATAGATATGAGTAACTATGTACTTAACATGAAGAAGAAGAGAGAGTCGCTGCGAATAAAGAAAAGTGAACTGAAGTGTTTAAGAGAGAGAAAGATATTTTAGTTTCGCCTGCCACAAAATATCAGAAGTGGGATACAAAATTCGGTATAGGTATTGCCACTCGAAAAAAATGGTTGCTTGCTCTGTTTCTACAGCCGAAATGCTGGCGCGATTTAACTCGGTGAGTGACCATACGTGGGTGGGTGGCAGCGTTCCAGAGCAAGATGAGTTAGAAAATGAGGAGCGATTGAGCCGAAATGTTCAAGGGCACCGAATCGATCGTTGTGCAATTCAGCAGCAATGATATCCGTACTGAGCTCTCAAGAAATTCATATAGTCCCGGATTTATCATTAACAATTCCCAGCTCGCACCGGTGGATACTCTAACTCCAGAAGCAACAAGTTAAATTCCTTACAAATTGGCATTGGAATTATGTGGCAAAAAAGAGGCAAAATATATATATATATATTGAGTACTTACTCATAAATATAAACTGATAATACTGCTTTGCGATCAACTTGCTTGTGCATGTGCGGACTTGTTATAAACTCAGAGCCACAGTACACACTAAATGATGCTCAAATCGGGAATTATCACCCAAGTGGCAAAATTGGCGCAACTTTCAGACTGAAAAGTGGTAAATTGGCGTTCTTTTGTTTGATCATTAGATTATTTGAACAGATAAGGCTAAATCAATAAATATTTATTGTTGATTGGTTATAAGTTGTTAACATCCTTGAAAGATAAAGCTATCAAAAAGCTGATGGCGCAAGCAGGTTTCATCGATAGAAAAGTTTTATAGAATATAGTACTTGACTAAGTCAGCAAACTATTTTCGGTATTTTTCAGATAATTTCTGAATAACAAACAAGAAAGAAAAAAATGTATTGAAATTGGATATGCAATTTTGTATATTTCTTAAAGTTTTTTTTCTGAGTGCAGCGTTTTAAATTTTTAAAGTATGTCACTGGCAAGAGTTCTAACAATTCTAAGAGATCGATAAAAAATTGGATGGCCACTCCCACTCCCACTCCGCCTCCGTAAGCCGATACAGCTGTTGGTGTAAGTCGATATAGCCATATATCTCGCACAATTTGAAAGCTAGAGTCATCAAATCTGAAAGGTAGGTTGCTAGAAATGTCATTAAAAATCGGGGGAAAAATCCGATAAAAGACTATATCTCCGTAATTGAAGAGCTACAGCAACAATTTGAAAGGCAAACTTGAACGGCATTTCTTGGCTACTCCCAGCTATCTGTTATCCTGCTAACTGTTATCAGCTGGCATTACTTATGATATCAAAGTATTTCGCAGTCGGTTACGCCCCTTACTGCCACGTTGTCTCTCTTAGTGTTTTCCACTGTTTGGATAAACATTTTAATGATTTTTCCCAGAACGAATATTGTTCTGTGTGTTTCTCATTATTATTATCGAATGCTTTACAAGCACATATTAACTATAGGTGAAATGTTTCTTATTTCAGAAAATGGTGTTCAGGTTGTTGTTATTAATTCCTTTGGCGATGGGTTTATCTTCACAAAGAATGTGTGGATGCTTTAGAAGTACCGTGGACTCCTTTGACTGTTCGCATGTGGATGATGTGGACTTTGAGTGCTTGTCGAGGGAGAGGCCAACGGAGATCTTGCTGATCGAAAATAATTACACAACACTGCCCGATAAGCTGTTCAAGAACAACTTTAGCAGGACTAAATATATCAACCTTTCGCATAACAAAATAACCCGTCTCTCAAATGAAATTGGCGGATCTTTGCCAGGCCTAGAGACATTAATCTTGGAGCATAACGAACTGGCCGATCCGAATGAACTATTCCGGGTACCCAAGGGAGTCAAAATTTTGATTAATCGCAATCGATTTGAATGCGATTGCAATTCCGATACCAATAAGATGCGACTACATCTAAGGGTTTGTATTGATCAATTGATAACAAGTTTGAATAAATTATACAATTCTTTTATTTAGGATTTAGCTATTACATTGATGTGCTCCACTAACGATTCGGGGACACAAAAGTCTGTTCCATTCACAACCTTGTGTTTTGGCAACATCGAAAAAGATACTAAAGCCCATGAACAATGGTATTTCTGGGCTGCTATTGGTGCTTTCTTAGTTTTTGTTTTTTTGTGGAGGAGCTATACTGAAAATTATAAAATGTGAAAAATAAAAACCAATTCTCAGCACATTTTTTTCGAGACAGATAGAGACCTGAAGTTTGGAACTTCAAGGTATTTCGCAGTCAGATTTAACAAGAACGAATTCAGCAGCGAAATAAAAATCTCGATTTTGATAAATCGCACTAAAAGACTTTTATCGATTTGCTACAGTCAGAAAAGAAAGAATTCGAAATGTATGTGGTAATATTTTAAGCAAATTTTAATTATTTAAATTATTACCACATACATTTCGAATTCTTTGTTTTCTTTCTGAGTGTAGGAAATCGTTAAAAATCTATAATTGCTCATCTGTCACACAATTTAATTTTTGCATTTTTGTAATGTCATTTCCTACATAATAATTTAGTATTACTTTTATGTATGAGTAAAAAATAAAAATTGTATTATCCGCTCAGAAATTGGAATCACATAGAAGGGCTTAAAAAATACTTAAATTAATACTTCGTTCTAATGCTCATATTATTAATTGGTTAGTAGTTCAGGTGCTGGCTTTTCACTTAATTAATTCATTATTTATTATTATTAATATTAGTTAATTAATATATCTGGCTGTTGTTGTGTATTTTATGTGGGAAATCAATCAACCCAACTGATAACTAAATATTTTAAATTTTATAAATAAAATATCAACCTTTGTCTCTTGTCTCTTGAATTTATACCAGACTTATTTCTATTATTGCTTTACTTGTTTTCCAAAACTCAACCGAAAATTGAAGGCTACTTAACGGTATGCTTTATGTAATTCTCGGCTAGTTCAGGATTCTTGTATTAGCTTTTTTGTTGCCTATTTTATTAATAGGCATTTGTACAAATATATAAATATATACATTTTATGACAACTATCCGCCATTCAGAATGAATTTCGCATAATAGAAGGAACAAAAAATAAATAGCAAAATTGTTTAAGTGTGCACAAATTATTTTGAAAATTATAAATTAATCAACGATTCAACGATTTGCAATTATTTCTCCGCCACCATTGGCACTTTTCCCTTTAAAGGAAAATAGAACGTATTTATTAAACATATTAAACAAAGAATGGCAGCAGCAGTAAACAATGTATTCCAGCAACCCACGAGGCGACAACGCGCGGTTCGCAGGCTTCGCATTGGCAAGAAGCGATGCAAAAGGAGTATTGGAGGAGGCGTTGATTACGAATCAAACCTGGCCAGCTGGCAGCTGGCAGCTGGCAGCTGGCAGATTTACCGAAAGGCCATCGTGCAATTGGCTGCAAGTGGGTTTACAGCTTGGAGCGGGATGCTCACGGCCAAATACAACGGTTCAAGGCACGACTGGTGGCAAAAGATGCGCACAGCAGTAAGGTGTTAACTACGCCGAAACGTTTTCACCGGTTTGCAGAGTTGCAGTTGCACCTACATCAACCGGATGTTTGTACTGCGTACCTGAACGGCGATCTAAGAGATACTGCTTATATGAAGCGACCACAAGGATATGCTGAAGGCAATCAGACGGACAAAGTGTTGCTGCGAAAAGACAGAGACGACAACGGAGCTGGGCTGGGGCACCAGGACTCTGACAAGCCAGAAGTCCTTTGGGTGGCTATAATAAATAACGATTCAAGCAACTAGTAACCAATGGGAGGAACAGGCTTAGGATACTCACCGGTCTGCTGGCAGCACATTCTAGACTAAGAAGTCACCCAACCAAACTAGGTTTTTATAATAGCCAACTAAACAGGTTTTTTTGAAAGCGAGGAACAATCCTCAAGGCGCATCCTAGCAGTGTGTCGCCTTAACTAGGAAAAGCTGCAACATCCAACGGATTTTGAACTCCAAGACAACCCAACAATGATTCTAGCATTCGTGCAGCAGGTGGGGTCGATGGAGCAGCTATGGGCGATCAGAAGGGGGCACAATAGATCTAGTAAATTGCAGTGCAGATATTCCATCAATAATATTAATAATAATAATGGGTGCCGACTTCAGTAAGTCTTCTTAACTGGGCCACAAGCTGCCGTACCTTGGCAATGGCAGCTAATAAGCGGGGCATCCCTTCCAGCTTGTTGGATGGTTTCCTCCTTCGAATCTGGAACCAACGGCTCCAACTCTAAATGGCATAGATTCAGCTCTTGCTCTTGCTGACACGATTCATAATGGTTTGGACACCAGTCTGGCCAGCTCATCTCTGAGGCGATCTATTCAGCTTCCTGTAGGGATGGATGCAGTCACCAGAAACGAATGAAACGGAAATTAATCAAGTACTGTTGAAAATTATGTTAAGTGCATCTCTAATGAATATCGATACTGTTAACTAACAGCAGTCATCGATACTAATTACACAGCACTAAGTAAGGTGCTCAATTAGAACAAACTGTCAGTCAGTCAGTCAAACCGCCACCAAGGAGAAGATCGCCTGGGACAACTGAGACAAATCAGGAACAAAGGAGTGGAATCCAGGCAACATTGAGACGACTCGGATCATCCCAACATACCAGTGAGTTTGTTCCCGCACGATTATCGTATTCTGATCGTCCATAACCTAAAGCACCAATGATAAGCAATGCCTGCAACAAATAAAACACATACAGTGTCTCACAACTTATTTGGACCAGTGCCTAGCAAACATTTTAATTGCCTGCCATAAACTAATTATCCATTATTCTTCAAAAATTCCAAAGACCGATGGCAGGTACATATATTAACCACCAAAATGAATATATGATCCCAATAAACTGGGGTTTCCCCACCTGCTAGGTCGGGTTATGTAAAAAAGTACCTTAATTTATGGTCACCTCTTATTTGGACCAGCGGCGTTATGGACACCTGGGTGCCATAAAACCCGGATTTTTTACGTCAGGTTGATTATTTTCGGTATAAATAGACCAATCCTTCGTAGTCAGTTTAGTTATATCCTGCACCTCGGGTGCAACCAGCCAACAAGGACTATGGGCAAGCGGACTACCATTGAACAACGGAATCTCATCCTGGAACACTTAAAGATCCCAAAAACCTAAAGTCAACAGTGAAGCACGGCGGAGGAAGTGTCATGGTATGGGCATCTATCTCGGCAGCCGGCGTCGGAAATTTGGTGTTCATTGAAACAACAATGGACTTGAATGTGTACCTCAATATATTAAAGGAAAATTTACCCCAAAGTGCCGAGAAGCTAGGAATCCGACGTACTTTCCGGTTCTACCAGGACAACGACCAGGACAACAACCAAGCATAAGTCCGGATTAGTACAGTCCTGGCTTATCTGGAACTGCCCCCACATGATAATTACACCATCCCAGTCTCCAGATATAAATGTTGTTTAAAATTTGTGGGCTCTGCTGGAAAACAACATCCGGAATCACAGATCCGATCTCAAAAATGCTCTGCTGGATGAGTGGAGCTAAATCAGCCCAGAAACAACCCGGAAGCTGGTATCTTCGATGAATAATAGGTTAATGGAAGATATTAAGGCTAAAGGATATCATACTAAGTATTAACATCCTTATTTAAGTTTTTATACGCCTAATATGTTAATTTTCTAAGACTGCCCCAAAGAAGCTTTGACGTGTATTTTGGATATGTTTTCAGTTTTTGACTAATTTTAGTTAATTAATTAATATTTTATTAAAAACTAAAGTTTTCTTTTCAAACGTGATATAACATAAAACAAATTGGCATTTAAACATTTTGCGTTTGTTTCTTTGTTTAAGCCTTATATCACTTTAAATTTTTTGCTAGACACTGGTCCAAATACGCTGTGAGACACTGTATATATATATATACATATATATATATATATATGTATATACTCGTATATATATATAGGGTACTTTGGCTTAGTCAAATGACAGTTGAATATAGAAAAGAGGGGCTGTGGGGAGGGGGTCTAGGCCATTGCGGTTTGGCTTCTACAAACTGTGACTGCTCTAAAACTAAAAGGCAAAATGGAGTCGTCGCTGCAACATGGCGCGGCGCATGTGCCACTAATACTATGTCTGTGCGTGTGTGTGTGCATTTTGCAGAAAAAAAAATTGTAATTTAACATTGATTATTTAATATTTATTATATATATTTCTATATTTATTTATTTATTGATAAATATGTCTATGAATTTCTTCTGAAACAAAGTGCAAACGTGACGTGCCCCCAAAACTGACCACAGCCAGCCAACTGCTGCTGCTGTGTGTGTGTATATATATATATATATATATATATATTGAGTACTTACTCATAAATATAAACTGATAATACTGCTTTGCGATCAACTTGCTTGTGCATGTGCGGACTTGTTATAAACTCAGAGCCACAGCAAACACTAAATGATCCCCAAAGCGGGAATTATCATCTAAGTGGCAAAGCATATTATATACATATGTATTATATTATATATATTATATTATATATATTATATTATATATATTATATTATATATATATATATATATATATACATATATGAGTACTTACTCATACATATAAACTGATAATACTGCTGTGCGATTAATTTGCATGTGCCTAAAGCCAAGTTGCAAAATTTACGCAACTTTTTAGACTGAAAACTAATAAATGCATTTCGTGGTGTTTTGCGCTCTTTGACTCGTTGATTATTTGAACAGATAAGACTAAAGTCAATATATATCAATAGTAATTATCGATGACAATATTGGCAAATATTTATTGACTTAGTCTTATCTATATATAAGACAATATATATGCATTGCGGAGCTTAAAGATTGAAATATATAAACGCGTTAGTGAAAATGTAAAATGAGCAATAAATATATGCTTTTCTTTTTAGCTTATCTTAAGTTTTACATTGTTCCTTATATCGTATGTTCTCAAATATTAATTTCACATTAGCACGTAAACACACTCCGTTTTAGACTGCCGAATGAGTCGCGTCGTTAGACAAATAAAAACTTGGATTCCTGCAGAATATCGTTATTTTGTTTGTATTCGCTGTGAAACTGTGCGATCGGATCTAACAAATCCAACATTTTTGTTAACGTTAGTTAATTAATATAATTAACATACTAATTATACTCTTGATATATATTGACTTTAGTCTTATCTGTTCAAACGATCAAATAATCAAACAGTCGAAGAACAAATGAACAACTTAATCGCAAATCAGTATTATCAGTTTATAGATATGAGTAACTATGTACTTAACATGAAGAAGAAGAGAGAGTCGCTGCGAATAAAGAAAAGTGAACTGAAGTGTTTAAGAGAGAGAAAGATATTTTAGTTTCGCCTGCCACAAAATATCAGAAGTGGGATACAAAATTCGGTATAGGTATTGCCACTCGAAAAAAATGGTTGCTTGCTCTGTTTCTACAGCCGAAATGCTGGCGCGATTTAACTCGGTGAGTGACCATACGTGGGTGGGTGGCAGCGTTCCAGAGCAAGATGAGTTAGAAAATGAGGAGCGATTGAGCCGAAATGTTCAAGGGCACCGAATCGATCGTTGTGCAATTCAGCAGCAATGATATCCGTACTGAGCTCTCAAGAAATTCATATAGTCCCGGATTTATCATTAACAATTCCCAGCTCGCACCGGTGGATACTCTAACTCCAGAAGCAACAAGTTAAATTCCTTACAAATTGGCATTGGAATTATGTGGCAAAAAAGAGGCAAAATATATATATATATATTGAGTACTTACTCATAAATATAAACTGATAATACTGCTTTGCTATCAACTTAAAGTTTTTTTTCTGAGTGCAGCGTTTTAAATTTTTAAAGTATGTCACTGGCAAGAGTTCTAACAATTCTAAGAGATCGATACAAAATTGGATGGCCACTCCCACTCCCACTCCGCCTCCGTAAGCCGATACAGCTGTTGGTGTAAGTCGATATAGCCATATATCTCGCACAATTTGAAAGCTAGAGTCATCAAATCTGAAAGGTAGGTTGCTAGAAATGTCATTAAAAATCGGGGGAAAAATCCGATAAAAGACTATATCTCCGTAATTGAAGAGCTACAGCAACAATTTGAAAGGCAAACTTGAACGGCATTTCTTGGCTACTCCCAGCTATCTGTTATCCTGCTAACTGTTATCAGCTGGCATTACTTATGATATCAAAGTATTTCGCAGTCGGTTACGCCCCTTACTGCCACGTTGTCTCTCTTAGTGTTTTCCACTGTTTGGATAAACATTTTAATGATTTTTCCCAGAACGAATATTGTTCTGTGTGTTTCTCATTATTATTATCGAATGCTTTACAAGCACATATTAACTATAGGTGAAATGTTTCTTGTTTCAGAAAATGGTGTTCAGGTTGTTGTTATTAATTCCTTTGGCGATGGGTTTATCTTCACAAAGAATGTGTGGATGCTTTAGAAGTACCGTGGACTCCTTTGACTGTTCGCATGTGGATGATGTGGACTTTGAGTGCTTGTCGAGGGAGAAGCCAACGGAGATCTTGCTGATCGAAAATAATTACACAACACTGCCCGATAAGCTGTTCAAGAACAACTTTAGCAGGACTAAATATATCAACCTTTCGCATAACAAAATAACCCGTCTCTCAAATGAAATTGGCGGATCTTTGCCAGGCCTAGAGACATTAATCTTGGAGCATAACGAACTGGCCGATCCGAATGAACTATTCCGGGTACCCAAGGGAGTCAAAATTTTGATTAATCGCAATCGATTTGAATGCGATTGCAATTCCGATACCAATAAGATGCGACTACATCTAAGGGTTTGTATTGATCAATTGATAACAAGTTTGAATAAATTATACAATTCTTTTATTTAGGATTTAGCTATTACATTGATGTGCTCCACTAACGATTCGGGGACACAAAAGTCTGTTCCATTCACAACCTTGTGTTTTGGCAACATCGAAAAAGATACTAAAGCCCATGAACAATGGTATTTCTGGGCTGCTATTGGTGCTTTCTTAGTTTTTGTTTTTTTGTGGAGGAGCTATACTGAAAATTATAAAATGTGAAAAATAAAAACCAATTCTCAGCACATTTTTTTCGAGACAGATAGAGACCTGAAGTTTGGAACTTCAAGGTATTTCGCAGTCAGATTTAACAAGAACGAATTCAGCAGCGAAATAAAAATCTCGATTTTGATAAATCGCACTAAAAGACTTTTATCGATTTGCTACAGTCAGAAAAGAAAGAATTCGAAATGTATGTGGTAATATTTTAAGCAAATTTTAATTATTTAAATTATTACCACATACATTTCGAATTCTTTGTTTTCTTTCTGAGTGTAGGAAATCGTTAAAAATCTATAATTGCTCATCTGTCACACAATTTAATTTTTGCATTTTTGTAATGTCATTTCCTACATAATAATTTAGTATTACTTTTATGTATGAGTAAAAAATAAAAATTGTATTATCCGCTCAGAAATTGGAATCACATAGAAGGGCTTAAAAAATACTTAAATTAATACTTCGTTCTAATGCTCATATTATTAATTGGTTAGTAGTTCAGGTGCTGGCTTTTCACTTAATTAATTCATTATTTATTATTATTAATATTAGTTAATTAATATATCTGGCTGTTGTTGTGTATTTTATGTGGGAAATCAATCAACCCAACTGATAACTAAATATTTTAAATTTTATAAATAAAATATCAACCTTTGTCTCTTGTCTCTTGAATTTATACCAGACTTATTTCTATTATTGCTTTACTTGTTTTCCAAAACTCAACCGAAAATTGAAGGCTACTTAACGGTATGCTTTATGTAATTCTCGGCTAGTTCAGGATTCTTGTATTAGCTTTTTTGTTGCCTATTTTATTAATAGGCATTTGTATAAATATATAAATATATACATTTTATGACAACTGTCCTCCATTCAGAATGAATTTCGCATAATAGAAGGAACCAAAAATAAATAAATAAATAGTATTTATTAAATATATATTGCAAAGAATTGCAGCAGCAGTAAAAAATTTCTTGAAAATCAACAATTAAAAAAATTGCAAAATTTATGTTGTTTTATATTTTGATTTTTTAAGAAAATATGCTAGAGTGGTGCTATTATTTTGCTCGCAGCTGTAAAGCATGCTTTTATTATGCATTCAGTCAAAATAGGGGCGCCAAAAATATTGCATACTTTGAGGCGTGTACAAAAAATTAATATCTATGCACAAATAGTGAGCCACCCAAACGCGTGCGTCGAAGCTAAAGCAAAAGCTATCGCAAAAGCTCTTTATGCGTGTGTGAAAGCTTCGCCAAACACACACACACACTCATTTTTGAAAGTGAGGGGTGATGGTCGACCAATAGGAACGCTGCCCCAGTTAAGCTCGGCAGCTTTTGACATGTACCGTTTAACAATGAACCACGAGAAATGGGTCAAGTAACAAAAGCTTTTGCCCTTGGCACAACAAAGTTCGTCCTTGATGCGACAGCTGAACGGAATCATCCGTGTATATATATATATAAATGAGGGTGTGTGTGTGTGTGTGTGTGTGTGTGTGTGTGTGTGTGTGTGTGTGTGTGTGTGTGTGTGTGTGTGTGTGTGTGTGTGTGTGTGTGTGTGTGTGTGTGTATGTGTGTGTTTGCATGCATTCAGCATAGGCACACTTTTCTTTGAAGTTAACAATTTAGCCTGAGAGAAAGGACGAAACGGCGATGGGAGACATTCTGCTGAGGCGCGTGACACACATACACAACTACAGTTAAGTTACAGTTATATATATATATATATATATATATATATATCTATATATACAACACTGGAATCGGGGTCAGCATATTTATGAACTATTTGCTTCAAATTCGAAGGTTACCAAGAAATAAATAATATACTCAGTCAAAGCTGGCTGCAATCTTGGCTTAAATCCTGTTTTCAGTTAACGAAAAAAAAAATTTCAATATATTTGAAGAACATAAATATAAAGCACAAAAATGAGCTATAAAGAATACCCAAATGTCGCAGTTGCTATTTTTGAATTGAAATCAGGCAACAATAAATTAATATTTAAATGTATTTTCATCCTAAAAAACCGTTAAGGGATCATTTATTTATTTCTAATTTTCAAAATATTTTTAGTTAATTTTCATTTTTCATTTTACTACTATTTGATTTTTCAATTTTAATAAGAAATTAATAAGTTTTTATTTCTTACGTCTTTTTAAATACGTGAATTGAATTTATTCATAAATTGTTTAAGCTAATTAATATAAGAAAACGATTCTTGTGTTATTATTTTTAGCGCAACTGTATAAACAAAGAATTAAAGTTATAGCTTAGAAATGGCCGACAGTCAATATAATTAAAAATGAAATATTATTTTCAAGTTTATTAAATTGAGAGTATTTAAAGCAACAAGAAAGAATTACAACCAGCGTAGAAGGATCTCAAACCAGATTATTCATTTAATTTCTTAAATAAAATAATAATGATTTTTAAATTATTATCCATTTGAGCTGAGAACTAGCCCAGTTGCCAAATGAGTTGACAGTGTTTGTCTGCCTTCTAAAAATAAAAATAAAAATAAAAATAAAATTAAAAATAGATATTTTATACAATTTTCTTATTTGGAGTTTTTCATTTTCGATAACTTTTTCCCATCTGAAAACAGGGATTCAACAAAACAACAAGAAGAATTGGATGAAAGGGGCAGTTAAAGTTGACTGTACACACACACACACACACACACACACACACACACACACACACACACACCAATTGTCTTGCTCTTTTCTATGCAACAATCAAATTGTCTGTTTTGATATTTTCTGCTTTTCAGCCGCTTTCCATGAAATATTTTTATGATCGACTGTCAACATTGTGTGTGTGTCGTTGTGTGTGTGTGTGTGTGTGTGTGTGTGTGTGTGTGTGTGTGTGTGTGTGTGTGTGTGTGTGTGTGTGTCTGTGTGTGTGTGTGTGTGTGGCAGAGGGAGCGGCAATTTGATGATCGGTGAAATTAATTTGTTAGCCACAATAAGAATTCTGCTCTTTTTATACACTGAAAACCCAGTTTCAAATTGGGAAAGAAAAGCAGACATTTTCCGTGTTCCATGGTCGATTATATATCTACTGACAAATATTCTATGGGTTGCCAACCACTTGAAGTTTTTTAGGAGCCAGAGGCATCAAGTTGTATTTCAACGATTGTTCTATGAGAGAAGAGCTTAGTGTTGTTTATCGATAAGCATCGATTCCAGAAATAACGATTTTTCAAAGAGCATCTGCCAGTTTGAAGTATGCTCAATCAGAACAAAATGAAAATTTCTCTAAAAACTACAAAACTATTTTCCAATTCCTTAAAAATATATTTCTTAATAATAAATAATATACCTTATATTTTTTCTGAGTGTAAGATAGTCGATCTTTCTTGTTCGTTTTATTTTTGTCTGCTGCCAGCTGTCACAGAGTTGGGCGCACACCTCTGCCCCTCCCCCTCCCTTAAACAGGTTGTCAAAAAGCTGGGCATGACATAAATTTGTACCCATCAAGTCGCAACTAGCAACTAGCAACTACCAACTGAGAACTACAAACTACCAATTTGAAGTCTTCTAACGTATTCGAGTTGCTGTCTTCTACATACACTGAGAGAAAAGCGCACCCTTATTTTTGGCCTCTTCTTTAGAAAAAATATGTCTAATTTTCAGTGTGTTGTTTATTGTATGTGTGTGTAAAAAGAAGATTTCTTAATTTAGATTTGAGTATTACTTATATTAAATATTATTAAAGCATTAGTATTTTTGGAAATAAGTGAAAATATTTTATATAATTTATTAAATTCATATAAATTAATTTCAAAAATCTAAAAATTGTACAACAAATTGTTTATCTAAAAATTTCATTTCTACTTTTCTAATTTTTAGAAAAATGTTTTCTTATACTTCAGGATTATAAAATTGAAGGCAATTTTATGAAAGTCAGGTCGGTTTTTTCCAAGTGTACATACATAAATATAAAGGTATCTTAATGGAGAATTTTTGCTTCCCGGTGCTGAAATGTGGACATCAATCAAACGACTTGAATCGCCTCCAACTCACCCCACCCCTGCGCGCTCGCTCAATGTTTGTTAACTTGATTTTCATTATGATCTCAGTTTCGCCCTCTGCAAATATAAACAACAAGCAGCAAACAAACAATGGAAGCAACAACTACAACAACAAAAACAAAAACAACAACAAGATTCTAATGAGCCAGCACGTAACTTGCAACAACTGTTTCTTAGGCAGTGCCTCAGTTAGCCTTCAACTAGAACAACAGCTCTGTCCACGCTGACCACGCTGTCCACGCTGTCCACTGACAGCCAACTGAAGGACAACTCAGCACACATGCCCAGCACACACACACACACACACGCACACACACAACTTGACATGCGCCGTGAACAGAAAAAGCAAAAGGCAAAAGGCAAAAAACAGAAAACAGCAATTTGAATCATTGAGCAACATTTTTGTGGCACAACTAAATAAAACTTAAGTTAGGATTTTTTTCATCAAGTTTAAAATTACACTAAATGCCAAAGAAAATTAAACAATAAAGTTTCTTATTTTTTTTTAATACATTTTCGAATTATTTCAGATGCAAATTAATGCCAAATAAATAAGGTAAAATTCGTTTTATTTATAGTTTGTTAATTATTGTAAGAATTGTATGATTATTCAGAAGATAAAGATCTAAAACTATGCCTTTCTTAATTTTAAAAATTAAGAAAATCGTGTCTAATTTCAAAGTTATTTTTTTTATATTTTTTTGTTACTTTTACTATTACAAAACATTTGTTGTTGAAATTTTGTAAACCAGGAAAATGCATATTTTTGACTGCCAAAAATCGTGTTCTTTATGATTCCCCAATTCTGTTTTGAGCCGATACCGTTAGAAATGTCCGTGTTATATTTTTATAGATGTTCTTCTTTTTCTGAATTGTCTTTTTTTTTGTTTTTCTTTGAGTGCCTCAAAAAGAAACCGATTATAAGTGTTTCTCATTGAATTGAAATCGATAAGTCGAATGCATAAGTAAAAAAATCGAACAATTTCAAAAGATATTTGGAGAATTATGTTGTGCACGTGTCGAAACGTGCTTAGACATGTTCACTTCAAGGCGTGCACGCAAGAACTTGATTGAGAGCAGGTCAGTTTTTTTTTTCTTTTCAGGCTCAGCTGTTAATGGCGATAACGGAATGTTGCTACACATGCACACATGCACACATATACATACTTATGCATATATTCATATATGTATGTATTATGAAACAACAACACTGTAATTGAAATGTAATTTAACAGCCACGCACACACACACACACACACACGCACACATATATATGTGTGCATTTCGAATGTGATTTTCAAAATCCGGTTTCGAAGGTAATTCGAATTCGAATCACATAAGAAAAAAATCAAAAAGTAAATACAAAATAAACAACAACAAAAATTTACAGTTTTACAAAAGAAATCAAAAACCAGTTTTATATTTCACAATAACATTTCAATAACTGTCCAAGGCAGAGTATTTTATATAAATATATATTTACATTTATACTGCAAACTTTGTGAGCCACCCACTGGGAAAAAGCCCACTTCCAATTAGAAATAAGGTCGCGCTGTTAGCTAACAGCGGTTCCCGTTCTAATTGCGCTCTCTTACAATGTTAAGCTATACTGGCCCTATTTCTCTCTCTCCTGAAGAGCTCTCTCTTGATTTTCTCTCTCAACTGGTTGACCTATTTTCCAGTTTGCGTGTGTGTGTGCGCTGTTGTTGTTGTCTTGCTCCATCTAACGCTTTGTTTTGGTTTTGCTTTTTGCGTTTTGCGTTTCTTTTCGTTACACACAGATTGCACTCACAGGCAAATTGGCAGCGCCGGCAGTTTTCGTATTGTTGTTGTTGTTATTGTTGTTGATGCTCTTCTCTTTGCTACTCCTCTCTGCTTCTTCTTCATTACATTTTTGTAACTGCGTATTTGTTGTAATGCTTGATGACGTGCTCTGTTGAGCACAATGCTGCTGTTGCTGTTGTTGTTGTTGACGCCTTGGAATTTTCACTCGAGAAATGATTAACTAAATTTGGTCAGATCAACGCAGTTAAATAATAATACTAATAAATGCAATAATATAAAAATTCCATACAAAATAGAGGTAATAATAAATAATAATAATTAAAATAGTATAAATAAGGTATAAAAATAATATGTAAATAAATAAATAATAAAATAAAATAGAATAGAATTAAGAATTAATAGAAATATATTAATAAAATTGTTAAAATAATAACTAAAAATACTATCTAAATATTAGTATTTTTATTGATTTCCCATATTATTCTTTAGTCCGTATTAATCAACATTATTAAATAAAGATTAATAGTCATAAATAAAATAAAATATATAAAAACAAATAATTAATAATAATAAATGAAATGTATGTGTGCATAACATAAAAATAGCTCTAGGTAAATAATAATTTATTATTTCTCTTATGATTTTAATACATAGTTTATTTACTTGATTTTTTATTTATTTACATGCAAAATGTTAATATTTATTTAGCTTAGAAATGCCTACGAACATAAATGTACATAAATTCATCTGTTTTTGTATGTATGAATATGTGTACTATTTACATTTGCACACACATACACTCACACACACACACACTACAACTTCCCCACAATTTGACCCACACACGAAAAACTACGCAACACATTTTTTGGACCTCGCATGAAATCCACCCAAAAATTATATCAACAACAACAGCAACAACAACAACATAAATCTATGCGCCTATACATAACAGACACACATACATACATGAGTCACACACACACACACAAATTTATGCTGATGGATATCGAAGCAAACGCCCAGAAAATGCCAGTTCCCCCGCCCCCGATCCCTGCCCCACTCCACCCGCACCACTGCTGCTGTTGCTGCTGGCGTCGCTGTTGCTGTTGCTGTTGCTGTGCCTACAGAGGTCATTCCAAAGGCAACAACAATGCCAATAACAGCCCAAAGCCAGCATAAAGCAACAACAGCAACAGAGATGGCCCCTACCACGTCCCCTCCCCCATTCCCTTATACATTATACCAAATCAGAAATATGTGTGAGCAGCAAAAACAACAGCAACAACAGTGATGTAAACAAAAGCATAATAACAGCTGTGCTGCTGCTGCTGATAGGGGAAAGAGAGCAAGATCACGCTCACTGAATATACACATCCACATAAAGCAACACACACACGCAAAGCGCAAGCAAAACAAAGCGCTCTCTTTAACTGTTAAATTTGTGACGTTGACAGAAAAACCGGCCGGCGATTTTTATAGCAAATACCCTGCAAGCCGAGAACTATCGCTAATGTGGCAAGTGCTGTTTGACAACAGTTCAAATTAATCTTTGTTTATATTATTATTTGTATGGTATAATTTATAATTTCTTAAATATATGTAATTTTAAGTATTTTAATTATATATCTTTATATTTTATTTATATATAATTAAGAGTATATTATTTATTTTATTTATTTTAAATATAATTATTTTATTTATTTTGAAAATGTATTCCATAATTTTCAACACATTATGTTGTTTACAATCTCTTCGACTCTTTAGAGTAATTTCCACGTCGCGCAACTTTTTAACAGTTTCTCTCATCTCGTTTTGTTGCTGAGTTCGCTGCTCAGCTCAACAGCTGTTTTCGCAACATTGTTGCTGCTCTGCCAAACAACAGCTGTTATCAGGTTTCCAGCGCCGCGCTCTCTCTCTCGCTCTCGCTCTCTTGCTCTATCAACTACAGGCACACAGATACACACACGCACATACACTCATGCGCGTCGCTCTGTTGACGTTGTGAAAAATGTTGACAAGTGTTTAACTTTTTTTGTTAACTGCGTAGTTTTTTTTGGGTTGGGGTTGGCAGCAGCAACGACAACGACGCCGACGTCAACATTTGCTGTTATGTTGATGGCGTCATAGATACCTATGCGTGTGTGTGTTTGTGTGTGATATTGATATTAATACGTAGCAAATATATTACGTAGTAACTAGAAATATATATATTTTTGTAAATTGGTAATTATTATTAATTTATTTTATGTATATATATATATGTTTGTATGCATTATTAAAAATGAATAGCAACAATTTTTTTTTTCATCTGCTAAATCAATGCGGAGGCCTACATATGTTAATATACATATGTTTATATACATATGCATATATGTTTATATGTATGTGTGTGTGTTTATATTGTGAATGCATTTTGCCTCGCTTTCAAGAGCATGTTGTTGCAAGCATTTAACATATTATGCTGGCTGCACACACACATACTCACACACACACAACTGTCGCTTTTCCAAGCAGGTATGCATCTGCATGTGAGTGTGTGTGTGTGTGTGTGTGTGTGTGAAGAGAGAGCGAAACGCGCGCAAGAGAGAGAGAGAGAGAGTAACTTATGTATGTGTGTGTGTATCTGTGTTTGCTATGTGCTCGTCGTAACTGTAACTCGCCGTTGCGCTCGCTTCAGTCTTTGATAGCCAACGCTCGTGTGTAGACCGATAAGCGCTTCTCATTTACGGATTGCGGATTGCGGATTCGCTCAACGACGTAAAGAAAACAACTACAAAAATTGAACAATTCACAACAAAAAAACCAAATATGATAATAAAAAATAAATAAATAATTAAAAGCAAGCAGTCAATCACCCAATCAATCAATCAACAAAATTGTGCAGCATCTGAAGCAGAAGAAGAAGCAGCAGTAAAAGCAGATTGCATTCATTTTGCTCTCTTACGTTATTACGTCTGTGTGTGTGTGTGTGTGTGTCCGCGTGAGACGTCAGAAAAAGTGAAACGACCGGCAGCGAAAGCAGTGTGAAAGCAAAATAGCCAATAAATATAAATGTGACACACATACAAAAACAAAACATATCAAATAAAAAATACAATTTTTATATTTTAACTTCTGCTCTGTCTATATTTGTTTTATTTTTGGGGGGAACGTGGCACAAAAAGGCCTAAAATTGGAGTATGCTTAGGCAAAAACGCAGCAGCGGCAGCAGAAGCACTCTGCCTGGAATAACAGCGACGTCGACGTCGTACGGGCCAAATGCACATTTATCAACGGCTTGCTTCCAGCGGCTGGAACTCAATCGAAAGCATTTAAGGCAGCGCATCACATTCAGCCTGGAACTCTATCACAAGAACATTATCAAAAAACAAAGCGCCAACAAAAGCAACAAAATCAGCGTCTACAAATTGGCCAAATACGTTGGCCAGACTTAAAAAAATAAACGAACTGTAAAACTACGGAGAAATATAAGATTTAACTGTGTTTGTGTGCAACAAGTTTCAAATTTATTGCATAAAAATATACGCAAGTGCAATCAGAAAAAGCTAAAATAAAAGTCTAAAAAAAAGCTTAAAAGTCTACAAAGAAGTCTAAAAGAAATTAAAAAAAGGCTTGGAAAAGGCAAACAAAAAAATGTCTAAAAGCGGCTAAGCGAAAGGCGAAGAAACTTTTTTAAATCAATGTTTAAAAAAGGCTAATATAAAATCGAAAAAAGTCTTAAGAAAAAGCTAAAATAAAAGTCAGTAAAAGTAAAAAAAAAAAGCTAAGGAAAAAGACTTTAAAAAAGCTGCCCACCAAACAAAACAAGTTCAAGCGCTAAATTGATAGTTAAACAACAAAAAAAAGGCTAACAAAGCTAAGCAAATAAAAACTATAAAACTAAAAAACGGTGTGTGTGCAATAATTTGCAGCTGAAAAGTGTGTGAAATAAAATTTTAAAAATATATATATTGCATTTTTGTGCAAGTGCAATAAAAAAAGGCTACAAAAAAGTCTAAGAAAAGTCTAAAAAAAGGCTTCCGTTCAAGTGCTAAATTCAAGGTAAAACTAAACAGCAAAAAACCATTTGCAAGTGCTTAAAAAAGGCTTTAATAAAAGCTTAAATATTCAAAAAAGAGCTAAATATCGTAGCCAAGTTCAAGTGTTGAAACCATTGTAAAACTAAACAACAAAACTAAAAAAAAAAAAAAATCTGTTGCAATAAAAAAAGTTGAGAAAAAGTAAAAAAAGGGTAAAAAAAGCTTAAAAACAGCTGCACGACTCACAAGTCTAATTCAAAAGCTGACAAAATTCATAAAACTAAACAGCAAGAAAAGTATCAAAAAAAGCTAAACTAAATCCTCCTTCAAGCTTAAAAAAAAGTCTATAAAACAAAGTTTAAAAAAAAGCAAAAAAAGGCTAAAAAATGTCAAATGCTAAAAATGCAGTTGCCCGCCACAAAAGCATAATTCAAGTGTTAAATTCATAGTAAAACTAAACAGCAAAGAAAAAAACTGTTGCAACGAAAAAAGCTAAAATAACAAGCTAAATCTCCCAACCCTTTCCCACGAAAATCCATCAAAAATTCAATTCAAAAAATGTCCACCAGCCGCCGCTTGCCCAAACGCTCGATAATCGGCACCAAGGTGTGTGCCCCTGGCCCCGATGGCCGTTGGTATTCCGGCGTAATTCAGGACGTGAAAACGCCCCCCTCCACAACATCCTCTATGTCCTCCAACTGCTCCTCCTCCACCTCCACCTCCACCGCGTCGGAACCGATGCCGCCACCAAGTTTTCTAGCACCCGGAGATACCCAATTAAATGCAGATACTCGATACATTGTACGCTTTGATTTCAAGACACAATCGAATCCGGCAACGGCGACGACGGCTACAACGTCGCCAACTGTCCCTCTGTCCGACATTAGTCCGGCGCAGGCATTGCGCCGTAATGCGATTGCTAAAGAGTTCCGTGATTCGGATCTCATCGGACCCGGTTTTCGTTCCATACTCAGTATCCAACTGCAGCCCGGTCAGCGCATCTTTATCACCTACAATGGACGCGAGCAGAGCGGCGATGTTGTCCAACACGATGTCGAGCGGGATGAGGTCATCGTGAAGATCACAACAATTGGAAATGAGGTAAGCGTTTTTTTTGAGAATATATATATATAGGGCTGTATGCTTAGGGGAATATTGAGTAATCACTCAAAGATCACTTCCCGGAAGCAGTTGAAACGGATGGAGGGATTGAAGATAGTAAAAAAAGAATCTAAGAGTGTAACATGTAACTCTGTACTGAACAGATGATATCGATATCGATATTGATCGATTACAATGATTTGATCATCAGCTTGAAGAGGAAGAGCTCAATCGTTGTGTATAAAGGAAAGAATTGTATTTGATTCGCGATTTTTTGTCATTATTTTCTATTTTATTTCGACTAAGTTCAGAAAAAATATCAAGAAAAATAAATAAAAGTAGAAAATGAATAAAGATTAAATTCAAAAGAAAAGTATTGTATTTTCTGGGGGTATTCAAATGCAAAATGCTGCAAAATTTGTTGCCTGGATCCATAAAAACCCCAAACCCATAAAAACCCCAACAAGTATATATTTTAATAATAAATAAAGAAAATAAGTTTCACTATTTAGGGCATTTAGCGAGATTAGATTTCGCATTTTAAGCAGAACAACTTCTATTAAAATAAAAACTAGTTTTCAATTATCAGACATTATAATTCAGATGTAGACAATGCTAATAAAGTAGTCAGATTTATAGCCTAGATTTCCTCATGTATGGATAAATAGCAGATCGGAATACGCAATATATCGGTTTATATATTTATATATAGCAAATGAAATTATTTGAGATCGATAAAAGCAGACAATATTATTATGTTCTTACTTGAATTCTTGACACTTTGACTCAATTGAGAGATGTATACACAAAAAAAAGAAGCTTTATTTGTTCCTTTATTTGTAGCCACCCACGTTGCATGTTGTATGTTGCACATTGCGCATTGAGTCCGCCCACGACATGATTGCAACTGTGTCAAGGTCAGCCCCAGCCCCAATCGCTGCCCCAGCCTCAGTTGCAGCAACTATCATGTTGAGGGGGAGAGGGGCATGCTGCACATACATATGTATCTATGTATCTACAAGTTTATGTATCTATGTATCTTGGGCTAGCAGGGGGAGCATATAGCACACATTCCTTATGTAGCTTATATACATATGCATATCTTTATACATGTTTTGGTGCACTTATGTGCATTCGTAGCATGTATCTGTGTGCCACACTCTGCTTTGGCCACTGGCAAATTCGATTTGAGGGTCGCATTTCGCGTTTCAGAGTCACGTAACTGGGTTAACGGGGCTAACAGTGGCACAATGTGGCCTTCTTCTTCTTCGTCTTCTCAGCTGTCCCGGACATGGTCTAAATCCATGGCCAAAACAAACAAAATGTCTATATTAAAGCTTAAATTGTCCACTTAGTGTGATATGAATTAATTTTTAATCAAATTTTAATTATGTTGAAGTGATTTGATTAATAACAATTTAGTTACTGGCATTCACCGCTAAATATAAAAAAAGAAAACTTATTTCATGTTTTGATGTTGAATTAATATACAAATATATTATAAATTAACTGTAAATTATGTTTGAGTAATTCAATGTAATATTTACTTAACTCCCATTAATTGTTCCTGATTATTTGAATTGCGTTTTATTAGTATTGTTCCCACTAAATATATTATATTTAATGTTATTTTTAAATATATACTTTATATATATATATATATATATATATATATATATATATATATATATATATATATATATATATGTTAAGCTATGTCGCAGTAATATTTAATTACTCAATTCTGGAATTCCACTAGTCATCTCTGATTATTGCATCCACAATTATAATGCTGAATAATCGGGGGCATAGGATTATTCAAGCATCTTGAAATGTGGTTAGATGAAGTATAATTCAAGTATTTTATCAACTTTGTATGTCTCTCATTCTCTTTTTTCCCATTCTATCTCTAAATTCATAATCCATAAATATATTGTTGAGTAATTGCTTATTCAAGTATCTTGAAACTTAGTTGCATGAAAGAGCATTTAGATATTCCCCGCTGTCTCCCTCTCTCTCTCTGTCTCTCTCTCTCTCTCTGTCTCTCTCTGTCTCTCTCTGTCTCTCTCATTCTCTCCTATTTCAGTGAATACATAATCAAGAAATAAAAGTAATAAGCGGATAAAAGTATCTTGAAATGTTGTTAGATGATTTTTCAACTATTTTCTCCCACTATCTCTCTCTCCCTCTCTTTGCCTCTTTTTCACTCTCTCTCTCTTTTCTCTGCTCTCTCTCTCTCTTTCTGTCTCTTTTAATCTATGTATATCAGCTTCTCGATCTTTATTACATCATTTTATTGAGCAACATTTCGTTTGCTTTGTTTGCATCTTTTGATTTCTATTGCAAGGTGAAAACTGTTCCCATTTACGTTTTGCTTTGGAATCTCTTACGTTTCTCCTTAATTACGTAACGTATTGAAGTCTCTAACTGCTGGAATCTCCTACGTCGCTTCTCAGTTAGAATCTCTTAAGTAGCTTCCTAGCTTACTGCTAGAATTTGGAATTTCTCTTCCCAATTTACTGTTAGAATCTCTTCCGCCTCTTCTCAAATTACTGCTAGAATTTCTTACGTCTCCTCCCAGCTTGCGTTTCTAACGTCTCTTACGTTTCGTTTACTGTTGGAATCTCTAAGATCTCTTCCCAGTATACTGCTAAAAATCTCTTACGTCTCATCTGTTACGTTTCGCTTACTGTTCAAATCTCTAACGTCACTTGCCAGCTTACGTATCGCCTACTGTTAGAATCTATTACGTCTTAGCTTACATATCGCTTACTGTTCAAATCTGAAACATCTTCCAGTCAAAGTCCGATTTAAATGACGTCACTACGACAACTCACGTTGCCCGACTAAAAAGAATAGAGAACGTTTCGAGGAATGTATAAGAACGGGCCGAGTTGTATGGCAATGACGACGCCGATTTCGATGTCGTAATACAAATAGAAATCTGTGAGTTGTTTAATGTTGTTTAGCATTAGATTCGTGCAAGAATTCGATAGACTAAAAATAACGAGACGAGAAGCAATGTGCGATGCATGTTCAGGGTTGAACAAACAGGCAGTCTATGAATATATATATATATATATATATATATATATATGCATATATAAATATAAATATATATACCTGTATTTATGTTATATATGCTGTATGCATATATAGGTTTCAATTGAAATTTCTTACGCTGTTGAGCTAATTATACAAACTGTGTTTTCTTTTTTTTTGCTGCCTTATTGCGTCATAAAAAATATTGTTGATAGATGTCATAGATAGTTGGATAACGACGCCTGCAACTCACACATCAGTGTGTGCGTGTGTGTGTGCGAGATACACACACGCACACACACTGAGACAAGCTGAGACCGGCCTCGAACTGCTTTTGCTATTTATCTCCACAACTTGCTCCCTTTTCTCATTCATTCGCTCATTTATCGCATCCACTTCCTACACTCGTGTTTTCTCTTTGTTTTTCTGCTCAGAATGTGTAAGGAGGGTATATTGATTGTGCGCCCAGGTATGTGACAGTCAGAGGGGCGCATCTACGGGGCCATAACGTATATATATATTTTCTTGATCGGCGTAAAGAGTTGAGAAACATTGGTCTTTCAAATATTTCATATAAAGTATTTTTTCTACTCTTTTGAAATATTTTCAATTATTAAAAAATATATTTCGGAACTGTTTCTGTATGTACTTCCGCACGTTCTCACATTTGGGAGTGCAAAGGTGCTTCTTATATTAATGTTTAATAAAATTGAATGCATTTTAAATTGGCAATAAGACTGGAATATATTAAACATTTTATATAAATATACTTAATTATATTTATGATGCATATATAATATATTCAACAGCTTGCTGCAGGGTGTCTCATAGTCGATCATACTTAACTACAGCCTGCCTAGTTGTTTTGTTTCTCTCAGTCTGGACGCGGCTCTTCAACTAATAATCGCTAAATAGCCGTACAATTTGCAATTGTTGCACTGCGCTAACTTGTCTCAGATAGACGCACACACACAGATACAGACACAAATACAGATGCAGATACAGATACATAGATACACAGATACACAGATACAGCTACACATACAAAGATAGCCAGTCTCAATGCCAACTCAGCGGCGCGTTTCTGTTCCGTGTGGCTTGTCAATACATTTGTCAGTAAGCAAGCTGTGTGTGTGTGTGTGTGTGTGAGTGTGTGTGTGTGTCTGTGTGAGTGTGTGTGTGCTGTTGTTGTTATTGTTGTTGCTGTATATCGAAGAGCGTGCCAGCTTCAAATGTATCTAACAGATGCGCAGCGACAACATCTCATTGTTCTGACAAAGTTTGCTTCACTTGAGTTTCGTGTCATTTACAATATACAAATATGGAAACACTTAAAAAAAATTATAGTTTAAGAACGAACTTCGAAATAGGAATCAACCTAGAAATTAATTCGGCTATATGTTTTGCATTTGCCATGTATATATATATAGCTTTGTAAAACATCTGTATATATATATATATATATATATATATACAGATGTTTTACAAAGCTATCAATCTGGTTTTTCTTTAATTAATTATTTTATTTGAGATTTAATTACTTAATTAAGTGTTTCTTTATAACATTTTCCAAAAAAAGATAATAGATTAAAAATTGAGCCCAAAATAGGAACTACAATCTAGAATTAAATCTGCTTTCCTCTAATTAATTTTGTTCTTCTATTCGAATAATCGAATATATTTGAAATAAACACGGAAGTTAGTTTTCTGTTTTTTTTTGGGCCCTTAAACATTACAGCCAAAATTTGTGTATGACCTCGTCAATAGTCAGTGTTAGCCAGTTGGCCAATTAGCCAGTTAGACAGTTATAAATTACACACCCAAGCCAAAAAGTTCGACGCAAGCTTTAATTTTAGTCAGTTGGTCAACAATTGATTTTAAAATGAAAATAAATTGTGTTTCGATAAATATTTGACAAATACTGCTAGATACATATTTAAGTAGCTGTAGATCTAGCTATAAATGTATCTGTATCTGTAAATGTATCTGTGTCTGCATCTGTCCGTCCGTCTGCTTGTCCTCGAGATGGGCCTGTGTTTTGGGGCATGTGAGGCTCACGTGCGTCGGCTTCGAGCCAGTTCCAAATTTTATACAATGATCCATTGTTGTTCTTTTTTGTTGGGACAACGAAAAAAAATATTTGAATTTAAATTTTTGTGCGACTTGAGCAACAACCTTTTTTTATGGCACACACACAAGCCGGCCAAACTAGTTGGCTATATATATAGGTATATATATTTATATATATATGGGTATATATATTTATTACGGAAACGTGAGGCAATTTATTCTAAGGTTACTTTTGAGCGAGCCAAACTTGTTGCTTGTCGCATTTTCATTTCATTTCCATAACGACCCCGATGACGTATACGCCCCGTCAGCCGCCTAATTAACAGTCAATGAATCAGTGCCAGGCATTGCACAGCCCTACATAATTATTAAATATTAAATAATAATTGGCCCAGCCAACAAATGGAATTTAAATATAAAATAAACAAAATAATTGCTCGAAATTTGGGTAAAACCCCCATAAAATAAAAATCGTCGTAAAAAATAGAAAGTTTTTCTTGTCTTTGGAAAAAACTCTAAGAAAGAGAAAAAAATGATAAAACTCAGAGAGGCTTTAATAATAATATAGAAACCAAAAATGCTAGTATAGGAATTCTTCTACACACAACAACTACTTGCAAATTAAGCATATTTTTTCAAAATTTTAGAAAAATCCATTTTATAATTTAAGTATGCAGATCCCCATAAATGTTGGCAATATACTTTTTGAATAATATGCCGACCAACAGTTGAGGCCCAAATGATGACGATTTACTAAGAGCCAGGCCCACATCGATATCAATATCCAGATTCCCTTTTGCCGAATTATGTTCCGGCTTGCATTTAAAAGCAAATTAATTTTAATGACATTGAAAATGCGGCACGCATTTTGCACGCGGCTGCCTCAAGCGGCACACTGGCACAGTTTCGTGCCTCAAATCTTGCGTCTCGCCCCAGAAGAAAAAAAAGCGGAGTTAAATGTTGATTTTGTGGTCTTTTGACTCTTGGGGTTCTTTACTTTCATCTGTCGTACGACATGCAATTAGCCTTCCTCTCTCCCTCTCTCCCTCTCACTCTCTCTCTCTCTCTCTCTCTCTTTCCCTCGCAGTCCATGTTTAGCGACCCATTTTGGCCGTAAATCGAAAGCACGTAAAATTAATGACCAGCGCATTTCATTTAATTTTTGAATGCTTCATATTGGTTTATTTTTTGTATTTTTTGTTTTTTCTTGTACATTTGCTGGTATTTCCCATCGGTTGAAAGCTGTGCAACATTGTGTTGACCATGTCGATGGCAGTGGCATTGTCACTGTCCCACTCTCAATATTCTCCCCGTCTGTCACGTTGTCAGTTGCAAAAAACCAAATAATAATAATAAATGGTGACCCAAAGAAAGTGAAAAGCGATTTTAACTGAAGCTTAACAAGTTCTGTGGGCTGATTGGCAAAGGTTTTCATTTTGCTCTTTACTTATGCACCCATTAAAATGTGCGAAAGTCGTCGATTGATGATGATATATAGATAATCACATCTAGATTCTAGGTTAAGCTGAGACAATCTAAGGGTAATTCTAATCAAACTAGACCTAGAGACATATAAGTTTGTCGCTTGTCGTATATCGATAAAAATCGATAAGTGCTTGCAACAAAGTTTGTTAAATAAATATAGTGATTTACCTTAACATAATAATGATCCAGTAAACAATTTGGGGTGTCCTTTTGTATATCGAATATGCGTCTGACTACCGACAGCTAAAAAGCGTAGAGTACTGGGTATCTGCCAGTCGAGCTTCCGCTCGCGCTCTCAACTGTAGCACTCTGACATGTTTCACTTGCAAGAAATTCACAGCAGACGCAACAACTTAAGGGAATTGCATTCGGATTTTGTCGAGTGAAAGGGCATCTTTTTCCCCATTTCCCTTTCCCCTTTTGCTTTCCCTTTGTCAGAAAGTGCATTTAATTCTGCAATCCTTTGAATTCCTTTGAGATTTGAGCACAATATTTTAAGCTCGCCTTGAAAACTTTCCGGCTTATTTAGTTTTATTAAATATTATCAATATGGATCTGAAACTGATATTTCTTCTCTCAATCAAAAGCCACTTCAAATTGACCCACATACCAAAATGTGTGTGTGTGTGTGTGTGTCAGGTGTGTGTACATTTTGTTGTGTCCGCTGATGCTTTATTAAGGCCGTTAAAGCCAAATCATTAAAGCCAACAACAAAAAGGCGCTTTGGAATCACAAAACCAAAGCCGCAAAAAAAGAGAAAAAAACGGAAATAATAATAAAACCGAAACTGAAACGAGCTGACTGCATTTTTCATATTTTCATTTTTTCTCTTTTTTTTGTGTATTTCTTGTGTATTTTGAAAGTCGTTTAGATTTTTGGGTTTTGGGCTCACCTTCAGTTTCAGCCGTTCCCTTTGCTTAGAATCAAGACTTTAAATTGTTCACTTGGCAAACGAGTTTTGAGTTTCTATTGAAGTCTGCTGCTTAATTTATTTATTTTTTTTATTTCTTAGCCACATCTGTTTAATACACTCAGAATAAAGAGCCATGCGTTTCGCGTTGTATGGCTGTGTGTAAAAAACCAGGGTTTACTTTTCTAAATTTCTGGGTGTATTTTTCTAGAATTTAGACATTTTATGTCTAATTTACACAGTATTGTTTTCAATATAGAAATCCCCCTTTAGTCAATTTATTTATTTTTGATACTTATATTTAGTAATAGTTTCTAAAAAAAAACAAGGAAATCTAAAATTTAGTGTGAGTTGTTTGTCTGAGTGTAAAATGCCAATCTAATCTAAAATCTGTTGTTGTACAATTACCAAAGTGACTTATTTGACACTTGCTGACTGTGACTAGGCATTTGGGTCGCCAAAAGGAAAGAAATATAATAAATAGATATAAAATAAAGCAAAACAAAAAAACAAAAATAAATATAAAGAAGAAAAAGAAAGAAATGAAAACAATGACACTTGATGAACAGCAGGCAACATTCATTTTATGCCTTTCCGTCACTGTTGACATCTGTAAACTGAAACTGAAACACTTTCGACCCCAGACCCGAAGTGGCAAGGTGGCAAGGTGGCAATGGGGCAAGACAGAAGTCGTTCAACTTGGCATTAAAAAGTTTATTGCAGCTTTTAAAACAAACAAATATTACAGCAAAAAGAATATATATATTTAAAGTAGCAAGGAATTTAAATTAAATATTAAATGTAAGATTTGAATTCAGGATTCAGGTTTTCAGGTTTTGGGATCGTACGTATTAAATCTCTCGATGATAAATCTCTATTAATATAACTTAATAATGATAATTATTAATATGATCAGATAAGTGAAACAATAATAGTTTTTATCAAATTTCTGTACTGACAATGCTATAACAATTTTGGTTTGCATTTGCAGGAAAATGGATTTCCCTAGTTTATCGTCTCCAAATATATTGATAGATATTCGACAAGTCTACCTGCTGACTGGGCTGCAAGGTCGATTAGTCATTACAGTGCAGAGGGTTCAACTGCGTCGCTGAAGTGACCTGCCAGCCTGTCATTTTTTTAGCTCAACAAGGAACAGGCCAAAAAAGCAGCCAAAAAATAATGTTTGCAGCTATCATAAAACCATAGCAATGCAGCAAGGAAGGATGGGGAAGGAATCCTGGCAGGTCGTTAGACCCGACTAAGCAGGCAGGCAGGCAGTCAGTCAGTCAGTCGGTCGGTCGGGCACTCAGTTGCGGAGCCGGGAACCGGGAATAGGGAACAAGGAACACATTCCAGACACGAGCATGAACACGTTTCGGTTTCGGTTTCTGTTTCGGTTTTTTCTCTTTTCGTGTTTATCGAAATTCGGTTGAAATTTTCACAAAGTGGCTGGGCAAATTTGGTATCATAAACGGCACAGATTGAATAGATAATGTTGACAGCAGGCGCAACTGCTGGAATATAAGTGCACAGAGGGCTATAAATAGATACAACATATACACTCAGAAAAAATAAAAAATCAGTCCACTTTTGGCGACAAGTGCAACTTCCCTTATTATTTAGTAGTAAGTATATTTCTGGAACGGATGCTTCTCTCTTTCGATATTTTTCTACATTTAGAACAAATATGTCTAATTTCCTGGATGCTTTTTATATTATTATTAACTTTCTTGTTGTATTTGTTGTTAATAAACTTCAGTATTTGAAGATTTCCCATTTCCATTTTACATTTTTACTAATTATAAATATTTTTCTATTAACAATAATAGAAAAAATCCCTAAAAATGTGTTTAATTTTTTCCTTTATTTAATATTCTTTTTCTGAAAACATAAAAACTATTTTATTTTCCGTCGATTTTTTTCATGGTGTACTATTCAAGTACTGTTTTCTTAAAGCCGGTTTCCATTATACTCAACATTTCCTACGTTCACATTCTTAACATTTCGCGATTCCATTTGGAATCAACATTCTCGTTAACGTGTGAGTGGCAAAATTACCGCTTGATTTAAATAAAAGAGCGGATTGAGTTAATCTGATTTGTTTTTGCGACTTGAATAATAAATCAATTAATTAAAATAGAAGGCAGGCTGATGACCACTCTACTGCAAAAAAAACCCAATAAATAAGAATCAAATTTAAATGTTAAGAAGTAGCTTATTTATAATATGCTATCAATTAGTTTTAATTAAGCAAATGAAGCAACCAAGTTAATTAATTAATTGTTAACAAGAATAATTGTTAACAGTATGAAAACGAAATCGCACAGATCATCTAAATATAGAAATTGACAGAAGATGTATAATTAACTAAGCAGAATGTATGTGTTAATAGCATAGGCCAAGTTACTCAATTAACTATTACTTGGTGAATAAAATAGCTAGTCTATTTTGATTTGATTTGGTAAAAAAGAAAATGTTTTTAATTAGAAAAAAAGTGTTTTTTATCTGTCGCCAAACCAAGCCGGAAGTTGAGCAACCAGCAAAAAAGTCGAACAGTTTTATTTTTTATTGAGTGCCAACAGAAGCAGACCAAATACAGACCAAACAAAAAGAAACAAAACCACTTGATAAAAGTCTCAGAGACTCAAGCAAGTTTTACGAAATATGTTGTTCATTTTGAATCTTTTATAATATGCGCAGTTTTTTTTTATTATGCGCCTAAGCAAAATGTAGGTTAACTTAACATTTTTTTGTGGTTGTTTGCGTCTTTATTGTGATTTGGTTGCCTATTTTTTGCGTATAAAATTATGACTTAATTTAAAAGTGAAAGCGTTGACTGCGCTTCTTTTTTTGGAGCTCAATGCGTGCCTAATGCGCTATTGAGTAATGCGTAAAAAGGAGTTGTGTACAATGCGCAATAAGCGACGAGGACACAGCCAGCAAAACTCACTGAATATAGCAAAGTAAGAAACAGAGAAGGCGAATGGGAAGGGGAATGTTTGCAAGTGCTGCTGGGTCGCTTTGGCTGGCTGCCTGTCAGAACGTAAACAAAAACACGAATGTAAAGAAGAGGCGGAAAGTGCGAGATAAACAGAAAACAGCTGTACACACCAAGTGCGTGTGCGAGAGAGAGCGTACATAGAGATAGAGATAGCACACATGGAGCTGATGCTGTTGAACGAAAAAACCCGTTTCTAAAACGGAGTCAAAGCGACAGTTACGCTACGCACTTTACGCACGCTCTTCGCGTACGTGTGTGTGCGTGCGTGTGTGTCTCTCTCTCTCTCTCTCTCTTTCTCTTTGTTGTTGTTGTTGCTGTTTGTTTTTCTTGTAGGCTTTGCTTTGAACTAAAACCGGCTCTCTTCTTGTGGCCTGGGCTTGGGTTTTGCTGCCTTCGCTTTTGGGGTTTTCGTTTCGTGCGCTGTGTGACGGAAATACGCACCAATGTTGACCGCCTGCTGTTACACACACACACATACACGCACAGCGACACACATTAGACGCATTTAACAAAGAAGAAGCAGCACAAGAAGAAGAAGCCACGCATGAAAATTGCTTTTCATGTTTGAAAGAGAGAGAGAGACATCAACATCAACATCAACAACGTCATCGACAATGTCAGGTTTTATTTTGTTTGTTTCTTTGTTTGTTGTGCTTTGTCTTCCCGCTGTTGGCTGTACAAACAACGGTATGGTGAGTGGGCGAGGGGGGTGTGGGGTTAACCCTACTCCTTCCATTGGTGGAGGGCCCCACCCTTGGCTGGATTTTGCTCATTCTGCGCTCCATTCGCTTTTCGTGCTGTTTCTTTTTATACCCATTTAATGTGGGTAAAAAGGGTATATTGATTTTGCTTAAAAGTATGTAACAGACAGAGGGAAGCCCGAAGTATATATATTCTTGTTCGGAATAAACAGTCCAGACGATATGACTGTTTCTTTGAATAATATAATATGACCATTAAGATATATATTTCTGTAAAAAATAAACATTTATAAATTTTAGACATTTTTTTACATTCTTAGATTCATTTTTATTTCCAATTAAATTACTGTATTTTGGCATATACAATTGGAATCTATATGCAAAGCTGTCTACAGGGTATCCAACACTCGATCACACACAACTTGCTTTTTTTTTTTATTCCTAATGTGGCGGGGCCATTGTCACTTTTGGGGGCAGCCAAAAATAACTGTTTCCGGTATTTGGGTCACATGAAATTTAATCAAATTAAAATGTTCGACAGCAACAAAAAAACGAGAAAAAAGGGGCCACAACGCAATTGTTTGATGTGCAGTTGTGCGTGTGTGTGTGCCAGTGTGTGTGTGCGTGTGTAAACAAGTGCGTTTGTATGCTGCATTGCAACAGTTGCCACAAAGCTACACTCAGAGAAAAAATCGAACTATTGAGAAAAATACTCCTAACATTTAAAAATGCTTTTTTCCATATGTAATTTCTTAAAATAAAATATAAGTAATAAAAAAGCTAAAATAAGAATTCTACAATTAGAAACAAAAAAATTAACTTTTAGAAATTATACATTTTTTGTTTTTTTTAATTTTAGAGAAATGCAAGCCCTGCTTTTAAGAAAGCCACAACTATACATTTTAGAAATATGCTTTATGTTTAACTAAATGAGTATGGTGATTTATAAACGTGTAGGGCAATATTTTTCTGAGTGTTGCATCCAATTTGATTGTAATTTGAAGTGGAAATGGAACTGCAACAATTCCCAAATTCAACAAATTTGTGTGGCAAGTGACTTACAAGATGTTGCCCCCCAAGGGGCATCAACAGCAGCCGCAGCAGGCACAGCCTCAGCTCAAGTGTCAGACGCATATCAAAACCAAATTTAAATCCAGAAATTCCCGTGACGCTCAGCAATTGTAAATCTTGCCAATCTTGGCTGATTATCCGACGTATCTGGCTTATCGCAGCAGTTGGCAGCAGAGATAACCAGTTTGTGGCAAGCGAGCACTTGAGTGGCAAGCGATTTCACTTCAACACTGCAGTAGCAGCCACAAAATGTGTCGATAATTGAATGGAGCCCCATTTGACAACTTTATGAAACACTCCTCAAATGTTGAAAATACGATTTCAGTTTTTCTGTGCTTGAAAATCGATCCATAAATAATTGAATCAATTTTATGCAATTCATGAAATCTAATTATAAATGTGAGTTATTCAAAGTAAATTTTATAGCTTGGGATTATATTACATATGAATTCCATTTTATTCTTTCGATGATTTTTAATCAATATTATATAAATAGTTGTGAATTTGATATATTCAAATGTCGAAACCACGATTTCAGTTTATTTCAACAAAATACTAAAAAACTAGTATTTCTATAGTTTCCAACATATTCTGTAATTGACAAAATTGCTCTATAAATACTTGAATGAACTTGTTAATTAATTTTTGAGACATATTTGATTCAAAGTTTTTTTTTAATTGTATAACTTTCTTAAGGAATTCATAACGAAATTCTGGAAGAAATAATTCTGATATGCCATAAAGCATCATTTTAAAGTAAAGGAATTCCTCTTTAAATTCTGATATGAAATGAAGTGAATTGTTAATGAAATTGTGTCAGGAAATATTTTATTTTTAATTTTAATAATCCAATCTAATCCGCAAAAAAATCAGGCAATTAGCAACGCTGTAAATGAATATATATTTTTTTTGGCACGGAATTTCGGGAAACTCAAATTTCTAAATGTAAACAGACTTTCTCCTGCTGTGCTGGCTGCTTTACTCACACACACACATATATATATATATATGTATATGCCTAGCCGATCCGGAAGCTTTTACAGCTACATATTCAACCGGCCGGGCGGGTAAAATAAATCCCTCTGAAATCCGTAACAAGTTTTCGAGATGTGATAGTGCGCTAGAGTGAGATGGCGCAAAAAAGACATGAGGAAAACAAAATGGCAGCCGATACAAGCGCTGCAAGCGACGCAATATGGCCGCCATTTTGCTTTTTGCCCGTTATGTTGAGTCTTTTTCTGGGCTGTTTTGTTGTTGTTGTTGTTGTTGTTTTTGTACGCGTCTATTTTTCGATTTTTTCGATTTTGTTTTGTTTATTTCGTTTCGCTTTTGGGTTTCCTTGGCGCGCAGTTTTTACTACTCGCTGCTGCTGCTGCTGCTGTTTCCTCTTCTTCTTCGTCTTCTTGTTCGCCTGCCTCTTCTTCTTCGTCGCCTTGCTCTTCTTCTTTTTGTCGATGCGTAGGCGGCGACGTCATCACGCCACGCAATTTTACGCATCGTGCGCTATTTTTGTGTATTTTTTGTTTTATTTACATTTCGAAAGCGCTACATACGGAAAAATCAACAGCAAAAAAAAAATGAAAAAAACCAAAAATACAAATAAAATATAAAAAAGCTTTCAAGACGCGCCGCTTTTGTCATCGCATCGGCTGTAAAATTGTTGTCGTTGCCAATCATGCGTAAATTACGCGATTAAATAGCGTTTTTTCCTCTCCTTTAAAATATATACAAATATGTACAGCTGCGTTCAAAATAATAGTTAAAGACAAGTAACTAAAATATGGTTGAAAAATTGTGAACATTTTAATTGAACCCAAACATAAAATTAAAAGATGGGAGAGCCATAAAAAATATATATAGGCAAAAAAATATTAAGGTGTCCTTAAAGTTATAAATGAGCAGGCCAAAATAATAGTGGAGAAGTTTTTTCAGCTTTCGCTGTGGAATAGATAAAATAAAGAATAATTACAGGAGGCTACACTCATAAAAAAAATCTCATTAAATTTGTATTTATAATTTACATTTTTTTACTTATGGCGCCAGTTGTTATTCGCCATTTTTCAGATAGTAAATTCCTAACTTTTATAGTCGTGGCTTTTAAGCTTAATTCATTGCTTAATTTCAGGCTGGATTTTTTAGAAATTTATAAATAGTATTTCTAATTTTCAGGGTGTTGCAGTTTTTGTCGATTTAGGACAAGCCTTTCTAAAATTTAGACATTTTTACTCTCTATTTTTAAAAACAAGAAAAACTTTAAATAAGTTTATAGGGAAATTCAGTGGGTTAAATAAGAAAAATTATGTAAGGCTCTATATCGGTGTATGCAAATACTGAGCATATGCATTTTATTAGGAAGCATCTCTATTATCTTGTCAGCAACTGTATAAATTCATGCCTCGAACCACATTCCGCATAGACAAGTAGACAAAAAGAGTTCGCCCTTTTTATCGGCCTTAAGCTTTACATGTTTTCACCTACACACACAGCTCGATTTTTGTGATTTGTTTTGCTTTGCTTTTAACTTGGCATATTTCTTTATTTTGCTGGGCGTGGCACTTTTGGGAGGCGTAGGCGTTGGGCTCTGTTTCCGTTTTAATAGCATCGGGTACGCAACATTTTTACTGTCGCCAGCGCATGCTGCGTATACGTAATGTAAGTCGACATTTGTATGCAGTGTTAACGAAGGTAAAAGGGTATATTCGACTTGTGCATTGTTCGACATGCTTACGACTTTTTGGACAGCCTTACAGCTCGCAAGTTGGAATAAATAAAGTGTTAAATTTAGGGTGCTGCGTAAACTGGGACGCTGGGGAATCCACAAATCGATAATTGCAGGTCGATAAATTCGATATATATCTATAAAAACGATAATTGCACATACAATTGATAGTTCCAAATCGATAACAACATTTTAAAACACTGTTCGATTTATATTCTGAGTGTAACAGAGTATTTGGCAGTCTGTTGCGGATGCTTGTAATGTTTTTTAAGTGTTGTCTGTCCGTGTGTCTGTGTGTGCTCCACTGTCTGGCAGTTTGTTTGCCTACGCAGCACTTCCTTGGGGCCATTCCGCATTCAGCGAGTTTGGCCCGAAAAAAGGCTTTTCAATTTTATTTGAGTCATTTTCGCCTGTTCGCTTTTCATACGCTTTTCTTCCTTGCAGTCAGGCTCATATTTATGGCCTCCCATTTTCCACTCCCCGCTTTCCACTCGACGAGAACAGCTGTGAGTTTCATTAGCAGTCTGCCACCAAAATGGGGCCGTAGGCGGAGGCGTAGGCGTAGGCGTAGTATGTGTGTAGGCGTGTTAATGTTTTGTACGACGTCATCATGGAAATACAAATCGAGCACTCTCGACTCAATGCTGCTCATTGTTCTGCTGAAATTGCTCATGCCTCAATTGAGGCAGTGCAAATAACTTCAATAATATAGTGTTACATATATTTTCACCTTTTTTTTTGGCATACTAATTATTATTTTTATGTTATGCTGCTCTGATTGCACAGCAAGATATTTTCTCGTGTTTAACATTTCAATTCAGATATTAATATTTTATTTTTGATTTATTTTCCACTGTTTGTATCTTTTCTGTGCCGATTGAAATAAATCCGCACTAAATAAATAAATAATTTTATTACATTTTTCATATAAAACAATAGACTATTTTATAAAGATGTTTTTTATTGTATACATATTATTTTAATTGTATAAAAAGAACGAAGAGGACACTACACATCCTTATCCTTTAGATTAATAATACATTTTATGGATCTAACATTATTTATTCTAGACAATTTTTACAAATTATATTTCTTCTTTGCAGGTGAGTTCTGATGAACATAAATTTAATAGAACAAATTATGTTGGGTTCATCTATGGATGGGTAAGTGGAATCTCCTTAAGAGATTAAGCATCCTGGGAAGACCCTTTCGATCAATCATTAATTAGTAATTAATATAAATAATTAAAAACTATCTAAAGATTAGCTCAACTATTTTCCAAAATATCTGCATTTAAATTTAACTCTTAAATTTTACCTTTAATTTATTTAATTTTCTACTTTTTGTATTTTTTTGTCTCCACTGATATTAATCGACATTAAATAAATACAAACAAATAGTTGTGATTTTTTTTTCTTTTTTTGTTATGTTTTGCGTTGAACTTTGACAAAGATATTTTTGCTTAACATTTTCATTTGGCATTTTCTTGACATTTTTGCCGATTACAATAAGCGCTCGTAAAATTTTATCGTCTCGAATAAAATTTAATTGAAACAGGAAACTCTCGCATAAATTTGAGACACACACACAAGCACACACGCACACACACGCAACATGAAAAGGGGGAGGGGCGGAGGGCGTTAAAGAAGAATTTCTATGCAGCAGCGAAACTGAATAGAAATATCCTTGTCGATTTCAGGGGTTGCTGCTTACTTTATGCGCATCGGAAATGCAATTGGATATGGTCAATAGTGTATAGTAGTCTGAGTTTATCTGCGGGGCAGGGGCAGGGGCAGGGAACAGAGGGCATGCCACATACACTTTGGAGACTAGTTGAAATGTGAAACGCTGTTTAAGTTGTTCGTTTGACAGCTCCTAAAATGCGCATGATGAAATGAAAGCTATAAAGTCAGATAATCAGCTAGTTGGCAATATGATAACTTAAAATGAGTGCTTTTTAAGTAATTTCTAAGCCCAAGCAAAGTAAATTGTACAAATTATAAAATTATTATAGCAAATATTGACAGACTTGAGAAGCTAAGCAAAGAGTTTCATGTTATGAGTAGAGCACCTATAATAACTATAATTCTTATACATAAAATGTATGTATTAATTAAGTACCCATAATTAATCATTGTTGTTTTAATAGATTACTATAAAGTTTACTATGATTTATTATGGGTTTTTTACTTTATTACTTTACCATAAAATCAACTATGATTAATCATAGATATTCTACTCTACAACTATCCAATAAATGTAGTTATAATAAGCAAGTTATAATTCGATAAATCGAGTAGAGTACCTATAGTAATGAAAATATAATTCACGGTTGATTTATGTTTAAAATGTCTGTTGTTTTTACATATATAAAATGAGGTCACCTAACAATAAACTATCTAAAATATAAGTATTGATAAACTGTTGATTTAATGGTAATCTACTATATATACCAATATACCTATACCTATATACCTGTAATATATGTATTCATACTACCGAAATGTAGGTATATTTTTGGGTAATCCACTGTTAAATATACGTCATTAAAAAGGAAATCCCCAAACTATAAAATAGTTATTCATACTCTTGAAATATGCGATTATTAGATGAATCATCGTTCAGTTAATGGCCATCCACTATAAAATAAATACATATATACATCCACTATCAAAAGTATATTTCTATAATATAAACAATGAACTATTTATTTGCAATCTAGCATTAAAAATATATATATTTATCTATAATAATATATGTTAATTTTTCTATATAAGTTTTTATTTTGTAAAGATAAGTAAGCAAGCAATAACTATCTATTAATATATATTTTCATGTTCTTGAAGTGTAAGTTTATTTGTTTGTTGTAATAAATACATAAATCATATATGACTTAATTACAATTCACTATCAAATATATTTAAAATATGTATACCAATAATATGGGTATTCAATCTGTTGACTTAAGTTGAGTTTGTTTAGGATTTGATTTTCTAAGAGAAATCATAAATCATAATTGACTTAATACCCTCATAATTGGGGCTGCGCCTGCGTAAAAAACATATTGTCGTCTTCTATAAAATGGTGTATTTTAGTTATTTTTGCTTTAATTGATGCGTCATTTTTCCAATAAGACTGCTGAATTCAAATGTTAAACAAATAAATGAGAGAGAGCAGAAAAGAGAGAGAGAGAGACAGAGAGAGAGAGAGCGTGTAAATACTAAGCAATGTATGCCGGCATTTTATGCCGCTTCTCTCTGTTTATACGCCCATTTGGGTTATTCAACTTTCGGGAAGCGTCGAAGCGTCGATGCGTCGTTGATCCCGTTTGACTCTTCCCAAAAAAAAAACCGAAAAAAGCAAATGTTTTGTATACGTAGTTGCGACCCGTGTGTTCCCGTCTGTCTTCCAGTCTGTGTTCCAGTGTGTTTGTGTGTTCTGTTTTGGTATTTTATTTATATTTCAACGGGGGAAGCCAACGCATTTACATACATTAGAATTTTTGTGTGCATGCATGTGCATGTGTACGTAAGCATGTGTGTGTGTCTGTGTGCGTGTTGTTATCGAGCCAATCGCTGCGTAAGTCGCTAAGAATACCGATTCCAACTGCACTTGTCTCTTATGACTTATTTTATTACTATTTATGCACTTCATTTATTATCGATAACCAATTCAAGTGTGACTAAATTGTGTAATAATTATGTGTGTGCAATGCACATTGATACTTGATAATACGGAAATGTTTAATATAAAATATATGTAATTAAAAATATAACACAAATGTTGCAATTTTAATGGTTAGTTCGAATTACCCAATTAAGTAATTATACTAATAAGTAATTTAAAATAAATGAAAATGCAAGTGCGTAAAAATGTTTACTTTATCAAACAGCAAAAAAAAATGAAACATAAAATTGAATCAAAAATGTTTCTGATATTTTTTTTTGTGCTGCTGCAATCAAAGCGGGGGTTTTCCACTGCACAGCATTGTCCTTTGCTGCACCTCGCTCGTGTGTTACACTCTCTCTCATTCCACTCTCTCTCTCTCTATCGCTCTCTCTCTCTCTCTTGCATTCCAAGGTGTTGAAATTCACTGAGCGAGTTTTTAAGGGTTCAACGGCTCGCTCAACAACAACAACAGCAGAGAGTAGAAGAAGAAGCAGAAGCGGAGCAGCTTGTCTCGTCGAGCAGCTGCTGCAACAGGTGATCCTTTGCCGCTGCCCGCGTCTCTGTCGCTGCCTCTGCCCTTGTGTGTAGTTGTTCTTGTTGTTATTATCTACCTTTTTGCCGGCTGAAGGTCAACAAACTTGAAGGCGGCAGCGACGCTGTCGGTGTGGTGGCGGCTGCTCGGCTGAGCAGGGGCGAACGAACTCCAAGATGACGACGTCGTCGACTGTCTCTCGTTCGTGTTCGCTTGTGTGTGTGTGTGTGTGTGTGATATTCCTTTTGTGGCGTTGTCGTGCAGCGAAGCCTGAAAAATCCGTAATTTGAATGCAATCTTTTTTTTGGGGGTTCTCTTTTCATCGCACAGCCAAAAAAAGGCCAAGTTGAAGAAAAGTAGACAACGACGAAATAATGCCGACAATCAAAACAGAAACCATACGAAATTTCAAATGAATTTTACTCGAAAATTAACTATCAAATAAACACAATCAAGGGAAAATGCGTAGTTCAACAAGTCGAAGCTTAGATGCACTATGAAAAATTAAATTAAATTATATATAATAAAAATAATGACCAATTATTAAATTATATTATATATACTTAATATACCCACACATATTAAAATGCATGCCAACAAAAACTAAAATAGGTAAATAAATAATTAAATATTTAATAAAGAATAAAAAACCAATACTCATCCTCACAAAAGTGTATTTAGGCGTCAAGTGCGTCTAAGATATAATATTTTTTTATAGCCGAGCGTTAGAGAATAAAGAGAAAAGGGATCAACAAATTGAAATAGCTGGAGAGGAAGAGAACGAGATAAAGTGCGGTGAGCGCAGGTGGAAGATTCAGCTTGAATTTCGTCATGAGTCTGAAAATATGCCGTTGCCTTTTTGGAGTCGGTCAAGCAACCCAAAACCTAAAACACACACATACACACATCTTGCTTACTTACTTACATACAGTTGCGGTCAAAACATTAGTTGCTGCTGCTTAATAAAATACATATTCTCAATAGTCTCATAATATCTTTAACCTTCGTTTGAATTAATAATTTTACTCTTCGTTATATGTATTTTTATATAACATTTATTTATTTTATCTTTTTTATATAATCTTTTTTTCATTTTTTCTTTTGATATAACATTTATTTCTATTTTTTTTTTGTTTTACATTTTCTACTACTATTATTTTGACCGCTGCTGTACAAATCCAAATCAGAAGTTTGATGAGACAGCGTTCGTTAGAGTTTTCTGTGTATTGGGCGCTGTCTGGTTTATTGACCACTGACGAAATTTATGCCAAAGGTACACACACACAAATACACACAATCACACCACACACACACACACACATACACACTTACACACACTCACATACATATATAATTTTGTAGGCCCAGCAATTTGTTGCCGTTGTTCATTTCGACCTGGGAAGCTGCTTGGAATTTGACCAACTGTCGACGCCACTTTCTGTCTTTTCGTATTTCGTCTGCTGCTCATTACCAACAATGGACTAATGGCATATATCGCACATACAGTTGTGAACAAAATAATAGCACCACTACTACATTTTCTCTTACGATTCAAGAAACTAACCATGAGATTTGCAAATATTTCCAATGTTGATTTTTTTTAATATTGTTTAGTATTCTCCCTTTAAATTAAAGTTATATGTTGTTTTTAATTCAAAGGGAAACGCGCCAAAAAGTTTCGACTCTTCTTCCACTTCTAAAAACGTAATCATAAGTTTGCCTTACAAATTTAAGAAAGGCACCTTTTAAAACATTTTCTGTGAGAGGGGTGTACATATACATACATACATATTTATATATACACCTGGTCAGAAAAATTGGTGCGAAATCGAAAAATAAAATAAACTAAAACATATATTAATTTGCAAGTATGGAAATATTATTTTCTTAATGAAAATTCGGATAATGAAGATAAATCTCTGGCTTAAGATTGCATACAGGCATATTTTTTAGCACGCATTTTTTTCGTTGATCATGTAAAATTTTAAAGTTTCCCTTAGCACTTTTAATATATATAATGTAATATATAATATTGCATATATGATAATAATAAATATAAGAAAATTACAATATACACACCTATTTTACTGTCCCGGTGTGTAAACGTATGGTATATATATGCTCAGCCTTTTTTCTATTGGACTCTTTGGCTAGATATTTGTTTAGTTTTGCGTGAGCGTTTCTTTAATTGGCTACGTGACAGGGCCGGCTGAGAAAGCTTTCACCCAAAAAACGCATTTGGGCCCATTTAGGCCCGGGGGCCTAATCAAAGCAATTGGCGACGGATGGAGACGGAGACGAGTGCTGGCTAACTCAAAAAATAAAATTTATAAAACACTTTCGCTACCAAAAATCCAAAACTCTGTCAACAATCTGCCAACGCTGGCTGTGACCCATTTTGTGCCACGGATTTACTTATTACTTACTTATCTGCTCCTTTTCTACTTTTGTTCTACTTCTGGTCTACTTGACTTCGCTTCCTGTTTTTTTCTGGCCACAAAATGGGGTCAAATTGTTTTTTTTTGCTTTTTGAAATTCATATTCGAAACCTGCGCCTGAGTTGATTTTTTTTGTTTTGACTTCCACGTGTGCCACATGCAAATGCAAATTGAAAGGAAACACAGCAAAATACACAGCCAAACACAATCTACATCAAAACAACAACAACTTGAAAACGACTTCAGTGGCAAAATGATGACACACATTTTTGTTTCGTGGCGAACTCAAAAAGTAAACATGTCAACCAATATCCAAGTTTTAATACTCTAAAATAGTTTCTTAGGAAAATTACTTCCATTTAAAGTAAAAAAGAACGATTCCAAAAGCGTTGGTTTTAGCTTTGAAAAAATAAATATAAAAATATAATTATGTAGAGAAAAAATACACAATTAAACAAAATCTTAAAATCTAAAAACTAGAGAAAATGTTACTGAGCATAGTTAAAAAGAGGAAAGTAATATTTGTATATACCAACATTAAAATATAATGTAAATGAAGCAATAAATAAAAAATGTCGAACTTTTATTACACAAACATAGTTTCTTAAAAAAAATACTGTGCTCAAAAGTTCATAGAAAAATTGAATAAAAACCTAGAATTCGTAGGAGTTATAGTTACTTAAAAGCATCCCAAATACTCAAAGATAAAATGTTATTAATTCAGAGAAGTAAATTGATTTTGTTTGCATTGCAATTTTCAAATAATGGCAGAGAAAAATGTTGAAGAGGAAAAGTAAAAATAAACCTCGATTTCTAAATAAATAAGTCGTTGTCACATTATTGGTAAAAAGCTCAAGGAAAAATCGAATATAAAAACAGGATTCTGAAAAAAATTAATCAAAGAAAATAAAATGAAATAATAAATAATAACAAAAATAATAATAACAAAAATGTTATGTTAACAATTTGAAATATTCCTAAGATTATTTAGATTACTCCAAATAGGAAAATCTTAACAAGCTAATTACGGAAAATGATCATGAGTATGATTACAATGAATGTAGTATTGTTATATATATAAGTTGAAGGTGATCTGATTAACGTACCATCAGTAACATATATAGACTTTTTGATTGCTTAATTTAAGTAAATATGTTGTTTTTTTAGCTTCACAAATAAACAAGCTGTGTGCATATCAAATATTTGTTTATGTATATTTGACTTGCAGTAGACACGTATGTGCTATTTTGATACCGGCTATATATATATTTATATATTATATATGTGCGTAAATATATCGTAGCCGGCATGGGGGCCACACTCTGAATGCTTTTAGCCGGCATTTGGCGTTGCGGTTTTCAAAGAAGCTGCAACAACCACTGCAACTATGACTGCAAATGTGTGTCACTTGTGCAGTGTTTTGCTTTTGCTGCAAAAAAACACAACAAAAATGCAACAAACATAAAGTGTTAAAATGTATGCCGAATATTCCCCCTTTTGCCCTCTTCTCCTGTGGCTCGGGGAGTCATTGAGTCTCAGTCGGCGCGTAAACAAATTTTGCGCGTCGCCTTGTCACACAAATTAGATTCAAAGCAAAGCAACGCAAAACAACAACAAATAAACTGCATTTACAATGCCAATTGTCGCATTTGTTGTTGTTGCTGTTGTTGCTGTTGTTGCTTGCTGAAATTTGATTGCAAAAATTGTGTTTGGTGTCTCTGTTGCTGCGAACCAAGGGCGTACCCGGTTTTTTTTTTAAATGGGGCACCGAATCTTAGAGCTTTTATCAATTGTAAACTAAACTACTATACGACCATTTAAAGTTGACTTTTTTGGCATTACAGTTTTCGTTTTAAGCTATAGCTCAACAAAAAGTAAAAAAATAATTTCAATTTAATAAGTTAAAATAATAATAATAATTTTAATTTATCACCAACATGAATTTTATAATAATAATAAATGCAAAATAAAAATAATTGTAAAATAATAATTTTATAATAAACTTATACTTTTAATACTTTTAGCTTGAATTTCGAGCCAGAATAGCTTTTCCAACATTAAATATAGCCTTTATTATGAGGTCAAACCATGATTGAATCGTTTTTGAAAATCGGATCAAATATTTTGTAAATCGAGTGAAAATCACGTTTCCAGCATTCAACAGTTTTTTAAACTAAGGAAATTATTGTACTTTGTTCATAAGATTTGAATCTAAAGCAGTTTGTGAAGTTGAGTTGTCGACAGCTGCCCCCTCCCTGCCCACGCCCCTGATTGCCATGTTGCGTGTCATGTTTTGGAGTTGTGCTAAAAATTATGCACGCTTTTAATTTAGGGGCAATGCGCAACAAATAATAACAATTCAGGCACCCACAACATAAACTTGTCTGGGCAATAAACCAATGTTGTTATTATGTTGCTATATATAGCTGCCATAGGAACCATCGTTATATAGTCCACTAATTACTTATTTGTTGAGTAAGAATTTTTCTCTGAATCGCTATTCCAATCATTATTCCAAGCATGCATTTTGAAGTATTCTGTAATGATTACAATAGACTTTATCGTGTATTTTTATTATTATTTTTTAATTAAGATTGAAATATCAAGATTATTTCGAATTTAATATTAATTTGTCTATTACTTTTTGTATCTAAACACACCCGGAAAATATCTTGCAAATATTTAATATTTTTTAATTTAAGTATTATATTTTATTTGAATGTAATTTTGATGTATCTGCTGCTGTTTGTATTTGTTTTTCCACTTAAATGCCTCAAGTATCTAGTAAATATTTCGTTTTTTCAAAAATAAAATCTTTTGTATCTTTTGTGTGTCGTCTGAATTTAGACGACATTAAATTAATAAATAAACAATTTTAGCTTTGAGCAGACCTTAAATGTAGCCATTTACGTAATGTCTAAACATTTCAGACTTGACGATGAGTTAAGAACATGAAAAAAACAACAAATTTCGCAATTTAATTGCTTACATCAGGCATTTTGATTGAAATTTATGGCCAGCGGTGTCCTCAGTTCTCAGTGCTGATTTTTGTTTTAATTTTCGTGGTTTTTGTGGCTTTAGTTTTTCATTTTTCATTTCTCATTTCTCAGGCAAATGTTGGTCAATGGCGCAAAGAATTTGGTGCGTGCCCAGTTTTAAATTTGGCATCGACCATTTTTTGTTTTTTGATAGCGTTGAGCAATTTTTGAATACGCCCAAATGAAAATGTGGGAACCACAAGAAACATCCATCTGACATGCTCTAATTACACATTAAAAATGGCAAAAGTACCAATCCGATTTGGACAAGTCCATTGTTTGTTTTTTGGTTTGCTTTTCAAACTGAATGCATTTCAAATTTTGTCTACGAACTTCGTTGCTGTTTACATTTCAGCGCGTATTTTTAGAATTTGTTCCTATTTATTTGTTTTGGGTTGGGGCAATTGATTAGACTTCCTATATACAAAAATGCAGTGCAAGCTGTTTGGGGTCTTATCAATCGTGTAAATATTTATGCAGCCACTAATTGAAAGGCGGACAAAAGATATTTGCATAGAGGCAGGCAGACAGGCCGGACAGACAGCCAGAAAGTTAGCTAGATAATGTTTAGTTGGGCCTGCTAACGATAAACTTTGTACTTTATACGAGTGGCTGCCACAAAGCACAAAGAGTGGCCTAATTAGTGTCAAGTGTTGCCCCAGCGACAACAGCAACAATAATAAAAGCAGCAACAACTTCAATGAAATGACAACATCTCGCAGCCATACATAATAGGGAAGTCAATTAGAAAAAATACAAAGAGCGCTGAGCGGGTTTAACTCAAACTCAAACTCAAACTCGGGTTCGGCTTTGGAGTCTGCGCTTAAATTGCAACATGACTGAAAGAGTAAACGGCAAAAAATAAGAAAAATAAAAATAAAAAATACGAGTCAGAATGCAGTAGTCAAGTTTGATTGACTACGATATACCCTGCAGCCAGCTGTTAATTATGTTAAAAATATTATTAAATAATTGAATATAATATGTTAAATATATTGCAGTTTCAGAATAAAATATTTTAATAATTTATTCACAATGTAAGCATATTTGGAAGTACATACAGAGCAGTGAATTAAACATGAGAAAATATTTTCGACTATAATTTGGCTGTTTCTTATCCGATCTAAGATGAAATTATTTTGTAAATGTATTAAATCTATAAATTATACTTTGTATTGACACATTAAAATTGAATAATTGATTAATAATATTAATAATAATAAGACAATATCAGCATTAACAAATTTCTTTCTTTTCTGACTTTTTACAAGTACAAATTATTGTGAGATTTTAATTCAATTTACGGGCTTGAAACTGCTTCATTCTGACTCCAGCATACCTTGCCGCAAAATCATGATACCCTTTTAATATATATTCAATTGGGTGCAGAGTATAAATATATATATATATATATATATATAATATTGCATTGGCGAACAGTAGCTAAAACACAAGTCTCTACAAGTATCTACAAGTGTATGCAATGGGGCGCTGGCAGAAAAAAGAAAAAAACGAAATACAAATCGAGACGCTGTTGCTTTTGTGTCGCTCGCTGCTCGTCGTCGCAACTGAATCATGACCCAATAACCCAATTTTCCAAATGCGCCGGCTATCTCACTCTCTCGCACACACACACACACAAGCTGCGAGTGGCCCCGTCAACAGGGGCAAAATGTAGCACACAGATACAAAAACAAAACATGAGCTTGGATACATATTGAGCTGGCATTGAGCTAAGGCTGATCAGCAACTGGTCGAAAAGGGGGGCGGAGGCAGAGAGGGGTTGCCAGTTGAGGAGGGGTGTGGTGTACTCTGTTTGTTATTTTTTTTTTTATTTCTCAAGCGGCATTTGCAATGCATTCATTTTCATCAGCTGCTGCTGCTGCTGCTGCTACTGTTGCAACGGAAGAGACAAAAGCAGCAGCGACAACAAAACAAACTTATTTTTAGTTTCAGTGTATTTCTTATTTTTATATTTTGTTATAGTTTTTGAAACGAGTAAAGGGGTATAATGGTTTTGTGTCAAGGTATGTAACAGGCAGCAGATCGGTATAAACAGTCGGGTCGATATAGCCATGTCTGATCTCAGAGACTATAATTATATTGTTAATAAACATTCGTCTTTTCAAATTTCACACATACAAACAATTTTAAAAGGAATTGTTCTAAGAATCTGCGTTTGCATTTAGACTTTGTAGGAATATTTTCAATTTTTAAGAAATATAATTCCTTCTTAGTTTTCTGGGCGATTTTCCAAACTCCGTTGCGATTGTTATGAATAAGCCAATCTCACAGACTAACAGAGCAAGAGACTTATCGGAATATAGGTTCTCGTATATTACGCGCAGCACAAGTTTGTTTAATTTTTATCGATAACTTCCTCCGTTTCGGAAATATCGAAAAATTTAGTGGTCATCGATAGCAATTAAGGTCACAATTTTAATAATTATAAATAAATACAATAATGGTTTAATCTAATTCATTTTTGCAGGGTATCTCGTAATCGAACACACTCTACAACAACAGCATTCTGACTTATTGTTTGTTATTCGAAAACAATTCAAGATGCATATCGAAATGTGTTTCAAGAGTGCGGATTGCCAAGTGTCGAGACAGTTCAGTTCACTTCCTCACACACACACACACACACACTCGCACACACACACTCACACACACACACAGACATACTTGTTGTTGACCTCTGTATTTGATCTAAACAAGGCAATCGAAACTCAGAAACGCACTTCTAATTCACATTAATTAAGGCAAATAATCCAGTAAGTCATTTACTTAGCCACTGTGAGAGACCTGTTTTCTCTGTTCTCCTCTGCTCTGCTGTGCTCTCTTTGTGTGTTTCTCAAATATTTATTTAATTAAAGCGACTATTGAACCGCCGCCGAGCGCAATGACACCCAAAATGTTGAGAGTTTAATATATTTGGGTTCTTACAGCAGATACAAAGTACAATTTGGACCAAAGGGGGAGTGTAGTATTTGATGGAGATTATTCTTAAAATAATTTGAAAAGCTTCATTTAATTAATTTAATTTTTATTGTATTTATGTATGTAACTAATTGATTAATGCGTTTAGATAAGTGAAATAATCATAGCTGATATCAAATGTTTAACTTCTCGAGTCTGTTTCCTATCAATATTTGAATATTTGTCTTCATTTGTCTGCTTAGTATATTTGTGAATTAGATTTATAAGTAATTTGGAAATGAATTTGGGAATATATTTTAAAGAATTTGCACTCCAAATAGTAAAGCACTGTTTGCCATAATAAAGCTAACAAAAGTGTGCTCAGCATTTTGACTTCAACATTAAATTCACTATTCTAAGCAATTTATGACTTAGATACAAACCATAAATTGTCAAACCGCGCCTTGAATCTAAATGCAAAAAAGCCTTGATTGCTGTCTGATTTAGGAGCTACAAGTTTTTGGACGCAAAAACTAAAGGTAAACGTGAAGTGACATGCACGAACTTGTTTCGTTGAAATGTATATAAGTATGAATGTAAATACAAATATATATATATAAATATAAATGTAAATATAAATATAATCAAACCGTTGAGATTATTTTCGTAGATTGCATGTTGACATCACGTGACGATGGCACGTTTGATAATCATATGTTGTGGCTTATGCTGACTTCATAAATTTATGATTGTTTGATGCCAAATAAAACTAAATAAAAGCGGAAAATGTGAAAACTTATCTGTTTACGTTTGGAGTAGAAAAGCCAACTCAACTTAGCAAGTTAAGCATTTATTACTTTTAATTATGTGTGCCTAATTTGATGACTTCATAAAAAATATATGTGAATCAAATTAAGTCTAATCAACAAAAGAAAATGCTGAAATTAAACAATCATTTTATATAACTGAATAATTAATATATTGGAGTGGAAACACGCTTTAAAGTGGTATTTTGAGCTTAGGCTAAGTCTTTTAATAATTATTATTTCTAAAATATGATTAAGACTAATTAATTAAAAATTAAACAATAATTTTATATATTTATTTATACATGTTAACTGCCAAAATTTAGAATGGAAAACCTACTTCCATGTAGACATTTAAATTAATTCTAAGGTGCCTAGCTATTTATGCTGTGCTGACTTCATAAATATGATTGTTTAAGAGAAAATAAAACTAATTTATAGCAGAAAATGCTAGGAGTGAATAGCAATTTTATGTAACTGAATAATTAGTTAATCTGCATATATTTGGAGTGGAAAACAGCCCAGCAAGCTGAGCTAATGCCAAGCCTATTTAATTAGTATGTGTGCCTATGCTCATTTGATGACTTCATAAATATGAACTAATATAAAAAAATAATATAACACAAAGTGATCAAATTGAAGAATAATTTTGTGTATTTAAATAGGGTTTTAGCTGCATATGTTTGAAGTGAAGACTTGATAACTTCATAAAGATGATTAAAAGCAATTAATAATAGAAATTAAGCAATAATTGTTTAATAGATTATCTGCATATATTTGGAGTAGATTACAAACTATTGAATAGCATTTTCAGTTAAGGCGAAGTCTTTTAATACATATATTTGCCTTATGGTTATTTAACGACTTTATAGATACGATTAAAGGGAATCATAAAAATGATAAAACTGAACACTAATTTTATATACGACGAACATTCATTTTAGCTGCATAAATATCTATACACAAATATATATATATATTTTTTTCCATATATATTTAGAGTGAAAAACACACCTCAGCTCAGTCACTTGAATTAACGCTAAGCCTTTTTATTTTTATTAACATAAATCTCGCGTTCAGCACTTAAGATGCAGTATCTTTTGTTGACACATCACATATGTATCTGACTTGTTAATCTATATTATTTTTATACGTTTACATATTGAAAGCGTTTCTATGACATTTTGAACATTTTTTTCTCTGAATTCTTTGGTCGTTTCTTTTTTCCAAAAAATAGTTTGCCTCTGCTGAGTTTGTGTAGGTGTGTGTGTGTGTGTGTGTGTGTGTGTGTGTGTGTGTGTGTGTGTGATTGTGTGTGTGTGTGTAGAGTGCGTGTCTATGGCTTTTCGTGTGTGCTGTGTAAATAAACAAATTCAAGGTTGATTACCAACTATGGCCCACCCGTGCCCCCCTTGACTGCTGCTATCGCCGATTAAGTCAACTTTGAACACTATCACCTTCAATGCTTTTTCAGCGCCTCGCGAGTATTTTTTTTTTCGGTGACATATGAAAAAAATTAAATGAAATGAAAAAAAAATACTCGTGGGTTGCTGCTATTAGCTGTAAAGGGCCCCGTCGAAGTACAATTTAATGTTGTTGTTGTTTAGCTTATGTATTCATTATTTATTTGCCAGCGGAGAATATTTTCGTAGGTTTGTTAATTTCATAAATTGAGCTGCCATTTTTTTTGCAGCTGTCGTTCGTGTTTTGCTAGACACATACATGAATTTATTGATGTATATATGTTTAGCTATGTATCTATGTACACTCAGCAAAAAAATTGCACTAAATTTTTGGTCATTGTTGATCACCGTATTATTCATTTCAAGTACATTTATAAAATGGTCTTTCTAAGCCATCCTTTTTTCTAATCGGAAATTACATCTAACAACGAGAGAAACAGTGTATTTTTGGGTCGTTTTTTTATCTGAGTGTATCTATGCCAGTCAAATGCGTGTAAAGATATTTTATACTTTGCGTGAAACAAATGTAGTACAATATTTCTATTCTTTTTTTAGACAGTATTGTGTGTGCGCTGCTGTGGAAATAAATTGTTCATATTTTATTTCAATTTATCTATCAACTGCCTACCATTTCCTGCCCCTCCCCACACCCCTCCACACTATCTACAACACAGCGATGTAATTTGAAATTTATGCTCGCGTTCATTTTTATTCGCTTCTTCGCCAGCGATTTTTTACCCAAGGTGAATTTGATTAAACAAGCTCCATTGTAATTTTGAATGAAACCGACTAGCTGACACCCTGTATGTATTAAGTAACATAAGTATATATGTGAAAAACTGTGCAAGAGTATTTTATCGATGATTTACATAGTTTACACAAGTCTTAAAATTGATTTGCATATTTGTATAGAAATATTTAGTTTTCCTCATAAGCAGCAATAAATTTGAGCTCGTATTTTTTTTTCGTTTTTATATGATAGGATATTTATAAATAAAGAAATACAAGTTCACAATATACGAGTATATGCAAATGAATAAGACTTCAAGGTGAACTGGTTTAGATTAAACAACATTAAAGTTCTTCGATGGATGCTGGAAGTAAAACTTTGTATAAGCAACGTAAAATAATGTAATTGTTTATATTTTATTCGAGTGTGTTGTGTAAATTTCTTGTAAGTCTAAAAATAAAATCAATGCTTATTCAATTTTATTTTCTTTTTCTTTCCAGGTAAGCTGCCGTGATAAACTAAAGTGCCGTGACTAAACGTGATATTTTTAATATTTAATAGTGTAGTAAGTTTTCTACTATTGCTGCTGTGGTCTAATATTTTATTCTTCAGATTTATTGACTCTTTATCTATGTCTCCTTTTATATTTTACATACTTTTGCTGCATTATCCATTTTTATATCCATTTTTAATGGGTTCAGCATAAAAAAGAAACAAAAACTAGGCACACCGAAGATAAAATGCATTTGAAGACCTCAGTTCACTTGCTGGCACATAAATTTCATTATAAATTTAAACTAATTTGAATGTAACTAATATTTAATATAAAATTAAATGAATGCTAAATAATATATATATATTTCCGATTCAACTTCAGGAAGGTTCCTTGCCAACTGTTAACAGAGAATTATTAATTATAATTATTAATAATAACAAAGCATTACTTATAGGGGTATAGCATTGAGCAACAATATGTATCAAATATTATGGGGGTCGTGTTGAAATGAGTAAAGACATGCCACAAACAAGTATTCCAAATAACATTTAGTTCGTCCTTAAGCCAGTATTTTTGTAGTAGAAGTGAAACAAATGGGCCCATTGATAACACCTGACGCTGTCTAATAGGCAACCAGACCTAGGCGACCTTGAGACGGGGCCAGACGATTGCCATTTCCAATAAACCCATGGCCAGTAGACAGATAGACAGGCAGACAGTCAGACAGTCAGACATATGTATTATGCATGCCCATAGTTATCAGAGGCGACTTTGCCACTGCAACAATGCGCCCTCAACAAATGCCAGCGGCAGCCTTGGCCTCAGCATATAGACAGGCATACATATATAGTTATATATATACATCTATATATATATATATATACATATATATTTGAAGGTGCACACGAAGGCCTGTGTAAGTCGACTTACATTGGCAATGTGTTTGTGCCGGTAAATAAAGGGACTACACTCGGAAAATAACTCAACCTGAATTTTAGAAATTTGCCGAGCGTAACTCACCTTATTATTCAGAAAGATGATTTTTGATATGTTTAACAATGGATGAATTAACATTATCAATTAAATTAATAAACATTAGTATTTTTAAAATGCACATACAATTTTACATATTTTATTAAATTCATATAATTTTATTTTTATCTGATTTAATTATATAAAATATCTAAAATAACATTCTTGTTTTCATACTGATTTTTATCTATATTTCTAAAACATACAAACGAAGCCTATCTCAGCTTTGTTATATATTTGAAAAATATTACTAAAATCAGAAACATTTATCTAATATTATAATATATTATTTTTGTGATAAAATGTGAGTGCTGCAGCGTAGAAGTGAGACTTTCCAACTTAAGGACTAGACTTGAGTTGGGCAATTGGAAACTAATTGAAATGAGTAATAATTACATGCTAATTTGAGAACTGGTTTATTGATTACACAAGATGGACTGAAAGCAGTTAATGTGTATAGTATGTGTCAGCTATTAGCGTTGCTTAGCTTTGTTTTGCCTTACTTGGGCACACAGCTCACGGATCAGTCAAAGCCATTTGGCGTGTTGCATGCCACACAGCTCAACGGAAGTTCCCAATCCACAGCGACACACCCGCAATTTTTTCACTTTACTTGTTTTTTTTCTTCTTTTTTTGCCTCTTGCCCATGTTGCCGCTAATCCGCTGGCCATTGTCAGCAGAAATTCCATCTAATGTCATTTCCACATACCATATTCCCTGCCAGCTTAGGCAGCAACTGCAACTGCAACTGCGGTTGCTCGGGGCCATCAGTCTGCCTGCCAAATGGCTGTCTAATTGTAAGTGGCATTGTCATCGCACAGAGAGAGTGGAGAGAGAGAGAGAGAGAGAAGAGGAGAGAGAGAAGAGGGAGAGAGAGGGAGGAGTGCACTTTAGCAATCTAAGCTGAAACATGTCAGCTATTTTTTGAGGTATTTCCACAGACCATGTCTTAGTTTTTACGCATAGTAAAAAAAGTCGAAATGAATTTTAGAAATTGCCATAAATGTTAACTCATCTTATTATTCAAAAAGTATGTATTTCTAAAAATCTGCGATTTTCTTTTCTTAATTCTAGTGTACGTTTTTGAAAAATTTAGAATAAGTATGTCTAATTTTGGGCTTCTTTTTGTTTTTTGTTGCTTATATTATACAATCATTTGAGATAGTTTATAAATTATATAATATGCAATCGAGAGAGCTCATTTCTTTACTATTTTCTGAATTGCAGAAAGCAATTTTTCTACTTTTTGAGAAATAGTTTCGATTGCTCAGCCTTCCTAATTTTTAGCACTTTGCTTTGTCGTTTATTTTGCAATTACTTCTCAAATCTAGATTGTTTTTCTAAGTGTAGCCGTTGTTCTACATTTGCGGAATTATTAAATTCATTTGGTATATATATATATTTATATTTATTAATATATATATATATATGAATATATATCGCACTCGTATGCCTAACCTTGCACAAATATTGCAAATTGACCTTTACACAAATTAACTTTTTTTTGTGGTCATCCACTGAATATCTAAATTTATGCTGTTGGCGGCGATTTCACAGATTTTTACTGCCATTCGACTTAAAATTGAACGCTTCTATATTTGTTACGTCTATTTTGTTTATACTCTGTTAACGAAGGTAAAAGAATGTATTGGTTTGAGCAATGGCCGTCACGCTTTACTTGCAACCTACTTCAAAGATCTTCATCCCTTATCTCTGCCACATCTTATCAGCTGTTATTCCATTCTTAACAGAGTATTTGCAAGTCGACCAGGCTCAACTACAAAGTTCTCAGTTTTTTAATCTGTTTTTTTTTTATTGAAGCCGTTGGCAATTATTGCTGATTTCGCAAAGCGTTTAAAATGCAATTGGCAGTCTTTAGATGTAGATTTTGAAATGCATTCGTACGTGTTTTGGTTGACTACCTGTAGATATTATGATGGGAAGACAATAAAAAGTGAACAATGCCATATAAATGAATGTGGCACACAGAACATCTGAAAACATTAAGTGCGGAAATGACTAATTTCAAATAGAATGGAATAATAATAACGTAAACCAAACCATTTAATGTAGCTGGACAAGAAATAAGCTTATCGGATTTTTGTTTAAAACTTAAAAGCATTTCGGTGTAAGACCTAGTTAGAAATATAAAAATAAAAAGTATTTCAACTATGAACATAAATTAAGAGCACTTACTGCTTGGGTACTGAGTCATTGGCAATTGGCAAAACAATTTCATAGTCTTGTTTCAAGATAAGTCTTGTGCCTAATTGAGTGGCAAGAAACCAAAAAAAAAAAAAATCGTTTAGTCAATTTGGTCAAACATATTTGTAGCCATTAACTGAAACGAATTAACAAATTAACAGATTAACAACTTTTGCTAACTGATCGCTGTCATTTGACTGTAAGCCAAAGCGACATTAGTGCCGCAGTGAAACCAATTTTAATGTCATTTTAATGGGTCAGATATGGCCAGAGACAGACTCATCATATTCATATTAATCACACTCGTTGCTAGCGAATATGTAATTTGCATTTAATTTGACATGCCAAATGTGTCGCAAGAGTATTAAACAGCAGGTAATTATGGGTAATATGATAGCTCAGTTACAGTTGTAAGTTGCAACTGATTGCTGCATACAACCAGAAAACGCATACATAATGTTAAATAATCGCCATAATCTTGGCAACGAAGCTAAATCAGCTTATTATTCAGAAAGTTTATTTCTAAGAACCAGTGTTTTCTTTTCTTAATTTCTGGGAATATCTTTTAAGATTTAGGAAAAGTGTGGCTGTTTCTTATTGAATATATTATTAATTAATTCTTTTATTTATTTATTTAATGTCGACTAATATCAGTCGACACAAAATAAAGACACAAAATCAAAATCAAAAATCAAATACAAAATTAAATTAAATTAATGAATGAAATTTAAAAATTAGATAAAATTAGTAACAATAGTATTACTATTAATCGAGAGTGTAACTTTCATTACTATTTTCTTAATTTCATAAATACTTTTTTCTGAGAAATTGCTTTTCCATTTCTACTTTTATAACATTTTCTATTTTTAATAATTATATATCTAAAAATAGAAAAAATTGTTTTATAATTTGTAATTTATTTATTTCTAATTTATAGATTTTACAAATGATTTCTAAAACGAAGAAAAGCTTTCTAATTTTCAAGGCAATTTTCAGGGCGATTGTTTTTCTGGTTATGCTTAAATCCCTGATTGAGCTGAAAATCTTTCACTTGCATATTTTTGTAGTGTCAGTCCTTAATTAATAAAGCAGCTCATTACCTGAGCTGCTTTCGTTGCCTTCTGCGAAAGTTTATTTGGCTGGAACATCAAGTTTGCTGCTCACTCGCAAATTGGTTTCGCATTTCTGTTGTTATGACTTGCCAAGAACAACTGTGGAGACTGCTGAGACTCGTTGCATCTTGTCAGGTGGCAGTGGCAGGATTGCAACTTGCTTCCGCTTAGTGAACCGTAGCGTGCAGTTTCCTCGCCCCTCCTCCTCCCTCCGCTTCCCTCTTGAGACACCGGATACTCTCCGCCTTTAAAATATATATATTGAATTTCAAAAGGTTTTCTGCTCATCCGCCTTTAACTAAGTATGCCGCTACAAAGGCATGCCGCTAATCAATAGCACCAGGCTAGTGGTCAAGAATTTATAAGATTGCCGTTGTTTTTTTTTCTTTTTCTTTTTTCACTGGTTACATAATGCTTTCGTTAATGTTGTTGTTGTTGTCCCATAGTACAGAAGGGACAGTACACACGAAAAAAACAACAACAACAACGTTAGCCTACAAAATATAAAATTCTTCTTGGTTTCCAAAATAATTTCTTAAATCAGGAACAACATTTCTTAAACTTAGAAAGGCTTGCCCTATTTTTTCTATTTCTTTTTAAATATTTACAATGGTTGAGAAACACATTTCTAAAAAGTAGATCTGCAAACAATAATTTTTAAGAAAACTGTAGATACAAGTAATTAAATTTATTGATTTTCTAGTAGTATTTAGCTGTGGTCTGCTTAACTTTTTAATAATAATATAAATAATAAAAGAATTATTCTATTTACACACACATTAAAAAAACACACTGAAAATTATACACATTTTTTTTAAATTTTAGAAAAGTCCAACCAGAAATTAAGAAATACAAAACCTGGTTTTTACAAAGCCACAGCCATTAATTTTGTGGATTTACTCTGATTAATTAAGTGAGGTTACCTTGGCGACAAAGGTATGGCAATTTACTAGGTCGATTTTTTTCGGAGTGTACGTTTCACAGACACGTTATTCTTTGTATGTCACCCCAAACTTTGTTAGTTGTCAACGTGTTAAAAAAGCTAAGGCAAGGAAAGGTGGTGAGACAAAATAGTTAATTAGTTTTGTGCCTGAATTGAGTTGGAAACAATGTTGTGCTTAAGATGTTCTCTAACTAAAGTTGACAAGCTTATATTAAATAAACTTCGTAATATATCTAGTTTCAACAAATTTGCATTTATTGTATTTTCACGACAATACAGGCAAGCAAACCACATATTAATGGCAATCTGAACAATAGCAATTTTTCTTACATTCTCTAATCAGTAAAGCGTGTTAAATTGTTACTTTGAATTTACTACTGCGTCTGCTACGCAGTCCAATAGCAATATTGCTCTGCTATTGCTACGAACCTTATGAACCTATGAACCTTAACAGAGCCTCTGCTCTCCTCTTATTTGCAAGAGCAATAGCAGTAGAAAAATAATGATCATTCTGCTCTCTCTGTGCTACTGCTAGAACAAAGACGATTACATAGTATAATATAAATAGAATAATAATAAAACACAATATAATAATTAAATATTACATATAATACATACATTACATTCTTCAGAATCGCATATTTGATTTGCTCGTTTATTGCACGTAACTGCAACCCCATTTTCAATCACTGACATTTTCCCAGAAGCCATAACATTTTGTACACTCAACATTTAAATTTGCTTTTTAATATATTGCGGTTGTTTTATATTTCATTTATTTTTTGTATTATTCATTTCACAAAGACAAATCAAACCAAGTTGATTCGCGCTCTTATTTAACTCACACGTTGACGACAAGGAGACTCTTAATGGAATCGCCAAATGTAAAGAATGTGAATGTAGGAAATGTTGGCCATCATACTTAAAATTATGTCTTTTAGTCTTCCATTTCTTAATCACCTTGCTGACTCACAAGGCAACAAAACATTTGCCAAAAATGCAAAAATTATAGCGAGATTTCCAAAACGATTTCGTCATGTTTTCAAATGAACTCAAAAAAAGCCATAAGCGTTAAATGTCTTAGAGCGTTGTTAATTTTGGCCCTTTCTTCTGTCTTATTATGTCAAAAAAAGAGCAAAAATTGCGAAATCTCCAAATAAGGGAAATGTTTTTTAAGCACGTCGCTTACAAGTTATTTCCATTTCCATTTCCATTTTTCATTTTAACTGCAATCGGCAGCATTAAAAACAAGTCACAAACCAACAACAAGAACAAGGCAAAAAAAAAGAGTGAAAAAGCAGAGTAAAATTGCGTGTTAAGTCAATGAAGACTAAAAACAACAAAGTCCGATTCGAGTTGTATTTTCTTGCGCTTGCTTGTCTATTTTTTGTTTTTATTTTACTGCAATTTTGGCATCGCAATACCAGTTGGCATTTTCTCTATGACCCGCGGAGCTTTTCACTCTGTTCTCTCCAACATCTGACAACTGCTCAAACAAAAAAAAAAAACCCTTCCAGACACAACTCCAACTCGAAGTCGAAGACAAAGTCGAAGCTGTGTTTGCCGTAATTATGAAACTTTTCGTATTTTAATTGGATTTTTATTGATTTTACGCACGTGATGTCGAGGCATAGATGCTATCAGATGCAAACACACAGTTTGGATATGGTCCAACGGTAAATGCCCCCAAAAACACAGTTGCCATAGACAGCCAGAGGCCCAGTACCAGTCTGCGTTTCCTTTTGGCCAAAAACAATGGTCATAAGCCACAAATGCTAATAGGATAACGTGATCTTCGGCTATTGCTCATTATTTCGATTAAAGTCCGACTGCGTATGGTCTTAAGGTTTGCCCATACACTCAGCAAAATGACGGACCAGCAGGGGTAACTCACCTTAAAGGTGAAGGATTTTCACCTTCCTCTTCGTTCTTTTCGTATAAATAAAATAGTTTTTTTTTCGTCTAATCGTCTCTCCGAATTTACGTCAAAAATTCGGAATCAGCCAGTGAGTTTTGATTAAAGGGAAACCTGGATCTTTCTAAAAATCAGGATATGTCTTTTATTAATTCCATGGTACATTTTTCTATAATTAAGAGAACAACTGTCTAATTTCTAGAGTAGAAGTATGTCTGTATATATATATATATTCCATTTATATATTTATTAATTACAGAATGGATTTTTGTTAAAAATCAGCCTTTCTAATTTCTAACCGTTTTTCTATTTTTAAATTTACACATTATTTTTTATTTCAAATTATTATTCAGAAAATATATTTCTAAAAGGGAATCGTGTGCCTTCCAAAATATTTATGATGCTTTTCCATATGTGCAAACACAGACTGTTAATATTCGTTTTTTTTTGCGTATATTATTTTTAAAGATTTAACCCATATTTTCAAAGTTTCAAGTTTCTAAAAAGCAAGAACAACTTTTTAGTTTCCAGTGGAATCTGTTCTCTGAGTGTATTGTCTTTAGTTTTCTTTATAAGCATACATAAACATAAACAAATGCATTTTTTGAGCGATGAAAATGTCGCTGATAAATTGGATGGCAGGCAAAGGCGCGTGATATGCATATTTGGGTATCATTCCAAAGACGGAAATGTTACACAGCTGTTAACTGTGTGTGGGAGTGTGTGAGTGTGTGTGTTTGTCCATTTGTTGTGCAACAAGTTGGAGTTGCACTGCAGCAGCTTAAATCAATATTTGTTTACTTGCTGTACTTATCTGTTCATTAGCTGCTTAAATTTCGAGTAGCTTTCAATTTTGCTTTGCGATTAGTTTTAGTTTAGTTGCAATTTTAATTAATATTTCTTTAAATATTTTTCATTAGCTGCTTAAATTTCGAGTCGTATTTGGTTTCCTTACAACTAGTCTTAGTTTTATTTGCGGATATATATATATTTATTTTTTAAAGCTGTTTAAGTTTCGAGTAGCTTTTTATTTGATTTAAAACTAGTTTTAGTTTAGCTAATACTTTATATGTATTTATTTTGCATTAGATGCTTATATTTCAATTAGTTTTCATACTTTGATACCGAAGGTGTCATAGTATATTGGTTTTGTGCAATGCCCGTCATGCTGTCTGTTCGTCAAAGGGTAAAAATTGGAGTGCTACGTCCACCAGAGTGCTAGAAAAGCGATATTCGGAAATCGGTAAAGCCACATATCTCCCACAACTTTTAGGCTACAGTCACCAAATTTGGTTGGTAGGATGTTGGCAGTGTCCTTCAAATATCAGCATATGCCACGTAAGTTTATTTTTCTAAAATGATTTTGATTTACTTGATTTTTAGTGAGCATTTTTATCGATAAATATCGATGTCACTCGCCAGCGTTCTTACCTGCTTTCTTTTGTTTTAAATTGATTCGGTAAATTTTTTCAGCTTCTCATTTGCGAATAATTCAAGTGAAAGATTAACTTTTACTCACGCTATAAGAAAAAAGGTCGTATTACTACAACCAACTTGAAATCGTTATTTTAATATCGTTGGCATTATGTCTATGCATTAATTACATAAAAAAGAAATACATAAGAAAATAAAAATACGCAAACAGAGTCTCTCTGCAAAAGAGTTGATTCATTTTGCATTCGTGAGTGTGTCATTAATTTTTAATACCTCTTCGATAAAACATGTTTAATGCATGAAATACAGATTTAAGGCCTCCGCCCCTCTAACGGTAAGCATGAGTCAAATTTGTGCGAACCAGAATCAGTCGGGGTTTAAGATCTGAACGAGAGAAATGACTAAAGCAAGATGAGAAGCGGCAGAAGTAATAAAACAATTTCCTTGCTGTTGGCCAGTTGAAGGGCACAATAAAAATGTCGTAATTACAGAAGAAACTTCGAGTGTGCAATGTGTAATTCGAAATTGGAAAGTTATTACGTTCAATTTGTGGGTCAAATGGCAACGCGGCCCAATTTTTTGCATACCCTGAGTCCTTTTAAAATTGGTGAAATGGGTGAAATCACTTTATGCCAAGATATGTAACAGGCGGAAGGAAGTATCTATGAGCCCATCAAGTATTTATATTCTTGATCAGCAGCAACAGCCGAGTTGATATGGGTCATGTCTGTCTGATCTCAGAGAATATATAATTATATCATTGATAAATATTAATGTTATACAAACAATTTGGAAAGGTTTTCTTCTAACAATCAGCATGTGCACATCTACTTTTTAGAATCATTTTCAATTATTAAGAAATATATTTCTGTAAATTTTAGAAATTTTGTCTTATTTTTCGAAATTATTTTTTTTAACTAGAAAAACTTTCTGAGTTTTCAGGAGGAATTTCTAATTTTTATTAGGAACCCGATCCCAGCGACTATAAAAGCTAGATACTTCATTTCGAATATGGATTAGATTAATGCATTTTGACAATTAAAGTATAACATATTTCACATATTATATGAATATATTTAATATTATTTAACAGTTGGCTGCAGGGTATATCGTAGTACCTCACTCGACAACAGCAGCATTCTTCCGTTGTTTCCCCTACTCATGCGAAGAAGCTGTAGATTTGAAAGTAAAGATATGCGTATGTGTTGTGTGTGTGTGAGATAGTGTGTGTGTGTGTGTGTGAGTGAGCAATGCACTCGCATTAATTTATATGATTAGCAGCTGGAGCGTGTGTGTGTGTTTGGGTGTATGCAGATAAGCTCGTTGATTCATGAGGCTTACCCATAAACGGTATGCAACGAACGAAATGAAATTTCGAACAAGTGGGTCACACACAACACACACAAATACACACAAATACACACACACACACGCACATACACACACACAATGCATTGAACAATGCACATTTTCGATCTTGTCATTTCGACTCTTTGGTTTCGAATACCAAACGAAAACAAACCAAACAAAAACAAATAGCTCCTTTTACAGGTAAAACAAAACAAAAAAACAAACCAGGACCATGTCCAAATATGCAAAAAATGCCAAAATAACGCGAGGAGCATTTGAATAATTGAGGCAAGCACAAATCATATGAAAACAGCACAACTGAAACATCAAGCAACGTCAGAAAAACCACTCAGCCAAGACTGTTGTTGCCGTTGCAGTTGCCACACTCAGAAAAAAATTGCACTATTTTTACATTTTTTTTACATTTTACATAGTTTATAAAATGCATATCAATTAATTTGAAATATTAACAGTTTTACGGGGATCTTAATTTAACTCTAGTTTTCAAGAAAAGCCAGTAAAAATTGCATTGCAGTTCAACTTAACAGAAATATTTTCTATTGTTTAGAAAAATATATATAAGGAATAGAAAAATTCGCCAAAAATGTTGTGATTATCGATTTATGGCAAGCCTTTCTAAGTTGTAGAAATTTTGTTTCAAACGCTTAGAAATTATTTATAATACCAGAAAATCATTGTATTTTTTGAGGCGACTTACTATATTTTTTTAGTGCAGTTGCCGTGGACAGCTGTCAGCGTCAATCGACTGTTGTCTGGGCACCAAAAAGAGCGCTTCTCACTTTTGATTTTGTATGCGTTTGTGGCATGCAACATGCAACTCACACACTCGACTTCAGGTGTCAGCTAACTGTTGCAGTTGCAGCTTCAAATTGCAGTCAAATACTGCCCTCAAAGAGAGACGTAATTAAATGCGGCCGAATCGCACTTTCAATTAACTTGTCAACATTTCTGGTACTTTAGTCGCGCAAAAATTGCCCTGATTTTGACAGCTCTATGAATTATAAAGGGATCAGTTCTGAACATTAATGGAATGTATTTATCGTGTCGGAAATTTCCGGTGGATATTAAAATGGTTAATAAATTAAGCATGTTTCTATTTAAATGTGTTCACAACGATGAATAATATTGAATATACAATTTAATTTTAATGCTGAATAAAGTATTGCGTTTTTTATTGTTTACTGACTTACTAAATATATTTTATTATTATTAAAATTGTAATTGAATTAACAAAATTTATATTTAATTGTATTCATAATGATGAATAATAACTAGTATATTCTATTAATGATGAAGAATGGACTAACTTTTTTTGTTGTCTCTCACATGTCTCTTGCCACACATCAATATCTGCTATTTCTTTTGAAGCACTCTCGACTACAACATTCCTACCAAGGAATTTCGGCTTAAAAATTTAAACTTAACTGTTCTTTTTGATTTAATAGCCGTAACCCAATTCGGCTTGCCCCAACAAGCAATTGATGTGGTGCCCGTTAACACGACCAATCTATTTGAGAGGCAGCATTAAGACTCCACACTGTTAGATTAGTGATTAGTACAAAATTAATGTTACCGATAGCGTACCGCCATGAATCAATCTGTTTATGCTTATCTGATCTGCGGCCAGGCAACAAATTTCGCTGCTCAGCCAACAACCAAAAGCCAACAGCAACAATAGCAACAACAACTGTAAACATGTTGGCCAAAATCTCGAAGCGCGAATCTCGAGCTTCATAAATATGGGCACGAGTATATTTTAAAATGTTGGGGCAAATTGAAATGCGCCGTTGCATCTCTCAATCTCCATTGCCAAATTGATGCCAATAACTGACATAATGGCCACAGCAAAGCAATGACTCAGCGGGAAGTCTCTCTATCGCTCAAAACTGATTTATGAAACGCTCAGCCAAAAAGAAGCCAGTTCTCTCGCTCTCTCTCTCTCTCTCTCTCTCTCTGACGCACGCGGCACATAAATCATTGTGACAGCTACTGGGCGTTTTCATTTTGGCCATGCTATAATGCAGCTGGCCGGCCAGAAACTTATTAGCTCCTCCATCCACTTTGACCATAGTTCATATGCCTACAAAATGATCGACTTTCATAGCCCTACTCTGACTGCATCCGGTTAGCCACTTTCTTGTTGGAGTCAATAAAGCAAAGGAGCAGCTGTTACAAAATTCTGGTTAGTGCATTCAGCTAATGGAAAAGCCCCAAAATGCAAACTGCACAAAGCAATGCAGCTCGACACTTTTGGGACTATTCCATTTGTGGCTATGATTGGAAATTGCAAAGCGAGACTTATTCAACAATTCGTAAGGCTTCTCTACGTTTTTGTCGATTGTCAATTTTGGGCAAGCAACACTTTTTTTTCCTATAATATTTAGAAATTGTTTAAAAAATCAAGACAAAGTTTATTAATTTGTACGACAGTTTCTTAAATCCAGAGCGATTTGTTTCTGAGCGTAACCCTTCTTTTAGATTTATGTCGTAGTATTCCTTTAGAGGTAAGCTTCTTCAATGTACAGTTTCTTTTTTATTATATTTTTTAAATTTACTTTTATTATATTTTTGGTAGTACGCTTTTTAAATCATTTGTGATGTATATTTAATTTTTTTGGTTAATTATATTTTTTTGTCGTAAGCTTCTTTAATGTAAGGCTTACAGTTTAGTTATTTGTTTTATAATGCACCTGTAACTGTTAACGAGAGTGCCATGAAACTTTTGTTGCAAAACTGTGCTTATTTTGCGTATTTTGACATTTTCTCTCGCTTGCACAATTAATCATACGCCGTGTTGGTCTACTTAGTTCAACTCTGCTTATTTTTGTGGGTAGGTTGCACGTTCGTCTGTTTGACAAACAATTACGTGACATAATAAGCGCATTAAAAACAGCGCAGATAAAAAATAGATTTTACCACTTAAACTTAAAATAATACGGCCACAAAAATTTGACACGTAATTAAGAACGAGTAAAAAAGAAAATGAAGTGCTGCCAAGCGTAAATAAAACTAAATGTCATAATGCGACAAATATAATATGGAGAGAGAGCTGCAAATTTGTAAAAAATAATGCGACAAATATGATATAGAGAGAACTTTAAGTTTATAAGAATTATATAGTGCCATGGCTACTATTGATTGACCTTTAACATTTATATTTTTGAGTTAAGGTATTAAATGTCAAACCGAATCGAATTTAAGTTCCGATTTCGATTCTGGTGGATAAGTATATAAATTCAAGCTTTTCTTATGTTTTTCGCTTGCATATCTCTTTTCTATAAATGCAAAATATTTCTAAAAAATAGATACGACCTCAATCTCAAGGAATTCTTTCTAGTTTTCAGGGCAAATTTCTAACATTTTTTTCTGAGTGTGCGATGTTTTGGTTCCGATACGGTATTCACTAGACAAATATTATCAGTTCCGGTAAATGCATTTTAAATAAATTTGAAATTTTGGTTTAGTTTCCGATTTTGATGCTCAATTTGACTCAGTAAATCGGATCCGATTCCAATTCCGGTTTGACAACCAAGTTTTAAACTTGATTTGACATTTGATTTATCATTTGCTGGAATTACTTACATAGATTATTTTTTTTATTTTTATTTTATTTTTATTATTTTTGCTTTGAAACTGAATAATTAATAAGTGATTAATAATTGTCTATGATATAACTGTTGCTTATAAAGTTGTATGTAGGTGATTATGAAAATGTCATAATCTAATTAATGAATATCCATCAAAACATTGATGACCTTTGCTGGTAGTGGAACTATTACCATAGCTTATTGTACTAGTTGAGTCCCTTAAACAACGCTCCTCAAGCTGATATTTAAGCTAAGTGAGGTGCCACGCCCACATTTAGTTGACATTTAAGGCAATTGGTGGCATTTCGCAAGGCTTATTAAATGTTGGTGAGCAATTTATGGAGGTTAACGGCGAAAAGTGCAAATTTAATTACGCTCGATGGACAGGCACACGAATTGCAGCTAAAGTTAAACTTAAGTTGTTAATTGCAACGCGTAGACAAACAACACAAAAAAACACCGCAGACTTTGTTGGCCAACTTGGCGCCAATTGACTTTTAGCCGGGTCGACAACATATAGCTGGGCACAAAATATTAGCAACACTCGCACAAGAAATGTTTTCAAAGGCGTCTTTTAATGAGTAAATTTAAGGAACTTATTAATACGTTTTCAGAAAGGGATGAAGGCTTTTAAAAAAAAGTGAGAAAGAAAAAAAAACATAATTTTATTCAGCGGTTTCAAATTATTTAAATTGAATTAAAATTAAGATTCAAACTTAAAACAGTAGTGGTGCTATTAATTTTTGTGTGACTGTACAACGACGACGAGTTGAAAAAAGAAAAACATAAGCTCAAACCTTGTCGGAATATTTGTAATTAATTGCCTGTTTGATTGTGCAGGTTTAACAGCATTAGCTTCAGCTTGCGCCTCAAGTTTCACTTGTTGCAATTCGCCTTTTAATTAATTACGTAAAACGTATGCAAACAATTCAAAAACAAAAAAATAATAAAATAAACATGTATTTGGAAAACTTTACACACACAACATTTTCATAATTATAAACTTTGAGAACACTGCCACCATTTTTTTTGTTTTGTTTTTTTTTAAATACATTTTTTAACCAGTTGCATGTTGCTGCCATAACTAGAAGCATGCAGGTCAGAATTGAAAGCAGCAAAGTTGAGGCAAGTTTTCGAATTTGAATTTGATTGTTGCTGGCAACAACACAACAATGGTTTCATGGTCAACATTTGTTGTGGCTGCTGCTGCAGACTGCTTTTTGTTACAGTTGTTTTTGTTGTTGCCGCTGCGGTTGCCACATGAATTTGCATAATAAACGTCTACGTGTAAACATTATGTGTGCAGCCATATAAGCCATACAAGGCTGATTTTACTCGTATTGCAAACAATGCACAACTTTATAATTATTGCGTTAATTAATTATGTCCATTATCTTCTCTTTGCTCTATTTGCAGGTAAGCTTCAAATTCAATTTCCAGATGAAAATCATTGCTCAACATGTGTGTGTATGTATATATTATAGAAAATTACAATTCGGCATTTGTGCAAATATCCAAAATTAATATAATTGCATATTAAGTAAGACTTTAATAACTCACACTCAATTTTCAAAACATAAAATAAATGTGTCAATAAGCCCAAGACCCTATCTCAAAATATTCTCTAACTCTACCTGCAATAAAAAATTCTCTCATGAATGCGTTTTGTGTTCTGATAATTAAAACTTACTTTAATTATATTTGATTACTAACTAACTGCTAGGCCAAATTAATATTAAATTTTTCTCTGGGAAATATTGCCTTAATTATGAAGGCATCAAGCGCAAGTTTATCATTACTTCCAACATGTTCTTCCCCTTGTTGCACCAGGCAGTGCAATAAGAAATATTCTGCTCGCAGATTTGAAAATGAACTGGTTGCGTTTCAAGTTTCACTTTAATTGAAATTTAATTGTATTATTAATTACTAACTGCCGGGCCAAATGAATATTTTATTTTTCTGCGGAATTTATTGCCTGAATTATCCGTGAATAAAAGAAATGTGCCATTAAACCCCTCTCAATAATCTTCCTGCTTTATAGAAAATAATGGATATATATATATATATATATATATATATATATATATATATATAAATGTACAGAGCAACATGCATAAGGTTGCATAATTTCATGCGCATAGAGCAAATAATCGCAAGCATTTCTCATACGCCCCGTTGGCCGCTGTCGCTTTGTTGCTGCGTGCGTTTATCGCTCGACAATTTCAATTGCATATACATATTTTTACCGCTATTAATATTGTTTTATGTCGCATTGTTGCTCGTTGTAGTTGCTGTTGTTGCTGCTGCTGCTGGTGCTGCTGCTGCTGCTGCACAAATTTGCGTGACATTTCTCAATAATTTCGCTTGATATCGCACCAGTCTGGGGAGCTAGGGGGCAGCTGTGGCACTGGGAACGCGGCTGTCTCTCATTACGTGTCCGGGTTCAAAGTGTCATACATAGATTTCCGCATATTTCTGGCGAGCATTGCATTCTTATTTTTATGGTAATTTGAAATGAGCTGAGCTGAGCAGCAAGTCTGCTCATGCAAGCAACGCCCAACTCTTGCCACTTGCCCCTTTCCACACTCAGCCAAAAAACTGGAAATCTCTTTAAATTGTAGTAAATCACACTTAAACGAAAATAGCTCTAAAAAATACAAGCTATTTCTGGTTCTTAGAAATTGTTTATATATATTACGAAATAAATTTATAAAACGCTGCAAATTATACATTTTTTATTTAAATTGAGAATGGCAAATCCTGTTTTTTTACAAAGCAACAAGCATAAATTTTGTAAATTTACGATCTGGATAATATGCTGACCTAAAAAAAATGTAGTGCTATATTTTTCTGAGTGCACCAAAATCGAAAACGGTATTTCTTGCTTTGTTTTTGTATAGCAGCGCTGACTGACTGAAAAAACCTCAGAACCACAGCCACTGCCATAGCGAGAGAACAGAACCCACTGACTTAATGACTTGCCGCTGCTGGGCACCATACGTTGCCCCCTCCCCCCAACCCCGTCTCCCCTGCCAGCTCCCCTCTTACAGGGCGGTTGCATGCGGGTAACGCACTTAACGCGCACTCATCCAGAACAGAAACGGGAATTTGAATTCGAGTTGGCGTTGCCAGGAAAAACTGGCAGCAGAGAAAAACCCTCACACGACAACAACAACACCAGCAAATGAATAACACAAAACTGAAAAGCAGTCACAAACATAAAAATCATAATTCAGGTACATTTGTTGTGCTTCCGACTTCCGGTTAATATGCCCAGGAATTTTTCACTAATTTACATACGAACTGTGTTTGCACTCTGCACTTTTTCGTTATTCGTTTTATTGTTGTTTTCCTTCTGTTTCTGTTGCATTGCCAATTTAATGAGGCTTTTGCGAGTGGTCGCCACACAAAAATGTTGATAATTGCAAAGATGTATACAAAAACAAGCTTCGTTCGAAAAAATACAAAATATATTTGGAAAAGTACTTTAAAAGCAATTATCTGCTCACTCTAAGTAAGAATTAAAATATTTGAGTGCGGACTCGAAATGTGAATATTTTGTAGCCATATAAGTAGCGCCGACTTCAACAATTCTAACTCGTAAAAAACAATCACCATGAAATCGTAAAAGTCGCCCTACTTTTGGCATTAAGGGTAACTCAGTTTATTAATCAGCAAGCATATTTCTAAAGGGACAACATTATTCTAATTTCTGGGCTATTTTCTTTTTTAAATATTGTTACCTTTTTTCCTGGTATTATTAATATAAATATTAGAGTAAAATTTCACATATACAAACATATTTAGATAGTTTGTAAATTGTATCAAAATTAATTGCATTTATACTTTTTGAAATAATATTATTATGAAAGATATTTCTGAAAACTGGAAAAATGCCTTTCTAATTTTTAGATATTTGTTTTTTTGTATTTACAAATTATTTCCAAATACACATCTTAATTATTATTTTTAGAAATATTTTCTCTTACTCCGAAATATATATCTGAAAAATCTAAGGCTATTTATTCTGAGTGTATATAATAGCAACTTTGACATGCAAGCACATGCAAGCCTTAAGCGAATTTAAACTGTATTACATTGCAAGCCAATTTGTTAAATTTTCCCCTTTTCGCAAATGCAGTCATCAACTGATTGTAATCTGTGCCGTGTGTAGTGCATGCTGAGTGCTCATGGCGAGTGTTTCCTTGATTGTTCATATACTCATTTTAATATGCACTTGCAAGCCGCTCACGACACTCGAATTGAAATGAAATCATTGAACATTTCGCTTCCGCAAAATTGGCAACATTAAGCATAATAGCATCAAATTTTTGACTTTCACTTGCTGAGAAAAAATCATAGAAATTGTATAGATACTGATGAGTATTGTTGTTGTTGTTGTTGTTGTTATTATTATTTTTGTTATCGTGGTTATTGTTGTTATTGTTGTTGGTGTTGCCCTTCGGCATATCGTTGGCTCAACAGCCAAGGTAAATTAAGCTAAATAAAGTTGACATGAAAATAATAAAGCGGCTTAAAAGTATCAAAAAATAAAAAATAAACTAAGCAACCAAAAATGAAAGTCGCAAGTTCACTTTCAATTTTGTTGTTGTTGTTGCTGTTGTTGCTGTTATTGTTGCCTAGCTGTTGTTTGTTTGTTATGGTTGTTGTTGTTGTTGTTGTGCAATTGCCGGCGCCACGAGGCCAACTGCAAAATGTGCGGTAATCATTATGAAAATGAATGGCAAGCGGGGGCGGTGGCGGTGGCAAGGTGTTGGTGGTGGTGTTAGTGGCAGCAACATTTGCGGCACATAATTCAATCAAAAAAAAACAACCACAAAAAAATACCACCAATTTTGCAAGCGATGTTTGCTAGTAAAAGTTGAAAATTCACTTGCAGCACTGCGTCTCTTTTTTTTTTTGGTTGTTTATTCGTGGATTACTCAATGTGAATGCTGTGTGAGTCCATTCACTTGCAAAATGAGTAGAATGCACACACATTAAGCACACGCCGCGTTGTCATTGAGAATTTGTTATGGGCTGCGGCGTATTTTTAGACCCGATTTTTGTTGCTGATTTTTGCTGTTATTTTTTTCTGTTTATTTTTTGTTTTGTTTTTGCAGCCTCTTGTGCCACATATTCCTATTATTAATTTGTGCCGCAAACTGGTTTGCCGCAAACCGTAATTCAATTTATTTTTTGTTTTGTATAGCTTACAACGTGTTTTTCGGCTGTTGGCCCAAACCAGTTACCGTTTGCTGTTTGCTGCCCATTCTTCGATAGGCCCGAAAGGCCTCGTTTAAATGCTAAGCAGATTGATTTCGCTGGCCGCTGGCCATTTGAATGAGTTATTAACACACCGTATGCAAATTTATATAAATATCCAATTCAATTAGATGAAGCAATCGACACGTTCACAACAAATGACCAATTCACAAAAGTAACAGCAGCTGCTTCGAATTATATTCGTGAACCCATTAATTATTATCTTGGCAAAAATCTGCCTAAATTATGGAAAATTTACCTACTTTTGGCTGCAAGTGTAACTCAGCTTGTTATGCAGAAAGTATATTTCTTAGAGGGAAAGTTGAATCTCAATAAAAACCTGGGTTTTTTTAAAATTATTAAGAGAAAAAACAGTATTTTTAAAGCATGAAAGTCTTTCTAGTTTTCAAGGCGATTTTCTAAAATCACATCTAGTTTTTTCTCTATGTATGCATTTGTTTGCTACGTTGCTCTTGGGCATTTAATTGGCTTAAATTTAATTACAGTTGTCACAATCTATGCAATGCAGTCGACAGTTTTGTTAATGAATGGGCTTAAGCAGAAAGGCTTACATTGTTATCTGAGACATTGTTCGTAGCTCGAGCACCGGCAGGGATTATCGCTGGTGGTCTATATAATATATATATATATATATATATATATATATGCGTATGCCAGGTGCATCCTCTCAATATCAAATGTTAATTAAGCTTTGTGGCTGTGAAGCTCACTGCTTGCATTGATATATTGAAATTTTGGTATTATGGTATTTTGGGCCTGGCCAAGAGTGAGAGTCGACGTTAATACAAGATATTAAATGCAATCGTATATGCAGATGCAACATAATTACAAACGCATATTTGCCTTATTTTTGCAATATTATTATTGCAACTGTCGGCGGCAGTTTTTTTTGCAGGCAGTTTTTTCATGTTCGGTGAATCTGCAATTTTATTTGAAAATACAGTGTTTTCACTATAGCCAAAGCTGATAATGAAAAGTAGCAATACAAATATTTATGATTGAAAAAAATGCGATGATTAAAAAGCTTTTCGCTGTTCTCGTTGGCTGTTTTTTATGCGCCATCAGCAAACATAAATAATATTATTGAACAATGTTTTAAGCAGAGTGGATATTATTTCTTTTTAATAAAGTAAGAAATTTAAATCCTCAATAGTATCACAAATTATGTGTTCAAGTTAGTCTTTGAACCTAATAAATATATAATTGAACTAATGTAGATTTTTGTCTTTGGACTTATTTATTATAAAGTTATTATAGAAAATTGACAATCTTATCTTTTCTTGTCTTAAATTTGCTGTTAGAATATCTAGAAAATTTGCCAGCCGCAACCATAAATATAAATTTTTCTTAAAATAAATTTTCGGTGGCTTTTAGAAAGTGAGAAATGGAAAACCTCAACAGTAGCAATAATTAAATGACTAACTTAGTCCAAGAACTCTATAAATATTTAATGTAGAAAATGTGAGCTTTTGATTTGGGCTTATTTAACAAAGTTATTAAAGAAAATTGATTGATTCTAGTCTTAAATTTGCTGTTAGAATGTCAAGGAAATTGCTTCCCTTTCGTTGTTGTTGTTGTTGTCGACACCTTAAACTGAGCTAAGCCCAACGACAAATTGCGGTCAATTTTCCAGCAGTGTGGCTAAAATCACAATAATTGACTAAACACAAGATGAATATGAACACACATACATGAATGTGTGTGCTATGCACAAACTCCAACTGGTATTTAATTCAATTTTATTTAAATTGCATACAAAATTGGCAAAATGCATCGAAGGGTTGCAAAATGTGCAACGCTAAAATAATATTTTACTGGTAATGCTTGAGCCAAAGTCAAGTAAAGGCAACTGACGCAGCAAAGTGCAATTTCATGCCACAAATTTCCACTTAATTGGCGGGATCGAGTGCGGGCTGGTTGTCCAAGGGGGTTGAGAATGTCCTGCCGCATGGGGCATGCCGCCTGCCGTCTACTGCCTGCTGCCTGGTCAGGCAAATTACGCTTAAATTTCCGTAGCACATTTTTCAAGGCGATTGGGTACACGCTTTCAACTTCCACTTAGCCAGGTCGTAATTTATGTTAATTTACGCAATTTTCCCGTGTGTCTGCAACGATGGGTGGCACGCCCAAACGACGCCAACTACATCCAGGAAAAATATTGCCTGGAATTTTAGAATTCTTAGTACATTTTTCGAAATGTGTTTGTTCAAAGAAAAGTATCCTTTTTGCTTCTTATATTACATTACATAGTCCTTAGTATTTTAAGATTTCACATATTCAAATATCATTCAGGATATTATAAAAAACTAAAGATTTTATGTCTATTCGATCTTAACTTTAATATTAAACACGAGTCAGTAAATTTCATTACTAATTTCTGAATTTTAGAGAAGTTTTTTGGGGTATTGCATTTATAGTTTTTAGAAGTGAATTTCTTAATAATAGAAAATATTTATAAACAATAGAAAAAATTCCAATATTTTTGTAATCATCGCTTTTGGAAAATCGTTTATAAATTTTAGGAATATTTTTCGTATCTTTATAAATTATTTCTCAAAAAAAAAACAAACAAGTTTCTAGTTTTCGATTTACTAAAATTTGTGGCAATTTTGTAAGATTTCGCATTTCTCCCTTTGAGAAATGTACATCTTAACAATAAAAAGATAAAAAATCGGATTTTTAGGATTGTCGCTTTATGGCAAATTGTTTTCTTATATTTTAAAATTATTTTTAACAACAAGAAAATCTGTCTAGTTTTGGGTGTGATTTTCTAAAATGCATAGCCATTTTTTTGCAGAGTGTAGGCTCATTTAATCATATTAAATACAATTCATACTATATAAAATGCAAGTTCAACTTGTGCAACATGTTCAATTGGAAAACTGGCAAATTGAGGAAAATTGTGAAAACTCAACGACGACGAGGCCAATGGCATCCACGCAGACAAATGGACAGTCAGACAGCGCTGTGAAATATATTTCACGCACCTTGGACTACTTTGAGGCGTCGCCAAACAAGTTTTTTTTTTTTTTTGCCATGCGATAGTGTTGCACACGCACTTGCCAAGTCTCGAGACGCCTTCGCCGCCACCTCTAGTTGCCCCCCTTGCAACGAGGGGGCATGCTGTCAACACGCAGCTCGTTTTGATGCCGGCCGGCCAAACGGCGTATAAAAATTGCTTTAAAAATCGAAAACAAGACGAGAGAAAAAAAACCAAAACGCAACTTGTTCAAAGTGGCACAGAAAACGGTACATGCACACACGCACACACGCACACTAACACACACACATGCAACACACACGCATGCAACACACACGCATGCAACACACTCGCATACATGCAACAACATATCTATCACTCGCACTTAATTCATTTTGATTTCTGTGCAAAGTGGAAATTTATTTGCATAAATTAAAATGCGAAACGAAAAAAATAAAAGAATCTAAAGACATATTTATATACATATTATATGTGTAGATATACATATGTAAATATATATATATATGTATATAAATATATTTATTTTTTTTCGTATGCATGTCAAGCTGCTTGTCCCGTTATGTTGCCTTGCCACATGCCATGCAGCAAAGGCGGGCAGACAACACAGACTGGCAGACTGGACTGTTGCATAAATAGAAAATTTATTTATTGATTACGTTGTCTGAATTTGTATAAATTACTTAGCAACAAAATGCATTTTGTCGTATTTATTTTGTAAGCATTTAGTAGTCAAAGGTGAAAGTCTCACATAAATATTGAATGCAATCAGAAAATCCAAAATTGATTTATTACACAAGCTAAGAATTTGACTTATGAAAATCACAAATATATTTTTGTTTTTAACAACAATTTCAAAGCATATTCACAAATTATTTCTTGGGTTTCAGCTAACGCTATTTATGCTCAATAACAAAATAATAATAATAAAAATAATATAAAATAACAAGTTGCTTGATTTACAAACCGCAGGCGTAAATTAAATCCAATATGCAGCCGCAATGTCAGCGATTTGAAGTTATGTGACTACTTCCTCAACCTTTAAAAAAATACACACACACAATGCGAATAGCCTTGTCTAAAAGGTGGCAATAAGAAAATAGAAATATGAGTATAAAAAACCGAGATTAGCTGACAACAACAAACACAATGCGAAGACTAATTGTTAATACAAAAAGCATTTTGCACATTGTTAGCGGGCAAAGAGGCATGCAACTAATCATTAGAAGCTTGTTTGCAATTTGCTGTGCCTCAATGTCAATTTTAATTAATTAATACAGGAAAAAAACTAAACGCCAACATACTGGCGACTGACTGACTGAAAAATGTTGCACGCAGCGATGCGTGGCAGTTAGCAGAACACATCTCCCCGTCCCGCTGGCCAACCCTTCCTTCGCATTCCTCCATTGGCAAAGTCAGCTCTCACACAGAAATTATAATTCTGCAAACGATATCAACACCCAATAGAGCGACAGCAGCAACAACAGAAGCAACAGCAACAGCAACAGCATCAGCATCATCATCAACATCGCCATCATCATCGTCAGTCGCATTATTAATGATTTTCATAGAACCAACAACAACAGCAAACATCAAATAACAACAATCATGCTGAGGCCACATTGATATGCAGCAAAGTTGTCTGAACAATGATACGGATACAAACTGCAAGCATATGCTGCACTCTACACTCACAAAAAAGTCACTCTGAAACCCAGAAAGTATTTCTCTTTTCCCAAATTAAAATGTTAATGGAAATAATAAGTATAATATAGATTATAATAAGACTGACAACAACTAAACTTTATTGTAAATGCTGAGGCAGTCAAGTTCACTACTTGTCTCTGAATTTTCGGAATTAAAATCTGAATATATGAAAAATTAAATGAATGATTAAATATTATAATTATTATTAAAAAATAATTAATTATTCGAACTGTATGAAAATAGTGAGTTACCCTGGGAAAATTTCTAAAGTTCAGATGCGATTTTATTTTGAGTGTAGAGTTTGTCGTTGTTGCTGTCTGTTGTTATTGTCACGCCCCCTCGGCATGCATTTTTTTAAGCCGTCCGCATTGAAAGTAGGCTGCATGTAGATACATACATAAATGAATACATATATGTGTGAGCAGAGTTCTAGCATAGAAAATATCATGTTAGAGATATCAATTTGCTTTAGCACCCAGCAGCAGCAGCAGCAGCAGCAGCGGCAGCAACACAATACATAAAATGTGCAAACAGATAAAACCAGACACAACACAACTGCAGCAATTGCTCTTTCCAACAACCCTCATCAAAAGAAACATGCAGGAAAATATCAATATCTTTGTAAATTTTAGCTAACGCTTTTCAGTCTGTACCATTTTGGTCGATGCACTTCAACGGAGTGAAAACCATTTATTTTAAGCTGTTTACAGGTAAACGCAATTGTATATTTGCTGCAGAATGAATTGCAAGAGACTAAATAACTTATATGAACTTAGATTGACTTTAAGCACTGAAATGTTCTGTAATGTATGCAATATATTGAGAGTAAGTAATGAAATAAATTGATTTTGAAGACGCTGGCTTATTAAAGGATTTTTCGAGATCTTTTTCAATAAGCTTAACAATTATATATTTGCTGAAACGTTCAGGTAGGGTATTGTTAAATATATATATATATATATATAGTTAATAATTCATGCAGTTATATTAATTGATTTTAGAGCCGCTTTGAAGAACACTTCTAGCTTTATTTCAGTAAAAGTTACTTTCACATTGTTGTTTGTTGCGAAAACTAGAAAAAAGAGAGAAAAACTAAAATTTGATTGATTTCCTTCAATTGACTGAAAACAATTTATTTTAAGCTGTTTCTATGCACTTTGTACAGGTTACATTTTTGCTATACAACGAACTGATAGAGAGTAAATAATTCGTATGAAAATAAATTGATTATATAAGTTTGACTGTACTCACATTGCAGAACATTTGCAGCGCCTTTTCAATAAAAAGTTACATTCCCATTGTTTTTGAAAACTAGAACTGGCTTTGCTGTCCGTCATTCTCTCATGTGGATTGCAGCTTACGTTCTCAGAGCGTTGTGAGCAGCACAATAATTGCTAGCCGGGCTTAACTCCAGCTCCAACTTCAACTTCAGCTTCAACTTCAGCTCGTGTGCAACAACTTTAGAGGCAACCAGTTCAGAGTTTGCCATGCCAGCAATAAAATGATGAGCGCAAGATAACACAAATTACTTGGTACTTGTATGGTTACGTTGGCCTAAAAACCTAACCGTGAAAAACACATTTAGAGTTTGCCTCTCTACTGCCACCACTACCTGTAGCTAGTTAGAGGCAAGCTTGCTGTTATTGTTGTTGTTGTTGTTTTTCTTGTTGCCACTTTGGCAGCAACTCACAGCAACTCCACCTCTTGCCTCAGCTGTTGCAATTTAAAATCATTTTGCAAAAAAGTTTTTTTTTTTTGCGCCAGAAACAAAACCAAAGCGTTGAAAATTTCACTGCAAATTACATTAACTGTCTAAGTCTACACAACAGCAATTGTTGTTGTTGCTGTTGATAATTCTTTGAATATGGCTTGGCTATATTGTTGGAAAACCCAGGCTTACACATTAACTAGAGCATGAGTGCAATTGGTTCACTTCTTTTTTCATATAAGAACATAACTATGAACTTTTCTTAGACTTAATCGGCAACTAAATCTTTATGCTATAGAATTGCTCCTGATCAAGCTGCAAATAAGTACAATAGTACAACTAGTTTTTTTGAAGAAATGAAAGTTTCGAGCGAGTGCTTATTTGAATTGAACTGAACCCAATTAATCAAAGTTTTAGCCAAATTATATTCTTCAACTGCCTGCAACTACTTGTGGGCTCAGCTCCGCTGTCCATGGAATAAATGCACCCTAAAAAATAAATCGACTTGAAATTTAGAAAATCGCCCAAACGTTAAAGTCCCTCTTAGAAACTGACTCTTATTTTTAGAAATAATTTCTCAAAAATTCTAAAGGGTTGCCCGAATTGACTATTCTCTGTTTTTCAATATTTTTTATTATTGGGAGTTTCATTTCTAAAAAGTAAGTCAAATTTAACTTAATTTTAATGCATTTTATGAAATGTGTAAACATATTTTCTGTATGTAAAATGCAAAAATACAAATGTTTAACAATTTACATAAATTATAAAAAAGCTGATATCAAAATTATTCAATGAGACATATATTTTCGAAATTTTAGAAAAGTCCAGCCTGAATTTATGGAAAACAAATCCTGGTCTTGGCGAAGACACAACCATAAATCTTAGAAGCTTACCTGCTGAATACTAATCTAAAATTCGGTTCGATTTTTTTCAGAGTGTGGCATTGAGGCATTTTACGACTGCTTTACTGTATTTTAGCAATCATCAAACGTGCAGCTTTGTATGGTTTTTATTGCTGGCCACTTGGCATTTTCCGCCTTGGCTTTCGCCTCAGCCAAGCCTCGACTTGCCACATCCCCCGCCCAAACTCCTCCCCCGTTCAAGCTGATCCACCTTGTCCCAGGCCCAGGTTGATTGTATTTGGTCAAGTCTTGCAGTTTTTGGTGCCTGCCTCAATGTTAGGCTCAGCCTCCTCGATCACAGAGGTTAAGCGTTGCAACTGTTGCAGTTGCAGTTGCAGACGCAGCAGCGGCAACATGATAATAATGAAGTTTTTTTTTTTTTCTTTTTTCGCTGATGATCAGCATTACAAAAAGTTTTGGTGAGTTGATGGTTGCTGCTAACCTATATTTTAGGTCATAATATGGTGGCCAACAATGTTACTGGTCAGCATTTTGAATGGCGTTGTGAAAAACATTATAAACCGATTTTTATTGCGATTTTTCTTCGCAGTTACTCGTTGCTCGCTGTTGTTACTATTATTGTTGTTGTTGTTGTAGTTGTTCTTTGTGGTTGCTGCAACCTTTTAAGGCGGTTAACTACCCATTAAGGGGCGTTTCTAATGGCACAAACCGATGGTCAGGCGGTGCTGCAGCCAAACTCCTTTTGGTCTTCGTCATCATGGTCATCATCGTCATCATCATCATCATCATCATCGTTGATTCGTGCCACATACTTAAAGATGTTGAGGAAGAGGAGAACCATTTTACTGCCATTTTACGCTGCTGGCTAAGTACAAATTTTACTTGTTTGGCATTTTACTGGCTAGAACGCCCCATGCCCCTATGCCCCATGCCACAGCCAGCAATTGATGTTATTGTTTTTGCTGTTGCCGTAGCTGCCTGTGGGCTGTGCCAAGTCGTAAAATCATATTACAAATTAATCGGCAGTATATATGTGTGCCTTAGCTGAATGCCTCCCTCCTCTCTCCTCCCTCTCTCCCTCTCTCTCTCTCGCTCTGACCAGGTCAACTAATGGATTAGCTATATTTTCTTATTTTTATTTATTTAATATTGTCTGACATCAGTGGTCACAGAAAAATACAAAAAGTAGCAAATCAAGTAAATTAAAAATATAATTTAATATTTAAATATAAATCGACAAAATAGAAATATATATTACAATGGGTCTTGTTTATTTATTTATTTATTTATGAAATATAGCTGGACACAAAAATACAATGAGTAGCAAATAAATTGAATTATATATGTATACAAATATAAGATTTGTGAAACAATGCCGAAAAAATCTATTAGACCAACAATAATAAATAGTTTGTATAAATTAATTAGAAGACGTGTAAAATTGAGTGCCAAATGATGGAAGTAGAGCATTCTGAATTGAAACACGATCAAATCCATTGTAATCATGCAAAGAATAATTAATTATTATTGAGAGAAAGCTGGAAACAGTCTCCAAGGGGAAGAGTCTTCTCGCTCGAGTTCCCCTCAAACCTGCTATTTGTCCTTGTCATAAATTTTTGGTTGCGTGGCGCGGTTTCCGCTTAATGCCAATTTGTTGAATGCAGCATTATTTTGAATGCAGCAAACGACGAAGCGCTTTTGTCGCCATTTGAATTCTGGTTTATTTAATGACTCTTTGCAATTGTTTTCGTGAGCGGATTTTCAAAAATTGACTTAACTTAAGTTGAGTTCAGTAAGCGTTGCTTTGGTTTCGTTTCGATTCGTTTCGATTCGCTTTATTCACATTTTGCAGCTCAAGGTTAAGCGGCTTTTGGCTGCGCTCAATTTGTTATTGCAAGAAATAAAACACTAACCGCCTTCTTCACTCTGCCCCCCTCTGCGCCCCTCTGCCCACCCACAAATTGGCGTCGTCACCGTTTGTTGTATGGTACAATTTCAATGAGTGGCAAATAATTGCGGCTTGTGTTCGTAATTTGTTACTGTTGCCTACCTCTCTGTGTGTGGTTATTAAAGTGCCTGATTGGATGTGAGTTTAAAATGTGGGTTGAGGCAAATTGCAAGACATATTGCAAAAAATAAAAAAAAATAATAAAACCAAATTCAATCGATAATTGCATGGCAAGGCCCACAGGTTGAGTAAAAACGACAACTCAAGAACTTGTTGGTGGAGTTGTTTTTATAGTTGTTTGGTTTTGTTTTTTCTTCTATTTTTATCGATCAATCGTTAGTGTTATCAGTTCTTACTTCAACTGAGATCTAATTGCAGTTTAAGATACGCCAAGTTAACTTATTTGGTTGTTGTGTAATTTTCTCAAGCTAAAGCTGAACTCTCTTAACTTTGTGACTTAAGTGATCTGTTTTTCATTTAAACTCACATCAAATTTATAGCATTCTCCCTGCACTGCACTGGAGTAGTTCGCCAGTTCGCCAGTTCTCGCTTGACATTGATAAATTGAACTTTGGAAAGTGGCTTTTTGTGTGGCTGCGTTGATTTCATGAAAGTAAAACAAGCACACTTTCAGATGCCAATACACTCGGAAAAAACGCGCCTTAAAGTGCAGAAAATTGCTCTAAAAATGAAAGTTATTCTTGTTTTTAGAAACGGTTTGTAAATATTAGAACCAAAATAAATTTATTATTAAAAAGTGTAAATATAAATAATTTAAAGAAAATTTCGCATTTTTTTTAATGAAATTATATGAATTTTTATAAGCTATGTAAAATGTTTGTGTATGTGAAATCTTAAAATTAAATAATAATAATAAAATAAAGCCAATAAAAGAATTATTCTATGTACGCAGAAAACAGCCTAAAAATTAGACACATTTTTTCTAAATTTTAGAAAAATACGCGCTGCAATTTAAAAATGCAAGTCCCAGTTTTTAAAAAGTCGCACACATTTTAGGAATTTAATGCTTAATTGCGTAAATTCGGTGAGTTTTTTTTCGCAATTGTAGCCATTAACCACCCCTTGCCTACCCCCTCAAAAAGTCCTTCACTGTGACGGCAAACATGGTCAATAAGTGCACTTAACATGGCGTCTCGTCGCACTTGTCCATTGCCAGTGAGGAGACAGAAGACACAAGACACGAGGCGCAATTTGCGCACTTTATTTGATATCAGAGTTGTTGCCTTGTTTTGTTGCCATGATGAAATTAACGGCAATTAACTTGATTCACCTTTGTTGTTGTTGCCACATCTGCTGACTCCTCGCGCAATGCATTTCATCGCACGAGGCATGAGGTAATAATTTAAGAAATTGACATGTGAATCACACACCGAACTGGAACTGTTGCTTCCAGATTGCACTGCCAACGGCAAGGAAAGACTGAGGAGAGGGGAAAGGGAGGCGCAGGCGGAGGCAGGCCGGGTTGCTGTGACCGCAGTTGCCGCGACTAAGCAGAAAATTAAGGCGTAATTAGTTGTTCCTTTTAAAAGCAGCCTTGTCATCATTTGTGGGTGGGGGGAGGCGCATGGGAAGGGGAGGGGCATGGTGAGTGTGGCATGTGTAGGAAGTGTCGCCACTTGGCTTGTTGCTTTCTTTGTTTTGTTCCATTCGTTGATTAATGAGCTCCGTCTGTCTGCTCCATGCCATTGACTTTGATCTGTGTGTGTGTGGTATGTGTGTGTGTGTATGTGTGTGTGTGTGTGTTAGCCACAATTTAAATTGCTGGCAATGATCGTCGTGATTCAAATGCAGCTCAAGCTGACGTGTCTTTCTCATATATAGTTAACAAGGCAGGTTGTTGCTTAACATTGTCGATCTGCGCTGATTAGAGCAAAATATGCTGGCAAAGGTCAGCTTTAGATGTGGGTTGAGCTAAACGCATATATTATGAATATATATGTCGCATATATCTCAGCAAGAATTGTGAAATAATTATGCATTCATAAAACTGGATTCTAATTAAATATTATTTAATTGCAACATTAAATATTATTTATTAGATTTAATCTTAGGCAATGATTAATTTTAAATGTGATCGCTATTTTGGATTATATATTTTAGATAGTAGAGCTTGTTATGGGTTGACTATAACTGATCACAGCAAGCAAGCTCAAATAATCTAGCATAGATAAAACTAGACTGTATATTATTAACTGTACTTATCAGCAGAATCAGAGTTATTTAATGGTCTGATTGGATTACATTTTGCTCTTTTTCCAATAAATGCAACAAATTTTGGATTTTAATATCCCCGAAATCTTGTAAATATTTCTCATTTTTTCAATTGAAATAATACATTTTATTTTTAAATTCATTTATGTATTTTTTGGTGTTCAGTGTACAATATTTACAGCTTGATTAAGACAGATCTGCACAATCTGAATTGTATTTAGGCCAATGCACTTATTCACTTCAAAAATGGTCTGTATTTTGGAATGCAGTATATAATATTTAGAGCTTGATTAAGAAGCCAACTGTTGGATAAGCCAAAAAAACCCTCCAATACAACGTACTGTTTGCTGTTGGACTTCAGCTGTTTTTTTTATTTGTTTGGTTGGTGCTTTATAAATATTGAACAGAGTCGGAGTTAACCGTATTTGGCCAGCGTTTAATTGAGGCCCCACCTGTTTGGGCCGAATGCTGTTTTTGCCCCAAAACTGACAAATTTACACAATGAAAGGTCATTGTTTCCACATCAATTAGCCTCTTACCAGTGCCAGCGACTTTTATTGTTGAAGTGTCCAAATTGGAGTGCCTGTCATTTTGATGAACTGATCACGACTCAAGCAAAAACACAAAGGAAAAAACAACACTCAACGCTCAAATCTAGGCTTATGACAAAATGCCGCTGACGGTTTTGTTGTCATTTTTGTTGCATAAAATGCCAAATTGTCTGCCAAAGCGAAACGACGACTTCGAATTCTGCCCAAATTTGGCAAGCGGCAAGTGGCCAATGCAGTTGCGACTGATTGTTGCCATCTATTTAGAGACCGGCCGGCATGTACAAAATCGGCTGGCTGGCAGCTTGTTGCATGCAACGAAATTGCCAAGCGATTGGCATCTTATGAATAGCTACACTCATAAAAAAAGCGATACTCAATTTTAGTAAATCGACCTGCTATTCAGCAAGTAAATTGCTCAAATGTATATTTATAATTTGTAAATTATTTGTTTAATTTCCGGATGGATTTTTCTAAAATTTAGAAAAAATATATGTTTTGTTTTGTATCGACACTGAAATAGAAATATAATATAAGATTCATATAATTTAATGTGAAAAAAACTTACAGCTAAACTCTAATTAGGCCGATCCAGTAAATTTCATCACTTCTTTCCAAATTATGTCCTTACATTTATACTTTTTAGAAATGTATCTTTTAATAATAAAAAATATTTCTAAAAATATAGAAAAATTTCCATCTCTTTGCAATTGTTCATTTAAGGCAAGCATTTCTGTTTTTTAGAAAAATGTTTTATTATATTTAGTAAGTAATAATATTGAAAACAAGAAACTTTCTATTTCTTAAGTGATTTACTAAAATGAATGTGGATTTTGTTTGCCAAGTACAGTTTGTGTCGCAGTTTGGCTCGCACGCATGTCAGTCAGAATGTCGCACAGCTATGCGCAAATTAAACAGTCTTATTATGACAGGTAACGCACACTCACACACACACTCACACACACACGCACACACACACACACGCACACACAGGCACACACAGAGGCACAACAAGAGTGCAGCGCACTTTAGACAGTAATAACAAAGTAAACGAAAGTCATAAAATTAAATTTAATCCGCTTGGACTCTTACCGGCTGGTTTTTCTTAACTCTTGCCACACCCACTCGGAGCGTAGCCCTCCCTGCCACACTGCCCCCTCCCTCCGCCCCACAGCCCCTTTTCATCCTGTGTGTTAAAGTTACGTGTAATCCGCTTGTTGTCGTCGTCGTTGCCAACTTGCATTCTGCCAACTCACTTAACCAAATGACCAGGCCAAGACATCGCTCGGCCAGTTTGCAATAAATACACACACACACACACGCACACGCACACCTACTGGCCATATGGCATTAAGCTTTTTTTCTTTTTTTTATAAATTGTTGCATTTTTGTATTCCTGATTATTGTTGTTGTATTTTTGCTGCTGCTGTTTTGTAGCTGTTTATCGACTTGTCGTCTGCTTAAAGTGTTGCAGCATTTTTTCTCTGTTTTTTATTTGTGAATATTCTTCAGCATCGGCTTGCGGTGTGTCTTTTGTTCGCCACTCGTATTTTTATTTTCAGCGCATAATTAATTTAAGATGCACATTAATTCCGAATCGGCCAACTTCGAGTGCCCCGCGGCACTTGAATGAATCAAATTTGCTCACTCTGTGTGTGTGTGCGTGTGTAATTAAATAATATTGTATAAAACAGCATTTGCTGAATTTGATGAGCTGCAAGCAAAAGTGACACATGATTCATATTAAAGAAAATACATGTGAAATATTAACATTCACTCTTTTATTAATAATATAAGCAAAAAGATAGCTTATTTTGTAGTTCTTTTTACACATATAAAACAAAAACAAGCTGAAAATTAGACATATTTTTCAATCTATGAAAAATCGATTCAGTTTTGACATAGTGATGACAATCTGAAATTAAAAAAAAAAGTGTTTGCAATTTTTTGCTGCAAGGCTTTTGTGTTCTTGCCACTTGCGATATGCCATCAAATTGTGGCATGTAAATTTATTTCAATTTCCTTACAAATATTGTATTTTGAACAGCTCAAGTTGTAGGTTTTTTCCTATTATATTTATGGGCAAGGGTATTACAAGGCAGTGTGTCAGGCAAGGCAGTCACTCAGTCAGTCAGTCTTTTTATGCAATGCCTGCCAGTTGTCGGCCTTCATGGCTAATTAAGTCGCTTAAATTGACACAAAAGAAGGTTAATGTGTGGGTGTTGGCATTTATGAGGTAACACACATATAGCACACACAACAACAACAGCAACAACAACACACACAAAGTGTGTGTGTGTGTGTTTGTCGATTGCAGCTGCACTCGCCCGAAATATGTAAATATTGTTACGTATCTCTTTAATAGTTGTCATAAATGAAACACCCCCACAAAATGCTGAAAATGTGAGGTGTAAATGCTCAATTTGTGTGTGTGTGTTTTTTTTTTACTGTGTGTTTGTTGCCAAGGCGAAAAGTGGGAGTTGCCAGCCGTCGTCTGTGCACCGAAAACCATTCAAAATTTGTTTAAACCATTATTTTTAAGAAGCGCCTAAAAAATAACAGCCAAGGAATTAGGTCGAATGAAAAATTGGGTTATGTTTTATGGTCCAGACAGGGGTTTATATTATTTTTTGACGGCAATATATTATTCAATGCATTAATTTGTAAGTACACTGAAAATAAATATAATTAAAGAGCATTTGTAACAGGTGCTTTAAGAAACCCAGGAATTTTGTAAGTAGTTATGCGTGTTGTTGAATTTATTTGAGAGTATGTTCTATGGGCCAGACAGAAGATTATATATATAAATATATATAATAAAAGCCACCTATTTATACTACTAATTACGCCGAATGAATACTCATAAATTGTTAAAATTTATATAAATATTTTTATAGGCATTCACATTGAAATTGAAAATCTTGCTGCTGTCATGAGACAAAAAATCTCTTCACATTTACAATTCGCAGATATAATTATTATATTTACCCTTTAACGATATTCAAAAGTGAAACACGTGTATTTGTTTAACACTGCGCTTTTATTCCCATGCAGCAACAAAATTGCCCAGTTTGAGCGGACAAAAAATGAAGCAATTAAGCAAATTGAAAAATTGCATGTCGCACACACACACACACACACACACACACACACACACAATATAAACAAGAGCAGATGTGTGTGTGCGTGTGTGGCTAATGCAAAAAAGATAGTAATCGACAAAGGCGCGAACAATGTCGTCGCTGATGAGGCACTCGTCGCATAGTGCAAATTAAAATCCAGTTAAAAAAACAAAAAACAACCAAAAACAAATGTACTCAAATTAATAAAATGCCGGCAACAAGCGCTTCCAGTTTTCAATACTGATTGGCCACTGGTTTTTTTTTGTTTTTGTGAGTAACAACAACAATCACACATCATCAGACACACACACACACGCACACACACACACTCGTGGCTCTTAAATGTCAGCGGCCACAAAGAGGCGCCGTTAAAGCTGGCCCATAAACTCGCATATAAATTAATCAGAAATTCGCGCGAGCGTAAAAAAGAAGCTAACAGGCAAGAACGCCGTTGCTATCGAGTTTGATCAACTACAAGATACCCTGCAGTCAGCTGTTGAATATATTATAATTGTAATTAAATATATTAATGTAATATTTTAAATTTGTTATAGTTTTATTGACCACTGAAATTAATTTAATTCTAACTTGAATGGATGAAATTGCACACGCAAATGTAAGCAAGTGTCGAAGTACACACAGCAAAAGATCTCAATATGAGAAAATATTTTCGAACATAACTTGGCTTTTTCTTAGCTTATCTCGATGCAATTATGATGCAATTAAATATACTAAATCAACTATTATATAAAATATAATAGTTTATTAATAATATCCATAAGTATTTTATATATTAAGTCGAAGTCTTTGTCTTTAAAATAGTGGCTTTTATTACTGTCAAAAATCGATGAACAAAAAATGTTGATAGTAATGGGACTCAATATGATAATATACTAATAGACCAAAACTTGGGTGTTTCTTGTGCGTTCTTTATGAAATTTAGTTAGCTGAATAATTATATTTATATGTATTGTATATATTAATTCGTATATATTAATTATGCCTTTAAAATTGTGGCATTTATTGCTATCGATAAGCGATATCTACCGATATTTGTGAAACGGAGGCAATAGTCGATCAAAGTCAATAACTTGATCAAGTCTGTAACTGCTGTAGTCTCTGAGATCCGACGATTATAGCTATATCGACTCGACTGCTGTTGCTGATCAAGAATACGAATAGGTATATATAAATATTGTTATGTTTTATCATATTATTCATATTATTTTATTCTACTGTGTGGTCGTAGATGCTTTCTTCTGTCTGTTACAAACCCTATCACTAAGCCAGTATACCCTTTTAACCCAATGCGTTGCCAAAAAAAAAAAGCAAAAAGAGAAAAACAAATGCAAAATTTGCAAGATTGTGTCATACGCAGGCTCCCGGTTGCCAGTTTGCCAGTTTGCCAGTTTGTCAGTTGGCCAGCTCAAGGCTGGCTTTTGTGGCTTGCATAAAATAAACATACAGCAGATTTATGTGGCAAGCCACCCAAAAAAAAAAAAAAAAACGAAAAACGGTAAACGCCGAGGCAAAAGCCAGCCGCGCCTGCGCTTGAAAACTGGCCGGGGTTCTTTGAGGCAGCTGATTTCTGGGGAGTGGTGCCCATTTGGCCCGACTTGACTTGGCTTGACTTGACTTTGTTGGGGCCAATACGGAACCGAGCACGGCGCTTGGGGGGGCTTGGGGGGCATTCCGAGGCTAAGCGTAGCGCTTTGTATTTTGTATTTTTTGTTTTTATTTGTTCGAGTATCTCGCAATGCTGCCCAAATGCTGACAGGCAAATGGATGACCGTTTTCTGGCTGTCTGCTAAATGCTTGTCTCTGTTGTATTGCCAATAAGACCTTGGACTATGATTTTTCCACTCTGTTCTCTTTATTACATAATTTAGCTGTGTGTGTGTGTGTGTGTGTGTGTGCGTGGGGGCCAAAGTCGAAGGCAATAGATTGTTAATTGAATTGGAATTGAAAACGAAAACCAAGCGTGAAGTTCTAAAATTTAGCCATACTCAACGCTGTTGCAAGCAAATGTCAAACACACATAAATAATGTGTTTGTCTGTGGAAGGGTTTCTTAACTGCGAAAAACTGATGACAATTTAGTGCTGATGCGGCTTAAAAACTGTAATGACACTTGCCGAAAATACAAATAACATTAATGTAATCTTGCGAGAGCTGCGCAAAAGTGCAAGTGAATTGGTAGCTACCCAAAACTGTTGCTTTATATATATAGTTATGGCTGAGAGCACTCGACGCCCAAGCTGGCTACAGTTTCACAATTCACATAGTGGCCACGTTTTCCAAAACTAAAGCTGTCAGCTAACAACCAGAGAATGTCTATACAATTTTCTTCGACTAGTTTTCATTTCGTTTGGGTTTTTTCATATACCCTTTTGGAGGTGATTATAATTTTTTCACAGAAGGAGACCACTTAAAGTAATAGGGGAAAATGGAAAAAAAAATAAATACCAATAAATATAGTTTAAAAAATAGTGGAAACTGTATTTGAACCCAAGCAGTCAATATTGAACATAAGTAAATATTAAAAGATGGGATAGCAATAAGATTATTAACAACAAAAAATGTATGTTTTTAAGTTGAACACAAATGAAGCATTTCTAGCATTCCCTGGTTCTGAATTATATTTCTAAATACTAGATAAAATGGAATATAACTACACAAATGTGCAATACTCAGTTTAAGACCAGCCGTGACAAAGAAAACATTTAAATAAAATATTATTGAGTTGTATAAGCGTATTAGAATATTTCTAAATCATATAAAGATAATTTTAAGCTCAACAGATAAGCGTCGATAATAAATAAATAAATAAATAAATAATCAGTTCAAAGTCAGATGTGCAACAAAAAATATGTAAATCATTTTTTTAATCCAAACTGAAATTTAATTATCAAAAGATTAAATGTTAACAACAGAAAATATTTAAATACAATTTTTAAATACTACCCAATTATAAAATTTAAAATAATATATATAAATTACTCCAGGCTAATAAACTTTTAAACAGAAAACATGTAAATACAGTTTATTATATTATACCTAAAAATAATTGTTCTAACTTGGAACTGAAATTTAAATTCCAGCAGATTAACTGCGATCCACAAGGGTATGTAATCTTCGCCTTGCCTAAGATGAATTTTTTATCTTTTTCTCTATGTTTTTTGTTTTTTTTTTGGGTGCGTGCTTTTGCTGCAGCAAGGTCTTGTTTGTTGTTGTTTATTGTCTGTTTTGGTTGTTGGTTGTTGCTGTTTTCGGTTTCGTTGTTTTTGTGGTTGGTTGACTGTCTGGCTTGTATTATTACCCCACCTACTACTCCCAAAGCAGACGCTTAACGCTTCGTCAATTTGTTTTCTTCTCTTTTTGCTGCTATTGCTGCATTTGTAGGCCTTTTTTACAATAGTGACCTCATTTCTTCTAAAAAAAAAACCCCAAAAAAAAACGAGAAACATCAAATTAGTGTAGAATTTCGGCTAATTAATGTACTCTAAGTGTGTATGATGACCATCTGCGATTAGCCGCAGAGCGAGAGTAGCAAATTTGAATACACTTCATAAAGAGACCGACGACGATGAAAGACAAATAAATATGAGCAGAGGGTAAGCTGTCTTAGCTGTCAAGTTTGCCTTTGCCTGATTTCTAAACCAATTAACTTGAATTACAAATGTCACGTTTGCTTCTTTTTTTCTCTCTGTACACATTCAAAATGGCACACAGCGTCGAGGCGTAGTGGGGCGTGGCCGCTGGCCTAAACTGGGACAATTTACACTCAGAAAAAATTTTTTTATTATTTTAGTCAATCACCAGACAGTTAAAATCGCCTTAATAATATAAAGTTTTTCAGTTTTTACAAATAATTTCTAAATATTAGAAAACATTTAAAAATTAGAAAGGCTTGCTATAAATCAATACCAAAAATATGGCCATTATTGCTATTTTTTAGCATTATTTTCTATTATTCGGAAATGCATTTCTAATCCTTTCAGAAATTCAGGTACATGTAATGAAATTTCCTGTATTATAGTTTAGCCGTAATTAGTGTTTTACATAAATTAATATAAATTAAAGCTAAGTAAAATTTTTGTGCAAAAGGAAATCTTGAAATACAAATATTTATTATTAATATAAGCAACAAAAAAGCTAATATAAGAATTCTTCAATGGTTTACACGCATAAAATTAAGCTTATATTATCTAAATTATAGTCAAAATCTAGCCCGAAATTGGGAATTGTAAGTCTTGGTTTACAGAAAGCCACAAGTATACATTTTAGAAACTTACTTGCTGAATAATATGGTGACCACACCCTTACTAAAATGTGGGTTGATTATCTTATTTCTCAGAGTGTATATGTGACATTGGTTGTCGTTGTTAATTTGAAACACTTGCCGCTAACCGCTGGCCAAACACTTCCTGGTTGCTTTGACATTTGTTGACCACACACACACACAATTATATACGTGAAAATATATATATATATATATATATATATATATATATATATACCCCTCCTTCTCCTCATGGAATTTCACGTTACGCTATCACAGTGCAAAGATCAAATAGTCAAGCAACGGCAACCGCTGCTTTTGCTGCTTTGACTGCTGTTGCAGAGGCAACTGCAACTGTCAACTGGTCGACGTAATTAATTGCCGCAACAACATGACCGTCAACAACAACAACAAACAACAGCAACAACGACTGTTGACCATGGCCACATCTTTGACTGCACTCTCGGCCTCAGCTTCAGCCACAGCACCGCTTGCCATGCTTGCCCCACTTGCCACAGAGGCGACGCACAGGCATCTGCCCGCAGTTGGGTTGGACACTTTATGTGGCAGATGTGCTCGTAAAGATTTCCTCATTGTTGAGCGTGTGCATAAAAGCATTTTTAGCATTTTACCTAGCCAAAACTCTGCATACGTTATACGCTTGCTCCCCTCCCCTCCCTGCCCCGCCCCTTCCCAGCCGCTTCACTCCAGCCTCCTCTCTGCTGCCCTGCCTTGCTAATGTAAACAATTTCGAAAATAAAATCTTTGGAAATGTGTGTCACTTGTCGCGCCTTGCCTGCCATCGCCACTGGGCAAAATCTTTTCGTACACTCAGCGAAAAAACGGCCTCAATTTTAGTAAATTGCCCATGGCTTGGCACCAATATTATTCAGAAAGCAAATTAAAATAAAACAGGCTTTGCATTTCTAAATTTCAGCGTGTTCCTAAAATTTAGAAAAAAATATGTCTATTTTATAGAGTATTGTTTTATGTGTGTAATTATAGAAGAATTGTTTTTGTTACACTTACAAAACTTTTAAGATAGTTCACAGATTCATATAACATATATAATATAATGCCGGAGCTAAACTCTTGCATCTTAGGATTGTTTTTTTGACTTATGATTTGTATTACTACTTTCGAGAAATGTATTTCTTAACAATAGATTATTTTTCCGAGTGTACAGATTGTCCACGTAATCAACATAAATAGAAAAAAGAGTAAACAGCATTTCTTTAACTTCGGGCTTCTATATTTTATAATATGTGTAGGTCGGGGCAGGCATGTTAGGAATATTGCTGTCACTCTTCAAAAGGGCTGCCAATTAGCCAGACTTTTACTGCAGTCGCTTAATTTTTTGTTTGCTAAATTCCAAAGGGCTCTATTAACTTTATATATGTACTTAGCTACTGAGTAAAACCTTTTTAATCTACTACTAATGAGTTGGCGTAGTTGCATGCACAGTAAAAAAGGGAAAGGTAAGTAAAGATTTTCTAAATTGCAAATGGAGTTGCTATAACTCATACAGTTGCCACAAAAGATCAAAGTGATATATATATGTATATCTATTCTATATAATTGAGAATCGAGAGCATTTCACGCTTCCTTTTTACTGCGCATTTAGATGACAATTGTGTTGTGATTACAGCTGTTCCACTGACAATGAGCAATTAAATCGAACACAAAAAGGAGCTAATCTCAACAAAAAAAATAAATAAACTGCGCATAAAAAAGAAAAATTATTAACAAAACGACAAACAAAGCAATGTATATGCATATTTTATATATATGGAAAAACTTGTATATTTAAAAAAAAAAATATATTAAAACTATCATAACTGGTGGCTTCAAGTGCACGCAGCTGTGCAAAAATATGCAAAAATTGAGATTAATGTCAACGGCAATTGCAAGCACACACACACACACACCAGCACACACACACACACTCATAGATTAAGTGTGTGACAATCCAATCTCATCCAATTCAATGAAATTGCACTGGAGGCCGCTGCTCCAAAACTGTCAACACCAAAAAAATAAAATAATAAAACGGGGACGTGACTAAGTTGCCATTTACAAATGACACGTGTGCACTGATAGCTGGCAATGCTGTTAATGTTGTTGTTGTTGTTGTTGTTGCTTATTGTTGTTGAAGTTGCCACTGACAAAGAGAAACAAAGCAAATAGAAATCGCAATTCGCTTTATGGCCAGCTGCGCATTAATCGGGCCAAGAAACGCCAACTGCAATAACCCAGCACGTGAGCACTGATAACAGAAACGGAAGAGCTGCCTCTGCTTCTGCTTCTTGTTGCACTTGCCACACAACGGCCACCTGTGATAAGCACCAGAACCAACATTACGAAACTTGCTCGCAACGATAAGATACAAACAGCTGGCTGCAAATTGTTCTTCTACAGGTTTACATGTAATGTTCGATTACAAAATCAATGCCAACGATACTGCTGATAATATATTTATTTATTTACTTAATGTCTGGTGCCTGATATCAGTCGACACTGAAACAAAAAAGTACAAAAAGTACAGTACAAGTTAAACTAAACTAAAAATATAATTTAATGTTTAAAAATACTAACGCTGATAATCAATTTATAAAACTACCAACGCCGATAATTCATTTATTTATTTCACGTTGATTGATATGAGTTGAAAATATGTCTGTCGACGTAGAAATATACAAACAGTAAAAAATAAATTAAATTTAATTACAATTTAAATTGAATATATAATCTACTATTAATCTACTTGGCATAGTTTAAAGTTCTACAAGCTCCAAAATAGCTTTTCCCGATGCGGCGCTGGGCAAATGACCCTATTAATTTTACGGCGCAGACAAAATTCGAATTTGGGGGAAATATTCGTCGTCGAAAATTTCCGCTTAACAAAAAAGAGGGAAACAGAAGAAGAAAAAACATCGACGCTGGTTTGAATAAATTATTTGGAAAATAAATGACCAACGATTTTCATATGGCACTCGTCTCAAAGCATTTTGCCTTTAATTAGATGCCAAGTCAAAAGCCCTCTACCTAATTAGGTCTGACTGAACCCAAAAGAACTCGAAAAACCCAAAAATAAATAGCCAACAAAGTGAAGAAACGCATTTTGAGGTAAAGAAAACAAGAAATCAAAGGTGTTACAAGTAGTCAAAACTGATAATGGAACAAGGAAACAAAAGAAACATTTTTATGCATTTATTTTAGTTCGTTAATAGATAGAAATTTTTAGATGTGAACTTGAAAATGAATTTAGAGAGAGAGAGGGAGAGAGAGGGAGAGAGAGAGAGAGAGACAACATTAGGAGAGAGATAGATAACTGCAAATGTAGATAAATGTAACCCATTACATTTATTCATTGCATAAAGTCGCAATCTTAGCTGTGGATACTAGATTAGATTGCCATATCTACTATCTATATATATTATGCCATAAAATGAAAGCCAATTATGAATAGCACACTTGACCAACTGTGGCCCTGTATTTGCCTGCCGTTACTTGCCATAGTTTTCAATTTCGAGGCAAGCATTTCCGCATTTTACAGCCTTCAATTTAATAGTGTCTAACTCTTATTATAATTAATTCATTTAGCGTGTACTTTTAGATTGCTTCTAGTTCTAGATTCCAGATTATATTATATCATAGATACCATTATCATCTAGTCTATACACTCAATTAAACCATAAAAAGAAAGTCTTTGGCGCTAGAGTCAATTATGAATACCACACTTGATCAACTGAGTCTATCAAAGCGGTTTTTAATTTATTTTTCCTCAACTTCTTTTTTGTTTTTTTCTTTGGCAAACATATTTCCGCATTTTAATGGACAGGTTCAGCCTTCATATTAATAATTTCTGCCTTATCGCTTTTCTATAATCCACATATAATTTAATTCATCTACTGCGTTGGACAAATAATGTCTGCTTAAAGCTGTCTACTTTGTTGTATCTCAATGAAAAGTTAACTGTTTTGAATTTTATTATGATATTGCCTCAATGCATTGCAAGTTGTTGTTAACCCTTTTAGGTTCAATTCAGTAAAACTATATACAACTTTTCACATAAATTCAGTTATTGCTTAAAAATTAAATCTATGAAGGGTCTGCCATTAAACCGATAATATTTAAATATCATATTAATTGTAGAATTTTCTTTTCGATAAAAACACAAATCCCTTTTCGGCATCTAAGAAATATTTCAACGTATATCTTCCAGTGTAAGTAGAGAGTTTAAACATAGATCACCGGAATAACAGCCACAAATATTTTAAAGAGCCACAATCAGCTTTGGCTATATCTCAATTATAAGACAACTGTTTTGTAGTTGTGCAGATGCCTCAACGCGTTGCAAGTTGTTGTTGTTGCCAGTTTGTTGCCAGTTTGTTGCCAGTTTGTTGGCAGTTTGTTGCCGCCGCTGTTTGATAAATGCGGATTTTTTTTCGGTTTTTTGCAGCGATCGTTGCCATCCGACTTAAGCCAAAGTTGCTTACAGAAAAATAAAAACAAAAACAGGTGCGGAGCAGCACAAACAACTCAAATAACAAGATGCAAGTTTTGTGAACTTTTAACTGCCCCCGCCCCCTTTTTGCACTTGCAACTGGTTGTTGCCTGCTTTTTCGTTTTGCAAATTTAAATTCATTCACCTGTGGAAATTTATATATATTTTGTTGTTTGTTTTCCAGTTGTTGCCCGTTTGTTGTTTATTGGCTACTGTTTTGTTGTTGTTGCTGTTGCTGTTGCTGCTGTTGTTGTGTTACTTTCACTTTTTTTTATTTGTTGCACACACAGCGAGCTCAGCGAAAATCAAAGCAACGGTGTCTTCTATCCACTTTTAAGTGCAGCTGCCTTTCTGCAATTCGTTGCCTGTTTGCATTTGTTTAAAGTGCCACATGCAGCTTGGTTTATGCAACAACTTAAACATATCAGCTGTCTTATTGTCGTTGTTGCTGTTGTTGTTTTTCTTCGTTTTTTTCTCTCTATGCACATAAACGTAGTGAAAAAAGCCCCCAACGATTTGTGGCTTACAGGTGTTTGTCTGCAACTACACAACAACTTGCAACAACTGGCTGCAACTGGCTGTTGCTCTATAAAAAGAGACCATATAAACTAAAAAAAAATAAAAAATGAGGAAAAACTCTGTGCCAATTTATGGCACACGCTTCGCAATATGTTACAAAAAAAAAACACTGCAATTGGCTGGCATTATTTAAGACTTGGTATTGTTTTCCATCATATATATACACATCTGTTGTTTTCTTTTATTGTTATTGCTAACGGCATTTAAATATAGCCGCATTGTGATATTTTAACAATTAACCACATTTAAACAATGTTGTCTCTTTTGTCTCATTGCAGGTGCGTATTCCACGACGGTTAATGATAATTGCACGAGGCTAGTCTGACAATCAGGTAAAACTTATGGAGTTAATGACTGACTGGCCTTTTGTGCTATATACAAAAAATAGTCGCAAATGTGTTAAATAAATTATATTTATAAGGAGTTTCATTCAACTGACAGAAATGTGCTTTTTCAACTTACTTAAATAAACGCAGTCAAGGTTTTTAAATAAATTTGATCGTTGGTTAAATAAATAATTAATAATAATTAAACCAATTCAATTCAACTGGTAATATTTGAAAATTGAAGCAGTGTGATTACGATTGCAACTTATAGCTGCCAGTCTGAGGAAAGAGCTTAAGCATCGACAAATATTTTAAGCCGCCTCAATAGCCATTATATAACTTTCAGCTGAATTTGCTGTTGCTGTTGCTGTTGAAAGTAATACAAAAAACACGGTTAAATTGTTGAAAAGATTCCTTAATTAAAATTGAGCCTCGACTGGCTGCAAATTATTTATTGCGCCGTATCACATAGCAAATGAGGGGAAATTATTTCAAAAACTTTTCTTGGCAATTTCAGCGAGTGCAAAAATACTTTGAAATGCTAACAACAACAACAACAATAACAAAACGATAACAACAAATGCCAATCATTGTTTGCGTAGCGCATCAGCAGCTGTGTGTCTATGTCTATATGTATGTGTGTGTGTGTGTGTGTATTACCGCGTTGCAGTTGGCAACGCGCTACACGCACGCAATGCTGGCAGCGCTGGCATCAATGAGATACTTTTTATATTTTTATTTTGTTTGCCTTTGCCGCCGTCTTCGTTGACGTCGACGTCGACTTTGCTGTTTACTCAAGCATAACTCGTAGTGCTCACACACACACACACAGGCACATACACACACGCGAAAGTGTGAAACTAGTGTGAAGTTGAGACGCTGACTGCGGACTTAGACGAGCGTGTGGGTGGGGTTAGGGGAAGGGGAGGGGAGGGGGCACCTATGCGGACCTTAAAACCTCTTTGTTGTTTTTGCTGTTGTTGTTGTTGTTCCTTGTTGTTTTGATTGCTTACTGCTTACTGATTACTGCTTTATGTTGTTTTTTTGCCGGAGCATTCGAAACTTGTTTGCTGCCGGAATTTGTTTATGCTTTTTTTGCCTTATGCTAATACAGTCGAGCTATGCTAAACACTTGCATAAGCTTATTAGTTATATTAGTTAGCACTCCTCCTAAATATGAATGGTTTTTGTTTTTGAAAAAGTGTAGAGCAGCCCTTACATATATTGGTTCGCTCTCCTCTTGAATATTAATGATTTTCCCTTAGAAAATAGTTACGCAAAACAACTTTTTAATTTTAAAAATATATTGTTGGAGAACTTACATTTTATCGATGGAATAAAGAATTTATTTATTTTGACTTTCCTTTTCAATTATTAAAGTGTAAATCAGTTCTTTAGTATTTTTATTTATTTAATCATTGGTCATTTTCTTTGCTCAAGATTATAATCAGTTTTAGAAAAGTTATAATAATAATATAGAGATATTTTATATTGGCGCTTAGAATTTAGAATTAGTTTCAATAGTTTTCCCATTTAACTGTGATAAACATATCTTACTCCAAAGGTTTCGCAATTTTCCTATCTTTAATTTATTTTATGACTCACTATTCAGTAAAGTTCTCAGTGTGAATAAAGAAATGCCTTTCAGCATTTAGAGTCTTCTGTCTGAAGTGGAGTCTATAATTATTCATATTAATTCATTCTTTTCTCCTTTTGATTTTTAAATTAGTTACTTAAATTCACTTTTCATTTCAATTCTTTCCATTCATATTCTACCAAGTAGACAAGTTCCAATTTAAATTAATTTACTTCCACAAGTTTTAAAAACAATAAATTAGCGCCTTCATTTTTATAACCGTTGCATAGTAATTCAGTTGTCCGACATAGAAATAAACACTATACATACATACATACATGTGTGTGTGTGTTTGTTATTATGGTTTCATAATGAAGAAACAACCTGGCTGAACCATAAATTAATCTATTTGGTTTTCGAGCTGCTGTTGCTTTTGCGCAAAAACTTAACAAAGTTGTCCCGCTTTGTTTTTTGTAATTTGTTTTTTTTTTATTTAAGTTAAATAGTTTTGCAGTTCTTTGTGTGTGCTTACGTCTTATGCTAATTTCGAGGCGTGCAAAAATTCGCACTTTCCAACTCGTTTGGCATGCGGATTCCACATAAAAAAAAACAACTTGTGTAAATTTAATAAGTCGACGAACCTGGCGTCAAAGCAGATAACAAAATAACCAAACTATAAATTAGGGTCAACGCTGTGCGAGTTTTCACTTTCCGTTGGTCAAAACTGGGTCATCAGGCTGATGGTGTGAAAAACTTGGCCTAGAATGTTGAGTGTTAAATTCTGAATGCTGCAGAATCAGTTCGGACAGCTGGAAGTGGCCACTTTTTCACTTGGCCAGCGAGAACAGTCAAATTATATTGTACAATTAGAAACCATAAATTTCCGCCTGACGTTTCTTACACTTGGCAAAAAAGAATCATATTCAAAAATTATAATGTGATTCTTGATTCCTGGGAATAATTTCTAAATATTCGAAAATATTTATTCTTAAAATTAGAAACGACATATTTCAGCCTGGATTTCAAAAAATGTACCCAAAGTAAAAATCTTCCTACAAATTTCTCTGCTCTCTTCTCTTGAATTCATGAAATAATTATCTCTTATATATCAAACATATTTAATAAATATACACAACAAAACATTTTTCTTAAAATTAGAAAAAGGCTTGCCCCAATTGACAATCCCAAAAGTATTTAAGAAAAAATCCTTTACTTTCAAATCGTAAGTTCTTCTCTGATTAAATTATATGAATATTATAAAATATGTAAATTGTTTGATGAGTGATAAGTGAAATTAAAAATGTTTAATAATAAATAAAATCAGGAAGCTTTGGCAATTTACTAAAACAGAGTGCGATTTTTTTCCGAGTGTATTCAAACAAGTTGTGAGTACTTCAGAAGTGGGACGACGGATCCGTTGTGTTTGTCCGTTGTGCCACACCTGCAATTGGCGGTCATGAGTCAGCCACCCAGCTGTTGCTGCTGCTGCGTGTTGCCCCGTTGGGCATGCCACAGTTTCCGGGTTAATGCCTCACTTACGACTTGGATGCAAATGCCGAGATATGCAATTATGGCAAAAGCAGCCAAAGCTGCAACTCCTATCGCTGGCTAAATGTCAAAAGTGAAGCTGCATAATTCGAATTATTGCCAAGTTTGTTGAAACTGAGCCAGCTTAAGTTGAGCTGTTAGTTATCTGCCATCTGCACATAATACATAATAATAATAATAACACATAATTAAGCCAAGTTAGAGCTAACCACAAAATGTTGTCATGTTTGAGCTTTTCAAATGGCAGCCAATTCGAAAATCATTCAGTTTTATGGCTGGCTTCCAATGAAACCAATGTGTCAAGTCACAAACTGCACTCAGAAAAAACTCATTCTAAATCTTAATAAAGCGCCATACTTTTGGCGCTTAAGTTCGCTTTTTTGTTACTCACATTGATAATAATCATTTGTATTTTAAGATTTCATATATACACAAACATTTTAGATTCATATACTTAGCTTAACTTGCTTTAATTATAATATAGTTGAATATGAATATAATATAATATAATAAAATAGAAACATAAAAGCAGAGCCAGTAAATTTCATAACTTGTTTTCGAATTTTAAATAGGATGTTCTAAAAATTAGACTTTACGTTTCCACTTTTTAGAAATGGTACTCTTAATAATAAAATATATTTTTGGAATTGTCGCTTTATTTATTTATTTTATTATATTTAAAAATTCATTTTATGCCTCCTTTTTTATGAGTGTAGAAGAAAGAAAACATCGCATGCCAAACACGGAAATTATGGCTAAAGCCGTAGTCGACATTTTGGCCCCGCAGGATAATGCGAATTTCTCAGCGGCTCTCTTCTAATTTGCAGTTTCCTGCGCCTTTCGCGTCTAATTATACGGTCAGCTACAGCTGGACGCCCCTCTACGCCAAAAACCACTCAGCCCCTTCAAATTGCCACCCCATTTTTCAAAATGCCAACTCAATATGAGAAAAGAAGAGAGGCAATTTAAAAATGCAGCGCCGACAAGCGCATTTGGCTGACTGCCTGCTAGCCTGCCAGCCTGCCAGCCTACCTGTCTGCCTGGCTGGCTAACTGACTAACTGACTGAATGGCCAACTGACTGCTTGGCTAACTGACTGCGTGCTGACTGTGAATAAAACGACTGCAGTTGCAGTTAACGGCATCTAATAGATACTTGGGCACCTTGGCATTACCATTTCTATTCCCCCAGCAGATGTGTGCAAAAAAGAGCCAGTAAGTGCAAAAAATATTACACAGATCAAGAGTCATCTAATTACACACACACACACACACACACTCACAACAAAATTATTCAAATTATTATGTAAGCTCTGCTGTCCAAACTTTCAACGTTTTTGAACTGCATAACTTAATCACGGGGCGTATGAGTGATATATCTATTTATAAGCTGTTATAAATATCAGCTGTTAACTAGCTTAGCCAGTTTTGTTTCTAACTCATCCTTATTATTGTCAAGTTGAGGCATTGGAATTTATTGACTCACGATTTTAATATGCCGATTGATTTTATTGTGAAAATATGACAACATATTTAATTTAATGATACAATCATTTTTTAATAGGTTCGACAGCCTTAAGTTAACAAAATAAATAAACAGAAATTAAACGAAATTCATATAATATTCATTCTTATGATTGATTGTAGCAATACTTCAAAAGCTTCGATAAAATTCCTTATATACACATTAGATCTCCACTAAAAGTTAAACTTAAACAGATCAAAGCGATTCATTTCTGTCAAAATACTTTCTTGTTGTTGACACAAGAAATTCCTCAAAAACATTGATTTATCTCCTGATAATTAAACTTCTACTAAAAGTTAAAGTTATTTCGAAGAAACAAATTTTCTGCTTTTGAAATTCTGCAAAGACTAAAGCGATTTATTTCCTTTAATATTCTTGCTCATAATTGATTAGAGTAGTGCTTTAAATGTTCTACTCTGAGTTAAAGATATTTAGTGAAATACTTCAAGGCTAAACATATTAGCTGTAAAATAACTCAGTCAAGTTTTTTGTAAATATATATTTTTGTTCATATATATATATTTGAATTTACTATTATTTCGAACAATAAATAAAGTGTGTTTACGTCTGAAATTGTTGCCCATTGAAAAGTTTTCTGCGAACTGTTCAGCGATTCATTTCTTTTTATCTACTTTCTCATAGTGTGTTGATTAGATCTCTACTAACAGTTAAAGTTATCAAAACATTAAATATAGTGTCAAATTGTTTTATTTCTTTCAATATACTTTCTCATCGCTGATTGTATACCTCAAAAGCGTCGATTAAACTCCTGATATACATGTTAAACCTTCACTAAACATTAAAGTTATTTGGTGGGAAAACTTAAACTTGTTGCTGTTGTAATTAAATTTAAGCTGCCTCGAAAGACAACATCGAAATCTGGAACTACATGCGTTGTATGTTGTAAGCCATAATGAATCCAAGTATTTTGGCACTTTCACCGTGGCTAAAACACACAAAGTGTCATTAGCTGGGCAAAAGTGTAACAAGCAAAAGGCGCACTCCAAATGCGACGGCCTAATTTGTTGCTGGCCATTCATTTAAATCGCCCTCCAATCGCTTAATTAAAATCTTTATTGCTGAGCCTACACAAAACTAACAAAACTTAGTTTACTGCTGAATGCAACATAAGGCAGCAGCAAGTGCAACCAATGGCGGCTGCCACATAACCCGGCCAACACACTTCAAACGCGATGCGGGCCAGTGAAGTTGCTGCTACACTCGAAAAAATGCACTATAAGCTAGAACATTTTTCTTGTTTTTAGAAATAATTTCTAAATAATTCTTAAAAATATGGTAAATTTTCTTTTCTTTAGAAATATTTTCTGTTATTGGGAAATGCACTTGTAAAAAGTAGATATGGAAATTGTCATTTTCAGTACAAATTCTCTGTGCAATACAGAAACAAGTTATGAAATTTATTGACTCCACTTTTGTATTGGAATTTAACTGTCGTCTGCAAATGTTTAGTAATAATATAAGCAACAAAAAAAGTTAGTCAAATAATTCTTTTATGTGGCGATTTACCAAAATGTAGGTCGATTTTTTTATGAGTGAAAGTAGAAGAAATATTATACTTACTTTTTCCTTACCTATTTTTTAATGCTAATGCTTAACATTTTAAGATTTCACATATAAATTCAAATAACTAGCTTTAAAAAATACTTACATATTTAGAGAAAGGATGTGTGCTGAAAAATAATGTTTTGTATTTCTACTTTTAAGAAATTTGATCAATTATTGGATTTGAAATATAGAGAAAAAACTTAGAAACAGAAAGATAAATTATTTCTGAGAACAACCAAAATTTTCAAATTGTTACGGCGATTTTCTAAAATTCAGTGCGTTTTTTTTTCTGAGTGTATCTGCTGCTTGCCTGGCAACAATTTGGAGTCATTGTGAAATCTTCTGGGCGATTCCCCTCACTTCAGCCGAGTTCACTTTGCTACGGCTCGGGCCAAGCGGAGGGCGTCGAGTTGAGTTGAGCGGAGTTGAGTCCGACTGAAGCCACCCGCAAATCGTTCAACTCCCCCAACTCTACATGGTGTATATATGTATATAGGTGTATCTATCGCTGCCGCAACGCTGAAATACTTGAGCTACAAATTGAGCGCGAACGCATAATTAATTTCACAGAGGCGCAAAGCAAAAGCAAAAGACAAAAAAGCAGAAAAGCAAACAAAAAAGAAAATATCATGGACAAAAATGTAGACAAAAATGAAGTTAGAGTTTTGTAATCCACAAAGTGCGGGAGCTGTGTGGCAGGTGCTGCATATGCCACAGACAGACAGTTGCACAGCTACAACGGTAATTGCTTAACTGGTAGCAATCTGCCCAAGGCATTGCTAGCTGCTCTCTGGACTGGCCAGCAACAGTTGGCTAGCAGTGGCTTGCCTGGTTTGCTTCGGGCCACTTTGGCTGTTACAAATACCAATTTATTTGGTTAAATGCGGGAGTAGGTTTCTTAGAATAAAAATAAAATAAAATAAAAAAAGATATAAAATTTAATAGTTGGCTTAAATGTAAAAAATTAATAAATTATATTATATTTATTAAAATGTAAATGTCTTCTATATATAAATATAACAAAATGAGTAATTCCTTTTTGTTTATAGTACAAAATACACAAAATATTAAATTATTTAATAAGAGCATTAAAATGTTAATTTGTATACCTCTTTTAAATCGATATCAAGGCCAAAAAAACGCTTAAACAGAGATTAGGCCATTATGAAAATCTATTTATATCTATTGTAACAAATATTGAGTTATATTTAATACGAATATTAACATTGAAACAGTTTGAGACATGTTTTAGGTATTTTCCAATTAGAAAAAATTGTCAACTGCAAATCAAGCTATTTGCATAATTTATTTTTAAATATGAAGCAATTTTAAGTTATTCTTAATGCGATTATTAACATTTCAATAGGAAAAAATTCTTTAAAAAGGAATTCAGTTTTTTTGAGATGTTCTTTATATTTTAAAGTTGCTGCCGTTTATGATCCGATTTGATATGTGGCTGTATCTTTTGCTGCTCTTGCATAATTTGTGTGACGCACTCCGGGAGCATTTCCATTGGATCATTTGCATTTTGGAGCGCTCTTCTCACGCTTCAGACAGAAAGTCAACTTTCCAAAACAGAAAAAAAAATGTTTGTGGCAATGGAAAACAAGGCAAAAGCCAAATCTCAAAGCGCTACGCACGTAACTCAAATAACGGTTAAGTTTTGTTTGGGTTTTGTGGGATACAGCAAAAGGGCAACAGAGCAACAGCATCAACTGTGCCACCAGCAGTGGCAGCAACCAACCAACATATAACTGTAACTGCCGGCAGCATAATTGCGGCATAATTGCAGTCGAGAAGCTGAAAATGAAAGTGCAGCCAAAATGGAGGTGGGGGAAAACAGATAAACTAGAAAATAGAGCGCACAGTGAAAAATTGTTTTTGAAAAACCTGAAACTTGTTTTTCTGTGGAGGGGTGCAGCCACAATTAGGCAGGGCTTTATTTTCTTTATATTTCTCTGACGCGTTACAATTGCGCTCAAAAGCGAATCGAATTTGTCTACAATTTCGAAAGGCAGGCACAAGCGCCCCGAGGCCCACCCCCCGATAAAGACGGGGAGGAGGGGGGGGAGTCTAAGGAAAACAATGAAATTGATTTTAGTATTATGATTTTCTGCTTTAAGTTATTGTTGTTGTTGCGCACCAAAAAATCTGAAAAGCCGCAACAACAACCACAACTCAGCCGCCGAGTGAAAGTAAAAAATAAAAGTGGAAAGAAAAAAAAACCGAAATCGAAAAAATGTTAAAAAGTGAAATAAAAATAGCAACAGCAATCAAGCCAAGTCTCGACTACTTGGCTTGGCTTTCGTGGCTATTATGAAACGCAAGTCAGTCAACCATCGTCGTCGTCGTCGGCGAGGTGGGTGAAAGACACCAGCACCACCAACTCGCCGGTGGTAGTCATGCAAGCACCACAGCAAAAATAAGTAGCAAACACAACAAAAATCAAAAATAACTTTCAACAGACGCCAAACGGCATTGACTACAAATCTCGAGTCGATGATGTTGTTCGCACATTGCCAAAGATTGGCTAGCCACACGCACATACCTATCTATATATATATATATCTATATAGTAAGCACAGTTGCGAAAAAAATAATAGCACCACTCGCACAAGAAATGTTTTCGAAGGTGTCTTTTTAAGCAAGCTTAAGCAACTTAGGAATACGTTTTTATTTATTAGTTTTTTGTATCTGTATACTAAAATTCTATATATAAATATATTAAAAAGAATCCCAGAAGCAATTGAAAAATGTCAGAGTGGTGCTATTATTTCTTTCGCAACTGTATGTATCTATATATATATATATTTATATATATATATACGCACTTACAATAAGCTGTCAAGTGGCTCGAGTGGGTCAAGTGGCAACAAGGTGAGAGATGATACCCACCACCACCAACAGCTTATAAATTTTAGGCAAGAGCAAAAAAAGCCACAAAAAACTGAGGATCGTTTTGGCATTGGATTTGACATTGAAACTCGACTTAGATTCAAAATCGCAGTCGCATTTTTAACAATTGAAATTCAGCATTCCGAAACGGAATTTAACATATTTTTTATGACTCATATTATTTGTCCAGAAAAGATTGTATCGTAGCCGAACACTTTAATGGTAGATCTCGTTACTTAGGTGTATATAAATATATATATATGAATGTGTCTGACTTCAAGCTGGTGTTTGAGAGGTGATATTCCAACTTTAAAGTCTCTGGTTGGTATTTGGTTGTAAGGTTGCAACACTTGTTGCATAAATTGGGGGAAACCCAGAGGAAAAACCAATCACACAGAAAAGAAAAATTGTTTATGTGAATTAGTTAAAATACCAACAAAAAAATGTTATTCACTCGAAAACTCATTGAAAATTGAGTTTCTAATGATAGAAATAGAGGACTCTGAATTGATTACATGATAAAGTCCATTGTAATCATTACAGAGTAGTCGAAAAGGTTCATGAAAGAAATAATTAGTGGTAGAGTGATGAGGAGAAAGTAGAAAGGAGTAACGGTAGATCTGAAGAGGGAACAGACAAATTAATTAAACTCATCAGAGCAGCCGAACCGATTTCAATCATATGATTTGTAATCATATGATTTTTATAGTTCAAATGATATTCGGGATTAAACTTTATGCTAAATGCAAAAATGTTCAGCTGCCATTTTTGAGTCACCAAATTTGCAGCAATAAGCAAAAGCCAGCCTATAATAAAAACTAAAAACTCTCAACTATTTATTCGAAATCGTACATTTTTTATTTGATTATCATGCATTTTTCACATTTATCGCATTAGCAATTTGTTTTGTAAATTACCAATAGGCATTCTAAATTGATCTTTATTTATTTATTTATTTTTATTAATTTGTATATTATTTTTTCTCGGTATTTCCTAGCCAAGCACCTGAACATTTATTGGTTTTTTTTAAATACCAATAAACCTGCTAGATTGCAATTTTTTTATTTTTTGTGGAAATAAGTCGTTTAATGATTCAATTCAACTCCCAATCAATCCACACTGGATTCACATTGACAATGTGAATGGCAGCTTAAAAGTTGCATCATTCAGGCACATTAACAAACAATTTTCGACTCTGCTGCAACACTCCACTCGACTCGATTGCGGCAAGCAGCTGGGGCAGCTACATTTACTGCAGAAAGCAGAGCTAATCGCGAAACATGTGCGGCAAGTTAAGCGACTCGGCAAACGATCGACTGATCGAATGGCCCCGTGCCCATTTGCAGCCTCTTTCTAAACCCCACAACCCCCCGCCCCCCTCCCCCTCTCTCCATACCTATTCCCCGCCAATCCGCCCAGCTGTCCCATAAAATGACCCACAGAAAGCAAATGAAAAACAGTTGCTTTAATGACTTTTTAAGACTTCATTAGGCGATAAAAAAAAACCAACGCAGCCTCCGCCATATTCCAGGCATCGTTTGTGATCTGGCAAGCGATGCTTCTATCACTCAGTAGCTGCCACGCCACGCCACGCCCCCTTCCCCATCCTCGAGAGCAGCTGCTTGTCGCCAGCCTCGAATGTTTCGCATTATGCTGAAAAATGGGTTAAGTGCTTCTCAACTTAGACAAAAACAGAATTTGTTCGTGTAATTCAACATAATTGAAAATCATATCATGCTCTACACTCAACAAAAATAGTTCCTAATTTTAGTAAATCGCGCTGAAAACTAGAAGGTGCTTCTGGTTTTTAAAAATAATTTCTACGACAAAAATTGTTTATATTTAGAAAGGATTGTAGTGGATTACCAATCCCAAAAATTTACTAGCTCAGCTTTTGTATTATATTATATAAATTTATACAAGTTTATAAATTATTTAGAATGTTTGATCAAAGTGAAATCTTTAAATAGAAATGTTTAGTAATAATCAAAGTAACAAAATGGCCATTGAAAGAATTCTTCTATATTTACACACATAGAAAACAATAAGTTGGAAAGTATACATATTTTTTATAAATTTTGAAATTTATCAAGCCACAAGCATAAATTTTGCTTGGAGTGCGTTTGTTTGCCGAGTGTACATAACTGAAAAACATATCATGCTCGACACATGCCCCATGAGCGCCTCGAATGAATCATAAGAGCCAATTCCACGCCCTGCCACGAACTCTATTTCCTGACCCATAAAGGTGACTCACCTTTTTTTATCTTCTCTCCTCAGTTCTCAACTCGATATGCGATCACATTGACAATTTGTCATAGGAATCGGTGCACTTCGATCCACTCAAAATTTGAAAACAGTGCTCAGCACTTGATCAATAATTAATCATAATAGGCTCAACTTGGGCTTACCCTCTAATTTAAATGAACACAAAGTAAAGTCTGAATGGGTTCCACTGAAAGATAAATTTCTTCCGGCACTTAAAAATCGTATTGTTTTATAAAATACCCCACTGGCAATGCCGATTGCTGGGTATGCAAACAAGCGTCATAAGTTACGTAAAACACGATTATTATTTAGCATTGGCAAGCTAACAAAGCGCACAACACCAACAATAACAGCACAACAACAATAACAAAAACAACACTGTCAATTATTATTTATTTATTTACTTTTTTTTTTTGAAAACGCGTCAAATGATGCCATAATTTTATTATCGTCAACAAAGTTGCCAAAGTTGCAAAGTTCAATTCGGCTTTGCGGGGCTGACTCAACAAGCATAATTTTTGTGGAAAACAAATATATATATATATATATATATACATATACATATCTCATATCTCACTGCCCCCACACCCGCACCCGCCCCCCTTTTGTTATCGTGACAGTTTTGTGGACCTTAAACATGCGCCATATTTCACAAAAATTGGCAGCGAACGCGTGTCAGAATGCAAGGCGTTAAGCGCCTTTTATTTTCGTATTTTTGTATTTTTGTATTTTTGTATTTGTATCTTTTATTTGTTATTTTTACTGTTTTTACGGTCTTTGTCAGTCAGCGCAATGGAGTTGTGCAGTCGCTCACTTGATCTATACACTCAAGAAAAAAGTTGATCGTTTTAGTTGATCGTTTTTTTAGTTTTTCTGAATTTTCGAAAATCGCCCTGAAAACTATAGAACCGGTCTGTATTTCTAAATAATTTCTGAATTTTGAAATTTCGCCCCAAAAACGCAAGTTTTTCCAGTTCTTAGAAATCATTTCTAATTATTACGAAAGCAATTTTTAAAATTAGTATGCATAGTCCCAAAAATATGTCGAATTTTTATATTTATTTAAAAATATTTTGAAATGCATTTCTAAAACGGAGAAGCATTCAATTTTAGAAATAGGTCCTCTCTAGTTGGTATTTTTTTTCCAAATTAGGTTAGTTGCACATCTATAAATTATCTAGAACATAACAAAAAAAGTTTATATACCAATTCTTATATTTACACACACTGGAAATTAGATCAATTTCTTCTAAGTTTTAGAAAAATCCACACTGAAATTTCGAAATGCAATTCCCTGTTTTCTAAAAATGCACGTTTTCTGAAATTGACTTGCTGACCCCAAAAGTATTGCAATTTATTAAGGGCTATTTTTTCCGAGTGTAGACAATTAACCCAAATTGCAGGCACACACAGCACACACAGCACAGCACGTGGGCAACACATTTTGGGCGACCATTCTTGCAACAGACAACAAACGGCAAATAGCAAATAACGGTTTGAGATCGTTGCATAAGCAAAAACGTCATTTGGCTGAGCAGCTGGCTGCGAGCCGTTTCTCTCTTGGCCATTTGAAAGGCAAAGATCGTTGCGAAAATGCGCCTTTTGGGCTAGGCCAACAAAATTAGGCATGCAGCCAAAGTATCCATTGAAAAACGCAGTAGGCATACCAAAAAAAAAATAAACAAAAGAAAAAGAAAAGTAGAAAAAGCCAATTGACAGAAATTGACAATTCCGTAAAAATGGTCAATAAGATGGCTAGCATAGATGGCATACTAATTGGTGGTATTACAAAAGTCAGCCAAAAGCAGGGAGAAATCTGAAGTATTAAAAGGGACTGTGAATCTTTAATGAGTTGCGGAAAAAGTATGTGCAAACTTAAAAATGAGCAGCTTTTTTTAAGGCAAATGTGCTGTGCTTTTCTGGACATGCCAATTAGAAGGCCGACTTAATCGCTACACTCAGAATAAACACCTCCGCTAAAGAGGAAATAGTTTTAATTTTTATTAAGAAATTATAACTCAAAAACCATCTTTGGTTAAGTGTAGATTTTTGGTAAGATTTTTTATATAGAATATATAAATACAAAAATATATACATATATACTTCGATGTAATAGAAAATATTTTTGAAAATGGAAAATATTCCGGACAAATACGAAAAACCCTTTTTTAGCTTAAGACATTTTTTGTTTAGAGTGTAGCGTTGATTAATTCCTCTTCCCTTATAATTCCACGATATTTAAGTATTCGCGACCCAATTTTCAGGTGTACTCATTAATAAATTTGAATTTTTTATTATATTCCACGACTCAAATCGCAACGAGGCTGCAATCAATATGCAAAGTGTTGCCACTCAAAAAGGTATTTACGAGTACACTCACACACTCACACACACCCACACACACACACGTGCATTCATTAATCATGCTTCATTTGTTGTTTTTCGGATTACGCATGCAACTCGTGTTTGCGGCACACGTTGGGCGCCTTTTAAGTGGGGAGCTGTGAAAATTGGCAATTGACACGCGGCTTGGCGATGACGATCATCATGACGCCCATCATGATGATCATCGGTATAGAAACACCCAAGTCACAGTCAAAAACGTGTTCCCATACTGAGATATGAGAATAATAATTATAATAATAATAATGATAATAATAAATAATAAACAATAAGTAATAAATAACAAATAAGAAATAATATGTAAGAAATAACAAATTAAAAACATACACCATAAATAATAAAAGCAAATTCATAATAGACAAATAAATAATATATGGTAAATAATAACAATAATGAACCCATTCATATTAACAGGGTATTTCGTAGTCGACTACGCCTGCTCATTTGCTTTTCGCTTTGTTCTTTGGCGTATCAACAATTGACCGCTTGGCCTTGTCCCAAACCCGAGCAAACCGCCGCAAAATGTGTTTTATGTTTTGTATTTTGAGGTTGCAATAATCTTATCGCTGGAAAGGCGTTATCATCTATCAGCCACAGCCACGCACACACACACCACACACATACACACACACACACACAAACATTTACCAGACTGCATTCGCTTTATTTACTTTGCTGCTGGGCTGAGCCGAGCTGAGCTGGGCGTGTATTCCAGCACTTCCAGCCCACAACATAAGTCAGCGTCGCAGTCGCCGTCGTGTGAATAGCCGTTACAACTGATAGGCGCTATCTCTGTCGCAAAAAAATGCCCATTATCGCTGGAAAGAGCAACAGCAGCGCAGCAGCAGCGGCAGCATATCAGCAGAGCTGCAAAACCTTTGGGTTTTTTTTGGGGTTATTTTGTTTTTTTTTTTGCCTATCGCAAACGAAAACCACCAAAAATACCAACAATAATAAAGGAAATTTGTTTTCTTTGAGGTTAAATTTAGTTTGGAAACTGGAACTATCAGGAAATTGAGGTCAGCGATATTTGTTGGAAATGAAACCGAATCAACAAAAGTCCAAAGCCCGAAAACCTTAAAACAATAATAATAATATGAATTAGGCCGTTGATAAGCGAAGATTAATCTATGCCTAAATATATATATGTATATATTTAGTACAAACATTTATTTAATTTGCCTATGCTATCTATAAAAATAAACACAACCTAAAAAAAAATTAATTGTTCAAAAACTTGTTCATTTTACTTATGCCATTTATTGGAGCAAACTGTTTCTAAAAAATACATAGCTATTCTATAATTAAATATATAAATAGTTCAAATAATGAATTGCTTTATTTTACATATATATATATTTTATATATATATATACCTTAAAAATATAATAATTAATTTTCTATATAGCTCAAACAATTATTTGAATTCTTTACTATTATTTTTGTGCAAAATTTACATTTAATACAGGATAATCGTGGCAAATAACTGATTAGCTAAATAATCATTAAATGGCTCTGCATAAAATGGAAACAAATATTATTTTTCTTGTTTTTTATTATGCTAGTAAAGCACTTCATTAATGCGAAATAGGAAAACAGCTTGAGAAAATCCCCTTTGGCTGAGTGCTAAAAATCCCAGCTCAGCTCTAAAGTGTGCGCCAGAAAGAGACAAAAAACAATAGAGGATGAGGCGGCAATGTTTCGTCATCAAGCAGCCATCGTCATCCTCATCATCATCATCAGCGGCCGGCGCGTCATAAACAACAAAAATACATTTCTCTTAAGTCAAAGTTAATTGCTCTTAAATCAAAGTGAACGACGCGATCGGCAGCTGTGTGTGTGTGTGTGTTGAAGCCGGGGAAACAACAAAGGCAGGCAATGGTAAGAGGAGAGAGACGGACAACAGGTAAACATTATATAAAGTGCAGCAGCTTTGTTATTGTTGTTGTTGCTTACGTAAAAGCATTCGCCACACTGAATTGCACTCGAAGAGAGAGTGCGAGCAAGAGAGACTGCGCAGTGAGAGTGCAGGCATACACACACACATAATAGATAGAGATACATAAACAAAGGCAAAAAGCATGCGAAAGTCCAGCGCAAAGCATAGAAACAAAAACAAACGTCACAACGTAGCTAGCGTGCTCTCTCCCTCTCTCTAAGTCGCTGTATCGGTATGTGATGTGAGTGAGCGAGCAAGCGAGCAAGCGACCGGAAGAGAGCGCGCCGCTAGTACGGGAGAGAGTCGGTCGTGTGCCGAGCCGAACTCAAGCCGAGCGGCTAACGAAGCACAGCGCACCCGGCAACGCACAGCGAAAAATGAACGAGCGCCGCACAGAATCATTCTTGAATGCGCGCGCGAACGTTTCGCACCAGCCAAGAGCAACAGACAAGCAAAAGGCAAAACACAAAAAAAAGAATCCTCCAACACAAAAAAAAGTGCAAGTGAATTAAAGTGTTTGTTTTTGGCCGGGCCAAAAAAAGTGAAAAGCGAAAATAGTCGCTAAAAAAAATACACAAAATTAAGAACGAGGCCTACTAGCACAAATTCAGGCAAAAATAAAGAAAAACAACAACAACAAAATAAAAGCAAGCAAATATTTGAATAATTAAAAATAAACTCAACAACGGCGACGACGACGTCAACGAATTCTTGACTGTGCTGCCAGCGTGTGTGTGAGTGCGTGTGTGCGTGTATGCGTGTGTCTCCCTCGCTCTCCTCTCTCTTTGCGTGTGTGTGTGTGTGTGTGCCGCTGACGCATTTTGCCCGTGACAGAAGCAGAAGCAGCAGCAGCAACAGCAGCGCGCTGCTGACGTCGCCGGCCGGCGTTTTGTGCCCAATTAAAGCAATAACAAAAAAATCCGCCGTGCTTATTACAATTAATTACTCATCAAATATATCTAATCAATCGGATATATCGCAAATCGCTTGTGCTTGTAATTATTACAATTATTGCATACCTAAATCAAGTGTAAAGTGTTTTTTTCTCAAAGAGAATTTTCAAGGTTGCAAATCAACAAATATAAAAAAAGCAAAGGTGATTACATAAAAATCTTAATACACAAATACACACTTAAGCAGAAGTAATAATAAACTAAATATTAATAATATGATATGGAAGGCACAAAAAATACAATATATAATTTGTAAACCAAAAATAATTAAATAAATACGACAGATAATAAGTATATAACAAAAACTAGGACAATTTTTAATAAGTATATTAAAAAAAATGATGGAAATAAGTGTGTAATATTTCGCATAATATTTAAGTGTGTAAGAAATCTAAGCCGACTTATAATAATTACGTCAACGCACTCATAAAGCAAATTGTACTTAATTAAAATTAATTTATTATTGTTCAGAAAGTAAATTTATAAAATATGTGCTTATTTGTATTTATAAATTTCGGCATGGATTCTTTTTTAAACTGAGAGAAAATATGTATAATTTCCAGGGTGTTGTTATATTTGTGTGTAAATAGAAGAATTCTTAAACTAGCTATTTCGTTACTTATATTACCATTAATCATTTGCAGACGACAACTAAACTGTAATATATAAGCCAAGCCAATCCATTTTATTACTTGTTGCTGAGTTTTAGAAAGGATACTTTGCTAAAAACTAGGGTTTTCATTTCTAGTTTTTGTAAATGCGTTTCTTGATAATAGAAAATATAAAAGATTCGAAATTTTACAAAAACTATCTGCTTCTATCTAGAAATTATATATAAAAATATGAGATTACATTTTGATGAGTGTACATAATATGTTTGTATATTATATACATTATATATATCGGAAGCAGAGACTCGGTGTTTTTTTTTTTTTTGGGGCGTGTGGAGTGTGTTTCATAGTTGACCCCATTTGTTCTATTTGCTCCACACACAGTGCCAGGTTTTTCAAGGTCACGGCGCCTTCTGTGCTAATTCCTCCCCTTCCCCTCACCCTCTCCGCCTGCTCCATCCTCTTTTGAATGGTGGCAAAATATTTACTCAACTTCTGCCTTAAACTGTCAATTGTGCATTTCATTTATTATTATGTACTTATTTATCTAGCTGTTTATTTCCGTAATTCTTCCGTGCGTTATTAGCTTAATTAACACGGCGTGTTTTTGTTTTGCTTTTTGTTTGACATTGTTTTAGTTTTCTCGGAAAATGTTATTTAATGACAAAAAACACAATTATTAAATGTTCTGGGAAAATGCCATCGATAATTATATTAAATTGAGCCACAACATTTTCACAATTCATTTTGTAGCATTTAAATTAACAATGAAAAAGTAGAACTGTAAAAAATTATAAATACGTAATATAATTGAAATAATTAAATTTACGGGGGAAAATCATTTACAAAATCATAAATATTTATAAACAATGTGAATTGTGCGATGCGCAAAACTACAATCAAATAAACAAAAATGATTCACACTTTGTTGTTGTTAACTGAGTCGATTCCGAGAAAAACATAAACAAAACCAAAACACAAAAATTCGCCCTGAGGCGATAAGAAATTATGGAGAAATGCGTTTTGAATTGAATCTTGTCAACTGTCAATTTGAGAGCACATTTGACGTAATCATTTGTTTAATTGGTTTTTATAATGGTACACACTGAATTACGTTTATAAAAAACAGTGTATCTACTTTTTGGAAATATTTTCTATTATTAAGAAATGTAAATATAAACAGTACAAGGAAAGGGACAAGTTAGAAATTATAGATGAAATTAAATTAAAAATAAAATTTAAATTAAAAAAATTAGAAATATTTATAAGATTTATAAAATTTGTTTCTACAAATATTTTGTGTATTAAGAAATATATTTCTGATAAATAGAAAAAGTCTGCCTAATATTTTATTAATGCAAATTTATTAATTAATCCTTTTTTTTAATTTGCAGGAACCCATCGAGCTGAAGAAGCGTTTGGAGGAGGTGCGTCTGCTGGAGTCCCGTCGCTCCGCTCGACTGGCCGATCAGGATCGGGACACGGACTTTGCCCGCCTGGCCGACATGGGAGGGGATCGCCGTCGAACCACACACAGTATTGAGGTGCCATTGACGCCGCTGACGCCGCCAAATAAGTGAGTAATACTAAAACTGAAACAAATCAAATAATACAAATATAAAGACATATATGCTATATGCACTCGAAAAAAGTAGAACCGAATTGGGTGAAGAATGTCTGCTTTCCTCTTCGTTCTTTTTATAAAAATATATCATTTTTGAATTTTAGAATAACGGCTTCAAGCCAGAGATTTAAGAATAGCTTTTGGTGGTTTTCCATTTGATTTTTTCCTTAGTGTACTAGGCCCAAGAAATAAGCGCATATTTTATTTAGTTAGTCAATATAATATATACATATATAATATAGTTGGCATCACTAGTGGAAAAACGATTTGCATATTTAATTTTCAAGTTGATTTTGTTTCTGTTTTGATTATGCGTTCTTCGATCTTGCGATTTTATTTGCTCAACGCGTAGTTTGCATGGGTGTGTGTGTGTGTGTGTGTGAATGAGTCTAGGCTATATCAATAATTCATAACGGCGACAAATTAGCGGAACAAGCCAAGTCACGATCACATACAGTCTCCCTTTCCCTCTCCCTCTAACTCCCTCACCCATCCTATCTGCTCCACGCTCCCCAATTCTCCCCCTCTCGCTCTCTCTCTCGCCTGCATACAAATATGTGTGTCGCCTTTGGGTTCTTATCTAAGCTAAACAACAGCCGGCTAGACGAGACACCGACCGGCTATTTAGCATAGACGCCCGTCTGCCAACTGCTGCAATTACATACAGCTTATATAAAAAAAATGTGACCACTGATATCTCTCTGCCTCTCCTCCGCTCGCCTACCCAAACAACACTCTGCCCCTGTGACAAACAGCTTTTGACTGCAACTGATTGCAAAATAATTCAAATATTCAATTGCTGAGCAGCTCAGACGCAACGACGACGACGACGACAGCAAAGTCGAAGTCGAATTCGAGTTTGAATTCGCGGAGACAACAACAACAAGATTTGATTACGACGTATAAAAATCGCGCGATATTTGAACTACTTGTGGGTATTATAATATTTATATAGAGTTTGCGTAAATTAATCATGTCTTTTTATACTTTTACTTTTGCTTTTTGAGTCAGTTGAAAATTAATTATTTTATTTTAATATTAATCACTTTTTGGCAACATTTTTAGATTATTTTTAAATTATTTTCGAACGCGAATATTAATTATTTTATTTCATCAGCGAGAATATAAATTATTACTTTATTACATTATTAATCACTATTTGCTTTTGAGTCAGTATTTAAATGGTCATTATTTAAATAATATAATAATAATATATACAAATTATTAATTATATTTTAGCTACTGTGTTGGTTTACAATTTTTTTTTTCCAGCGAGATAATTAATTAATTTTTTTATAATGTTGAACATTTTTTAGAGAAATTCTTGATAATTTTTAAATTGCTTTGAGTTCAAGCGACAATATTAATTATCTTATAAAATTATTAATCACTTTATGTTTTTTGTTTGGTTACGTTATATGAAGCTCAATATTTATTTTATTATATATTATTATATTTATTTTACTAAAGGAGACCAAAATAATTTTAAAATTCTCTTGTCTTAGAACTTTTCAGCAATGAAAAATAATTCTTTATCATTTTTCAAGTAGGGCAAATAAAATGCGACTTGCAATTTTTTGTTGTCTGATTTTGTTGTTGTTTCTGTCTGATTTTTGTTGTGGCGTATTTCATATCAATTTCAATTGATAAGCACGGCATAAACTATTTAAGTCAAGTGTGCAAAAAAATAGAACGAAAAAAATATGGAAAAAATGCCGGCCACGTTATCAATTGATAATTAAAGTAATAACAATAATACAATAAAAATCAAAATAAAAGGCTAAATGAAAAAAGGAGAATATCGACTCAATTGCGTCGTAATCAAAACTGCAACTAAAACAAAACTCTGCTAAGCACTAACAATAATAATACAATAATAATCATACATTAATAATAATAAAAATTATAGTAATAATAATAGAATCTGCAACAACAGCATCAGCGACGATGTCTGTAATAAAATTCAAATAAAATTCAATTGAGTTCAACGCGAGGCGTTCTGCGTCAGTTTAATTTAATTACTTACAGACACTTGCAAAAATAGTCGACCTACTTTTGACGGCAAGGCTGAGTGAGCTTATTATGCGGAAAGTATTTTACTAAAATTCTGTGTTTTTGTTTTCTAAAGTTCAGGTTATAAATTTCTCATTAGATACAAATATTAAATATATTATACAAATTTGATAGGTATATAAAAATATTTTAAAATAATAGGTTGGTTATATAACTTGGCATACAACTCACCTCGACTCCAATATAAAAAAGTTTTTTCTTAATATCTTTCCTTTTTATATTTAGAAACAATTTCTAAAAACAAGACACATTTTCTACTGCTCAGAAAAATTTGAACTTTAAGTCGATTTTCTAAGAAATTATTTCTGAAAACATATGCATAAATAGTTCTGGTTTTCGGGGCGATTATCTAAAAGTCACAAATTATTTCTGAAGAATTCAGTGCGATTATTTTGTTGAGTGTACGCACACGCTGTGAGAGATAGAGAGCGAGAAAAGAAAGACACGCGGGCAAGGGGAGATTAGAGTATAGCATGACAATATGGAAGCATGGAAGCGGTTACAAGGCTTGCCAGGGTGATGGGCAGTGGGTGGGGGTTGGGGAGGGGGGGTTGTATATTTGCCGGCCGTATTTATCTTAAAGCACTTTTGACGCAAATGCTGTCCAGTTATTTGTTGTTGTCATTTGTTGAATTCGAACTCGAATGCGGAAGTGTTTATTTCGCGTACACATACGCAAATACAGCAACACACACACACACACACACACACATGCAGAGAGACTCGGTCTAGTTATCGTTTCTATCTGTCGTCGCCATTGTGCGTATTACGTTTAATTTGAATTGTGTTTTTTTGCATTCGTTTTTGTTATTGTGTTTTTTAAAGTTTTTTTATTAATAATAAGCAAACGATTTAGTTTTCTTAAAGTTAAAATTAGCTATTAAATAATATTCGCTAGAAATTTAGTTAATTTATGCGTAGATATATTATATATTAATATTATTATTTTTATTATTGTTATTATTTTACTTTTATTAGTATAGTTTTTATTATGATTGTTATTACTATAATTTTAATTATTGTTTTTATTAGATTATATTAAATTTTGATTACATTTTTTTTAAACAGTTATTATTGAACAAATATTTACAGCTGCTTTTTGCTCTTTAGCGTGTGCAATTTGCTAATCAGACTTGCATTGGTTTCCAATTAGTGCTAGCATTATTTGCTCACCCACAAAAACGGCTGCATTCCAATTTTAACAATTGCCGAAAATAGAGAAAAGGGAAGAACGCTGTGGCTGCGACTGGAAGTAAGAGTAGGAGGAGGAGCTAGAAAAAAGATATATATTATATATTATAATAAAAAGCTGAAAAAAGAAACAGAATTAAATGCAGAAATAAACTGTTAATAATTATAATGAGCGCGTAATTTACGCATAAATGTCACTTTACGCGTAGCGTCAGTGCCAATTTTTAACGCTACACTGAATCGAGGCAGAACAACGAGAAACTGATGCAGTAACCCTATCCCTCTCTTCCACTCCTCCCTCTCCTACTTCCAGTCCGCTGCGCTCTCGATTAATGGAAGCGTGTAAGCGCCAATTGGCCAGGCATCTTGCTTGTTGCTGTAATTGCCATGATAAACAACAACAACAACAACAACAGCTGCTATTATTATTATTCTGGTTGCTGCTTAATGCAAAAAAAAAAAACAAACAATATGCGAAGCAGGAAAAGAGCGCAGCGCGCGAAGAAGAAGAACAAGAATATTATTTAAAAATACTGCACAAAACGAGTTTACCGTTGCAGCAACAACAAGTAGAAGCAGAAGGAAGAAGAAGAAGAATGACGCATGACTTTTGAATATTGCTTTTGGCCATAGAAATTTAGATTTGCGCAAAATCAAAATAGTCCAAATAAATAGGCTAATTTTGATTTAAAGTTCTTAGCGATATGCTTGAATATTTGCATAATAAGCAAACAAAAAAATTATATTAATTATTGACAGAAATATACGATATAAAATATATAAATATAAATATGTAAATAAATGAATCGTAAGAAGTTAAGCCTTCAACATTATTAAATTAAGATTCTATACATCATAAAATCGCACATTCAGCTGGATGTCATTCGCATTGTGGCATGGCCGATTGGGTGGCTGCGATGGGGCAAGCATGTTTGCGGCTCGCTGAGCCGTTGCACGCTGCAAGAGCAGCTCGCTTAGCAGCAGCCACTTAATGTGAAATGCAAATGCAACCAGAATAATAACAATAATATTTACACTGAAGTCAAAACAGACGAAAAGAATAACAGCAAAAGTAGAGTAATAATCACAATACAAAAGTAAACAAAAACAAAAATTAAAAAAAAAAACAAATTCAGCGGCAATTAGCCAAGTCTTGAAAAATATTTGCCGTTTTTTGCCGCTCAAGAAAATATTATGTGTACAAATATTATGTTTGTGTTGCCCCCAAAAGAAATAAGTGCAGCAACAACAACAAGAAGAAAAAATAATACTTAATTTCAGTGCAATAAAAAAAACGTCAAGTCGAGCGCAGAAGTGGGTCAAAATTATTATTGAAGCAGAACAAAAACAAAGCCAGCAACAACAACAACAACGATAATGGCAAATGCAATGCAAAAATGGGGGGAAAAAAGGAACAAAAAAAATGTATAATCATTTTCTAAGCATTGCTTGGAAAAGCGGCCCCTCGACGGCAAATTATTGAAATGGATTCGCATTCGCAGCTAGCCAAAAGATACTTTTATTGGAGGGGGTATATATGGTACAGTTGTGGACAAAATAATAGCAACACTCGCACAAGAAATGTTTTAAAAGCTGCCTTTTTTTAATTTGTAAATTTAAGTAACACATATTTAAAAGCAAAAAAATTATGTAGCATTTGTCAAATGTGCGCTTATATTTATGAAAATAAATAAACGATTTCTTTTATTATTATTTATTATTGTTTTTTCTCTTCAAACTAAAAAAGCAGCAGTAATTTTAATTTAAATACGCGGATTACCAAAACAATATATTCGAAATCAACATTAAAAAAATTGCTTTTTTTCTCGTTTGTTTTTTTTTTAATTTGTGTTGCTATTGTTTTGACCGCAGCTGTGTGCATAGACATTCATAGATGCTAGTGGGCAATGTTCCGTTTCCCTTTACCGTTCCAATCAACGTAAACAGAATTTTCACAATGTTCTGCACGAATAGTTTGTTTGATCGTAAAATTTTATTTTTGCATTCAAAACGGCGTCGGCAGCAACAAATAAAAACTCGAAATGCCAAATGCCAGTTTCTTTCCCTGCTGCGATGCATTTTTTGAGGGGCGTGGTTGGGAAAGGGCGGGATGGGATCTCTTTTTGGGTATTCACTGTGCACTTTTTTCTGACGCATTCACAATGAGCTTGGTCAACAGGCTGAAGAAAGTATTATCGAGCTTTGTCATATGATATCATAATATATGCATATATATATATATAATATTAGCAATTCTTCAGTTGCGTGCCAGTTTTTATTTTTTTAAAAGTTTATTTTAGTTCAAGAGCAAAATTAAACTCAAATTAAATTAAACTTGCAAACAGTATTTTTTATTTGTGCTTTGATTCTTATGCTATTATAATGAAATTAAACCAACAAGTTATTTTTTTGTCCATTTTTATTCCTTTTGCTTGCTTAGAGCACAAAATGCATTTATTTTTGTATTAAAAAAAGATCACGTGATCAGCCAGTTTGTTAACAAGTTCTCAGTGAGACTGGCCAATGGGCCAGTGGCTATATTTAAAAGTGCATTTGAGCCCAATAACAACAACAGTTGGCAACTGGAAACTGGAAACTGGAAAGTGGAAAATGGCAGCCAACTCCGCTTTTAACGTCTTGCATTATTTATGCACGAATACATTAATAAGCCCGCGGTGCAGAGATGTCGAAATAAGTACGAGTGCTATAGAAATATATATATATATACACCCAACATACACCCAACACACACAACACACATATATTTGAGAGGTGTGGGAAAATATCGAAAGAGTGGCAGAAACAAGCTGTTGAGAAAGAAGGCGTCAGGAAAAGCGAAATGAAAATGAGCCATTTTCCGACAGCTACTTAATTTTTAGTGTACGCTGTCAGCGATTTGCATTCACACACACACACACAAATACAACACACACACACACATATATGCACATTTAGACTAGGTTTAAGAACCCAAAAAATATATAAATAAAAATTGAGATGCAGCAACAAAAATCTCTGAGATTTTCATTAATTGAAGTAGAGTTTTTTTATTGGCTTGCATCCATTTGAAAATGTGTAAAAGGGTAGAATGATTTGGTGCTCAAGTATGTAACAGACAGAAGGAAGCAGCTACGACCCCATAAGGCATATATGTATATATATATATATATATATATATATTCTCTATATAGCTAGGCTTATCTGATCAGAGACTTCTTGTTTACCACACGCAGATCTATTCGCATATAATTTGATCAATAACTGTCTCCGTTTTGCAAAATATCGATACATATCGCCTATCGATAGCAATAAAAGCCAGCATTTTAAAGGCAGAGGCTTCGATTGAGACACAATAAATATAAATATATTATTAATCAACTAACATATTATAATATATTTTAAAAAACTATAATTAAATGATTTAATATAATTACACTATAATTTCACCGAGATTGGATAATTAAATTAAATTCATTTCAGTATTAATTAAATAAATTTCAGTTGCCAATAAAACTGGAATATTAAAACAAAAATAAATTATTAATTCATTTAATAATACTTATAAAATAATACTAGTATCTTGAACAGCTGGCTGTGCAGGGTGTCTCGTAATCGAGCACACTCGACTGCAGCATTCTTACAGTGTTTGGTTTTTTGTGCCGATTTCGATCGTTGGCAATAAAACTTAATGTTGCACACTTATGAGTCGTGCCCCATGGGGCCAACAAGATCAGTGGGCGTGGCATGCAACAATACACGCAACATTTGCAGTTGTTTGTGGTTTGCAAAATTCTAAGAACTGAAAATGCGCAAAAATTAGATTGAATTGTTTTTGGGTTGCAATTGTTGTTGTTGTCGGCGAAGGGGGATGGGAGATGGGGGAGGGGCAGGGGGGGGGGGGAGGGGTGGTGAGGCATAATTGCAGCTCGGACTTCAACTCGGGACTGGATCTGGTTGCGGATGTGGACTAGCAATTTGATTGAGTCGTTGCCAATTGCAATGGCAAACGCTGCGGGTGTTGGCACTGACGAGCAGCAAACTGGCTGAGTGACTCAATGACTAAATGACTGAGTGACTGACTGACTGACCGACTGTCTGTCCATCTGTCCGCCTGTCCGCCTGCTCGCCAGTCTGTGCAACAAAAGTCATTTGGCAAAGTCAAAAACGCAGCAAGGAAAAGAATACCGCACACTATAATTTTAGCCGAAGTTACAGTTACACATTTTCCAGCCAGCAGCGGGCAAAACAGCTACACTTAGAAAAAAAGTCGGCTTAAAATGACAATTGGAATGAAACGAAATGAAACAATTTGAACTGTTCATTTATGCGAAATTGTATAAATATTATTAGATTAATAATCTAAAGCTGGAAATGAGCTATTTTTTAGTTCGATTTTTTTTTGGTGAGTGTACAGCAAACGGCAACAGCCAGCGGGCCCAAGTTACAAACTATAAGCAACAGACAACAACAGCAGAGAAACAGTTAAGGAACAAACTGATTTGGCTTATTTTGCGACTTTTGCGGTCGCTGGAAATTGCATTAGATTTCAGCTATTTTTCTTGATGTTGTTGCTGGCTGTGTTTGAGACTGTTGTCAATTAAAGTTCAGCCTGGTCGAAAAGTTCTGTTAATGCCTTTGGGTTGTGTCATTGTTCGCGAGCAGCAACAGCAACAACAACCCCAACAGCAACGGGCAACAATGAAAGACATTTGCATGAAATTGTTGTATCACGTTTAATTTGCCAATTTGAATGCAAATATGTTGAAGACTCGCGCGTGTTTCTCCAGATATAAAAAAGAACACTAATCCAAGTCGAATCGAAGGGATTTTCCATCTAGTTTCCACGTCTCAGCTTCACTCGCATCCAGCCCTGATACCCAAGTGCAGAATCATGGCCAACAAAAAATAATACTGTTAGCTAAAATGGAACAATCAAGGCTAGTTTGAAAAAGCAGAGGGTTGGGTTATAAAAATCAACCTGGATTTTCCTTTCCTTTTTAATCAGCAAGTAAATTTCCAAAATTTATCTCTTTGACTTTTTTCAAAACAGGGTTTTGCATGACTTCATTTCAGTTTGGATTTTTCCAGAATTAAGAAAGTATTTGTCCAATTGCCAGATCGGTTTATCATAGAAGAATTCCTTTTTTATTTTGTTTTTTTTTTTGTATTACAATAATAATTATTTTACATTATTATTTAAAATTTTACCAATATTGGAAATAGTTTATAGATGCGTATAAATTAATTTGGAAAAAACTTACAGACGACAAAAAGAGTTTAACTTGTTGGTTATTTTTTATAAATAGTTTTTTTTACCGGGCTGTTGCTGTTGCGATTTGTTAATTGAGTTAAATGCAGCGAGTCATCAAAATGCAGCCAGCAACTTGTCGATCACTGTGCCTGTGGCTCTGTGTGTGTGTGTGTGTGTGTGTGTGTGTGTGCAACCCATTTAGCCAAAGTGTGCGGCAGAGTTCTCAACGCTTAACTGTAAAAGCAAATGCACGTACGCAACGAGGCCCAGTCACTTGGCCAGTTACTTGGCCAGCCAGCAATTGTCGACGTTTGGGCCAAATGCGTGGCAGGAGCCATGCACATTGGCACAGACAAGCCAGCTAATAAAGAAATAATATAATAATAATATTTAAATAAAAAAGAAATAATGCCATACAAAAAACAAGCCTTTGCACAAATTGTTAGCTTTGATTTAGGGCAGTAACAAAGTGATCGATAATGAAAACTACTTATTTAAAAATAAAACAAATCCACGAGCAACATTTCAGAAGCACAAAATGGATTTCTGCACTTGCCCTTTTTATATTTGGCATTTTAAATAATGCCATATAATATTAATATAAATAAATAGAAATACTAATATTTAATAATTTATTATTACAATTGTTTTGTACACAAATATAAAAGCGAACATTTCAACTTTGTTTCTTTTTTTTCTACTCTGCTAAATCGAAATGCAAAAATGAAGTTGTGAAAGAAAAAATAGACAAAAAATTATAGATATATATATATATATATATATATCGAGGCGATAAAATTAATATTGTAATTTTTAAATTTAGAATTAGCAATTGCGACATTTTGTTAATTTTTTATTTGGGTAATTCTATGGCTCTCTTGTTTTTGTGTTCCATAAGCGAAACTTTAATTATATATATTTTATATATATATATATACTTTTTATATATATAATTTAACACTTGGTTTTTTTTTGTAGTTCTTTGTAATTTTTTCTTTTTTCAAGCGAAATATATTTTTTTTTCGATCTGAAGAGAATGCTTTATCAGTTGTGGGTTGAGGCTTTGCCCACTGTACGCTGGCAGAGCGCTGTTGACAATGCGGAATTCCCATGGTCGTTGTCGTTGTCGTGCACTTGGTGGCATGCTCGACCAAGTACCGCTAAATTGCAGCAGACATTTGTGGCAGCAATAGCAGCAGTTGCAACAGCAACGCTTCCTGACGCATGCTGCGCTGCATGCTAAGCAGCTGGAGGCGTTGCTGACACATGACTGACAACAACAACAACAGCAACAACAACAGTTGCAGTTGCATTTGGAGCAGCAACAGTGGCAGCCTAAGCAGCCCACATGCTACCTTTGGGGCAGCAGCAGCAGCAGGTGTGTCTGTCCGCCACGTCCATGACCATGTCCAAGTCCAGATGTCCGTCCGTTCGCGTTCGCCTTGTGACAACTGCCAGCTTGTTACGCCCTTTTGCCTGTCACACGCTTATTGCCGCTGTCTGCTGTCTGCTGCCTCCGAGCGACTGAGTTACTCTACACTCGCAAAAAATCTACCCAAGCCTTAGTAAATTGTCATGAAAACTAAAAGGTTCTTTTTTTTTGAAAATATTTTGTGTATATTTGAATCAAGTTTTTCTTCTGCTTACAAATTATCTAAAAAATAGAACTTTTTTATGTTCTTAGAAAGAATTTTTGAATTTTAGAATTAAAATCACATTAAAATTAAAATCGCCCCAAAAATAGGCAGATTTGCTATTTTTTAGAAATCATTTCTAATAGAAGGAAAAAAGTTTATATGAATTTATAAACTATTTAAAATATTTTTGCACATTTAAAATCTTAAAGTACAAATATTTTAAAGGAATAAAGGAACAGCACCCTGGAAATTAGACATATTTTTCTATGCTTTAGGATAATCTAAGCTGCAATTTGGAAAAGCAAATTCTGCTTTTTAGAAATTGTACTTTCCACTTACATTTTAGGCCGATTTTCTGTGCCCGGCGAAAATCATGATGCAGCAGCAGCAGCCGCAGTTGGGGCGTTGTTTACTGATTTTTCAAATTGAATTTGAAGTGATTTATCAGTTTGGCGGCAGAGACAATAGAAAGTGGCAATGCCAGTGGGCCAATGGCCGGCAACAGTCCGACCAACGGCGCGTGTACAGTAGGCACCAAGCCAAATGAACAACTGGCTGTGGCAAGGTGCAGTTGCCACTGGGGAAAAGCGAGGAAAAGCGAAGCTGCTTGTCACTCGTTGGCGGAAAATGTGTACAGAGAAAATCAGACTCAAGTTCAAGTTGCCAGCTGCCCTTGAGGGAAAAAAGAAGAAAAAAGAGGGGAACAAAAAAATATCGACTTTGCCTCAAATTAATACAATTTTTATTCATGACTGCTGCTGGGGACGCCTCCCTGGGGTGATTGCCAATCTGCCACTGCCACTGCCACTGCCACAGCCAGGTTTTCTAGTGGCAATTGCAAAACATTGCCGGAATGTGGTGACAATGCCTCATTCGGCTTCTTTTTCCCCCCCTGCTTTGGCTAATGTTGCCTTCAACAATTGCAATGCGAGTTTGTCGTCGTCGTCGATGTATTTTGCTGATGCCTCTCTGTCGCAATGCTTGTAATTTGTGCAAATGAGCCCCTAAATGGCAGCGGGAGAGCTCCCAGACAGGAGGAGCAAAAAACAAAACAGCAAAGAAAAAGAACAACCAAATTTAAACGCGCTATTTTGGCTATGCAAACGATGCGAGCCCGAAGAATGGAATGGAAAGCTGTTAACTGATTTTTCCTCCTGATTCTGTACGGCTTAAAATACTACTACCAAAATGCCCTAACTTTATCTGCTGCTTTTTACTTTAGCTTAGCTTAATGTATTAAAGATAATTATGTATAATGAGGTCAATTGCTACTTTTAATAAGTTATATATTCAGTAAGAGATAGATAGAGATTCCCTAATTTATTAATAGCTATTTTAATTGAAAATTACATAGTGCACTCTATTTTTTCTTTAGTTAAGTTTAATTAAGAGATTAAATAAATGAAATATATGCAAAATAGTTATATACTCCATAAGAGAGTCCACAACTAGAGCCGTAAATACTACTACCGAAATAGTACAATTATCACAACCACAACATATTGATAACAAGTTGATAGCTAACTAAATTTGAAGCTCTCAAGTAGTGCCGAAGCATAATGGTGGCAATAGTGGCATAACAGCCGCCAATAACTGAACGCGTACCCAATACATAATCAAACTAGTGCTCAACTCGTGGCACGTGCTCCAAATTCCGTGATAATGACAAGCAAAAAAAAAAGAAAAATACAAATCGGAAAAAAACTACGTCTCAAAAAAATAACAATGAATAGAAACTAGTATTTACTATGCACAATGTGGTTATCTATTCAAAAAAAAAGGGAAAAAATAAACGCAAAAAAAATGAGCAAAAATCCAAAAGTAAATAAATAAAAATAAAAAACTATGGCGTGATAAAAAGAAATAAAAGAAAAAACAAGTGAGCAATGATGCTACAGTTGCCATTGAGTTAAGTTTTACGGATACGTAGCTACCCATTTATTTGCCACTCACGCACGCACGACTCGCCTCACGACACACACTTTACAGTTACGCACTAAACACACACACACACACACTCCCCAATTTGCGTGTGTTTGTTTTTATGTTTCTGCTGTTTACCCGCCTTGTTTTTTTTTTTTTTTCTTTTTTGGTATGTGAAATTTCCGCCTTCTGGCCAAGTTGTCTGCGTGGCTGGCTCACCTGCCTGCGAAGGCCGACGTCAAAATTTTAATATTTGTTTACTTTATTTTTGTCTGTTGTTGTTGCTGGTTTTTTTTTTTGTGTTTTGCTCTCTTCTTTTTTGTGGTCTGGCGCTACTTCGATTCAGACTCGGTCTCGTTGCCGGTCAGGCTTATATTTGCTTTATACGATTTTATTGCTGTTTTCGTTTCAGTTTGGCAAATGTGTGTCACAGACACAAACAAAACCGACCAAAAAAAGAAACCTACAAATTAACAACAAAAAGAGGTCGCCTTTGGCCACGGCGAAAAGTAAAAAACAAGAAAACAAATATTAAAAAAAGAAAACGACAACAACGCAACCGAAATCAAATTCAGCCATGCGAAATTTTTGGAAATTACGCATATGCCAAAAATTTGAATCAACACAAGTAACAGCAACAACAATAAATATGATGCCTTGAATGCCCCCAACAAGTACCTTGTCTTGTTTTTTGAGCAGCGGCAACAACTAGAAACTGGCAAATACGTCATAGGCCCGTAAATAACTTGTCATTAGAGACGAAGGAGAAACAAACGCTAGAAAACATATCACACAGATATCAAAATATGTATAAATAGCAGCTGAAATTGTTGCATATATATTTATTTATATTATATATTATAAATATTTATATATATTAATTAAATGATATGGTAACTCGATCTCTCGCAGCAAATGCCTATTTCTTTTTTTCACCAATAAATTGTTTATAAATGTATGTGTCTAAAATGAAAATATTGCGTATACGCAACAAGCAATTTAAAAATAAGTTTACTCTTTAAGCTTTCCCCCAACACCAGCGTCATATTTCCGTTTGTTATTGTGTCCCCCGATGACTTTCAGTTATCGTTATCGTGCAAACTGATAAGCGAGCTGCGAAGAAAAAACCCTCAATGAAAGTTTGCTTGCCATTGAGCCAAAAAACAGATCGCGTTTGCCTTTTTTTATATATTCTATATGCCCATTATCACGATTTGCACACACAGACTTTGCTTTTGACACATGATAAGCGGTTTAGATTCCGTTGTTGATACTGAAACTGGCTCTTTGATTCTACGACGGAATCAATTAAAGTACGCCGTATTCTTAGCCGCCTTGGCAACGATCAACGGAGCATTGAACTCCAGATCGGGGAATGCGTCACTATTGCGCATATAAGTGAAATTAATATTTAGAATAAAACGTATTTTAATAAATAAACACATTGTTTACTATTCCCGCTGAAAATTTAAGTTGGTAATAATAAGAGAAATGCACATTTGAACACGCTGCTGGTATTTTTTTCGGCCATTCTCCTCCTATTTCATAAGATTTAATTTGTTAATTTTACTTAAATTTAAACAAGTTAAAATCGTTGAATACAATATGACTTATTTCTTGATCACTTTTTCCAAGAGTTCCTCAAACTTACAAATTTGAAAGAAGACATCTTTGAAAACATTTAAGGTGAGAGTGATGATATTATTTTGCTCTCAGGTGTAATTTATATTAATTTTTGAAAAATCATAATAAACTGTGCCTCAAAATAGGGCTCTGAATTTGAGTTGAGCTCGCTTTTGCTTTTATGTAAGTCTGGCTAGCTTCTTGGTGGCTGCAATTGAAATTCGGGTGAAAGTTGTGCAAATAACAATAAACAAAATACAGAAAACAAAACAAAACAAAGGCAACAACAACAACAATTACCCGTTGCAATTTTCGAGCACGTGTCTAATTCAATAAACTCATTTTCGCAGTGGACTTTAATTGTGTTTCCACAACCACAAATCAAACCCAAAACGAATGCAGCTCAATCTAAACCAGCAACATAAAAAAGAGACACAGACAAGAGACTATAAATTGCAGTTGCAACTAATTTTTGTGCGCATGCAAACGAATATTCCCCCACCCCATGCCCCCTCGTGCCCCGCCCCCAACTTACCCCATGCCCCTTTGGCCATATCATATCGCATCTGAGGAGCGCGCATATTTCCGACAGCCGCCGCTGCACATTGCAATGTAATTTTGCTTTCAACACCTTTTTTTGTTTTTTTTTTTGTTTCGATTGTGCCGCATGCAGCATGCAACAAAGTCGTCGCCTGCTGATTGCAACCAGCGGCGTGGGCAAATAATTGCCAACAAAACAGCAAACAGCAAAACAGCAAACGGGTTAAAGTTGCCTAGGCTCAGTCTACACTCTGAAAAACAATCGCCTTAAATTTTTGTAAATTGTTGGTCAGCATATTATTCAGAAAGAAAATTTCTATAATCGAAAAATGTCCAATTTGCAGGGTGTAGTTTTCTATGTGTGTCACTAGAAGAATTTTTATATTAGCTTTTTGTTATTTATTTCATTTTAAAAATTAGCATTTCAAACAGATTTGTTGGCTGACATATTTAAAATAGCAGCTAAACCGAACAAGTTAAGTTCATTACTTGTTTCTGAATTTTTGAAATAGTTTCTATTAAAAAATATATTTCTAAAAAATGGAAAAACGAATTTTATATTTATAGAAATATTTGTTTTAGATTTACAAATTATTTTTTAAAACTAAAACACTTTATATTTTAATATTTATCTATTTGTTATGATGATAATCTAGAATTCATTAATTATTTCAGAAATTATTGCCAAAAACAAGAAAAACTTGTCCGTTTTTGGGGCGATTTTAATTTAAAGACGATTTTTTAAAACTAGAAAAACTTTCCAGTGGTCGGGTCGATTTTTTTGCTGAGTGTAGGCTCATCACCTGGCCAAGCAGCAGCAACAACAGCAGCAGCAGCGGCAACAGCAACAAATGCAACCAAGTGAAAATCACTGCGCATTTCCCAGGCCCCGAAATCGGCGCGAATATATCGCATTTCAATCACGCGCCAGAGTTGCGCCAATTCTACCCCCCGGGCCCCTTGGGCCCCGCCGCCCCTCGAATGCAGTGATCCGCGCCTGGCGCAATTTACGTGCGGCCACGCAGTGACTCTCCGAGACTCTCAGAGACTCGACCAGCAATTTTACAACTGCAACATCGGCAACATCGGCAGCAGCAACAGTAAATGCAACATCACAGCAACTGCAACTTGTAACAACTGCAACTGCATCTTGAAGTTTATTAAAGTTTGCTGCGCAATCGAGCTGAAAGCAACGGGCCTGTTTATTGTTGCTGCCGCTGCTGCTGCTGCTGCTGCTGCTGCTGCTGCTGCTGAACCTAACGGTACCGATTGTGCGCACAAAATGGCCACATCGTGATGCCCAAAATACCCCCAGTATAAAGAACCCTCCCGCCCCTCTTCCACCACCCCTTGCAGCCCTCGGCACGCGCCTCGTGCAACAGGCAGGCAGGGAGGCAGTCAGGCCGGCCGGCAAAACAAACGTTGACCGCTGCCTGCCTGGGTTTAAACTTGGCTTAATGCAGCACAGATTTCAACTGTCCGATTTATGCGCAAATTTACTTTTATGCGATTAGCAGCAGCAATGAGAACAATTTATCGTCAAGTTTAGTCAATTTAATTGGGGCGCAGGTGAGGCTGAGGCTGAGACTGAAATCTAACTAACATTTGCCACAAAAGAATAGGTGCCAAAATGGCTTAAAGACAATCTCTCCGCATTTTGCGGTTCCGCGTTTGCCGCAGGCTACACTCGGATAAAAGTCGCCCTAGGAACTGGATGGTTTTCTTGGTTTTATAAATCATTTCAGAATTGCAAAAAACTAAAATCGCTCTGTAAACTGGTGAATTGGCTTACAATTAAAATAGAGAAAATAGCTTTAAGCTCGCTTTAAAAGCAAAACATTTTTCTTATTTTTAGAAATAATTCGTGAATAATACAAAATAATTTTTCTAAAAATGTTAATGGGTTTTTTTTCTGTTATTTTATAGAAATACATATCTTATTAATATAAAATATTTCTAAAACGTAGGAATACGAAACCTTTATTTTTAGAAAATAATTATAAAATTTGTAAAATGTTTGCATATGTGAAAACTGGAAATAATAATGTTTAATGATAATATAAGTGACAAGAAAGCCTATATTAGAATTATTCTGCTGCGACACACTTAGAAAACAACACCCTGAAATTTAGAAATGCAAATCCTGGTTTTTAGAAAGTCACAACCATAAAATGAAGAAATTTATATTCTGAACAGTAAGGTGAGGAATCCTTGGGAACTTTTTTTTTTTGTGAGTGTAGCTAGAACAACAGCAACAGCATCAACAGCAGCAACAGCAGCAACTGCAACATGTGGCACAAAGCGCGTGCATTAGACAAAGGCTAAGAAAACAAACCTGGTAGCACGGTAATAAAATTTTATGGCAGCTGTTCTCAGAAAGAAGCCAAGCTGGATGCATTCACTGCATTCACTGTTGCATCCACAATGTGCAACTGCAACTGCAACAGCTCAGCTCAGCTCAGCTCAGCTCAATTGTCGCTGCCTTGCGGCCTCTGAATTTGCACAATGGACCAAAATGTGCCTTGCAAAAGGGTTTCGCGAACCGCAAAAAAAGGAGAAATAGCAAAAAAGTTAAAAAAACAAACAGCAAACAGCAGCTGAATGCAATTTCACGTTTCGGCTTAAATGTAGCTGAAGTGCTGATGCCAGCGATAAGAAATGTTTTTGCAAAAAGCAACTTCTAAAATGCTCTATAAACACTGCTATACACACACCTTTATATATGCATGTGGCATGCATCGGTCTGGGGCACAGACCTAATGCGGTATCAATGTCTGTTAAAGTCAGCCAGTTCTTCTTCTCGCTCAGTCTCTGAAATCGTTACCAACCCATTAAAGTTTACTTTAAAGCGCAAATCACCTCGATTCAATGCTTCTCCACTTTTAGCTGGCTCAGCCCAAGGCTGATTGACTATAATATCGCTCGCTTATAGCTAGAAACTGACTACAATTGCTTATTTCTCCTAAGGACTTACTAACTGCCATTCTATTTCCATATGTTGCCAAAGAAAGCTTTACTTTTAGCTGCAACTACGGGAGATACTTTGTCTTCAATTAATTTCACTCTCTTGCTTACAATTACACTGGGAGAAAAACCAGCGTTATCTCTTCTTAATTAAGAAAAATATGTCTAATTTCCAGGATCTTTTTTCAAAGAACTCTAACATATTTTCTCAAAAATAAGAGTTTAAATTCCTACTTTTTAAATATATTCAATTACTAAGAAATGTATCTCTGAAAACTTAAAAAGAGGTTTTTTAATTTGCAGACATTTAGCATAACAAATTATTTCTAAAAAGCTATTTTCTAAAATTCAGAAAATATTTTTGAAAAAACGAGACAAATTTTCTAGTGTTAAATGCAGAAAATATAATATATATAAAATAAAAATATATCTGAGAAGAAGAAAAACATTATAGTTTTCAGGTAAATTTTCTAAAATTTAGTTCAATATTTTATCCGAGTGTAGTCGCAGCTTCAAGCAGCAGCTTCTCGGCAATGAGTATAAGCCAACTGCAGGCTTTGGTTTCACTCGAAATCAATATCAGTATCTGAATGCCGTTCTTCAATGCGAATAAGCCGTTTAAGTTCAATTATCGATAATTGCATACCGGCAGCACTCAATGAGTGGAATCGGGGCTGAGACCAGAACCCATTTAGATGTGCTGCGAGTCAAATGTTAATTCTGGCTACTTGCCACACTGCCACACGACAATGACGACGTCTCAATTGTTTGCAATTTGAGTTCCTTTTTATGTTTTGGCCTTTTGCATATGTTCAAGTCTGAGTTTTGCTTACACTCGACTTGATGGCAAGTATTTCAAATCAGTTGAAATGTTTTGAATTTATGACAATCGCGTCGCGTCTTTATTATACAAAGTCCCCCCGCCTTCCTCCCTTCCCTTTGCAGCTCAATTTTGCTGCATTCTTTGTCCGAGTTGCTGGAGCGTAAAAATGCTTTTCATAAAGCTAACGCCAAAGGATATCTGATTTAGCTATTTGTTGCTTCTGTTCTTGTTGTTTGCTTTTTGTTTTTTGTTTTTGTTTCCGTCATTTATTTTTTGCCTTCAAGGTGAACTTAAAGTCAAAACTCTTAGTTGACGTCAGCGCCGCTTAAAAGCCAGCAGGGTTTGTGTTAAACCAAGACGACAAAAAAATAAATAAGAAATAAACTTGAAAATTAATTTTGCGCAAGGTCAGTAAAAATTTACACAGCAGCAAAACAAAATAGCCACAAAAATATGTGTGATGCTATCTATCGTAGCTGCCAATTAATGACGAATGGGCAAAATCAACAACAACAACATCAACACCAACAACACCAGCAACACCAACAACAAACAACATAACAAACATTAACAATGCACGAGCATTGAAAAATCGCTGGCCACAAAATGAGCTAAATGGATAAATAGTTTTTGCATTGGAATACCTCACGGCCCGTTTATACATAAAGAGACCTCGTCACATTGTTGCTGCAACAAATTACAACGACAACAAACAACAATTTTTCGTCGGTTACTTTGATGTTTTTGTCAGAGTTTTGGCTTTTGCTGCGAGGGCGTCTAATTAAAGCCAAGCCGAGCCGAGCTTCAACTCAGCACAACACTGGGCCTTCTATTGGCCTTCTAAATTCCTTGAATTGCATTGCCAACATACAACTCGAACAAGCCTCTCTCATTATTCATTAAGTGGCCAGCAAAATAACTGCAAAGCTTCTTTAAGCTTGCAAATTGACACAAGCAGAGATTTGGATATTTTATAAGGCCTAAATGCATATTTCATTTGTTTTTGAGCTTAGCGCACTTAGAAACCTCAAAGAAACCCTTTAATAAGAAAGAGAATTATACAAATGGACCTCAAAGAATCCCTGCATTAATATATTTTAAGTAGAAGTACATAGATACCTTGGAAAACCCTTCCTTAAGAAAGATAATAATATCGATAGCTTATATTTAATAGGATTTTTCATATTGTTTTCAATACCTAACTAAATAATAATAACAAGCAAATAATAATAAATAAATAATAAATAATAAATAAATAATAAATAAATAATAAATAAATAATAAATAAATAATAAATAAATAATAAATAAATAATAAATAAATAATAAATAAATAATAAATAAATAATAAATAAATAATAAATAATAAATAAATAATAAATAAATAATAAATAAATAATAAATAAATAATAAATAAATAATAAATAAATAATAAATAAATAATAAATAAATAATAAATAAATAATAAATAAATAATAAATAAATAATAAATAAATAATAAATAAATAATAAATAAATAATAAATAAATAATAAATAAATAATAAATAAATAATAAATAAATAATAAATAAATAATAAATAATATAATAAATAATAAATAAATAATAAATAAATAATAAATAAATAATAAATAATAAATAAATAATAAATAAATAATAAATAAATAATAAATAAATAATAAATAAATAATAAATAAATAATAAATAAATAATAAATAAATAATAAATAAATAATAAATAAATAATAAATAAATAATAAATAAATAATAAATAAATAATAAATAAATAATAAATAAATAATAAATAAATAATAAATAAATAATAAATAAATAATAAATAAATAATACACAGATAATAAATAAATAGATAAAAAACCAATAGTAATAATAGCTTATAATTCACAGAGCTTTTCACATTCCATCCCATATCTAACTCCATCCGATATCTTTTTGTGTCTGTATTTTGCAGTTCTCGGAAGCGTCCGCCCAGCGACAGCTACGATTGCAGCAGTGATCAGTGCAAAGGGGACGAGATGAATGCGTGCAATGCAGCACTGATTCTAATGCATCTACACAATGCGCCGAATGCCGGTAGGGTTTAGATACTAAAATACTAAAATAATATAACTGTTTGGATGGGCTTTCTTAATTTGCTAACTTTTACCAATTTTAAACACACATTTCTCACATCAGTTTCGGACAAATGGCTGGGCTCCAGTCCGGGCAGCAGCTCATCGGCCTCTTGGAGTTCCGGCTCGGCATCGCCGCCATTGAGCGATGATGGAAATGCATTGTTGCATGGTCACATAATATCATCGCCACACGATGCGGCAAGTGCATCAGCAAATGCACGCATACGCACAACATCTGTGTCCACATCGGATGAGGGCATTGTCATCGACTTCAAGGAGGAGCGCAAGAAGAAGGTAGGTCAAATTTACAAATTTACACTGTAACAACATACACAACACAACAATATTTGATTAGATCAAAAGAATGCGGCCAGTGCTGTAAACAGAGCACAACGCGATGAAATTTGTTGCATTTTAATTGCAATTTTGTACACAGCGATTTTAATTGCTATAATTATTTTATGTAAATGCCGATGCATCATTTTGGCAAAGACAGCCAAGCAGCCAAACAGCCACGTGCACTCATCAAAAATATTTGAGTTTATTTTAGAAAATCGCTATACTTTGGTAAATTTCTCAAATTTATTGTTGTGGCTTTCTGAAAACCAGGATTTGCATTTCAAAATTAATGGTTGGATTTTTGTAAAATTTAGGAGTAGTGTGTTGAATATCCAGACCGTAGTCTATTAAAATTTGTGTCGATTTTTTTGAGTGTATATCTATATATATATATATATATGTATACGTTTTTGTGGCACTTAGCGTATGCCTGGTTCGCATCTCGATTTCATTACTCATACGCAAGCAGAGAACTGTGAAAAGTCAGGAAATTAAATAAATGTCGAAAACGAGCACATAATAAGAATACATCAATCAAAGGGCAGTCGCTCGTTAACTATAACATACAAAAATGATATATGTCCATATAAATGTATATATGTATGTATTTATAACTACACACACATTCACTGCTCTGGCAAACATCAATGTGTAAAAGTTTTACTCATTAAATGTGTCTCTCTTTTTTTGCTCTTGTGGCACTTTTTGCTCCAAACTTAAAGTGTACTCCATTCAGCAGTAAGAAGCTTACGCAACTTTTTTTACTTCTACTCTGTCATAAGGCTTTCACCTCAAGGCTCGCCATCTACACTCAGCACTCAAATGTTGCTCTGAATTTTAGAAATTCGCCAGACTTTTAGCGCCAAGGTTTACTTATTATTATTTATAATTGTAAAAACCATGGTTATTCTTGTCTTTATTTTGAGTACATTTTTCTAAAATTTAAAAGATATATTTCTAATACTTACGATGTTTTGTTGTTAAGCATTAAGCAATAAGCATTAGTATTTTAAGATTTCATATATAAAACATGTTGGATAGTCTTTAAACTCATTTAATTTCATTTGAAAATAAATTTACGACTTTTTTTATTTCTACTCGATAGAAATATAATAAAATATATTTCTAAAAAAAGAAGATTAAATAAAACAGTCATATTTTTCAGATTTTTTGCAAGTGTATATGGACAACTATTTAGTTGTTTTCTTTATACCTGCTTCTACGTCACTTTTGGCAGCTCGTCTTTTGGGCAAGTTGCTCTTAAGAGCTCTTAGGAACAAGGCCAAAAGCGAGTGGTGAATGCGATATATATCAAGAGTCATCAAGACTCAGCAGCACTATTTGTTAACCTTCGATATGTGTTTCGATTTTATTTACAGTGGGACAACGTTTACATTAGTTTTAAGGGTTTGTGGCAGTCTGAGAGAATAGAATGATAAAGTAGAGATTTATAGGCGATAAAGTTGCTTGACAGGCGGCTAAATGCTTGCAATGATGAATCACATAATCAACTCACATTAAATGATTTATAAATATTTGCTATTTGAATATTGATTGAGTTTCCATAGAGCAAAGGTTTGATTTAAGATCTGTTCATTCTACACATACAAAACATTATTTTTCTGCGGCTTTTTGTAAATTTCATTATAATTGTTTGAGGTGCTCGAAGAAGGTTGTTTTTAGTTATGTATTCTACAATTATTAAAAGCTCTTTTTCTGCGGCTTTTCGTAAATTTCATTATAATTGCTTTACTACCTTTTTACAAGATTTTTTTTGTAATTCCCCTTTAAGTGCTCAAGTGCCGTTTTCAGCTGGTGGCATTTCAATTTTAAATATATATTTTTGTTGGTTACTTTAATGTCTAGCTCTTTTCCCTCTGGCTAGACTTTCACTTTGTCCGGCTTATTTTACCTGTTGCCCAAGTCGGCCGCAGAAAGTTGCCGAAAAATTGTCATGTTTCCGGTTGTTGTCAGTGGCTGCAATTTATGTATGCCAGCCAGCTGCTGGCAACTGTCACGCCCACTGGGCGGCAAATTGATTTTCAAGCAAATTTTTTTGAAAGACATTTGCAACATTTCCGCATAATCTCGAGTATGTAGCAGGCAGCGAACACAAAGCAGACGACTCTTGCCACAGATCTGTGTGAATAGACTAGTCTATTTAGATACACTCAGAAAAAAAATTGCCATACATTTTTTATAGAGCAATGGAAAGTTTGTCTAGTTTTTAGAAAACATATTAATACATTAGGCAAAGAAATTCCTTAAATTTAGAAAGGATATTAAAAATAAATTTTACTTAAATATAAAATATTTAAAATTAATAACATTTTTTTCAATTAATTTATATGAAACTTAAAATACAAATCTTTAATAATAAATGTAAGTAATAAGAAAGCTAATATAATAATTCTTTTATGGTACACACTAACAAATACACTGCAAATTAGACATATAGATAGACATAGGCATAGATAGATAGATTGATAGACAGATAGATTGATAGATGGATGGATAGATAGATGGCTGTACAAATGAATGATACGCAGAATGAGCTCAGCGAAGTTGCAGCAAATGCATTAAATGTGTTTAATTGTGCGCAATTAATGCCGCTGCGAACGCTTGACAGCCACGGCCATGTGGCGTATACGTAATAAGCCCCATTACTCATACGCAACGTGTGTTGTTGAGCGGCATCGCGGAATTCTACTTGTTGTTTTTTTCCTTACTTTGTTTGGCTGCTGGGCTGAGCGTCCACAAAGTGTTTGGTACAATATGGCGCATGATTAACCTTCATTACTCAACGCGTGCGTTGTAAATTACTCATACGCCACGATGGCCTTTGTTTTGTATTGTGTTCATTTGTGGTTAAAAGCGATTTTAAATGCAGATTTATGTGCATACAACAACAACTGCCAGCAACAGAATGACAACTGCAGCAGCGGCAACTCACAGACACTCAGACAGACTATTTTGCCTTTCAATCAAGGCTTCGTTTCATCAAGGCTGGCAGTCGCACGGTGGGTTGTGTTGAATGCGGTGCTCGTAAATTAGCCGACACTCGAGCTATGATTGAACAAATGCAACTATTACACTCGGAAAAAACAAATTTACCTGCATTTTAGAAGGGTTCCTTTTCAGAAAGCAAGTTTCTCAAATTTATGGTTGTGGCTTCGCTTAAAGAAAAAATATAATTCTTAGGTAGCTTTTCTAAAATGCTGACATTAATTCTGCAAAGACGAAAAAGGTTCTAGTTTTCAGGGCGATTTTCTAAAACTCAGACATTATTTCTGAAAGCTAGACATTTTCGTATAATTCTTAGGCAGATTTCGTAGATTTCAGGCCGATGTTGGTTGGCTGATTGCAGTTGTTGAGCGCTTTAAACTGAATTGACAAATGTTGCGCCGCTCAGGAATACTTTAGTCGCACATTTCCTGGCCTTTAAAATTGGCCCCGTTGTCGTTTTGTGTGCAGCAAAAGTTTTCAATGCAAAAAGCGCTTCGGTGTCGACCTGGCTAATTGCATGTTCTATGTATAAGCTTTTACGAATTTTGTTTTACGTGCTTGCGGCTTTTTTTATTTATTTTTTTGATTGTTGTTTTTGTTTGCTGTTTTCCAACTAATTTGTTTTATAACATCAACAACAGGCGGCAGAGGCGGCAAAAGCTAACAAAAGCAAACGCAAATTATAGTACAAAAAAAGGCAGACAGCGCGGCGTGTGCAAAGCAATGACATTGGGTCCAAATGGGGGGGTTGAGGAAGGGCACTTTGGCTTAGTCAAATGGCAGTTGAATATAGAAAAGAGGGGCTGCGGGGAGGGGGTCTATGGCTATTGCGGTTTAGCTTCTACAAACTGTGACTGCTCTAACTAAAAGGCAAAATGCAGTCGTCGCTGCCAGCCAACATGGCGCGGCGCACGTGTCACTAATACTATGTCTGTGTGTGTGTGTGTGCGAGTGTGTGTGTATTTTGCTGGCAGCTTAACTGCATTTGGCATTTTGCGAACAAATGCGCTGCTGGCAAACGCAGCAAAAGAATGGCATGTGGCAGTCCATTCGTGCATTACTTTTGACAGATTCTTCAAAGCAATATGTCACCAATGTGTTAAATTTAAATATATTTTGCTGAAAAAAATATGTTAAATTTAATATAGATTATTTAATATTTACTATATATATTTCTATATTTATTTTTATTACACAAACAACAAAATATTAACCTTATATCCTTCATTAATTTATGCTTACATTGTGTTTTGTATTGATGAATATGTCTATGAATTTCTCCTGAAACAAAGTGAAAATTTCTTGCAAAAGTAAAAAAAAATCAAATTTTATGAAAATTAATATAGTTCAAAAAGGGACAGTATAACTTTTAAAATAATTTACAGGACATTTGGACAAGAAATTAGAAATTTTATTTTTAAATAACACTGTTAAATATTATTGCTCTTCACTTTTACGTGGTATTTTGCGCTCTATCACTTTTAATATTTATTTGGCAGACCTGCTTTTGTCTATGCACATTTGCTGTTCCTTTTAATTTTGATTTGCTACATTTCTATATAAGTTTAAAATTATATTTATGATATGCGGCAGACCCTCGACCATTGTCGAATGTTACCTATCTATCTATATATATATATATATATTGCTCTCCCTCTTTGTCACTCTCTATCTCCATCTCTGTCACTCACTTGTATCTCTTACTGTAAATATAATAGACTTTTCCGCATCTAGCTCAAAATTTGGCTTTACTAGCTGCATTTATTTTTAAACGGAACGTACAAAAATATGGCAAAATTTAATTAAAAATTGTACAATTCAAGTGTCGAAGTCAGTGTGTGTTTAGGTGTGTGTGTGCGTGTGTGTGTGTGAATGTCTATGTGTGAGTGAGTATGTGCAGCAACCTTGAAAACAACATTCACTTGGCAGAAACAGAGACAGAGAGAGAAAGAGAGAGAAACAGAAAACACAAAACACGAGCAGAGATTGGCAAGCAGCTTCGGCAAATGCCTTTGGCACTTGATTCATAAGCCAAACGACGTATTTAATTTCACTCATATGGGCAAAATAACCTTGAATTCTGATTAGGAAGCAATTTAAATGTATCTATCAGTCATTCGCTGCTGCTGCTGCTGCTGCTGTTTATTCAGTTATTGAGCTATATTGAGCTATTATTATAAGTTAATTGTGCTGCTAAAAATCCATTTATATCGCCCCATCAAACTCAGACTCTTCCCGGGTTCATTAGCGTAACAATTGCAAATGATATTGGCACAGGTGTTGTCAAGACCTGACTGGCTGACTGATAGGGCAACACACGGGGCGTATGAGTAATGACTGCTCAACCGAATTGAGTAAGTGATTATGCCTTAAACCGATGTCTGCTCTCTGCCCACGCAGCACTCACTCACTCATAGAGTGTGTATATAGGAGACATACAGCAAAACTGACACTTGCTAACTGCAAAGAGCTTAATCTTGTTGCTAGAATATTGTTCGAATATTTATATTATTATTTCTCCATAATGGTTTTGTGTCTTTGACAATATATAATAACCTTTAGCCACAAACCGCATGACTGCATGATGGCAATTGCGTGTTATTTGGCCAAAAGTAAATGACATAAAACGAAATTTGGTCTTTGCTCAGCTGCAGATTTGTGTGCTGTGCAAAATTGAGCGTAAGAGCCTGTCAAATGCATTACAAATAAAACACACAAAAGCCACAGCTCAAAATCAAAACCAAGACGAAAGAAAATAAATCCAAGTCTCTGCGGAAATGCATAGCAAAAAAGCTGAAGGCGAACAACTTGCAGCAACAGCAGCAGTGTGCAACAATTCGTCTGCGTCACTTGCATCAGGAGTGGAGGCCACAACAAAAACAACAAAAACAACAAGAGCCAGTGAAGCGCGCTCTTTGTGTGTATTGTGGGAGAAACGAACTCATAAATTCATCATAATTGCCAAAGGCACGAAAATGTGACTGAAAATGTGCAGCAGCAACAACAACAACAACAAAAACAACAACTGCAAAAAGTCGTAAAGAAAATATGCAATAAAAATAATTTGCCATAACAGTCGGTAGCAAAATACAAAAACAAAAACAAACTAAGTAAAAAAAGCAAAACATTCCATGATTTTGCCAACATAACCATAAACATTATTATAATGCCGCTGCGCATTATTTACAAATTGCAACTTCCCATTTTGCGAAGCGGCAGCTTAGCATCTAAATTATTCATTCATTTGCTGTTCGCTTTATTGGAAAATTATTTCGCCTAACAGAAACGAAAAAAAAATAAAGAAAAAATAGTAAAAAGAAAAATCTGTGCCAAGTGCAAAGCAGCGACAACATTTTCATGTTCAAGGTGACAACAAATTTTGTTGTGGACGGACGGAGACGGACGCGAAAGAGACACTTGAGCCAAATGCCGCCTCATCGTTTGGCCTCGTTTCGCTAATTTTTTTGGTTTTGGTTTTAATACACTCTGTTAACGCACGTAGCGAGAGTATATTGGCTTTAGCGACATTTGAAATTTAAATTAAACTAGAATGACTATTTATAAAAGTTATGAATTCGATAAAATCACGTAAGTCTCGCAATTTTTAGAGCTACAATCACCACACTTAATAGGTAGATTTCCAGGAACCTTCTGCAAGATGAATAAAAAATGTCCATTCAGTTCTTTGTCACCTGATAGGACATATTCTTACATTCTTAACAGAGTATTTCGCAGTCGCGTCCGCTCGACTGCATCGCTCATATTTTTCTTTTTTTTGTTTGTTGCTTTTTCTAATTTTGTTTGTTTTTTCTGAGCTGTGTTCTTGTGTCAGAATTAGTTTTGTAATCAGAATTTACCCGGGAAGAAACAAAATTAATATTTTTTCTAAAACAAATTAAGTGGTAGCTGATAGTAATAAATGATTTTTTATTACGAAACACTATTTCTGCCTTATTGCTTTTATTATTGTATTTTTATAGTATTAAATTTAGTGCTAGCTGAAAGTTATATAATTCTATATAAACAATCATTAATGCTAGCTGATTTTATTGTTGCATTGCGATTTATATCGATAAATCGATCTACAAATTTCTTCTTTTTTTTATTTATTAATATGCAAATTTTATGAAAACGATATTTAATGCCATCTTAATTTTCTTGTTACTTTATTCTCATTTATTTAATTGATACTTGCTCAATGTTTTTTATATCGATAAATCTGTCTATAAATTTCTGTTTTTTTTTTTGGTTTTCTTTGCACTTTGTTGCAACATTGGCCAACAATTTGCATACGTTTTTGCCTTTGGCAAGCGGCCCACTTGCCACACGTTGCCGTGCCCCCTGCTGCCAAGCAGCTGGCTGCCTTATCTTGTTGCTTGGCCTTTTGGGTATTTGCAATAGTTTTAGTTTGTTGTGTTTGGCGATTTATAAATTACAAATGTCACTCAAAATACAGTGGCAATTGCAACTGCAGCTGCAGCAACGACATTGCTGCCACACTTGCGATGGCCAATGTCGTGAAAAAATGTATTTCTCGACATTTTTATACTATATAGATAATTTCTTTCTTTTATTTTGGTTGACGGCCAACTATGCCACGAGCCGGCTCGCCAAAATATGTTGCAAGTGTTGCAAAGTTGCAAATGTTTCTGCATTTCGATTTCATTTGCATTTGAAAATAAAAACAAAATAAAAATCGCTTGCAAACTGCCAAGATGAGAGCTCAATTTGAACTACAAACACTTACAACACACACACACACACACACAACTGTACCCAGCCGGCGAATTGGCCCAGTTTCACTTTTTTCTGCTTTTTTTTTGCCCAAACAAAATGGCGGCCAAAATGACTGCAACTGTGTTTTGTGTGGCTGTACTTTTTCGCCAGTGTATTGCGGGCGCGTTGCCAACTGCAACTGTGTCACAGCTATTTTGTAGGTTATATATACACACACACACACACACACACACAGACTGTGGCACACTGTTGCAGCAGCCTCGATTTTGCGCCGGCCGGCCGGCAAATGAATGTTGCGCAATGAAAAATGCATTTCCCTCATGCACTCAACTTGTCTCTCGCTCTCTCTCTCTCCCTCGCTCGCTCTTTCTGTCTCTATCCCTCTCTCGCTTTTTTCTTTCTCTCTTTCTCTTTCGTTCGTTCACACTCTGACGTCGCCATCTTTGCGGCGGCCATGCGCAAAAGCTCATTTCCGTTCTCCGTTTTCTGCGTTCTCCGTTCAACTCGCCGCGTTTTTTGCCACCTCCGAAACCCCTCTCACCCCCTTTCACCCCTTGCTGTTGCGGCACGTGTTTGCGCACAGTTGCTGCAAAAAAAAACAAAAAACAAAAACAAAAAATAGTAATAATAAAATGTGTGCAATTTGTCGCTGACGTCGTCAAGTGAAAATTTCAGTGCCTTTTTTTGCTTTGCAATTTCTGAAATGGTTTTCGCATTGCATTCGTGAACCGTTAATTTTTGGAAGATAAACTATTTTACCACTACTATTAACTGTTTTATTTCAAATCCACGTTAAAGCATTTTACATTTAAATCTCAAAAATATTTATGTTTTTTGTTTTAATTGAAATTTTAATATTGAATTATAACTTTAATTGTTGAGCCAAAAACAATGATTTTAAAAACAAATTTGCTGTGGTCAGCGACAAAAATAAGAAGTTGATTAAAAATCTATAAATTAATTTGCCCATTAGGATTCTTTTCTTTTTGTTTAAATAAACAATCGACAGTTGATAAATAAGTAAATAAATCAAATCAATTAAATAAATAAATAAAAGCCAATTAAATACCTGGAGAAACTCTTAAGCTTATGTGTCGTAAGAGATAAGGTCAACAATTATTTTATAAAGAAATTTGCAATAGTCAGCGACATAAATAAAAACTTGATTAAACATCTATAAATTAATTTGCCCATTAGGAATATATATTTTCTTAGGTTTTATAAACAATCTCCTGCTGATAAATCAATGCTAACAGCGACACATGTATTTCTTGCACGCATATTAAAATTAGCATATGTTTTGAAAAAGATTTGCGAAACAAAATAAATTAAATGAATAAATAGCCAATTAAATAACTATAAAAATTAATCAACCAATATTTTGAAATAAATGTGCAGTAGTCAGCGACACATATAAGAAGTTGATTTAAGAGCTGGAAATTAATTTGGAAGATTTATTTTATTTTCGTTTTTATTAACAATCCTCCGCTGATAAATCAATGCTAAAAGCGACGCATGTATTTCTTGCAGGCATATTTAAATTTGCAAAACATTTCCGAACACAAGTTAAACGATTTACAAATGCACTTTTGTTATGTTTGTTGTTTGTTTGTTTGCTTGATGTGTGTTTGCCACTCATTTGTGAACTGCTTGTGAGTTCAGCACGCAATTGGCGAAACTTTAAAAATGCTTTGCGTTCGATTCACTTTTCACGGCTAATTAATTTTCGTATTGCGCAAAATTAATGAATACTAATGCAAATGCGAATGCCAAACTAATGAATATGCAAAGCAAACCTTTAATTGCTCATACACTCGAGTGTGTGTTTGCGTGTGTGTGTGTGTGTGTGTGAGTGTGCGTCTGTATTTATAAGTAGCTGTATGCACATCCAAATTTATTTGTTGGCATCGGCGCAGCAAGCCATAATTAAAAGCCAAACAAGCGGCAGTAACAGCAAAATCAGCAGCAAGCAGGTGATTTTATTAGCAACTTTTGCATTTCGACTTGGACTTCCACTTGTTAATTATACTACAGAGAAAGGCAACAACGATGTATTTTTTCTACATACAGCTGCGAAAAAAATAATAACACCACTCTGATATTTTTTCTTGGGAATAAAAAAGCAAACAATTAGTTTTGCAATTTTTCAAAATTTTGATTATTAACATATTGTTTGGTATTCTCCCCATAAATTGAACTGCATTCAATTTAATTTGTTTTGTATTTTCTTTATATTGCTTGATTTCGTATGCATGTGTTTGAATTCTATTATTTAATTTATGAACTACACTTTAAGCATTTAATTTTTTAATATTTTACTACTACTACTACTATTTTTACCGCCGCTGTATATCAAATTTAGCGGGGCTAGGGAAATTGGGCGCACTGGTCGTATGCGCGATTCTCTGTTATGTCTGATAAGCGTTACGCTTTAAAAACAATGAAATAGATACAGATATATTTATACATATATATATATATATATATTCCACACACACCGCATCCACTTACATCACTCAATTGGGTTTGGCAAACAAATGAGTGCCAGTTGTTTTTATTATTGTTGTTGTGGTTGTTTTGCAATGATTATTTAAGCAGTCGGGTAGATAAACAAATGAAGTGGCCAGCCAGCCAGCAGCGAAGGGCGACACGTGTTGTGGAAAACTTTTGTTTCTACACTAAAAATAAAAATGCACTAATAAATAGGAATAGAAATATTTTCTTTATATTAAGAAATGAATTTCTAAAAGTAGAAATGCAATCAATGCAATTTATTGGCTCGACTTTTATATTACAGCTTAACTGTTGTATTTTATTACATATATATTTTTGCATCTGTGAAGTCTTTAAATAAAAATGTTTAATAATAATACAAGTAACAAAAAGTTCACCTAAGAATTATTCTACATTTACAAACATAGAAAACAACACCTTGCAAATTAAACATATTCTTTCAAAATGTTAAAAAAATTCACCCTGCAATTTATAAATGCAAACCCAGATTTTCAGAGGGACACAAGCATTCATTTTATAAATTAGTTTTCTGCACGTTGAATTCTTTTTTCTGAGTGTAGCAATGATAAATGCGCAACAAGCACTGCTTGTGGGCGGCGTTTCGTTTTCGTTCGTTGTTCGTCGTTGACATATTTGCATTTAGTGGGCGTGGGCCTGTGGCATGCAGCTTAATTACAGCTCATCGGCACGCCTCCAAGCGCTATGCCTCAACTAGTTGCAACTACGAGAATGAGTGCCTTGCTTTTAATTCAGGGGCAGGTCAAACAAACAGTTGACATAAGATAAAATCTGAGTTATTCAAGCTATGCTCTCAAATGGAGAACAGGTGCTGAATTAATTGCCCGAGATGTCCATAAGCGTCTCAGAATATTAGTAAATTATTGCAAATTCTGCTGCAGCTGCTTAGATTTAATAGCTATAGCCTTGATCTACTTCAGTCGACAATAAGATGACTCTGAATTTATTATTATTATTATTCAGCAAGTATTATTCTAAGTGGGAAGCTTGTTTTTTTCTAAAAATTAGAAATAATGTATCTAATTTCCTGGGTGTTTTTCTTAAAATATTTTTCGCATATTTATATAATTTATGTTTAATTAATTCTGATTATTTACAAATTCAATTAAAGCAAAGCTCTAAGAGGTTCTGGCTGATATGCGAATTTATTTATTATAAACATTATTATTATTACTTTTATTGTTATTGTCATTAATCTTTTATATTTTTAATTAAATATTAATATATTTTTATTATTTTGTTCTTTTCAATAAATATAAATTGTATCAATTTGTTGGCTCTAGTCACATTTTCATTTTCAAGGCTTGCCCAGAGGCCGAAAGTAATTAATTTTCCACCTAAACAGAAAACATGACAACTGAATTTCACTTTTCTTTTGTTGCCAAGATGAAGCCAAGGAAATTATGAGTTGTCAGCAGGCGTGTCAAAGCAAGCAGCAAATGAGTGTTGCTGCATATGACGTCAGCAGCCGACAACTTAAAATAAATGTGAAAAACACAAGTGGCTGGTAGCCGTTTTCTTCTTATTCTTCCTGCTCTTCGTCTTTTAGTCAAGGGTTTTTCAGCCGGCAAAAAAAAAGTTTTGCGTAAAACAAAGCACAGAAAATGATTAAAATCACACTCAAAGCAACAGCAGCTAAAGTAAAACACACACACACAGTCACACACACGCACACACACACGCATAGTGCATAGAGAAATAATTTTTGCAGCTATATTTCAAGGTCAAAGCAGCAAAGTCAGCAGCAAAAATCAATATGGCAACACTTTTAAGGGTTGCGGCGAATTTGCCCAACAAGGAAAAAACCTTTACCTTTTGCAGCGACGTCAGCAGCGCTTTTAGTGGTTCAGTGGGTCGCATGCAACAGCAGCCAACAGCAACAACAACAACAAACAATAGCAACAACCATAACAACTGCAACTGTTGTTTGGTTTTCCCGCGCATTTTTTGCGCTCTGCTCTCTCTATTTGTGCACTCTCTCTCTCTGCCCGCTCTCTGCTCTGCCTGATTTTTGCTCTCTCTGTGCCTGCTCTCTACCAGCGCTGCGCATGCTCCTCTCTCCCTCTCTCCCTCTCTCTCTCTCTGTCTCTCTCCTACTCCTCTGTTTTCGCATTTTCGCGCTTTTTAAAATAGAGCCTGGATTTAATTATAGCTGCCAGCTCAGCACGGAATTTTGCGGCCTCTGCTTCTGTGTGGGTGTGTGTATGTGTGTGCGTGTGTACTTGCTGCCTCTTAATTAAGTCCACTCAATTACACACACACACACACACACACACACACACACACAACAATAAAACTGCACATTTTGTTTGGGCGTTTTTTTTGGTGGAACAGAAATCGATAAAAATGCCTTCCACTTCAAGGTTAGCCGCCAAGTGGCTAAAAACTGATTGACGCTTGAGCGGGGGGTTTCGGAGAGAAAATCGCCAAATTTGCAGCTGTCAACTGTATTTTTGAAAAATGGTCAAAGTTACACTCAGCAAAATAATCAGGAAACTTTGGTCTTTCTTAAAAATCCGAATTTTTCTCTTTTTAATTCTCGGTTGCATTTTTCTAAAATGTAGAAAAACACATTTTAGGTGCGTTTTTATAATTGAAATATATATTTTTTTATATTTATATAATTTAATTTCCCCCAAATTCTAATATATCAGTCGAGAGATACAATGTAAAAAACCTTTTTCAGTTTGGGTAATTTTCTAATGTTCAGCAATTATTTCTATAAATGAGAAAAACTTAGGATACGTTTTTTTTTCTTGCATTTATCATTCTCTATCATTTATCAACGCGCCTTACTATTACTAGTATTATTGCTAGTAGCGATTATGCACAATTACCATATTAATCACATGGTGCATTATTTAAATTGTATTTGCATTAAAAGTCTACTTTTCATTTTGTATCTTTTCAGGTGAGTAAAACTTGTCAGTCTGCGTTTAATTGGCCTTTTACTTTGTGAGTATTGCGAGTCTTTTTTATTTTTCTTTTTTTGTTGTATTTTTTGCATATGACGCAGTTTTATGCGATTTATCACAACTTTGTAGTCATTGTATTTGCATTTCCGTGTGGGCTTGCCTTGTGCCACGATATGTACAATACATGTTTATATATACATATATACATACATATGTATCTGAGCTTGTATTTATATAAATGGCAAATTCAATGCAGCGAAGCTTGAAATACGAGCACATTGCTCGGCTTTAAATGAATGTCAAATACAATTGCGAATAAAATAATAGCACCAATCGCACAAGAAATGTTTTTATAGTTGTCTTTCCTTAAGTTGGTAATCTTAATCAACTCATGAATACGTTATTAAAAGTGGAACAAGTCTCTAAATAAAAAATGAGAAAGAAAAAATCTGAATTTTATTCAGCATTCAGCAAAAATATAATTTTATGAAAAAAAGAAAGAAAATAAACGACAAATATATATATATATATATATATATAGCATTTCCGGGAACAATACTAACTTTGATTTATAGGGAAACACCAACCAACATTGATTTAAAATCAAAATTTGAAAAAATTGCAGAACTAATTGATTTTTTTCCCGTTTTGTTGCCATTATTTTTTTCTGACTATCTGCTGATACAGCTATAATTTAAAGAGTCTGAATTAGTTTTCATACTTTTCAAAGTTTATGGAGAAACATAGTAAGAATTAAATCGACAACAAAATCATATTTCGCGAATCTTAACCTCTTTTTGGCTACTTTTGGCTCTTTAATGACCCTTAAAATTGTCTAGACGGCTACCATTTACATTCTATTTTTTTTCTCTCAGTTCTCAGTTTGTTTTTATTGTCTACCTCGCTTTGTACCTATTTTATATATTTATGTTATCGTTGCTTTTTATACTCGAAATAAACGTTTCAGTTGCATTTTCACTTCAAAGGATAAGCCAAAAGTGGTACAAAAAAGAGTTTTTCTAAGTTAAGTTGAGTGCATCGAATTTAGAATTGACTTGTGGGCGTATGAGTAATGTTCTTAACAATATTAAGTATTTGTGAATTAATTGTATTTAATTCGACATTCTAAACTAATTGTTCATTAATAAAAACTATTTATCTAATTAAATTGTACAACAAAGAAAGTGGATATAGAAGAATTCCCTACTTAAAATGGTAAACAGATTTTTATTCAGCTTCGGCGTATGAATATTATAATTTAGGTATTAAATAATTGAAAATGCGAAATCAAATAGTTCTTTATTTAAAAGCCATATCTAGCATTATAAAAGAGTTTCAGTATTTAAGTAAATTTCGTAACACAGAATAAAGAGAGCTTGTCAGCAACTAGGCGTATGAGTAATGAATATAAAAATATCAAATATTAAATTATATATATTCAATTTTACAATTTAAACAGAAGTAAGGGCAGATTTTACAAATAATATAAAACTGGAAAACGAAATTTTATATATTTAAAAAGCAACAATATCCATATTTAGCTGCGGCGTATGAGTAATAAATATAAGTAGGAAATAGGCATTTATCACGTTTAATTTAACACTGTCAACCAATCAGTCTGTGTAATGAACATAATTTCAAAACATTTTTGTTATTCTTATTCTTACTCTTATTGACTAACCTTTTAAGAGCATATAAAACATTGATTTGACAAAGAATGGTAATAATATTTTTACAAATAAACTGCATAGATCAATGGGGAAGAAAAAGAAAAGAAAAAACTTACAGGAAACTTGATAACGCGCTGCTTCCGAGTCCGGCTTTTTTTTTGCCGGATTTTCATTGGCAGCAGTTTTTTTTTGCCCATTAATTGCTGCAATAAATCAAAAATGTTTGTAGTTTTGCCAGCAATGCAAAAATATTTGGTGACTTTTATGGTAAATGCTATTCTAGAATATTATTCTATTAACTGCCAAAAATTACACTGTAGAAAATTACTTATTATCACTGCAATAAAAAATGTCGATGTTAGTTGTAGCTTAAAACTGTCAAAAATTGCACTGGGCAAAAAAACAACAAAAAAAAAACGTTTTTTTTAATTTAATTTAGTTGCAAAATTGAAAGAATTTTGTTTTTTTTTGCATATGACAATTAGTCATAAGAGATGAAAATTTGTTGGCTCTTAACACTTCCCCAAAAATAAAAAACACCCACAACTGAAAAATTTGGCAAAATTTTCATTAATTAGATTTTGCTGCTGTTTTCGCTAATAAGTCACACACACACACACACATACAGCTATTGCTGCTAATACAGGTACTCACACACATGCACACAAATAAACAAGTATTGGAAAAAAAACACCGCTGGCCACTTGGCCTTGGAATAGGTTGATTGCATTCTAGCGGTCAATGCCGTCGCCAGCGTCAGCGTCATCGTCGACTTCGGCGGCGACTGCAAACGAAAATTAAAAACGATCTCTCGCCTCCCACTCGCTCCCTCTCGCACTCACTCTCGCTCGTACGCTGCTCTTACGCCATCGCATTCGCACCCGCTGCTGTCTTGAGATCCCGTTGCGACGCACACACACACATACACTTTTTTCTATTAGTGTATATGCAATTTTTGTAGTTGTATTTGTGACTGGCTATCATAAAACGCGCAAAGCTTTTGTATTTTATTTCTTTTTATTTATTGTTTGTTTTTGCAATGACAAAAAAAACACACAAACAACTTGTTGTTTCTTTGTTGTTGTTGTTGTTTTAAAAGTAGCAACTATTTATAAAATGCGCTTTCAGCTCTGTCTCTGTGTGTGTGGAACTGTCTCAGTATGTGTTATTGTCATTGCCCGTGCGCAGCTGGCAATGCCGGAAAGCAATAACAACAGTAGCAACAACAGCAACAGCGCATACCTTGTGACGCTTGCTGCTGGCAATGACGACAGTTCTTTCTGATTTTTTCGTTTCATTTCGTTTCACTTGCAAAATGTTCATGCTCAAATTTGCAAAGCGCAAGTGTCCCATTCCAGCCTGGAAATCCTTATCATCCCTTCCCTTTCCACATACATAAATGAGTCCAATTCGAATTGTTCCCAGGGCTGGAGTGCGTTTATTTGAAACATTTGGTTTATTACAAATATCTGCATTTTTAAAATAAACTAAACGCAAATATTATTGAAAGTAATTTTCAAATTTAATTTTAATTGTTTAACTTTTACGTCTAGTATTTTTTTTGTTTAATTTTTCTGATATTGCCATTGCCTTTTTATGCTGCATTTTATTTATTTAAGCGTTATGCATTGTTTATATTTCCTGTTTTTATTATTTTTTGTTCCTTCTTTTTTTTGCCCATATTTAAGAGCTCAGCGTCATCAACATATTTTGAGAGTCGCTTAACATTTTAAGCACATCTAATGGATTAGCAAATTCAACTTAAAATAAAACTTTGCCACTGAAACCACTTTAGCGCTTTTTTTTTTGAAGATCGGCAAGTATGCGTCATCTCTTTAAGTCTTATGCTTAATAAACTGAGTCTCTCTCGATCACGTCATCACAACACAGAAATCCACACTTGCCTTTTTTTATACTAATCTTTATTTGTGAGCACAGCTCATTTTTAAATTTAACCGCCATAATGTTAATTATGTTATTATGTTAATATCCAATTATGTTAACTGCGTTAATCTTGGCATTTGAATGCAATCAATTTTCAACACTAGTTTTTACACAATGTTGTTGCAAGTTTACATCTGTGACCATATTTATAATGATATACTAAGTTTCATTGCTTGTCGATATTAACTCGGCTTATCGAGCTAATAAAAATATATATCGATAAGAAATAGTTGGCGTCATTTTCAAAAGAGAAAACTTTTTTACACCATCGAAATTCACTTTGATTAATAACGCTGCGCTTGTCATAATTATAATATGTATATATTTCAATATATATATAAATGTGTGTATATTTTCCACAAAATGTGAAACTGGTTGCGGCTAGCTAACCTTGACGCCTAGACCAATCGGTCAAAGCCAAAAATATAAAAATACAAATCGCAGCGCGCCTCCATTGAATTTTTATCTGTTGTTCTTCTACTGCTTATTTATTTTTATTTTTATTTTCTGCTGTGTTCTTCAACTTGTTTGTTGCTGTTGTTATTCTTACTCGTGTTGGCCTTGCAAGTCTTCGCTGCTTGCGTCTTGCTACTTGCTGCTTGCATGACTTAAAATTCAGCTAAAATGTTCATTTGAAATGTAACACATTGAAGTAGCTCTCTGAGTGTAGCCAGCCAAAAAGTGTTGGCCAGGCCAGAGGTGCGTCCAAGTTTCCGAGCTGGCTGGCAACCAGTTCTCTTCTTGGCCACTTCCTGATCTGCATGTGGGCGCAACATGTGTTGCTTTGGCTTACTAATTTCATGCATGTATATATATATATATATATATATATATATATATATATATATATATATATATATATATATATATATATTTGTGCGCATGATGAATGACTGCAGCAGCTATAAATATAGACAAAACACTCTAAACAACAGCAATCATCATCAAGAAATAAGCTGAGCATAACAAATGCGTCGAAATATTTGCGACAGGTTGCAACAGCAACAAAAGCAGCAACAATAAAAAAATTGCTAAAAATTGTTAAACATTATATAAAAGCACAAAAAGTCGACTCCGTTCAAAATGCATGGCCTTGAATATTGAAAAAAAAACATAATAAAACACAAAAATTCACACAATGCGCCATGTTTGAAAGCAAAAAGTAAAAAATAATAATAATATAAAACAATAATGGAACTAATTTGCCAAAAACAACAACAAACAGGCAAAATTGAAAAATTAGAATGCATAAAAATGCGAAAAATTATTAACTGAAATGTTTAGCTGGCAATTTGCAGTAAGCCAAAGATAAAAATAATTGGTTTATAAAAAAGTGTTAAGCTTTCAACTTTCTGTTGCCAATAACATTTTAAGCTGCAATTGTTAACAAGTTTGTTTTACACACAAAACTGACAAATTTATTAAGATTTCAATGCTGAGTTTTGATTTCCTTTATATAATGCAGAATAATCCTTATATATATTTGTAATTTATTTTTTATTGTATGCCGTAAAAGTATGTTTGCCATTGATTAATTGGTTGTCAGGGGGTTAATAGGGATTACATTAGGCCATTTAGCTTGCCGCTATTTTATTTTCTTTCATTATTTGTTATTTTTACGGCTGATGTTGACGCTGCTGCCGCTACTGCACGCTAGATGGCGTGTCAAGCTGAATTCTTTTGGCTTTTCATTTGTTATTCAATCTTTTTTGACAGCGACGAGAGACATGCCCCCGCGTGGGTGTCACCTTTACACTAGGAAAAACGTCAAGAAAAATAACATTTTCTTTATTTTGAAAGGATTTCTAAAATTTAGAATAATATTTTTTTCAGACTATATAGACAAGTATTCCTTATTATATCATATCATATATTTTGGCACGCTTGCATTAAATGCCGCTAATATTTTCTGTCATATATCTTTATTTGAATTGAATTTGACCTTTGATTAGTATACAACAATAATTCAGAAATATATCTGTATACAAAATATAATAAATTTTGATTTATTTTATTTTCTAAAGCATTAGTTTACTTGATTATTTCTTCTTGGAGGTGATTTTTGATTTCGCTAAAGGAGAATCAGAATTTAGGGTTTCAGGATTCAAGATAGAGTATATAGAAGAGCGGATTGTGCAGTACTTTTTTTTAGCTGAGTATGCAAGAATTTTATTTATAAGAATATTAGTTTGTGTTCGTTTTTGAATTTAGTATTTTATGTAACATTTTATATTTTATAAATATTATAAGAATATTATTTTGTGTTTATTTTTTTACGCTGTGATATTTTATATTTATTATTTTAGTTCACATATTGATATTATTATATTATATTATTATTTATGTTATATTACTGCTGATTGCATTCCTCTTGCTATCTCATTCTCATTCTCTTGCTATCTTAGCACTTGGCTTGTGTTTAGAAACTTGGCAAAACATTTTCATAAATTGCACAAAGCACAATGGTAATTTCCTATGCCGCCACGTAATTGATGTTATAAACCGTTGGCTAGTCAACTAACTGCCTGACTGACTGACTGACTGACTGACTGACTGACTGAATGGCTGACTGGCTGTTTGTTATTTTATAACATCATGGAAAGCTTCATCATCATTACACGGAACTTTGCACAGTTTCGCTTTGGCGTCAAGCTGTCTGAGTCGAGAGACGAGAATCGAGAATCGAGTTGTGTTTAGTTGAGTGGCTTTTCCATTCGCATTCGCATGTATCATGTTCACATTCACATTCACATTCATTTTTTGCGCACTTGCATTTTGCACTTGTAATTGACATCAATACACACACTTGCGATCAAAATAATAGCACCACTCGCACAAGAAATGTTTGCAAAGGTGTCTTTTTAAATTTGAATATTTAAGCTTTAACTCATGAATTCGTTTTTGGAAAGCGTAAGAAGACTCCAATATTATTCGGCATCTCCTTAACTTTTTTAAAATAAATTCAAAAATTAAATTTACTGAAAAAGAAGAAAATGAACGAAAGAAATAGAAACTGCATTTTTCAAATGTGCACTTATAATTATGAAAATTACCAATAAATAATCGATTTCTATTATTATTTATTACTTATTTGGTACTTTTCATTGATACAGGGGAAATCCTAAATGTTTTATGAATAATCAACATTTGATAAAATTGCAAGACTAATTGCTTATTTTATTGCTGTTCCCAAGAAAATAATGTTGTAGTGATGCTATTATTTTTTCGCAACTGTATGCATTTACAACACACACAAACACACACACACACACACACTGGCAAATTCTTTGCCATAATTACGTTACTGATTTTTGCTTTGACTGTTTTAAGAACAACTTTGGGATTTCTTTTTTTTTGTGAGATAGCCGTAACTTGACTAGGCAATACATAAAAGCAGCTCTCTGGCCTTCTAATTGCTGCCAACTGCCAGCTGAATGACTGGCAAGTTAGTAGGCAACTACACTCAGAAAACAAATCGCGCTAAAGTTTAGAAAATCGTTTGAAAAAACTAGAAACGTTTTATTAAGGAATGCATGTCCAACAAGAAAAAAATATATCTTCTGCTTAACAGACTGGGTAAGCCTTGAATTTCTAAAATGCAGTGTGATCTTTTTGCTGAGTGTATTATTGCAGTGCAGCAATTGCAACTCACGTTGCAAATTCCCTTCAATTAGTGAGGCTTTCATGTGTTGCTCGCGTTGCAAATCAGCTTATTAAGTTGGAAAAATAATTTCCAAATGACATTCACGTGTTTGCCACCGTGTGTGTGTCTGAGTGTGCGTAGTGTGTGTGTGTGTGTGTGTGTGTGCATTGTCACATTGCGTGCAATTTGCACCTAAAAAGTGCAAATTATATGAATTTAATTTATTTATCAGTTGGCAAAAATCACAAATAAACTGAATTAACATATTTAAAATATAATGTTTAATGTTTAAATTTAAATTACAAAAAATAAGAAATATTTACAACAGTTCCTGGGGTATTTAAATGTTAAATGTTGCAACACAGAAAAAACCCAATCAGACAAATCAAAATAGTTAGTATGAATTAGTCAATCTAAGTCTTTATCCAGTTTAGGATTTCCACAGAGCAAAGTTAAGAGAATATAGACTATATGTTAGGCTTAGGGAATTTTTATAAATTAAAATTATATACAGCTGCAATCAAAATAACAGTAGAAAAAAATGTTAAAAAAATACTTTAAGTATAGTTTTTATATTATGAAGCAGCAGCAGCTATTATATTGAGTCCATTTTCCTATTAAATTACATATTTTATATGTTTTTATATTTATTGCATGAGATAAATGTAGATAATTTTTTATATTTTTGGGCTGATTATTTGAACGAATTATTTGTTTCTATGGTAATTGGTTTTAAATAGAGCTGAGATTTAGGTGCTACTTTTGCATATTATCTGGTTAATAAGCTGGTCGATTGGCTGGAAAAAGTGCAGTTGGCCAAGAACTGTAATTTGTTATTGCTGCGCTCGTTAATTTTGCAAAAGAGTTGCTTGGGCTCATAATTCCACAGGATATGACACACACACCAACTCATAAATACTCACATTAACACACACATATATATTTTATGCCGTCACCTATAACGAACCCAATTTCCGTCGATTCCCTTGCAATATCTTTGGGGGGAATTTCACAAGTCGAAGTAAATGGAGAGCCAAAAGTGGCATTCGATCGCTTAGTCACTCGCTCTCTCTCACTCTCGCACACTGTTGGCCTCTCGCTCACTCCAGCGGTTGCTGCTCTGCGCTTATCGCTTGGCCCAAAGGCGAAAAGCGTCAATTGAACTCTAGAAGTGGCCAGCAAATTGTCGAAGTCGCAAATCAAAATGAAAAATAAAACATCAACAAAAGCAGTAACTGCAAGAAAGCAGTCAAAGGCAGTCAAAGGCAGGCAAAAGCAGGCTGGTTGGTCAGTTCGCTCTTGACCAACATTTGAGCCAGCTGCCAAGCAGCAACAACATATTTTTTTTACCAGTCCCATTAAGTGATGTGGTGCCCAGATATGAAATGTCGCTGCAACTGCTGTTGGCCAAAGGTGAGTGCAAGCTAAGCCAATAAAAATCAAACTGATATTTGCCAAGTACCACTGAAATCTAGACAGGTTTTCTGACTTTATAAGATAATTTCAAAATATAAGGAAACACTTTTCGTAAAATTAGAACAACAATTGCTGCAACATTTGGCATTTAAATGTCCACAAAAGTCTTCTTAATCTAAATGAATATATTTTATTTGAGAATTTATATTAAGCCACATTCTGCAAATTGAAAATATTCTTTTTTAAATATTAGAAATATTCACGGTGCAAAAAAAGGCGAGTCTTGTTATTTTTTTAGAAAGCCACAAGAATAAATATCAGAAATTTACACTATGAATGATTTCCCAAAATTCAGCGTAATTTTTTTCTGAGTGTAGTGCGGTGGATAATTTGAAGACGTTTGTTAGGGTAGATATGCAATTATAGTCGTAATAAAGCCACTGCAAGGCTAAGCAAAATTTCGCTGAACGGAAACGGATATCAAAAGAGTGCTAAGAGCTCCAAAGAAAAGCCAAAAGGGGGCAGGCAGAGCATGTGTGTGTGAGTGTGTGTGTGTGTGTGTGAGTGTGTGTTGACTATATGAAAAGGGCTGTCAAAGGCGCCATCGGTGAGCAGGCTGACAGTTTTTTCACTCGGTGTTGTTGGCTGTCGACAAACGCTATTTATTTCTATAGAGACAGGAGCAGCTCAAAAGCATGCAGCTCAGCTCAAAAAAGCCAAAGCCAAAGTCCTTGCTCACACAGCCGGGACGTTGCCTGGCAAGGATATTGCTGCTGCTGCCAGGTGCTTAGATTAGAAAAAATAAAATAAAAGTCATGTCAGATAACAGATACTGCGTTTGGTAAAAATATCAACAGGAAAAAAACAGAAAAACTGTAAATAAATGCTGATATAGATGTTACAGTCAGAAAAAAATCTGAAATGGGTTTCTATGTGTGTGTCAATTGAATACTTTTATATTCGAGTTTTTGCTACATATAAGATTTATTTAAACATTTATTTATTTAATGTAAAAAAACATACAAATATTTTCAATAGTTCATAAGCTTTACATAACTTGGGGATATTTTTTAATAATAAATGTTTGCATTTATACTTTTTAGAAATGCATTTCTTAAAATTGGAAAATATTTTTAAGAAATAGAAAAAATGGTCATTTTTTTTTGGGAATTGCTGATTTAGAGCAAGCTTTTCAAGTTTTTGGAAATGTTTTTTCGTATATACAGAAATTATTTCAAATAATATGAAAAGTTCTCGCAGAGCAACTTTTATTTTAGGACGATTCTTTCTCTGAATGCAAAGCAGCTGAAAATAGTCTAAAGCTAAATGGCCTGGAAACATTTGAGGCTTTAAAGTGTCAGCCTCAGCCAGGTGAAACGACGCCTGAAACCCTTTGTGCAGCATATCAATTGAGCTGGAAACTTTGAAGGACTTAGCTTGCTTTAAAATGGGGCACAGTTGCAAATAAGAAATAGAATTTATAATGTGCAACAAACTGCGCACAGTTTGAATAAGCTGTGACATTGATGTTGACTTCCAAAATCAGCGTATCGCTTGTTATGTGTCATGATTATGCAATGCTCGTGCCACAATTATCGCCGGCATTTGAATAAGTGGATGGAGCAATGACAGCAGCTTCAGTGAGCAACAATTTTCCAGCTAAATGGGAAATGCCAGCAGAAGCAAACAAAACAAAGCGAATAAAGCCAAACGAATATGCGACAGATGAGCTCGGAAGCTGAGTGCTGAGCTCAGCTCAGACTGAGAGTTATACGAGCCGAACAGGAAGCTGAGCTGCAGGGGGTGCACCCACCGCCCCCTTTTGGAATAGACAGTGGGGCAAACATTGTGTTGTCAGTTGCGCATGCGCCGCATCGACAAACAATCGACACTTAAAAAAATATCGAATAGAATCAATTTTAGTAAATATTATTATTTTATTATTCAGCAAGTCAACTGATTGTTTTTTTCTTCTTTTAAAAATCACGGTTTGCATTTTCTCTTTAAATTAGTGTTTGTAAATCTGCCTTGTAGAAATGCATTTCTGAACAATAGAAAATATTTATTAAAAATAGAAAAAATCACCATATTTTTAAGATTGTCATTTAATACATTTATTTAATGTCAAATAAAGACAGTCGATATAAAAACTAAACTTACAAGAAGTAAACCATAAACCAAAATTCAATTTAAATAAAAATATAAGAAATATTTATAAGAAACATAAGATTTATGTTCAGAAATTATTTCGAAAAACTAGAAATATTTTACATTTCTTAAATCGACTTTTAGGGTGACTTACTAAAATTTTTGGCGATTGTTTTTCTGAGTGTGGGGGGCAGCGGGACTGACTTGGAGTGAACCCGGGGACACTCGGACCAAACAGAAACCGGTCAACTGCTGTCGACTTCGGACTGCCGACTGACGACTGTTGGCTGCTGCAGTTGACAGCTGTTGATTGATGAATCCTACAGTAATGCCCCGAGTGGCAACATCTACTGCTGCAGCCTGGGGAAACTGGGAAACTGGGAAACTGGGAGGCTGGAGTCGGCTGTCAAAGCCCGTCAACTCCAGTCGTCTTCAGTCTCGTAATTTTTTCTTTTTTCGCTGTGATCGTTAAAGCCTCTTCTTTGATGATGACGCAAGCCACATTGGCTGGACTCGGGACTCTGGTTTTATGGCTGCGCTTCAGCAATAAACACTTCTAATTGTAATTAATGAGCCGATTGTTTAGCTTTTTTTATGTGTTGATTTTTTTCTGATTTACTGCCGCGCGGCGGCCCTAAACAAATGGAGCATTGAACTCCAATTATAATCAGCACCTTATTAAGGAAAATAAGTATGATCAAAGGACAGCCTCAATTTAGAGCTAATATTTTTCATTAGTTTGTCTTTATTTAAGCAAAGCTTTGCTTTCGTTTGGACTGGGCATACACACAGCAAAAAAATTATAGTAAATCAATTCCTATTATTTATTTATTTATTTATTTTTTTAATATTTAGAAATTTCTCAAATTAATGGATGTAATATTTTAAAAACCATTTCTTAATTTCGGTGTGAATTTCTTCCAAAATTTAGAAAAAATTGGTTTATGTTTCTACTTTTTAGAAATTCATTTCTTAATAATAGAAAATATTTATAAAAAAATAAAAAACAACATATTTTTGGGGTTGTCTATTTAAGACACGCCTTTCTAATTAAAACAAAAAATGTTGTCTTATGTTTAGAAATTATTAGAATTTTTTTTGTTGAGTGTAGTGTTGGTTGCAAGTGCAATTGTTGCTTGGGCCTCTGTTTCAGTCTGCTTCTGCGCGATTGAGTGGGCTTTTAGCCACAAAGCGAAATAGCCAATAAGTTGTTGCTCGGCCATCCTTTTAGCCAGTTTTGCTGTGCATTGAACTTGATTGCCATTCTCTGCTGCTGCTGCTGCTGCTGTTGGTGCTGCTGCCCTTATACTTCCATGCCCCATGTTGCAAGCGTGGCTTGGTCTTCTCTGGCCCGGCCTGGTCTGTTGTGGACTCTGCTATCGTCGCAAATTTATCTTAAATGCTGCGTTTATTTTTGTGCTTTTCTTCTTTGCACTCACTCGTCTATCGGCAAACACTTTTCGGGCTGCAGAAATTAATGGCTTCAGGGCGCACCTAATGATTCAGTTGAGGCAACAACGTTTCACTTCAAACGAAAATGTGAGCTTTTTTCGTTTTTTATTTGCTATTGCCATGCCATGCCATCGAAGGCAAACTCTCCTCAACAAACTCCACTCTCAACTCAACCAAAAATCACAATAATTGCACTGCTGACACGCCAGCTCAAATGGGGGGTGTGTGTGCAATGTGTGTGTGCAATGTGTGTGTGTGTGTGCTCTGTTGACATGGCGCTTTGCATGTCCTATGCTCATGTGTTGAGCTCATAAATTGAGCTTTGCTAAAATAAAAAAATAAAAATAAAAAAAGGTCAAGCGTTGAACATGTTTTCAAAATGTTAACAGAAAACCAAATAATTGTCTAGTATTTTATTTGAGCACAGTGTGGGGACTACACGCAGAAAAAAATCATTAGAAGATCTTGGCCCATTTTTGAATTTTTAACAACAATTAACTTTTTTGTAATCAATACCTTCAAATAATATTCCTATCAAAATCAACATTGATTTCATCATTAAATGTGACATTTTTGAAGTATTTTCGAAGCCTTTTTAAACTAAATTATTCGCAACTATCTAAAATGTTGTAAGCAACAAAATAGCTAATGCTAAAGTTGCTTAAAAAAACCATCAAAAACTGTGCATTTTTTTTCCGAAGTTTTAGAAACATCCATCCTGAAATTAAGTCGAGTAAAACCCTGATTTTCAGAAATATATTTTCTGGTTAATTGGGGAAGCTATGCTTGGCACCAAAAGTATGGCGACTTGCTAGAATTCAGTGCGATTTTCATGTCTGAGTGTAGTCTTGTATTTTGGTTGGAAAATCCAACTGACTTTATTCATGGCTGCTATTTTTTTTTGTTGTCTTGGCTCTTTTGTCAACATTAACATACGTAAGTGTCAGTGTCAGTCAGGCTTGTTGCTACTGTGACCAAGACGGCCAAGACGGCCAAGACGACGACAACTTGAGCAGGAGGCAAGCTGGGATCGCATGTGTTTGGCTTTTGGGGCTACCGTGGAGCGCAAACAAGTTGGCTGAAAGCCGCCTTGGACTGGGGGCCAAGAGTGCAATTGATTTATCGTGACAATGGGCGCACTGCTTCGAGCCAGCTCTGCTGATACACTCAGAAAAAGAAATCACTTTAGAGTTTAGTAACTGGCCATTTCTTTGAGTGAATTTCTTAAGTGTATATGCCGGCTTCCTAAAAACCAGGGCTTCCATTTCTAAATTTCAATGTGGATTGGTGTTGTTTTTAATAGGTGTAAAAATAGAATAATTCTTATATTAGCTTTTGTGTTACTTATGTTTAATAATAATGATTTTTATTTTAAGATTTCACTTTATAAAAACATTTTAAATAGTTTATAAAAATTGCATATAATTTAATCTGAAACAATTTACGATTTAACGCTGACTAGAACTGAAATCTAGCCAGTAAATTTATTTCCTTTTTCCTTTCTAAATTGTAAAATTGTTTTCCAATATTTTAAAATTTCTTCTAAAAGTAGAGAAACTTTCTATTTGTGGCTATTATCATTTCGGGGCAATACTTGTTTCTCAGTGTTTCGATGTGTCCATTTCGAATTGAAGCGCTGAGCTACAAGCAATTGTAAATGAAACCAAATTCGTTGCAATACAATAAGTGATTGGCCAGGCGGCAGCGGCAACATGTTGCAAGAGTAACAGCAATTGCCGGGGCACAAAAGTGAATGCCCTCGGTGACGTCACGAGTGCAATTCCAGTTTCTCGTCTCGCTCTGCAATTATCAGCCAAGAGCCACCAGCCACAAGTCGAAGGAGAGAGCAAAATACAAAATCCAGAAGAAATATGAATAGCAAAACAAAATGCATGATATCAAAACAACCAAAAGGAGGAAAGAAAAAGGAAAATGGAAAAAGAAAAAAACATAAATAAATAAAAGGCCCGAGAGTGGAACGAACTCTGCTGCACTCTGTGTGTTGTGGGAATGGGCAATGCAACCGGGTGTTGAAGTGGAACGACGAAGCGAATGGGGCAGCCAATAACAGCAAACAACAACCACAACAACAACAACAACAACGACGAAGAAGCGGACAATAACAATGATAATGATGATGATGATAAATGCGAAGCAGCAGCACGATGACTAAATGCAACAAGCAGCGACTTTGGACTTGCAGCTAGCAACTTGCAACTTGCAACTCACATCTGCTACACTCAGCAAACTGAAAAAATCACCCTCAAAAATAGAAAGTTCTTCTTGTTTTTAACAAAACATCAAGTTTTCTTAAAGTTAGCACCACAAATATTGCAGCTTTTTATATTTAAGTAGCCCAGAAAACTTATTTTTTAATTCAATTTAATATAAAATGTTATCCTAAAACTAGAATTCTTCGAAAAAATGATTTATTAAATTCAGAAACAAGTGAGAAAATTTACTGGCTAAAGCTTAGCTGCTGTTTTATATTATATATAGTTTTATGAAATTATAAACTATTTAAAATGTTTGTACAAAGTGAAATCTTATAACACAAGTAATTATTAATAACACAAGTGACAGAAAAAAACTGATATAAGAATTCTTCAATAAAACAAAGCAGTGAGAATTAGACATATTTTAACATTTAGTAAAATTTATTGGGACTATTTCGCTGAGTGTAGCAAATCCAGTTGATGAGCAAGTCCACGGCAAGTGGCAGCACAAACAATAACAACAACGGCAATATTGCGCTGTGGAAGTGGCACAAAAAGCAGCTGGCAAGAGGCTTGGCTCCGTCTCCGTTGTCGTCTCCAGTGCCGAGTGCTGCAGCACTCGCCGCAAGTTGTTGCTGCTGCACAAACATGTTGCTCACTGGCTCCGCGACATGATTCTGAGGCGCAGATATAAAAACCAAAAAGACAAAGAAAGAAAACAACGGCAACATCAACAGCAGCAGCAGCAGCAGCAGCAGCCACAAGGCGGCAACCATGACAACAAAAACAATGTTGGGCTAGGTTCAGTTTAGGATGCGCCTTCCCGCTTGCCACAGAACCTGGCCAGCGTCGTCTTCATTATTATCATTTGGTTTTTGGTTGGCTCTGTTCACAAGTTGCACCTTTAAATCGCAATAACAGCAACAGCAGCAACATTTGTCTTGTTGCTGCTTGTTTTCATTTTCGCATTTTATTTAGACATATTTCGAAGTGTCTTATTATTTCCATACAAAACAATCGACTTTTTTATAAAACAGTTTTTTTAATAAATCTTAAAATTGCCTAGTTTCACAAATAATATTTATGAATCAGCAAAAAGAAGTTAACATTCCATGCAACAAAATAATCAATACAATTATGCCAAACTGGATGCATCTCTAGATTAATAAAAAATAAATTTCATTTAATATTATTCCAGAACCACAAACATATATATCTATAGTCCATAGTCTATCTAACTTGACATATTAAATATTCTTAACAATTATTCTTTTCTCTTCTTCCTTTGCAGGTGAGTTCTGCGCATTTATTCAGTTTAACAAATTGTGTTGGGCTCATCTATGGATCGGTAAGTCTTAGGATTAAACAATGGCTTATGTTGGGTTAGATTTAACAAGACGGTTGTCAACTGGTGATTTGGATACTTCTCAGTGTCTTGTTACAAGCACGGGCTATTTAGTAGGCTTTAATTCTGCTAACTGTGTTCAGAAGATTCCTCAACTTCCTCTTCCTTGCAGCTTCTGCAAAATTACTAACCTTAAAGTTTGTAAGTTGAAACTGCAGTTTTTTAACCTTTGCAACTGGCTTGTGTTGAGACAGGAAACCAGGACTCGACTCCACTCTAGACAGCTGTTGGTGGCACGATCAAAGCAGCAGGCGACCGACACATTAGCAGCGAAAAGAACTGCAACAACAACAAAAACAAGCACTTAATGCACATGAAGAAGAAGAAGAAGCCGCGTTACGCATTTTTAATTACCAACTTCGATGTCAGCAAAACAATACAAAAAGGGCAAATTGACGCAACGACAATTAAAAAATTAAGCAAACATTTTTGCTGGCTGCTGCGAATGTGGAAAATGGGCGTGGCAGTTGTATGTGTGTGTGTGTGTGTGCGTCTCGAAAAAGCTTTAGCAATGTCAACGATGCGACGATGCGGTAGCAATGCATTTCCTGCCAAACAACAACGTCAACAAGAGTCTCGCCCCAGCTGGGGGCAAGAGCAGCAGCGAGCAGCGAGTTGAGCTGTAATTTATGCGTCTCTTGAACGCGCTTGCCAATTTCTTGGCTTTCTGCCTCGTTCCGAGAAGCCGGCACTGCTCCCATCCATACGCGCCCCCACCTACACTGGGCAAAAAATCATACTGAATTTTAGAATTTCGCCCTGAAAACTAGAAAGTTGTTCATGATTTTAAAAATATGGCGATTTTATCCATTTCTTAGATTAAATTCCATGCATTTTTTAAGCTATCTAGAATATTTGTTTATGTAAAGTCTTAAAAGCTTCAAAATCCACACTCATAGAAAAACAACACCCCACAAAATCCAACCGGAAAATCAGAAATGTAAATCCCTATTTTTAGTAAGCAACAACTATGCAATTTACAAATGTACTTTTTGAATAATATGGCAAGCAGCCCCTGGCGTCAAAAGTACAGCGAATATTAGAAAATTCAGCTCAATTTTGTTTCAGTGTGCAGTGCGCCTCCCTCCACTCGCCGCCCCCCTGCATCAGTAAAGAGCTTGCGCCCCCGCCTACATTGAAGATTTCTTTATTACTTGGGCACGTTCGTTGACGTCGGTTGCCATTCGCTTGGGGTCGAGGCCGGTTATTAATATCCACGCATGGAGTTCAGCGCAACGACCCCTGCTTCTTACCCCACAGCACACCCACTCACCCACACACCCACACACCTACACCCACACACACACACACAAATGCGAAAACATCCAATCAGAATCAGCTGTATGCATAATGCTTGCTGATTTACCCAAGTCAACTCAACGCTGATGTTGATGTTGATGTGGATGTGGATGTTGAGGATCCGCTTCGTCATTTTGCTCACTTTTCCTCAGTTTTCCCCACTTTGGTCACTTGTCCAGGTCAGTGCTGCTGCTGCTGCCTCTCTTCCTCTCTCTCTCTCTCTCTCTCTCTCTCCTGCTCTCTTTTTGTCTCTCTTGGTCTGTCATACGTGAGCTGCTTTGGCAAGCAAAACTTACACTCACAAAAAAAATCGACCAGAATTTTAGAAATTCGCCAAGGCTATTCTTCAGAAAGTATATATCTTTAAAACAGCGTTTTTTTTCCATTTATACTTTTTAATAATAATAGAATATATTTATAAAAAATAGAAAAAATCTACATTTTATTTAATTTTTACTTAGAAATTATTTGAAAAAATATGAAAAAACGATTTTTTTGTGAGTGTAGTTCCAGGCTGCGCTGCATCTGTCGCCTCACGACTTATTAATGTTGTTGTTGTTTCTGTTGCTGTTGCTGCGACAACAATCGCCAATGCAGCATGATAATGATGTGGCCCAAATGCTGATAATGAGGTTTCTTGTTGATCACACACAATGGTCCATAGTCGCATAATGTTTTCCACATGAGTATACAAATATATATATATAAATATATATATAAATATATATATATATAATATAATATTGGAGACTTTTGGGAGCAGCTTCATAAGTTTGCCAAATATTATGTTGTAGATTTTGATAGATTAAATATTAAATTAATAAATATCAAATAATAAATAAATACATATAGAAAATGTATAAAAACATGATTAAATAGGTAAACAAATAAATAATAGTTATTTTGCTCTTCACTTGTCATTGCTCAGTATTTGAAGCATTTATTAATTAAATGAAATAAAATGAATATTTAATAGAACACATTAAAGTAAGTGAAAAGAGCTTGAGCAGCCCTTGTTTAAATTTATGCACAATTCTCTTTGTGTTGAGGCAGAACCGAGTCGACGTCGCCGCCGTCGTCGTCTCTGGAGTACAAAGCTAGCCATGTGCATGCCAGGTCAGGTGCTGCTGCTGCTGCCACAACTTGTTGATTGTTGCCGTTGTTTGTATTTTTGTGTTTGTGTTTTTGTTTTTTGGTCGTCTTGAGGCAAGCCGGCCGGCCGGCATTATATCTCATTGCAGAGATCAGCATAAACAAGCAGCAAGTTGCAACGCTGATCGTTCGTTGCATGTCCCAAGGGGGCAGTGGGGAAGCGCGTGGGGAAACGCGTATCCAAGGCAATTGAACTCTGCTTTGCTGCGCGTGAAGGTGCACATGACGAACCCAGACGACTAACCCGATCCCAGTTCCAGACCCAGACCCAGTCCCGCTCCCAATCCCAGTCCCAGTCCCATTTCAAGCGAGCAAAATTGAATTAGTTGTTTTTTTGCTGCTGTTGAGGTAGGACAGGGATTGGGGAACTGCGAACTGGGCTGCCATGCGTCGCGATGCGTCATCATAATCATGTTCGTTGTGCGCTAATAAAAAACAATATATATATACATATACACACGCAGTGAATCGGAGATGATTCCCAACTGAACGTGAAAAGCTGATCGATGGATGCGCCTTGTCTTCAGGCGATTTAATGATGCGTCAGAATATTGTTTACGCGTCACTTTACATGTCGGCAAACTGATGAGGACGATGGTCTGCCCCGAGGCGACAACCAATGATTCTAACTGGCCATATACGCATATATACATACACATATATACAGTATATACTGTGTCTCTTCTTCAGATAGACTACACTCGGAAAAATCAAAGAAATTAATTTGAGCAACTTTTGAATTACTCAGCAAGATCGATGTTTGTGGTTTTCTAAACTATAAACTATTTAGAATATGCTTGGTATTTGCAAAATCTTAAAATACAAATGTTTAATAAAAATATATTTGTATTTTTAGATGAAACATACAAAACTATATTTTACAGAATTTATAACAAAATATAAAAACAAAAAAGTAGCTTAACTCTAATAAAGCAGTCGCGAAGGCAAGTTTCCTAACAATTTTCTTAATTTATATATCTTATATTTTCGAAGTTGTAGTTAACTTTTTTCTGAGTGTATGTGTGTCTTTAGAAGATGATTCTGCCCTGCTGCTGCTATCAAAACTACGAAATTATGAAATATTGTTGGTGAGGAACGATCCCTGACTCAACTTTTATCGTGATATGTGCACTAAAGCACGAATTCCCCAGCAGTTACAATATATACATATATATATATATATATATATATATATATATGTATATATATATATATATGTATATATATTGTATTGTGTGTGCTTGCATTGTAATAGAAGCAGAGCAAGACAACTGGAAATGTGATGCGGTTCAAGTGAAATTGCAAAACTCATTCAATTCCCAAAAACAAAAAAAAGTTGTATTTGAAATGCATTCATTTTAAAATTTCCATTTTTAACTGCATTCGGATGTGTGCACACTTTGTGTGTAACATGTATTCGAGTCTAAAGCAAACGAAATATTGGAATCATAGGCTATTCAAATGAATTTATGGGGCATATTACAAATGCCCCACTCTCCTCTCCCCTCTCGCCCAACTACTGAAATATTTACACATGCTCACAATTTATGGTATTGGCTGCCAGAAATGCCAAAAGCGCCCGGTGAATTTCAATAGAGTTTTTTTATGTGCAAAAAATGTGCATGCTTGTGTGTGTGTGTGTGTGTGTGTGTGTGTTGCAGTATTGCAAAGAGGGTTGCCATGACAAACCTGGACAAACAACTTGGCAGCGCTGCATTTTGTTTTTAGCTTGTTTACATTTCTTAAGCCCAGTTCACTTGGCCCTTTTGTGTGTTCCGCTTATTCTGTTTTTATGCTTAAGCTTAAGGGCTCCTCGGTGCGCCCTTGCAGGCTTCAGCAAAAGTTGTCATAGCTGCACTCAGCGACAAAACTCAACTAAAATTTAGTAACTTGCCAAAGATTTTTCATTTTTCAATTTTATGTTGAGTTTTTCGAAAAATTTACAAAAACAAAATTGTTTAATTTGCGTGTAGAGGAATTCTTATATACGATTTTATAGAAATTACTTTCTTACTAAAAATTTTATTTTCTGCTTTTTAATAAATCATTTCTTATCAGAAAAGCATTTTTTGAAAAGCCCCATTTTGAATTTTATAAATTTAGTTTCAAATATTTAGAATTTATTTCTAAAACTAGAAAACCTTTAAATTTTTGGGCCATTTACAAACATTTAGGGCAATTTGTTTTGCTGAGTGTATGTCCTGCCTTGCCCCCCGTTTCGCCAAAGTCAAGTGCAGAGAATTACCGAGCTCGCTGCCAAGCAGGGGCGACATACATCGAGGTACGGAGGTAGCCAGTAGTTGCAGCTATTACATATATATTCCTTTGCACCGGTTTTGAGTTCAACGACACACAGGATAAGCAACAACAGCCAGGCCTACCACAACAACAACATCAACAACAACAGGCGCAAGACGAAATCGTTGCAAAAAAAATGAAAAAGCTTTAAGCAAAGGCAAAACTCAGAGCTCAAATCGAAAACAAAGCCACGACGACCAGTAGGAAAACGCAAGCGGGGCAAGGAGCTTACTAAGGGAGCGAGGGAGGGAGGGGTGCCACAGCTACATGTGGCAGGCATCACGTATGCTTGCCTGCTGTCTCCACTTGAGGTGGAAAGCCAGCAGCAGCAGCAGCAGCAGCAAAAACAACAACAGAACAACAAAGCCAAAAACAAAACCAAAACCAGTGCGCCTGCTGCCTGCTGCCTGCTAGAGACGAGCCAAGGGCATTTCTTCGTGGCATTGGCCAAAACATACACTCCGAAAATAACGCCCTAAAAAATGTAATATTTTCGTTTATTCTTGTAAGCAATTTCTAAATATAGAAATGATAAATAAGTTTAAAATATTAGAAAACATTTTTCTTAAAATTACAAATAACCCGTAATCAACAATCCCAGAAAGAAGGTGTTCTTTTTCTATTCTTCGAAATTAAAATAGAGAATTTTTCCTATTATTAAGAAAGGCATTTATAAAAAGTATAAGTGCAAACCGTAATTCTTAGAAAAACAATATCTGAAATTCAGAAAAATAGTCTTTTTTCGGTTTATACAAATTTTATAAATGTCAAATTTGTATTAATTATATGGCTATTTTTTAAAATTAAGGGTTATATGTTCCAGAGTGTAGCCAGTCGCAGTAGGCATGAAATAAGCACGAGTTGGGGCCCATCTCTAGGAGGCACCAGTCCCGGCCACCCAATGTGAGCGGTGTATCCTTTGTGTATCCTGCCTGGCATACGCATATGCTCGAGTTTTTCGGATTGAAGTGGCAGAAAGTTGTTTCTGGCCGGACTCAACCTGTACCTGGACCCCTGCTGTGCACGGATTTTGTGCTCGGACTTTTCTTTTGTTGTTTCAGGTGCACTCTGATTCAGTGGCCAGGGCAACAAAATAATAATAATAATAATAGGAACGCACCGCAGTTATTTCATTAAGTTATCCCTTTTCTGTTGGGCGTCCTTTGACACAAAACTGTAAATGAAAAATCCCCAACAGCTGACAATTTTCACAATAAAATGTTATTAACAAATATTTGCCTTTGAGAAACGTGGCGAGAAACAATTGGATTTGGACTGGACTTGGATTCCTTTCGTAGCAGGATACTTGAAATTGCATTCAGAAATGTTCACAATGTAGACTCTTGAATAATACATGTAGTTATTGAGTGGACTATTAGTTTAGAAGACGTTGCATTTTTCATATGCGCTCAAAGCTAAACAATTATAGAAGGTTGAAGACGTACACGATCTAAGGGGGGATTGGGGGTGCAGAGGGGGTGGAGGCAGTTGGTAAGCAACAGCCTAAGCCGGAAATCCTTTCGAACTCGCATATGGCACGCAAAAACCAAAGCAGGCATTGTTGGTTGGGTTTGACACGATTCTTGTTCGTTGTTTGTTGTTTCTTCACTCCGAGAAAAAATCGCTGTGAACATTTTTCTTGTTTTCAAAAATATAAATTCTAAATACATGAAAAACAAATTTTAAATTGGAAAGGCTTTCCTCAAATTGATAGAATTTAAAGAGAGACAATCGATTCTAAGATTCGAGAAATAAAAAATATTGTTCTTCGATTAATTTATGAAATATTTGCAATATCAAAATACAAATGCTGATTAATAAATTTAAGCAGAAAAAAATTAAATACTAATTCCTCACACAAAACAAACACGCTGAAAATTAGCGATATTTTTTCTAATTTTAAAAAATACACAGAAAAGAAGAAATGCAAACTCTGGTTTTTATAAAGCGGCAAACATAAATTTAGGAAATTTATTGCTGAATAATATGTCGCCAAAAAGTATGTCGATTTACCAAAAAATTAGGGCGATTTTTTTTGCGAGTGTTGTTTGGTTTGACGGTGCCATGGAAAAATTGAAAATTGCCGCTTTTAATATAAGCTTTTATTTGCAATTGTTGCTGTTGTTGCTGTTGGTGGCTTTGTAATAATGCCGTGCGCATGTAATGGGAGCCAGTGCCAGTGCCAGGTGCCAGTGCGCCGAGCGAGAGTCGCCTACATGATATTTATATGCCCCATTGCTGCAATCATTTCAAGCCGCCGACAGACGGACAGGCCGACAGACCGCCCCACCCTCAGACTGCTGTTGTTGTCATCTGCCACAATGTTGTAGGCTGTTATTAGCCGACATCGCTCGATACGGCTTTTTAAATTTTAATGGCATGACATAAAGCAATGTACAGTCAATTTTTAGCCATACGGAGACACCCCCACCCCCACCCCCACCCCACCCAGTTTATTTGATGAGTGTGGCAATCTTAATAACATGACAGACCAAAACGACCCTTAAACACACTATATATCCATATATATATATATCTATATATATATATATATATATATATATCACGTATATAAAACTGTTTCCACTAATGCAATTCACTTTGAGCTGCCTTGCAATAAAATAATCATAAAAATTAAACAATGCGCCTTTTGTATCAGTCAACTTTTGAAAGCTTGCATTGCGAACAAAAGCTCGTGTGTGCGTGAATCATAGCTGTGTGAAAATTACAAATTATTGTGAAAACAATTTAAAACGCTATCGTCGAGTGTGATCGACTGCGGAATAAACTGCAAACAGCTGTGCTTACATGAACATTTTTCGAGTACTCTTCAATGATTACAATAGATTTTGTCATCATTTCAGAGTCCTCCATTTCTATCATTAAGCACTCAATTTTAAATGCCTTGTCGCGTGAATAAGATTTTATTTTTTGGGCATCTAAATTTATTCATACTAACTATTTTTATTTGTTGGTCTGGCTTGATATTTTCTTCATTAAATATATAAATAAAATATATTCTAGTTTCGTTGTCAAAGTTTCTTTTAAATGCTTTGCACGCCCAAATAACAATAATATGTCCATATATAATAAGAAAAGGACAAATATCGAAATTTGCAAAGCCGAGGCAGTTATCTACAATATTAAGCAAACTTGATCCAGTTGGTAAATACGAGAACTTATATTCCAAATTTGAAGTCTCTGCTCCGTCTGCCTCTTACATATACAATTATACCCATTTTTAATGGGTTCAGGAAATACATACAAAATAGGAGAAACCCCAATCGTTACACGTGGCATATGGAACTGGGTGCATTGCATTATTGCATGCTTATCAGATATTGACACTCTTCAAATATTGCGTATTAATTCAAAATTCAAAACATTGTTTACGTTTGTTATTTCTCTTTTTGTCCATTTACGCATTACACAATTTTGTATTTGTCTTTGTAAACAAATGCGTCACAATGTGTCATTAGTCAGCCCCGATCTTGGCTACCCGTAGAACTGTCTTTGTCATACCGTACAAATTGTGTGGTGGCTTGCATTGCCAGACTTAGTGGCAACAGCAGAAGCCGTCAGCTGAAGTTGCTAAACAGTAAAACTCTTTCAGAGAGTCTTATTTACTTAAATATTTCTATGGTGCAAATTGTGAGTGTGGTTTGCTATCTTATCACCATCAGCGATATGCCATGAAAAAGATGTTTTTATTTTGACACTTGACAACCCGATTGCAGTCAACTACAGCTGCGCGAAAATTTTATAATAATAATAAATAAAAATAATCTTTTGGAAAATATTAAAAAAACAAAAAGTTTAAATATAGTTGAAATATTATGAAAATTTTTATTTGAACTCAAGCAACTTCAACGACTTTTTGTTGATATTAATTATTATTATTAAATTAAAAGGAAAAAAGAATGGGAGGTTATATATCAAAGAGTAAAATGATTCAACTAATCGAAGGAATTATACAAGGGTCTATGAAAATATAGAGAAAATGCATTTAATAAGGCAGCAGCAACTATTATTTTGACCGCAACTGTATATCACTCTATATATAGGGTGATATATACTGAGTGCATTGTGATTGTTGGAGAGTTCATTGTCATCAAGGTCGACGGCGACTGCAAATGTGACTTATCAGTTATCAGTGTTTAAAAATCAGATTATAGATTGATATTTGGCAGTGCAATGTATGTTTTGTGTTTGCCTTGAAATAGGCTCTTGACTGATAAGGCACACACTCAATTTGCTTATGCACTGCACGGACTTATATGTATAAATATATATATATATATATATATATATTAATTTTTTGCCAGACAAGCGTAATTTCCGAGTTCGTTGAACTTGACGGCAATGCAGATTGCATTATAGTTAAATGCGTTAACATGCTAATTAAATTTAGTTTAATTAAATTATAAACACACATAGGGTCTGGCAAAAAAAAACAACTGAAAACGAGTTGTTATCGTTGCTGTTGTTGTTGTTGTTGTCAGTCAAAAGTCAATGCACCGAATGACAGCTAAGGAAATGAATTTTAAACAACAAAAAAGGCAGAGAGAAGACTGAAGAGAGAAGAGCAAAGGCCGCTCTAAATTGAACGGAACGTACAGCGATGAACATTTCATTACTCAACACTGGTTTAGTTTGACTATAAAAAAATATATAAATGAAGAAAATATTTGGCATTTTATCTGATTGTGTTTTTTTTTGGGGCTTTCCTTAATCGATGCAACAAATGTTGCAGCATTTTCTTGGCTATCGGAAATCGATAAGCAAAAAATGCTTGCTTTGAAAGAAGTATGAGAATCAATATGAAAAGATGTTTTGAAATATAACTTGTTCGTTTCTTATGCCATATTGATAAACTTTCTGCAGTTGATCAATAATATGCCATAATATAATATATATTTAAAAAAAGCCTATGCCCTTAAAATTGTGGCTTCTATTGCTATCGGAAATAGATATGTATCGATATATGCGAATCGCAGTGAAACAAACTTGATCTATCTATCTCAAACTATCTATTCCAAATCTGCTTTCCTCTACCAATCACATACTCGTGCCCAAAACCAATATACCCTGTTTACACATTTCTACTGGGTTCAGTGTATAATTGGGGAGCTAACGGATCAGATTCGATCGGGTTTGGGTGTGGGTTCGTTCAACGATTAATTGCAAGTCGTTCGTTGTTAGTCACGTTTTCGAGACGAATTCGCATGACACAAATATGTCAATTACCACGGCAAATGACAAATGCAGTGGAATTTCCTTAAGCATGTGAATGGATATATTGGTAAAGGTCGAAAGCCGAAGGTCGAACTGGGGTATCCAAAATGTGTATTGTGTATTGTGCCAGTTAAATGTGTGCACAATGGCATGCCCCCAAAAGCGTTACGTTCACAATGACCTTCGATGTCTAGACGTATTTGACAATTTTACATACCCCCTAAATATATACTATACCAAAAAAAAACACGCACACTCTCAGACATAAATATTGTGAATGGCTTTGAAAAAAAACTCATCGAGTTTATTCAACTTGCGGCGCGGCGAACTGCGAAAATGTGTGCTGAAGTGGGTGAAATCCAAGACCCAGTCTCCTTATCCTATGTCTACGACATCGGTATAGCAGATAAGAGAGGTACAGACAGACAGACAGAGAGAGCGAGAGAGGGAATCAGAGAGCGAGACTGAGAGACAGAGAGAGAGACAGAGAGAGAGAGAGAGAGAGAGAGAAAGGAGCTGATTAAATGAAAAGCCCAAAAGCGGCGCAAAACTTTTAGCCCAGGTTTCCCTTTTTTATGGCCAGGCGGCAATTAGTGTTAGACAGATAAACAAATGAGCCATAAAAATCAAAGTTCTTTGTTGGAAATTATAAAAAATAAATTTAAATTCTTTAGTAGCGAACAAAATCACATTTTAGTAGGCAAAGAAGAGTTTAGTTATTTATTTATATAAGGTCAGTTTACATCAAATTAATAAAAATAAAAACTATAAAATGGGTTATATTAAATGAAAAATCAAAATTGAATATTAAATTTAAATTTAAATAATAAGAAATATTTAAATGATTTAAAAGATTTTATGGCAACTTAAGCAGATAACAGATCGAGAACAGAAATCGATAACAACTGTAATTAACATGGGCTTAACATGAATGGTGACGATAAACTGTTATTACTATTTGGCTGATATTAAAATATAAAAATATGATAATTTTTAAAACCAATAATTTATGAATAATTGTTGCATTAGTAATGATTAACAATTCAAGTTACTTTACGTATAACAGCGAAATTTCTATTTTTGCGAGCTTATATCGATCAACTTAATTCTTACGTGATTAAATATGGGATTAAAAATTAAAAAATATAAGCTTTTAGTTCATATTATTTTAGGACATATTTTTTAAATCAGCTTTTATTTTTTGTTTTTGTTGGCTGGCATTGTTTAGCCGTAGTCCCAGGCGAGGGAAAAAATCAATTAGGCACCACTTGAGAATTTTGTGTGTTTGTTTTTTTTTTATGTCTGCAGACAGTGCAATTCTTTCCAATTGGGAGCCATTGCCAGTGCTAATGTTTGTCTATCTATTCACCTACCCACCAAGCCACCTGCGTTTTTTTTTGTGATTAAACACTTAACTTTTTGCGCTCGATGCGTGCCAACGACACAATAAAATGCCAGAGGCCAGAAGCCTGAACCAAAAACTCTCCGACTCCGCAGCGAAAAATATCCTTGAAACGGGCCATTCGCACGCATACGTTGACGTCGACGGCGACGGCAACGTCGGCAGCGACTGTGGCTACCAAAAACGCAGACGACGCCAACGCAAAACTCGCGTCCCTCCGCCACGCCTCGCCTCGCCTGCCTCAAAGCCATAAAATCCCCACGACAACAACAACAACAAAAATACGAATAATAAACGCAAAGTAAAGCAAAGAAAAACATGAAAAAGCAGCAAGAAAAACAAGTAAAAATGCTGTAGTGTGGGTGTGAGCGACTAGGACATACCCTGCACTCAGCTGTTAGATTTCCCGCTTGTAATTGCTCTCGTTTCTTATAGCAGGCAGACACTGAAGAATTAAAATCAATTAAATTTAGTTTTGAAAAAGAAAGAAAATTAACGAACAAAATAATAACACCATTTTTGAAATTTGCACAACTTTTTGATGAAAATTCGGCTTTGAAAATTGTAGCTTTTATTGCAATCGGATAACGATAAGTATCGATTTGATTTGATCTGACTTGCGCGTAGTAAAGGAGAACTCATATTCCATATTTGAAGTCTCTAGCTCTTATAGTCTCTGAGATCCAACAAATATGGCTATATCGACTCTGCTGTTATTGCTGATCAAGAATATATGTAGAATTTGTATGCCTTTTGAGTAGTTGTCTCATTCTACCTGTTACACACATTTCCACAAAACCATTACACCCTCTTTACACATTTCCAATGGGTGCAGAAAAAACCCTTCGAAAACAAAACGTGTGCTATGCGGGGGGGTCGGGGGAGGGGATGGGGGCCTATGCCCGGGCATGGGCAACAATAAGTGCGTGAGCCTCTCGAGCAATGACTTCTTATACGCAGCAGGCAGCTGCTGACTGCCTGCCTGCCTGGCTGCCTGCTACAGCCAATAAGTATCTCTTACAGGGGCAGCCCAGTGTCAATGGCATTCAAGAGAGAGCGTAAGTGTGGGATAGAGAGGGAGAGAGCCTAAGTTGCGCCAAGCAAAAGGTTATTGGTCCATCATCATCATCATTGTCGTCATCATCATCACGCTTGTTTTTGTTGCTCTTGTTTTTGTTGCTTTTGTGTGTGTGCCATATTTTTAGCCTACTTTGCGGCGCAGAATGCCCGCTGAATGAATTTGACTTTTCAACTGGCGTACATTTGTCTGTGTGTGTGTGGTTCTGGCTGCTGCCAACTGGGCGAGTGGGCCAAGTGTATTTAGAGGTCAATTATCTCAGCACTCGCCGAGTATGCAACTGTTTGTCGCAGTGCATCTTTAATAACAATTAAACGAATAAGCGAAAAACACTTTAACCAAAATTCGAAGCCTTTTTGCTTTGTCAAGTCGTTCAACTTTTGATTAATAGCACGTTCATGACAAATTGCTGGCTGCTGCTGTTACTGCTGCAAGCGCCCAACTCCCCGCGAAATTTGTTGTTGTCGGGTTTTTTTTTTTGCTTCTGTGGGTTTTTAATTTGTCCCAAGCGACGAACGTTTTTGCTAATTAACCAAAATTTATTGTCGACTCATGAAATATCTCTCTCTCTCGATTTCACTCTCTCTCTCTCTCATTGTGTGTCTCGCTTTTTGTGCATGCTTTTAGTCATACAGTAATATTATTAAAACAGTAAATTAAGGGTTTTTCCACGAAATGTAAGTCACAGTAAGAAAAAAAAGGAAACAAAAACCCAAATTAACAGCTGCATGCAATCTACTGACTTTACAGGGTGTCTGTAATTGCGCCCAATTAACATGGCAATTAGACGAAATACAAAACAAGTCAGCTGAGAAATCATGTCAATGCCTGCCATTTAACAGTCTGTAAATGGGCAGCGACATGAAATGTCAAAAGAACTAACCAAAACATCTGCATTTCAAAACTAAAAAAATCTATGCCGCAGCGAGCACGAGTAGAAATTTCACTATGTCATCAGGTACTCAATTTAAGTATATAAGAATAAATTAACGAACGTGCTTCGCTTTTCTTTTATTTAAACAATTTAACAGAGGGCATTTTGCATATTCACGTTAAGTTAATGTTAGTTGCAGCTGTTATTGATCTTCATCGATCTCTGTATTGCATTGTGTCATTTGTTGAATGCTATAAATCTATCTACTACTTGATTTAAAAGCAACATTTCCAATGCTGATTTTTAAGTTTTCAATTTTAAAAAAGTATATGCCTGGGTAGACTTTGTCCCTTTTTATAGGGTGCTAAAAACCAAAGAATAAACTATGCGAATCGGAGTGCCATGCATATTTATAGGCACAATTCCAATTGGTTTGCGCTCGGAAAGTCGGAAAAAACTATTTGACCCCGACATGGTAAACTTGGAAATGGGCACACGAGGCTATCTCTATTTTATACGCAGAGGAGTTGACTTCCTTGGGGTTGGTTTTTCTCTTATGTGTGGTATCTCTGTATCTATAGCTTGTGCCAGTTTATGTCATCGCGACAAGAAAAACCCATGAGTTTTTGGCAAATCGAATTCAAGTGTAATTGCCAGTGAAAATCGATTTGATTGCCTCAAAACAATCAAATTTTGTTGCACACACAGGAAAATCGTTTAAAGTTTTATGCAAATTTTTTTTTTTTGTTAACTAATTTCCTTAACTTGTTTGCCTCTATTACAGGTGAGTGCTTGCCACACCGCATTGCCACCCTGCTCGACGTCCCGACTCTGCCAAATGCCCAATGCTGTAAGTAAATCCTAAATCTTGCATCAACTCTTGTCTTAACTAACTCTATTTATATATATATATATAGATATATATATACATATATACACACATACCTACAGCTGCGAGCAAAATAATAGCACCACTTTCACAGGAAATGTTTTGAAATTTGTCTTTTTCGATTACAATTTTCGTAGTGGAAGAAGACTCTGAAAAGAAAATTGATAAAGAAAAAACCATAATATTATTCATAATTTTCAACTTATTTAAATTTAAATGCAATTAACACTAAAATTAAAAAGTTAAATTTAATGACAAAATGAACGAAAAAATAAATTCATTTATCCAATGTGCACCTTTAATTATAAAGAATTTGAACTAAATTACCGATTTCTATATCGAATATATATGTTGAAAAGAATTCCTCGATCAGGGGGTTAGTACTGAACAATATATTGTGTTCAGATCAAATGTTCATAATTTTGCAACCAAATTATACGTTTCTTTTTATATTTTCCGAAACATATTATTTTAAGCGCAACTGTATATTTGTTGTGTGTTGTGCCGCATTTGAAGCGAAATCAAAATTGCAAATAACAATTTAAAGCCCGGCCAAAACCAACTGCGGCAACAAACATTTAACGCCCAAGGCAAAAAATACCTTGTCGTTGTCTACCATTTGGTTGGAAAGGGGGCGTGGCCTTTAACGCCCAACTTGCCATAACACAGTTAGCCATAAAAAAAATCCGTAGCTCGACTAACAAAAATCACCCATTGAGCAAAAAGGCAATTTGATTTCGATGGTTTTCCGTCTTTTTTCTACGTTTTTTCTCATTTTAGTAGTTTTTTGGGTTCCAGGTTGTTGTCTACCCGAATCCAGGTTGTCTGTCCGTCCGTCCGTCCGTCCGGCTGTCCGTGATTACGAAGTTATTCAAATGAAATATTTGCGCTGGCCCATTACATCATCGATCTTAGGCTGCTACTACTGCATTTTTCATTGTGCTTTGCTTTTGCTTTTGTGTTGAAGAAAAATGCGGAAATTTCGCTAGCCGAAAACTGGAAAATTTATGAAAATTATTGTGGACAACGAGTCAGTTTTTTCCTCCTTTTCATTTACTCACTTTCGCCTGTCGCTGTTGTCCCAAATTATTTTGGCCATTGGCCCATGGCCATTTTGGCCATGCCCTATTATTATTTTGGCCTTCTATTTTTTTTTTATCGCAACTTATTTGCATTTTATTGTTTTTGTTTGATTTTTTTTGTTGTTTGTTTGACAATCTGCTTTGTGTCTTTCAAATAACAATTGTCATTTCATCAATGCAAATGTGTTTCGTTGTTATTTCAATTCGCTTCATTTCGATTCGATTTGAGCGAAATTGTCAAAAGTTTTAAAATGAAATAAATCCACAGCACTTAGTACATTATTTTATTGAAGAAAAGAGCAGTAATGAACAGCATTTTTTTAAATGTTTTGTAAAATATATAAGTAAAGCTTTGAGGTGTGTTTTAAACTATCTCATTAGAGCTTTAAGCTACTAGTTTTCTTTTTGACTGGTGCTGTAAGCTGATTGTGAATTAATAATGGAATAATAAATGAATTAATAATGGAATAAATAAATAAATTCAGTTGTATTTAAGTTGAACTTTAAAGCTACTAAGTTTTCTTTAGCTGAGCATTAAGTTGCGTGTGAATTACTTATGGAATTTCTGTAAATAGTACATTGCCCAAAAAGAAAAGCATTTAATGCAACAATATACAAAAATAAATACATATATTGCAATGCAACTTCAGCGTTTGGTATCAAATTACGATTTATGATTTTAGGGAATTAATTAAGAAATGCTGTGTATTAAATTACAAACGAAACATAAACAAACAAACAAGCACAAAAACAGCGGGGAGCCAAAATAAACAATGGACTTGCCTAAGGGACAAAATAATAGTGGGGCTTAAGGCCAACAAAGCCAACAAAACTCCCTGCCAAGTAATGGAAAAGATGATTAAAATGATTTAAGCTGCTCGAAATGCTTAAATAATTGTGGGTTCAATATAAATATATACATATATATATATATATATATATATATATATATATATATATTGTTGGTCTGCGGGGAGAACATTTCGAGCATTGTTTTATTTTTCACTTGAACTCCTTTTTAGGACCAAAGTTCTTCAGAGGAGCTGCTCCCCTCGCATTGTTTTAGAGACGAGCCAATAATTGAGTTGAGGTCGGGCCACAAGAAAAATTTCTAATTAAAAGTCTTCCGGTATTTGGTATTTTATCTAAACAGGAAGATGAAGCCAAGCAGAAAAGCAAATAATGAAAAGCCAGCGACACTTTCCCTATAAAAAAAGAATGAAAAATCTGCAAATTGGGTCAGAAGAGTACAAAATGAAAAAGGAAAAATAAGGGAATACTTTAAGCCAGGCCTGTTATCATTTGCAATTAAAGGCTTCGCCAAAAAAATAGAAAAAAGTTCACCAAACAAAAACCAAAAATGTAGAGTGCAAAGTTTTAGCACCAAAATTCTAATTCAATGCTAACAAATTCTCCTTTGTTAGAGGTGGGAAGGGGGTTGCGGGGGTTGCGGGGGTACCTGACTGCCAGCTTATGGCATCAGGGCGGCTGCAAGCGACGTGGAATCTAAGAAATTGAATATTTAAATCCCAGTCTAAATCCAAAGTAGCGCCAAATTGAAAAGGGTTCCCGAAAAAACCCAGCCCCATGGTATCTGCTGGCAGCAGGGAAGCGAGGGACTGAGGCACTCACAGTAGATATATACACTTAAAAAAAAACCAACCTAAATTTTAGAAATTCACCAGAAAGTAAATTTCTTAAATTTAATGTTGTGGCTTTCTAGCAAGTAGAGTTTGTGTTTCTTAATTTCAGTGTGGATTTTTGTTGTTTTCTCTATGTATATTTTTATATTAGCTTTTCTTATTTGAATGGCCAAATTCGATTTCAGGGCGATTTATTCTCTGAGTGTACGCAGACAAGTAGCATCGAAATTATGTATAATGCACACCAAGACGCTTTGCTCTGGCAAAATGTGTGTTTTTCCTTAAAATTGCTTTCGAATTTCGCCATTTGTCATTTTGTTTGCGTGTGCAGTTTTCAAAAGTTCTCGAATTTAATTTGAAATGTGTATTGGTATTGGTTTTTGTATTGCTGTGTGAAATGGCATTCTTAACTTTATGGCCAGCGGGTCTCATATGGCTTTGCTGCTTATGCAACTGACACAAGTTTTTGTATCACAAGTTCCCATTTGAATGCTCAAAACTTGGCCGCAGTCGCAACGCAAAGTTTCACACTAAAGTTCATTTATTGTGTATAGATTAGTTTGTTAAGAAACTACACTCAGAAAAGAAAACAACCTAAAATGAAAATCGCACAAACAAATTATAAAGTTTTTCTATTTCTTAGAAATAATTCCTAAATATTATAAAATAAGTTTCGAAAATAACAACAAAGTTTGGCGATTTTTTCTAATTTTTAGAAATATTTTCTATTCTAAAAAGTAGAAATATAAGCAAATCATCTCTAAAATTCAGAAACAACTAAAGAAATTTACAGGCTCGGCTTTTATTTTAGAGTTTAGCTGCTGGAATAAATTATATATTGTTATATGAATTAATAAGAAATTTAAAAGCCATTTTAGGTGCTGTCTTCACTTACAAAGTTTTAAAAATTGTACCTGCTGAATAATAAATTTACTAAAACTAAGGGCGATTTTTCTTATTAGTGCCAGTGTTTTTGCTGCTGGTTATTAACTGCCCATCCGAATTATGCCGCCTTTGAAAGTATTTGTAAATTAGACAACTTAAAATTGGGCTAATATAGCACTCTAATCTGAAACTCGCTCTGCACAAAGACCTCTTCTTACGACGCATCTGCCTCGACCCCCATTTTTGTGGATGGCCTTTGAAAACGTCTAATTTGCTGGCCATAAGCGGCTTACACTCGCTGGCTTGGAAGCACATCAAATAGCATTTCAAAGTACACACACACCAACACACCAGACACACACACACACACATACCCCTCAGCTCACTTAGGTGCATTTTAAAGCCGTAGAGTGCTTCTGAGGTGCTCCATAAACCGCTTTCGGCTCCTGCGCCTCTAATCCCCCCAAAATGACGCCAACATTCAGCTCTATCAATATTTGCCGTCCTTTTGGGGCCAATACCTGCAAACTGATCACACTGAGAGAAATTACAAAATACAGCCATGCATTTTAGAAATTATTATTCAGTAAGTATATTAATAGAAATCAGCGCTTTTTCTTTTCTTAATTTCGGGGAATAAATCTTTGCATTTCTACGTTTTAGAAATTAACTTCTTCATAATTGAAAGGATTACTAACAACAAAAAATTAACAAATAAACCATATTTTTGTCTGAGTGTAGAGTCCGTATTCGAACAGAGCGTGTGCAAACCTCTTTGGAGTTCATCGAAAAGTGTCCAAACTTGATGTATTCTATTTTCTCGATTTGGGTAGAGTTGAATTCCCCACCACAAGTTGATTATTTTTTGACCATTGCCACAGACACACTTTTTTTTGTGCCACTTTGAGCAGCTTTTCTAGTTCTATGTTGCCACAGTTTGTTGAATTATTATGTTGCCCATTCGGCACACAGTCACATTTCACATAGGTGGAAGACACGTGTCTCTGCCCCCAAGTCTGGGCTGCCTCATACATCAAGCCCCTGGCTGCTGTCATTTGATGTTGAAATTGAAATGTGTCCCAGGAGTTGAGGACTCCTTTTAATGTTTCTAGGTGGGGAGGAAGCAGAAGCTCCACTTTAATTTGTTCCCCAATTTGTAAAGAGTTTTTGGGCATTTAACAGCTGAGCGACAAGTTTTGAGATGCGCTCCAAAAAGCAGGCTATGCGAGCAAACTTTGCAACATGTTGAAAGAGTCAACATAAACATACATATCTGAGTAAATAGAGAGTACATATGTGCCCCCATTTGTTGCATGGAGTTTGGCGCTTGACGCTTGGCCTGGTTTACTTTCGCGTTGCATGCGGCGTACACTGTGCGATTCAGATTAAACTCTAACATATAATTCACAATTACAAAATTGCCTTTCTAATTTTTAGAGATTTTTTTCTTATATGTAGAAACTATTTCTAAATTTAAAATATTTCTTTAGGTAATTTATTTTTGTGAGTGCATGTACAGTTACTGCAATATGTATGCGATATGCACTGTCAGCTTGGTTGGTCCTTGATGCCTCGTTGCCTTGTTGCTGCTTGCTGCTTGCTGTTGCTGTTGCTGGTACAGTCTGTGGCAAGGTCATCACAGGCGCACAGCCTTGTGGCAAGTGGCAAGTGGCAAGCGGCATGTGGCAAGTGCACAGTTGTTCGTCAATTGTGCTGGTAAAAGTGACCCAGTTACAGTTTTTGCCCCGACTGCTTCGGCTTGGCTTCGGCTGCATTCTGGGTCAGATTGCCCCCATCTGGATGACCCCAGTCGCAGCTTAATTGAAATAGATGAGCTGTCGTCACACACACACACACACACACACACTTAATTCCGTTAGGTTGGGTACAGTTATGCTCGGTAGTTTTTTGCCCCTTGCTTTGCTGTCACAATTTCATATTTATTATAAGCCAATTACTTGGATTGCCCAGTTGACTCTTTAAAGCGATATCAAAACCACAAACGAGCTCTGCGCTGTGCATTGATTAACCCAGGACACAGTGCCCCACAGGATACTATACACTTAGCAAAATAGTTTGTGAATATAAGAAAACATATTTCTAAAAATTAATAATTGTTTTTCTCTCATTTTAACAATACTTTTTATTATCGGGAAACACGTTTCTGAAATTAAGAATTTCGATTTTTTCGAAATTTTATAAAAACCGACACTGAAATTAAGAAATGCAAACTTTAGTTTTTAAAAAACCGCAACCTTTAAACATATACTTTCTGAATGTGGCCACTTACTACAATTTAGGTCAATTATTTTTCCTGAGTGTAGTTTGGGGATGGGGGTTCCAAGCGGAGTCATTCAAGCCCCATTTGGCAATTACCGCAGCAATAAAAGTCAACGGCAAATGCAGCTTTAGCTTCCTTTCTTCTCTTCTCTTCTCTCTCTTCTTCTCTTCTCTTCTCTTCTCTTCTCTTCTCTTCTCGCTTCGCTTCTCCTCTGTATTTTATTATCTACCCCAAAAAAGATATTTACGTGTGTCAAATAATAATTTTCGGGCTGCTTATCTCTCAGCTGGGCGCATTTTGGAATAACCCCTTTTTGTGGCAGTAGTTGAAAGTGTTGACAAAAATTTACATTTCACAATTTACGCAAATTTTTATGTCATAATTGGATTTTGAGGCATTGTTGGCTGCTTTTCTCTGCTCCCGTTGGAGATGTGACAATGGCGTTGATAATCAGACCACTTTCTACATGGGGGATGGGGAATAGAGGATTGGCGACGAGGAGGGGAAAACAGGCTCTTAACTTGTGCCTGGTGGCTGGTCCATTAACTTGGGGTTGGACTCTGCCTGGTGGCTGCCTTACATTTGCCACACTTGCCACATTTGCCACGTTTGCCACGTTTTCGCCTGCTTGTAATTCGAGCCTTTCTCACTGATAAGCCATTTTATGAGAATGTGCGCCGAACTGGGAATGGGAATGGAAAATGGAAAATGGGAATGGGGAATTTGGTCTGCTTCTGTCATGTTGTGGTAAATTGAGCCCCTGCCGGATATTGTTGTCGCTTACTCTACACACACACTGGACAGCAAGGGTATGTGGCACACACAGGTGCCGTATATATTTTTCAATATTTAATTTGCCTCAGCATCAGCAAGCGTTTACTTTTCGAGCTTGAATATTGTAAAAACCTTGCTCAGTTGGGGTCAGCTTAAGTTAAAGAAAAGTGTAAGGAAAGAAAAGTTGTTTAAAATAAATTCATGATTGATCAGTTGTGGCCAGCTTAAATTTAAGCATTTTATAGTGATCAGCTGTAGCAGTAGTAAACTTAACTTTTTTCTTAACACAAAAATATTTCAATATATCAAAATAGGTCTGGCATATTTCTGAAAATGTTCTTTATTTATACAAACTCTTTTTTATTGCAATTTTAAAAAGAATCTTAAGATAAACTAAACTTTTTGATGTGCGTCTATTTAGTTAACTCAAATATAAGTTCATAGATATGCGTCAAATAAATTGTATCATTTTTGTTTATTTATGCAAAATTTGTAAATATTTAAAATATGTCGCAGCTGTGTTTTCAACAGACAGCAGAAGAGGGCGCTGTAAAATGTGCAAATTGCTTCGAGAAAATGGCACGGCTCAAAAAGTATTGCCTACTTTTAGGCGGCATGAACAATTTCGCAGTAGATGTTTGTGCCGCTTCTTTTGCAATGCAATTGGCATAAGCTGAAGCTGTTGGTGAAATTTAAACTCACGAACTGTGCCCATAAATGTTGTATACATTAAATGCAAAACATGCCCCCAACGCTTGTGTCTGTATTTGCGAGGAGGCAACCCTTAAGTTGACTTTCAACTCAATTTTGTGCTGTTTTTTTTTGTCCAGTTTTTGTTTATCTCACATGCACACATACACAAGCTGATATGCATATATGTTTGCAAATTGACGACATTTTCATTGTCTCGCACACACTCACACACACACGCAGCAGTGCGCTGAAATCCACGACATGAATGAACACGCTCAAAACTCAACTCAATTCAACACAACTCAGCTTCCATGTCGTTTTGCGCAACATGCTCAATCATGTTGTTTGCCCCCACCCCCACCCCCAGCCGCCCCTTCCCCTTTCTCATTTGAAATGACGATTTCGCGTGCGATTGTCACATCAGTTATGTATGCATATGTGTTAGTATGCACGTGTGTGTGTGTGTGTGTCTGTGTGTATTGTACACATTTGTGTCAGTTTGTCAGTTTGTCAGTCGCGTCGCGTGTTTATTTATACGCAATCAAATTAAGTTTTGAAGCGAATTTCCGAAACGAGGGCGACAAATTGTGGTAATCATGTTTTTCATGTGTGAGAGTTGTGCGGAAAATCAAATAAATAAATACACACAAACACAGATTCAGATATAGTCATTAAACTATTCAAGCCGCCATCTTTGTTATATGTTGTGTATAATTATTTAGAATTATGCAATTAACACAAGCTTAACATATCTCTCTGAGTATATTCTTATCAATGTAACAAATAAATGAAATAGCCTCGTTTAACTATTCTCCTTGCTTAATAGCCTCCTACATAATTTAGCTGTATTTTTACCTGTACACAAACTGGCCCCAAAACACGTCAAAGTCTTGTTGAAAGCCGCCCTTGTAAATACCAGCCCTTTTTGCCGAACTGTTATCAACGCTGTTGACCCAATTTGTTGTCGTTGTTGTTGTTGTTGTTGTTGTCTGCTGGCGCTGCGATAAGGCTTTAATAGCAAACCTCAAACCACAAAAGCTGACTGCCTTACAACTGTCAAAATGTTGTAGCATAATCAATTGCATATACAGATAACAGACACAAACACACACACACACACATACACAAACACACACACACGTATTTAATACATACACATTTATTTACAGCGAGGTTGCCCAGGCAATGCAAATGATGTGCTTAAGCTTTAAGCTTTAATGGAGCGCATCAAATTGCCAGCTGGCCTGTTAATAATGAGCACAACAATTTAATGTTGCCTACTTTTCTGCGCATAAAAAGGTCCATGAGTTGCCAAACAAAAAGAAATAATATTAGTCGATGAGCGATCACAATATAAATCGCACTGAATTTTCCAAATTCGTAATTTTTTGGCGTCAAGTATAGCTCAATTTATTATTCAGCAAGTACATTTCTAAAAATGTGGTTCTTTCTTTTCTCATGACAGGCTACACTTTTCCAGGATTTAGAAAAAATATGCATCATTTTCAGTTTTTTTTTATATTAATTGCTCCTTTTTTGCTCTTATTTTTGTGGAAATCCTTAAGATTTCACAAATATTTAAAATACAAAAAATCATATATACTAATTTGAACATTTTTTTCTAAAATTTATAATTTATTTTTAACAACAAGAAATGTTTAAGTATACATTTTCTTGCATGTCTTTCTAATTCTAGAAACTTTCTAGTTTTCAGATTATTTTCATTTTGTGGAGATTTTCTAAAATATTTTATTTATTATTTTGTTCCGAGCTGAGCAGATCAGAAGCAGCTCATTTTTTGCCACAAGCACACAGACACAAGTTGTGCTATTTATAGTCACTCATTTGCCCGCCTCGGCCCTCTGCCTGTGCACAAAAGTCAATAATTTATGCTTCCGCCATGTTCCATTTCCATTACCATTCCCACTCCATATGGGACAACTGCTCCAATAGCAGCAGGGAGAGGTAGTAGCAGTGACAGCATTAACTGCACTTCCATTGACCCAATTCCTCCGTGTGTGCTGCAAATCAAAACAAACATACTTCCAGGCGCGCTCTTTTTGTATTTAGTTGCCCTGCTATCGGCGCTCTCTATTTGTTTTGGATTGCCCTGCTAAGCGCGCTCTCTCGCTCGCTCTTTCTTTCGCTTAAGTGGCCTAGTTACGCGCTCTTTGGCCACACTGTTGCGTTGCGCGCGCACTCTCTTCTATTTACTCGCTTTGGCACTGTTAGTGGCCCGGCCGCTCTTTTTGTCCCAGTTCTTTTGCACAGTTAACAGCACTTATAATCGGAGCAGGGACAGGGACAGAGACAAAAAAAGAGAGACAGAGACATAGGACGGGGCCAACCCTCAGTTAAATATGCTCACACAAATATTTTGATGTGTATAGAGCTTTATATACAGTTGACCCAATTTCGTGTTTTGTCCTTTCCACAGCTGTTCTCGTATTTCGCCGTTTGCCATTCTTCGTATCCTTTTTTTTTGGGGAATGGGCTTGTTTATGTTTGCAGTCAGCTCTAAAAATGGAAAGCAAAAAGCGAAGACAAAAAAACTTGTTATTTATACAAGGCACGTAAATGTGTGTGCGTGTATATGTATATATGTATTTATGTGTTTGCTTGTGTATGTTTTTTTTTTGGCTGTTCATTGAATGGAAAGAACGCTACAGGAAATTACATAGCAACAAAAACAAATGCTGATAACGCAGCTTTTTGCGCAACTCATTTCTTGTAATGTGCAACAAAACAATTTGAATGAAATTCATTACTGTCAGCAGCCCTCCTCACCCCTCCCCCTCTAACCTAAGCCAGCAACCCTTTCCACCTATTGGTGAACTTTCTGTTGTGCAGTAGGCAAAAAAAATGTATATAGCATTAAGCAAATGACACAATGTCACTTAACATAGAAGGTGTTGCATCTGAGCGCCAGCTGCAACTAGAGATCGATATCAAATGTAATTAACACAAGATAAACATGGAGTGTGATAGCTTAGGCCATGTGCATATAAGTAGGCGGACTATTAAAGCAGAGCGCTTTCAGTCAATGTCAGTAGTTAGTTATACATATACAAATGTATGTATGTATTAATGTTTGTATGTGGCTATGTATAGCTATGTACTATGTACTGTACCCTCAACTGAAAATGGCGCCAGGTTAGGGCAAGCATAACGATGCCACTCAGCTTCATAAAGCACGCAAGCACAACAAGAACAACAACAACAAATTGATGGAGTCGCAGTCGAACAAGGAATGCCACATCAATTTTCTCCGACTCACTCACACTTCCACTCCCACTCTCCCACTTCTTCGGTCTCTCTCCCTCTCTCTCGCCCTCTCTCGTTCGCAACTCCAGACTGCCTTGCACAAGGTTTGTGTTATGCCTGCCATTTGAGCTCACACTCACGTCACGCATTTATGCGCCAAATCAGGGACACAGTGCGGTAGGCTGTTAGCTTGTAGCTGTGAGATGTTTGTTGTTAGGCAGTGTCCTTATTGGGGGTTGCTCTCGCTTGAAAGCTGGCAGTTTTATCACTGCGAAATGTTAAACTGAAGTTTCAGTTGCTATCGCTCATTAGCAGACAACTCCCTCCCCCCTCCCATCATGGAAACATAATTAACATAAGTGGAGAGTAACAGTCTCGAACGTTTACCGTTATTTAGCAGCAGGTAAGCGGCTTGTTGCCTTGGTTTTTATTGGCTTATGGAAAGAAATTGATAAAGCTAAAATCATTTCCGACTTGTTGGTGCATTAATTAAAAATAATTAAAGGCAGCAGCAGCAGTCGACGTGTGCTGTGAATTGCGTATTTGATGGACTTAATCAAATATTTTGTCGATTACCGTTATGCTTCTTCTTCTTCTTTTTCTTGTTAATATTTGCACTTCCACTCACACACACATGCGCACAACAGTCTTGCTACGGCTACACTCGGAAAGAAAGCAAATTTCTAACATTTATTTCAGTATTTTCAGTTGATAAATGAATTTGAAAAACGTACGATTTTATGGGGACTCGCACTAAACTCTAATTTAAATGCCGAGCCAGCGAATTTCATTAATTGTTTTTGAAAACCAAAACGCGATATATTTGGGACTGTCGATTATATTTTTTAGAGCAATTTTGATTTTTAAGCAATTTGCCAAAATTTGGGGTTATTTTTGAGATGGTCAATTTAGGAAGTCCTTTCTTATTTTTAGACTGTTTTTTAATATTTAGAAATATTTTCTAGATCAAGATAAGCTTTCTATTTCTTATGGCGATTTGAAAAAACTCAAGGCGATTTTATCCGAGTGTACAACCACAAATGGCAACAATTGTTAAGCATACACACAGTGGAGCACGTAGTATTTATGGTGCAAGGCTTGCTCTGTTTCGCCTCGGCCGCAAACGAATTATGGCGCCCACTAATTGCGCTGAGTTAAAACGAAAAATATGTAGAGACCCAACAGGCAGTTAATGTTGAACACACACACACACACGCACATGTATAAATGTGTGTGGCAACCACGTGCGTTAACAATTTACGCCAAAGTTATTTATGTTTATGATCACGTTGCGGTTTGCCAGTTTTCCTTTCACTTTCGTTGCCACTTTCGCTTTGCGGTGTTTCTTGGCCAAAAAGAAAAACTGCCAACTGGAGTGGCTTTAATTGCCTGCACTTGTGGGCGGCAACTCTAGCACTAAGGCTCAAGACAACCATTGCCCAAAACTCGAGCAGACATCATTAGACCTTATTGCGAACCATTTAAAATTGTTACTCAATTATACCAAGAATGGGAGTAGTAAAAAATAAACAAAGGCAACTTAATTAATATTAGGGAGACGACAAATGTATAACTCAAAATAGGATGTAGATCCTGAAAGCCATTAAAAGTAGTCTGCAGTATTTGCAAATAGTTCTTTACTTTAAAAGGTTAATAATGATTAATATTAGAACATAAATACGATTTATATTGTTGTTATTCAAATATATCCAAAATGAGATGGACGAAACAAATAAAGGCAACTTAATTAAAATTAACTATAAATGGGAAGAAGTTGCTCAAATGGATTAACAAATGTTTCGTTAAAAAATAGAAGAAAAATATACTTTAATTTATTGGAAAATAAATGCCAATTGATCCAAAAACAGTTATTTAACTCAATGCGTTAAATATGATTAATATTAGACTGAGTGACAAATATATAAAAAAATATATATCTAAATTTGTCAATTGATCAAAAACTGTGCCTTGACACAAAATCTCATAAAAGATAAGACGAACACTTTAAATTAATTGAAAATGTAAAGCCAAATATTTTTCTATATTTGGAAATTGATTTCAAAATAGTTTTTTAAAAGAGGCGCACTTTAAATAGAAGAGTAGAATTGAAGCCTGAATCTGACCGAAGAAAGCGAAATATAAGAAATAAAAAGCCGCACATTTTAAATGAATTGGAAATTTAAAGCCTTTCAAGCGATTTCAAAATATTTGTACATATTTTCCAGTGGCTTTAAAAATAATTCCATAACTCAAAATGTCTAAAATACGACTCCACTGTTTCATTTGACAAATTGTTAATCACTCTACAACTGAGCAACTAAAATTAAATTTGCAATTTTTGAGCACTGCACACAAGGACAAGCTGATGTGCAAGGACGCAATCAAAAGCACAAAAGCAACCAAAAACGAAAAGGAAGAAATTGAGATATGTATGTCAAAAACAATGAGTGCGTTGCCGAAAAAAGTGGGTCAACAGCGCAGCCAGCGTTGGCCGTCTAACCTTCAACATAAGGCGGCGCAGCATAAATGCAGTCGCACGGCCGCTAAAAATGCCGAGCGCTTGCCAGAAGCGTGTCAAGGCAAGCGCCGCATATGCAGCATGCAGCATACAGCGTTCAGCAAGCGGAAAGGCATGTGGGGCAAGGTGACCCAGTAAATGGGTAAATGCCGAACGCAGCACGGCAAGGACAAGGAGAGAATGGCGCCCAACGTGTGCTATGTGTTATCAGTGTGTGCAGCTGCCGGGAAGCCGGAGCACATTCGGCGCATCCTCGTTTTAATGCTCGTGTATGCGAATGATCCGGACCAGGCACAGGCCCAGGCAGCCAGTTGCATTTTACGCACCAACACAGTCGCATTTCGCACCGGCCCGGCACCGGTTCACTGGCTGCTCCTCCGTGCTACGCTGCTCCTTGTTCCGCGCTCCTTCCTAGCTGCTCCTCGCCATGCACGCTACTGCTCTGAATTACTACGTGGAGCGCAGTGATTACGAGTCCTATGGCGATTGTGGGGCCAGCAGCGAAAGTGATGCCAGCCCGGGCTGTCTATCCTCATCCCCAGCCTCAGCCTCATCGCGCGCCGGCAGCCCACCAAAGTCAAAGGCGCTCTACCATCGCAAAGTACGACAGTCTAAGAAAAAAATTCAATTAAATTAATTTACACAAAAAAATATTTTAAAAAACTATTATTTTTTTCGTTAAGTTTCTACTTTTTTATAATATATTATTTTTAATTTTTATTTGATTTAACGCTGATAAAAGTGTGTTTTTTTCTTTCTCGCTTTTTTAAGAGTGTTCTTCCACTTCTAAAAACATATTCATGGGTCCTTACAATTCGGCACCTGCTTTCTAATCACATATATAATATGTTATAATATATTAAAAACATAGAAATAAGTAAATAAAAAGAACTCTGTACATATAATATTCTTTAACCTTAACCGTAAAAATTCTGCGTCTGCTTTCTAATCACATATTATATATTATATATTATTCTTCTATTTGCAGTCGAAAAAATTCCGTTGTACCTGGAAGGGATGCGGTTTTGTGGAGCCCACACAGCTAAAAATTGAACGACACGTGCGGGACAAACATTTGGGGTAAGTGCCACAAAAAAACATATACAATAAACCCAAAAAAAAATAAAATAGGGTTGACTCCGAAGAGGGTCCTTCCAATTGTTGTTGTGGTATCGGCATCCAAAAGCCAACAGCAAAAGCAGTCAGTGGCAGGGCCTTGACTTAGTACAGCCCCACAAACAATGGCAAAGGCATTCACAATTGTTGCACAGTGAAGCAAAACAGCTTCAACTAAGCCCATTTAAAAATGTTAGCTTTATATAAAAAATGGAAATAAGTATTTTTGACTACAGCGATTTTGATTATTAGAATTTATGTAAAAATGGTCAATATTTTCCCTAGTTATTAATGGTAGTTTCTTTAAAAGCATTTCAATAAAAGAACTTTTATTAAAAAGTTTCTTAGAAGTTATTTGAGGCTTTCGAGCAACATTTAACTTCACAAAAAGTCATTAGCATTAGCTGAGCTTACAATATTCAAGCGTTATTTAAGACTTACTTTTGCCATTCTCAATTTAAGGCCTGCTTTCAAACCAAAAAAAAGTGATCGATAATAATCTTTACAGTGGAATTTTTACATTCGGCTTTGAGATGGTTAGACTGAAATGCACTCTGTTAACTCACTGTTAAGCTGTGTGAATTTTGTGGACAGGTGTTCAAGTTTGGTTGTGTGTGAATTTATTAAACTTGTTCTTTTAGATTAAATAATTTTAGAAAATTAATATTGCACTTAACGCATAAGAAGCAGTCTAAATATATTCCGAAATTTATTTCGTTCTTAGTTAAATAACATACGCTTTCCAAATAAACCGCCAGCTTTCCCTTCCACTGTGCAAATCGCTTGGAGCTATTCAAAACTGGAACACTTGTAAATACATACATACAGACGCAGTATCCAGGTCACACAGATACAGCACACACACCCGCACACACACATTTTGCATTTACTTAGAGCACCTGCAATTCAAGTGGGTGGGGAGCGGGAAGAGGGGCGAGGAGGGGGTGGGCCGGGGCTTTGTTGGGGGCGACTTGGTTGCACTTTTGAGGCCAAGGTCCAAAATGGCGGGCCTTCTTAAGCGTTGACATTTGCGAATGTTAAATGTATTTGCTATACACACACACACACACACACTCTCACACACACAAACACCCACACAAGGAAATGCCGCATTTGAAAAGAAAGAAAAAATGAAAGGCAATTTTAGTTTTTGTTGTTTTTCATTTTGCGTTTTTTTTGTTTTACATTCAATTTGCTTGTTTTGTTATATCTTTTTGCTGCATAAATGCATGGAGTATGTACTTATATATAGAATTATATATATATATATATATATAGAATTATAGTTTATGCATGTATTGTATTGTATGTCTATGTGTGTGTGTGTGTGTAGGTGGTGTGTGTGTTGATTTGATTGTTGTTATTGTAAGCAAATAAACAGCTCTCCAGGGCTAAATATGTGTTTATGTGTGTGTGTGTGTGTACAACTATTAATGCTTGTATATATGCTTAACTCACACATACAGTTGCGAACAAAATAATAGCACTACTAAAATTTAAATTGTGTTTCAATTAGTTTTTAGAAAAGGAAGACTTAAGAAAAAAAGTGAGAAAGAACAAAAATTAAAAACCTAAATTTTATGAAAGAGGTAGAAAATCATCGAGCAAAAAATAAGAGCAAATATATTGTTTTTCTGTCGCTACTTTTTGGCACTTTTCCCTTCAATTAAAAAAATCAACAAACATATATTGAAAAGAGTTCCAGGAGCAGTACTAACTTTAATTAATATAGGGGGCATACTAAACAGTATATTAAAGCCATATTTGTTTGTCATTGTGATGCTATTTTCTTTTTCGCAACTGTATATATATGTATGTGTGCTCTTGGCAGGCTTTTAGCGACTTTATTCCCTAAATCAATGAGCAGAAAAAGTAGAAAGAAATCAATTAAATAAAAAGAAATATTAAAAACAACGCATTTAAATTGAAACATATATATAATCTCTCAGCACGACTAAATTGATAAATATGTTAATAATTATATATATATAAATATATATATATATATATTATATGCCTACTAGCTATATTCTATGAGCAATTTGTTATAATTTCAAAGAAAACTAATCATACATTGAACTTTCAATTAAAATTATGAAATTGAAACTAGGTTTTTCATTTTTCGTTTTTCGTTTTGAGGTACATGAAATTATTGAAATACAATACAATATTAATAATAATATATACTTAACATAAATATTATTTAAACATAGAGGGGGACAGTTATTGAGTTGGTTTTTGTTCAAAGCTTTTAAGAAATTTCCTGAAGCTTGCAATGGATCTGGATTTTCGACTACGTTGATTATTTTTTTTATATATATATTATTATAAAAACTCTAAGACTCTAGGGTGGCGGCTAAAAATTAACTTATCGTTTATAATGTTTGCTGTTCTAAACAACTCCATATTTATATAGTATTTTAGTCTGCCTTGATTGTTTAATCTCTACGATATTATTATATATATTTGATGATTTTTTTTCTTCTTTTTTGACTTATTTTGATATACACAAAAATAGCTACAACAAAATGCCTGGGCTAATTATTTTTTTTTTTTTGAGAATAAATAAATTTAATAATAAAAAAAGTAAAAGTAAAAAATATATAAGTGAACTTTTTAGACAGAAGCATTAAATAACAAAAACCACACACAGAGTAAATCAAAAATTGTGCTAGCCAAATTTGCCACATTTTGTTGCATGCTCTCCTCCAAGAAAAGAAAAGAATTCAACTTGAACTTGAACTTTAATGCGGATGCATCAGACCCAGATTGATGTCCATGCCAGGATCAGCCATGCCATTGACAGAAAGTCCGCCATTTAACATGCTATTAGCTGGGGGGAAAAGGGAGGGTTTGTTCTTTAGAATTGTTAAGATTGGGTATTGAGATCTTAAGCTACCTACAATTACGGCTGCCCTGCTGCTGCTGCTGCTGCTGTGTGTCCATCTGTGTCCAATACTGCTCTGACGGACTCTGCGTATTAGTCCCCGGCGGCGCCTGAACCGGCGCCCCCGTGTACCGAAAATACGGATTCTTCAAATCGAGCGTATTGCTCGAAGAGATCAGAGTGCCTTCGATATGCAAATCAATCGTTACATCATACGATTGCCGCCGGTTCGCTTCGAGCAGCACGCGACCCGTCAGCGTCTGTCCCTGCTTGATAAAGATGGGCATGGGCAGCAGGCAGCGCACCTGATACCAGTGGGTCAACGGTGCCGTCGGCGATGTGGATAGCCACACGTTCTGGGTGCTGCCACTGAACTCCACGTCGAACCAGAAAGCCAAACCGTGACAGATGCCCGTCTGTAGTATGTGAAACTCGAGCGGAATGTCTGCAATATAAATTGAAACAGTGGCAATCTTATTAATACAACTGGCAAAAATATATAAGCAGAAAAAGTACAAAAATATATTAAGACAGTTGCAGAAACCATATTAGAAAAAGTATAAAAAGAGAAGAAAAATAGCTACTCAAATCCTATCAACTCTTGCCCCAACTCATAATTAACACAAGTTCAACTCTAGCTTCAACTAAAAACTTATAAGACAAGTTCAACTCCAAGTTCAACTTCGACTCACCAATGAGATGCAAATCGTTCTCCTTGTCGTTGAGAAAATCGCAGACATGTCGCACCGATTTTGCCATGCAGATGCGTATGTCGAAGGTGTCGACGATCGGCTGTCGAAAGTACTCCTTCATGCCCTCCTTGTGCAGGGTGGTCAGATCGACGCCGTGAAATGCGGACTGGTACCAGAAGTTGGCCTTGTTGTACTGCTCCGAGTAGAGGGAATCATCCGAGAATGGGGCAATATGCAAATCGCCATGAGTCGGATACATTTTCCCCTGGGGCTTCAGCCATTTCCTGGCATGCAAATAGGTTTCGAGCATCCGTTCGTTGTACAACATATAACCCATTGGCTCCGAAATGATAACATCCACTTTTTCGGGCAACTCAATTTCCTCGATTTTGCCGGGTATTACGGATATCTTGTGCTGCACATTATTCGACTCGACAAGTTGTTGCGCATATTGCGCCATATTCGAAGCCTCAATCGCATACACTTTCGCAGCACCCGCCTGCACGGCGAAAAAGGATAAAATACCAGATCCAGCTCCAACATCAAGCACTATTTTATCCTGCAAGGAAAAAATGGAATAAATTGAATAACCATTTCAAACACATCGTACAAATATATCACCAATTTAGTAAAATGTATCGAAAGGAATTTCAGATATTGTTTTGAGTTGATCTATATCAAATATAGTATATAGACTACCGTGCACCCTTGCTCATTGGGTGCACGGTTAATAACTTCCAAATATGTCTGCTCGCTTATCTTTATGCGCAAGATTGAACTCATCTTCTTCGTCGATCATCGATCGATATCAATAACTTATGCTACATACAGCGCTGTTAATTATAGGCTTAGTGCTCTTCCCTATTTTTCTAGTTGGCCTGGTGCTACAATCTATAAACTACATTCAATAATCTCTTCTTCAATGACAATCATAATATCGCTATCAATATCGTATGTTATGTTACAGCGTTGATTACAGTTTAAATTATGTTAATCTACATTGCTAGTCGATGAATATTTAGATCGTATGTTATGTGACAGCTGCTGTTCTCTACAAATCAATTGCAAACAAATTCAAATTCCACACAGAAGTTTAAATTCCATTTGGAAAATTGCAAGCTGCTGGCTGACCTGAAAGTCAATGGAATTGCCTAGAATGGCCCGCTGATAGGTGCTCGTCCGCACATAGTCCTGCATCATGTTCTGCTGCTGGCTGAGATAGCCGTAGAATTGAAAGTATTGCGATGCAGACGATTCCTCCGTTCGCTGCGAGAAAACCGATTTTGGTCGCAAATGTTTAACGTTCTCAACAACTTTGCGAAACAGCTGCTGATCCTTGTCGCTGGCAAAGCGCAAGACGAGATTATCAGATTCGAGGGAAACGGCATAGGAACGTTTGCCTAGCTGTGCTGCATCCGTATCCGCTGATAACATATATTCCTTCAGCACATGTCCTTGATCGTTATCTGCATGAGAAGAAAACAGAGAAGAAAAGCAATGTTAAAATAATTCATATTGCAAGATTAACTTAACAGAATTGATTAAGCAATGTTAGTTTGTTAACAGAATTGATTAAGCAATGTTAAATTGATCTGTTAACTTTCGACTCTCTCTCGTTCAATTACTTACCCAACATGATGCGCACCAGAACCCCTTGCGAATCATAGCTGCAGCCGAGTGTGCAGCTGCTCTTGTATATGTTGTTAAACTCCAATTTTTGCTCATCGGCAATGGCGCTAATTACGACGCCACTAAATTGACAGTTACTCAGCGGACAGAGCGCAGCAGCGACGCTGTTGACGCCGGCGGCGCTGCATTTATTATTTTGCTCGGCGGCATTGCGGCTGTTGTTGGACATTTTGTGTGTGTGTTGGGGGGTGGAGGAGGGACGGGGTATGTTGTTGTCGTTCTACTTGTTCTGAATCACAATATTTTACGTTTTAATTGACTATTTTGTTAGCGCTAAAAACACATAGAAACACACACAAGCACTCACACACGCACACGGGAGCACTCACACCAAGATTAGACAGAGACAGACGATGCACGCGAGACTCTTGCGACGCGCAAAAATTTTTTTTCTTTTTTTTACAAAATTTTCCACAGGAAATTTGGCGTTGAGCACTGCGCGTGTTGTTGTGTCGCTTGCAACGAAATGTGGCAATTGGCGTTGATGTTGTGCAAAAATCGATCGATTTTTGTTGATTTCTCGTATTGATTTTGACACAAGAACGTGCGTTTTTTTTGCGAACGTCGCTACAACCCTGCAGCTGTGTGTGTGTGCGGTTTGACGTGTTCAAGTGAATGGCTCGGCGGCGGCGTTGCCGGATGCGATGCGCTGTGTGTCTGGCAACGCTGTCTTGAGTTGGCAGCATCGATAGCCGCTTAGGGATGAGCGTGCCTAGCTATGGCGATAAATATGAACGTTACTTTTAAATATTAGTAATATGATTCATAGTAACATTTGCCAGCTTAGCTAAGAATTAAAAATCAAATACAAACAAACGGGTAAATTGTGTATTGCCTTTATACAGTTATTTTTAATATAAGCATATGAAAGGAGTCGATATTTAATGCGCCTCTCTTGTGTGATGGGCATGTCTTGCCGATAAGTTGTAGAGATGAGAGAGCCAAGTCACGACGATAGTTGTAAATTTGACTTTTAAATATAAGTGGCAAATAATAGGAAATAATAAATATAATAAATAAATAGATTAGCTAAAATTATTTAAAAACTAACAAAAAATAATAAAAAAAAGAGGCTTAAATATTTTTATTAAATGAAATATTTTGAATGTAATAGCGCAGCCGATATTTAATGATCATCTTTAACCCAAAACAACAAAAAAAGATACAAGTTAATCAACAATTTAAAATGCTTTTGCGCTTGCAGGAAGAAGGCACGACGCTCGGGCGACTACGATTCGTGTAGTGATAATGAGCACGAGGAGGAATTCTATTACACAGAAGACGACGACGACGATGACGACGACGACGAAGACGTTGACAATGAACTGGTCAAGAAAACGCCTAGTCCAGCCTCGCCCCCAACGCTCAGCCATCGGGACATGGCGCGTCCCCCACACGAGGATCCCGAATACCAAAGACAGATCGTTGGCAACTTCAAGTAAGAGCAAGACAGCAATACAAATACAACATACACTTGCGAACAGAATAATAGCAACACCTGCACAAGAAAACTTAGTGTCTTTTTTTTTAATTTGTAAGTTAAGCGAACTTAAAAAAGTGAGCAAGATATAAATCGACTTTTCCACTTATTTAAATTTTTATTAATATTAAAATTAAAACATTTAAAAAGTAAAGAAAATTAACGAAAATTTGAAAAGCAACATTTGTTTTTATATATTTATTTAAATAAATATTGAAAAGAATTCCAGAATAGTGGGAGTTACAAACAATAAACAATATATATTAAACATCAAGATTTAAATTGAAGATTGTTTTTTTTTTCCACTCGTTAAAAAAATGTATTTCTTAATATTATAAATTTATTTATTTTTTGCTACTTCTCCCTTCAAATGAAGAAAATTAATACATAGATAAAAAAAATATATATATAGATTTAAATATATATATTTTTTATTTCATATATTTTTGTTTTTTCCTAATAAAAAATAGAAATGTATTTATTATTATTATTTTTTTTAATATTATCTTGTTCGCAACTGTACAAAATAAATAATTGAAAATTACTAATAATTTTTGTTTATTAATTGGAAAAACAGACAAGGACGCATAATGCATAGTTATCACCACCTAACGACGCAGCAGCAACAGTTGCCATCACATCAGCAACATCACAGCAGCAACAGCAGCCAGAACAGCAGCAGCACCAGCAGCAGCAATCACATCAGCAGCCACCAGCAGCAACAGTTGCAGAGCAACAACACCAGCTGCATACCAACATCCCCGTTGGCGCAACAAAATTACAATTGGCCAACAAACTCAACAGTTACGCTGAGCAACAGTTGCAGCAGCAGCAGCAGCAGCAGCAACAACAACAGCAACAGCAACAGTTGTAACAGCAGCAAACATGCAACACGTGCAACATCGTCGCGTCCGTCCCACTCGACAGCGCCATATCCATCGCCGACATACGTCCAACATCATCAGCAACATCACAATTACAGCAGCAACAGCTGCAACAGCAGCAGCAACAGTTGCAACAGCAGCAACAGCAGCAGCAGCAACAACAGCAGTCCAATTATGCATAGCAACAGCAGTGCCAGCAACATGTTGCAGCAACTCACACAGCAGAATGTAACGGTAACAGCGCATCACACACAAAACAACAACACCAACACACAACAGCAAAATCAACAACAGCAGCAACATATTTCAAGTGTGACCATCACACCCAATTATCAACCGCAGCAACATGCGCCGCAACATGTAGCGCAACATGCCCAGCAACATGCGTCGCAGCATCCGCCGCAACAATTGCGCTGCCAGCAACAGCAGCAACAACCGCAACAACAACAACAACAGCATCATCCAACTGCCAATAGCAACAATTTGCTAGCCAATATGGCGGCACCACTGCAACATGTTGCCATACAGCAGGCAGCGGCCGCCGTTCGCCAAACGCCAAATTCGCCGAGTCGCCGAACGCGTGGCGAAAATAAAAAATGCCGCAAGGTGTACGGAATGGACAGACGGGATCAGTGGTGCACCCAGTGCAAGTGGAAGAAGGCCTGCAGTCGCTTTGGCGACTGAAAGCGACTGAAAGCGTCGACGGCGGCAGAGGCGTCGACGGCGACAGCAACCACTGCATCATTAGCAACATCTGCATCAGCAACAAGCGTTCTGCGTTTGGCTGCTGGCAAAATGTTGCCAGCAACACTCACAATCAAAGCCAAGCGTCGCAGCAGCAGCAGCAACAACAATATTAACATTAACAGCAGCAGCAACAACAGCAGCAATAACAGCAGTAACAACAGCAGCAACAACAGTAGCAGCAACAATAGCAGCATTAATAGCTGCAGCAACATTAACAGCAGCAGCAACAACAGTAGTAACTTTAACAGCAGCAGCAACAACACTGGCAGTAATAAAATGTCGCGCATTAAAAGCGTTGCAACCTCGGTAATTGTATCGCCAACGGCTGCCGCCGCCGCCGCCGCCAACAATGTTGCCACCACGCCCACCGATGATGTTGCTGATGCTGCCAATGGGCTGTTAACATGGAGTCGACGCGCTGCCGCCGCCAGCCAGCAACAACAGTTGCAGCAGCCAATGTTGCTGCAAGTTTAAATTAATTAATATACATAAAATGGTCTCTTCTTATTTGTTGTTGTTGTTGTTGTTGTTGCCAACTGCCGTGCAAATGTTGCTTTGCGCGTGGGCAACATTTGCAATAATAATAAAAATAATCTACATTAAATCATAATTATTATACATATTTATTTTAAAACACCTGACTTTGTTAATTCTTATGTTAAAAAAAATAAAGAAAAAGAAAAAGAAAAAATGGCAAAGCTGGCCCGCAATTTTTATATGCATAAAAAAAAATGTGTAACAAAAAATGCAAAACATAAAAAAAACAAAAAAAACAACAACAAATCTTAAACAAATATACATCTGATTTTTTTTAGTTCATAAGACACTAGTAAATTTTTTCATAGTATTAAGTACAATTTTCGTTCTTCTTGCTCTAAAAAAAAAAACAAAATACCACTGCAAACAAAATATTCAAAATAACCACAAAAAATAAGAATTAAAAATACGCATATATAAATATTGAAAACGTTATATATATATATACATATATATATATATATATATAAATATATGTATATATATATATTAATCCAAGCGAAATCAACATAAATATAAATAGAGAAATTACTTGTATAAAAAATGCATATTTCAAAAAAACAGTTTCAACAAAAATTTCTATGTGTGTTTGACAAATATAAAGCTAAGATTCTAAGTATTAAGCAACTTGAAAACAGACAACAACAAAAGAAAAAACAACTGCAATATAAACCATACTCATTAAATTCAAAAAATGAAAAATTAAAAATAGAATGAAAATTGCTTAAGGGATAAATAAAAGTGCATAACGAAAAACTGCTGGTAAAAAATAAAATAGATATATAATATATATATATATATATATATATATATATGCATATAAATATATATATATATATATCTATATTCTAGATAACTTAAGAACACACACATACAAATACACATACAAATACATATACATATTCATATATATATATATATATATATATATATACATATACCACATCTATAGAACAATTATCCCTGAACCCAGCCCAAAAACAAAACGAAAACTAAAACTGTAACATATACCATAAAGAAACCAACTTTAAACTAAATGTAGTGAAATTTTGTAAAAATAAACAACAAAATACAACAAAACGAAATTCAATAGACAAAGAGCAACAAAATAAAAATAAATCATCAATTATTCAAAATTTAATTTGGAGCAAAGAAGAATATATTTTGATCTTTTTTGACAAACAAAATGTTCAAATCTTATTTTCGTTGTTAAGCGCTGAAAACAAAAACAATTTATTAATTAATTTGTAAAGAACTAAAAACAAAAAAAAAACATTTATATATATATATGTATTTATATATATATATATATAAATATATATTTCGAACTTGAATGCGACTATTGTGAATTGTTCAAATTACGGTAAAAAAAAAACAGAAAAATAATAATGACGTCACAAATGACCCAAAGAGGTTTGTGAAATGAGAAAGAGAAAGAGAAGAAAAGAGAGAAAGCAAATGGAGAAAAAGAAAATGGGAAAACGAGAAAGGAAAAATACACAAGGAATTCTTAACCAAATTGGAAGTACAAACTACAAACTAGAATATATGTATAAACTATAAACAAAAAAAACATACACACATGATTATATATGAATATATATATGACTATATATATACATGTATTTTTCGAATTGATGAAAAATAGATGAGGATGGGGAAAAGGACGTTAAGACGAGCTTAGGCGAGGATCAGCTTTAAACAAAATGATTTTGAAATGAAAACAAAAAACAAAAGAAAAAAATGTAATGTGCAAATAAAAAAAAAACATACTTATAAAAAAGGAAAGAGAATATGAAATATGAAAATGATGAAAATGATGAAAGTGAATATGAATGATGAACGATAATGATGATGATGATGAGAAATTAATTAACACGCTGGCGCGCAAATTTCTTTGAAATTGTTTGCCGTGATTTGAATGAAATTCATAATGGTGGCCATTATTTTATTTTTATTTTTGTTTTTGTGTAATTTTGGAAATGCGACAAGAGGTTTTTAAACAGTTTTTCAACATTATTACAATTGTATTTCTCGTTTTTTATTCTAAGCATAAGTTTAACCAAGTAACAACAATTAAACATAATTACATAATTACATGATGAGCAAGCAAAAAAAAAAAATGGAATAAATTTTAAACATGTTTCGAAAATGATTTAAATGCAATTAAAATGTTGCAACACTAATTGTCAACATTTATTAATAATTTAACATGATAATTCACACACACACTCAGACACACACACACACACACACACAAACACACACATATATACACCCACGATCTTTTTCGTTGCGTTCTGGAAATTATTTAAATATTAAGTGATATTTTAAAAAAAAATTATCCATTATTGTATAATTACTTATAATGCATATATATCATTTATATCTTATGTTTATGATTATTACGATTACAAAAAAAAAAACAAAAAAAAAAACATACAAAAAAACAAAATGCAAAACGCAAGAAATGCAAATTCTATCAAAAGGATCCTCAAAATGTTGTCCAGAGCGCTGATCAAGCATCAAATAAAAATAAAAAAAAAATGACGGCACAATTGTTGTTCAGCAAAAAATGCAACAAATAAATATATATATAAAGAATAATAATAAAAAATTGTGCAAAAAGTAAGAGTATGTGTAATATATATAAAAAGAAAAATACAAATCGAGGGCTCGATGTCAATAATTTTGTGATTTTTAAGATCGACGATAAAAAACCAACTTCAAATAAAAATAAATCACAGCAACAACAACAACAAACAAACAAAATAAACAAGTAAAAAACACCCGTTTTATTAAAAATATACAATTGTTATTTATAATTAAAAAACCAAACAACAAAACCATTTGTTTTTATTTTTCTTGACTTTGTTTTTTATTTCAGTTTGCATTTTGTGTATGCTTTTCTTTTTTAGCCTTTTCTACAACGGTTTCCGCAACTCCACAAAAAAATAAAATACCTTGTGTATAAGTAGATATCTCTGAATAAGTATATATATATCTCTGTCTCGCTCTCTCCCTCTCTCTTATATCTTGTGTATAAGTATACAACTGTTTCCCACAATTTTCAAGGTTTCTTCTAGCATTAACCTAAAACTATGAGATTAATTCTATTTAAATGTATAAGAGTAAAAACGAATGCTACTTATATGTATAAGAGTATTTTTACGATTCCAGCAGTTATTTTTCAACTGTTGCTTATACGATTCTTATATGTATAAGAGTACTTATACGAACCTATCAGATGTTCCACAGTTTTCCACTTGTGCAATTCTTATATGTATAAGAGTACTTATACGATTTCAGCATTCTTTATTTATTTTTTATTTTACTTATTATTTATATTTTATTTGGAATTAACTTTTAATTTTCAGAACGTAACAAATAGCAATCGATATATTTATATGTAATCGGCCATATTTGCCAATCTGTATGTATAACAAAATAAGATTAAGTATACTTATGAATATTTCTTCTGATATTTAAAATAGTCTCGTTTATGTTCAAACTTAAGCAAAAATGCGGGGAAAAATCGGGCAAAATTTGGTCACACTTAACAATTAGAAATCTGAAGCTGGCAGCTGTTAAACTGATTAACGGTTCTATTCCAGCCAGTGAAGCGCGGTATTTTGCATAACTACGAAAAAAGAAAAGAAAAAATACATACATAAATACACATATTTAAATTAACAGTAATAATAGTGCATACGTATAAGTAAACACATACTTATACAGTACTTATACATGTACGTATACAATACTCTTATATGTAGTTGTGAATCGAATTGCATTAAATTGGCGTGTTTATTTATGTGTGTATATCAGTATATTCCCATATGCACATGCATATGCGTGTATAAGAGTATATTCTCACATGTGTATAAGAGTATATTCGCTGGCCTGGAACGCATCTAAGTATGTGTGTGTGTGACTTGGCTGCGAAACTTTTCCAATTGGAGAGCGAAATTAGTTTTTAAAAGTTACTAAAAAAGAAGAAAAAAATTGCATTCAAAATAAGGCTGATTTATTTGACTTGTTCGTTTTTTACGCGTACTTAAAATTATTATAGTTATTATAAGTCAGCCACATACACACACACACACCAACACACACACACACAGACACACACACACACACACTGCGTGTCATATCACCCAGGCTCAGTAGAAAAAAACACGTTAAAAATTCCATATAAATTTAAGTAACGACTTTTTACAACAACAACAACAAAAATTGTTCTCTCACTTTTCATGTTAATTAATTAATTGAATTAATTTTAGTGCACCCAGGTGAAAAGACTTGCGCATTTTTCCATATATAATTCTGCTGCGTTCACAACATTAACTACATCGATCACAATTTAATGATTTAAGGGCATGCGGGGAAGTGTTGTGTAATCATCAACAGCAGCAGGCAGGAAAAGTAATTGCTCAACACTGCCAACAAAAAAAAAGAAAGAAGTAGAACACATGCTAACACTCCCACATGCCCATGACTTATACATTTTACATGTTGTGTACAATTAGTTCATCATGCATTTGTTCAACTCTTCGAATTCATAATAAATGAGTACGAGTATGCCAAGCATATAACATATGTAAATGCTGCACTTCATTTACAAAAAATTCTGTTGAGAGCGCTCCCACGCTGTTGATCGACTGTTAAACCAATGGTTCGCTCTGCAAGAGCTCTTCGGCTGTTAAGCCGATTGGGAGAACTCCCACGTCATTTCGGCTGTTGAGCCGACTGAGCGCGCTCGCTTCGTGCTTGTGATGGCTCTTGCTTCGTGTCTTTGCTCTGCCACACATTCGTTTCCATTTACTAGCTGAATGCTGAATAGCTGCCAATTATGACGATTGAGTTACGTTGATAATTTTTGCAAGGAATGTATGTGTGTGTCTCTGGCTTCGTGCTTTTGGGCTTGTTCGGTTCGTGTATCCGAGTGCTCTCGCTTCGTGCACTAAGCACTACTTTTTGGTACTTTTCCCTTTACATAAAAATATATCTTGAAATGAATTCCAGAAGTAGTGCTTACTTAATTTCAATGGGTGGCATATTAAACATTATATTCAAAATCAACATGAAAAAACATTTCAAAACTAAATTAATATTATCTTCTTTCATTCGTAAGCAAAAATGTCAGAGTGGTGATATTATTTTGTTCGCAACTGTATGCAAATGAAGTGGAAGCATCTTATATTTTGTATGCTTTGCTCTCGTACTTATACTGAAGAAGCAATAAGCTGTTTAAACAATCACATCTATTTGCGTATGTGTGTGAATATATATGTGCGCAAGAAGACGAAACGCATAAGAGTATGTATAGGAGAGTACATATGTGCAAACATCATAAATTCACGCATTCTAATAAACTGACTGAAACTTCAAACAAAAAAAAAAACAATTGAGAGATCTAAAAATTAATAATAAAAAAAAACAAAAACAATGAAAATATTAAAGTTAATAATTATTAATTATTAAAGCCACATCATTTTACAAGGGCTCTTAAGTAAACACGTAAAAATAATATGTAATAATTTCAATAATAGTTTTTAAATAAGTTTTTCTACCCAGGAGAGTTGTTTGTAACTTTTTTACGATTTAAATTTTACGATAAATTTGCAAAATTCCATCTGATGTACAACTGATGTATTTAAATTGAGTTGCGTAAAACAAAACAAGAAAAAAACCACATGATGTCTTCAAAATTGGCTAAAACAAAAAAACAAAAAAACCTTACTTTCAAAAGACTTTTCGCTTGGGCCTTGATTTGGCAAATGAATAAAGCCCAGCAAAAAAAAAAAAAAAAAAAAACTGGAAAGATAACCAAATTAAATAATTTAAAAACAAATTTTGGAAAAAAAAAATTTAAACAAAAATTTTGAAATATACACAATATAATTTGCACATTGAAAACTATTGTACTGAGCGTGCGTCAAAAAAATCATATATATATATATTAATTATATATAAATTAAATAACATTTACAATGATCATTTAATTAAGTTAACAAAGAAAACATGTTTTTAAGATTTAGATTTAGATTTAAACCTTGTTAATCACTGGGCTTCTCAAGAGCTGACTTCTAAGCACTCCTCAAGAGCTTAAGCTACAATCACATGCTCTAATCTATTATCTATGAATCATTCACTCATTTACTCACTCATTCATAAGCTAAATATATATGAATATATATGAATATCGTGCGAGTAGTATGATTAATATTATTGTTGTTGTGTCTTCAACTTTTTAAAAATATCCACACGGATCATCAAATGTATATGTTAAAAAAATGCAGCATTTCCCTTTTTGTTTGATATGTTTAAATGGTCATCAAACTAATTGTTTTTGTTAATATCTAATCATTATAAATATATATATCTATATATATATATATTTATATATCTGTGCATTATGTTAATGAAACAATTCTGATTTCTGCTGTAATCTTAAGCTACAAAACTAGTTGAACTGGTTGTCATATATATATATAGGCATCAGATTGTAATTGTCAGAAAACTGAAATAAGAATTCATAAAATTTCATGAAAATGAAAGGAAAATAAAAAAACACCACACTACAAGGTACAAATAGGGAAAGGGGATTGGGCCTGAGGAACAGGTGAAAAAATCAGACAAAATAACATGCACACACACAGAGAAAATTGCAAAAAAAAAGTAACACACTTATAAAGTTGAATTTAGCATAAAATAAGTAAAAAAATACAAATACAAATGGCAAAAACACAGTTTAAACCCACAACTTAAATGTCGTTGTAATTTCATAAATAGTTATATACGATGACAAAACATACTTATATATATTAAAAACATAAACATAAATATAAACATATGAATAATAACAAAAAATACTACTACATACTTATATACGGATATAAACCATAAATACATCAAATACTTAAAAAAAATAACCGTTTACAGCAAGCAAATTAATTATGGAATCTTAATGTTGATATCAATGTACTTAGTGATTGAATGTGACATGCTTCAAAATACATATATATATATACATACTGCAGATATATATATACATACACACCTACATAAAAATAGTATTTACATACAGTGGAACCAAACCGAAAAAATTTCAAATGAAAAACCCATACTTAAAATGCATTTGCAAAAATTTTTAAACAAAAAAAAACCAGAGTAAAAATGTTTTGAAGTGAAATATTTTACGTGAGAATCGTGTACCTACAAAATGAAAAAAATAAACAAAATAAAAAGAAAACACAGAAAAGTAACGTAAAGTAAAGAAAAATAAAATTATATACATTCTATATTTTTTGCAAAGCAAACTTGTAAAGAAAGAATACAGAAAAACTAAGAAACTAGCCAGCAGCAAACTGTATAAATTCAGACAAATTTTTAAAGAAAAAACAGACTATAATAATATAATTTTTAAATGAATAAAAGGCGACAAAATAAAAAAATCCCAAACTCGAACACAAAAAACTACAAAATATAAAAGGAATATATTTGCATATTAGAGTAAATCTTTTATATGTCGATCTATGTATAAACATATATATTTTGCAGACAACATATTTATATATTTACACACAAAACAAAAGAAGAAATATACAGTTGCATTTCAAAAATATTTGGAAAATCGGTTTGCTTCTTTGCTTCATAGAAATTTTGATTTGTTGTGTGTATTAGACATGATTCAGATACATTATTCATATATATATATGTATATGTATCCATATAAGTGTATAAATGTATCCATAATCCATAAACCACCACGAATAGTAAAGAAAACACTCAAAAACATAATTCTCATTATTCTCATATTTATCATGACAACAAAAAAAATACTATCAGCATATTTTAAGCAGATGAAAATAGAGATACACGAAAATACAAATATATATATACATATATATATATATATGTATATATTTATATATATATATATATATATATTTATATTCAACTTCGAAATCATTTAAATGTTAAATGTATATGTTAATTTTAAACAATAAACCAAAAGAAAATCCTTGTGAAGAATTTGGAAAAGGCAAATTAAAAACATTAAAAAAAAAAACAGTAAATTAATAAGCAAACCAAACGAAATGAAAATTCTATAATATAATAAACAAACAAAAAATGAGCAAAATGATACTTTAAATATCAAAAAGAATTTGTTTTCTTTTATCCCTTTTTTTGGCTAAATGAAAAATATATTTTAATGTTTCAGCTCGTGAGTTGTAGCTGTTGTAGATGTGGCAATCGAAGTATGGGTTCAATAATAGTAATTTTGTAGCAAACCGCTTTGTGATGCGTAAAATTAGCGCAGTGTGGCAACGCCAAGTGTGAAGTGTAGAGCAAGTACAGGCGGTTTAAGTATCAAAAATAATTCTTGTTTCATATATTTTTGGGTGAATGGAAAATTTTGGTGTCTTATAAATTCTTCAACACGAAATATTAATCGATGTATCGGTTAATTAGTAGCAGTTCATAGCAGTATTGTAGCAATCAGCCTTGCAATGCATAAGGCTTGCGCATAGAGTGCGTGTGGAATTTTTTAGAGCAAGCACAAGTCGAGCACTTTAAGTATCAAAATCGATTTGTTTTTCTTTTATATTTTTTTGAAGTTTGTGTGTTTCACATATGAATAATTTCTACCAGTTCGTGAATTGTAGCAGGAAGTATCAATCGATATATCGATTCAATACAACGTCACAGCTTTGCAGCAATCAGCCTTGCGTTGCATAAAACTGTCGCAACGTGGCAACTCCACAAGCAGAATGTGGGCTGAAGTTTTTCATAACCAAAACAAAACTATTCCTGCAACGCAAATAAAGCAAAATACTGCATAAATTATTAACTCTGCTCCCTAAATTGCCATTATATATCTGGCAAACAGGCAGACACATAATGAGTGGCAACAGCGTGGAAAGTGTTGCAAAACCGCAGGCAAGTGGAACTGAGTCCAAGAAACCCTCGACGAGATCAAAATCAACAGCGACCGATATTGATTCGGATGGAAGCAGCAGCGAAGATGGTTTGTTGTTGTTACAGATTATATATATATTTATTTCTACATTTGATGTCAGATAATCAATTAATAATTCATTTACAGATGGTACAATGCACATGATTCGTCGTTTTTTCTCAAAGACCTTAAACATGGCTTCGGACAAAGAGGACACAACTGTGGACAAGGTGAGAATGCGGAAATTAAAAAAAATAATATATAAATATAAAATACCGTCCGCTCACTCGTGCTTACATCTCAGCGCATGGATTGCTACCGAGTCAACTGAAAGCTGGTCAAATAAAACTTACAGTTTCCAGTTGCATTTGGCTGACAAGCTGCGTTAGAAAGAGATAGCTCGAATTCGCAACAACTGCAGCCATGGCAGGTTTTCGCTGTGATGTACAGTTACTGTGTAGGGCGCATAAGTATATACAGTTGCGAAAAAAATAATAGCACCACTTCCCCAAGAAATGTTTTCAAATGTGTTCTCTTTATATTTGTAATATTCCCCAGTGGCTTACACTCAACTACAAATTTGTCATTTCTCTATTTTTCTTTTAGGTAATCCCCGAATTGACGTTTGAGGGCCTATTATCTCATTGGCGCGAAAATGGCTTCAAGAAAATTGTGACCATGGTCGGAGCGGGCATTTCCACATGTGAGTTGATTTCTTGATATCTATATAAATATATATATATATATATTTCCTAATAAAAATCGTATATTTGCAGCTGCTGGCATACCGGATTTTCGTTCACCCGGCTCCGGCTTGTACAACAATTTGCAGCGCTTTGATTTACCGCATCCGGCATCGATATTTGATCGCGACTATTTTGAGCAAAATCCGTCGCCATTTTTTGTGCTGGCCAAGGAGTTGTATCCGGGTTCATTTGTCCCGACGCCGGCGCATTATTTTGTCCGGCTGCTGCACGACAAGGGTCTGCTCCAGCGTCATTACACCCAGAATATAGATACCCTGGATCGTTTGACGGGTCTGCCCGATGAGAAGATTATAGAGGCCCACGGCAGTTTTAATACCAATCATTGTCTGAGATGCAGAGAGGAATTCGATATGGCTTGGATGAAGCGCAAGATTTTCGCTGATGAGTTGCCCAGTTGTGAACAATGTATGGGTCTCGTTAAACCGGATATTGTCTTCTTTGGTGAGAATTTACCGGAATCGTTTTACACACGACCCGAGGAGGATTTCGAGGACTGTGATTTGTTGATCATAATGGGCACATCGCTGGAGGTGCAACCATTTGCCTCACTCATCCATCGGGCGGGTCCTCGTTGCATTCGGCTGCTAATCAATCGAGATGCCGTTGGGCGTTCGAGTTTCGCTCCTTGGTTGGATGTCAGCGAGAGATCTTTGCTATATGGAAAGTCAAAAAATACTCGGGATGTTGCCTTCCTCGGAGATTGTGATGCGGGAGTTTTGGCTGTGGCCACAGCTCTCGGCTGGGAGGATGAACTGGAGCAGCTGGTCGCCAGTGGCAGGGAAGAACATGCTTTGGCAAATCCCCTGAATTCCGACAACGAAACAACGGACAGCGAACAAGTGGATTCGGGACATGAGGAGGACTTTGAATCGGAATCGTTGACGGCCAGTTCCAAGAATTCGAATTAGTATTAGGATTGAAAATGTTTTAGTTTTAAATTAGAGTGGATTTTTACTTTGGCATGTAATATATATATGTATTTATATATTTACATAGCAATTTTATCGACTAGGAATGAGTATATACTACATATATATATTGTATTTCAAATCTATGTTAATTGATTGCTTTTGAAAACCTTGGATTTTGGATTGTGAAAATATGCTTAGGTTAATAGGTAAATTTTATTAAGAGCGCATTATGTATATATTTACATAGCAAGTGTAAGGCCTAGGAATGACTATAATATATATACATATATATATATATCGATTTAAATCTATGTATTTATGTTAAATCAAATTAACTAAAAATGTGTTTTATTTATTGAAGTGTGGCAAGAAATGTGAAGTTGACATTGGCGATCTCTGGAAATATATATATGTTGATATATGCATATCGATGAACAGAGTCTGAACAGAAAAGCCCAATATTGAACAACAATATAGAAGAATATATTGTATTGAGTTTTTTTTCCAAATGTCAGTCATGACGTCTATAAAATAAAAGTAATTATAAAACAATAAATGACAATAACGACAATAAATAGCTCGTGATTTTTCAAAATACGATTTAAATATCATGTCCAAAATAAAATGTATTAATGGATCTTTGCCATCTGTTATCGAAGGTGTCATAGTATATTGGTTTTGTGCAATGTCCGTCATGTTGTGCGTTCGTCTTTCCGTCTGTCCGTCTCTATGAACGCAACTTTCTTCGACACCCTTAGAGGCAGGGACTTGAATCTTGGAGCATATACTGGCCGCGTCAGGCAAAGTGTAAAGTGCTATGTCCACTAGGGGGTTACGAAATACAAATCTGAAATGCGCATATCTTCTACGATTTGTCAGCTAGAGTCACTAAGTCTTGAACGTATGTTCCTGGTAACTCCCCTAAGAGATCCGATTTGTGTAAATCTATAAGACCATATTTCGCACACAAATTTGAAAGGTATATTACTATATTGCATTCCAAAATCTGGAAAAATATTTTGGACCACGTCCACTCGCGCCCCTAAAAACGATAAAAGCCTATATCTTCCGCAATTTAAGAGCTACAGTTACCAAACTTGCAATGTAGATTACTAAGTTCGCACCTCAAAAGTCCTCCCTCCTCCAACATTTTCAAAATCTCATATCTCCCGTAATTTAAGTGTTACAGTTACCCAACTTTGACGAAACGTTACTAGATTATATCTATCGCAATTTGGAAGGCAAGCTCATACAGTATTTCTTGACTACACCTACCCTGTTCTTTGCTACCTGTTATCAGCTTTTATTACGTATGCTATGAAAGTATTTCGCAGTCGGTTACTCCCGACTGCGACGTTCTCTCTTGTTATGATACGAAAAACTTGCTTCAACAATGTTTACATATGTCTGTTGGATCTGAACTTCTATGAACAACAACGTTATTATAACAGATGATATTGAGCAGATGATATTGTAACCTAGAAAAAGGACAGTAATATTATTTAAAACGGCGCCCAACATGGGCACCGAACCGAACTTCAAATAGAGAGTTTGTGTCAAGACACTTGACACTTACCTTATTTCGATCGGTTATCGATAATCCTTCCTCTCATCCTTCAATTAACTGACCCCTTGTCCTAGTTCTTTTGGACTTACTATGGATCCAAAACAATTCGATAGACTTCATGGCGTTTCATTATAATTCTAATAGATGTATTTGTGTTCTAATTTTTATTGGCTATAATAATAGTATTATAATAATAGGTTATAATAATAAATTTACTACTTGATTAGTTATTTTAGTTATTATTACTTATCACTCCTTGTTCAATTATTTTAATAAATACTGCAGGTGCTTTGTAGGTTGTTAATTGGGTTTGTGGATTATTAAACTAAAGTCATACGCTATAATTGTACATTAAATACTACATTATCTAGGAACAGAGATAAGGTAAAAGTGTTTTGTGTTTGGCCTGTCGGAATAACAATTTTTTCATGTTAATTATTCAGGCGCCATTAGCGTCGTTCTTGTAGAGCATCAACCACAAAAGCTGCTCAGTTGGGCGAAACTTTCCGGTGCACTGGGGAGAGGGAAGGGGGAAGAGGGGGGCAGTCAACCGCCAAACAAAAGTTAACTTCTCATCTCTCTGGCTGCGAATTGTGACCACACACATCGTCAGTATTGGCAACAATCAACTACAATTGTGGCCCATTGCATGGGGTAAGCTGTTTTTGGCCCCGGTGCATCAAAGTTAATGGCACACAATCTGCCCCAGTGCCATCAAACCATACAAGCGTATTTGTATCATATGCACTCAGAAAAAAAATTATATGAATCATATACTCCAAATAGTTTTTCTTGTCTTCAGAAATAATTTCTAAACATAAAATATTCAACCATGAATTTTTCTGTTCTTAATTCAAAGGGACATTTTTCTAAAATTTTGAAAAAATATATCTTATTTTTAGGGTATTTTTTCATGAATGAATGAATTCTAAAATGGTGGCTTACATTATTAACAAACATTAAGAACATTTTAAGATTTCACATCTATTATGAAAAAACATTGAAAAGGCTTCCTATTGAGCTACTTTGCTCATGTTTGGGCGTTTTACTAAATTTTAAAGTGATTTTTTTCTGTGTGTATATGTAGAAATTATTTCTAAGAACAAGAAAAACTATCTAGTTCTCAGGGCGAATATCATTTTGGGGCAACTTTCTAAAATTCAGTTCGATTTATTTATCCCAGTGTAGTCGACGCACGGTTTAAGGTTTCGGTTCAGCTGCAGCTTCCGTTTCTGTTTTCTGCGATGAATTGGCCAATAGAAAATACAGTTGCAACTGGCAACTGGGCTGCAGGCTTTAACGAGAGGAGGAGCAGGAGGGACACTCGTGTGCACTAATTAAAACCAAGCAGAGATCCAGAATAATCGAGCAATGCGACTGCTGCTGCCACAGATAGTAAATCAGTCGGGAGTAATGGCAACATGTCAACTTTGCCACATCTCTCTCACTCTCCCTCTCTCTTACTCTCTCTCTTCCTCTCTCTCTCTCTCTCTCTCTCTCTCTCTCTCTGTATCTCTCAGTTTCTCTTTCTGTGTTTAGTGGCCAAATGTGCAAATGCATTAAGTAATCAGATGCAGCACCAACAGCAATGACAAACGGAAAGCTCATCGGAAATGTTGATAGCCGCAATTTGTTGCAGTTGCAATTGCAGTTGCAGCTTCAAAACTGTAAGTGGAGACCAGCTGGTTAATTAAACTAATGGACTTTCTTAACGGCCTACTAAGGCGTGTGTCACTCAACTGATATAATCATCAACTATGATTTTCTACTCCAAAACCGGATACATTCGAAATATTTACGTATCAATTGACCCAAATGACTCAACTTGCCGCAACTTTGCTGAACTTGCCACTCTCTGTGCCCCACCCTGCAGCCCTCAATTCACTTTTGGAACACTATCAAACGCATTCCACACACGAACTGGCAATTGATGATGCTTGAGGCATGGTACAGTGGGCCAAACAGCTATTTGTTTAGATTAAAAAACATTATTTTAGAACAAGATTTAATTAGCGTTTAATTTAACTTATACACGAGAATGGGCTGATATAGCTTAAGATAATATACACTCATAGGGTAATTTAAATGCAATAAAAATGCAAAAAAATCCATATCCAAATCCATATCCAATACATCTTTCTAAAGTATTTGTTTCTATTTATTTCCTATAGTATATAACATAGCTTATATACGTAATGTGGGTTCATATAATTTAATATATTGAAGATAATATGTACTTTAGTGGAATTAAAGTGTTTCATATTTCAATTCATATTATTTCTAAATAGGTGAAGTGAAAGGGTTCATAAAGCTTAATATACTTAAACCAATTTCATGTTATCAAATCAAAAAAAAGTATAAAAAAAATTAAAAAGAAATTTTGTATTTCTATTTTGAAGATTTTTTTATGACGATAATATAATTAAATTGCTGTAGCTTTTTTTGAAGATGATGTTAAGTGAAAAAGTAAAAATTTGAGAGGTGGATTGGATAGTGTTAAATTGATGAGATATGAGCTTCTTAGTGGGTTGGGTAATTGGATTTGAGTTGCTTAAGAATAGTACTTTAAGTACAATTAATTCAGTTGGCATTTTTTGAAGATTTTTTTTATTTTTTAACATATTTTTAAGCTTATGCGACAAATATAAGTTTATCGATGAGAGAATAGCTACACTCGCATTAGAAGTTCTAAATGCAATAACGTTCTTATGCAATTTTATGTTTATTGTAATTTTCAATATATCGTCATTATTTGACCACAGTGCAATATTAGCTTTGCGTGCTTGTGTAGTGTCAGCATGTCTCATATTTGTAATCAAAATGCGAGCAGCTCCCCTCGTTCTCCCTTTTGGCATAACTTAGAAGCCAGTTCATCAATGGTAAATACAACTCGAGGGGGGTTGGTGTTTGAGTTTTGAGTGTTTGTTGCGTTCCTCTCGATGTCATCAGCGACATCTGTGCGCGTATTTGGATATTGAATTCTTGACATGATTGCACGGCCACAGCTTGTCGTGCCTCCATTTAAATGAACATATCCTAGTTACACACACTCAGACAACCATTTTAAAATCACAGCGATATATATATATATATATATGTATAAATATTTATATAAGCTGGAGTTGCAATATAAATAGTACACATAAATACATACTTACACTCAGCAAAACACTTATTATTCAGAAAAGGTAATGTTTTTTTTTCCAAAATCCAGAGTTTTCTTGTCCTCATTTCAGTGTATGTTCTTGTAAAACTTAAGAAAGATATGATTAATTTCCAGATAGAATTTCAGAACTTATTAATTGCAATTATTTTTTACTTTTAACTTTTCTGTTTCGAGTGATGTAAGTTTACTCTAAATAAGTAAATAAATATTTTTTCTTATATTCTTAAATTATTTTTAAAAGTAAGAATAATTTGCTAATTTTCAAGGGGTTTTTCTAAAATTAAAGACGATTTTGCTATGAGTGTACACAAAGCTCTGGCCACATAAATATGTGTGCTTGAGCTGCAATGCAAATAGTACGCGTAAATACATATTTATGTACATGAATGTACATTAGGATTATATGAGCATCTCACATATATAGATTACATTATTTACGTTATTGTGAAATAGGCGGTAAAATGTCGTCATCGCTGCGTAAACGAAATCTTTATGAATATTTTATTATTGCTTTAATAAAAAAGAAACAAGAAGAAACGAGAAGAAATGAAAACCTAAAGAAACAGGGCAAAAAAAGCAACATTCTGAAAAGCAATTTGTGTCAATAAATGTTTGAGTGTGTGTGTGTGTGTGTGGGTATGTGTGAGCGTTTAGCATTGCACATGTGTTGATGTTTCATCTTTGCTGCTGCTTGATATTTCTTTGGTGTAATATCAGCAACAACAACAACAACAACAGCACCAACAACATAATCGTCATAATCATTTTATGCGCATATTTTGTAGCATACTTTTGTGGTCATAAATTTTTATTTACGTCGCCCGCAATGTTCCAAGTGCGATTCGGTGGGGATTGGGGATTGGCAAGGGAATTTGGGTTGGGGTTGGGGTTGCTCACATATTGTATAGAGAAATTAAAGTGCGATAAGCTTGGTTTATTTTCATGGCTCGTGTTTTACAAGCACCTTAAAATGTCCTGTGTGTTGAAATGTGAACTTTAACTGGCATACACTCAGAAAAAAAAGCGCCTTAAAAGGAAAATCGCGTTAAGAAATATAAAGTTTAGAAATAATTTCTAAATATTAAGAAAAATATTTCTAAAAATTAGAAAGGCTTGCATGACAATCCCAAAAATATGCAGATTTTTGCTTTATTTTTTTAGAAGTATTTTCTATTATTAAGAAAAACGTTTTTAAAAAGAGAAATGCAAATCATGATTCTGAGGAAAATTCTTTCCAAGATTCAGAAACAAATAATTAAATTTACTGGCTCGGCTTTTATATTGAAGTTTAGTTCAAATCCCCGTAAAATCGTAACTTTTTTTTAAATAGTTTAAAAAAAAAATTCCTTTTATGTTCACATACATCAAAATCAATACCCTAGAAATCAAACATATTTTTGTCACCCTGAAATTCAGAAATCCAAATCTTGATTTTTAGAAAGCCACAACAACAAATTTTAGGAAATGTACTTTCTGAATAATAAGCTGAGTTACCCTTGGCGCCAAGAGAATGACGATTTACTAAAATGTATTAATTGTTCGCTGAGTGTACAATCAAATCAAGCGTCTAACAATTGTGTCGTTGTTTTTTCGTTATTGATAATTGTGGGTTCATATTGTGTGTGTGTGTGTGCGCGAGTGTGTGTGTGGTTGTGTTTTTGGTGGGCGTGTTTAGGGCTCCAACCTCATGGCCAAATTGGCGGTTTTGCTGGCTACAAATGAGCAGTGCGGCTAAAATAAATTCAGCTTGCGGCTATTTGATGAACAATTGCAAAATCAATTGAGTTGCGAACATAAAACAATTAAAAGATCAGCTTCAAAAAATGGGCAGGATAATAAAAAAAAACTACGTTAATTAACTGAGCGCAGCAGTGAAGTGTAACGAATTGGAAAACCAAATAATTCGCATTGATTTCGTTCGTTTCAATCACGTTTGACACAACCACATGTGTGTGTGTACATACACATACTCGCACACACTCATAGGCCTGCATAGCGACCGCATATGCATTGATTTGCTGAGGAAAATCTGTGACATCGTTGGTTGAGAGCTTGGCCATTGATTGCCAAAGCCGAGTCCGATATGAATAAATGAAGGCCAGATTTGAATGTCCCCAGTTTGGGTACCCAACAACAAGAGCGAAGCACACAGGTTTGCTTGATCTCTCCTGGGTGGTTGCTGGGTGGTCCATACGCTCAGCAAAAAAATTCAACTGAATTTTGTTTGTCGATTTAAGGCAAGCCTGTATAATTTTAAGAAAAATATTTTCTAATATTTAGATACTATATTTAAAGACTAGAAAACTCTTTTTTCATTTTATGGTGCTTTTCAAAATTTCAGAGCGATTTTTTTTTTAGTACAAGTCTCGCTAATCTTCGGAAATTTTGTTGCTTCTATTTAAAAATTATTTCTAAAATCAAGAAAAGTTGTCAAGTTTTCAGTTTTCTAAAATTTTGCAACATTTTTTCTGAGTGCAGCACGCAATGCAATTGGTGGCATTTAATTGTTGCACAGCGTGTACTGCTGCAACAAAAGGCTTTACGCTTTGTATTCAGCGATGAGTTGAAAAAATTGCTAAATTAAAACCGGTTCGAATAAAACAGACAGACAGACATGTCAACGTGTGGGGACAGACCAATGCTTTACAAATGCTTTTCAATAGTTTTGTTTTTGTGTTTTTATGTTTGTGTTTTCTTTTCAATTTATTTGCATGTTGATTTCCTTGCCGCTGTTCTAAAAATGTTGTTGTGTATGTGTACTTTAATAGAGATTTATATTCATGACAATGTTTAATACCATATCGCTTCGAGTCAACTCAGTTCAAGGCATCAAATTTATGCCATTAATAAATATATTAATAAAAATAATTAAAGCAATATAAAAATGAACGAAATGCAAAGTGAAACTATTCACATAACAGCATCAAAATGTCAGCAAAAACCAATATATATAAATAAATAAATATTTATATGCTTGTATGTTATATATAATAAATAATCTATATATGTTGGAGTACGTAGAAAGAACGATTTGTAAAAATAATTATCAATATTTAACTCATTTGGTGGTTTTGCGAATGCAATGCAATTATTAATAATTTATGAAAGTGTGGCTTAGATAGATAATACTGTACTACTAAAATGGTCGTGTACTGACACAATAAAAAAACCAATACATTTTAAATTATTAAATATTTCGGAAATTGTGCTCTCATTTTATTTTTTTGCTTGTTTTCATTTTCCCCACGCAACACTGATAAGTCAGCCATTGAATGCTTGACAACGTTAAAATTAAATGCATTTAATTAAAGAAATAATTTAGTAGAACACCATTTTCAGAGCCAAGAATGCCAGTTAGCATTTCTTGCATTTCCTTCGTTTTTCGTTTTCGACCACGTTTACTCTTGCCTCACCTTTTGGCTAGAAATTGACTTGGGGCTGGTTATAGGGCATGGTTAGTTTCAGGATGTGAGTGTCTCGTCTCGCCTCGTGGCACCCGCCTTATCGCCGTGTCGACATTGGTAATTTAAAGAAATGCAGCAATATCCAGTGAAAAGAAGAGGGAAGAAAAAATGCAAAAGAGCACACTCAGCAAAAAAGATCGACCAGAATATATATAATAATTGGAAAGCCTTCTTTCTATTTTTCAGAGAAATATTTCTTAATAATACCAAGAATTTTTATTTCTTAACATTGCAAATTTTGAGAAATGCCTCAAAGTCGATAGATGAGCTAAATATACAGAGAGAGAGAGAGAGAGATAAGGAGGGAGTAAAAGTGTTCAATCCGAAAAACTCGTCCCGAAAACTAGAAAGTTATGTTTTTTTATAAATAATTTGTAAATATCAGAAAAAAAAATCTAAAAATTAAAAATACTTTTTTCTATTTTTCAGTAATATAATTCTTATAATATAGCTGACACAACCAACCCTTTTAGAAATATACTTTCTGAATAATAATTGCGTTACCGGTATGGCAAAATGTACGTAATACATTCTCTGAACTATGATTGAGTTACCCTTTTGGCTATTTTCAAAGTTGAGTTCGATGTGTATTTTTCCGAGTGTATGTGAAAAGCGGTTGTTAGGAAAAGGAAGCAGCATTACAAATGTCTGCCTGCTGCTAGTAGGAGTATTTTTGTATTGCATTTTCGATCTGCACTTTACACGCTTTCATTACACTTCGTTTCCGGTGCAAAACACTTGACCGCTCCCTGAGCTCGATGCTTGTTGCCATTGTTGGCATTAAATTGCTGCTTCTGCTTCTGCTTGTTGTTGCAACGTTTTGTTGCAACTGCTGTTTGCTGTTGTTCAATTGCTGTTGCAATGCATACTTGAGCTGGGAGCGATTATCAAGGAGACTCCAAAATGTCGATGGCTCTGAGACTGTGTGTCATAATCATCGAAATTATGTTGCATTTCAAGAAGCGTCACATTTATTGCTGCAAAAACCAGTCTCTAATACCAGAATCCACTTCCCTGCACTTCCCTCCCTCAAAAACTGGCAGGAACTGCATTGAGGATTTAAGCTGCAATTTCGTTAAACAATTTTGAATCGATTTTGCTGGTTTAACGCCAAGTCTATTTCCACTTTGCTGTTGTTTGGCTCACTGCCACTTCGTGTTGCAGAGTGCTTCAAGTCTTTTGAACAGTGGGTACAAATACAATTAAATGTATATATTATGGGTACAATCCGTACTGTATTTTAAAGTACTACACTCGGACAAAAAATTGAACTAAATTTTAATAAGCCGACCTAAAAAATATAATATATATATAATTAAATAATATTTAAAATAAATTAAATAAATTAAGACACATTTATAAGATAAATGCTATTATTACTTGAGGTTTAATAATAATATAAGTAATAATACAACTAATCTAGAAACATTTATAAGATAAATGCTATTATTACTTGAGGCTTAATAATAATCTAAGTAACAAAACAAATAATGTAAGAATTCTACTATTTAACACACATAGAAAAAAAACCTGGTGAATTACTTAGATTTGTGGCGATGTTTTCTATGAGTGTTCAAAAAAGCCAATTACTTAATTACATATAGCTGCTTTATGTACGGTACTTTTATATCGATTTGTAACCAATGTGCAAGTTGTGCAAAGAACTTGCGGAAATGAAATGTATTTCTATCTTAGTTTTATTTCTGTGTGTGCATTTACACGCTCGAGTGTTTGTGTCGAATCCACAAAATGCGAGAGCACCGACAAAAACCGAAAAACGAAATAAACTTCGCAACACAAATACAAATACACACAACAACCCGTAATACTCAAGTCTATTTACAAATCATGGCCATCAATTTGCAATGCCCAAAAAAAAAGCAAATAGAGGCGAAACGAACAAAACTTGCCAAACTGCAGTCGGACAGTCAAAAGCAAATATGACGTTCAGCTTCAGCCTGCGAAATATTTGCACATATTGCACTCACAAAAAATTTGCACTGAATCTAGGAAATTCACCAAGAGTATAAAAGAAAAGTTGTGTATATCTAAAAAAAAGAGTTTTCTTTTTCATAATGCCAGGGTGGATTTTTCCAAAATGTAGAATAAATACTATTTTTACTATTATTAGCATTTACAAACCGTTTAAGACAGTTTAAAAAATTCATGTGATATAATATAGCACTCGACAGAACATTTTATTACAATTTCTTAGTTGCAGATACGAATCTTTTATACGAATCAGGCTTTCCATTTCAACTTTTTGGAAATATTTGCTGTTATTAAGAAATATATTTCTAAAAAATAGAAAAAAAAAACGGTTTCTAGTTTTCTTATCTTATACATATTTTTTTATATTTTTTTGTATAAATTTAGATATTAACTTATATTTTTAATTTAATTTAACTTATTTTTTACTTCTTGTTTTGTAAATAAAGAGAAAATAATAACTAAATACTTAAAAATACTTAAATAAAACTGGAAAAAAATTCTGGGGCGATTTACATTGTACGACAATTTCTAAAATATGGTGCTATTTTGTTTTCTGAGTGTATGAAATACGAAATAGAAATTGTAAGTGTGCTTCCGGATCTCATTTCATACCCAGCCAATCTGCATAATTGTGCGGGAAATATTATATAGTAAAATGCTTCAGCTACGGCCTTGCAATGTATTTGCTGATATCTACACATAAATGCGTATATACATAGTTAGAGATTTCATGATGTCCTTTCAAGGACAAACGGCAGTACGTGCCGCCGGCTGTGGCAACATTTGATGTGCCAGCTAATTAACATGTAAATACTGTCGCAATTCTATGCATTGCCAGTATTATTTGTGTATTATGAGAGTGTGCATTATGATTTCCAGTTCTCATATCACAGGACATCTGTCACATTGTGTAAACGTTCCTTCCTCTTGCTGAATGTGATGAACTGCAATTGTTTTGAGTGCTTGTGCAATGATGTGTACTATTTTATATATACAAGAAAAAAACAGAGCAAATTAGAAATAAAGTATTTATACATATATCACAATAATCAGCAGTTCTACTATTTTCTATATAAATATTTTTTGGAATACATACGTACATATATATATGGAATAAATATTATATAAATATTAAATACAACAAATAAAAAAATATATTAACTTATATATCAATTTTTAACTAGACTATGTATATAAATAGTAAATGAAATATATGTGGATCTCATATGGCACCATTAAAAAGAAAACATGTATATTAAATAAACTACATGCATAGGGTATTAAGCATTTTTATATCACATCAATTACTAGTTAGACTATAAATAAATAAATTGTAAATACATATATTTATATATATTTTTTTATTATTAATTAAACAAATAAAAAGTGCCTTTTAACTACACAAATATTTTAATACGTGATAAATGTAAAGTAAATAAATAAAATAATAAATATGATCTGTCGAGCTGCATACAATTTTAATTTAATAATTATTATTTACTTATTAATCGCAGCTATATACTATAATACAAATGTATTGTATACAAACAATATTGCAATAAATAATACAAGCAAAAGCTATTCTTTTTTATACCCTAAAAACACCTATAAAAAGGCTAAAATGGGTTTGGGAGCAATCAATTTGCTATGCTTTAATTATTCTGTGTCAATTAATTGGGAAACTATTTATTGTCCTATATTTGAGTGAGTTAATTTTTTATAGGAAAATTGGCAATTAAACTAGAATGTACATGACAGCTTGTAAGCGCGTTGAGAATATAAGAAACTAAGAACACAAACTCGTCTGTGGCCACATCAGACAGAATTAAATTGGTGTTAAATAGTGAAAATCACATATAGATAGATAGCCTAAATTCAAACTTGGATTGGGTGATCGTCATATATTTAAACACAATTATGTGACAATTGCCCAGAGACAGAGCTATAGATCAAGAGCTGTTCGCTTAAATCTTCAATGAATAGAGAAATAAAGTCGTTAACTAAAGTCGCTTTCGTAAAATTGCTGAGAGATTTTAAATAAATGGGAATACCTGCAGCATATTAAAAACACACACTATTTTATAAATTTGTTCAACTTGCATCTCTTGGAGAGCAACTTGAGATACGTATATATAGAGAAGAAATTACTTCATTAATTCAGTATGAATCGTTTCACAGCCAACAGCAGTAGATTGATCGAAGGATGTACTTTAAACTAGTAATATTTCTGTGCCTGTTCATAACAGGAATATCTGTTGAGTGTATTCTTGTTTTATTGTCAAACTAGCCTTCTCAAATATTTGCTCAATCAAATATAAAAAAATCAATAGTAATCCCTATTCACCCATTTTCAAAACGCATTGCTTTGCACATTTTTCAGTTTAATTGATGTTATGGCTGTGAAAGTTCTGACGCGACGCTAAATGCAATATTGAAGATGGGAATTTAAGGTCAAAGCTTTAAATCTCGTAAGTCAAGTAACAGTAAAAAAGTTAGATGAAAGTTATTCTACAAATTTGTTTAACTTGCAATTACATTTTGTGAACATCAGATTGCCAAATATGAACAAAGCAAAAACATAGCGGAATGCTTTAAAATCCAGAAACAAGAAATACACAAAAAGGAGGGAAAGTTGGAAACAAGCAGCACTTAGCCAATATTATTGGCCATATGTTGCAGCTGCCGGCCATGAAAGGAGCCAGCATTCAATTGTTGGACAGCCTGCGGCCAAGTTGCGAATGCTGTTCGATATTTGCGTGTGCGAGGTGTGTAAATTCTGGAAGCACACTCAACACACACGCTCACACACATATATTTCGCAGCAATATATAAATGTCCTAACAAATTTACACTCACAAAAAAATCGCTCTAAATTAGAGTAATTCGCGTTACTTTTTACGTCATTGGCTAGTCGCCAAAAATAATTCAAAAGGAACATTTTTAAAATTGACTATTTGACTACTTTCTCAAAAACTGTTGTTTACAGTTTCAATTTCATTGTGGTTCTTTCGAAAATTTAGAAAAAATATATCTAATTTTCAGTATGTTGTTTTCCACGTGTGCGCAATAGAAGAATTCTGATTAGCTTTTTTTACTTATATTATTAACAAAACCTTTTCATTTTAAGATTTCGAATAAGCAAGTATTCAACATTGTTTATAAATTCAAATAAGTTAATTGGAAATTACGTAGAACGTAGTTTTTTCTGGGTGTATAGATGTGCTAACAAACTTAGGCAAACAGACTCCTGGCATACTTAATTCTTGCAAGTTATTTGAGAGCATGTCTGACTGTTGGCCAAAACATTTTGGTTAGCCACACGCCATGTTGGCCAACAGAGCAACTTCAGTTCAGCGCACTTGACTGTTTAATTGCCATGGCCCCGTAGAGTGAAAGTTTAACTATGGCCATGGGATTGGCAATGGCAATGCCAATGGCAATTCATGTGTGTGTGTGTGTGTGGGTGTGAATGTGTGTGCGAGTATGCCAGCGAGTGTTAGTCTGTCTATCTGTCTGTGTGTCTGTACATACGCATTGAAATCGCCAAATGGCTAATACTGCTCAACCAAGTAACGGCCTTTGGTAAGCTCTGGTTTTGTAGTTGCCAATTTTTTTTTGCTCCTGTGGAAATCCCTTAATCTGTCCTTGCCATACATGCATTTGGACTAACGCACTCGCACACACACTGAGAAAAAATGCAACCTGAATTTTAGAAAGTTTGTCTGAATTTTAGAAATGATTTCGAAGTATTAGAAAATTAATTTTTAAAAGTAATTTTCTAACAAAAATAGTAATTAAATAAGAATAATAGTAATATTAAAATAATAATGATAATATTAATAACAGTTTCTAATAATACTTCTTAAATATTAAAAAATGCTCAAAAAGGCTTGCCCTCAATCGACCACCTCAAACATTTTATGTTTTCTTATTTACTTTATTTATAAGAAATATTATCTATTCTATCTATAGAGTTTAGTTCGAGTCGCCTTAAAATCATAATTTTTTTTCTAATTAAATTATATGAGTTTTTATAAACTGCTTAAAACTTCGTATAAGTGAAACCTTAGATTACTATTTATTATTTATGTATTTAGATATATATTTTCTGACGGATAAGATGAGTTACCCTTTGTGAATTTTTTCTAAGTGCACACACACCTACATACACACACACACACCTACAAACAGACTCACTTTAACTGAGCAATTGAATTGTTTCAATTGCTATTTGGCCTGGGTTCAGTTTCAGTTTTCAAAGACCGTCATTTTGGCTTGGCTTGGCGATCCACAACATTCTTAATGAAAGTCAATGTATTAAGGGGGGAAATGTACGCATTCCTTTTGTCCTTACCCTGCCCTGCTGTCGGACATTGTAGTTGTGGTTGTGGTTGTCAGTTGGGTTGTTTGCTCGGTCAGTTAATTGGCATTGCACTAATATTGCAATGCCAGATTTGCTTGTAATTCTCTTGTATTGCAAATTGTGGCTTACATCGACTATTTAGCTGACAATTGCAAAACTACAACTAGCACAACTAGCTGATAAAGATGCATAAACAGCAGAGAAATAAGCATTTTAATATAAGCATGGCAACTGGATTTTCTTTAATACACAAGCAGCTTGAAAAGCGCATGAAATTGAACTGAAAACTTTGAAATTAAATTAAATGAAGTTAATTAATTAAAAGAAATATTTAAATGTAAGCATTGAGTAAAGGAAATATTATATTACCTAAAATTATGTGATAAGAAATACATATTTTTGAAAACGCTTCTTAAAAGCGCAAAAATGCTTTAATTAGAGTGTAATTAGAGTGTTGAAACGAAAAGCCTTAATGTTTCGCTCAGTTTTTAAAAGAAAAACTTATAGTTAGTGAAATATTATTTCACTCAAAGTTCAGTGCAATCAAATTTATGTAAATGCACCATTTAAAACTACATCAAGGCTTTAAGATGATGGTCAAGCTTAATGCTTGAATTAAAAAGCTGTAATATATCCTTCAATTACCTACATATTTGCAGCAATGAGCGTTCATTTGCTCAGGGCCATAAATAAATGTCTGGCTAAGCACACTTAAGTATCTTTATGACATGCCCTCTGATATCTGATATGCTCTGCAAACAGTTTGTGGGTATATGTAAGGACTTGGGTTAATTTACTAGTGATTTCAGCTCGAACCCTTGCCTATTTAGTTGCATTTGTTTGCTGATGACCTAAGAAAACACTCACATGGACATGTGAGCTGCTTTTGCGCTGTGTATCTTTAATTAAGCTAATGTCAATGCAAACATTACCGCAGGTGAACAAACAGCAGTTTAGCTGCCAGTCTCATTAAATTCAATTTACCAGCTAAAGCAAATTGTTGGTAAGCGATATGCCGAGATGTGCCTATAAATAAGAGTGCACTCCTGCTACGCACTAGTCTGAGGCGCTTCACGATGTTGCTGCCACAGCAGTTTACGCACTTGACCAGGCTTATCCACATAATAGGTAAGTCTCGTGGCATTATTTGTTGCATAATCCACTTCGAGTACTCTGTAATGATTACAAATACACTTTATCACGATATTAATGCCGAGTCCTCTGTTAATATCATTAAGAGCTCAATTTTAGTCTTATCTTGCGAATAATAGTTTTCTTTGCATTTTGGCTAAGTCATACTAACTTTTTTTGTCTGTTTTATAAACTTTTAAGTAATTCTTATTTTTTCATTTAAGTATAACATTTAATTTTTAATTTATACTAAATATAGAGTAATTTAATTTATGCTTATAAATTGTTTTTATTTTCTTAGTTTAATTTTAATATTAAATTTTATTTTTATTTCAATTGTTATTTTTCCATTTTTTTGTGTAGACTTACATTAGTTGACATTAAATAAATAAGTAAAAATGTTTCATTTTCTATTTAATTTCCTGTAATCTCGCACAGTAAGCCAATATTTTGCGCCACTCTCCTCGCTGCTGATTGTTCACAATAGCACCCAGGAGACGACTACGCTGCAACTTGCCTATCTGGAGGCTGTACAACTGGCTCTGCGTAATCTCAGTCAACCCATCTTGCTACAGTGGATCAATGTGGCCAAGCTGCCCCAAGATGCAACCCAGCCGAATTCGCTGGAGTGGCAAGTTCTAGCTGCCGTTAACTCCAGCGTGACTGAGGTGTGTTATCCGAAATGAATTTTTATCTCATTGTTATATCATTATAGTCACTTTTTTTTATTTGGGCAGGGTTTTATCACGATATTGCCGCAGACAGCACAGTTTCTTCATGCTCGCTATTTTGCCACACGCAATGCCAACGTGAGGCTAAAGGATAAACTCTACTTGTTTCTGTGTGAACATGAACATCCCAGGGAATTGCTCAGCCTAGAAATATTGCAATGTGAGTATAAAACACAACTAAAATTATTTATTTCCTATGTGTATTGATTGGGGTCAAACAACATCATTGATTTGAAATTTTATATTGAGAAATATTTGTAAAAAATATAAAAAGCCTTTCTAATTTTCCTTATATTCTTCTAAAATGTTCTAGCATATCTAAAAAGCCTTTATGAATTTTAGAAATCTGTTTTCTGTTATTTCTAAATAGAAAATATTTTTAAAATAGTTGAAAAGCAAAACCTAACTAGAATCGTGATTTCATTTGTATAATAATAATAATTGCATAAGATGTGAGTTACTTTTACATATAATTCGCACTAATCCTTTTGATGTTTACTCAGTTTAATACTTGAGCACTTAATGTTTGCCAACACAATTGGCGTTAGTTTTTATTTAGTCGACAATAGTCGTTGTTGACTTGAGTGAATCTCCCAGGGGCACTGATGAAAGTCAAGTCAAACTCAACAAAAACTTTGCCACACACTAGGAGGGACAAAAACAGCCGCGGGGCACATCAGTTGATCAAACTTTCAACTTTGGCGACTCTGGCCAATAATTTCCACGCTTGACGGTCTGTTCTTCAATTGTAAAATTGTTTTTCTTGTACTCTGATATAGAAGTCACAAAAGAGTATATTAGTTTTGTGCAATGTCCGCCATGCTGTCTGCCCGACTGAAATCTTAGCCTTCAAACTTAATACAAATAAATGTGCGCACCCGCGTCAACCCTAGTTTTCAAATTTTGGGTCTATGTCCACTAGGCAGTCAGGCCCTCAAGAACGGTGGAAGCTTATATCTCCAATTTAAGAACTAAACTTACCAAACGTGGAATGAAAATCGCTCTAATGTAGGGGCTTTTTCTTCCATTCTATTTTAGAAATAATTGCCAAATATTAGGAAAAAATGTCTACAACTTAGAAAGGATTGGTTTGAATCGAGAATTCCAGAAATATTTAGTTTTTTAAAATATTTTTTAGGTATACTTTCTATGTTTAAGAAATCGTATTTGTAATTTATAGAAAGCATTTCGGATTGTTGATGAGTGTAGGAAACTCCTTTTCTGTTCTGTGGCACTGTTACTAGTTGGTATTAAATTGTTATTAGAGTATCTGGCGGTCGGATTATGCCCGACTGCAATGTCTGACTCACTTTGGTTTTTTTGGTTGTTGTTCTTGGCTTGGAACTTAATTTGTTTTTTGTTGTTGTCGGTATTTTTGGCTTGTTCGATGTGCTGTAATGCGGATTTAGTCTACCCACCATCTGATGTTGCGGCCAGGAGAGCCGGCAAACAAAGGATATGCCAGAAGTGGCAAAGCAATTCGAGCTGGTGTTGAGGTTGAAGTTGGAGTTGGAGTAGTTGAGGCAACAGCTAGCTTGCCACACCCATACCGCGACATCAATTTGGGCGTGGACACAAAAGTTTGTCGGTGCCAGTGGAAATTTGGATGCTGAGCTCTTGGACGCATTCTTGCCGAACGAAACTTTTGTCAACCAAGCGCATGCCCAATCCCAATCCCAAACCCAACACCAACTTTATCCCAACAAGCTGCTCAATCTTCAGAGGCGCACGCTGCGCCTAGGTTCCATTACTTATGTACCATACACAGTTACTAATTATGTGGTAAGTAATTGCCGGTTAAGTTTATATTTATCGCTGATGCTGCCGCCAAGCAGTGTCGTGTTTGTTCTGCCTCATCTTGTTGTTGCTGTTGTTGTTTTGTGCCCTGCACCCATTGAAAATGCGTAAAAGGGGGTATAATGGCTTTTTGCCCAAGTATGTAACAGATAGAAGGGAGCATCTGCGACACCATAAAGTATAAACAATTGCGAAAAAAATAATAGCAACACTAAGAGATTCTTTCTTACGATTAAAAAGAACAAACCATTACTTTTACTATCCTTTCAAATTTGGCTATAAAACTGCAATACATTTATCTGGGTATATCGTATCGAGCTCACTCAGCATTTTATTTGTTTCTTATGCCTTATGTCATATATGTAGCCAAGTCCAATAAAATTGCTTTGTTTTAATTATTGTGTGTCGAAAATATAATAACATGTCCAAATGTTCTTAATGCTGCTGTTTAATTGAAAACAAAACACTGCAGATTCCAAATTCTGAATAAATTAGGAAAATGTTTATTGTCTTATATTTAGTTCAGTAAATCGCTTTAAAGGGAAATTTGGCAAAAAATCTAGAATATATTTAATGGCTTAGTATAGGCTATATCGTAGTCGAGCTTACTCTTAGTTGTTCTTGTTGTTGTTGTCGGCACTCGCACAAATGTCGCAGAGATTTGCACGCCGGCATTAAGCAAAGCCAATTGGTCAACCTCAGCAGCCTCATCGTTGTCCACATTCTTGTTGTTGTTGTTGTGTTCTTGTCGCATTAGGGAGCTCTATGAAATGGTCATGAATAAATGGCCAGTGGTTGTTTACCCAGAACCCCCTTCCCCCGATCAGGGGGAGTGTGTGTGTGTGGCTCTTGGTGACTTCATAGAAAGTTATTTCCTGTGTACTACTTACTTGTGGGCAACGTTTTCGGTAACTAAAAGCACACACTCTTTGGGCGTGCTCTATATCTATATCTATATAAAATATAAACATATGTTATATTTATTTACCGGTTCCTTTTCAGCTGTAGTTGAAATCAATCCGATCAATCCGATTGTGCAAAGCGCAAATTTTGGTGGGTATAATAAATATATTTGGGAATTTAAAAAAAACCGATTATAAAATGGGCATCAATTTAAAATTAAAGTAAACAAAAAATATATATATATTTATATATTTATGCTATAAATAGGCCCTGCAATTTCAGTTTATTAGAAAAGATTTGATATTTTTTAGATATATAGATTGTGATTTGAACTGCAATTCAAGAATTTAAGAGAAACCGATTAGAGAATTTGCATGTGATCATGATATAAGTTAAATACTGTAATTTCGGAAAATTTTATATTACAGTTGATTATTGATATATTTCTCAGATAAATTTCGTTCTGGAAATTCTGTTGTCTAAGATATTTTTTTGTAGATAAATTTGATATATTTTTTAGATATACAATCTGCTTGGGATTTGACGCAAATATTGTGAATTTAAAATTTAAATTAAAAGTATATAAAAATAAAAAACAGGCATTTCAGAACTGTATATGTATATCTAGCTTAGATCCACTAAAAAAAAAATGTAGAAAAGATATATCTCTTCTATATAAAATTGAAAATGCTGAAATAACTGTTTATTATGATTGTTTCTTATGCAACCCAAATACTTCTATACTTATCTATATATTGTATATACTCTTATTTATATATGTAAACTAGATATTAATTTAACTACGAATCAAAGTACACACATTTCAATTTCACTGATATTTTCAATCGCACACAAACCACTGTGCGCAAGACTCTTGCCCAAAGGACAAAGGACGCCGAATACGGAACACAAACAAAACAGCAGCTGCCAAAAAAAAACCAAAAAATTCTTTGTTGTCATTTGTTGGAAGTTTTGTTCGCACTCAATTGTTTGCCTTAAGGACATTCGCACATTTGTAAACACACACAACCGAAATACACACTCGCACACACACACTCGCACACACACACACACATACAGATTGCCGCAAGCGTGTGAATGTGGTTTTGTTTACGGCCGGCTTTAGCACAACATTGATTTAAATTACGTGTTTCCATTTAATTGGCGCCGAGTGTCGATGTCCATGTAGATGTGTGGGTGTCTCCACACACACACATATGTGTGGCGTGGATGGGGGGCGTGGATTACATTGTGTGCCATCACCATTACGAGGCCATTTAGTAAATTAGAACAGACACTTCAATGACCAACAATGGACGCCAATTAGGGCACCCCCAAAAACTTAATAAACTCCCGCAACTTCCGCAACTCCAATCGCAGGCAGCTGGTGCCGGGAATGAGGATCCAATTAACCCGCATGGCGCCAATCGCTCCGTTGCCTACGACGGCTCCGAAGCTAAGATTATGAGCACCTTCTGCGAGGTGCACAACTGCCACCTGCGTGTCGAGGCCTGTAAGTGTAGAACTTGAAGTATTGACTGACTGTCTTATAAATCATATAAATATCTTTTATTCTTTTCAATTTAAATTTAATATTAAATTTTATTTTTATTTTTATTTTAATTTAATCTATTTTTTACTTTTTGTGTTTCTTCCATTTTGCATTTAAATATCCCAGAAAATCTTAAAAGTCTTATTTAATATTTAATTTTGTTCTTAATTTAATTTAATTTAATCTTGCTTTTACTTTTTGTATTTCTTGCGTTATGCATTTAAAGCCAATAAATCTCACTTAAGCCATTTTCATTTCATTAATTGTTCCACTCAGAAAAAATGCCTTGAATTATAGAGAATCACCAAAACTTTGGCACTTTACTATTTACAAAGAATATTGCCATGTTCGGGGTATATTTTTCTAAAATGTCTGCCTATACTTTATTTATTAATAAAACATATATACAAAAATTGTAGGTACACTCATAATAAAAATCGCACTGAATTTTGTTTTTCATAACTTTTATCTGAATTTCAACCATTTCTAAAAGCAAGAAAAATGCTTTCAAGACGATTTTCTAAAATAAGTGTTATTTTTTTGCCGAGTGCATGTTGATTTGTATCTAGGATTTACTTTGTAATACTAGTCCTTGCTGTTATGATTCTGCTATTAGTAATACCAGTTGTAATTCATAGATGGAGCCGACAACTGGGGTGCCATCTACGAGAATGAGAGTGCTCATGGCATGCTGGGAGACATATACAAGCAGCGTGTGGAATTGGCCATTGGCTGCATATACAATTGGTACGATGGCATCACGGAGACATCGCATACGATAGCCCGATCTGCAGTTACCATAATGGGATCGGCTCCTGCGTAGGTGATCCTTTAATACTCACAATACTGATTCTAGCAATAATCTTTAATTCTTAGCCCATTGCAAGCTTGGCGTACTGATCTTATGCCTTTTAATGGAGGCGCTTGGCTGCTGCTGATTTTAACGATTATCGTCTGCAGTCTAGTTTTGTCTTGGCTAAGATATTCAAGCCATTTTATTGTGCAAGGCAGGCCAAAGCGTGTCTTTGTGTCGGCAGAAAATGTGGAAAAATCTCTCATCGATATCTTTGCGCTCTTCATTCAGCAGCCATCAGCGCCCTTGACGTGAGTTGTTTATCGATAAATCGTTTTGTTATAGCTTATACGCTAATCACACAAATCAATATTTTGTACGAATGTGAACTTTTTCGACGATTCACATAGTGGAAATCAGCACCAGTTGCAGCTGTTAGTTGATAGAAAAAAATATTTATAAATTATGTTTGAATAGGAATCAGATGTTGTAATCTTAAAAATAATATTTTATTTTGAATTCTTATAATACTCGGTCATTTTAACATTGTAATTTTAATTCTATGCCGTGGATTTGTTTCGCATTTTCGCAGTGAATGCTAAGTATTTGTACTGATTGTTTTTTGAGTGAAACAAAATGATTAAGAAACATCCGTCATACTCATGAAAAATTAAGTTTTAGTTAATCGCCAAATTTTGACGCCAATGGTTAGTCGCCACAGTGTTCACAAAGTAAATTTCTAAAATTTATGTGGGTGGCTTTCTAAAAGCAGGGTGCATTTCTAAAATTCATGGTAGATGTTTTTAAATTTATTAAAAAAAATATGTTTTATTTTGTTTTTTATGTGTTTTACTTGTTTTAATAGTAAAAATTAGTTATTTTAAATTTCACATATGCACAAAAATTTAATATAGTTTATAAATTCATATAATATAATTTGAAAAAACCTATAGCTATATTTTTGGGGTTAGCGATTTAGGTCAAGTCTTTCTAAATTTTAAGAATATTTTTCTACATACTTAGAAATTATTCTTTATTTTATATTGCGATTTACGAAAATTTAGATCGATTTTCCTTCCGAGTATACTGATGCAGAAATTATGCTGAATTTTCAGCAGGGCAAAACTGATGATTTACATTTGATATCGTTCATTGTTAATCCAGGAAAATTAAATTATAAATTGAAATTGTTTAAGGTTTGATCGCTTTGGCACACGATTCTTTCTGGCTACGTTGCTGTGTGCGACAATCACGCTGGAGAACATTTACAGTGGCCAACTAAAGTCTCTCCTTACTGTGCCCTTATATGATGCACCTGTGGACACCATTGAAAAGTGGGCACAGGTCAAGTGGAAGTGGGCGGCACCGTCGATAGTCTGGGTACATACGGTGGAAAATTCTGATTTGGATGCGGAACAGATACTAGCCGATAAATTCGAGGTGCGCGACTATAACTTCCTGTACAATGCAAGCTTTCGACCAAATTATGGTCTGGCAATCGAGAGATTGGCATCCGGCGCCTTTAACTTTGGCAACTATGTGACATCGGAGGCCGTTGAGAATCGAATTGTGGGCAAGATCTTTATTGAGTGAACTGTCTGAGAATTTAATAAATAAACTTTTGCAGGTGCTGCGCGATGATCTCTACTTTGATTGGACTCGAGCGGTTTCCATTCGAGGCTGGGCGCTGATGCCACAGCTAAACAGACACATTCGCAGCTGCCAGGAGGCAGGTCTCTATATCCACTGGGAATTGGAGGTAGTTTAGTACTCCTTATATATATATATATTAATATTAAATTTCATGCTATCTTCAATTCAGTTAGACGTCCGTTAGTAAGTACTTATCAGAATAGAATATCGCTTTATAAATTAAAGCTAAACTATTGAAGCTCGACAAGCTCGAGAAGTTAGCCGAAAAAATATAAAAAATGTTATTATTAATATTAATATTAAAAATGTTTTTTTTGTCACTCTGCAGCATGTTGTAAAGTATCTGGATAGGAATACAGGGCAGATCCTGTTCAATCAGGCCATTGGATATGTGCCCAAGAAGGCGCCCAAGCCACTTGTTGTCGATGACATATCCGCTGCACTATTTGTGCTGGCCTTTGGACTCAGCATAGCTGGATGTGCACTGCTTGTGGAGTTGCTGCAAAACGGTTGCATGCAATGTGGGCGCAACTAATTTGCGGTTTGCAGCAGCTGCCTCTGCCACTGCAGCTGATCACCGATTGTTTGCTGGCTCAAACGTGTGGCACAAACATTAACTCGCATAGATACCAGGCAAACATTTTTGATAGCCAGCCTGCAGGTCAATTTTTGGTTGCATGCTGCACCTAAGTGGCAAGGAGGAGGCAAGGTTCGCTTATGCTGCTTTCAGAGGATATGCAAAACTGAAAATGACTTTTGCTTCGACTTGGCTGCTTGGTAATTGGAAAACCGTTTGAGGCAACACACACACACACAGACACACACACACACGCACCCACACACACACACACACACACACATCAATCTCGACCAGTTGAAATGCTGTCGCTGCTCCTGGCAATTAGGCACGTTTTAATGATGCACTTAATTACCGCCAGGGAAATTATTCATTATCACTAATTTGTAGCGGGCTCTGATAGCTCTCTGTCTGTCTGTCTTTCTGACCGTCTGTCGTCGTGCAGTTGAGTTGGGCCAGTTGGCAGCTCCTTTAGCACTTTAAGCAATCAAAGTGAATTTCATAAATCTTCCGGCAAAGGATGTCAGCGTCTCATAATTTTGCATCCTTGCTGCGCTCGTTAGCGACTCGTTTGAGCCGGGCGAGGCTACGGCAAAATGGCCAACTTGCCAATGGAAATTGTAAAATCTGCTAGACGATGCTAATACCCTATAGGAGGCTTAAGCATGTCACTAATTGCATTAAAAGTGTGTTTAAAAAAATTCTCAAATCAATGTTGGAGAACCTTGCAATAGCTTAATCAACGTTCCCAATATAAACGATAAATAAAATACAATAGTAAAAAAAATTAATAAAATATAATACAAAAAAAAATATAACAATAAAAATATGTTTTGGAATTTTAAATCTTGTGCTTATATAAATGTTTTTAATATGTCTTTATTGCGTTAACTAAATGTTTAATATACTTAAATAATAAATAAAGTAATAATCAAATAAAATAAATGATTTATTTGATGAGGATTATGTTTATATTAAAAATAAATCACATAAATAACTTTGACTTTTATATAAGTAGTTTTAATTTATATTTCATAGAAAATTAAATTGATTCGTTTAAATATTCGAGTGACTTTTGTTTTATGACTTTAGTTAAGACTTCTCTCGGTGGGAACGCAATTTTATAGGGTATTAGAAACATACGCTAGGTGAGAAATCCTGGCAAGCTTGGTCATTTCCCGTTTTCGACCCGAGCTTTTGCATATTTCCGTTATGTGTTTGGAATTTTTAAGTGAGTAACTCAACTGCGCTCAACTTTGCATTCAGAATTGTTGTTGCAGTTGTTGATTTTGTCGCTGTTGCTGCTGATTTGAGTCTGCTAATGCAGCTGTTTGTTTCCGTTTGTTAGCATTTACTTGTTTGTTGCTGTTTTTGTGGCACGACCAGGCTTTAACAGTTGCGGCTGTTACACAACATTCTTTTTTTCTGTATAACATTTGACATTTGCTGAGCACAAACTGCATTTTTCTTTCTAATTTTTTCTTCTTCATCCTCATTTTTTTTTGTTGTGCAGTCAAAGTGCTCGTTGGAGAGTTAACAAAATTTGATATTCCGTATTGTGTGCTCGCAGAAGCGTGATTCTCAGATACTGGCTGGGCAGAAGCCACAGAGAGAGAGAGAGAGAGAGAGAGAGAGAAAGAGAGAGGGAGAGAGAGAGAGAGAGAAAGCGCTGCTTGCACTTAATTAAATCGCTGGCCAAGAACTTTCATGGCTCAGATTTATGAACGCCCGCCAACAGGCGATAATTGAAATGATATAAAAGGAAGCTACTCGGCACTGCCGTTAAATGAAATAAATCTGTGCGGCAGGCAGACAGTGGCAGGTGGCCGTCGTGGCAAAGTGGCTGTGTGGCACGTGCAACTGCAACAGCCGATAAAATATGAGCTGAATCGACCCGGCCAATTGCGAGCAGATTTCCAACTGCCGCCACTTCAGGCCTTCAATTGAATTAGCCCAAACGAAATTTCTTATGAATTTTTAATGGGGCTATCTTTGAAATCGGTTCGAAGTATTTTGCTGCTGCTGCTTTTATATGCGATTCGCATCGATCCAATTAGACGCTGTACATTTGTTCGCACATAATTGCTGCTCTGTTTTCAACCTGTTTTTCAGCCTGTTTCAGTGGGTTGCCCAGAACAACCTTTGGTTGCTCCCACTTTGCTACTTTGCTCATTATCAGCGTCGCGACAGTTTTTTTTTCTTTTTAACACGCCTGCAAAATTTATCGCTCATAATTATATTATTTTACAGTCTGCTGAAGTTGGCAGGCAACGACCTAAACAGGCCGACACTTCAGCGTCTTGTACTCTTGAGCTCTCATGCTCTTTAAGGCCAACTACTGAGAAAAGCCAAACTAAAGAAGTTAAGCAAAGTGCTCAGTTATACTTTATAAATGAAATAATAAAATAATAATCATTGCTGAGGGAATTGCCAGTCACCGAAATTGAGGGCGTTGAAAATAAATATTATAAATAATAAAAATCTATAATGTTTGCTTTAAAATATTTAAAATCTATTCTTTGGCTATTTAAATTTAATTTTCGGCTATTATTTGTAAGCTATTTTGTAACACCTACTTATTATGCAAAGAGCAAGTTAAGATTGTAAATGAAAAAAATTAAATATTTTATTAAATATTTCTGGCAATTAAAATCTATAACTTTTTTTTCCCAAAATGCTTATAAATCAATTTTTTGACTAAGGCTCAAGAAGTTAAGCACAAAATATAAATGAAAAATTAAACAACATATTATAAAATATCTATAAGGCAATGATTCTTCGACTACGTTATGATATTTCAAAATAAGTATTAAGATTTTGCTATGAATATACATTAAATATTTCAAGCAAATAATTAAATAATTAAATAAAGATTTTTTATGCCAAAACATGGAAAGCTTAAGAGTCTCATTTTTGGCTTCCTTTTTAGTCAAATTTTTGCATCTCCAAAAGCTATTGCTAAGGAATGGTGGAAATATCATAAAATATGGGAATTGTCCTTAACAAAGTAAAAAATGGCTTTGAATGCATTAAATATGTCAGTCAATTCAAATCTGTAAAGCCCTTTTTACCTCACCATTTAAGGCTTAGCAATCTATTTTTTAATTATTTTTTTTATTTATTTTAATTTCAAGCTGAATTGTTGAACGTACTTATTATGCATAGAACGAGTAACTTTTGGTTCGGGATAATGCCACTTAGAAAGTATTCCACAAATGCATTGCATTTGCCAAAGCCTCTGACACAGTTTTCAATTGTTGCCTTCTCCTCTGCTGTCGTTGGTTGTTGCTTACCCTCATACGGCTCCTCATCCCTAATCCACCCCTCTCCCACTCTCCCTCCCCATTCCAGGCTATGCAGATATGTGTGTTCAACAACCATGCAGCAGAGCACGCGGTTCCACCAATCAACTTACACAATAACAACACGGCAGTGCAGGTGGCTTAGCGAGGGGAGGGGCCCCTCTTTACATTAGCATAATAAACGGAGTAAGATGGGGAGTGCTCGACTAAAAGTATGACACCAACCGATAACCGATAACTTCGGTTTCATTATTTTTAATTGAAATCTAGGAGAATGAAATGAATTCAAGCTTAAGGTAGTCTTAAAAGGCATTAGCATAATAAACTAAGTAAGATAGATACGCTGTAATCGATAATCGATAAGCGATAACATAAGGTATGTAAAAATTGAATTGGAAATTGGAAAAAGGAATTGATAGATAAGCTTGAAGTAGTTTTAAATATGCAGACCCAGAGGCGCAGTAAGCCAATAGCTGATAACATTAGAAATGTACAAATTTCGATAATGGGAGACATTGCTTGGGACTTATTCTTGAAGAAAGAAATAGACTTAAGCAAAAATATCGCCGCGAATTTTAGAAAACTCGCTCTAAAATGAATATTGATCTGAAAAGTAGAAAGTTTTGTATTTTTTAACATTTCGGAGATTTGTGCCCTGCAATGAATAAGGAAAAGAGGGTTGTGTGACTTAAATATGCAGCTGAGCATACCCTGTTAGTCTCAAGTTCCCGTACAGGGTGTGGAAAGCAACTAGCCAAGCTTTTTACAGCTTTGGCTGATTTTACAAGCATGCCGCAAAAACAACAACAATAAAGTGTTGCATGTGCAACGGCAAGCGGCATTAGTCGGATGAACAATTAAGTTGTGTATATGTATACATATATATATATATATATATGTATATATATATGTGTGTGCTTGGGCAATGTGTGTACGCGTATTTGGGTAAATTGTTTTGCACTTAGCTAAAAGTTGGTCTCAAAATAAACAGAGTGAAAAAAAAGTTTCTTCTGTTATCTCTCGCATTGGTTTACTTAGTTGAGTCTCGTTTTTTATGTATTATATTTTTGTTGTATGAAATTGTTGGCGGTGCATTAAATCGTAGGCGGAGGTCATTAATCAAAATGTTGGTATTAAACTGCCGCCAGCTAACAAATATTTATTGGTATGCCATAGACGACACTCTTATAATTGAGGAATTACAATTTGAAAGCCACTGCGCATGCAACTCTCTAGTTATGTAGGCTTTCAAATAGGCTCTAAGCCATCCAACTGACAACATGCAAAAAGCGTATAGAAAAAGGAAAATAGAAAATGCCGCCTTTGGCAATAAAGCGAATGTAAATGGGCTCAGCATTGACTATCGAGGCTGCTGGCAGAAGACAAATTGCTCTTTGCTTGGTCTCTTATGCCTCCTATGTACACTCAGAAGGATAAAACGCAATACATTTTAAAAATTCGGCAAGGGTAAGATAGATATTCACCTTATTACTTATAAAATATATTTATAAAAATCAGAGGTTTTCTTTTCTTAATTTCATGTTACATTTCTCACTTGTTTCTGAGATTTACAAATGATTTTTTTCCATGAATCAGCGATTGCATTTCTAATTTTTAGAAATGCATTTCTTAATAATAGGAAATATAAAAAAACACCAAACACCAAATTGTCGATTTAAGGCAGGTCTTTATAATTATTTGACATTTTTTCCTACATCTAGAAATTATATGTAAAGACAAGATAAACTGTCAATTTTTTTTTATGAGTGTAAGGGCCACAAGCAGTAGCTATAAAATGAAACAGAGCCTCAAACGGGAGTCCTTTCTCTCTTTTTGGTCTCCTTCATTGGCTTTATGCTGCTGCTGCAAAGAGTTGATCTATGGGAAAGAAACTCAGCCAAGATGAACATAAAGCCCAGCTCTGTCGGAATGTGACTGACATTTCACATTCAAATGCTGTGACAAAAAGCAAAAGCAAAAAAAAAAAAAAAAAATTATATTGAAAAAAATGGATATATATGCAGTCAAATGAAGTAGAAAAGTGTATACACTGCCTGTTGAAATCAAGTTATATCACAATTGCGATTTGTACAGCAAATTTAGAAACTAAACAAACACGTTCTGGGAGTGCCAAATTAATCATATAGTACTATGTAATGTAATTCGTTTTAAATTTCTGATCAGTCTAGCAAATTTTGAAATTAAACACCCAAAAAGTAGAAGTTGAAAATGGATAGTCAAGCTTCTTATATTTTCCAGCCCGTTTTAAAATGCTTTATAATTTTTTAACTTACTTATAGCAGCTATAATTAGTTGAGCAAATTTTAAACAGCCGTAGAATGCGAAATGGAAAGCTCTCACAGTTATTTTGACTAAGAAATATTATAGTGCAAACTGTCTGTATTATGAAATGGTCTTCTTTATCTTTCTGATTTTCAATTCCTACTTGATTTGCTGTTGTAATTCGGTGGGCTCCTTTTATTTTCTAACCCAACTTGAGTCACCTTTCGTATAGAAAAGCTACTAAAAAATATATAAAATATAAATTTAAAAAAAAATTAAATTGATTAGAAAAATATTAATTCCTATGATAAATTGTTAATCAATTTCATTTATATTTCGTTTGCATGCAAAACAGAGGACAAAGGCAACATGCCCAGAGAGATTAGAGGCCATATTGAATATGGATTGCAACTAAAGTCTAGCAGGCACCTCCGAGATGGCTGCTGTGGATTCAGGCGGAGAGTCGACTCGCATCGCCACTTCTCTGATGGCATATAAATTTTGTGGTCTGTGGCCATAAATCAGCGTTTGGCTGTCAGCCGTTTGTCTCCTGTAAATCGCAGTGTCGAGCAAAGTCTCTCACTGCCCCTCAAGGCTGCTCTTTAACTGGTCATTAATTACAAATTATGTGCAGCTGGAGTTGCCTCTCAGCTGTCTGGTAAATGTCGCCGGAACAAAATAATACTGCTGCTGCTGATGAAGATGAAGACCATGACAACATGCTCGTTGCCAGCAGCAGAAATGCATCGAGTGGACTTCTTCATCATTTGTGCACCTAGAAAAAAGTTCGACACAAAAATTAGCGGGTTGTATTTGTTTTTAGAATTTAATTCTAAATATAAGAAAACATTTTTCTTAAAGTTAGATAAGCTTGTGCTAATTGTTTCTACTGTACATATTCCTGAATGTTGTACTTTAGAAATAGCAGAACGGAGTAGAATAGAACTCAATTGTACTATATTCGACAAAAAATCATGTTTTCAAATTTGTATGCATCATTTGCCCAAGAATCGAACCGTTAAAAAAGTTATGGCTGTTGAAAAATCAGAGTTTGAGCAGAAAAAGGAAGGAAAACAATTCTTCACGCATTCTTCACGCATAGAAAAAAGTATCCTTGAAATTATTCATATTTTTTCTAAATTTAAGAAATACAAGCTCTAGTTTTCTAATTTTTTTATAGCATTAAGTACTGGAAATTTATTTTCTTTTGGCAATTTTTTTCCGAGTGTGGAATTGAAGTGTGGCTTCATTAGAAATTGTTACCCAGGTAACCGAATGGACAAGTGTGTTGAATGCCCCAGCGGCACTTGCAAGTCGCGTAAGAGAATCTTAAATAATTAATAGAAAAATGCGCAACGCAAGAGGCACATGTTAAGGTTGTGTTAAATGACTTGCCACTTGCCAGTTGTGCTTGATGCCTTCCGGTGTAAGGCAACTGACTATCAACTCAACCGCTCGCTCGGGTCTCTCACAAGTTGTTTGCTTATGCAAATATTTGGCCTCATCATCATGATACTTGCCACTGCCACGCTGCGGCAGCAACTCACTCACATATTCCGTTTCAATTTCCGAAAAGTCATTAAATAATTTTCCACACTTGCACTTAACGTGTCCTGAGTTGGGCCCCACTCATAAACAGATATCATGTTCGAGTGTGTGATATATATATATAAACAAAATGTTATAGTATTTTCATTGGCATCACCACCTTCAAGACTCGCTACAATTTGTGGCAAATAGTACATGTGAAATATGTAAATTGTCTTCATGCTCGATGAAATGTTAAAATTATACTGATGCGAAAAAAAATAGCAACACTCTAACAAGAAATGTAAAATTTGAAAGTTTAGGGAACTTATGAATACGTTTTTGGAAGTGGACGGAGACTCTTACAAACAGTGATTAAGAAAAAAAAAAACAATTTTATGCTCCGTTTTCAACTCATTTCAGTTTTAAATTTTAGGGCGAAGAAAATTAAAAAGAAAAAACAAAATAATATCTGCATTTTTCAAATGTGCTATTATATTTATGAACGATTTCAATAATGATTATAATTTTTTTCGCTGCTTTTTCAAAACTTTTCACTTCAAATGAAAGACAATATATCTGAATATATTGAAACGAATTTCAGCAGCAGCACTAATTTATAGGAGAATACTAAACAGTATAGTAAATATCAATTTGAACAAATTGTAATACAGTTGGATTGTTTTTGGATTGCTAAGAAAATTATCGCAGTGGTGCTATTCTTATTATCGCAACTGTATCTGAAGTACGTTGCGTATACTTGATACCTGATACTCAAGTTCAGTTTTCAAGTTTTGTGACGTCGCATTTAATTGATTTCTAAGCTCGTTTCGAATGGCATTTTCAATTTGTGGCTTAACAGTGAACAGTTTAAGAAAATGTGAAATTATTTACACAACATAGGCGTGTGAATAATGTGAAAATGTATATATAATATATGTATATATCTATATATATATCAGCAGACAAAGCCAAATGGAGTGGAGTCTATATCATGAGAAATACCGAGTGGCATCCACGACCGACATTTCCGGCTGGATTGCGGCTTATTTGATTTTCATTAGGCATAACTCAATTTGAAACAAATAAAACGCGCTCAGCCGCAGATGAGCTACTTACACAACAAAGGACCAACAGCAACAACAACAACAAGGTGGGGGAGCAACTTCCTTGCCAGCTTACAGTCATGACGAATGAAACGAACGGAAACGGAGATGGGCGTCAACAGACGGAGAGCTGAAGAGATGGAGCCACATGGAACCAAAGCAGGTTAAGCAACTTACCGACCACCAAGTGCAGATGATGATGATGATGATGATGATGAAGCTAAACTACAAGTCTCACGAACAATGTGGCAAGTAAAGGAAGTGGCAGCAACAGCAGCGGCAACAATGCTACTCGGAATTGGGGAAAATCAAGTAAAAGGCGACCTTTTGATTTCATTTCCTGTTAATATTGCCCGGCTCGTAGTCCGTTACTCGTAGTCCGTCGCTTCTACGGAGGCCAGTCAGCTTGGAATGGCAAGCATAAGCAACTTTGGCAGGCGATTAAGGTGATGCTGAGAAATGCCGCAGGAATTTCAATGCACTGCAGCTGCGGAGTACACAAAAAAAAAATTGCGAACAATATTAGAAATAATTTTTTTTTTAATACACAACAACATTAAGAATAATCATAAACATGAAAAACTTTCCATTTTTCAAAATGATTTTCATTTTAAGGCGTTTTTTTTTTTAAATTGAGCTCGATTTTGTTGAGTGTAGCCGTGACGAAGTAGCTGGTTATACCCCAGGGGAGATCATTATATCGTCAGTTTGCCTATGCGCCCGTCCCTATGCCAAGGGTGGTTAAAGTTTTCAGCCGACTTCGACTTCTTTGCCATTTGCGGCTGATGAAGTATTTATGAGCACGCATGCTTGAGTGTGTGTATTTGTGTGTGTGTGCCTGGCTGGTGAGTGTGTGCCTGTGTGCCTAGTGTGTCCATGCAAATACCAAGAGCTTATTAACAAAGACAGGCGAACACAAAACAATAACGTTCAGCTTCAGATTAATTAAACAAAAAATCATTTAATCGAAATGTGAACTTAAAGAAAAGTGCGCAACTGCTCTCTAAATGAACTTTAATGGCAGGTTTATTTAATTGGCAGTAATGATTTAGAAATACTGATTTACCACTTTTGCCGTGCGCAAAAGCACACACTCAAACATTCTTAGTAAATGTATTGCGAATTGGTGATAAACTTTGAGAAACTTTGCATGTCTTGAGAGACTCTAGCATTTAGTTTGTGAGCAGTTTTCTTTGCTGTTTTGTACATATTATTCGTATTTATTTCTTTTTGTTTTTGTTTGCATTCTTATTGGGATTTACCAATTTTCCTTAGCTTGGCCGCAGCTCAGTATTCAATTCTATGATATTTATGCTCATGCTGGTTATGCTCATTATTATTCCAACTCTTTGTTCAGAGGTAAAGATTAATTTTCGTAAACATTTTTGATAAATATCCAGAAATGATTTGCTGTTTGCCACGATTCTTGACTGACTTAACTGATGGCGCTAAAGTTTTGTACGTTTTTAATTAAACAACTAGCAGAAAGTGATAAAATCTCTGGTTCAAAGTATCTTTAAGATATATCTATAAAGTGCCTCAATTAAATATAAACTAAATGCCGCCTTTCAGCGTTACATGCCACGCACACACACACTCACACACAAACACAGAGGCAAACCCACACACATATAGAGTGCCCGCAAAACCATAAAACAAAAGCCTGAACAAAAGCTAATTAAGTTTATGTCACCGGAAATTTGTTTCACCTCAAAAACCTCGAATTGTGTTGAGTTCAGCAGCAGAGAGATAAAATGCACGTGGCTCCCGATTTCAGAATGTGACACAGACCGAAACCGAGGATGGAGATGGAGACCGAGAAGGAGATGGATCTGGAGCTGGAGACGTGAGAGGAACAAAGGCAAAACAATGAAAAAGTTTTCTACTCGAACTTGTACACACTCATTGGCAATTAATCAGCTCTGCCCCCAACAGACAAAGAGAAAGGTAATGCGCTACTGGTCTTGCCACACTGCCCCCAAAAGCTGCCTCTCTCTTTCTCTGTGTGTCTGTTGCAATTTTGGGTTGCATTTGTGCAGCATTTGTTTGGCGACAATTTAATTTTCATGCTCAGCACTCAAAGTTGCTCGGGGTGCTAATGAATTGATTGGCTTAATTTGCAGCTGCTCAAGTTCAATGGGCATAACTTATGCCGGTGTCAAAAAGAATTATTAGTTACTATGCCCGGGCTATAGTCGCAAATTGGCCTGCTGGCTGGCTGCCGCATTTGATTAACGGCCCTTTGAGTGTTGCACTCAGAAAAAAAACCGTATCTAATACTCTATACTTATTACACACCAAGTAAATTTCTAAAATTTATTGTTGTGACTTACTAAAAACCAGGGCTTGCATTTTTTAACTTTAGGGTGTATTTTTCTAAAATTTAGAAAAAATGTTTTTAATTTCCAGTGTGTTTGTTTTCTCTGAAAGTACGAAGGAATTGTTACATCAACTTTTTTCTTAGCATATATATGAATTTATATATATATTTTATGATATATATTGCATTGATGAGCTAAATTAATTGATCTGTTCCCTCTTAACCCGTTACTTCCTCAATCTTTCTCTTAAACGCTGTACTACCAATTATTCATTTGATTAGCTTTTTCGAGTACTCTGTAATGATAACAATATTTCTATAATTAATAATTCAATTTAAAACGTTTTCTTCGTTAATAACAGTTTTTTGAGCTCCATAACTAATACTAACTAATTTTATTTCTTGCCCTTGTTGAGCAACAAATGTTGCACCATTTTGCATTTGTATACCCGCATAAATCTTAAAAATATTTTGTATTTGTTTCAATTAAATTGAATATTAATATTTAATCTACATTTATCTTTCTATTCTCGACTTTTTGTATGTTTTTGTGTCGGCTGAATTTGGTTGACTTTAAATAAATTAATAAATACAAGTAATGAAAAAGCTAAATATATATATATATATATATATTTAGCTTTATATATATATATATTTATTAGATACTATTATTAGAACTTATACAAACACTATACACAGTTTTCTAGGACTGAGGTGGATTTTTTTTTCCGAGTGTTGGGGTCGCAGCTTGGGCGACATCGCCGGCTTCTATATATATTTTTATGGTCTTGCAGCTTGGCAAGTTGGCAAGTGCAGCTAGCGCCAACTTATGGGCCATATAAACAATCCGACAAACAATTGTTCACACAACTTTTCGCTCCTAAAGCATTGCTGTCTTTTGGCCCAATCACAGATGACAGAGTGGGCTTTAAAGTGGGCGTTGTAACCAACGTCAGGAGAAGCATCGCACTGCTGACAAGCACTCTAGAAGACTATTGAGGACGAGTCGTGTATGTGTGACTGCTGTCAGCATTTGAAGTGTGTACTTATAACATTTTTATTTTTTTTAAACTTTTTTTTGTCGACTTTTTAGTGACTTTGGTAACTTTTCTTTAGGGCGTGTGTTGGCACCTTAGCGGTTATCGCTTGTCGTCGCCTGTCAACAACTCAAAACGTTTCCGTGCAATCGCTTTTTACAGCTTCCGAACAATTTGATTTGATTCCATTAAAAAAGTTGCTGTAGTGATTTCCGGTGGCGCCGCCAACAACCTGCCCCAGTGCGAACACTAAGCTACAGCTGCAGCTGCAGCATGCAACATCCCTTCGCCTTTCACCCTTTGCTGCACGCATCGATGGGTAGCAAATAATTGTGACATTGGCAGCGTCGTCGAGTGTCGAGCATACTCTTGATGTCCTTACACTCAGGAAAAATTACGATGTTCTTAGATATTATTTCTAAATATAAGAAACAACATTTCAAAAGAGTAAAAAGACTTATTTTTTTTAATTTTAGAAAATCTTCCCGGAAACTAGAAAGTTGTTCTACTTTTAAGAAATAATTTCTAAATCTAAGAAGACAAATTTTTAAAAATTATAAAAGTTTTTTCTCTATTTAAGGATCTCAATTAAATTATTTTAATCTTTAAATACTAATATTTAATAATGAAGTAAGCATTAAATAACATAATTCTAGAATTCAGTGTGAATACACAACACAATTTTAGAAAAATTGACCATGGAATGAAGAATTAAGATATGAAGTCAGTCAAAAGTTTTCTCTTCTTCACATAACATCCATGCACCGATTGAATCCACAATGACCTTCCCTTCCTAGTTAGTCGCCGTACTATACTTATAGTTCAGTTACTAAATGGTGAATATTAATATTAAGTTTTATTCTTAATTTAATTTAATACCATTATTTTCTTTTTGTATATTTCCATGATATTATTTGACATTTAATAAATAAATAATTATATTTGGAATTGCAAGTTGACTTACCCTAGTTGACTTACCTGGAGATTTTCTAAAATTCAGGGCAAGTTTTTTCTGAGTGTAGAGTCAACGCTGGTGCATGTCATGTGCTCGCACAATGACAAACTTTTCCATGTGTGTGAGTGTGTGTGTATGGGTGTATGGGTGTGTGTGAGCTGATGTATTAGTTGCGCGCCATATTGAACGTCGAAGCGCGTAATGAAAACTTATAACTTTTGATGCGATGCAATTTCAATTGATGACACCCGACGACAACGGCAATTGCCGGCTTAATACTGACAAATATGCCATCGAGAGTCGCGTTGCGAGAATATTGTTGTCAATGGCAAATAATCATGATGGAAGCCGTGTTGATGTTGGTGATTGCTATAAAATGTTGTACAGCAGCGCAACAACTCTATTTAAAAAAAAGAAAAGGGTTTTTAAGCTGAGAGCAAAAGTGGCACAGCTGTGTTTGGCGCTTAGAGAACAACATTTATTCGGGTTGTTTTTCGCAAATGCTCTGACATTTTATGTAAATCACGAATCAGGCTAACAACATTGCTATGGCTGCAATTTATTTGGCCAAAAACTGTTAGTTATATTGTCATCATTCCCTTCTGCAATTTACATTTGACATCCGCCCACAGTTAAACGGTATGTATGTGTCACATTTTGTCGAAAATTCAAAAAGATGTATATCAAAATCAAGCTGGTCTATTTGACTTAATATAATGCTCAACTAGCAAATATCCTCCAATTGGCTCGGGTGAAATATTTGATATAAAATATGTTGGCCAGTTAATAAATGTAGTGCTTTTTATTAAATTGAAAGCAGGTTTTGACGTATGGAGAGAGATTACTCCACAAACGTATATTAAATGCCTTAATTAATTTGAAATTAATAAGTAAATTAATATATATATAAAAGGAATTTCTTATCAATTCCGTTGTGGATGCTGCTTAGCATAAATTTATATTTCTTAATTTAAAATATTACCCCAAAGAATTTATTTATTAATCTTATTGATTCTGTTGTGGATGCTGTTCAGCATAAATTTCTATTTTTGAAATTAAAATATCACCTTTAGGAGTCAGAGATGCACCCTTCTATTTATCCACCTTATAAATTCTGTTATGGATGCTTTTCAGTATATTTTTATATTTCTGAATACAAAAATAAATAGAATAAACTTAAGGTGTCGGAGATGCCTTCTTCTATCTATCTATCTATTTTATTGATTCTGTTGTTGCTGCTGTAAACAGGCAAATTTATATTTTTCAAAATAAAATATTACTTTAAAAAGTCGACTTGCCCTATAGTATAGTATAGTATAGTATAACCCCTTGCACAAATATAGCGCATTTGGAGCTCGCAGCAGCAGCAGTTGCCACATCTTTGAGGAGCATATGAAAAAGTTTGCGTTTAGCTTTGGTTCCCATGCTGCCGCATAAAATTTATGATGAATTTTCCCCTCGACGCATATTGCAGAACATTTTTGGGACCGTTACATGCCTATGCGTACATGTGTGTGTGTGGTGTATGCCAATGTGTGTGTGTGTGTCATAGGGAATTTGTGTATTTGGGGAATCGTTGGCAACCATGAAGTGCAACCACAGCTGAGCTGGGCAGCAGCTGCTTCCATTGCGATGTCGCTCAACATTTTCGTATTATTCGGTCTATGCGTGAAATTCCATCATGCCCCATGTCGTTTATACTTTTGTAGTTGTTGTTTTTGTTGGTTTCTTGTTTTTGTTGTTGGTTTACTGGTTGTTTGACCACATGACGGCCTCATTCTCAATGCAATGCAAGTTGTGGACCCCCCCCAAGTTGCGTGTTGCCCAATTGAAATTGTGTTAGTCCCCAGTACTTGGAATGCAAAACTGTGTTGATATTTTGATCATTAGCAAAATACGTGACAGTAAATGTAGGGTAAAGTTTAGGAAATATAAATTATGTGTATATGTGACATATACTTATGTGCTATATATAAACCATTAACCATTATACCATTAATGATCAGCTCTCCTTGGTTTGTTTTCCAGCTTGGATGTATTTACATATATTTATGTATACATTTTTAATGCTTATTATGGTCAGTATAAACATTTATTTATGAATATATTTATTTTTAATTTAAAATGTATTTATTATTGTTTGCTCTTATTATTTATTATTATTACGATTAAAATTTAAAAAATTTGAGATATAAGAGTTTAAGTTTTTTTTTGTAACCTAACATGGAAATTACTGTATTTTAAGCCATTTCAAGTCGACTCGAAGGTTCTATAAATTAATGTAGAATAACAATTATTAACAAATTATGATACGCTCCTAGTGGTATTGGGTATCGATATAATTTTAAATAAATATTTAAAAAATTTATTATTTCTATGCTGGTAGAGTAGAGTATTACAACATTCTTACTTGTTCCTTTGCAAATTAATTGAAATTATTTATGATTATGTAATGATTTCATTACGATTGCAATCTATCTAATTTATCTAATCCGCTTAACAAATGTTTAAGCGATAAATGTGAAATATATTGATTTTTATAATGATTTCAATATACTTGTAATCTATCTTGTATCTAATTTATCCAATAAGCTTAACAAATGCTTAAGTTTGTTTTTTTATATTTATGATCGAATTTTTGTAACATTTTATTTGTACTGAATATGAATTGGGAAACATAAATGGAAATTGTAATGATGTAATGCAATAATTTCAATACGATTGTTATTTCTCTGTTATCTAATTTATTTAATTTGCTTGACTTATGTTTAACGGGTTGATTTAATATAATTATATCTATACGATTTTTATAACTTGTTCATCTAATTTGCTTAATATGTGTTTAAGGGGTATTTGGAAAGGCATGCACAAAGTATATCCGTACATCTGCTTATCTGTATAGATTGACGTGATGGAATATAAATAAATATTTGTGCATATAAACAAGACTGATTGGCATGCAAACATAGTTAGCACAGAGCTGAACTGTGGTCCCCATCGCAATTATTGAAATAGCCCCTTATCAAAGTACTGGCGGCGGCCACCGACTCTAATTGAGCGTGAACATATGATAAATAGTTCTAATGAGCCATAATGGAAATTGTGATTGGGATTTGTGAGAAACACTTTATGGCTTCAAAGGTTTTTGCAATTAGCCCAAAAATGGCCAAAAAGCAAATTGTCAAAGAGCAAGTGAAATTTGTTTACAAACCAATTACAAGAAAGCGTCTCAGACAATGGCAAAACAAATTTCAGTTTTTAGATCAGAGATTTTCTAAGAAGATTTTCAGGCGGATGACCTTTGGTGGCCTGTGTTGGTGACAGCTGCAACAGCAGAATTAAGCAGAACGCCAAAAATTTCGTTATCTTAATGAGTTTAAACGTTAATCAGACTGCGGGCAGTGGGGGCGGGGCAAGCGGATGTGGCTACTGCCGCAGCGGAAATGTGGCAAAGTTTTGTGTGGCAACTGTGTCGCGGACGCCGCTCGGAGCTGGATGCCAACTTTTCTAACAACAAAACGAATTGTGGCTGCCACAAACGGAAGTCAAAGTCCAAGCGGCGCGGATACATATTAAATTAAATAATTTGACCTCAGCGCAGTTCGCCGTCCGCAGTCCGCACTCAAGGCATAAGCCAAAATTACAAAAGCATCCGCTGAGAAAGATTTTGGTTTAGTGATTGCGGCAATGGCAAAGGACAAAGCCCCAACAACAGCCATGTTGCACTAATGTTGTGTTCGCCAAACGGCGTCTAGCGAGATAAACAATTAAAAAACTTTCGCAATTTGCGCTAATTTCACTTCAGCCACTAAGCGCATTATAATATTGGGACTGCTTGCGACCCACTTGCAATTATTGTTATGTCATAATTAGGGCATCTAAATTATATTCATACGCTCCTACTTACTAAATGACTGACTGACTCACTGAACAACTGACTGACAACTCTGTTATGCACTCATACAAAAAATCGATATGAATCTTAGAAAGTCACCAAGGGTTCCTCAAAGTTGTGGTTTTATTAATTTTCAATTCGAATTTTTCGAAAATTTTGAAATATATGTCGAACTTCTATTTATTTTTAATGTCAACTAAAGTCAAAAAAATAAAATACAAATCATTGATATTTTCTGAATTTTATAATTTCATAAGGAATTGAATTTATACCTTATAGATGGGCATATCTTAATTATAATACAAATATTTCAAATTAAAGCCATACCTATATTTTCTAAAATTCAGTGCAATATTTTTTTGAGTGTGTCGACTGTCCAGTCACCGTTGCGGCTTACAACATCGCTATCAAAGCGTTCTTATCTTTTGTTTACTGATTGAACGCTGCACACGTTTCTGTTGACTTTGCACACGATCAAATTGTTCTCCTAACTGAGTGCAAAAATTGAAAATTGCAGCTATAAATACGAACCGCTAAATTCTTGTAAGACCAGTAAACTAAACAAAGCTTCAGCTTAACGCACCTTAAATTTTATAAAAAAGAAAAACAAACAAAAAAATTGAGATGGTTTGCAAGGGCTGTGGTACCAGTAAGAATAAAAATTTACTTATTTCATTTTTGATAAATTAATTCCATTTGCAGACTGCAAATGCTCGGACAGCAAATGCGGCGACAACTGCTGCTGCAATCAGGACTGCAAATGCGTCTGCAAAACAGGCAGCAAGGATCAATGTTGCAGCACCAAGACCACGTCTAAATGAAACATTTCCTAAACATTTCTTACCTTACAGACCTCCCAATTGCCACTATTAAATCAATTATTGTTCTTTTAAAAATATAACATACAATTTTGACATAAACATCTAATTGGTTTTTATTTAGCCCAAAATATTTCGCTTCATGAGTGTAGAGTTCTATTTTTATTATATTATATTGATAAATAAATAAATTAAATAAATAAAATAATAAAATCAAATCAAATAAATAATAAGTAAACATAAATGTATACAAAATTAAAAAATAAATAAACCAAATAAAATAAATAATAAGTAAATGGTTGCTCATTTTCAGCTGTTATAAATAATGTGGTTGTAATTACAAATTTCAAATTTAATTTGAGCTCGTAAATGGTATAAATATTTGTGTGGCAGCATGGGGTTGCATGCCGCATTTGACGAGGTGCCATATCGTAGCTACGCAGACGGTTCATTTAAATGCGCAATGTGTTTTTGTTGTTTGTTTTGGTTTTTTCTGGCACTAACAGACTGCAACATCATTGAAAAAATAACATGCAACACAACAACGCAAAAATGATGACATTTGTAAGTGTGCGAGAATAATTTGGTGGACAGAATGAGGACACGTTTTTGTTGCTGCCACTGCTTGTTATAAGTACGCGCCAGATGACAGTGTGTAGCCAGTCGAGGGTAAAGTACTTAAACAATTAATTAACGCTGCTTGAGCTAAACATTTATGCAGGAAACGGGAAACAATGAGAGGCATGGCTACACAAAAAGACGCTAACACCAGCGCCACAAAATGTGAAACTTGCCACAAAGCGTTGCGCCCCTTCAGCGCTGCAATGGAGCAACCCACAAGTACACTCAGCCAAAAAAATCGAGCTGTATTTTAGAAAACCGCCCTGAAAACTAGAAAGTTTTTCTTCTCTATAGAAATCATTTTTAAAATAAAAAATAAATGATTTAAAAAAATTTGAAATTCTTCCTTTAACCGATAATCTCAAAATTATTGTGGTTTTTTTTTGTAGAAAACTTAGATACAACAAAATCGCACTGAATTTTAGTAAACTCCGCTAAAATTAAGACCGTCCTGAAAACTAGAAAGCTTTTCTTGTTTTTATAAATAATTTCTATGTATTAGAAAAAAACTTTCTGAGAATTAGAAAGGCTTGCCCAAAATTGATATAATTAAAAAATAAAGAAAGGAAATATACCTTCTGAATACTAAGCGGAGTTACCCGTCCTCAATTTCTAAAATTCAGTTCGATTTTTCGCTGAGTGTAAAGAGGGAGTTGTGGAGGGGATATGTGTGGATAGCTCGTCTGGGTGTTAGCTCATTATAAGCTGTAGTTGCTCCTTAAGCCGCAAAATAATGAACACTAAAAAAAAACACAGCATTGTTCCATTGGGAACTGGGTGTGTTAAATGTGCTGCTTGCTGCTGCCTCCTCAAATTATCTGCACATTTCTAATTAGGATCTTGAGATTCTTACTCGTTTTGGGTTGTGATTAATGTCGGCATTAATCTTTAGTATTTGATAATCAATTAAGACTGATAGCTTATAGACTTATGAGCCGATTAAGTACTGATTTTTGTTGCCTTGTTGACCAAAGTGAAACTGACCCCGCAAACACTTTCATTACTTTCGCTGAGCAAACTATATCATAAAGTTTGGAACACTTTTTATAAGGTTGCCTTTGGTTCCCTTTGGCTCCATTTCTCCCCATTTTTCCCACAGTTTAATGAGCATCCTCTGCATCCAGTTTTACTTCATTCTGTGGCAAGTGTTGTTGTTGTCTGGTTTATTGTTGTGGCACCACTTTATTCTGCTGTTGCTGTTGTTGTTGCCATTGTCTGTGTGGCACTCTCGTAACTTTGCCGCAAAATTGCTTGTTTCCGTTTCCGCATTTTCGCTTCTTGACGGCTCTCGACCGACGCCCACTGATAAATGCCATTATGACCTACCCTTGAGCCATAAGATTTTCTCTTTTCTGCCGGCTGCCATCTAACAAAAAATAAGAGTGGGCGCTGCCAACAATTAAAGCTAATTATGCTGAAATGTAATTGTTTCAAGCAGATTTTTATTTTTATTTGTTTTGCTGTTTGCTGTCGGCTCAACTTAGCCTTTGACTTTTGCTCGCAGGGGGGAGTGGGCATGTACTTGTTATATATCTCTTAATGAACACTCCAATAAATATTGGAGAATTTTTAACATATCACATTTTAATACGCCCAATTTAGTTATATCCATTATTTTAATTAATTTTTTCCATTTTACTTTTGTATAAGTTATGTCGTAACTTTAATTTAATCTCCTGATTTATATAGTATACCGCTTAACTTATTTATTTATTTTTTCATTTGATATTTGTAATGTATTTTCTCGCGTTTCATTTCATTTAATTTACATTGAAACTGCAATTTAAATTTTGTATATATTGAAAAGTCTTTAAAATGTGTGTAAATGAATAATTCTGCCGGATATTTCAGCATCCATATATTTCTTATATTTAATTATACACCACTTAGCTGATAAGTACAAGGTATCCAATGTATAATTCGTCGAATGTTCTACTGGGCTTAGGGGTAACATTTAAATCAACTGAATGCGTTGCTTAAGCGCAATTTGTAGCGAGGCCCGCTTAAATAAATTGTCACAGTTCGGTTTAATTAAAAACTTTTCAAATAATGTGTGCGTATGTATGTGTGAATGGAATTTATATAGCATTGTGTGTGTATGTGTGTGTATTTACTTTAAACACAATAAACGCATACACATTGTTATTGTATATACATGTATATATATACATATGCATTGGTGCAGCTTCAACAGTTTCATTTTAGATGCACAAAACACAAAAACCGAACCGAAAAATAATAAAAAAAATTCACTAAATTGCCCTAGAGGGACAATGTACTAAATGTGAGTGTGAACAATAAAATTTATCGTTGTAGTTGCAATTGTTATATTTTGTTTATATGTCGCCCACACCAATGTCGACTACGACTTTTATTGTTGAGCCACATAATTAATTGTCGTAGTTTTCGGGTGTTAAATAATTAGAAAACAAGTTTTCAAGCCATTAATCACATTGAAGGGATTCTCTTAGTCCACACACAAATAAAAAAATATAACAATCAACTGACTACTGTCCAATTAAATGACTAAGGCTGGACAAGAACTAAACACATACAGCTGCGGTCAAAATAATAGTAGTGCACACATATGTTTTGGAAAAGTAAAAAAAAATAATCTTTAAATATAGTTAAAAAACTATGAAAATTTGATTTAAGCACAAGAAATCAATAGTGAAGATAAAGAAACATTACAAGTTGGCATATCTATACCTTTTATAAACAAACAAAGTTTAAGTCTCTAAATTTATGATTTTTATTAAATTATTATTTAAATTTATCAATATAATAGTAGTGGAATAATTATGCATTTTCTGAGCTTTCCCTGTGGCTAAATAATAATTCTGAAAACTAGATACGATGGGTGGTTATATTTTAATACGTTTAGTATTTGGAAATCAATTTAAACTATTCGCAGCTGAGAAACTAAGCATTTTTTGCATTGCCGGGGTGAATTTTTTCTTCATATTGAATATTTTGAAAAGGTCTCGATTTCATCACCATAAAATGAGTCATATTTTTATTAAATGCTTTGAGAAGCAGCACTACTATTATTTTGACCGCAACTTTATATATATATATTTATATCTATATATTTCTACTTACATCAACACCTTGGGGGTGTTGCCAACAAATTGAGGCAGGCTGCTTTGTTGGTCAACCCCCATACTTGGACTATGGCCAGCAGCTATAGGGTGCTCCAAAATCACAGTATAATCCTGTAATTTACATAATATATAGACTTGTGGCCAAAGGGCCAGGGCCAATAAAAAGGACACCCATAGGGTTTGTGTCTCTATTTCATTGGTTGCTGCCACAATTTGCCCCACTCAAACATCATTATGTCATAAATTGTTGTTAAATCCTTGATCATTTATGAAATTTGTCCCCAGTATGAGTGTGTGTTTGTGTGTGAGTGGGTGTGTGTGTGTGGGGTAAGAAAGCAAATATTAACAAGTCCAATTTGATATGCGCTGCGTGTGTTAAACCTACACTCAACAGAAAATAGCCCTAAATTTTAGTTAATTTTACCAACATAAAAAATTTAAAGATTTGCTAGTTTTTAGAAATAAATTTTGAATATTAGATTTCAAAAATCAGAAAGGCTTGCCGTCGACCGTCTCGTTACTTTTCCCACTTTCTCTTAAGCGCTGTAATTATAATTGTTTTTTCATGAATATATTCAAGTAATCTGTAATATTTTTTGAATTTAATGTTATTTAATTTTTACTATATGTATTATTTTTGTGTTGACTGACTTTAGTTGACATTAAATAAAAAAATAAATAAGTCGACAATTCCACATAAATTGAGATTTTTTCTGTTTTTTAAAAAATATTTGTAACCCTTGGCAATTTACTAAAATGTAGGTTGATTTTTTCTGAATGCATCAGTAATATAATAACGACTTGACAAAGCGAAATTCGCGTAAGTCGAATCATCATTAAATTAGGTGACCCTGTTAATTATGAGTGCCAGTTTAAAGTGGGAAGACTCGTTTTAGATATTTGTATGGTAATGCGCTTAAAAATGCTGCTAATGAAACGTCAATTATGTGCCCTACTTTGGGGCAAGGCACGTGACCGTCTTGTCAACGCAAGAGGCATATCCAATTTAACCTCAAATGACTGTTATTATGACAGGACCTGCGGCAACAACATCAACAACATTGTTGAAGGCAGCTCTCGTCGCTCTTTGCCACTGAGTTATTAGCGAATCGTGATTGGCATAAATCAATGCAGACACAGAGATAGGGAGAGAGAGAGACAGACATATTGAAAAGAGAGAGAGAGAGAGAGTAGATGCACCTGGGCTAACATTCTTCAAACTCAACTTGCCAGTTCTTTTCCCCCAGATATTTATGACCGGCATTGTTGGTCTGCACTTTGCTTTTACTGAAGGGAGAACCACCCTTCTCATTTGACATCGTTAGCTGTAAACTATTTAGACGGATGTTCTGCCCATACCTACATTCAGTAAAAAAAATCGGCCGGACTTACTCATAATAGAACACTACCGAAACGATCTACAATGTTTGTAAATGTGAAATATTAAAAAAGTTAATGCTTAATAACAATATTAGCAACAAAAAACCTAATATTGCTTCCTTACAATCCTTAAATCTGAAAGTTCAGAGATTGGTTTATCTTTTCTTTATTTAAGTCTCACCATTTTACATTTAAATGGCTGCAGATTTATTGACTATTTTCTATATTTTATTTATTTTATTTTATATATTTTAAATATAATATCTCACATTAATTTTAATTAATATAATTCGTAACTTTAACTTAAAATTTGTTTAACATCAGCAGATTTATTTATTACATGCTTTATTTTACTTTTATTTGTATCATTCATTTTACATTTTTTATTAAGTGCCACCCATTTAATATTTATAATTAAATTCGTAACTCTAACTTTTACTTATTAATAATTTTTTTAAAAACTTTAGCCTGTTTAAGGTCCACAATAAATTCGTTATCAATTAACAGTTTGAACTATGGACAATATACTAAGATTTTTACCTGTTACATATAGCTGCCCTATTTATATGTGTATACCCCTTTTGGCTGACAAGTACAGGATATTGGATGCATAACTTAGCACGCAAACATCTAGATGGATATCGTTTATTTGGCATTTGTGTTGAAAACGAAAGCATTGATTCGCTGCTAGCATTTACATAACTGAAGCGATATTTAGAATGATGATAATGGCGCATTGCAGAGACAACGACGAGGAGAACACTTTGATTTGCATATCATTATAGCCAAGAAGAGCTGTAGTTTTCTTTCGATTTTATTTTTGGGCTTGGTCTATTTATGCAAAGCCATTGTGATAACAGCTAAGCGACTGTGACGTTGGCAAGAAATAACAGAACGTAACGACCTGTTAATCAGTTTGCAATAACATTAGTCATACATATTTTAGTATGCCACTAGCACTAAGCAGATAATACATAGAGACTTCAAATCGACAAAAAAGTGCATGAGGTTTTTTCTCAGTCTCTGGGCGCAATTGTGCCCGGATGGCGACGCGTCGAAAATGATGCGATTTATGAATGTGTGCGAAAAAGCACCTGTATTGCTACCTGATCACGCCGATCCTTGAATGAGTGCGAAGATAACAGCACCACTCTATCCTTGCCTTTCTTTCGATTTGAAATTTTTCAGTTTTTGGGCCTGATGTGGAACCTTTCGTAAAGTGGGGTAGCTTAACTGTTGACCAATTTTGTAACCACAGTCCACAAAATGTATGGCGCAAATCAAAAACAGGGTATCATTGTCCCGACATACAGAATTGTTTGTTTCTCGATGGTCACACTTATACGCATTCATACAAAGATAGGTTTCAACGTAACGTAGTATAACATCTGTAACGTAATTGCAATATAACTGTACATAACATACAATATCGATATAGATCGATCGCCATCTTGAAGAAGAAGAAGAGTGCAATCATAGAGTGGACGGAAATATTTGAAAGAGTTATTTAATTTAGTATTGTCTGCTTCTATATATATATACAGTTGCGGTCAAAACAATAGTAGTGCATTTAATAAAAATATGACTCAATTTATGGTGATAAAATCTTCAATATGATGTTACTATTATAATGATAAATTTAAATAATAATTTAATAAAAATAAATATACATTAATTTTTTTATTAAAATTTATAGCTATGCCAACTATATATGTTTACTTATCTTCAATATTAAATGCTTGTGTTTAAATCAAGTTTTCATAATTTTTCAACTATATTCTAATAATTTGCTTAACATTTTCCAAAAGATACGTGTACGCTACTAATATCTTGACCGCAGCTGTGTATAAAAATATATATACAAGCTTAGTACACACATTTTGGTTTCATTTAGCAAACAGTCGGCGTCACAAAGGATTTAATTAGTTTTTCTTTCATTTTGCGGGGCATTCATTGTAATTGCTTTCAACACTTTGGCAGTTTGAAGTGCGACAGCCAAAAATGGAGCATTCAAATGCAATTTGAATTAGCAGCGAATGGCGATTGGCGACTGGCAAATGGCGAATGACGAGCTCACGTCCAAGAGCTGCCACGGTTAGTTTGTCTAATGAAATACTTCGTGTCGTTCGCCTGTCCACATTATTACCAGCTTCCCAACTTTTCCGAGGGATGGGAAGAAAAAACCAGGCTAAAAACTGCAAATACCGGCAACATACACTAAACAAAAAATCACCCTAAGCACCCTAATCATTTCTAAAATTTAGAAAGGCATGCCCTAAATCCACAATCCCTAATATAAAATTAAAATTAAAGGCGTTAGAAAGATTTATAAGATTTCCGGGGGCAAATGGAGTTATAAAATGCAAATGTTTATCAATAATATAAGTAACAAAAGCTAATATAAAAGATGTTCAATACTTACATACGCAGAAAACAGTACCCTGGAAATTAGCTATATTTTGTAAATTTTTTTTCGAAAATCAACTTTGAAATTTAAAAAAGTAACCGCTGGTTTTTAGAAAGCCACAAACTTTAATTATAGAAATTTACTTTCTGAGTAAGTCGATCTACTAAAATTAAGTTAGAATTTGTTTTCTCAGTGTACACACGGAAACAGAAGCAGCTTCAATAGAGTGCGCAAAGTGTATTAATTTTAATTTGTAAAGAGTTGAGTTGAGCTGCAAAAGCCCTTGCAACGTTGTTGATAGCGTTCAACAGTGTTTAATTCAAATTTTTGGCTCAAAAGAAAAAGGAAAAATACTAGCCTGGGTCATGACCATGTTAGTATATGTAATGTTGCCACATGGCGGAGTCGTAGCCAAAGTTTGTGCAACATCGTTTATTTATTTTCCTTGTATATCTTTTTTTTTTTGTGAGTTTTTGTCAAAGCAGCGAATCGACTGTTGTTGCCTGGGCGATATGCATAAAGCCAATTTATGCGATTTCCTTGCATTTTGTATAGGAGCGCAATATTCTCTGTTGGCAGCACAATTTATGCTCAAATTTATGCATGATATATGCTTGCTTTTTGTCTGCACAAACTTCTCAGTTGAAGCTTACAAGTAATAACGTATTAAGCTTTGTGTTTGAGCTACTAGAGCAGCTCAAGTATTAATTGTAAATCACTGCATTGCAAATTTAAAATTTCAGCTAAAGCATATATTTATACAAAATGAAAGTAGAAGAAGTGACACAATTAAATATAAATGAATTCTTTACTCAGTGATGAGCTTAGTTGAGATCAGTTTTATTATAATTTATTTATTTAGGATTGCTTCGAATGCATCGAACACGGGTTAATGCCTTGCTATATTCAGCTTTATTAGGACTTCAGTAGAACACAAAATGAGTTACAAATGCTTTCTTACTCGAAGAGCATCTCGCCTGTTCATTGGTATGATTAGAACTGATTTCCAAAAATGAATTTTAAGACTCCTGTAACATAGGGGAACCGCTCCGCTGGCGCTACCGCTATCGCGGCTGACCCGGAAAAGTGTAGCATAAGTACTTCAGGCGGGCGCACAAATTACCAAACGAATATTGTGCAATAAAGTATCGCTGATCGTTGGGTTGTTGCACTTGCATAAGTCCTTTCGCAGGCATTTTACCAAGTGGATATTGTGCAATAAATTGTCGTTGATCGCTGGGTTCGTCACACTTGACAAGAGTCGCATCCGCGTATTTGGGAATACGGGGCAAGTGCCACTGACCGCTGGGTAAGCCGTTCGTGAGTGAAATACGCCAAGGCGGAAGCTGGTAGTTTATGGTTAACTTATACACTATTCATTTGCTTATATAGTTAAGACGGATTAAAAACAGCTTACAGTTTTTCCAAAAATTTTAATAAACAAAAATGTCAACAAAAATTTGAAAGCAACGAACTAAATTATTAAATTAAAAGTGTGAAATTAAATTAAAAATAAAAGAAAAAAATAAAGGACATAACAAATAAATCTGCTGGATAAAATATAAATTAATAATGAAATATGAAATTAAACTTACGAATTAAATTATATACTATTAAAGGTGAGAAATTAACTTAAAATTAAAGAGAAAAATAAGGACTGTACGCTATATTAAGCCAGAAACTTCTCATTTTCATTAAAGAACAATGTTTCCACACTTTCAAATTTATATATTGTGTTGATAAAATTAATAAGAAGAAGCCGATTGAAAACGAACAGATCCCACGGAATTCGATCTTGTGTGTTTTTATTTATTTTAGAAGAAAGTCAATTAGTAAAATTTACTGTTATGGCTTTCGCCATATTTTTGGGATTGTCGAGTAAGGGCAAGCCATTCTAATTTTAAGAAAAACATTTTCTTATATTTTTAGCATAATAAAAACTTTTTAACTTTCAGTGTGATTCAATTTATTTGCGGAGTACTCCCATTTCGTCATTAATAATTGTGAGCATATGTAGATTAAAATGTACTTTTACATCAAAAATGTTTACTCTTCAACTTAATACCTTTTAAATATTTCAGTTTTTATAAGCGTATTACTGAAATCAACTATATTTTTGTTCAGCATAAACTACTCACGTCTGAATTTCAAGACAGGGGACAGAGCCGATGAGTGTTGTGTTTCAATATATATATTTGAGTAAGAATGTATGATATAATATTTCCCTCTTCTTTTCTTTTGATTATTTATTTTTTATTTATATTCATACTTGCTTCGTTTTGTGTTGCAACATTTTGTTGTTGGTTTGTGTTGGCTTTTGCTTTGTTGTGCGAAGCTTTTAAGAGTTAATAAATCCTTTTAACTTGTACCATATTTCAATGGTTTTGCTGTTGTGGTTGCAACTGCGGCTGGCATTTGTTATGAACCGAGGATGTGGATATATGGATGTGGATGTGAATGTGGATATATCCGGATGTGAGCTGCCATCGCGCATCGCGTATCGCCCACAAAAAGGTCGAAGATGACGACGACGGGAAGCCAACCGAATGAAGCCAATTCCATTTATTGAACAGCATTATTCAAATGGATCAGTCCCCAGTCCCCACTGCCCCCAAATCTCACAAAACGGATATATTATTAAGTTGTATTGTGCATTTGATTTGTTGTGCATTCAAATTTGTTAAGTATTTGTCGACTCTTAAAGTTATCCATCCCCCTCCCACACACAAAACACAAACTCAAACTTAAAACTCATTCATTATATTAAGCTGGCATTTGGCATTGTCCACCATTTTACTGTCCATTAAAGATTCTATTTATTTCACTTGACAATCACTCAGTTACCTCTGTTCTCGGCTCATATATTAGCTGGCCTTATCGTTGTCATCTATTTTAGGCCTGCAGTGCACTAAGAAAAAAAAATCGCCCTAAAAATAATTTCTAACTATACGACATCATTTTTTTTTTTAGAAATATTTAATATTATATTTAAATTAAAAATAAAAGAAATATTTATAAGATTTTTAATTTTTTTTATTTAAATGCAAAATGGTCCATTCAACATTTGTTGTATGAATTGAGGAAAACCAAGTGAAACCACAATCAGACCAAAAAAAAAAGAATTGTTAAGTGTATTAGTTAGGATTCTAAAAAGTGGTAATACCAAACCCGATTTTTAAGAAAATCGTTTTCTTAAATTCATAGAATAATAATGCAATTTTGATTTGACTTTAGATGCTCGTTTCTTTGTTTTTAATTTTATATATATTTTATAAGCTATGTAAAATATGGTTGTATATGATTAATCTTAAAACACAAGTGTTGAATAATTAATCAAAATAACAAAAAAGCTCATTTAATAATTCATCTAACTTTGGACCCTAAAATTATGAAATGCAAGCCCTTTCTTTTAAAAAGCCACATTCATAAATTTTAGAAATTTAGTTACCGAATAATAAGGCGGGGCAGTTTTTTTCTGAGTGTAGGAGCGAACTACAACTAAATGCTTTATGCCTGAATTTTTGATTTGTTGTGGCAGCGCACATTTATATTCCTTTAAGTAGGAATATTTCGTCGTGCTGTGGCCTCTGCCAACAATTCATTTTTTATGAAGCTCTTGGCTGACTTAGAGTCGGTAAGCCCAGTCAGAGTCAGAGTCGCAGTCCCAATTCCATAGACATCGGCATAGACATCCACTTGGGCCACTTGGCGCTCTTTTGTTGCCAGCCTGGCTGCCTGGCTGCCTTGCTGCCTGGCTGCCTGCTCCATGTATTTTTATTATTTATTATCCGTTTTTAAATCCCAGCTAAAGATCATTATACACATCAGTGCGTCCGATTGTGAGAATCGCAGTTACTCTGATTTTCTGATTTCTTGTTTTCGACGTTTTTTGCGCCCCCTTCAAATCCACCCACTCACCATCCCCATCCTTGTCCTCCTTCCACTCTCAACTCTAATCCAAATCTAAAGGCACACAAGGCTTGCCCAGATTCTCAGAGAGTTGGCTTCGAGGAGCTTGAGCATGGAAAACGATTTAACTGAAAATTGAGGTTGAACTTAATCATAAATCAATGCTAATGATGCTAAAATGCTAGAGAGAGAAAATTTTTGCCATTTCGAGTGGATATCACTTGGTGGTGCTTGGTGGTACTTGGGAGTTGAGCAGATTTTGCACTGCTGGCATTTGCCAACTGGGCTGCCCTTTGACCCCACTTTGCTTCCCCTTTGCCCAAAAATTTGCAGATGTCTGCTGTCATTTATTACAATAGCTTTGACTTTTGTTAGTATGTTGTCCTTGTTTGCCTTGATGCCAAAAAGAACTCGATTATTGGATTTTTACTTGGCCTTACTTGCGTTGATCTCTGCCCATTATTGCGGCAAGCAGTTGCTCTTCGGACTATGCATATATACATATATATAATGCTGAGTGGGTGTCGTGGTTTATTTTAAGTTCCATAAAACTTTGAGCAAACTTTAATCGCATATGCAAAATATGCAAGGCGAAATTAACTTTATTTAAATTGGCATTTACAAACTAAATAAGCAAAACAAATGTTAAAAAACAGTTAAAATATAGATCGACAATTATGCAAACTTTCCTTAGACATAAGCAGGTACACATTGACAGATGGGTTAGCTTAACTTTAACTTGAAATTATTAACAACAGAGCTTAGCTTGCAGATAAGATTTGTCTTAAGCGGCATTCATATAAGATAAATTTAAATTGTGCAAATAAATATAGAAAATTATAGGGAAAATGTTAAAAAAATAGCTAAAAAGTAGTTCGTGAATTATGAAAAATTAGTTTTGAAATAAAACAATATTCTTAAAAACAAGAAAATATTATTATTTTTTAGTGCGATTTACTAAAATCTATGGCGACTTAAGTACATTCATGCATAAATACATGTACATATATACATATTTGTGGGATAAGGGGAATCTCATCACTTCGAGGGGAGCAAGATTTACCAATAGAAAATTGAGTTAGTTGGCAACAACAAAAACACTCAAAATATGTTTAAGTATTCAGTATTCAGTATTCAGAGGTGTTCGTTCTGAACTGAAGGTGCGTCGAATTTGTGGAAATTGCCTTTTTACGAGCATATTAGCATGCCTGTATAGTACACACACATATATTTACATATGTGGATGTGTGAGTGTGTTTTGTGTATTAGCGTATTTGCATTTGTGCTTATGAGTGTGTGTGTGTGTGTGTTGGCCACAGCATCGGCGTCTGTCTTCTGGCTAATGTGTCCCCAATGAATGCCCGCAGCACAAAAAACGACCCTGGAACGTTCTCTGTGTATGTGTGTTGTGCGGCAGATAAATCAATTTACTTTCATTTTATTTGTGTGCATAAATTTGTGCCTGTGCGTGTGTGTGAGGGCAAATAAGTAATAAACAAAGTGACTTCGTCGTCGCGACGACGACTCGCATTCAGCAAAAGGCGTTTGAAATGATTTTATAAAGCGTGTGCCGACCATAATTCTCTTAGCCCCCTTCCCCTATCCCTTCTGTCTTTGTTTCTTTGTCTGCCACCTTTTTTATTGGTGCCCCTTTTATACTCTGTACGGAAAAGGAGTGAATAGCATGCAAAATGAATGCAGACATGTTGAGTTGTTACCTATATCGATAGAGGAGTGTAGCGGTTTGACGATCGATATGGGAGTGTGGCGGTCTAAAGATCGATATACGAGTGTGGAAGTTTTGCGTTCGATAATAGGTGTGTAATATTGCGCATTTCGATTTATTAAATGTATACACATTAAGCAAAATTAAATGTCGCTAAATGTATGTAAATAAATCTAATAAATATTTTTAAGTTTATTAATTGAATTTCAATTAATTTATTTTATTTCTAACTTTTTGTGTCGACTGAGTAGTTGATATCAAATGAATAAATAAATAAATAGTATTTAATTCAGTTATTTGTATTATTCTAGGGGTTGGCCCAGCGATATAAATGGATATGTTTGTATTTGAAGATATTTCAGTTTGAACTTATGCATTATTGAGCCTCATACGTCCTTCTGCAGTTATCTATACTTAATGGACTTCGTTACACGACACGATCGATGGGGGCAATGGCTACCAGGGTTGCCCGATAGTTTTGAGCGCTTATTTTCCTATTAAAACCTGCAGTTTGAATTTCAATTGGTCTACATTTTTGCTGGGTATTTTTGCAGCGAGCACTCGCGTCTCTTTTATTCTATAGCTAGCCCAGCACGCATTTAATAAAATTTCAATTTACACACGCCCGCAGCTATACTACAGATTTATATATGTGTATATATTTATATATTCGTTTCTTTTTCCACATTGTTATTTGCATAGGAGAGTGTTTGCACATAATTATTCAATTTGCGAGCATTTGGCGAATGCTTTTGTTTCATTTTTGTTTTTTCTGAACATGTCAGGCCAGATTTAGCTGACGACTTGTGTTTTGTGTGTGTGTGTGTGTGTGTGTGTAGCAGCTGCCCCAATGGAAAGTAGGCAACGACATTTTGTGCCACACCTGCATGAATCTGCCACTGAATAATGACAACAGCTAACAAAACATTTTCCAATTCATTGAATTTTACAGTTGCCGTTGTTGTTGCCTTTAGCTTTGTGCCCCGCTGATTTTTGGAAGCCTTGGCCTCAATTGGATAGGAATGGCAGAACAATTCCGCCCTCTCCCCCTGCCAACTTGCCACACACATGCTACACATAGTCACGTGCCACTTTGAGAGGCGTCGATCGAATGTGTCTATACACAATTTGTCAAATTGTTTAAAAAAAAAATTGTTGGCAACTGGCAACTGGCATCTTTTGGCCTGCCCCACTGTAGACCTCGATTGCTTCTGTTTGTTCGGGCGTAAAAATGAAATTAGATTGACATCTGATATATATACGTTATATACGATGTATATACATATATATGGCAGGCAAGTGATTTGCCCCATACCTCACTCAGCGGAGCTGGCAGCGCCCTCAACGGCTTGTCAGCTGCCACTTCAAATCTGCGGCAGTCTGTCACAGCAGGAGCACCTCAGGGATTTGCCTTCGCACACTTGACACGCTTACACTTAGAAAAAAATTGACCTGAAATTATAAACATTTTCTGTTTTTTTTTTAAATGATTTCTAAATCTATAAATTAGAAACATAAGTAAAAGTCGCCATAGAATTTTTTTTACTGAACCCATTAAAAATGGGTAAAAAGGGTGTAATGGATTTATGCAAATGTATGTAGCAGGCAGAAGGAAGCATCTCCGACCCCATAAAGTATATATATTCTTGATCAGGGTCAACAACCGTCTGTCCGTCCGTCCGCATATGCATATTATTGTACAACTGCCCAAAATTTCACCAAGATCGGATTAGAAAGACCCAAGTTATTGTCGAAGATATATTATCATATTGATCTCATTTCTATCAGCAACCGCAAGCATTTTCCGAAAGCATGCAAGCGCATGTGTGAGAAAGAGATGACATGATAATCGAGCCCCGTTACCCCGTTACGATTGCGTGTACGTATATATGGATCGATTTATGTATATGCACGTGATTGTTGCCAGTCAGCTAGGATCAGTTGGGGCTTGTGAATAAAATCATGCCCTGCTCGATTTTTTACTCTTCAGTGTCTGAGCTTGCTATAAGAAATGAGTGCACTTGCAGAACTGCTCACATTGAGTACAAAACTTTTTATAGGGAAATTTGCCAATAGTTTTAGAAAATATATAACAGCTCACTCGACTACAGCACTCTTACTTGTTTCTATTTTCAACTGTTTATTTCTAAATATGAATAAGAAAATTTCTAAAAATTCGAGTTTTCTTATTGTTTTGACATTTTTAGAAATTAAATAGATTTCTTTGTAATTTTCAGAAATATATTTCTGAAGAAAGCTGTTTTATATTTTTCAGAAATAGAAAATATTTTAAATAGTAAAAAATAGCCATTAAATTCAAATCGTTTTAGAAACTTGTAAATTTTTCTTGCCTTTAGTAACAACTTCACAATTTAAAAAACCAATTTCTAAAAATTAGAAAGGTTTTTTCCAAAAATATATTTTTCAATAACAGAAAATATTTCAAAAAAGTCGAAAATCGCCCAAAAACTAGATAATTAAATATTTTTTAAATAATTTATATATATGATGATGAGATTCTTCTAAGAATCCTAATCTGAAATTCAGAAAATAGTAATGAAATTTGCTCCCTCGAGTGCTGTATTAAAGTTTAGTTGCTGTTCTCTTTATTTAAATTATATTAATTCCTGAAACTATTTAAAATAATTTGTAATATGTAAAATCTTAACATATTTAATGTTTTATAGTAATATATGCAACAAAAAGAGTTAACAAAATTTACAAAATCACCCTAGAGTTAGGAATATCATTTCAAAATTGAAAAATATTTAAAATGTAAAATGCTTGTATTTTTAATATCTTTACAAACTGATGTTTTCATAATAATATAAACAACAAAAAGGAGATAATAATATTAAAATAAAAACACCCAGCCAATTAGGCATATCTTTTCGAAATTTTAGAAAATATGTTAAGATTAGTACAATTGCAATTGAAAATACTAATGCCATAACTGCTCCTAATTTAAAAGGAACGGACAACATTTCATTAGGTTTTATCAGGTTGAATTTATAATCTGCTGTAACTAAAAGGGTTAGCTATGATAATATGACATGAGTCAGCTATTTAGTTCGTTCTAATTAAAACTAAAGAAATTAATAAAAAAAAAACAAGTAAAATTAGGATGGAAAGGAGTTTGATCGATATCTGAGCTTAATTAACAGTATTGAAAATAATAATAAAAAGTTATAATAATAAAATAAGAATGGAAAAAAATTTTTTAGTCGATATTTTGAGTTTAATTCAATTGGGCTATTAGCCTGAAATTAAGGAAAGAAAGATCGCTCGCATTTAGAAATTTACTTACTACGTAAAATAAATGAGGCCATTCATTTCTCCGAGTGTACAATCGCGAGCCTGTGCATCAATATCACAGCATCGCTTGACATGATTTCGATTTCTGCGGAAACACAGGAAATGTCGCAAAATCGAGAGATAAAAATAACACAGCACTAAAGTGATAAGTGTGCGAAAACACGAGAAACAATTTACAATTGACATGTAAATAAGAAGAAGAAGACGAAGAAGCAAGTGTGGCATAATAGCACAGAGCTCAGCTCTCTTGGCAACTGCTTAGGCAACCGGAATTTGATGGGAGTAGCCCAGGAGAGAGTCCTGCAAGTCATCATTGGACTAAGGAATAGTTAAGTTGTTTCGTTCCTAACTAATTGCGCGTTGTCCGGACAATCGTAATGATGTGCTTCAGTTTCTCTTATCAAGCCCAACACGTTTTCGCACTCAAATCTTTTAGTTGCGCGAAATGAGTATTTTGGGGCAGGGCCATAAAATATTTAAACGCTTTATCATGCACTTTGTCAACACTTTCGCCGCCAGACCGCCTTTGACACTTCTGCCCAGTATACATTTTTGACCTCTATGCGATACTTTTTTGGGGCACATCAATCTCGTGGCATGCGCCGTGCCCCCCTTTGGCGCAATTTCATCATCACCAAAACTAGCGCATCTCCAATTTCGCTTTTTGCACTTGTTCTTGTTTTCGGCTCTTGTCTGTTGTCGGTTCTTGTCTGACAAGGTCAGAGTACTTGCCTCCTACACTCGGAAAAAGGTCGAACAATTTTAGTAAATCGCCAAGGTTTAGTTACCATATTATTCAGAAAGTAAATTTCTAAAATTTATGATTTTGGCTTCTAAGACCTAGGGTTTGCATTTTTAAATTTATAAATTATTTATAAATTACAGGGTGATGTTTTTTATATGCAGAATTCTTATATTAGCTTTATTGTTACTTAATTTATTAATAAACAGTTGTACTTTAAGATTTCACATATACAAATATCTTACATAAATACATATTCACTCAGAAATCTTATGGATCTTATAAATGTTACTTTTTTTTAAACTTAATTAACTTAATTTTAATATTGAATTTAATTTTTCATTTAATTTTATACTTATTGTATTTTTTGTGTCGACTGACTTTAGTTGACATTAAATAAATAAACAAAAAAGTAAGTAAGTTAATTTGAAAATTGTTTATTGTTTTATGGGAAAGTTTATTACTTGTTTCTGCATTTTATAAAGGATTTTTTCAAGAAAAATGATTTTTTATATTCTGAAACTATTTCTCAAAAACTTTCTTAGCTTCAGGCTGATTTTCATTTTAAGGGGATTTTCTAAGCTTTAGGTTTATATTTGTTCTGAGTGTAGCTATTATTAATGGACAGGCAGCAGTTGCAGAGATTGCCAGGCCACCTCCTCTCCCTCCCACATAGCCACTATTGACTTGCAGCGTGGCAGGTTCCATTTTCTTCATTTAAACAGGGCAAAATCGCAGCTTGCTGGCCTGACTTGCTTCGTCTGTGATTTATTTTTCGCTGCCAAAATGTTGCACTTGCCAACAACTTGCAACCGGCAACCTACAGCCTGCTGTAGCTTATAAATATTTTAAGTGCTTGCATTTTGGTGCACGTGTGCCGCATTATCGTCATTGGCTCCCGACCGTGCTACACAAATTTCACGGCACCTAACTCCGCCAATTTCTTCTTCTACGTCGTCTTTGTCATCGCTTTCCACAGATTTTCTACCCACTAGGAAACATCGTGGCTATTAAAGTAGCAAAAACAGCAACAGCAGCAGGGTTGCGAAGGGGTTGCGAAAATGGGGAAGCTGCTTGGCAAGAAATGTTGCCTCTCTCTGTGAGGTGCAATTTGAATATTTAAAGCTTAGCTTGAGCCTAATTAAAGCAAATTACGCAACACATTTAAAGTGTCATAAACAGCATATTGCGCCCATAAGTTTTCTTTATGGTTTTAGTAATTTAAAGGCAACAAACACGCATACACACACCGTACACACACACACACACACACACACACACTCACACACACACTTCAGCATAGATACGTGTAGAATATTAACTAACGCACACACGTACTAACTAAATGAAATTCATGGCATATGTGCGTGCGTACACTCAGAAAAATATTAGCGCTCAATTCTAGTCAATCAGCAAGGCTTACTCACCTTATTAATCAAAAAGTAAAGTTCTTGGTACAATTCAGCAGACTCTAAATGGTTCCAGCAATAAAAAAAAAAAAAAAGAGTAAAATTCTCAAAATCGGGGATTTATTTTCTTAATTTCGAATAGGTAAATTTAGGTAAATTCTTTTAATCTTAAAGAAAATGTTTTCTGATATTTATAAATTATTTAAAAAAAACAAGAAACGCTTTTCATTTTTTGCGGTGATTTTTTAAGAAGAAAAACTTGCTTATTTTCTGGGCTATTTTATAAATTTCAGCGTGACTTTTTTCCCTGAGTGTACTGAGTGTATGTGGTGTAAAGTGGCTTGCGTTGCATAGTGATAGTGTCTAGATGATGGTTGCCGTAAGAGCCGCAAGACTTCAAATAGCCTTTTATTATAGTCTTTCTCCCTCTCTCTCGCTTTGCTTTCCTCTTTTACGGGCTGTTTAAAAATTCCTAAGCCGCTGCAGGCCAAATGAGATTTAAAGTACATGCAGGCACACACACTTATACTCACATACACAGACACACGCACACTTACAAGATAGCTGTATTTGTAGAAAAGTTTTTGGTGCACTTTGTGGGCCACACTTGGCCTTATTTTTCTGGGGTTCTGGGCTGGTCTGGTCTGGCTTGGTGCTTTTTTTTGTCTGCTCTTTAGCATATTCCCTTAGCATATTTTTATTTGTAGCATTTATAAGTGAATAAATGCGCGAATTTAAATGCCACTGCTGCCACACTCACATGATTCGACGTAAGTCCAGCCCGATCTGGGTTTGTGTCTTTGCTACGGTTTATGTGTTGGGTGTCTCCAGCCTCATTTCGTATGCAGTGGAAATTTTTTTTGCTGCTGCTTCTGCTCAGAATTTTATGCACGTTGTGCCAATTTATAAATCATTTTTTTGTTTTTGTTTTTTTTGTCTGTCTGGTTTGCATTTGTTTGTGCTCAACGTGACTGGCTACGTGGCGTATACGAAATGTCTTCCCTTCCCTTCATACTTATTTTTAGTGGAAGAATATTTCATAATATGATTTATTTTAATCATTATGCTAAATGATTTTTTTGCGCCTCATTTCTCATTTTTCTTGACAACAAAATAATTTTCTAGTTGCTTATATACATATAAATATTTTTTTTTATTTGCTGGAGCACATTAATAAGTTAACGAATTTTTGAAGAGAGTGCTCAGCAAACTTTTAGGTTTCGGCTCATTCATCAAAATTTATCTAGCTAAAAGCATTTTCTTGTCGCTCTTATAGATTCTCGTGTCGTTTGATTGCATTGTTTTGCGTTAAATTTATTTCGTTTTGTTCTAAAGCAACTCCGAATCTGAAAACCTTTTCGTAAAAGTTATAAATGAGTCGCATATGCCGAGCTCCTGTTGGACATCCTGGAAACACTTGTGTCGACACATCTGCAAATGATTTGAATCTACTCTTAGTATTGACAAGCGACTACACTCGAAAAATAATCGCCCTCAATTTTAGCAAATCGCCAGAGCCAGTTTTTCTAAGTTTTAGAAAAATGTTTTCTAATATTTAGAAATTATTTATAAAGCATGACAAACTTTTTAAATATGAATGTATGCATTTCTACTTTATAGAAATGTCTTTCTTATTTTTTGATCATTTTTTCTAATGTTTAAAAATTGTTTCAAAATCCCAGAAAACTGTATATATTTAGTGCGATTTTTTAAATTTCAGTTCGATTTTGTTTTTTTTTTTTGCTGAGTGTAGGCTGAGAGCGCAGAGCACATGGCTGACAGGGCTGTCAAAGCTGGTCAGATGGAATAGATGGGAATGGGAATAGCAATGGGTCGAGGGATGGTAGCGGTTTTGGGTTGGGCAGGGTCGTGTGCCCACCACAAGTGGGCTTGTTGTCCGCTTGTTGCGCCCTGAATTATTTATTAGGCATGTGTGTTCCCTGTTTCTGCACAAGGTGTCATCTTGTTGTTGCTCAGCATTGCTTCGTATTTCTCTCATTGTTCTCATATTCCATTTTTATTCTCTTTTCATTTCTTGGGGTACTCAGTCGATGGCACTTTTGCATTTTTTATGAGCTCTCAAATGATGCAGAAGAACAAAACACAAAACATGCTCAAATCATTTGGCAAATTCACTTAAAGTTGTGTTTCGTCTCGATCACTTAATTGGACTCGAGATTTGCATAATTTGATTGCGACACAAGTCCAGACATGTATATATATATAAATTTAATAGATTCTTGCACTTTTGCTTTTTTGAACGCAGGCCTTTGTCTTTTGTTATGTTCAATGTAATATTTTGCAAAAATTCTCAAAGTTGCCGGCAAAGAATGTGCAAAAAATTACATTCGAAGATTTCATATCTCGCTGGGGTGTTGAATGCTGCTTGTGTTGCTGCTTTTACATCGGTTTCTTTCTGGCACTGGAATGCAATCAATTTGCAATTTTCACTACTTGCCGCGCTTGCAAATGTTCAAGTATTTGGCTCCTTAGCATTTTTTTCGTTGCTGTTACCGCTTACGAAATCCCCCTTGCTCCTCCCCACCCTTGCCGTACTGTTTTTGACTTCTTTTTTTTGTCGAACGTTGGATCGAATGCTGGCGTTGCTGCCGTTGTTGCTCCTGTCTCTGTGTCCAAAGCCATGCCAAGATTCAACCAGCTAACCCCATAGGGCTATGCAAATGATGCATGGCTGTCCCTTGGCAAATGCACTAAGAAAAAAAATCATCCTGAAATTTTAGAAAATTGCCCCAAAAAGTTATGCAGATTTTATTGTTTTCCAAAATAATTTTGAATTAAGAAATCTGAAAAATATGTTGTGTTTAGAAAAAAAGACAACATAGTTTTGTGAAACAAGTAATGAATTTGACGGCTTTAATATTACAGTTTTGTTCGAATGCCCATAAAATCGCAATGGATTTTATAAACTATCTAAAATGTTTGTATAATGAAATTTTTAAATATAAATGCTGAATAATTATGCTAATGTAAGGATTTTTTCCAAGTGTGGCATCCAGCTGGTTGCTTTGTTTGTTGCATTCGCGCTCGCCTGTGTCAGAGTCAGTCTGTGCGTCAGTGTCTCGTATTTCTGGCAAAGGTGCTGAGTTTGGCAAATGGCGTTGTAATATTCGCTGCAATTGAATATTGCACACTGTTCACACTTGCAGCCAAGTTAGCAGCCATGGCCCATTGTTCATTGGCCAACAGTTGCGTCTAATGAAAAGTAGGCTCTGTTCTCTGCTCTCAGCCTGAACATATCCTTCTTTTTCTTTCGACCACCCATTGCTTTTATGCACATCTCTTTCTATTCTATTTTTCTTCTTTTTTCCCATGTATAAAATCGACAAATAATGGATGCCGTTTTCCATTGCCGATGCTTTGGCATTTTTGCAATGCGCATTTGAATATCAATTGAATTGAATTCTTTGTGCTGCTGCAGCGCATATTTTGCAGTGCCAATGTGGTTGCATGGCAATATACATTCCCGCTGTGTTATGCAAAGGAATTCCTAATGGATAAATGTGCCTCACAAGAAGAAAGTTTCTGATGCTGATTCACTTCTTAGAGCTGCCTGCTTAAAACTATTGCATACTTTCAGGCTGACAAGTTAAAGCTTGCAATTAATAAAATGCTGCAAGACGACTTATTTTATTTTCAATAGCAACAAATTTTGCATCCTTTCAGTTTAATTGATTAAAATTTGTAATTAATAAAATGTTGCAAGGCAGTCTGTTTTGTGTGGAAAAGGATTTAAATACTTGCCACGAATATTACGATTGATTATGTTAACGACAATACAAATACACACATATATAAACATTTGTATAGTTATTTGCATTAGTATGGCAATTGGATGCTTCGGATGCTTTCCTCGTTTAGAGCAGTCTGCTAAAAAAGTTTCATACTTGCAGTTTTGCAATCATAAAAAAGGTCAAGTCAATAAACGGATTTAAATACTTGCCACGCATATTGCCAATAATTGGCTGAACAACAAAAACCTCGCACACACATATTTAGTCATTTGTATTAGTCTGGCAATTGGCTTTTGTATATTTGAAATAAATTATTCTGCTCACTCATCAGCACTTTGCGCTGTTATAAACACGTTTTTAATTAAAATTGCAAAAACAGGCAAAACGTAGATGCGGCAATAAAAGGAAAATCAACACACAAGCCGTGTGTGTGGGAGTGTGTGGCAAAACACAGCAGCAAAAACCAAAGTGAGAGAGAGAGAGAGAGAGAGAGGGGAGCGAAAAGAAGAAAAATGTGATGGCAGCAACTTCAATTAACAGAAAATAAAAGGCAATTCCAAGCAGAACAAAGCACTGAGCAGGAGCATCAGCAACAGAAACCAAACAAAGCATAACACACAGACAAATAAACAGACAGGCACAGAGACAGACAAAAGTTGCGATTACCGTTGCCATGGGAGAGAGAGCGGCACTGGGAAGGGGCATGCAACAGTTTTAGTGATGAAATGGCAAACAACAAGTAATCATGACAGTCAGATAGATAAATGTGCGTGCCTCGCCTTCGTCCTGTTGTTGTCCTCATACCCAACTGCAGATACAGCGAACTAAAAAACACACACAGAACCGCAGCCTACAAGCATTTTTTGCTTTTTAGTTATTTGTTTAATGTCAACAAAAGTCAGTCGACACAAAAAAAATATTAATTTGAATTGGAAAAATTCGATAATATTAAATTAAAGGAAAATGTAATACCATATTTCAATTAAACAATTAGAAAAAAATCTGCATACATTTTAGTAAATCGCCAAGGATTCCTCAACCTCTTATTAAGAAGTCAAATTTCTAAAAATTAAGGTTGTAACTTCCTAAAAACCTGGGTGGACTTTTCTAAAATCTAAAAAAAATAATAATACTTATTTACAGGGTGCAGGGTTTTCTATGTGTACACCATAAGAGAAATCTTATTTTAGCTTTTATTGTGACACATATCTTTATAATAAAAACATTTTAGATAGTTTATAAAAATGTATATCAATTAATTTGAAAAAAACTTACGATTTTATTTGTTTCTGAATTTCAGGAAATTTATTTTCTGAGAATCAGGTTTAGCATTCCTACTTTTTAGAAAAGTATTTCTTAAGAAAGGAAAATATTTCTAAAAAATGAGAAAAACACGATATTTTTGCGATTGTTTTTCTTTTATTTATAAATTACTTCTAAGATCAAGAAACTTCCAATTGTAGTGTGATGTTTTTCTGAATGTGTAATTTGTTTTGCTTTATTTCAATATATAAATGCTTGCCGCAATCTTTGCCATTCATTAATTGCACATTTACGTACCACAGAGTTACACATTCACACCACCCCACATATACAAAAAAAATTTGTTTACAAATTTTCAACGCTTTTGTTGGCAAGCGAGTAATTGGCCAACTGCTGAGAGATGAGACTTAAATTTTAATAAACGAACAAAGCACATACAATAAACTACGTGAGTGTGTTAGTGTGAGCGTGTGTGTGTTAGTGTGTGTGTATGACTGCTGTTCATTTGTGTAACACTTTAGCCTCTCACGTGCCAAATGAATTGGCTGCTTGTCAAGTTTTCTTAGCTGGTTTTCCTTGGCTTGCCATCGAAATTGTACTCACGTCTAGACATAATTTCTTCAATCATTTATTACCTAATTAAGTGGAAATATAAATGCCAAGCTCAGCCACCTCCAAAAAAGGGCGAATGGGGGCGCAAAAGGGGGCATGTCAGGCCATTCAGGGTCGAATTGGCTACTTGTTTTTTTTCCTGCCAGTTTTTCTTATTGCTCCTTTTTGTGTATGTGAATTAACTGGCAGCATTCCAATGATTGACCTTCCTCTGGTTGAGTGTGTGTATGTGTGTGGTGTGGTGTGTGGTATGTGTGTGGCTGGCTCTTGAGCTTAAGGTCTTGCCTAAAGCATAGCAACTGCCTTTGTCTCGATCTCATCTTTTGTTCCATCTTAGCTCGGGCATTGTGTGCATTTTTTCTTTCTGTTTTTCTGTTGTTTGTGGCAATTTTTGCTGTGTATCTTTTCTTGCTGTTATGCCAAACAAAATGCCGCTTCAATTGTTTTTTATTGTATTTTTTTAGCCATTGTTCGTCATGGCTTCGTCTTGGCTCAATTGTGTCACAGCTTCCACAACTTTGTATGGCATTTTTTGGAGGTCAATAATGAAGTGCATGGCGTGGAGAGAAGATACCTGAGGAAAATATAGTGAAAAACTTGCAGGTACTTTAAAAATGCTAAGTACTGTTTAATAAATAAATAAAATTTAATAAATAAAAATAAATTAAAAATTTGTTACTTTCACAACAACTGGAAAATTTTCTCAACTGGCAAATTCCCTAAAAATGCTAAATACTGTCTTTGAAATACATAAATAAGTTGTTCATTGACTTACGGCGTATAATTTATATACAATCCAAGCCAGCAAAAATTAAATATATTTTTTATTTTCGCCAATACTTACATGTGCACAATTCTCGAAATAAACAACCAGCATTTAATTAATTAATTGTACTTAGCTGCTCCTGTACATACAAATATATTTTTTATTTATATTTTTGATAATACTTACTTGTCCACAATTCTAGATACAAGCAATACATTTTTTTCTCATACTTTTTATTATTATTATTATTTTTTTGCTTTTGTTCCTTTTACAACGCTTTTTTTTTGTTTTTTATAGTTTTTATTATAAATATGCCACGGCTCCCTTCTGGTTGGCTTTGCATCCTGGACTTTGGTTCACATAGTTGTACAATACAAAAAGCCTTTGACATAGTAATACATACAAACATCTGTGTGTGTTTATCGCTTACTTAAGTAGATTCCATATATATATTAATAAATATATATATATATATATTTATATGGTGTTCCGTGTTTAGTTTGCTGTCGATAGGCTTAACTTGACTTCCTCAACTTATTTGAAAACTTACGGAGTATTATGGAATATTCCTCATGCATATTTTATGTGTTTTTTTTTTACCCCCATTTTCTAACATTGATTCTCTGACTACATTTTCTATGTGTTGTATCTCATCCTTAATAGTAGAGTTATTTATTTATTTTAATATTTATTTATTTTTAACGGTACTTTACATTGTAGCTACGCCTTGTGCTGTGTTGCCCCAAAGAGCACAAAGTAAGAGAGACACAAACAATAGTCGATTGGCTAAAGCGAATTGATATACATACCTATTTATGTATTTATATGTATATATATATATATATACAGTTCTAAAAAAAATAATTGCACCACTCTGACTTTTTTTTCGAATGAGAAAACCAAACAATTAGTTTTACATTTTTTTCAAATAATGATTTTCAACATATATTATTTAGTATTTCCTCTGCTGCTCTTGGAAATATTTTTAATATAAATGTGTATTTTCTTAATTTGAAGGGAAAATGCCAAACAGAAGCGAAAATAATAATACCACCACTTACGCATTCTTTATAGAAATCTTTTATTTATTTATAATTTTTAGAATTGTGAGTGCACATTTGAAAAGTGGTGCTATTATTTTTTTCCTTAATTTTCTTCCTGGGATATACTAATTAATTACTTAATGTTCTTACTCTTACATAACAGTTTTTGTTTTTCATTTGAATTTTATTTAAATTTAAATAGGTTGAAAGCGGGTAATAAATTAAGTTTTTTTGACTAACAGATTGTTGGTTTAGAGTCGCCTTCCACTTCTAAAAACGTACTCATAAGTTCCTTAGACACAGAAATCAAGAAAAATATTTGAAAATATTTGAGTATGCTATTATTTTTTTCCCAACTGTATATACGTAGATATATATGCAGATATCAGAAGATTAGTTGTGCTAGTGTTCTGTGTAACCTCTATAAAATTTAAAGTACTTTCATCATTTAGATTGCAGCTACTACTGACAGCTGCTATTATTTTATTTAAATTCGTCTAATTATAAGTGGGCTACAAGCTTTTTAATTAGCAAGTTCTCTCATCGATTAAAGGTCGCTTAGGGAACTATTCAAGTGCAATGCTCGAACATAAGTTGAGTATTTTTTGTTTTGGTACATAAGTATATCTTTTTATAGGTTGTATATATGTATATATATTTTTTTTTTAGTTTGGGGCTTAAACCTCTCATATGCATATGTATTTTTGCTGCTTTAAGGTATTTTTTTTTTTAATTTTTTTACTATTTGCTTTAATAGTGTCAACAAGTTATTCGATAATTGTAATCATATATTTTGTATAATTTTTGTTTGTCTATTATTCACTAACTGAAGCGTAGGCTAGGGTGCACCAATAGCGTTATAACGTATATAGGTAGTATATATATAGGTATACGAGTATATTTATATAAATATGTATATTTATGTAACACATATCGTCATGTATATGCATTAAGGAAGACATTTTTTCATGATTGTGACCATTTCTTCAGCGCACTCTTTACACTTTACACTTCTTACTGTGTGTGTGCGTGAAATGTGTGTGTGTTTAATGGTCAAGCTTAGGCTTAAAGTGAGTGTGAGTCTGTATTTGTGGGAGTGACTCGAAAACTCACAATTTATATTCATAGAATTTTTGAACTTAGTTTTACAATACGTATTTACAAAAATTTGAAGGCGCAACTGAAGTTCGCTATTGATTTTTGCTGTAAGGATATTTCATATATATATTTTTTGTATTTAATTTTTTTAGCTTGCTTTTAATACTTATGTGTATATTTGATGTGTATATTTGCATATACATATATATATGTATATAGAGGTATATACAAATGGGATTAGTTCATACTCGTACTCATTCTCTGTGTATATCTTTTTAGGTGTTCATTTTGATATGTACTGTTATTTTGAATTTTATAAAACGAAATTTATTCTCAATTATTATTATTTACAGCATTTAAGGTTTAAGAGAAAGTCAAAGGGCTGCATAATGTGAAACCTCTTTAAAAATGAACACAGGTAAATGCGGAAACAGAAAAAAAAGCAAAAACAAATAAGCAAATGCAATGCCTTCTTTATCTCAAGTGTAAATTTTGCAATAAAACCGCAATAATTTAAGAGTGTGCGTCCATGCAAAATATAATTGATAATGAAACCGTAATTCTTTTCGCGCCTCGCCATTTGTAGAGGAAAAGCGTATGAAAAACTTTTCAAATAAATCAACAATTATTTTTTGCATGTGCATATGTAATTATGCGGAGTGAAAACAGTATGTGTAAGGAAGATGTTCGCAAATGAAATAAAATTAAAAAATTAAGTGTAAAGTTATTACTTAAAGTTATTAATGTAGATGATGTTGTAACAAATTTAAAAAAATTAAATATTATAGCAAATGAAATTCAAGAATGATAAATCTGTCTATTCGTTTGATTACATGCAAGGAAGAACTTATCAAAAATATTTCCAACAGCGTTACAAATAGTGGAATTCATTAAAAATGCAATCAATTTATACTATGCATTGTGTTTGAACTGATGTTTTACATTTTAAGCGAAGAATTAAGAAATATAAAATATTGTAAAAACGAAATTCGAGAACGATAACTCTGTATATGCGTTTGAATAATTTCAAGGAATTACTTATCAAAAATATTAACCACCACTTTAAAGATTTAAAAATGCAATAAACAAAATATTTTTGGCATTTAAATGTGTTTTAATCGTATATAATATTAAATTTTAAGTCGCGATCTTTGAAAAGTCAAAAATATTATAAATAATGCTTGCAGAGAAGTACTTACCAAAGATATGGCCAACAAATAGATAACATTAATTAAAAAGTCAATCAATTAATACTTGGCGGTTAACTGTGTCAAAAATAAAAATAATTAATACATTAGCTCGGAGCTGTGTGCTTGGCGATGATAATGAGTGTTGGAATGTGAGTAAGTTGATGAATATATTGAATAACTTTTATTGTATAAAACACTAGCTACTTTTATGCATATTTTGATGTATGCATGAAATGTCAACTTCACATACATATTTTGATGTATGCATGAAATGTCAACTGTGCAGTGCTTGCCAAGTCTATTTACACATCCTTTTTTTTACTCAATTTCTCAATTGTTTTCATTATGAATATATTTTTAGCTCTAATATCATTATAAGTAAGTAGATATATATATTCCATTAGTTGTAATATAATTATTATTTAGACAGCAGTTTCATTTCATTCACTTCTGAGTATATTTAAAGTTAATCGTTCTCGTTATCGTTATTCGATTGGTGTATCTTATTACTTTTAGTACGTATCAAAAGTAAGATCGCATCTGCAAGTTAACAATAAAGCGCCCCAAATATCTGCCAATATCACCCTAAAAGTATACAACACATTTCGCTATTTTTTATTTTATATGTATATACGTATATGTAGACGCCCAACTCTAAACTCTAACTCACATTTAATGCTGCTGGATATTTGAGTCTAAAGCCGGGCTTACACACGCTGTCAGTGCTGCAATATATCATTTTTTTTAGCTAGAAATTGCATATTAAATGTTGCAGTGGCAAGGGTGTTTACACTATCTGGTAACTCAAAATTTATTAAATTATTTTTGGCTAGACTGTTTACACTATCTTCTAACTCAAAATTTGCTAAATTTGTACTTTAAATTTTAACTGTGGCCACATTTTTAATGCATTGAGGAGCCAAGAAAAAAATAAATATAAAAGATAGGACAATGGGTTAGAAAACGGTTCGCCCAGAGAGAGTATATTGGTTTTTATGCATAAACTCAGAAAAAAATCGTGTTTAGATTTAGTAAATTGCCCTAGAATGAAAATCGCCATACAAAATTGAAATAATTTCTAAATATTGGGAAAAAATGTCTAAAACATTGAAAGTTTTGGCGTAAGTCTACAATCACAAAATTATATATATTTTTTTTTAATTTTAGAAAAATCTACTCAGAAATTTGGAAATGCAAGCACCGGTTTTTAGAAAGCCACAAGCTTCATTCATTCATTTTCTTTCCGAATAATATAGTGAGGAGCCCTTGGCGCCAAAGAGATATGACAAGAGATCATATTTATTTTTCTGTCATTCCATTTAAAATTGTAAGTGTGCAAAATCTTCTGGTGTGTCTCTTGCAGCTTGCATAATCTCTGGCGAAAGCGTTGCCATCTGTTAGATGTTCACGCGTATCTAGCAGCTTTCTTCGCAAATCTTTGCCATTGTGTGTAAGCCCAGCTTAACTCACATTTAATGCTACTGAATATTCGATAGGTTTTTTTTTCCTCTGGTAGCTACATACATCTAGATATTATTTTTCTTTTATTTTTCCTTTTTTTTGCTTTTCCTATATGCGCTATGTATATAAGTATTTTTACTTTAGTTTATCATCGTATTTAGTGAGCACCGCTCACAGCGCCAAAATGCCACATTTTGTGTGCCCCAAAACCCCAAACCCAACAATCACCTTACAAGTTAAGCTACATACAGTTTCCGTTGCAGTTTCAACTGCTTTGTCATGTCGACGTCATCGCAAAAACATTACTCATACGCTGCGTGGACGCACAATGGACGGTGACTGCCAGGGCCAGGAGCAGGAGCAGCGATAACAGGCGATTGCCCGCCGCTGTCTGGCCACTTCGAGCGGCACTCGTACTTTCCGGCCAGACAACATCCACCTCGGACATTTTGAAAATGCTCAACAGTCGGTGGGATTGGAGCTCATTGTGCTCGGTGTTGATATGATGACTGATCGTCTTCAGTATCGCGGTGCATTCGTCCTGCAAATAATAATAATAATAGTAATAATAATCTTAATAATAATATTAATAATAATAATAATATTAATAATAATATTAATAACAATATTAATAATAATATTAATAACAATATTAATAACAATAATAGTAATGTCAAATACAAACCTTTTCCCTGCGTAGCAGTTCAATATCCTTCAATTTGCCATCGTGTGGCAGCCGTGCGGCAATTATTATGTTCTCCTCGGTCATATTGAACAGCGTCAGTGTGCATTGGGTCTGCAATACGCAAAAAAAAAAACAAATTTTTTAGGATTTTCCTGATTTCGGATTTCGGCTTTTTAGGACAATGTGGTTTCAAGTTTGGTGACTCTATCATTAAAATAGTTGCGAAGAAAATAATATCACCACTCTCACATGAAATGTTTTCAAAGTTTTTTTTATTTTTAAATTTGGGAAACTTATAAATACGTTTTATGAAAAGTGAGAAAGAAAACAACATAAATATTTGATTCAAGTTTCAGAGCACCAGCTTGAAAACCAATATAATCTTTTATACCTTCGGCATCAGAGTATCCAAAAAAATTACAATTAAAACATAAAATAGCCCCAAATCGGAAGGGATGTTTAACTCTACTGCCGCTGACTCACCTGATTATTGATGTAGGTTGTCACGTATTGTTGCAAAGCACGCACAGCATCCTGGACCCCCAGATTGGTATGGGGTCGCAGTAGGGCCTCGTCTGCGGCACTGTAACCCAACAGCAGAAAGATACCACCTGCAAAGAGAGAGAGAGAGAGTTTGCCATAAATCTCAGCAAATGTGAAATGCATGATTTACACGACGACTCCAAGTAACAGATGTGCTCGGCATGAAGACTAGACCAATACTCAACCTTGGACAACCTCGTTTTTTTTTTGAGTCGGACATAAAGTAACGACAAAGTGCAGCTGGCTGGCCTGGCCTGGTCTGGCCTGCCATAAGAATATAGCACCAGCCAAGGGCTGTTCTTTTAAAATATTGTTAGCCTTAATCCCAGAGGGAACTGTCTGGCAAAATGGAGCAGACTTGTGTCAGCTACGCTCCTCTTCCGTCATTTGGCCTGTCGCCGGCGATAATCGTAAAGTGCTCAACGGCAAATGGCTAACAGACTACTTTCAGAAAGGCAAAACACACACACACACACACAGCAATAAAATTTATGCTTCAGCATATAATGGAAGTGACGACGCATCAAACGAACGGTAACTACTGTAGTTGGATAACTGGATGACTGACTGGCTGGGTGCACTCAGAAATAAATCGAACCGAACTTGAAAAAATCGCCTGATACCTAGCGAGTTTTTCCTGAGAATTAATTTCGAAATGTAAGTAGAAATGTCTAAGAATTATAAAGGCTATCTCAGATAATATAGTGAATTCTATAAAATCGTAATATGAAAATCGCTTTGAAAGCAAAACAGATTTTTTTTAATAAAAAAAATTTATTTTTATAATACATTTTTTTTTAATATAAAGGCTTGTCCTAAGGCTACAATCCTATATATATGTCTTTTTACTATTTTATTTTTTAGAAACATTTTATATTGTTAAGAAATGCATTTCTAAATATACTTGTGCATTTCCAAAACGAGTAGCACAGTCTTCGGAAATTTTTTAATATAATAATATATATATAATAATATTATATATATAATATATGTTAAATTTAAAAATACTAGTGTTTACTAATAAAACAGAAAATCCTGATTATTAGAAATATACTTTCTGCATAATAGGGTGAGTTAGATTCAGGGCTGGTTGTTTTTTTGAGTGTAGGTGGCTATTTGGTTGCAACTCACCTGGCAGAATGTAGTCCCCGAGCGGCGGCTTCATGCAGATGAAACGTCCCGAGTAGCAGAGGCAACGGCCACGGAACGCCTGATAAGCCGGCGAAGCGTGACTGTAGAATGCCAGCGCTGTGCGGCAGGGAGCGAAGGGGACGCAGAGGGCGTGGCAGGTGAGGGTGAGGGAGTCGCCACAGCTGCACAGTTCGCTGCATTCGGCATCGTCCAACGAGTAGATCTGCAAAATAAAGTAAAGATGTAAGATGTATTACTCGGGGTACTCGGCAAAATGTATCGGGCCAAGGCGGCTCGTCGCACGTGGTAGGCATTAGATTACGCATATGCCTCGATGTTGCAGGCGGTAGACGGTAATTTGGCACTAATTGCATTGCACTTGCCACAAAACTGCTGTTGTTGGCTAGTGAAAAGAAAAGTGGCCAAAGTGCACTTCTCTTATTTATGTTTATTGTACTCTGTTACTGAAGGTACAAAAGAGTATATTGGTTTTGTGCAATGTCTGTCATGCTGCTTGTCCGTCTGAAGTTAGTGCCCTGAAACTTCGAATATATACTTGTCTGTGCCTGGGTCGGACAAAATGTTATTTGGTGTGCTACGTCCACTAGGATGTTGGGAAATCGATAAAAAATCGATAGTCTCAGATCGATTAAGCTACATACAGTTACAAAAAAATAAGAGCACCACTATGACATGTTTTCTTACGATTAAAAATAAAATAAACCATTATTTTTAAAATTTCTTCAAATGCTGATTTTTAAATTAAATTATTTAGTATTCCCTTTAAGCTAAAGTTAGTACAGCTCCTCGAATTATCTTCAATATACTTTTTTTCACTTGAAGGGAAGAGTGTAAAGTAGGGCACAAATAATAGCACCACTTACGCATTCTTTATAGAAATCGTTTATTTATTTCTAATTTTCATAATATATATGCACATTTGAAAAGTGGTGCTATTATTTCGTTTGTTCATTTTCTTTACTTTCCACTTAATTTTTTTTTTTAATTTTGATTAAACTTAAATAAATTGAAACCTTCGAATAACATTATGTTTTTTTCTTTATCACTTTTCTTTAAAGAGACTTATTCATAAGTTGCTTTAACTTAAAAAAAACACATTTGAAAACATTTCTTGTGGTGCTATTATTTCTATTCGCAACTGTATGTCGCATAATTTAAAAACTCCTAAAAAATGTCCCAGAAATCTGAATTACGCATATCTTCCACAATTTGTAAGATAGAGTACCACAAATTTTGAAAGTATAATACCGGTAACTCTATTTATTTATTAGTATCAGTGTATTTAACTGTCGGTTACGCACTGCAACTGCAACATTCTCACGTGTTTTGTTTTTTTTTGCACATATTGTTGTGTTGTGTATGCGTTTCCATAGCCTCTTTTTTATGGCGTTGTTAAATGTGGTAATATCTTTTCGTTGGGGCACGTGCCGACACGTAAGCGAAGCACACACAAATACACTCGCACACACAGGTTCAACTTGTTGGGCTGCAACTGAAAGTTGTTTCGTTTGTTTTGTTTGCGAAACTTTTCAGTTATGCAAATGCATTTTAATAACACTTTCTGAACTTTGCTCGAAAACAAGCAAGGTTAAATAAAATGCGCTCCTCTGTTGCTGGAAAAAAGCATGCCACACGTTGTATTCAAATGAAAACCATTTAATTGCTGTAAATTGTCGACGATTTGTGGCAGTTGCATAAGCGTGCACAATTGTATCCTACATATATGTATATTAATTTATATGAATAATGTTAATTCATAGTATCATATATTATTATTATTACACACCCTTTTGCTGCTGCCTTCGCGTATTAATTGATCACTTTGATGAGGTCGCTGCACCACGCAGTTTCCTAGAAAAAAAGAAAAGAAAATTGCAAAAGTGTAAATAAAATGTTGTAAAATAAATAGGAAATGCATCAGCTTAAATTTACCTTCGTTATGAACACAGAATTTAATTTAAATGTAAGTGATATCGCCTATATTTACTCATTTATTTATTTAATCTCAACTAAAATCAGTCGACACAGAAAAATACAAAGATTAAAAAATGTATATCAAGAATACAATTTAAAATTAAAATGTAAATTTAAAAAAATAAGAAATATTTATAATTTCTGAGCTATTTAAATATGAAATGGTCCAACATTTGTTGCGTGGATTGGTGAATATCCAGGAAAAGTGAAAAAATACAGGTAGTTGCGAATTTGTTTAGTTGCCCAACTACAAATATATGCAAAAATGTATACAGACTTTAGTAAGGTCTTTGAAACTAAACTTTATGGGATTTCCTACTAAGCTTCTAACGTGGATTTCTGAGTATCTGAATAACAGAACTAAGAACTCAGTTGTCTTTAAAGCATTACTTTCTAGAGCTCTCCTAGTAACCTTTATTGTCTCGCGAAAAACATTTTTTTTGTCATCTTAACTTACTAACTTAACATACAAACTATTTTTAATTGTTAGTCTGATTGGAATTTTTCTAGTGCTTTCTCCAATTTATGCAATAAATGTACGATCATTTTGCATTTAAATAACCCTATATATCTTGTAAATATATCTAACTTTTTCATTTAAAATTTAAAATTTTAATTTTTTTTTTAATTTCATTTGACTTTAGTTGACATTAAATAAATAAAGATTTTCTATTTTACCTTTACTCGGAAATTATTGGACTGATGTGCGTCATTCATTCAGAGAAGCCATAATTTTGAACGATGGGGTTGGGGGCAAGTTAGTGATGTGTTTGCCACAAGATTGTGCATGTGCGTCGGCCGTTGACAGGGGTGCCCCCTTCGATGGGAGAGTGTGTTAATTGCTGGCCTGCAGGCCAAAGGTGTGCAAAGTGTTGCCTGAACAATAAAAGCTAACGAACCTTGCCTAAGCTATTTTTAGTAGCGCTCTGGGCATTTACTTGGCCCACAAGTGTAGCTCAGAACTTTGCCAATAAATCAACAACAAAGCAGCTCAGATCTTGTATAAATATTTAGTTAGTCATCAATGTTTTTTGCTTGAGTGGGTCATTTAGTTGCGTTAGGTAAATAATTGACAACTATATAGTTTGCGTTACACTTTAAAGCAAACTTTTAAATTCTGTTGTTGGCCTCAAATCAATTATAGATGAGATATGCAAACTGCACAACTCGACGACTAAACAACAAACAATTTAAGCAAAATGTACACGCAACTGTCCCAACGGTCTAAATAACGTCTAATGGCCATTTATACATATACATACATAAATATTTATGTATATAATACATGTGCGTGTATGTAATTCCGTTGATAGACGTGCGGCAAACAAACAAACTCATTTGCATTTGTAATGCAATTTGTAAACGGGCTTGTCTGTAAAATGCACAATTTGAAGAAGCACTTATTAAATGCGGAAAGATAAGCGATAACTCTTTGTGAATTCAAATTAAAAAGCACAATAAACACTAATTCCCCAATAATATTAGAATAACACTTGAGATGACTATTTCCCAAAAATTAGTTTAACTTTAAATTAAATTAGTTTAACATCAAATGTCAGAAAATAATTTAACTGGAGTATTTATAAAATCCGAAAAGATAAGCGGAAATCAAACTTTTTGTGGCTTATATTAATACCGTACACTAAACAATAATTGCACAAAAGTATTAGAGCACAACTTGTTTGTGTAAATGAAATCGTAAAATACTAATATTTATTATATTAATAACGTACATTAAACAATAATTGCACAAAAATATTAGAGCACAACTTGTTTGTGTAAATGAAATCGTAAAATACTAATATTTATTAATAATATTATTTTCATTTATTAATTTTTTTTCACATATCAAACACACTCTGGAAATTCAACATATTTTTTCTTAAATTCTACAAAAATGTACCTTGCATTTTAGAAAAGAAAATCTCTTGTTTCTAGAAATATGCTTTCTGATTAATAAGCTGAGTTACCCTTGATGCCAAAAGACTAGCAAATTTCTAAAATTCAAGGCAATTTTATTTCTGAGTTTGGATTTTTGATTGGATGGTAATGTATCAATATCGCAAAGAATCGCACAAGTGCCCGTTTGTACAGTTATTTATCCTTGTAGGATGGCTAAATTCGATTTAAAATACACGCTCGTTGGCAATGGCCATATTTGGGAACTGTGCAATATGCGAGAAATTGCCATAAGACCCAAAAACAAACTCATTTCCGGTTAATGGCTGCACACACACACATACACCCACACACACACACACACATACACAGTCATGCGTGTAATGCTGCACTTTAACGTACAGTTATATTGCAACATAACTGTGGCATTCACGCCGCGTTGAGTTGTTGCTTTAATTAGCCACAGAACCACATCGACCACATGAATTATGCAATTTTAAAAAACTGAAATGCGTTGCCATTGTAAAGGGGAATAAGGGAAGAGACCGTTTTGTTTAAGAACTGGGTGGTGGTGATGCTTATCACGACTGTCTCGTCCCACGGTACACGCTAATTGTGATAAAGTCGGCAAAAGTTTAAATGACAATACATAAAGTAAATCACTCTAGCGCTCTGTAAAAATATACCAGAATATTTACTTTATTTTTTTGGTCCGGAAAAAGGGATAAAGCTTCCCACGAGAGTGCGCACTCAAAAAAAATCTTTCTAATTGGCCGTATTATTTTCGGAAGGTATATATCTAAAAAACGGGGTTTTTCTTTTCTTAGTTTGAGGATAATAAGCCAATTGGATTAAACTCAAATATCGATCAAATTCCTTTCCATTTGTATTTTATTATTACAACTTTTTTTATATGGATTTCTTTACTTTAAATTAAGCGCGAATATTGATATTCCCTTCCATCCATATTTTACTTTTAAGAGGATATGCCTAATTTAAGGTGTTTTATATACTATTATTAGCACCTTTTTTCTATTATTTAATGTTATTATTATTTTGAAACATTAGTATATTAATATTTTACATACACAAATCTTTTAAAATATAATTTAAAGAAGGACGACAGCAGCTAAACTCCAATATGGTAATCGAGAGAGAAATTTAATAAGTATTTACTTAATTTGGAAAGGGAATCAGTATTTGCATTTCGCTTTTCAGAAATAGTGTCTATAATACTATATAAGCCTGTTTTCCTATTAAGAAATATATTTCTGAAAAATATAGGAAATACATTTCTAATTTGTAGAAATTTTGTTTCTTATATTTAAATATGATTTCTAAAAATTTCTCTAGTTTTCAGGTCGATTTTCTACTACTTCGAAGTAATTTCTATAATTAAGAAATATGTGCCACAATAAAAGTTGGAAAAAAGCATTTCAAATGTTTTTAAGCATGTATTTCACATATTTAGAAATTGTTTTTAAAAACAAGAAAATCTTGTTAGCTTTCAGAGCGACACACTGTGCGAAATTTGTCTGAGTGCAGTTAACGGATGTCGACAGCCTGCGGCTCTATCTATGTGAATATGTGATAAGCCAAACGCACTCGACTCGGATTCGCACAAAATGGGGCTTGGGCTGAGGTGCATTTACTTACTTGGCGGCTGGGTTGTTGTTGTGGTCAGCATTGTTGTGGTCGTTGTGGTGGTCGGCTCTGTGTGGCTGATGCTGTGCACAAATTCTGTTGTTTCCATTTGGTCAACAAAAATTACCGGATCATCGAAATCTACGCCCTGCCTGCCAAGGCCACCATTTTTATTGTTGTTGTTGTTGGTCTTCTGCCGTCGATTTCCATTCCCATTCCCCCCATTCCCATTGCCATTTCCGTTTCCGTGTCCATGTGGATGGGTCTTGCCGTGATTATTGTCGTGTTCATTGCCGCCATGATAATCGTCATTTCCGCCATTTCCGCTGGCATCGTTTCCGCTGTGCAACGGCACCGAATCGGGCGGATCGAGATAATTGTGTTCCACAGATGCCGGCTCCGATTTCTCCTTTGCCTGCTCTCGGTGGTGGTTTTTCAATTTTGTTTCACAGTTATGCGTTTTTTTTATATTTATATATTTGCAGTTTTTTGTGGTTTTGCGATTGTTATTATGCGAATAGTTGATATATGAAAAGAGGAAAGAAAAATGTTTTTTAAAGTTTCCCATGCGGACTCGAGAATTATTTCTTTTTTTTTTTTTTTGTGCATGGCACTTAATCTTTTTTCAGCAGCAGCAGCAGCTGCTGCCCCTCCCCTATAGCAGGTCAGAAATTGATTGCTTTGTCGGTTTGCATTTAAACTCGATACTCGATGCTGTGTGCCACAATATATATAACAACAACATTGTGCGCTTGGCTTTTCATGCCACTGATTGAGTGCTGATTGGAAACAGATGGATTGAAGCATGGATTGAAGGACAACGAATGGCGAAAGGACGAACAAACTGGTGGTGGTAACTCTTGTTGAATCTTGTTAATCGGATAGCCTGACATGCTGTTGCCACAGTTCTTGCCACACATAATTAGCTTCACTCTGCGGCACTTACCTTGAAGATATGCGTTGCTGGTTTCCTTGGCGTCTGCTTCGCTTGCAAGCTGTTTGTTGTTGTTGTTGTTGTTGTCGTCGGTTTCGGTGGTGGTGCAGGTGGTGCTGTTACTGGTGGTGCACGTGTTGTTGTCGTCGTCGTTGTTGTTGTTGTTGTTGTCGTCGTCGTCGTCGTTGTTAGGAAACCCAATTCGGCCAAACGTTTCATATGAAAATCCTTTTGTGCCTCAACTGCAAAGCATGCAACATTCATTTCCACAGTTAGTTTCCTCTCCCCCTCAAGTCGAGTTCTCTCTCTCTCTCTCTCTCTCTCTCTTCTACTCACCCACACAGGGATTCATCCAGAGCAGACGTCGCCAGCCGACGCACTGGTAGAGATGCTGGGTATCCGTGTTCTGGCAGGCGCATGTGGTCCGCAGCATGGTGCCCAATATGCCAATCATTGCACTCCGACAGCCACTCGGGCGGCCGGCACACTTCTTCGTCACACTGTCCACGGCACAGGCCTGCTCGTAGTACTCCAACTTAAGTCTGGAGCGATTAAGTAAATAGAAAAAAAACAGCAATCTTAAAATGTGTTTCATTTTTTTTAATACTCCAATTTAAGTCTGTGTTAACAAAATTCGAGTGTATAATTATTTTTTTATACTCCAACTTCAGTTTGTGGAGACTTTTGTTTTAATTCATTAATTTATTTTTTCTTGTTTCGATTAGAATACAGAAAAAGTCAGAGTGCTAACATGTATTTAATTAACCTAATATTTTTTATTTATTTAATACTTGAACTTAAGTCTGTGGCGATTAGTAAACAGAGCAAAAATAAAAATCTGGGTGTTAACATGTGCAATATTGTTATTTTTATTTTTGTTTTTGCAATCTGGCACTGGCCTGTTCTTAATACTCCAATTTGAGTCAGTGGCAATTAGAGTAAACAGAGAAAAATAAAAATCAGAGCTTGCACTTTACGTCTGTCCTTCTGTACACTCAGAAAAAAAATAACCTTGAATTTGAAAAATCGGCCAGTATACTAGAAACTTTTTCTTAATTTTATAAATAAACTCTAAGTATAAATCATTTTTCTAAAAATTAAAAAGGCCTGCCCAAAATTGACAATCCTAAGAAAATCCAATCAAAATAGTGGGCGATTTAATTTAATTTTTAGAAATATTTTCTATTATTGAGAAATGCATTCTGAAATTCAAAAAATCGTAATTATGTAATGTAATATAGCACTCTCAAATGCTATTTTAGAGCTTATCTGTTACATCCTGGAAATTTGACATATTTGTTCTACATTTTAGAAAATCCAACCCGAAGTTAAGAAATGCAAACCCTTAGATTTTAGAAAGACACAAGCTTCCAACTGGAAATTTAATTTCTATGTAATAAGGTGAGTTACGCTTGGCGAATTTTTAAAATGAATGACGATGTTTTTTCTGAGTGTAAGTTGCAGCTCTTGTCTGTCTTCCAGTACGGCTGTAAGTATACCCCGTTACCTGCAGTCTCTCCTTGTAGCTAGCTTGAGTCGGAGTCTGAGATTGATGTGCTGCAATTTATGTTGGCATTACTCTTGGCATATTCTACTGCATTTCATGAGACTGCAGATGTTTCTGCCACACCACCGCAAAATAGCTACACAATTTATGGCATCAGGTTTACGACTCAGCTCACTCTTTCTGCTTGTAAAATCTTTGATGTTGTGGCTTTGCTTGCAACACGGCGTATGCGTAATATGCGTAAAACAATGCAGTGCAGACAAGTGAAACCTGTAACATACATGTTGCCATCTGAATAGTTGTTGCAAGCTTATCGACAAGCAGCAGAGGAATGAGACCAAGCAATACGCATTATCTTCCGCACCTGGACTTAAGCATAATTATTATTTCAAGCAGACAAACTGCTCAATATAATTGCATAATTTTGAGTGATTTCTTTTCACTGGACTTTTGCCAACTATAATGCTTATATAAATGACGATTCGATTACGTAAGTGTATGCATTGCAATTAAAGTGTTCCTGTTGCCGCACGTGGCATGTTGAGGCAGCCATCTAAGCGGTAAAATAAAGCCAACTTGTCAACATCGACCAGGCAGCCAATCAAATGTGCCTCACAATGCAGCACATAGCACGTGCATGCATGCAACGCGTCGTATCCGTAATAAGTCAACATACACTCGGAAAAAAACATCACAGTAAGTTTTAGTTAAGAACCCTAAAAATAGACAGAGAAAATAAATCTAAAACCAGAACGGTTTCCCTTAAATTTTACATATAAAAAACATCATGGAAATTATAAATATTTTATCTAATCTTAGAAAATTGCAAGCTAAAATTAAGAAATGCAAAGCCCTGTTTTCTAGTTGGTCACAAAACAACAATTTTTATAAATTTACTTTCTGAATAATAAGGGAGTTTCACTAGGAGACTTACTAAAATTCAGGTTATTTTTTTTGCTGAGTGTAAGCACTCGAATAGCGAAACGCCGACTGCAGTTTGACTTTTCTTTAACACCACCCACACACACATGCACACACACACACACACCATCGTTTAAATGTGAGCAGAGCAGCATACAAAATGAGCGTCATTAGTCCGATTTAGTTGTTTACTAAAGCAAGTGAGATTCACTTAAAAGGCAATTAATTTTCACAGCCACAGTCGACGCCACGTTCGCTGCGCTTGTTCAGCTGTAACATGACAACAAACACAAACGCCCCCACACACACATACACACACACACACTTACAGTCATGACATGCATCGTATTTATCACTTTACTTTGTATTTGACACATTCGCGGCCTGGATTCAAGTTTTGGCTGCTTTGCTGGAGTGGCTCAAAGTGTTGCCTGCTTCCTCTTCCTGTGTGTGTGTGTGTGAGTGTGTGGTGTGTGGTTGCCTCGTGCCACGTCGTGGCGTGTTTAATGAAGAGCTGTGCACAAAGTGGTAATTTAACGCCCCGTTTGACGATGACGCGCATTTTGGCAAGCAAGTCGCACACAACTTGAGCTGTTGGCTGTGTTTTGGGCTTTTCGTCTTTGCCTACACTCAGCAAAAAAATCACTTCGAATTTTATTTATTAATAAAATGACTAATATCAGTCGTCACAGAAAAATATTGAGAAGTAGAAAATAAATTCAGTTATAATATAAATAAAATGTAATATTTAAACTTAAATTAAAATAATAACACGCTATTAGACAAAAATAAAAATAGTTAGTGTGAATTAGTTAATATGCCCAATTAGAAAACATGCGCCAATTTATGGGGCAAGACTCTAAAAATTGTGTTCCTAATGATAGAAATAGTAGACTCTTAATTGAGAACATGATAATTGATTTGGCAAATCGGATATTGAGGAGACTACAAAGAGGATTCGTATTCTAAAATTGGTCGCTTAATAGAAATTAAAAGTATCTTGACCTTATAAGGGTCATCAAATGTTTATTAAAAAGACAACGAATTTGAAGGCTTTGTTGACAAGGAGCTTAATATGACAATCGAACTTTAATTTACGCTCAAGAAGTAAACCTAAATCATTAACTTAAACTTGAGCAGAGGTACGATATTGAAAACATTACTTAATTAAGGAAAATAGCTAGAAAGAGCAGCACCATATTTTTGGGTTTATTGATTTGGGGCAAGCCTTTCTAATTTTATGAAGTAGGGTTTCTTACATTTATATATTATTTCTAAAAACATGAATAACTTATTAATATTCAAGGATTGTCAAATTTCACGGCGATTTTCTAAAAAATAAACCTAATGTTTTTGGGGTTGTTGACTTAGTTTAAGCATATAAAATTAAAAAAAAATGTTTTCCTATGTTCAGAATTATTTATAAAATCAAGGAAAACTGTCTTATTTTCAGGGTGACTTTCTAAATTTCTGCTCGATTTTTTTAAGCGTGTAGAATTTGAGTTATTGTCTGTGAATTTTGTATTTTCGGCTGTGTTCAGCGTAATGAATTTGACAAAAATGTCATCATAGCAGTTGCGGGCGTTCTCTGTTCATATAATTCAATAAGTACACGAAATTGAATTTTGTTTAATTGAATTGCGGACCCAAAAATGATTTACATACAGACCCGCACACGCACACACACAGAGAGATTAAAACGAGCAGAGCGGATATGACATGCGATGCGCATATTTCCGCTTCCGCTTAGCGAGCATTTGAATTATGGAGACAGCACGGGGCATATAACTATGACTATCTGAATATGTGAGTGGACTCACCTGCACTCGCGATCCTCCTTGCAGCTGTCTGCCACAACGTGGCAAGCTGGCGGCGGATGGTAATAAATGCCATTGGAGCTGGCTGGATTATTGCTATCGGGTGGCCTCTGTGCGCAGACGGGATGCAGTTTTTCCTGTGCAATCATGCACATGTCATGCCGATTGCCATTCTGCTGGCTGGGACTATTATTATTGTTGTTGCTGCTAGTGGATTTTCTGGAAAGACAGTGGAAAAATGTGTGCTGTAGTTGTAGTTATTGCTATTGTTGCTGCTGCTGCGGCGGCTGCTGCGGCTGCTGCCACTTACTTGCATAGACAAAAGGCAATGTCCAGATTGAGGTCCTCGTGTGGTCCTTTGTAGAATGACTGCAATGAAGTCATGCACGCATTACGATTACAGCGATGCAGCTCACAGTGCATCAGCATCGGCTGCAATGATGTTGAGCAGCCGGGATCCTCACGGCAGCTATCCAGTGCTGTGTGGCAGGTACTCTGCATCACATTTGTTTTTTTTGTTGTAAACGAAAATTGTAAAAACGTTTTGCGCAACAAACATATACTCAGTACACTCAGAAAAAAACATATAGCATAAAGCATTTAGTAAATCGCCTTAAAATGAAAATCACCTTTATTACTAGAATGTTAGTTCTTGGAAAAAATTGCAAAATATAAGAAAAGAATTTCAAAAAAATTTTGTGAGGCTTCCCTAAGCGCCCCCAAAAAAATATGGTGTATTTTCTTTAGAAATAATTTGTATTGTTCTTTAAATTATAAGATGTGGTATTGCAAATGCTAATTTTTCTAAAAAAAAAGGCAAGCCTCATTAAAAAAAATTTTTTTTTTTAATTCTCTTTAGTTTTCAGATATAATTTCTAAATATTGGAAAACAATTTCTAATAACTAGAAAGGCTTGGCCTAATTCAACAAGCTCAATAATTAGGCGATTTTTCCTATTTCATTAGAAAAATTTCCTTTTTTTTAGTTTTTGAAAGCTACATACATTTTAGAAAATTACTTTCTGATTTATAAGGTGAAGAACCCTTGGAGATATACTACTATTTATTGTCCTTTTTTTCTGTGTAGTCTCAGTACTTTGCATTGTGTCTGTGTCTGTGTCCGTAGAGAACAAAAATTATGCATTGGCATCTGGTCTCAACTTACTCTGAAAGTGTTGCTTGATTATTTCCGTTGAGAGGTCAACTTCAACATCCTGACCACCTGCAGCATCAGACGTGCCCAAGTGACCAATGCGTTTTGGGTTTCGAGTTCAAATTGCATTTCGACAGAATGAGTGTTCAGAGTTTCAGTTTGTGCCATAATTGTTGAGACCACAGTGATTGTAGAAAAACGTTGAAAAGATTTATCCATTAGTTATCGTCTTTTTGAACACAAAACACTCGAATTATATTACAATTAGCACATTCAGACTGCGTCCACCAACATGAACGACCAACATGACAAATAAAATTGGACAGTGTTCCAATTTAAAATTGAATTGTTGCTTAAAATTATAAAATATTTAAGCTAATTAAAAATATTATTGCTTATGCAACATTTATATTTTTGCAACGACTATTAATTATTTTATTATTGAGCATTTGTTCATGTTTATTTTATTGCATTTTAAACATATTAATTAACACTAGCACAACAGCAATTGTTCATAACTCAATTGCGTCATGGGATTGACGGTAAATAATCCTAATTAGAAATGATTATCGACGAAGGGCTAAGGGGGCCGGTGGAGAAGGGGAAGGCGTATCATGTTGGGGGCAACAGCTGGTGCCAGCTATGGATTACATTTTAATTAACCAACTTGCAGTCGGCTTTCATTTCTATTCATATTCATAATCATATTTCCGTGACCCAGACACACAGTTCCCATCCAATAAATTATCGAAATAATCGAATAGTAAAAACGTAAAGCATAATTAACGAAATTAAAAGCAATGTATATCTATAAATATATTTTTTCCAAATTCGTTGCCTACAATTGGGTTAATCGATTCTCATTACTTTTAACTGCAGGGGAAGGGGTGGAGCAGGGCTACAGGTGCAGCGGGGCTGCTGGGGCTTATTTAAAACACAACTAAATACTAAATGAATTTTATTTATTAGATATTTAATAGTAGATAAATAGATTTGTCGGCCTTTAAAAACTACAACCTACTCGTAAAAATATTTGGGGATCGCCGGGAGTGGCGATATTATTAACTAACGATGAAATTCTGTTTTATGTCAGTGTATGTGTTTTTCTTATGTATTTTTGCTCTGAGTTGGGAACACTTAGTCAATGAAATTAATGTGTTTAATATGATAACTGACTGTAGTATATTCTGACTAATAATTAGTATTAATTGTTCTGTGTGTAAGTAAAAAATCTGACAATGCACGCAAAGCCAAAAGAATAGTAAGAAAAATTATAAGTTTATGAGGGCGCAAAATATTTTTTTAAACATATAAAAAGAAAACACAAATTACATTTGAGCGGCTGAGATGCAAAATGTATAATATTAATAAGATCAATTTTTTTGAAGCCCGTTATTTTCAAATTGAACTTTCAAAATATCAAAATGTTATTTGAGTTGAGTTGTGTCTTTAAAAAATGTATAGTTTTCTTAAAATTAAATGAACGTTTGTTTTTTCTTGAATTTATCTGGCATTACCAAATTGAATGGTCTGAGTTAATGAGTAATTCTTGTTATTTGTTGGTGTAAATATTGATGTTGTATTTGTTGTTATTTAAATGGAACACGCAACATATGAAACATATTGGAAAAAATTTGCATTTGAACAAAATTTTTGAGTTTTAAAAAGAAATGTATGTAACGCATTTTCTTTGTACTTAGTAGTTGAATTATTTGTGATTGTAACGGTTTTTTTTCCAAAAAACGGGTGCATTGAAAAATTTCGTAAAAAATATTGTGCATGAATTAAATGTAACAAAAATGTATTTTCCAGCTTTTAATTCGATTTTTAATGAATTTTGTTGTCACGACATTTTTAAGTTTTCATGTTTTTTATTTATGCAAATAAGAAAACATTAAAATTTTGTTTAATTATATAAAAAAAGTTTATACACCTGTTCCGCATTTAATTGTATTTAAAAAAATATGCCAAACAAAATTCATTGTCAGAAATGTTCATAACGAAGTTGAAGCAAATGTTTTTGTATTTAAATCGAACAAAATTTCCAAAACATTTTGAAAACAAACGGCAAGCTACATAAGAAAATATTGAACGAATAGTTAAAGTAAAGGCTGATTCATATATAAAATCAATCTTTACATATATGTATATATATATGTTTATATAGAATAATGTATATACGAGTATGTAAGGCAGTTTCTGTTTTTGTTACTGTTTCGATATTTATAAAAGTTGAGCAAATGCCAAAAATTATGCACAAAGCAAAGGCGGGCTCGGAGCTCACCAGTTGTTTTTATATATTTTTGTTTTTATTTTGGTTTGTTTATATAAATAAAAAGTTGAACAGTAAAAGTTGAATAATTGTTAATTTACCTGCAACGGGTTGTGTTAGTTAATTAGTTACAGGGGACGACACAAAACGCGCAAAAAACGTTCAAAATATTTAAAAAAAAAAACGCTATTAAACATAGTTACACAATGCTACCTAGAAGGTGTAAAAAAATCTGTCTTTTTTATTTGTTCTCCTGCTGATCATATAATTGCTCTTGTTTTTATAGTTTGCCTAGTTTGTGGTCAGTTATTCATTGTTTATTGATTACGTTCATGCTTAAACATGTGCACATACTTTGATAGTAAACACCGGTATTTCCGTTTCCGTTGCCATTGCCATTGGCATTGGCATTGCCGGCGTAGCCATAGCCCGTATCAACGATATCAAATGGCGACTCATTTCCGGCGCCGGCTGCCGCCGCCATGTGGCGCTGATGAAAGCCGCTTATATTGAACGGATAGCTGAGTACGCCGTGCAGCTGTGTGTTGGACACCGAGCCCGGATAATTATAGCTGCCGCTTGCCGCGCCGCCCATCGCCGCTATCAATGGCGTATCAATCAGCGACAAATTATCATCGAAGATTCTCTGATGTAATTTCTCGTCCATGCCCAATATTCTTACTGGAATTTTAAGTTGCAAGAAGAGAGAGGGTAGAATTGTTTGTTGTAGTTTGTTGTTGTTGTACAGTGGCTTTTTTACTTATGTTGTTGTTGTTTTTTTGTAGATACGAGTAGCTATTGTTATTTTATTGTTGTTGTTGTTATTGCTACACAGGATTGGAACTCAGCAAAATTTCCACATCCAATCAATTTGCATAATTTCAATCGATCTGGTATTTTTGTTGTTGTTTTTTGTTTTTAAATTTCATGGCTAACAAATGAAAAAAATTTACATGTTTATGTGTACCCATCGAAATTGTATGGGTTAATACATTTTTTTTGTTTAGTTGACCTTCTCAACAAACTCAAATTGGATAAATTGAACTGAACAAGTTGAATATTAGAAAATCAAAATTTATAATTTATAATTTACATGGAAAGTTTAGGGAAAACTGTGTGCTTCTATTTGGTGCAGATAAAAAAAGGAGAACATTTTTGTGAGACAGTGGAATAAAATTAGAAGTAAGCAGTCATATGGAACATATCTACATTATTTAATTAAAATTGAAATTACAAGAAAGTTTCTTTAAGTGCTCGTTCAATTGCAGCTTAAAATTATCTGATATGGCGAAATGAAAGGTTGAAAGCGTTCCATTAATGTGAAGATATTTTTAAGCAATTATATTAATGTGAGAGAGTAATGGCTTTAAGTTGTGTCGATTTACTTATTTGAGTTCTCAGTTACAAAAGGTGAATATAATCCTTAATGTGCGCTGTGCAATAAAGCCCATGTATATATTTTATTTAAATAAAATGCAGGTTGTAATATCAAATGCAGTGCGAATAAAAAATATATAGGCTCGTCTGCAGTTTGTTTTCGGCCAAATAGGAGAAATTATAAATATTATTTTAGTTTTGTAACTGTTCAACGTAAAACAGTTAACTGTCTGCCACATGCCACTTGTGTCAGTTGCCCATATTAATCGAGTGCTTGAATGCTAATTTATGCAATTGTGATTGGTGTGTACATTAGAATAAACAATTGCCATGCATTTCCGAAAATAACCTTAAATCGTGTTTATAGACATTAGTTCTAAGTATTTGGAAAACAAATTCTAAAATTTAGAAATACTTGCCCTAAATCGACTATATCAAAAATATGGCGATTTTTTATATTTCTTGAAATAATTATTAAGAAATCCACTTTTAAAAATAGATCCGCTGATTCTTAGAAAAAATCTTTCTAAAATTTTAAAAACAATTAATGGCGTTTTTTTATATTACTGGCTCAGCTTTTATATTACAGTTTCGTTTAAGTCGCCGTAAAATCGTAAACTTTTCCAAATTAATTTATACAAATTTATAAACTACCTAAAACTTTTTTAAAATGCAAGCACTGATTTTTAGAAAGTTCCAACCATACATTCTAATAATTTATTTTCAGAAATTAACTTTGAATTATTTTTGCGTCAATTGAACTTAGTTGGCCTTAAATAAATAAAAAAATTAATTTAGAAATTTACTATCTAACTCATAATTTACACTTGGTGTCAAAATTACGACGATTTTCTAACATTTGGGGAGTTTGTTTTTCTGAGTGTGGTCTAAGCGGCATATAGCTCAACCGATTTTCAGTTCAATTTGGCCAATAGCCACGCACCAATTCCCATAGCAAAGCTACGGTTCTATCTGCTATCAATGTCAATGGCACAGGCAAACACAACGCTAACAGAGACGTGCTGACTGTGCGAGTGTAGGTGTGTGTGCTGTGTGCTGTGTGTGTGTGTGTGTGTAACTTTATGTATCTTTCAAATGTCATGCGCTGTTAGAGCGAGCAAATGGTAAACGATTCAATGGAGCCGTATTTGCAACCACAGCAGCAGCAAGCGACATTTGCTTATCTCGCCGAGCAGACGCCAAAGTGCGCTTCATTTGTGGCAACAACACTGCTCAAAGGATACTCAAAGGAAGCTGCACGAGCCACGAGACGGTCAATGTGTGTGGAAAGGGGGAGTTCGTGGTGCTAAATGGCAGGGATTTGCCATGCCAGGCCAGCCAACTTGCCTGTCTGCGTTTTCTATTTATGTTTGCCGCTTATTTTGTCGAGCAAATATTTGCGCAGCAAACACTGCGTATGGCAACTTGAAGGGGGAATCGAGCAATCGTAATCCTAACTGCCCCTCCTTGAGCGGGGCGAATCAGCTGGAAATGAGATTAGTACTGTTTGTTAAGTGTTATCGCCCATGTTAGCACTTGTCGACGACTGGATTGGATCTCTGTCAAACAATTGTTGCATATACGCAATATAGTCAGATCTAATAGAAATGGGCAGCGTATAATGCAGCCTTAGTAGGAAACAAAATCAAACTTTTAGTTTTTGAGAAACAGGCAGCTTATAATGCAATCTAATAATATTAAAAAACAACTCTTTTTATTTCCTTTAAATCAATTTATTCTGGTGTTCTCAAACAATTTTTGCTTATGCAATGTAGTCATTTCGGATCTTACAGGAATCATATGACTTTGGGCAGCGTATAATAAAGCCTTCACTGACATAAAAATCGACCTGAATTTTGTAAAATTGCCCTGAATATTAGAAAGTTGTTTTTGTTTTTAGATATATTTTCAAAATCTAAGTAAACATTTTCATAAGATTATAAAGGTTTGCCCTATATACAATACAAATAAAAACGATCATTTTTTTTTAATATTTTCTATTATTAAGAAATAAATTTCCAATAAGTAGAAATGCAAAACTCGGGTTTTTTGAAATGGTCTTTTCTAAAAGTCAGATACAAGTAATGAAGTTAACTGCCTCGACATTTAAATTAGAGTTTAATTCAAATCGTCGAAAATCGTAATAAATTAAAAATTAAATTATATGAATTTATAAACTATTTACAATGATTGTACGTATAAAATTTTAAAATATAAATGTTAATTCATTTATATTACAAAATAAACGAATGCTTAAAGTTGCTTTAAAGCACCCTGACTATTAGACATATTTTTTTAGAAAAAGATGCCCTGAATTAAGAAAAAGAAAAGCCATGGTTTTAGAAATATAAGGTGAGTTATCCTTGGCTATATACTAAAATTTGGTGAGCTGATTTTTTCAAAGTGTAACATAAAATAAAACAAAAGCTTTAATATTGTTTGGGATAAGGCACACTGAAGTCAATTTATGCTGGTGTTTGTTGGCCTGTCACATCAATGGGAATTGCACATAAATACACAAATACAGCATTCACACAGACAAGTTTAGCTGCGAACAAAGGCCATGCAGAAAATGGCGCGTAATTATTGTACAAAACTCCATAAACAACTGAGATAAATTTCAGAATGCGCTATAATTTGAAAATAACGTTGGTACACAGTACACACAGTGCGTGGCAACCGTATGCGAACAGAATTGCTGCTTTCCATGCCATAATTTGTGTCTCGTGTCTCTTGTGGCACAGGCCTTAGGGGCCTGCCACAAGCCCTGCAATATTATGAAAATATTTATTGCATGCAGAAACACAAACACAACGAAATGCCAACTAGGAGGTGACCACATATTTTTACTGCGAATGTCGAATTTGCAGTTGTTGTTGTTGCTGGCAAATCGCTTTAATTGTTTACACTAGTGCTTAATTAAATTTGCCAACTGAGTGTGTGCTTAGCATTATGTGATTTACTCAATTATTTTTCTATGTTAATTTCAAAAACGAATTGTAACTATCAAAACTAGTAAAATTTAACAATTGGTAGAAATTGGTGAAGCGTTTTGCCCGAAATCGCTTATTATTTCTGCTGCCATTAACTAAAAGTATCAGTTTGGTGATTAGCTTTTTGCTATATTGCAACTGCGTGTGATTACAATTCGTAATGCACTCAGAAATCAAACTTTGCCTTAATTAATTATTCCTTGCATGAACCTCTTCGAGTACTCTGTTGTGATAACCATAGACCTTATCATGTAATTATGTAATTCTGAGTCTTCTATTATTAAGAACTAAATTTAAGCTTCTTGTCTTGTGAATGACATTTTCGTATAATAAGGCAAGCCAAAAGAATGGCGAATTTCTAAAATTCAGTTTGATGTTTTTTCTGAGTGTAGCTGTTGACTGTGGCTGGGTCTCCTGTGAATAAATGCGTATAAATCGAGTGCACATAAATATCTGTGAGTCGTCGTTGCATGTGACATGCATTAATACTTGCCAATATTCACAATGTCTGCATAACTCAATTTGCACGTGTGTATATGTGTGTGTGTGTATGTGAGTGAGTGTCCCAGAGTTGCATTGGCGAATGAAGTCACAATGCAAGCAAGCTTCAAATTTATAACCTCTGTCAGCAGATGCCTAACAAATGCAGCAACGCATGCAAAAACAAAAGGATCACTGATACTGATGATGATGATGACGACGATGATGACGATAATAACGACGATGATGATGATGCTCTTGATGATGATGATGATGAACGACCAATGACAATGGCTAGTCAAATTTGTGGCAATAAATATGAGCGAAAATGCACAAAATGCGTAACAATCAAAATGCCAAACAATCGTGTAAAACACAGACTACGTGGGGTAATCGATTGATTGCAAGTGTGGCATGCATCGAGAGAAAGAGAGAGAGAGAGACTGCAGATAAAGTTGCATGAATGCATTGTGTACGAGTAAGTATGTGTGTGTGACTGAGAGAGCTGTAAATAAGCAGAAGCAAACTGAACTTAACAAAACATAATGGACCAAAGTGAACTGAGTGCACTTCATATCAATATTATACTTGGTTAGATTTTTGGGGAAGGTATTTGGCGCTGTGGCAAGCAAAATGCTTATTTATGGCACAAGTGTGCATTGTGCCTGTGCGTGTGTGCATGCAACCGATTGCAGCGATAGATAGCCACAATTAGAAAGCTAGTCAATACAAGACAGATAGTGGCAAACCAACAACAATGCACACACTCAAAAAAAACAATACACTAAATTTTAGTAAGTAGCCCTAAAAAAGTAGAACACGTTTCTAATTTATAGAAATAATTTCGAAATAATAGAACAAAAAATTGTAAGGGTTTGCCCTAAATCGAAGATAACAAAAATAGTTTTTTTGTTCTGCATACGAAAAATACTTTCTTTAAAACAAGTAAGAATGCTGTACTCGAGTGAGCTCGACTACGAAATTATTGTCAAATTTCCCTATTAAAAGTTTTGCACCCAAATGTGAGCAGGTCAGCTAGTACGCTCATTTCTTATAGCAAGCTCAGGCACTGAAGAGTAAAAAACAGTGAGCAGGGCATGTTTTTATTCACAAGCCCCAACTGATCCTAGCTGGCTGGATTTAAACACGTGCATATAAATACATACATACATACATATGTACAGGCAATCGTAGGCAACGGAGATCTGCAGAATACACACAAATCTGATCTTTCTTAAAGATTTGTTGCCATCTCTTTCTCACACATGCGTTCGCATATTTATGCATACAGAAAATGCTTGCAGCTGCTGATAGATATAATATGTGAATATATTTTCGACTATAACTTTGGTCTTTCTTACCCGATATTGATGAAATTTGGGCAGTTTATCAATAATATTCATTTGCATATTATATATAAATTTAAAGATTCTGCCTTTATAATTGTTGCATTTATTGCTATTGGAAATTTAAATGAATCGACATTCGATCGGCGGCAGTTGTCGATAAAAAAAAAAGCAAACTTGATCTTCTAAATTTTAAGTCTCTAGCTCTTATAGTCTCTGAGATCCGCGTGCTTATACAGGTAGACGGACAGACGGTCAGCCGGATGGACGGACAGACGGACATGGCTATATCAACTCGGCGGTTGACGTTGATCAAAAATATATACTACTTATGGGGACGGAGATGCTTCCTTCTGCCTGTTACATACATTTGCACAAAACCACTATACCCTTTCCCTATATTTAGAAAATCGCCTTTAGAAAAAAGAATTCTAAAATTCAAAAACAAGAAATTTAAAAATGCAAAACGTAGTTTTTAGAAAGCCATACATTTTAGAAATTTACTTTATGAATATTACGGATAATTACTAAAATAATTACAAAAATTTGAATAATTACAAAAATTTAAGGCACATTTTTTCTGAGTGGAGTATGCCGCATACGGATACAGATATAGTGTATCTGTACACTGGCCGCCATTTGCCGATTCGTTTGTTGTTGGCTGCCGCATGTTCGTCTAATATATACTTGGTGCCACAAAAGTTGCCAGATATATAAATAGTTGGAGTGAGGAGACTGCGAGTTACTGTGAACGAGAGTGCCTTTGGTGCAGTGTGCTCTTAGAATACCCACTAACCCCACCTTACCCTCCACAAATTAGGGTGCCACAAAGCCCAGGTGCTCTTATTTATTACATCTATTCGCTTAGAAGTATTACTGCCTTTAAATAGATATTTACAATTTGGAAATTATACTACAGTGATGAGATTAATTTTAAAGAATTTATTATAGGCGAAGCAAAAAAAAAAACAATATTAATTTCAAATTTCCCCAATGAGTTGAAAATTCTTTTTTCATATATATAAATAGAATATTCATATAAATAAATATAAATATAAAATAATATGTACAATTTAATTTTGTAACGAAATTAATATTAGAAAATAACATTATTGCCTCATTACTTTTTGCCATTTATAAGCAATTGCTTAAATATATATCCAAAATTTGAAAATTATACTAAAGTGATGTAGTATATTGGAAGATTTTAAAATTTAATTTAGGCTTAGCTATAAAAAACCTTTTAATTTCTCAAATAAATTGGAAATTAATTTTACATGTATGTATATGAATATAAAATTGATTTTTTTAATGGAAATAATATTAGAAAGTTTTACTATTGCCTCATAATGAATATATACAAACACAAATGAGGATGTAAAAAAAAATATATATATCTTTAAATTTATCAAATGAATTGAAAATTCTGTTCTTATATATAGAAAGATAACTTTGATTTTTTAATGAAAATAATATTAGAAATCATCATTATTACCTCATAATAAATATATATATTCACAAGTAAGGAATGTGCATCTTTATCCGAGTATTATTACGAATATTCAATTTGCATCATAAAATGATTCGCATTCGATGCGAGGCTTAACTTAAGTGCATTTTAATAAATATAATGGCAACTATTTACTGTTTACTTACCCCTCTCATCCATGTTGCCAGTGGGTGCGGAGTGGGTGCGGTGGGTTATATCGCTACCGGCGACTAAATCGCCTAGATATGCTGTTTGGTGCAAGTTGGTGCCAGTGCTAAATGGAGTTGCAAGTGTTTTGGAAATTTGCAAAATTACTTAAGTGCATCATAGAGTTAGTATATTGAAAGAGAGTGTGCTGCAAGCTAGCTAATTAGCTCAGTAATGTACTCAAAAGTCAAAAGTGCAAACGGTGCATTGGTGGTGGTGCATTTGTGCAAATGTGTGGGTAATTTTGCAAATTGAAATGTTTGCTGTGTTAACTCAATGAAAAAATTGCTTTATGTTGACGCAAATCGGCTTACAGCATTAACAACATTTACATGGAAGATACAGGTAGAAAGGGAGAGAAAGGAGAGAGTTTGGACTTCATCAAAAGTTGATGAAGCATCAAGAGTTGGTTTGGCTTTTCACTTCCGCTCCTAAATGACAATTGGCCCAAGCCGCTGGCATTATAAATAAATAAATGCCAACCACATGGGATACTCATATATACATATATGTAGATATGGGGACAAAGTACATGGTCCCTAAAATCAGTTTATGCTCCACAATGGACATCATTTGAATATTCATTAAGATGGCATGCAACCAGGAGTCGATTAAGTATTTAAATGTTCTACAAATGCCCAGGGATCTGGGCAATAGCTCAATTTGCTTGTTTCTGTTGTTGTTTGTTGGACTTATTCATTAGTTGGCTGCTGCCGCTGCTGTTTCTGCTGCTGCTGTTAACCGGAAATTGTGGTATACCCAAGTGAGTCAATTATTTTAAAAGCTTTGCTGCATAAAGTTTGCAGCTGCAGCCGTTGCCGTTAAAATGTATTTGGTTGAGTTAATTGAAGGGCTTGAATGCCAGACTTGCGTGGCTAGCGCTAGCTCTTGGGTCAGGTAACCCATACACTTAGAAAAAAATCGCTCTGCATTTTAGAAAATCTCCCTGACATCTAGAAAGTTTTGCTTGATTTTAGAAATAATTTCTAAGTATTAGAAGACTTTTTTTTAAACTATAAAAGCTTGCCTAAGAAAATCATTCTAAAATTGCCCTGAAAACTAGAAAAGTTCTCATCGTTTTAGAAAAATTAAAAATATTGGGAAACATATAAATATAACGAACAATACCAAACATATAATTGATATTTTTATTATTTATTTTTAGAAGTTTTTCTATTTTTGATAATTGCACTGCAAATCAGAAATGCAAAACATGATTCTTTGAAAAGCCCTTTCTGAATTAGAATTAGAGAATTTAAATATTAAATTTCAAATTGTATCTTTAATTTAGTTTAAAAATACAAAAAGCCCAGGAAAATTAGAAACTTGTTGTTTTAAATTTTACACAAATACACCATAAAATCTAAGAAATTCAGTGCGATTTTTTTCCGAATGTAGTGCTTGGGTCAGTTGTAACAGAAAGTTGCTGGCTTCGACTTGGACACGGCGTGGGCCGAGTCAAATGCGTTTGCATACTTAGGTGAATTGGAGGTGCGAGTTGTCGTTGTTGTTCCCATCGTTGTTGCTGGCTCCGCACCATGCGAGTAATAGGTGTGCGTGTGTGGATGCGTGTGTGTGTGCTGATTTTGAGCCGGACCCGCATCGACCACAACAACAACATCGTCGGCCACATCTGCTGCTGCTTGCTGCTGCGTCTTGTGGCCATGGTGCAACGAGGTGGGCACCTCGACAATCACATCATCATCATCCTCAGAAGTATGCGGACTGTGCGAGGCGAGCACCAAAGGATTGTTAATGCCCCACGATGGTGGATGCAAATAATGCGGATAGTTTGAATAAATTTCCGCTCTTATGCGATCATCATAGTCATCATCATCCGTATCCTCATCATCATCATCGTCTTCCTCCGCCTCCTCCTGCTCCTGTTCCTCCTCTCGATCCAATCTGTGCTCATTGTTGGGCTCATCATGGTATTGGTACTCGATGTTGTTGGATAATAGCTCGGTGCCATTGAAATGATGCTGCCCGTTGTGATGTCCTGCGTGCTTTTGTTTCTGTTTGCGCCGTGATTTCAGCTTCGTTTTTGGCTTTGGTTTCAGTTTAGGCAAGCCATTGGGAAAAAATATTATTCTATCTGCAATGAGCCAAGAGTGGGTGGGGGATAATGGGAAATAGTGGGTGGGGTGCCATGCGTGATGTGCATAAAAAAAGTTTAGTGCCACAAAAAAGGTGCAAAATTTCATAGAATAAAGTTTAGTGTCTGTGTGCGTGAATCTGTGTGAGTGGTGCAAGTGGTGCGCTTATTTAATTAATGCTATTACTGGCCTGAGGTGCATTTAATCCGACGAGGCGAGTGTTCTATGGTCCGAGGGGTTTAGGGTGCAAGAGGATGTTGGATGGCGGAATGGAGGGTGCGAGGGGTCAATGATGAGAGGGGTCCTTGGTGGGAAGGGTTGAGGGGGATGTGAGGGGTCTACGGTGTGCGGAGTCTATAGTGCGAGGGGTTTGAGGGGTCGCTGGTGCGAAGGGTTGCGGGTGCGAGGCGTTAAGGGGACTATGGTTTGAGGGGTCAATTGTGCGAGGTGTGGAAGGTGCGAGGGATCGCTGGTGCTTGGGGACGATGGTGCGAGGGGTTGCTGGTGCGAGGTGCAGAATTTGTTTAGGAATTAACCCAGGCATTAAGTTGAGTTGAGCTCGAGGTTAGTTTTCGGTTTAGTTTGTGAAATGTGAGATAATGGAAATCTATTTTAATTTTTTTTTGGTTTAGCGTGGCAAAGCAACGACGTTAGTTAGCTAATAGAGTAGTAGTAGTGGAGAAGGTGTAACCTATGCAAGCAGCCCCGCTAAACCTGCCCTAAGTCATAAAAAAAATCAAATAAAAGTAAATAAAAAATATATATGTGGGTTCAGAGAGCGAGAGAAAGAGCGAGAGAGCGAGAGTAAGTTAGTAAGTACAGCGAACTAAAGTAAGACATACAGTTTAGCATTTTTGGGCAGCATAGTAGTAGTTCTAGGGGTGTTCATAATTTATTTATTTATTTATTATCGGGTGCAATTCAATCAAATATTAATATCGATATCGTATAAAGCACAGTAACATAACCAGTTGGCGTGTGACATATCAACAATATTCAATGGGCTTGGTTTGGATTTGGTGAATGGTTCAGTTAAACGCTTACTGCTATTTATGTATTATAAAATACGATTGTACTTTTGATAGGTAGGATGTTGTGTGTGTGAGATAGAGAGAGAGAGAGAGAGAGTTAGAGATAGAGGCGAGAGAGAGAGATAGAGATAGAGCGGTGACAGTAAACACGGCAGCTTGTTGGATATACATTGATTTAAGTTGTTGTACGTATACGTGATATTTTACGATATTACTGAGCATTGCTAATACGTATTGTCTATCCATATATATATTATTCATGTACTTGATATAGGCATATTTTTCTAAGTAAAGTTGCTTACTGATCGCATATCACGCAAATGTGAGTTTCATTTTCGACTAATTTTTTTTTTGTATTATTATTATTGTTTTGGTTTTGATGCAAAAGCGTGCGATTTTTAGTTTCAGGTTTTTTGGTTTTTGTTTTAAGTTTACTTAAATTATTGGGCAAGTTTCAGTTTTGAGCGGTTTACAAAGTACCAGAAAATATAAAAATGAAAAGAAAAATAGAATTAAAATGGAAATGAAAAGTAGACAGAACTGAAATCAGTTAATTAGATAGGTACTCAGTAATTATTTTATCATTTTTTCAATAATAATTAGCTTTTAATACATTAAGATATCAAAACAAAATCCACGAATTTTATTTCAGACGAAGTTTCTGTGTTGTTCTTGTTGCTGTTGTAGTTGTAGTTGTTGTTGTTGTCTTTATTATAGCTGTAGAACTTACCCACACACGGATTGTGATTAACAATATTAAAGATACGATCACAGCGCTTTTTCATATGGTTATTTGGACAGATGCAGCCAAACATGGGCGACAAGCGTAAATTGGTCCAGGCATCATGACAGGCATCCCTAAAAATTGAAAAGTTTTTCATTCAGTACAAAAGTTGTTTACTCCAAAAAGCCACAGCTAATTGAATTCATATTAAGCCAAAGCACCCCCAACTAAACATAAGCTCTAACCCCAACCCGAACCAGAACCCGAACTCGACTTCCGCAGCAAACTTTAAAATTGGCAATTGCATCAAAAATGCATACATACGGCAGTTCAATTAATATTTTATCGCATACGTCGCACCAGTTGCCGGGTGGTGCGGTGTTGGTTGCGTAGTTTTTGGTGGTGGGGTGGCAGCAGTCAACCCTTTGAAAGTTTAGACGGCGCTAGTGAAACTTTAAGCCAGGCCGAAGACGGTGCACAGGCTACCGCAGAAAGTCATTTCGAGTTATTAAAACATTCAGAACGTTTGTATTCAAGGAGAGTATTGAGCCAGCCCAGGCCATGACAGGCCCGAAAGCATGTGGCGTACACTCAAAAAATAAACGAACCTTCAATTTCGCTCTAAAGATTAGATTAGTTTTTTTTTTTGGTTTTCAAAATAATTTCGAAATATAAAAATATATGTTTTTTCTGCAATTTGCAAATTCTTATTTATAGAAAGCAACGAACTTCAATTTTTAATTATTTCTAAATAATGAGGTATCCTTGGCTCTAACAGTATTCTAAAATTATTCAGTTCGATCTTTTTTCGAAGTGCACAAATATGTGAAAACTGGAAGGCAGGAAGCAGCAAGAGCTCAACGAGCAGGAAATTTCATTTCGCTGCTGTTACTTCAAGTTTGGCGCCAAGTTGCGTGTGTGCGCTTGTTTTGCCAATAAAATCGAATATCGAAATTAAATGTTGCTTTTGCCGTTGCCATTGCCGTTGCCGTTTCAAAGTTTTTATGGCAACAAGGATATACTCAAGCTCAAGACTCAAGCAACAAAATCAATTTTCTCATTAAACCAAACAGTTTAATTGAATACTTTTTTAACCGATTTCATATACAGCTTTTTTGCACTTTTTGTTCAGATTTTCCAATTAGTGTTTGCTAATTTCCCAATTTGCTGGCTCGACTCCTTGCCGTCTCGTTGGTCCTATACATTATTACCACTTATTGATTATAAATTGAAGATGCGTTCTTTTTTCTCATAATATGTATAAATTCATAAAAGCATTCTGAACTACAACAAATGTAAAAAAAAACCCTACATGAGTGGCTGAATGCTTTTACTTTAGCATGCTCTATTTTTCTTTCATGTTTAATATTGATGCTTCCTTCTATACTTTATATACTTTTACACAACTTTCTTATAGCTTTCTGTTATTATTTATAGCAGCATTTACTCATATGGAAAACTTTTTTTTGCTTCTTTTTTACTGTCCTGCTTTGAATAGAAAATGCATATCTCGTAGTATGCATATCATATTTCTCTGCATTGCTTGTATCGATTTTATTTATATTTTTATTTATCTATTCACCTGTTTTCCATTTTGCATTTATTGTCGCGCACCTTGCAGTGCGTCTTGAAATCCTCGAAGAGCTTCAAACACTTGCGTTCCTGCTGGCAAACGGAGAGAGCATGATTACAAGTGGGCAGAGCATCAATGGGATACGGATCCTTTTCAGCTGAAGGAATAAAACAAGAGTTCATTTTAGCAATTAGAAAACCTGTAGCATGCACAAGATTCAACTAAAGTTTATAAACGTGTTCACCACTTACCTTTCTTGAGCACAAATCCGCACGGATGGTCGAATAGAAAGTCCCGAAAATGATTGCAATCGGGATCCATGCCGGGCTCCTTGCACAGGCAGGTGGGGCGAAAGAATTGAAACGCCTGCAAAGTGCGGAGTGCGGCTTGGCATTTTGTTACCGTCACCGTGCTGCATGACACTGCAAGGACAATAAAGATGACGACAACACCAATAAATATATACACTTACAAAAATATTTGTTGTAAATCGCCATATTTTTGGCGCAGATGGTTGGTTACAGTATAATTCAGAAAGTAAATTTCTAAAATGTATGTTTGTAACTTTATAAAAACTAGCGATTCATTATTAAACTTTAATATTTTTAGACTTCACGTAGTTTATAGTTCGATATAAATTAATTTCTTAAGAACCCATGATTTAATGTAAATGTTTTTCTTAATATAGAAAATAAAAAAATAAAAATAGAAAATTCTACAAGTTTTTGGGATTGTCGAATTAAAGCAAGCCTTTCTAAATTTTAGAAATAGTTTTCGTAAAATCTAAAAATTATTTCTAAAGAATAGAAAAACTTTATATTTTTTACGTCGATTTTTTTGCAGAGTGTAGTTAAAGACATTTATGTTTAATGATCTATAAATGGCAGCAGCGCTTAAACTTTGACATTTCTCTGGACGTGCTCGCTGTCCAATTTTGGAATCGCTGCTCACATCGATTACCCGAGTTGGAGCCAGTTGACAGTTGTTATAAATGGCAGGCAGGCAGGCAGCCAGGCAAGAACAAACAACGATTGGACAACTACAAACCAAACACATGTCATAATACCCACAACAACAACTATAATAACAGCACCAACAGTTGCTGCAACAATATGAATAATTGAGTCTACAACAAAACGGTCGATTTAAGCGGCCAATGAAGCGGGGCAGCCAGCGAGAGAGAGAGAGAGAGAAAAAGATAGACATAGAGGTAGAGAGATCCGATAATATTTTATAACATAATAAATTATGTTTCATATATGACAGCTTATTCGAGCATATGACAACTACCACTACACAAACACACACACAAACACTCGCTCACACACACACACACACACACACTTCGTTGAGTATGAATGGAAGTGGAGAGGGAGGGGAGTGGGAGCGAGAGACAAACAAAAGGCCAGCAAGCATCTGCTGGCCATCCATTGTCCTTCTAGCCATAAAACATAAGCCCTACTAATAAACTCGACTATGGCCACACTTCATGCATACACAAACACACGCACACGCAGCACCTACACTCAGGATAATAAAAACAGCTCAAATTGTTTTAAAAAATAGCAAATTTGTTCAGTTTTTAGAAGTAATTTCTAAATATTAGAAAACAATTTCTAAAATCTATTAACTCTTCAAATCGATAATCTCAAAAATATGGCAATTTTCACTTTTTTCTTAGAAATATTTTAAATTATTATTATTAGTAATTTTTATAAGCTATAAAGAAAGTTTGCATATGTGAAATTTTAAAATAGAAATGTTTAATAATAAATATAAATAATATAAAAGTTAATATAAGAATTCTTTATTTTACATACATAGAAAACAGCACCTTGTAAATTAAATATATTATTTGAAAATTTCAGAAAAATCCTTGAAATTTAGAAATGCAAATGCTGGTTTTTAGGTCACAAGCATATAATGTAGAAATTAACTTGCTTAATCGACTTTTTTGCCGAGTGTACAAAAATCCAGCGACACGAAACTGTGGCTCGTCATAAGCCGTAAAATCGCCAAAAAGCAAAGCAACGTCCAACGTTCAAAGGACAATGGGCCAATATGGTCAGCATATATGAGCTGAATGCCCCATTGAGCATGTCACTCATACGACCCGTTGGCCGCCCCGCACGAGCCCGGACATGATTATTTGCTACTCGAACATTAAGCTGTGGGGCGGGTCATTTGAACTACGCAACAAGTGACACTTTTCACAGGCATTAATCATATTTACGACATACTGCGACATTTGCAACACTTGCTTGCCGCAATTAGAAGCAGCTTGCAACAGCAGCAGCTGAAAAGTGAAACACAACTTTTGATTTGGCCTTCTCAACAGAGTGCTATATTTTTTTAACCACTTGTTTTTCTTGTTTTGTTTGGTACGGTTTTTACCGATGTATGTGTGTTCAGATGTGGGGGAGTCATAAAAGGAGTCGAGTGGTTTTTATGCTTCGACGCCATCATCGACTGACGCCATTTGCAGTAACTGTTAACCTCGCATTGTTTTTGATGTTCTTTTTTTTTGCTTTTTTTTTTTAGTGCTAACGTTAAGTCCTCAATTCGTTTTTATACGAAACGCGTTTCCGGTTGTTGAGTTGGTCGCTGAATTGGTTCAACGATTTCATTGTTGCTGCTAACATGGCAAAAAAAAAAAAATTGGATGTATTTGTGTGTTTGCTAGACGACCTTTTGGCTCGATTTTTATTTGATTTCAGTTTGTTATTTGTTTTCGTTCTGGCATTCTATTGATACCCCCAGTTATTGCCATAAATTTTGAGCAGTATCTGAAATTTATGTGGCATTTATTTAGTTTGCCATCAAGCGAAAAGCTCAATCGAGTTATGTTCACGTCCACGTTTATGTATATAAAAAAAACATCTATATATATATGATACGATTTATTTACACAGCTCAAGCATGCAATTAATTAAATTAAGGAAGCTTTTGTCTTCTCCGGCGCTTTGTGTATCAACTATTTTGCAATGCTGGTCGAGGGCCGAGCGCGAAATTTCCACTCGATGCAACTCATGTCCTTTTGTCATATTAAACGGGAGCTGGAGTACAAAGCGTACACTCAGCAAAAAAATCGGACTGATTTTTTAAAAATCACCTTAAGAATTAAAACGGTTTTCTTGCTTTTAGAAATAATTTCTAAATATAAGAAAACTATTTTACTTAAAATTAGAAAGGTTGGCCCTAAATGGACAATCCCAATAAATTAATTAATTAATTACAAAATTAATTAGTGAATTAAAAACAATTTAAAATGTGCTTGTATAACAGCACCACTCTCACAAGAAATGGTTTCAGCGGAGACTTTTTAAATTTTTAAGTTTAAGAAACCTATGAATAAAAGTGGGGGAAGACTTAAAAAAAGTGGGAAAGAAAAAAACCCTAATTCGGCATATTTAAATTTAATTAAAATTAAAAAAACAAATGCATTTCATGAAAATGTAAGAAAACTAACGAACAAATAATATATTCACTTTTCAAATGTTACTTATAATCATGAAAATTATAAATAAATGAACGAATGGTGGTATTTTTTTTCGCTGCTTTTTGGAGCTTTGCCCCTCAAATGAAAATGTATGCCGAATTCATAAAATTCAGGTGTGATTTTTTTTCTGAGTGCACTCAAAGTATGCTGTATGTGTGGGCGTGTGTGTGGTTGTTTTCCTTATGTGCAGTTGGCTGCTTGCTGATTTCATTGAACCATCGGCAAATGCACAAAGTGAACAGAAAAACACAAAAATGCCAGTGCAGGCCAAACGTCGCAAAGGAGGGCTCAAGCTGCAGTTGCAGTTGTAAGCAGGGCCTGCATCACAACGCTTGCCTCTCAAAATATTTATCGACGACACACAAAGAGGGAGAGAGATTGACGCAAGTGTGTGCTTTTAAAGGATTCGATATGGTCATGTTGCCCCATAAGAGCATAAGAACAGAAAATGCTGCATAAAATGCAATTATCATAAATATTCTGGCCGCCTTGGAGCGTGTTGGCTTAAAGTGTGTTCTCTTTCTACTCTTCTGCTTTTCTTTCACGTGTGCAATACATGTACATATTTTGAGGACATTTAAAGGACAATACGACAGCCATTAAACTACCATGCCCCTCACTCCTTCCCACTCCTCTTTGCCACTGCCCCCAGCCAGCAAGAAGCAAAAAAGTAATTTCAGTTTTTAAATGAAAAAGTTGAAAGTGCGTTATACGTTTATTTTGGTGACGCCAGCCGCCATTTTGTGTGCTCGCAATACACACTCCACACACACACACACACACACACACACACACCAACACGCACACAGCGATTTCTCGTATGAAAAACATTTGCCATAAAAACAATTGCCAAGCGATATTTGTTTGCTCTTGTTTCGGCCAGAAATTAGATGTGTTCGTCCAGCGATTGTAATCGTTATGTTTTATTATCATGTATTCACATCTGCAATTGCAATTGGCTATTGGAAACTGCCCTTTTGGCATTTCCCATTTAGACAAACATACAATCGGCAAATAAATCGCACTAAATTTTAGAAATTCGCCAAGGGTAAACTTATTAATCAGCAAGTATATTTCTAAAAATCTGGGTTTTTTCTTTTCTTCTTTTTTTAAACAATAATTTTTAATTTCCAAGGTGTCTTTCATATGTGTACAAAGAAACTCTAAAATTACTATTCTTTTTGTTTGTTTATATTATAGATAAGTAATAGTATTTTGCGTATATAAGCATTTTATACAGTTTATGGAAATTTTTTTCTACGATTTGACGGCAATTCGATTCTTTCTAAAATAACGATTTGCATTTTCCACATTAAAAAATGAAAAACAAAAACTTGTCGAAAAATGTTCTCTCACATGCAGAAATTATTTCTAAAAACAAAAAACTTCTGGGTTTTAAGGAGATTTTCTAAAATCGAGATAGACTTTTTTCCGAGAGTAGATACTGCTACTCGATGATCCCAAGTGTACGTGCCTTGCTGTGGAAGTCTGTGCGTTGTACGTACGCACCGCTCATTGTGCGTCGCCCCGTGTAGGCGTGGCGCCCATGCAGCACGCGCCAGTTGTCAAATATGACAATGCTGCCCGGCTGCAGCTTGAGGCGCCACTGCTGCTGCTTATCACGCACCAATTGCAACAGTTGACGCAGACTCGCATAGAAGTTGGCCATCTCGGATTGGGGCAACGTGTTGAATGTTGCCCGATCGTAGATATTGAGACGCAGCTGAAGCAGCTCACCGGTAAGTGGATCGATGCGTATAATTGGCGCCGTATGACGATGATGTTCACCCGGCTCAACATACTCAGCGGGAACTTGTACACGGCAGAGCAGCTCATAAGCCTCAGGATAGAGGTTCCTCAGTTCGTTCACCACATGCAGACCATCGACAAAGAAATTCTCGCCGCCGGTGCCATCCGCGGAGTGTTCGATGCAGTGCAACGCCTGCAAACCGGCTGCATCACAGAAATAAGTGTTATCTGTGTGGGATCCCAGGTAGAGCTTGGTATACGCCGTATCCGCATGATCCGGCTGATCAGAGAATGTCCACAGCTCGCCAAAGAAGGTCTTCATCAGCGGAAAGCAACGACGCAAAGCCAACTCGGTTGCGGTTGGAGTTGGAGTCACTCCATCGATGAAGACAATGCCATAATGCACCAGAGATGCAATCAGCCGCTTCACCTCCTCATCTTGGGAGATTAAGTCAGAGGAAGGAAAACGCAACTGTTTCTCATGTTGCAGCACAATTTCACGATTCCAGGCTGTCAATTTAGTAGACTTCGCACGGACTTTGCCTACCAAGTGATCCAACTGCGAGGCATTTATAAAACTCCAGTCGTAATTTGAATGATGTCCATCGCTCCCTTTTTGGGCATAGCTTATAAATCTTTTCTATAAATAAATATTTTCTCCATTTTTACTTACATTCAACGACAAGCTGCTCATTTGTTGCCCAACTTTTTTTACTGCATGAACATCCGCTGGTATCTCCAAGAGATCATATCTTCGCTGTTTGGTTTCCGTGTTGAAGCACTCCACGCAACGGCAATGATCCCTCAGCCAGAACTCATTTACCTCCAGACTTTGGCCTGTCTTACCATGCTTCAAGTGGAACATTTCTATTCTGTTTTCTAGATTAATCTCTGGCGAAATGACCAGCTCAACTGAAAGCGAGACTGCTTATCGCTTCTGTACCTCATCGCATGTTATTATCAGTAATAAGCAATAATGGGAACAGTTTGTGAAACATTTTTATTTACTTCTATAATCAAGTGCTCAGAGCGGCTTTGATAGGAGACTGCACTCAGAAAAACATTTCGATATGAATATTAGAAATTCGCCAAAGAAGTATTAGTATTATTATTTTCAGATTTCACATATACAAATATTTGAAATAACTTATAAATGTATATAAACTAATTTCGCGATTCAAACTAAACTCGAATATAAAAGCTGAATATTATCTAAAAATATGGGTTTGAATTTCTACTTTTTAGAAATGAATTTCTTAATGATCGAAAATATTTCTAAGAATAAACCAAGACCTTATATTTGCGATTTTCGATTTATAGCAAGCCATTTTAATTTAATTAAAATATTTATTATTGTAATCTGAAGAATCTAGCTTAAAGGTGGCCTATAGCATGGCCATCTGGCCTTCAGCTATATTATTATTAGAAGAATATTTTTAGATTATTTGATTCTTTTTTTTTCGATTGAAGAATTATGAGTTGAGATTTATCTTAACATGTATAGAGTAGGGAATGGAATTTAAATGCTTAAGTCTAGATTGAAATATTCAAGAGATATATAAATATTTAAAGTTAAGCTTAAGAAAATGTTTTGGTATATTTTGAAATGAATTTTTAAATATATATATATATAAGTTTGATGTTTGGAATAGTCGATTAATGAAGAAATAGTATTACAACTATTTTGTTTTTCATCTGATTGGGCTCAAGGATTTTTATTAACATTAAATAATGAAATAGTGAATAAACAATTATTCGAAATCTCTAATATCGATATTTTTACAAATTTTATTAAGATATTTCGAAGCAATTATACAATTTTTAAGCATCATCAGAGTAGCAGACGAAATAAATTCTCCAGTTTTCAAAATTGTGTTCACTAACTGCGCTGAACCCGTAGACAGTTTGAAAATCCGAAGTTTAACAACAAAAAACGTATAGGTAAGCAGCAAAAGTACATCAATTGATACGCTTAGTCAATATAAAAGCAGGTAGAACAGGTGTATAATGAAACCAGCAACGACATCCTGGGCCGATGAGGTGAACGCCGACTATGTGGATGGATTGCCGCCATCCAAGGAGATCGTCGATGGGGATTACAAACACGTCACCCAATACAAATACAACGATGAGGGGAAAAAGATCAAAGTGGTGCGCAGTTTCAAGGTGGAGAGGAAGATCGTGTCTCGGGCGGTGGCCAAGCGACGCACTTGGATTAAATTCGGAGATTCCCGGCAGGATACGCCCGGTCCCAATTCGTACACGACCAAAGTGGCCGATGACATCCTCATGAATTACATTGGCTCCAAGGACTTTGAGCATGCCCACGATCAATTGGATGGCAATAAACCGATGGCCAAGTGCCGGATATGCAATGGAGATCATTGGTCTGTCAAATGTCCCTACAAAGGCACCTCCATGGACACTGAGAGCAAAGCAATTGCAGCTGCCACAGCTGCTGCCGTTGGCGACAGCAGTAAGTCTGGCAAGTATGTACCACCATTTCTCAAGGATGGCGTCAAAGGACGCGAACGTGATGATTCCTGTGCTGTGCGCATTTCCAATTTATCCGAGTCCATGACCGAGGATGATCTCGAGGAGTTGGTCAAGAAAATTGGCCCCTTTACCAAAATGTATTTGGCACGGGAAAAGAACTCGGGTCTGTGCAAGGGATTCGCCTATGTGCACTTCAAATATCGCAAGGATGCCGCCGAGGCCGTTGAGGTGCTCAACGGACATGGTTACGATCATTTAATACTCAGCGTTGAATGGTCCAAGCCACAGAATTAAACATAAATATAGAAAAAGGCTGCTAAAAATAAATTTCAAAAAACCAACTAAAACCAGAGAGAATATTAAAAATACTCTGCTACCAATAAGTAATACCAGCTGATAACAGGTGCCACAGAATAGGCTGGGTATAGCGCCGAATGGGCGTGGTCATCCAATTTATTTTTATTTGTATTTATTTTTATGATTATCATTTTTATCTATTTTTTGCCTCGGTCTCTAAAGGGTAGCTCCCAGTAACTTACTTTCATAATTTGTTGACTCTAGCTTACAAATTGTGGAAGATGTGAGCATTGCAGAATATTAGAGGCAAGCTTGTTGGGGGTGCTGTGTGCGGTCTGGTCTGAAAATGAGTATACCTATATTTGAAGAAGGCTACCTTCCAAGTTTTGTGACTCTATCTTAAATATTTTGGAAGATATGCTGTCATCGATAATATTCGATTTCCTAGCCACCTAGTGGGCATAGTATAGTGTATAACAACACTTCTCATCCAAAGTTAAGGCAGCTAAAAAACAGCTAAGAACAAACTAAAAACCACCTGAAAAGTTTCAAGTAAATCGGTTAATGCCAGCTTCTTCAATGCGAATTTTTTACACGTGACAGCACAAAAGAAATTCCCATACACACACACCACTACACACACCTACACTTGAAAAAAAAAGTCAGACTAGAAGAAAAAAATAAAAACTAGACAGTGGCTGACTTGAGCATTAATAATTAAATTGTAGAGCAAAGAACAGAAAGTCTTATGCACGGACACACAAGGCTCACGACTGACTAAGAACCTGCCCCAATGCCACGCCACCCTCTTCAGACCCCCATTCGCACCCCCTTCTACCACCCTTAACCTCAATAGTGTTGAGGATGGAATAGTGCATGGCAAACTGAACTTAAATACTCATTTGAATGGCTCAGTTCGGCTCGGTTTGGGGATGAGTGGTTGGAGATGGGGGCTTGGGTGGTGGATTGGAGGCGGATCAAAGTGAAACCCACATACATATAAAATGTATACCTACAGCTACAAGTCTTGTTTGTTGTGCTTCTTGTGTGGGGCTGGCGGAGTGGTGTTCGACAAAGCAAAGTCTCAAACAAATTACTGAATAATTTATAAATTAACTTTTTCTTTGGCTCGCTTTTGTGCGCGACGACAATGCTGGCAATGAGAATGGGGGATATAGGAGTCCAGCATACCATTTGCTTTGTTATTTATTTTTTTATACCTTACAACCATTGAAAATGGGTATGACATGCAGAAGAAAGTATAAATACATATATAATTGTAGGAAGAAGTGCCAAAACCTAGCGAAAAAAAATAATAGCACCACTTCCGCAGTATTTACATATGTAAGTGGTTGATTTATTTCTAATTTCCAAAAAAATAATTCATTAATCAAAAAATGTAGTTATTGAAACTTAAAATCTATTTAAAATGTGATTGTACACTTGCGAGAATAATTATAGCACCACCCTCACAAAAAAGGCTTTCATATGTATCTTTTTGAAATTTGTAAGTTTGAGGAACTTATGAATACGTTTCTTGAAGTGGAAGAAAACTCTTGAGAAAAGTGAGAAAAGAACCCATAATTTAATTCACCGTTTTCAACAATTTAATTAAAATTAAAATAAATAAATAAAATTAAAATAAATAAATAAGATTAAAATAAATAATTATTATGTTTTTCATAAAGAAATTAACGAAAAAATATGGTCGAAGTGGAGCTATTATTTGTTCGCAACTGTATTCTTAATTAAAAATAACAGCTGTGTTCGTCGGAACTAAGAAAATATAAAAGCTAGACTTCAACATTTGAAATATAGATTCCCGTAAGTCATATAAATATATTTAATTTTTTTATTTCAATTTAGAATTAAATTTAGACGAGCTTTGTGGACAGTAAATAAATAAATAAATAAAACAAATACCCCGCGCAAATTAAGTTTATTTAATTTGAATCGATAATTGCACCCGTTTCGCAAATATCGATACATATCGCTATCCGATAGCAAAAAAGCAAAACAAAATGTAAGGCAGAGGCTTCTAATTAATATATACTATGTATTAACTTATTATTGGTCAATTGATCAATTTGCAGGAAGATCGGAAAATAAATAATCACATTTTATTTACTTGTTTTTTTTTATTATTTACTTATTTTTATATTGATCGCATTTCTATCAGCGCATGAATCTGGATACAGGGTATATCGTAGTCGAGCTCACTCGACTACAGTATTCTTGCTTGTTCTCTTTCTTACATCCCACTATATGGGATTGTGTATGTGTTTGCTTATAGTGGTGCGACTGGCACGCACCCACCGCACCACCATCAGCAACCACAATGGCAGTTGGCCAGTCGCCTGAGTCGGCTGGGTCAGCTCTCAGGGGCATTTGAATATTCAAATGGTGTTTCATTCCTGTTGTTTTTGTTGTTGCTGTTGTTTTTGTTGTTGTTGTTGTTGTTGTTGTTATGCTGCGCTTTAAGCATATGACCGTTATTTAATGTTTTATAGCACGCGGGCGCACACAAAAAAATTGTTAAAATAATTACACAGTTGTCGGCACAACACACGGTCTTCAGCGGCCAGCGGGCAAATAACAACCACGAAAAGCACCAACTACACTCAGAAAAATCGACCTAAGTTTTCCAAAACGGAAGACTTGCATTTCTTAATTTCGAGGTGTATTTTTCTAAAATTAGGAAAAAAAATCGTCTAATTTTGTTGTTTTCTAAGTGTGTAAATAGAAGAAATCTTATATTAGTTCGTTTGCTACCTATACTACTTATACATATACAAACATGTTTTATGGTTTATAAAATGTATATAATTTAATATATAAGAACTTCCGATTTTACGTGTACTTGGAGCCGAGAATTTCAGACTTTCCACGAGGATTTTTTCTAAGAATCCAGACTTGCATTTCTACTTTATATTCTTTTCCTAACAAAAGAAAAAATTTATAAAAACTTAAAATTAGAACAAATCGCCCAATTTTTGTATTTGTCGATTTAGAGCAAGCCGTTACTTACTTACTTCTAAACACTTTTCACTTCTTAGACCAATTTTCAACATTTCAAGGCGATCTCTTTTCTAAGTGCAACAGCTAAATAAAATAAATTCTCAAATGGCCCCTCAGCTGCGGCTGAAGCGCGGCCTGGCTTACAAGCCAAATGCTTCCACTGCAAAAATACGTGGTTTATGTACATTCGTTCGTTTATTTATTTTGCTCGCAGACCAATCAAATTATTGGCAAAGTTGAAAAGGGAACACAACGTTTACCACTAAATTCACTAAGTACACATGCATACCTGGTATGGGTCCACAGACACGGGGAATAATTTCCAATATTGCCGAGCATGACGGATCCTCGAAACATAATTGACGCGCCAGAATGCAATTCAAAATGGCAACGACACCTTTGATGGTCGAACCTGCAAATATAAAAATTTAAAAATGTATTATTGTTAATATTATTGAAAACTTATATATGTTCATCGAGTAGACCAAGTTAAAATAATACGACTGCACCTTGAACACAACAAAATCACCCAAGAACATCAATGCCATTTATGGCAAGAAGCAAATATTATATAAATATATTATTATTATATTATTACTATTATGTATTTCGCTCATTTTCTTACTTTTTCATAAAATTTAATTATTTGGTTTTAGCTTTAATTAAATTTAAGTAAGTTGAGAACGGTAAATAACTATTTTTCCTTCTCACTTTTTTGGAAGTCTTTCACTTCGAAAAACGTATTTATAAGTTCCTTAAACTTACAAATTTGAATAAAGGAAACGTTTAAAAACATTTCTTGTGAGAGTGGAATTATATATAAAATAGTGACATTCATTATAACGTGATCCACTTTATACCCCACATTAATTATATGCTATATATGCGGAACTATCGGAATACAGATATATCCATCCTATCCGATAGTCAAGCAACATTAAATGCAATAACGGGGACTAAAATAACATCTAAGATAGTCCAGGAGGCTCGATCAAAGCTAAACCTACTTGGGACTCACAACAGGCTTATCCTGCGATGGTTCCCGGGCCACAGGGACATAGCGGGTAACGAGGCGGCTGATAAGCAGGCGAGAATGGGGGCAGAAAGGCCCCTGATAGGACCAGAACCGTATTGTGACATAGGAAGACACACTATACGACTGGTACTCTGATACAGATGCGACAGCAGAGCTTGTCGGAGGTAGTAGGACTCCGCCAAGCCAGATGTCTCCTAGGTAGTTATAACCTTAAACGATTTAAGCAGGTTATAACCATGGGAAAGAACAATCTTAGGATACTTACCGGTCTAATGACGGGACACTGTCGACTAAGAAGTCACCTAACTAGACTAGGTATATATAGTAGCGAGAGGAGGAATCCTCTATACACATCCAAGCAGAATATATCGCACTAGCTAGAAGAAGATGTAGCATGTAGATGTGAAGATCCTAGCATTCGTACGGGATCTGGGGCTGATGGAAGAGCTATAGGCTCAGAAGGCGGCACAATAGATCTAACAGGTCGCGGTGCAATTCCCCCCGATAATAATAATTATATGCTATGGGCCTTATAGCATAATGTTAGCTTTAAGTCTACATAGTTCCAATATGTCAAATAATAATAATAATTTTAGAATTGTAAAAAATACAGTTTCTTTGATATGCTAAAATGTACAATAAGTCATAAGTTTCACAAATATCAACTATATCTATGCTGCAAATATGCTGTTGCTGCATCAGAAATCCGTGGAGCTGTTGACCAACAATGAACTAAGTAAATTGTGGACTAAACTAAAGGATCACACCAGTGAAACCATAACCGAAAAAGAGCAACTACTCAGCTACGATGACAATTGCAAATTGCAATCAGTAATTGGCCAAAAATGCAGGAAATATCTTACGTCTCAGCTGTTTGCTCAGCTGTTGAGTGAATCAGAATATATGGGCAGTGTGGATATATATATATAGCTCTTCCATTAACCCCAGCTCCTGCACGAATACAAGTTTTTTAATTGGCAAACATTTTTTTTCTTACACTTAGATTTTGTTTCTAAAGATAACAACTTTCTAGTGTTCAGGGCAATTTTGGTTTGATGGTGATTTTCTGTGCCATTTCTTTTCTGAGTGTATCTTTCAAGCACGTTTAAAGATATTATCTGTGGTGTCAACTTTGTAGTTGGATGGCATTGCACTTTTGTTTTGTATTTGAATCAAAAAATTCAAATTCGCTGAAAGTCTTAACAATGTTCGCGTTTACCATTTTAAAGCTTTATACAGAAAATAACAGCTCTTGGGTTTTTTTAATTCTTCACAAATTGCTTTTTTTTTGTCTTCTTTCCTAATCATGCACCACCTTTTCGAAACACAGACATCGCCATCGCTTCATTTCCTGTTTCGTTTGCTAGACGTGCACCAGACTGGATATTTGACGACTCAGACACTGCAGTATTTCTTTAAGGGGTTGCAGGAGCAGATGGTGGAGTCTAATGTGGAGCCCATCAGGTTTGAAGACATCAACAATCAACTGTTTGACATGGTTAAGCCCAAGGATCCGTGCAAGATAACACTACAAGATCTGAGCACTTGGTACGCCAAATTTTATCATTTTATTTTTTCTTGTGCTTCACAAAGAAAGTATCCAGTTTAACCGGTAACGTTCATTGCATGCCTTAATAGTGTGCAGCCGTCAGGCCGAGACTGTGGTATCCATATTAATTGAATTTCATAAATTCTGGGCTTACGAGAACCGCGACGACAATCCGCAGAATGCTTAATGGGCACATGCCACAAAATGGCAGCAGCAACAGCAAAAGCAACAACAACATTAAACGAAATTTAATTAAAATTCACAGCAAACAAACAACGTTCAGAAAAATACACACAAACTCCTATAAAGCAGGCGACTGCTTCTGGCCATGGCTTTGACTATTGAAAACTCGACCAGGCCATCTAAATATCATTTTACAAGAATGTTTTTAAATTCTTGACTAATTACAGTGAATTGTGCACAGAATATATAAAAATATCTATTTGAACTCACTTCAAATTGTTAAAATAATCGACAATTGAACAATCATAAGAGCTATGGAAACATCGCAAGTATTTTAGTATTCATAGATTTGGTTAACTTGAATAGGCTAATCTAATCGAACGGACTTTTTTTTTAAAGACGTGAAACGCTTTTCGCATTAGTTGCATCTGTTAGTTGATAAAAAAGTATTGCGCCAACAAATTAAATATGAATTTTAAAAAGGAATTATATATTGTAGTTGCTATTTTTAGAAGAGATATTCAGAGAAAATTATGAGTAGGGCAGCTAACAATTATTATAGCTTGAGTTGCTTAAAAAATAATAAATAAATAATAATTAATCACATTTTAATTTTATTAAAGCAATTAAATGAACGTATCGCAAATTACAGCTAACGTAACCTTGTTTAAAATTTTGATTGTCGACAATTTTAAATTGTGAATTCAAATCATTGCTCCGAGTTTGATTAAATTTTAGTGGACGACCGAAAAATAATGTTTATGAAAATGTGCGAAAATAATAGAAAATATAATAGCATTATTTTTCAAATATGCACTTGTAATTGAGAAAATAAGAAATAAATAAACCGTTCGTATAAAGAATGCATATTATGCTATTATTTTTTCGTAACTGTATGATTTGGTTAACTTTAAGATAAATTCATTTGCTGCGTTTTTTTTTTGGCATTTTTGGCAACATTTTGGTTGCTGCAACCACAGATAGATTATAATAATATGAGTGCCGCCACAGTTATAAGAGGAGGAATAATCCAGACAGATTCTAACTGGGCAACGGTCTATAAAACATTCATTTCAAACTCATTTCATTACGTAGAAATAAACCAAGTTACTCAGCCAAGCAGATAGATCGATGGAGAGACAGGCAGACAGACAGACAGACAGACAGACAGATAGCAAACCAGTCAGATGAAGAGTTTTTGCTGGCCACACTGAGAAAATAAAACCACCTTAAAATTAAAATTGCCCTAAAAGGAAAATCGGCCTAAGAATTAGAAAGTTTTTTATGTTTCACAAATAATTTCTAAGTACACGGAAAATAATTTCTAAGAGTTATAAAGGGACAATACAAATAGAAATCAACAAGCTGAAAGCCAGAAAGCCACAACCTCTAATTTTACAAAATTTATTTTCTGCATAAGAAGGTGATTATTTTTTTGAGTGCAGAGTTGGCGCTTTGTTGGCTCGGCTGCTGTTCATCTCTGTAGGATGTGCGACGAGCGTTGCAAGCTGTTCGCTTGCCACTGCCCCATCCGGCGGATGCTCCGAAAAAGTTGCAGCTGTCTCTTTGCTTCATGCTGTTGCAACTCGTTCTGCCCTGCGCTCATTAACGAAATGACCGTTTGCATTTTGCAAGCAGGAGGGATGAAGGCAAAAGCACAAGTAAAAGAAATGTTTTCAAAAATTCACGAGCTGCATGCAGAAGTTACCCCATCGGCAGGAAGTGGCCTACGGCCAGCGGTAGCTGCAACAACAATGGTAGTGGCACAGTTGCAGTTGCAGCAACTGCAGCAGTCAAAAATTGTGTGGCAGTCGCGGAAATATAAATAAAATAAATACTGAACGAAAATTGCAACTTGTTTGTGGGTGGTCTCTCCTTGGAACTCTCGAGTGTTTTATGTTTGTTGACCGCTTAGTAAGTAGTTCTGCATATAGCCATGGATCTAGACCGAGCCTGGCTGATGACAAGCTAGAAGTTATCAACGCCAGTTGGCCAACACACAAAAAATACACACACACACACAGAACACAAATAGTCGTCCGCGGCCCGATTATCCCGGCGCAATGCGACCCATTCGAAATCACTTAAAAACACAAATCAAGCAAAAGTTGAAAAACACACAATAACAATTGTTTCGGGACACACCATAAATTTGCATGCCAACTGCGGGGGAGGAGCTGCGCAACGAGACGACAGCACTGGCTCTACATGGAAAGCAGAAGAAAAAAAATTAACAGACGTAAAAAAAATATTAGGCACATAAATATACGTAAGACCCCCAAAGCAGCTAGCAACTACACTCGGAAAAATAAAACGATCTAAATTTTAGTAAATTGCCCTAAAACTGAAATTAGAATTAGGCTTGCCCTGACGATTTGATTTTTTTTCTATTCAAAAAATGGTTCGTCAATCTAGCGAATCAAAAAAAACGTTTATCTTGTTTTTAGAAATAAGTTCCCAAATATTAAAAAAATGTCTAAGAATTAGATAAGATTGCTCTAAATTAACAATCGCAAAAACTTGGCGATTTTTTATATTTTTCGAAATAGTATTTATTATTACGAAATGCATTTCTAAAAAGCAGAAATATAAACCTTAATTATAGGAAAATCCATTTTAATATTCAGAAACAAATAATGAAATGTATTGGCTCGACTTTTATATAGGAGCTTAGCTGTCATCCGCCTTAGAGACCGAGTAGTTTCTTTTAACTTATAAACAAATTATGTTAAATCTTAAAAGACTAATATTTATTAATAATATGAATAAAAAAAGCGAATATAAGAGTTCTTCTATGGTACACACATAAAAAAAACATCCTGGAAATTATACATATACTCTCTAAATTTTATAAAATTTCAACATGAAATTTAGGTATGCAAATCCTTGTTTTTAGAAAACCTTTTATTTTTTGAATAATTAGGTGAGGAAGCCTAAGCAATTTACTAAAATTTATGGCGATTTTTTTTTCTGAGTGTAGCCACCGGCAGCCAGAACAATTCGTTTCTGTCACAATCAGATTCGGATTGGGCACAAAAATTTCGAGTTCACGTTTGCGTTTCGCGTTTCACATTCGCGTTTCGCGTTCGCATGTTGCCGCCGCCATGTTTCATGAATTATTTTCCAGCCCAAAAAGTTGTACAAACTTTGCCAGCAAAAAGGAAAGAAAAGAAAGAAAAAGAAGAATAAAATTGGTAAGGAATACAGCAAGAATAGTTCCTTTCGGGATTCTTTTTTGCTGCGCTTCCTTAGCCTGCTGCATATTTCGATTACCATTTTTACTTGGTCCGATCGAACTCTGGAGGAGCCGAAGTGAACCCCGAGCAATTGTTTCACATTTTCTGCAAGTTAGTTTATGGCCTGTGCTGTGTCTGCTGCGGTTGCTGCTTAAATTTCAATTGTGTGCATGGAGAGCACTCTGGTGCAGGCTTTAATAAATTATGGGTACCGAGGGGGTTTGCAGCCAGAATGCAGTGGCCAGTGCCACTCACATCACTTGAAAAAAGTTAATACAACAAATTGCGCTTCTCCACAACAAAAACAACAATAACACTCAACAAGGCCAATAACAACAAGGCAGCAACAATGTTGTAAAACGACCGCATTACGAGCTCGCGAATTACTAGCGCATCGTATTTTGCCCGTAAGCCAAAAAGAGGAACCCAACTCCAAGTTTGGACAAAAACAAAAACAACAACAACAGCAACAGCAACAAAAACATGGCCAAGAAATGGCAGCTTTACAACTTCCGCCAAGCGACTGCGGCTAGTAGTCATGGACAAGGACATGGTCGAGCACGGCGAGCAGGAGAAGGAGAAGGCGGGAGTCAGGAATAGTAGTAACTGGTAACTGGTGAAATTTACGTTATAGTATTCGTCATGGTTTTTTTTTGGTGCTGAGTGCACTCAAAAAAAATTAACTTTTCTTGTTTTTTAAACAATTACTAAACATAAGAAATTACACTTCTTAAATAAGAAAGGTTTGCCCCAAATTGACAATCCCAAGAATATGGCGAGTTGTCCATTTTGTTTTTAAATTTTCTGTATAAAAATCGTTCTGAAATTTACAAAATCTTCTTAACAATTGGAATGTCCTTTTTGCGTTTAGAATTAATTTGTTAATATTTAAAAAAAAAACATTTTGATGCATTTCTAAAAAGTAGAAAATCAACCCCTGAAAATCGTTAGTTTTACGGCCAGTTTCCAAAAATCAGTGCGATTCTTTTTCTGAGTGTGATGAGTGTATGTCTTATGTCATTCGGGATTATTTTGTGGGCTTAAAACTAATTTGCGGTCATGAAGTGGATTTGCTGGATTGTGTGCGTCCTTTTTCGCTGTTTGCCGCGCCGACTTTCTGGCTGCTGTTGACAACTCCGGTCCGGTCCGGTCCGGTCCGGCTTGGATAAATAACTGGCAACTAACTAGTCCAGAATCAGCCTCAGCACTTCGCAATTGACCGCATTCACATGCACTTCATTAGCATAGTAAAGCTGACTGGATTTAAGGTATTTATACGAGTGAAACACCATTTTCTGCTTCAAGTTGAGTTGCTGAAAACTGCACGGGTCTACAGGTAGTTGATCTGCGTAAAGTTCGTGAGCAAATTATTTCATTTGATTTAATTTAAAGGCGATTATCTTGTGTCAGCAGACATTAAAATTTAAACACTCGAGCAGCGATTTCTTTTTGGACAACAGCAACAAAAATCAGCAAGTAAACTGTCGCCATGGGCAATCCCATGAATTGGGTGTCAAAGTTGCCAGAAATCTTCTTTTTTTTTTCAGCCTAAGGCCGTATAATTGTTGTGTGTGTGTGATTGTGGGGGGAGGGGGTGGGGGTGGTTGTTGAGTGTTGGCTCGTTGCTGCGTATTATGGTCAATTAAGTGAAAATACCATTATTGTTATTGTCGTCAGGACTGTTGTCCGTTGTTATTCTTATTGTTATTATTATGCTTGTTTTTTTTTGTTATTATTATTTTTCGTAATTTTACTGCTTCACTAAATGTTGCTACAAATTCTGCGAATTGTAGATTGTTCACTGTGAAACAAAAAACTACTTCAAAATCCACTTGACTGACATATTTTATCTCTCTCTCTGTTATCCGTTTGTTTTCACAGCATTCCCTGTTTTTCTTTTTACAAGCCAAAGTGAAAGCTTAAATTTCCATTACAGCTGAGTTCCTTTGCTGTCAAAGCAGCTTTTAGAAAGCAGGCTCAGCTTGATTTTCTGAGCAGTACTTGATTTTTTTTGACACTTTCTCCTTTCTCTTATTTTTCTCTTTTGATTTTGGCGTACTTCGTTAAGTGTTGGAAACTGCATAATAAAAATCTAACACTAAGCAAGAGAATCAAGTTATAAAATTATATTTGGCTTTGTTTAAGGTGAAAAATGTTTCCTCTTCGTTCTTTTAATATAAATAAAATTATTTTTTATTATAGAGGCAGATATGGAGAGAGCTAAATATGTATGATTTTTAAAATTTGTTAACACAATCCAACTTAAAATTTCTTCCCCAAAGCAATCAGTACGAATAAATCGAATAAATCGGTTCTCATTGTAGTTGTCACCAGGAGTTGTTTGTCGCAATTTTCGATGGCAAAAACAGAATAAACACATCAATAAACACTGAGTTCACAAATGATTTGATTACATTATTATAAAACAATTTGCATTCCATAAAAGGCAAAGACAGCAGCAGCCGACAAAGTCATAAAAGTCTGAAAATCGAGCGAGCTTTTTTTGTTTCTTTCTTTACCGCCTTGGCTTGACTTGATGGGTTGGATGGATTGTTGCCGGCTTTGAAAGCCGCACACAAAGAAAAATATGTAAAACGCGCATAAATCTCACAGCTCGATGGCTAAGCCGATGTCTGAAATTACAGAGGGTCTCTGGAAATCGAAACGCGTCAGCGGGAAAACAATTTTCAACACTGGAGGTGTGGGTTGTGGGGGGTGGGGGTGTTGAAAATCTGTCAGGCTGTGCATGCAGAATAAATGATTTTCTATTTGTTTAGCCAAAGTTAAATTCTTAACCTATACGTGCGTGCGTGTGCCTGCACTTAGAAAAAATAATTGGACACTTACAATGTTTCATGTTTTTAGAAATAAATATATGAAAACATTTTTTTAGCATTATTAAGGCTTCCTTTAAATCGACAATCCGAAAAATATGTTTTGTTTTTTTTTTCATTTTTTAGAAATGGTTCCTATTAAAAAAATTTGTTTGAAATTTAGAAAATCGCCTTAAAAACTAGAAAGTTGGTCCTGTAATATGAAATAATTCTTTAATAGAAGTCATTTTTAAAATTAGACATGCGTGTCTTAAATTGACTTTCTGTATTTCTTAAATGTAAGACGTAGTAATGAAATTAGCTCTCTTGTAAGTTGTTTAAAGTTAAAAAAATCAAAAATGTCTGTATCATTATCAGGACGTCCAAATATTTAAATATTTAATAATAATATATATAAAAGGAGATAATATAAGAATATCATTTTGGATAAATAGAAATATTTCTTCTAAATTTTAGGAAAATCGTCACTGAAATTAGAAATGCAAACACTAGTTTTTAGAAAGCCACAACCTTAAACTTAAGAAATTTGCCTTGTAAATATTTAGGTAAGGAATGCCAATATTATGGTAACTTCCTAAAACGTATGACATTCTTTTTCTGAGTGTAGACTTTGAGTATTGACATTTCTTTGAGCCGCCATCGCTCAGTGCAATAAAAAGAAAAACAAGTGAATGCGAATGCTTGTGTTAAGATCCAAAGACCACCAGTGAGTATTTACATTTCCCCCCATCTCTCTCGCAATTCGTCTCATTTACGAGGCAAACATATCATAGGCGGTGTTTGAGGCACTCCCGCGTTAACGGAAGGAAAGAGGTCAAAAGCCGGCACACACATATGTCAAGTGTTGGCAAAGAACAGCAGCAGAAAAGAGGACAACATTTTGTGACCAGGCGACCCTGTCAGAGAGTCTCCTTTTTCTCGCATTTTTTTTGCCTCCTTTTAGAAAATATAAATTTTTATTCTTATCTTTGGCATTCTTGCTCTCACTTTTGTCCCGTATTTTTTAACGCTGCTGCTTTATCCTTTTTTTTAACGTGTGTTTCGCTCATTGTTGTAAATTATTTATGCCTGCGTAAAATATTCAAAGCTCAGCGCAGTGACGCGAATTGAGAAAAGAGCTGGGAAAAACGCACTAAAGTCTGTAAAAAAAAATGGGAGAAGCAGAAAGGCAGGCAGCCAACAACAAAAAGCAGTCCAAGTTATTATTCATAACACAGCAGCATTAAAGTGTAAGGGAGTATGCGACAATTCCCACAGCCATTTGTCCAGCCTACCACCCCCAAGCTATGTCAACCCCCTGCAATCCTGGCTGCCAAGTCTGCATAAATCATTCACAAGCCAGCCAAAAAAAAAAGATATACAAAAAATACAACAAAATGTGAAAATGCGAAATTTGACAATAATACCGAAGCGTCTAATTCAGGACTTTGTTGTTTCGATTTGCCGGAAAAGGATTCGCATTCGCATTCGTTGACTGTTTGTTTTGTCAACTTTTCCAGGGGGTCTTTTTTAATTAATTAAAGTGCTTTGCTCGGCTTATTTTCAGGCACTTTGCACACCTTGCAATTTCAATTTGCCTCGTCGAATATTTTGAATTTGTGTGTGTTTGCTTCGTTATCAGGCAATTTGCAGCTGGCCCCGGATTAAAGTCACCAAAAAGTCTTAAACAACTTACACAACAAATATTAAATGAAACAGGTCATTAGGGCAAGTCACAAAAAAAAACAACGTACATTACAAATTGAAAAATTCTACACGTGCGCGCAAAAAAAAGAAAAAGAAATAGTATTCGCCAACAACTGCAATGGGAACTGTTGAAAGTTAAAAGTCGACACCAATGTCAGGTCTTTGTATTAACTTAACATTTTGACACCTGCGAACGAACACACACCCACCCACGCACACACACACAAACACATACATAAGTAGTGCATGGTTCAAGAGTGTGGCCATAAGGTTTTAAGTGGCAATCGCTTTTCGCTTGGGTTATCAGGACAACCTCCAAAGAGCTGCGGCTGCTGCCACAAAAACAACCCGTTGTTGCCGTTGCTTGCAGCATTTCTCCGTTTTTTGTTCTCTGCAACAAAGGCGCTGGCCTTCTTGCCTTCTTTGCCAACACTGCGAAAAGGTGGACGCATTTAATTCGACACCGAGCATCCACAACCTACTACATAGAGTCCCCAGTTGTTGGCATTATTGCTACACTCGCTACACTCAGAAAAGGGCATTTATTCAGTAGATACATTTTTAAAATTGAATGTTGTGGCTTTCTAAAAACCAGAATTTGCATTTCCAAATATCAGTGTGGATTTTTCAAAATTTAGAAAAAAAGATGTCCAACTTTCAAGGTATTATTTTCTGTTTTTATAGAAGGAATTTTTATATTAGCTTTTGTGTTCCTTATTTTTTATATTAAACATTTTACGATAGCAGATAAACTCTAATATAACAACCAAGTGAGCAAATACTATTTTCTTTTTTAAATGCATTTATTAATAAATTCTTGAAAATATTTCTAAGAAATGGAAAGCCTTTCCAATTTTAACAACAATGTTTTCTTATATTAAGAAGTTACTTCTTAAAACAAGAAAGACTTCTAATGATTAGAGCGATTTTCTAAATTTCATGGCGATTTTTTTTCTGAGTATGAGAGGTATGAGAAAGAGAGTATTTTTTTGTTCAATATCGATGTCAACAAATTTAGATTGTGTATATTAGGCAATTTTAATATTATTATCGTCTACCAGAAAGTAACAATTGTATATACCTTTTTATTCCATGTGAATCTTTTCAATCTATTATATTTTATATTTTATTCCCATATTTATAACTTCCCTATCTACTTTATTATTTTACTGTCTTGTTTAGATTTCCAAAAGTGCAATATACAAGTTTAAACCACATTTCTATATAAATTCTATATTATTTTGCAATTTATACTTATATATTTTTTTTACACTGCGCATGATCATCTCTAAGTCGCTGTCCACAGGGTACATAAACATCAACAGCTCATATTTTAGTTAGTTACATTTTCCAGGGTATATCAACGTCAATTGCACATATATCAGTTAGTTTCATTTCCCATTGCCTACTTTCATGCGTTGGATGCTTGTGCCGAAGGCAATTGGGTGATTTGAGGGTGGGTTGGCAAGTGGCTGAGAAATATTGTCGCGCATTTGTTCGCAGCTTACGAAAACATTTTTCTTAGCACGCTTCGCCATTTTTTGCACGCTTCTTGTAGTTTTTCGCAACTTTGGCTTTAAGCGACGCGTTTTTCTTGCTTAACTTCAATTTGGAGAGCGAGCAGAGTGTACAATTTAAAGCATTACGAGCGCAATTTGTCTGCAGCGCCAAAGTCGCCAAAAGACGAAGTTTAAAAATATATACAAATATATGCAGTTACAAATAAAATAATAGGTGCCCTTTAAATTTGTAAGTTTTCTGAAGCTAGGAATACTCTTTTAGAAAGGGAAGACTCCTAAAAAAAAAGATAAGAAAGAAAAATAATAACATAATTTTATTCATGACTTACAAATTAAAAATTAATTAAAAATTAAAATTTAATTTTATAAAAATATTAATGAAAAAAACACTACTTTTCAAACGTATTTTTTCAAAATAATAAGTTGTGCTATTATTTTTTCGCTCCTTTTTGGTACTTTCCTGAAAAAAATATACATTCTGGAATTCCAGGAGCAGTAGTAACTTTAATTTACAGGAGAAAAAGTAAGGAATACATTAAAAATTAACATATGAAAACATTTCAAAATTAAAGATTTATTTTTTATACGTAGGAAATAATGTTGCAGTGGTACTAGTATTTTTTCCCAACTGTATATACATATATATATACACTTTTTTTGTGCAAGTTCAGAATGCAGAATGCAGGTTTGCCTGCCTGGCTGACATTTTTCTTGGCGTAAATCTGGCAGCAGCAAGTTTAGCTGCCTTTTTTGCAGCTCATTGAATTTGGTGTGCTTTTGTCTGGCATTGCCATAAAAGTGTATATGCACTCAACCTCAACCATTTCTTTGGCCAACTTCAAGCAACTAAGTGCCAAAGAAAACTATTTTGCAGGATTTCTCTCTCTGTTGCTGCTGAGCTGCGGGCTTTATCTAAAGTCCTGGCGTCCTCTGCATATGCCTGACTCTATTTGCATGCCACATGCTACCGTTCCACGTTGCAACTGCATTTTGCAAGCGTTTATTGTCCAATACGAAAGTTTAATACATTTTACATACAACTTTTCCTCTTTCTTTTTACTTCAGCATGGGAAAATTATACAAACGGATTTTTCCTGCGGGCTTTCGCGAAAAGTCGATGGAGAAAAGTCTCAGCACGTGTGTGGACTTCTATCCATCTGGCCGTTTGTCCGATTTTGAACAAAAGTGCTACAAAATGTTTTAGAACTACTTTTTATTTACTTTGGCTTGTAATTTATGGTGCCCTGTTCAGCATGCAGCGATAATCGCAGGTCAATTTTATAAACAAATAACACAATTGCTATCTCTGACCACAAGTGCGACTACTTGCCCCTTTGCACCCTGCCACAGCTAATTGCCCCATTCGTTTTGCATACGAGTAATCGCCATAATGAAGCCGTGGCACACACACAAACACAAAATGCAGCTTATCTTAATTATAGATCGATACACACAGCTGTCCGGCACACCATAGCCAGAGGTGTCTGCCTTTGTCTACCCCTCCACCTACCCCTCTGGCCATGCCACTGATCTGCCTCTGCTGCGTGTCAAAACTAAGCCCTGCCCCGCTAAGCCTTCTGGCTCGCATGTCTTTGGCTAGCTGGCATTGGGGCAGCAGTTGCCAGCGCTGTCACGAGCTGACATAATAATTTATACCGATTGTTTACCACTCACCTCGCTTTCTCTCTCCCTCCCTTGCTTTCTCTCTCTCCCTCTCTCTCTCTCTCTCTCTACACTCGAAACAAAATTAACATTCATTTTAGAAAATTGCCTAAAACTAAAAAGTTTTCTTTCTTATTCAAAATAATTTGTAAATATAAGAAAATATTTTTATTGAAATTAGAAAGGCTTGCCCTAAATAGATACTCAAAAAATATGGTGATTTTTCTATTATTTAGTACAATTATTATTAACAAATGCATTTTTGGAAAATAATATAAATATATCAAATAAATTTACTTGAATTTTATAAATAATCTAAGTGTACCTATTGAGATGCGGCTGTTCGCCGAGTCCCAATCATTGACTGTCTGCCTGCCTGCCTGTCTGTCAGTCTGTCTGTCTGTCTGTCTTGGTCTTGTCAGTGCGCAAACTATGACTCAATTTAAGCTCAGCAGCGCATTAGACATAATGTCAATGTCAGCCAGAAAAGTATGTTTCTGTTTGCGTCTGTATTTGGCATCTGTCACAACTGAGTGCCACAGATTTTTACCTTGAAGCCGTTCAATCTGCTAACTGAGACTCTTTACTGATGAAATACAACTCCATTCGAAAATCTTTTGCAAATTGCAAATTGACACAAATTATGGTCAATTCGATTTTGTAAACAAGTCAAAAATGTAATACGTACAAAGTGTTGCTTAATTACTCGTTCTGCTCGTATGGAACGCATTCGGTTTGCACTTTATTGCCGCTCTAATTAAAGTCAGACAGCTGTCCGGGTGTCGGAGAGGTGCCGGAGAGTTTTAAGGGTAGATAACTGGCAATGACAAGACTCAAGGTGAATCGGCTCTCATTTGTTTGGCTTGGCAGAGGGAGAGGGGCGCAGCCAATTGCCACTGTTGTGTCTGTATGTTGCATAGTTCCGTCTTTTGTGCCAGAGACAACAGACAGACAACACGACACCCGAACAAGGTGAATACAAATGTATGCAACCAAGTGGAACACAGAATACAAATGCCAACAGCAACAACAGCAAATACAAAAACAACAACTAGAACAATGAGCCAGCAAGTCAACAGTACAGTTTTATGACCAGAGACAACGCAATGGTTACAACAAAGTTATACTCAGAGAAATAGGGACTTGATTTGCGAAAAACTCTAAATACGAATACTGTACAGCATATAACTGAAATTAAATAATAATCTAAGCTAGATAGACTTAACATCATTTGTTCAATATTAAAAAAATATATTCAAACAGTATGAAATATTTGAAGTATATTGACAAAATTAATATTCATATATATCATAAAAACAATTTATTCGTCATTTCTTTAATACTGACAAAAATATATAAGTAGAATGATATTGAAAACAAAACAAATCCCAATTAGCTTAATGTAAAAAGACATAATATAAAAATATAGCAATCCTTAATGAAAGACTGTTAAAATTAATTTAACAATTTAATTTATATTTTTACTCAAAATATCTATTGAAAAGTACCATATCTAAATAAAGTAAAATAATCTATACTAAATCACTTAACAAAATATCTTCATTGTTAAAAAAAATAATACAGTTAGAAATTCTTGTTAAAGTAGATTGAATAAGCAGTGATCAAATTTTTAACATAAGAACGAAAAACAAAAATGTATTAAAAGAAAACAAATTTTCAAAGCAAAACAAAGCTTAATAAATATATTTTTCGTTAAATTCATGACTTAAAATTAGTTGTTGAATTTTAATGCCATTACATTTTTGGTTGCAGATTTTTTTCTTAGTGCAAGATTAAGTAGCTGAAATCGCCTAGAAACCAAACAAACAGCCAGTTGCCATTGCCCTTAGTGTCTGTGTGTGTGTGTTTGGTGTTGAGTGTGTGAAATTCTTTGCGGGCCAAAACCCACAGTGAAACAATGCTGTGGTGTAAAAAGGTCATGTTAGCTTTTCCTTTCTCTCTCTTTCTATCCCTCTGTCTCTTTCCCTCCCTCTGGCTTAATCTATTTGGCTGCAATATTTTGTGTCAGACAGAATAATTTTATTTTACGTTTTTTACGTTACGCATACGCAACGTGTGCATTGATGGCTTGACCAATTGAACCGCCTCTTAAATCACTTAAGTAATCTTTAATCAAGTTGTTGTTTCGAATAACAAGCTTTCGCCAAATATTTCATAAATTAATCAAAATAATAAATTATCAAATATAAGTAATAAATAATAATAAGTCATTAAATGTATACACTATTCGCAAAGAAACATTTTCTATTTAAAATTATTTAATTATTATCATATAAACAATGAACTTAGTAATATGCAAAACATATTGTTAAACTTCAACACAACTCTTAACTCACTTAAAAACATGGCACATATCAGTTAACTTTTTAGAAGCAGAGTTGAGCGATTTCACTTAAAACCACTCCCTTTTTATACCACTCTTTTTCAAAACCACTTAGTACTTTCATTTTCTAACCAATTTAACACAACCCAGTTTGTTTGTTTTTATATGCATGTATATGTAATTGTATGTATATGCATAATTGTAAGTCAGTATACTTAAATTAATTAGAATATGATAAGGAAGAACAAAATCAAACGAATTTTTAATGACTGAGAATAACAAAAAAAATCCTAAGCAAACACAACTGTTTCTGGTTGGGTTTGCATGTTCGAAAGATTCTGTTAGGGGTGATTCTCATTTATAAGGAATTTTCATTTTTTAATGTTCAAAGTGAAAATTATAAAACTACCCAATTGCAAGCTAATTTTTATGTATTAGAAAGGTGTCTTCAAAATTTTCGGAATGCCCAATTGCTCTGTAAGAAAATTTGATTTTAAAGAATATCTACCTTTAGTAAAATTAACATCGCTTATATTTAACTCATAAGTAAATTATTATATAAATTATAATGTCATAAAATAGCTTAAGGCTGACATGCTTTCCCGTTAGCCTGCAAGTCAGTTAGTAATTTAACTAGCTGAAAATGATGATTTTGAATACAGCTCAGTCGCCTTGAGGTCCCGACTAGATATTCCAACTAATCAGTTGCCAAATCAATCATAATTCTGGCATAACGGACTAAGGCGATCCAATCACCGCTGGGCAAACAATAAACACAAGATAAACAATTAAATGTTGCTTAAGCGAATTGGAAAAGCACAATGCCAAATCTCCAAAACGGGGAGACCACGTCGTTGCTTTATGCTTGGCCAGCATTTTTTTCAACTGCAGCCTAAAAGCAGGCAATGAATTTTTTTCGTACTCAATAAACGAAGACGACGACGATGTTGAAGGCAAAACGGCAATAAAACGGCAATTGATAAGCGGCAAGCCCGCCAAATAAGCAAACAATCAAGTAAACTGCAAACGGCCAAAAAATACGAAAGCCAAAAAAAAATCCCGAAAACCGAAACCGAAAACCGAAACCATGAAGGAATGTTCGAAGGCGGAAATGGCGGGAGGTGTGGAGTGAGGGGAAGTGAGTTGAGAAGGCAAACAAACAATCAAACGATAAACGGATGCCAAGTGGCAAGAGAATGGTTACGGCATGGGGCAAGCGAGAGTGGGGCAGGCGGGGTAGCCGAAAGCATTTCAACCTCAATTTGGCAAATTCTATTACGATAATAAGAGAATAACGGAGGGGGAAAGTTGGGAAATGCCACCAATTGGGGAAAGAGCGCAGCAAATAGCCGGAAAATGCTTTATGTGCTGGCAACAACAACGAAAGGCAGTTAAAAGCAAAACAATGCATTGGTCGCCACTTGAAGTGTATACAACCAAAAACAAAAACAACAGAAAAATGAGTGAGATCCAATTTCTGTGTTCGATTGTTATCCAATTTCTGAGCAAATAAGTGAAAATGTTTTCCTACTCATGCCTCCCAGGCATCAACACAACAATGAACATTGTGCAATTGTGCCTATGTGTGTGTGAGAGTGTGTGTGTGTGTGTGTGGGTGTTGAGCGTGTCAATAATTTGTCTACAGCTCTGTCGACTGTCGCTCAGTGTAAATAACAGTCGACGTCGTTATAGAAATGCACTCAGCAAAAAAATTCAACTGAAACTTAGTAAATTGCCCTAAAATTAAAGTCAAATTTCCAAAAAGTATTATGATTTTTCCAAATTTTATAAAAATCCATTGAAATTAAGGAATACAAACCCCGTTTTTAAGATAAACGACAACCTTTAATTTTAGGTATTTACTTTCTAATTAATAAGGTGAGTTACAGTTGCCAAAATTTCTAAAAGTCAATGCCAGTTTTTTTCTGAGTGTATTCCAAGCTTAGTGTAAATAACCGTCGAGTCAATATAGAAATGGGCAAATATCAGCAAATCCATTGAATGAGAACAGTTGAAAGGATTGCGATACAGTTACAGAAGCTGCGACAGACGCTAAACCTGAAGCTGATGTGAGTGATATCCTTAGTTACTTAGTGCCTTACTCCTTAGTCCTGCGTTAAGAGGCTTACCAGCTAAACTCCTCCGTTGCTATCACAATCTCTCTATTCTCCGTCTGTCTGTCGCCGACAGACAATTGATGACGACTTAGTCGGAGTCGGCGGGGACATTTGGCTTGATTTTGTTTTTGTCTTTGTTTTATTTGGCTCGGAGAGCGTTAAGCATCTTTTGATTCTAAGCCCGATTAAAAGCAGTAAAGCAGCGCTTATCCGAGCAGAAAAACCACCAACAATAAACAACGGCAACAGCAACCAGCAAAGCAGTCGTAGCTATAAAACTGGTAGTGCCTGATTTGCCCCAGCTAAAAGCAGGCAAACATAAAATGCAAATCTCCGATTTGGTTTGTTAAACATTTGCTTAACCACAAAAATGAAAGCCGGGACACAGAAAAAACAAAAAAAAAAAAACAAGAAAAGACAAAACAGAGAAAACAAGAAAAAAAAGAAAAAAAGTAGCTCAAGTCTCTTGCTGTTGTCATACAAGGGGAGTGACAAGAAAAACAGAGGCGGAAAAGCACATGGCACGGAAATATGCCAGATTATGAGACAAGAGCAACATATGCCAGGCATCTCCTCAAGCAGATGCAGAGAAACGTTCAAGAACAACGGTAGGCAGAGAGAGAAGAGCGCAAAATATGCGTGGAGAATATAAGCTGGCCGGCCAGCAAGCTTCTCGACTCAAGAAGGGGGACAGGGGAGGGTGTGAGGGTGCGTAACGCAAATGAAGGCAAATTACGTTAAATAGAAAAGAAAACTTTTCCACTTTTTAACTTTGGCGTACGACTCAAAGTTGCCAACCAGCAAACAGCAACCAGCAAGCGTCAAGCGGCAAAGTGGCAATCACACTCAGAAAAAAATAGACCTAAATTTTAGTAAATCGACATAATTTTTGTGAGAATGGTTCCTTACGTTCTGAAAGTAAAATGTTCTAAACTGTATGCCTGTTGCTTTCTAAAAACCAGTGTTTTCATTTCAAAATTTCTGGGTGGATTTTTCTAAAATTTAAAAAAAAATATGTCCTATTTCCAGTGTGTTGTTTTCTATGCGGATATTGTGGAAAAATTCTTATACAGTATATTAAATAATTATTTTAAAATGTAACTTATACTAATATGATAATATAGCTCATTAAAATGTAAAAAATACAATTTGAAAAAACTTGCGACTTCACGGCAATTCGTGCTAAAAGCCACGCCAGAAAATGGCATTTCTACTTCTTAGAAATATTTTCTATTTGTAAAAAAATATTTATGGAAATGGAAAAACGACACATTTCTGGTAGGGAATGCTATGTGGGAAGGAAAATGTTCTTATTTTTAATTAATTTTAATAATAAATTCTTAAAAATTGTTTTTCATTTATATTATTATTTCTATCTTAATATTTTTTATTTAAAAATCATACGTACAGACAAATTAATTTATTAATTTTTTTCCGAAATATTCTTTATTATTAAAAATAAAAACACTTCTAAAAAGTATAAATGCAAGCCCTATTTTTTTGCTGCTGCAATTAAACAAAAAGAAAATCGCCATAATTTTAGAATTGTGGATTTGACACAAGCCTTCTTGATTTTAAGAAATTTTTAATACAAATTATTTGTAAGAAAAATAAATAACTTTTTAGTTTTCCGCAATTTTTTTCTGAGTGCAGCAAAGTGGCAAGCGGTATGCGGCATGCGGCAGGCGTGCAACGTTGCGCGGTTGTTGAACATTTTACAAACAATTTAAGCGTCGCATTAAATTATTGTTACGCTTGCAGCTTAAGCTTTAAGGCTGCTGCCATTTGCCAGTTCGAAATGTTTTTCACTTGCCTGCTGCTGCCTTGACTTTTATGGCCCAGTGCGCGTTATTCCCGCCCTCTTTCTCACTCTTTCTCTTTCACACTCTCTGGTTTTTTGTTTTGCGCGATAAGAGTGAAAAATGGTAAATTAAGCTAAAGAAAAGCGGCTCCAAAGAAGCCAAAGACGCAGCGTGCGTCAGACTAAATTAGAGCAAAAACTTAATTTGCCTTTCGGCTGCGCCCAAAAGTAGGCAACGGAAAACAAAAACAACAGAAAAAGGCAACAAGAATCAAAAGGGAAATGGGCGCAAAATAACAATTATGTTTCAAGGCAATTGTATTGCTTTGTTTTCTTCGCCCAGATTGTTGTTATTCCCCCATTTCCCATTCCCCTGTTTCTGGCTTGTTTGGCTTTTTTCTTACACTTGTAATTGAGAATGAAATAAGGTTAATTAGAGTAATGGCCACTTCGCCACGGACACGAATTTGTGCTGCGGTGTTGCTTGTCAATAAAGACATTTAAATTTCGTAACAAAGCCAAAAGCTTGGGTGGAATTTTTGAACGGCTGTGATCCAGCTCTGTTTATAGCGGTCAAGGTTGCTTCCTTTTTGGAAAGCAGAAGTGGGAAGTGTCTCTTTGATATGGTATATGATTGTTGCACACAAGCTCCTTAAGCACACTCACGAAATAAGCCGACCTTTATTTTAGGGTATGTGAGGTAACTCAGCTTATTGTTCAGTAAGTATATTTCTAAAAACCGTGATTTTTGCTGATAGTGAGAGTTTTCATGTTTACTTTTTAGAAATAAATTTCTTGATAGTATAAAAAAATGTCGAAAAATAAAAAAAGCAAGACTTTCAAATTTTTACAAATTGTTTCTTATATTTAAAAATCATGGGCAGGGCTTCCATTATTACTTTTCAAAAATTAATTATTTAATAATTGAAATTACTTGCAGTGCACATCATATTTTTAGGATTGTCAGAGCGTCTCTAATTTAAGAAAAAATGTTTTCAAAATTAACAATTAATTCTAAAAACAAATAAAAACTTTATGATTTTTAAAACGATTTTCTAATAATCAGTGTGTATATTTTTCTGACCCTAGTTGACTTAATTATGATGTCAACTTTCGACCCAACTCTGTAGGTTATTTCAAACCCATTTCGTGCGTATTTTGGCCAAGCACTTTTGAATTATCAAACACTGGAACTCATTTTCTAGTCCACGTAGATAGTTGCTAATTCTCAAACACATGTTAAACGACTTTTAATTTGTGTGCTAGTGCATTACTTCGTCACAGCCCTGTGTTGTTTCTTGTCCTTGTCAACATCGTGTGTTGCTTTGTTGGCCAACAGTTTCCATGGCAATTTGCAAAAACTTTCCAAGCCCAGCAAATTTTTTGTTGTTGTCGTTTTTCAGCTATTACACATGTAGCCACAATTTACAAACATACACCTACCTAGAGCATATATAAATATATATATATATATATATATAAAGTCTTCGTTCGAAAACTTTTCATACAATAATAATCACTTTGTGAAAGTTTTGCCTAAGCCGTCATAGCTACCAATTCGGTGACACCAAAAACTTTGGCCAAAATTACTGCAACCCAACAACGACCGAGGACAAACTTTTTGCGGCCTATCTGTCCAGCAACCAGTTTGCAGACCAGTTAACAACCGCGTCCGTATCCGAATCCGGCTACGGGTTGGGGTTCCCCTCTCCGGCCAACCTCAACCTCAATTAATACATATGTCGTAAAGTTAGCTGAGATTTTCACATATGTGGCCTGTCAAATGTGTGCGTTTATTATGTCATATTCTCGTAAGGCCATCACGAGAATGTCACACCACATAAATGGCCATATGAATGATTAAACCATGCAATTTGTATACCCTTAAAAATATATAAGCAAGTCTTGCTGTCATTTTTATGCATAGTTTAACCACGCTTAAAATTTATTGGGTTGATTTTTAAGAGCTCATATCAGACATGTAGTAGGAAACGTTTTCATAACATTATTTTTATATTTGTTTTAGCCAGGCTTACAATTGATTGGCTTGAAAAATAATTAGACTTTTTAAGATCTCACATCAGGCTATTTATTTATAGCATTCAACAAATGACACAATGCAGTACAACATGGATAACAGATTGCTAACAGATATTTATCTCTGTAGTTAACAATAGCTTAACATGAACATGCATTATGAATATGATCTATTTGAAAAGCAGATTTATACCTTAATCCGAAATTTATGTCATTGTAAAGCGCAAGAAATAAGACAGATTAACGTACATTGTGATAAAAGTTGAGAAACTAAAAATCAATTTCACAGTTTCTTTTTGTAGTAAAGGTAAAGTATTTAATGCAATATAACATATACGATAACATATGTCGACAACATGAATTCTGAGAAAGGAGACTGTTCTTACACAAATATCAAATAAATAATTAACTTACTACAAACTTAAAAAAGAGAGACGTGCGTTTAATTGCTCTTATAAAATATTAAGCAAAAATAAATATGTAAAATATAAATCAAGTTCACAATCGAGAAAGTCATTCCCTTATTTTGCTAAACACTTCACTCTATGACTAGATATATAATAATAATAATATATGACTAAACAAATCGTTATATAGAAGAACAGTACCCTCAAGGGTATTAAATCATTCCTGCATGCCGCAGGTAGCTCTTCATTCTGCTTTAATAAATAACATTTGTGTTATACGGCCACACGAATTGTAAAGTGTGTGTTTTCATTTTTATATATTTTTTCTGTTTTGTTATTTTGCTTTTTGATATGCGCATGTTTAAAAATGTATGAGCGAATTTGATGTGCAAATTTAAATTAAATTTTCGCTGTGTGCACATACACACGCCGCATGACTTTGCGACAATTGAAAGGCACACACACACACACAATACACATACACAAACAGAGGGATATGGGCAAAATAAAGTTACATATTTCATGGCTGGCAGGAAGTTCAAAAACACAAGCAACAAAAAAAGGGTTGGCAACTCCGGCAACGAGAACATTTGGATGATGTGTAGACCTATTCAAAAGCAAAAATGAAAATGAAAATGAAAAAAAAAATTATATATGAAAAAATAAAAAAGCTGACACGCAATTTGTTGTAGTTGTTTTTGACATTTTGATTTCATGTGTGTATGTTGTGTGTGTGCCACACTCATTACTAGGCACACTCGCACACACACTTGCAGGATATGCTTCCCCTACAGAACGCACTCAATCATAAATGAACGCACACACACACACACACACACACTCAGGCATGTGACCAACCGTTGAACATTTACACAAAAGGAAGTTGTTATTTCGGCTTCCGGTTTAGCGGAATTGTTATTATTTATAAGTGCACACGAATCCTACACACACAACCATATGAATGTGTATGTGTATGTGTATGTGCTGTATATATAGGCGAGTTTGGGTGGAATATGCGAGAAGTGGTCATCATTCAACTGGTTCACTTCAATTTCGTTAAAATGATTTCCTGTTAAATTGATACCCAGCACATGCACAGCAAAAGGATTATAAAAAAGAAATAAAAATATATTTAAAGGAACTCTTTGTTTTGCAACGTTAAATGCAATATAAAGAACATTAATTTATATTAATTATTTTTCAAGTCAAAAATATGCATTATAAACTCCAGTAATGTCTTTAGCATAAGTTATTTAAGCTGGCATAAGTTATTTAAGCTGGCATAAGTTATTTAAGGCCAAAACTAGTCTCTATTTTGTATAACAATTTTGTTCACATTCTTTAATTATAAGTTTGGGAACGTATATTTATTTTAAATACCAAACCGCAAATCCTCACATAATGAATTGTCCAATTGAACAGGATATAATGTTGGCAGTTACATAATGATTAATCATTTCAACGGCATAAATGTTTGCGGATAATCAGTGCTAATTAAATAATTAATAATTAAGCGAAAAGTTGCCATATCCAGAAATTAACTCTTTTTCAGCGCAAAACACAATAAAACCTAACGAACATCTTTATCCAATGTCTATTTAAGCCGGCAGGCGTTCTTTGGTGGATTTATTTATTAATATTTAAAGCACATAGGTTATTTTAAAAAGACTCCGGCAATTCTACACGGCATCCAGCCGATATTTCATATAACAATTTTGTTCGCATACCATAATTACAAGTTTGGAAAAGTATATTTAAATTATTTATATCTAATTATTTTTTAAATACCAGCCGAACACCTCAGCTATTTGAATTGTCTAAATATCTTAGCCGAAATGAACAGTACTTATTGTTAAAAATAGTGTCTAATAAAATAATCACATTAATTAATATTAACATAAACATAAACCTTAATAATTACGTCAATTGATACTTAATCTGCATTATACAGAAGTGGAAACAAATAAATAATTTTAGTTTAAGCACAATTAATACAACTATGTTACAATTTCTCCTTTCGTCAAAACTTTTGATTTTAAATATTCTCTACTAGTGGTTAATTACCTGCAGGGTATCTAATAGTCGCAGACATGCTGCCTTCAAATTTGAATTCGCTTCAGTTTATTTACCAATTAGAGATATTTGCGTAATGCTAACCCAAGTGTGTCAATAGTCAATTTACTCTCAAGTCAATGCAATTTGGAATTGGCCATATACTAAATGCATGAATTTGTTGCCTAGGCTATTAGGCTTTCGGCCAACTGCGAAAAAGAGCTAAAATGGATCTCGGGCCTATTTGTGTGTCACTTGCAGCTTATTTGTGGACTCTGCATATGCAAAAGTTTATTTTGTTGATGCTGTCAGTTATTAGCAATTATTAACGCGCAATTATCAGTTATTAAGCACAAAAACAGCAGAGAGATCTTGCAATTGTTTAATTGACAGAGTATTTTTTTTGTCAGCCACACACTTTGTTTGCAGTCTCTAATAATTTATTTTCCATATATTGGCAGTTAAACTGTCATTCGTTTATTATGTATATATAATGTTGCTTTTTTGAGCAGCTGAACAAAAAACAAATACAAATATTTATAATTTGTACAATTAACAGCACAAAACAATTATAAATATTATACACTTAATTTCCGTTTTGATTGTTGTTTTGACTGTGAATGTAAAAAAATAAACTATTCATATGAGTATTCTTCGAAAACTATTTTTAAATTGGCATAGAGTTCTTATATTTATTCCCAAAGCAGACACTTTATTTGCTCGTCGTGCTTCACAAAGATTACTTCGATGTGTCAACAAAGGGATGCATACAAAATGTGAAAATATTAAGCGAAAAATGGGGCAAAAAAAAAGAAGAGAAAAACGAAATCGAAAATAAATGCTGCAAACATATTTTGCCATCTGCAGAGAGACACGCGACACCCAGCAAAAGTATGCAAAGCAGCTGCGCTGATTGTGTCACAGGAAGCGTGCTGATGCAGGCGGTAAGTAGCAAGTGGCAAGTGGCAATCGCCAGACGGATGCAGTCCAACAAGATGTCAACAAAAATCATCGACTTGCGTGGCACGCAAATGAATCGGGTAGCGAACACCAACAGCAAGTGCACCATTGTGGCAGCAGCAGCAACAACAATGGCAGTAAATGCAAGAAAGGACAACTTTCAACTAAATCGCAAGATTTCCTTCTAAAACGCTATACAAACGGTGGAAATACTCAATGCCACAACCTGGCAGTGACAATGTTGCACACTGCGAATGAAACGTTTAAGCTACCAAGTAATTTAAACACCTGAATAACTTTGAGAGTATTTCTTACATTTAATAAATAATATGCCTATGCATATGTTATCCAAAACTCAGCAGAAACGGCTTGATATCACCACATAAAATATAAATGTCATTTCGATTAATAGAATTTTATCATGTAATCAATTTAGACTACTCCATTTCTATCATTAAGAACTCAATTTTAAACGTCTTGTTTCGTTAATAATTTGTGGCTCGGCATTTTAACTAATTCAAACTAACTATTTTTTTGGTGTGATTTGGATTTTTCTTGGTTGCGATTGGCATTTAAATAATTCAGAAATCTTGAAAATGTATATTTTTTATTTATTTTTTGTATTTATTTTTATTTTTTATTTGTAATTTTTTGTGTCGACTGATATTATATATTAGTTATTATTAAATAAATAAATAAATAAGACCCATTGTTAGCTAAATATAAGACGAGCATTTTAAGGAATAACAGTCTTCCTTCATGTGGGTTAAATGAAAATTGATCCACCCTGCAACACCTGACTTTAGTCGCTGAGTTTTTAGTGGCTCGGCTTAGGCTATAAAAAACTCTTGATTGTCGACTGCTCATTTCTTCATCTCTTTTTTCGTAGGTTTTTCGTGCTTGGATGTTTGCTGCTTTGCCATTACAAGAAATCCGTGCAATATTTAGCGACAAGAATGCAGCACACATCGACTGCACAACATCAACATTGACAACTTATATAAAGTTGCGCGCACGAAACACTTCCGCAGGCGAAGAGCTTTCCGCTTCCGGTTGTGTGTGTGGCACAGCAAGGTAGCTGCTGCTGCTGCTTTCTCTTGCTGCCGCTGCTGCTGTCACAGCTGCAACTTTAAATATTAACAGCCAAGTGGCGTGTATTGCGCGAACCGCGAGTGTGTATTATACAGTCGAAAAAAAAATGCTTCAAAATATGTCAAATTGCCAGGGTGTTTTTTAGCTCTTTTTATTGCTTATATTATGATACAAATAACATTAGTATTTTAATATTTCACATGTACATATATTTTTAAATAGTTTATAAAATAATTAATTTTGTATAATATACATAGATTTAATTTTTGAAAAAATGTACGGACTTTACGGCACTTTGAATTGTGAGTGTGATTGAATTTTTATTTTTTATAAATTCATTTTTTAATAATAAAAAATATTTTTGAAAAATGGTCGATCAAGGCAAGTTTGAAATAATTTACAAAAACATGAAGAACGTTGTAGCTTCAGGGCGACTTTCTAAAATGCTGGGCGATTTTTTTTTCTGAGTGTATACTGTAGGTGTGTATGCATGTGTGTGAGTAAGGGTTTTTTGGAACGCTACTTCGATTTTTCTTGTGCTTATCGCTGCCCGTCATCAACTGCGTGCAGCAAACGAGAACCGCCCCCGAGACTCCGAGCACAGCACAGGTAACGTCCTCCCCCTGCTGCCTTTCCAACCCTGCCGTGCCCCTGTCAAAGTGTCATTTAGATCGTAATGGTTTGATAAGGTCGCGAGCAAACACATTAAAACTCTTGCAGGAATCAGAGGAGTATTTGTGGAGTATCGATATTTGGCATCGGTGGTTCACATAAGCCACTCATAAGCTGATTGCCCCGAATTCACTTCAAAAAATCGTTGGCAATTAATTGAAATCAATAAAAGGGCTCATTGCTGCTCATGTTACGTACGATTCAGCATAATTACATAATTACATAAATACATATAATGAGAATTGGGAGTTGTTTAATTGAGTATCGAATTGTTGTTCGAATTGTTGCTGCAAATGCTAAACAAAGCACAAAACCAAGTAAGATAATTAATTGGATAAGGCATTCAAATGTCTGACTCAAGCTCAGTTTTGTGATAATTTTAGAGCCTAAAAAAAGAAAGAATGTAAAATCAAAAGACACAAATCCAGAGAGAAAGAGAGACTTGGCAGCGCAACAATTTTTTAATTTTATGCCCAACGATTTTGCAAGCTTTGAGGCTAAGGCTGGCAACCAAAGTGACTTTCTAATTAGTTTGGTTTGTCAAGCGGAGAGACCAAAGACGAAGATGACACACTTGACTCAATTTACACGAATACCATACGCACAAGTGTATAAAAATCTCATATCTTCTTTTGCTTTTGAATTTTAGGAATGCTTCGAGAGAGAGAGACAGCAATATATATATATAAAACCTGAAAAATGTGAGGCCATAAAATATGTTACAATGCTGCGTTGAGAGAAATTATAAAGAAAAATCCGCCCTATCTGTCCGTGTGTGTATGAGTGTGCGTGTATGTGTCTGTGTGAGTGTGTGTGCGCGTGTGTGATGCCACAATTTCCGCAATTAAATAAAAACGTAAACTTAAGCCGCGGGCGTAGAGTGCTGGTAAAATGAATGTCGAGTGTGTTTCGCTACTTGCCAAACACACACACACACACACACACAAACACACACAGGTGCACAACTCACATACACACTCTCACACACACACATTAAACACACACGCCCACGAAACGACACGCAACGCGTGGACGCTTTTTGATTTCAGTCTCAGCACCTGCCATCAAAACTTGCCTAACTGCGATAACTGCATGCACTCCGCAAAAAAATGTGCGCCTAATTTTATAGATCCTCCTGAAAACGAGAGTGTTTTTTTTTAATTTAAGAAATAATTTATAAAAATAAGCAAAGATTTTTCTGAAAATAATAAGTAATTAAAAATAAATGGTAATAAATTAGCTTGCCCTAAAACGATAATACCAAAAATATGTCGATTTTTTCTATTCCTAAGAAATATTTTCTATTATTAGGATATGTAATTCTAGAAAAAATGCAGCCCTCCTTAAAAACTCATTTTAAGATTCAAAAACAGAAAGAAAGTAAATATACTGAGTCGGCTTTTATATTAGAATCGCCGTAAATATTTTTTTTAGACTGTGTATGGGTGTGTGTTAGTTGGTTTATTTGAATATTACAAGCACACATGCAATGAGAGGCAAAGAGACCCTTACACACACACACACGCATAATAATTGCCATCAACACCGTTGGCCTCTGTTTATGTCTTCAGCATATATTTCACATATATATTTTTTTGGTTGCCATTTGAAGTTAACTTTTTGCTTTTGCCAGCAAGCACAGAAAAACAGCTAAGAAACGGATATTCTTGGCAGTCGTAAAGGCCGCGAGCAGCAGGACCCAAAAATCAAATACGAGTACGAAACGAAACTTTGCCCATTTGCTGGCTGCGTATCTTAAAGATACACATTGGTATGTGTATGTGTGTATATATATTTGTATCTTTTAAAAGTGATGCTGCTGCTGTTGTCAGTTAAAAGAAGTACAAATTACAAATATCAACAACAGCAGCAATCTAAAGTAAACTCCTTGCCGATGCCGACGCCTCAAAATATGCTTTTAATTTTATATTCATAACAAATTTATGCAAAATGCGCAAGGCGAACGATCGCCAGGTGTCCCTTCTCTCTCTCTGTCTCTCTATCTCTCTCTCTGGTTGTGTGGGTATGCGGGCGTGTGTGTGTTAAAAAAAAATATAAAAATGTGTAGGAGCTGCTGACAGCCTCATGAAATTATATAAAGATGCTTACTAGGTCGTTGATATGCCTTCTGATACCTAAGGTTGTGTTGGGTCCCCAGCTTAGCCTGCCATTATATTAAAACTGCGACTACGTGCGGGTTAAAATTTATACTGCTAGACAGCCAGACAGACGGACACATGGACAGAGTACTGCTTTAAGCCAGCAATATGAAAAGTGAATTTTGATAGATGATGTACTCGGAGCTGTTTCACGTATAAGTAGTACATAAATATACTCTGCTGCTGAGCTCTTTAAGCTTGCGCAAAAATCGTGATTTATTTCGTAATTTATTTACTTATAAGTCGACACTAAAAAAATGTATAGAAGTAAAAAATAAATTCAATTAAAGAAAAATAAAATTGTTTTTATATATAAATTAAAAAATATGTATATATATATTTATAAGATTGCTGGATATATTGAAGTACACAAATCTTTTAAGTAATATCGACTTCTGGAGGTATTTAAATGCACATTTTTATTTCTTAAAATTCTCGTTTTATTTAGCTAACAATATGTCATTCTTTTTCATGTCTTTTTTTAGACTAATGTCAGTCAACACAAAAAATAGGAAAGGAAATATATTAATTATTAAATAAAAAATATTTATAAAATACAATATCAAATATGTCGGCCACGATTGTATTTAGACAATCTCTTAGGTAAGATTTCTGAATTTAAGAAATGTCTGATCTTAAAAATGTTTCAGAAAAGGCGACGGAAAATAAAAGCTATTTAGGTATATTAATAAATCTTATATGCTGACAGCCAAGTAATAGAGAGCTTGTTAGTTTCTTGTACTATCAGAAAGCACAAGAGATTGATTTAAATTAAAACAGAGTTCCTGTCAACACATTGCTGATATGTTTGGTAAGAAATATTTTTATATTTTAAAGGACGAAAAATGTGAACCCTTTTTTTGTGCTTAATTACATGAAATGTGCTAAGGTGGCTTTTAGGGAGCTGAAAGGGGGGAAAGGCAAGCGGGTAAAATCAACGTTGTTGATTGCATATTTGCCACAGAATAAGACCACATCGTGCTTTGGTACTTGGTGGCCAAATAAAAACCGTAAATCCCTCAAAAGTTGATGCTAAGCTGAGGACTTAAAGTGCCACACACACACGCACACATAGCAACTTAGACACCCAGACAGACAGGGGACAAGCTGACAGACGGAGGGACAGACACACACGTAGGCATAAGGCACTTTTAGGGTACGCTTAATGTGACGCACAGCAGACAGACAGAAATCTGTGGCAAACGGCTTCATGTCTTTATTTTCGTACTTACCCAAAAAAAAGAGAAAAGATATGATTATATATACATATATATTTAAACAGTTGGGAAAAAAGATGAGCACCACTTTTTACGAATGAAAAACAATCCATTAGCTTATAAATTTTCTTATATGTTAACTTTTGGTATTCCTCCTATAAATTAGTAGTACTTAGTTACTACTGCTCCTGGAATGATTTTTAATATATACATTTTTTTAATTTGAAGTGATCGTGTTAAAAGTAGCGAACAAAATAATATCACTTTTAGGAATCGTTTACCAATTTCAAATTTTCATAATGATAATGATTTAAAAATGCTGCTATTATTTTTTTTTTTTAATTTATATAGTTTTTTATAAAATATGATTTTTTAACTTTAATTAAATTGAAATGAGTTAAAAATGGTGAAGAAAATTATGATTTGTTTCTTTCTCACTTTTTAAAGAGTCCTCTTTCACTTCCAAAAACGTATTCATAAGTTTCCTAAACTTACTAATTTATTTACCTTTGAAAACATCTTTTCACAATTTTGTATAGTAAATACTGTATAAAAATATACACATATATGAAAATAAGGCAAAAAAAATGAGGCATTTAATTAGCAACCTTGACTTTCGAGCTGTTCCTCAAATTGAAGAAATAGCTACAAATGTGGCAGCTGGCTTTAAAGGGTGGAAATGGGAACTGTATGGCAAGCCAGTTAGTTACCAGTGGCAACACCACCCGCTGTTTCTCGATTCTGTGTGGCAGGTCTTGTGCTGCTGGAATTTTGTGCAAATAAACATACACACACAATTTTAATTTACTTTTTACGCGCTTCGCTTTGCGCATTTTTTCTCATTCGAAGTGAATTTGAGACAGCTAGAGACCCATAAGCAGCGGTTGCCTCACAATTCATGTGGTGCCTCCAATGCCACTGTGGCTGTGGCAAGGACTATAGCGTTGGCTATGGGTATAGCTATGACTATGGCTATGGCACTCATTGCCAACGCTGTAGCATTTTGTCTTGTGCTGAATTTTTAATTTTCCATCGCAAAAAAACAGAGGCTGAAGAAGAAACAACCACCAGCTATGAGTTTGGGTTAAGAGTCTGTTTTCACCTTTTCTACATTTCTACATTTGATGAAGGTCATGCCCATGTGTTTCAGTCGAAGGTTAAGTGCTGAGCGTTTCTACTTGGTGGATGCCACTGGTACATCTGCCTGCCTGTCTGCTTGCTGCCTGCTCAAGTGTGCCACAAATGGAAATATTACGCTGAGGCGGCTGCTGCGGCGGCTGCTTCAACTGATGTGGAATTGCTATTGCATCTTTTTATACAGTGCCGGCAAAATAAAATAGTACTATTATCAAAAGTAAAACTAAAATAATTTTAATAAAATAATAATAAATAATGAGCATATTAGTAATACAAAAAAGCAAAGCACATTGTAAAAGGAACATTTGTTTTTAAATTATTCCTCGATAAATATAAAATAATAAAATATGTAAAACGTAAAAATGTAATAAATAATAAGTAGTAATAAAAAATTATTCTTATGAGTAAGAAAAGTTCATCTGTTAAAGATTTTTATGATAGAGAAAATTTGATTAGGTGATGATAAAACGTAAGAACAACATTTGTGTTAAATAATTCCTAGACAAAATACATTAGATTATTAGAAGACGCAAACTCGGAGTCATGCAGGGCCGAATCATGGTTGACTCAATGCCAGAACTATGTGCTGCTGCTATTTTATAATTTATCTTCATTTATTATAAATCATTTCAAATTGTTTTTATTTTTCAAAAGTTTTTGAGCCCCAGTGCTATTTTTGATTCCTCTCAGCTGCCTCAAATTTTGCCAAATACATTTTTGAAAAGGCAATAAATCAAGCATAATTTTTTGTTATTATGTTTGCGGTATAATTTTAGGATTTTCATACTTATTTTCTAAATTGGCTACCATGTTTCGTGAATAACATTTTCCCATTCATTTTTGGTTGGGCATCTAAACTAATTCATACTAACTATTTTGTGTTCCAGGTTTTCTGTAACAACTTTGGAATAATTTCCAATTACGTACCCCAGAAATCTTATAAAACTAATAAATATTTCTTATTTTTATTAATATAAATTCAAACTTTACATTTTATTTTATTTTTTATTTAATTTAATTTAATTTATTTTCTACTTTTTATATTTTATTACGCTGCTATATATCCTACTGCTGCTAATCAAATCTACATAAATATGTGAAATATAATTTACATTACTTGAATTTAATTACAGTTTTATTGTTATAAACGCACAACGCGCTCAACTATTGACACAGCATGATAAATGGTGTGTGGGTGTAAGTGTGTGTGTGAGTGTATGTGTGTGGTGTGTGTGTATGTATGTGGAATGCATGGCCAACGGCACGTATACGCAATAACACGAAAGTGGCATATACGCGAATTATATATATGTGGCAACAGTCAGTGGTGCAATAATAGTGTGGCACTAAGAGAGAGCGAGAGAGGGAGAGAGGAAGAGAGAGAGATAGGGAGATTGCAGTAATGCAGTGGGGCAGACGGTAAGAAGTAACGCTGACCCAGTTTGACATTTGGCTCATAACTAATTCACGCCCAAAAACATACACATATAAACTGGGCTCGGACTACGGTCGAGGTACATAAAGCATCCTGGTTACACACACGCTGCCTTCTGGCACCTGTGAACACACACACACACCTACACACATGCACACGTACACACGTACATACACACACATAGCCAGGACTCGCGACGCAGCATTCGAGCTTGGGTCGGTATCGGGTGTTGCAATATAATTAAGGTTGAATAACATAGGAGCATTGTGTGGCAAGTGTGTGTTGCAAGTATGTTAGTATGTGTGTGTGCAACGTGCAGTGTCTATTAAGTTGAAAATTGATGTGATTTGGTTCCAAGGCACTTAAAGTTGCGTTAAGTGCACATGAAGCAAAATTGATAATGCTAGATAAATACTGCAGAATAAACACTTGTAGATAAAAAATAAATAAAAAGGGCAAGAAATGTAAACATCTGAAACTGAATGAAATTTTTATTCTGATTAAAATCATACGAGCATAAAAATGTATGTCGAGCATAGTTCGATTCAAACTGGAACTGTGAGAGGCTGCATAGGTGGTGAGATGGGGTGGGTTGGGTCAAAGGTACTTCCTCTTCCTTGGCCACTAAAAGAAAAAATTCCAATTCAAATGTGAATGCGAATTCAAGCTACTTCTGTGTGTGTAGATGTGTGCAAACTCAATCTAAATGCTATAAACTGCAAGACGTACTCAACGTTGTCGCCGACATCGTCCTCGTCGAGACGAGTCTGGCAAGTCGTCTGACAGGACTACACTCAGAAAAATATTCTTATAAAAACTAGAAAGTCTTTCTTGTTTTTAGGTATAATTTCTAAATATATGAAAATATTTTTAGATTAGAGAGGGTTGACCTAAGTCGGCAATCCTAAAAATACCGAATTTTTATAAATTAATATGAGTAAATTAGGCATATTTTTTCTAAATATTAGAAATACTCACATTGAAATTAAGAAATTGTAAGCATGGTTTTTAAAAAGAAACAGCATTTCATTTTAGAAATCTACTTTCATAATAATAAGGATTGAAACCTTTGGCCAATTTCTAAACTGCACTGAGGTAACTTCTCTGAGTGTAAGGACTTGAACGGACGATGTTGTGTTGTGGACTTTTGCCATATGTCGATAAAAAGGCATACGGAAATTTTTATGTCCCTCAACGTCAACCTCATTGCAAATTGTTATGTATGTTGGGTATGTTGTATATATATGTGTCTGTGTGTTTGTACTTTTACGGCACTTTGCAGTTTTTTTTACCGGAACAACCAATCGATACAGTAGTGCCATCGAAGTACAACGTCTCTCAATTCATTTTTTAATGACTAATTTTGCTGGCCAATCTAATTGGCTTAAGTCTGTTGGCCCCGCTATTGTTCCCTTTCAATCAATCAGTCAGTCAATCAATCAATCAATCACACTTACTTACTAGTGCTTGTCACAACTTTCAAGCATTTTGCATTCCCCGTTGTCCATTTTCCATTTTTACAGCGACAAAAACGAAGCCGAAACGGAAGTGAATCGATATTTATGATTATTTAATAAACTCAATTATATGTCCAGCCATGGCCTCCTCTCTGTCTGTGTGTATGTCAGGTTATTGCCCTCGCATCTCTTTTGTAGTGGTTGGCTGAACTCCGGCCACATTCAAAATGTTAGCTGGCATTTTTAATTTGTTGCTAATTTGACATTTATATGTGTACAAAAACCCAAGGAAAGTCCCATTAAAACATGGGTCATTGAATAAAATTTCCTCATCTTACAGTTTTATATATTCACGTACCCATTACAGTAAATAGAGTATAATGGTTTTGTGCACAAGTCTGTAGCAGGCCGAAGGAAGAATCTCCGACCACATATATATAGATATATTATTATATTAATCCGATCTCAGAGATTATAAGAGCTATAGACTGCAAATCAGAATTTTATATCATAATTTTTATAAATATTTCCGTTTTATTTATTTAAATTTGCTTACACTTTATTATTTTTAATTTAATTTAATTTATTTTTTACTTTCTTTTATTATTTTTGTATTGACTGACTTTGGTTGACATTAAATAAATAAATAAATAATGAAATGAAATAAAAAGTCGCGCAGATCAAAGTTTATTTCATTTTATCGATAACTACCTCTGTTTCGCAACTATCTATACAAAGCGATTTCCGATAAAATTTTAAATGCAGTCACTTCTAATTGATATAACTGCGTGAAATTCATCAAGACCGAATACGAATCAAACAAGATTTATTTAATTGTTAATTATTTTTCTTTAATTTAAATATATTTATTGTAAATATTCAGAGGAAGAAGTTTTATTTATTTTATTTATAATTTATTTATACATATTTATTCTATTTATTATGTAACAACCAAGTCTTATTTATTTCATTTATTATTTATTTATATATATTTATTCTCATATTGATCTCATTTCTATCAGTATCTGGTTGCAGGGTATCTGTTTTTCCGAACTTTTATTTTTATGCACCTCTATGATTTCTGCACTTCGGCCAACAACTTTTCGCAGGCTTAACATATTTGTATAGCCAGAGAGGATAATAAAAATAAAAAAAGCGTTTAATTGCATTGCAATACAACCCAGCCATAATCGATGAATTTTGAGTTGCATATTTAATTGGAATGCTTCTCTTCAAATATAGTCTCGATGGATGTTGCAAGAACTCGTTAGCTATGCCACAATGCAACACAAATGTTGCAGCATCTCGATGGAGTGGCATGTTTATTTACTGTGTGTCCCCGTGGCCAATTGTAAAAAAATTGTGTTCGCTGCTTTCTGTTTTCTGTGTTCTGTGTTCTGTTTACGGCACGTAGCAACGCTCAGCAAACATTTAAACAAGCCAACTTGCAGCGTGCAGGATACCAAACTTATTCAAACACACACACACACTGAGACACATCTCTTCCTTGTCTGCTGCCACACAATAGAAGGAAACAAAACCTCAATTCAAACTGAATATAAATTGTTTTACAGCTGACATTTGCTTTGCATTTCAAATAGTTCGGTGGCTTCAGACAGACACACAGATAGACAGATGTAGACGACCCTGCCACTGCTCGAGATCTTCTTGCAACACTGCCACGTACCCAGTGCTTGTCAAACTGGGTTTGGTCTGTGCCCACTTCCCGTCGCTGGCTTGAAAGGTTATGGTGTTAATTGGAGCATAAATGATGGCAACTGCCGCTATCTTTCCACCTGATACCTATAAGTATTATTTGCCACATGTGGGTGTGGCAAATGGCTTTTTAGTGCAACCACTGAAGCGTTAAGCATTGTTTACCAATATTCTGCATCGACTATAACATGGTGCAGTGACGTTATATTTTTAGTAACACTCTAAATAGCAGAGGTCACCATAATGATATTACTTTAATAGGAGCTTACTTTAGTTTTGGTTATCTATTGAAAATAATTGAATTTAAAAACTATTTATTTCTTTTAGATTTTATTTTAATATAGTCTAGTTCATGAATGTTAAGATACATACATTAAAAAGTATATTATTTGTTAACAAGTCAAGTTGACAAATATAAAGTTATATTTTTTGCTTGCCAGACACAAACACTTCATAGAAAAATATTAACAAAGAAATCAGTCATATAATAAAAGTTTTCGTCAGATGATATGACTTTAATAGAACCCTAGTTCAGTACGATTAAGATAAGATGAAGTTACTAAGTTGAATCTGCCAACCTCCATAATTAATTAGTTGATAGAAGTTAAATTGTTTTTGGTTATTTATTCTCTTGCTAAGGATATGTAAGACTTGTGTATAAACTTGAGTTAACGCTAAGGTCTCGATTAAAAATAATATTTCATCAAGTCAAATTGACAATTGTTTTATTTATTTATTTTTTTAATTTGACTATTCTAAAGCTATATGTTATTCTTGCCAAGCACAAAATAATTTTAATACTCATGTATTTCTTGAAGTCATGTTTTTTTTTTTAAATGCCAGTCATATGCCTGATTTAGATCTAGCTTTATAGAGACCAACACTTACCGGATCGCCCGATTGTTAGATTGAGATCTGTTTCCAGGGCTGTTGTGGCCGATGATAATGACTTGTCGGTGGGTTGGGCCGGTGGTGGCAATGGCAGCGGACCCACCGTCGAGGTGGTTGTCAAATCGCAGCATTCCCGCTCGGGAAATTCACTGCATCTGGCTAGGTGAAGGGCGCCGCCGAGCAGAGTGACCCAAACACTGAGGCAACACGAGAGAATTTTTAGATTTTTGATGCGAAATCGGGTCATGTTGATGTCTTGTTTCCGTTTCTTTTTGTTATCCTGGTCGGTGCTGGAGGAGCAGGAGGTGACGACGGTGGTGGTTTGCCCGACAGGTTGCCGATTTTAATATTACTTTCTTTTTATTTTGTTCTTTTAATTTTGTTGTTGCTCGCAAATCCATTCACACTTTCTCAACTCTATAGTATTTAATACTCCTTTAGTATCAGTGATATATCAGCATTGTTGTTGACTTAGTCCCAATCTGAGCTGCATTGTATTGTTTTAATTTGTACACATTTTGTATTTACACCTGACGACTCAGTCTGTTCAGCATTTTCAACAATATTCTTGTGTAATCAGAAGCATCAAGCCATAAAAAAAAACGAATGCAGAATTCAAGGTTTGCCTTTGCTGTTGTATTAAAAATATGTACTTTAAACAATAGACTAAATTGTTGAGAAGCTCAATCAAAAATTGACAGCAAACCGAAAAGAGATAGACAGACAGAGAGACAGACGGACAGAGAGTCAGTCAGACAGACAGACAGACAGAGCAACTATGAACAACATTTACAATTACTTTCGACAAAAGTTCTATAGACAACAATAGACATAATGCAGCAATAACGACTACACAAACACAAATACTTCAATTCAAAAACGTGGCGTTATTGCGCCAGATAGAGACAGATAGTGGGGCATAGAGTGAGAGAAAAAATGATGGGCGGAAATGATGGAAGAAACGCCAACAGCAAACACTGAATAACATAAAAAACTTTTTCATTTACAATTTGCTCACTGGGTCTATGGACATGCATCCAACGAGGCAACAACAACAACAGCTGCAACAACAACGGCTAACAAGAAAATGTTGAAAAGTTTTAGTGAATGCGAAAAGTTGTCGCTTTTTCTGTTGTTGCTTTTTTTCTTGTCGCGACTTGCTGCGGTTATTGTGTTGTGGCAAGATTTAAATATTATTGCTGTTGTTGTTGTTGTTGCAGTTGATGTTAGCCACACTTAGGAAAAAAGTTCCTAATAATTTTAGTAAATTGACCTAACAAATAGAAAGTTTTTCTTCTTTTTAGAAATAATTTCTAAATATTAGAAAACAATTTCAAAAATTTAGAAAGGCTTGCCGTAAATCGACAATCCAAACTTTTTCTTTTACATCTTTTATCTTTCTTTTATTTATTTATTATATTAAAAACTAAATTCACTCAATTCCAAACCTAATAATTTGGTTGACTAAAGTTAAAATTGAAGTCGAGTTTTTGTCTGAGTGCAGTCGCAACAATGAGTTAGGAGATGCGTAGCAAGTTGTGACAGCATGGCGTATGCGCAATATGCAACGGTGTCCTCAACGCAGTCAAATTAATTCACTTTGCTGCGCTTTTTTATCTGGCAAATCGCTCGCAAATGTTGACAGAATCAATAAAAATATAATTTGCTGTGATTTGGCTCAAGGGAAGGCGAACAACTCAGGCAGAGCAGGCGAGGGAAGCAAACACTTCTCTGCACAATCATGTAAACAAACAAGCGAAAGGCGCCAGACGGGGTGGACTGAGGACGGAGGACAAACAACAGGCAAATGCGGCATGCGGCATGCGTCTCGTAGAGCGTTAAAAATTATTGCCAAACAACAACAAAAGCAACAACAACAACAAGAACAACGACAACAAACAGCGTTGATCATACAGATACAGACATGTTGCAGTCAATCACGAGCGGGTGCGAGTGCACAGGCGACGAAAGTTCCCAGTCAACGAAGCGAACGTAGTCAAACACAGTCCCACATACATACACACAAAAGTGCACTACACTTTAGAAAAGTGGCCCTGAGAACTGCACAGCTTTTCTTGGTTTTAAAAATAATTGGTAAGCATATGAATCAAATTTCTAAAAATAAAAAAGTCTTACCCTAAATCTAAATCTAAAATGCATTTCTAAGAGAGAAAAAGCACTCATTTAAAAAAATGTCCCTTCAAAAATTCAGAAACAAGTAATGAAGTTTACTGGCTCGACTTTTATATCTGAATATGTTATTCGAAATAATTTATCTGAATTTATAAACTATCTAAAGTCTGTTTATATGTGAAATTTTAAAATACTAATGCTTATTAATAATATAAGTTACAAAATAACTAATTTTAAGGTTGCTTTAATTCTAGACAACATTTTTCGACATTTTTTAAAACTCCACGCTGAAACTGGGAAACGAAAAACACAAATTTTTAAAAATAAACTTTCTGAATTATAAGTTGTGTAACCCTTATTAAGAGTCAGCTCGATTTTTTTTTTTTTTTTGAGTGTATATAGACGCAGTCACAGATTCACACACACACACAGAGCAAAACAGACAAACACGGGGCGTAGTTAAGAGGAAGGAAACTGCAAGGCGCGAAGGCGTTTTGTGCATTTCCCTTGTTGTTTCTGCTTGAAATGCTTTTTTTCGCTGCTGCTGCCTCTCTATGTTGCCCCATGGAACATAACGAGCCGCACACACAACGCAATAACATTTTTTTTTTATTTTTTAGTTTTTTTCCGCATTTTTTTATGTTTTTGTACATCATGTCGGCCGTTTGAGTTGCGCACGTTGTCAGAGCGTCGTTTGCTTTTGAGCCAAAAAAGTGTTGCCATAACGAGCGTAAAATGGCGGCAAAAGAACGTTGAGCATCAGGAGGGGAGAGGGACGGGGTACGTGTGGCACACTGGTAAAGACAACAAGCGTCGCGTTCTAAAACAAACACGGTCCATCGTTGCCAACGTTGCCCCCAACCCATTTGGAAAAAAAAATAACGAAGTAAAAATTGAAACTAAAATAAAGCCATGTTTGCCTCACAAATTGTTACATGCCCCCAAACCCCAACCTAATGCAGACTTGTGCACCTTTGACTGAAATTGTATTTATTTAAAGTTGTCAGTTGTTGCATAAGTTAATGCAACTGAACTAAAAAGTCATTGCCAGAGTAACCGTTGCCAAGGCAACTTTCCATTTGCCACAAATTTAGTATGATTTTAAACACATTGAAATGTGTAATTGTACAACAGAAAATCAACTCAACTCTGCAGCTGTGTCAATTGAGTTTGGCTTTTGAGTGCGAGCTCCAGCTGTGAATTCAAATAACTCTCTCTTACTCTACCCAATTTCTCTGGCCGAAAACATGGCCAATAAATATACCACAAATTGTAATGCAGCTCAGTGTCTGGTGGAGAATTAGCAACTGTATTGGACATTGTTATTGAGTTTGGCTCCGAAGTTCTTGGTGCAAAGATAAAATGTCAAAACCACATGCCATTTACATGCCGACCAAAATTCGATTTCAATTGAATTTGAAATTGGAATTGAAATTCCTCTTCAGAAAAGTTCAACACACTAAAGAAAATCAGCAAATAAAGGCATTTAACAATGCCACATTCTCTGCTTGCCACAGCCAACTGACTGCGTTTGCCACATCATTTGCTGAGGTGCATAAATATAGTTGTCGTTGTCGTTGTCGCTGTTGCAGTTGCAAGATCTAATTAAGCCCCTGTCAGCGTTTCATAAAACTTGTTTTCGCGTTGACTGACTGCCTGACTGACTGCCAACAAATTACAAGAAAGCTTGAACAGCTCACATTGCACTGACTTTTACCTAATTAACTGCGGCCTACTCACGACTATCACAAACAGCCCCCAAGCCCCCAAACACCCCCCTTCCGAATGCGAATTGTATTTGCTGCCTCAAACTCGAGAGTGACATTTGTCGGCTGTGCTGTATTTAATTCAGTTTGTACGACGCTTAATAAACAATATCAGCTTTTAAAATATTGATGCATAATCACATTAATGATCAAAGAGTTTATAAAAGAAAACGAATTTTTTATGTAACTTTTCAACAATACCGCCTTTGAATAAATATGAATATTTTGTTAAGGATCAGTCATAATATATGTAAGATAACTTGAGTTACTTGACTTGAGTGACAAATTCAATTTATTTTTTAAAATATACAAGAGTAGTTTTTCTATCATGGAATAAACGACTTAAAAAACATATTTTAAAGGACTTTTCAACAATATCCCTAATTTATTGAAGATTTTCTAGGTAAGCGCAAATTTGCTGATTGATATCAAAATTAAAAGAGTATATTTGTAATAAAATAAAATCACCATAAAATCAAAATTGCCCTCAAAAGTAAAAACTTTTTCTTGCTTTTAGAAAATTTCTCAAGATTATATTTTATATTTTCTTAATTCAAAATAGATACTTTCCAAAAGCATATAATTACATTTGGCAAATCTAATAAATTTGTAATAAACTCACAGCAAATCAAACACTTACACAAGGCAATTCCAAAGTGAGATTGCGCCTTAAATAGTTGAAGCTGAAGGCTGTCAGTTTATGGCTTTCAAGTCACCGCTTAAAGTACAGAGAACTCGGCTTAAACCAGACCTGGATAAGTACTAAACATTAGTAACTGGCAGGTAATTTTTGTTGCTGTCTGTCAAGAGTTCGCAATCTCTGTCTCATACATAATGCAGTGCGAGTTTTATTGTTTCTGAAATCTGCAAATGAATCATTTGAGGGTTGCCATCTCCCCTTGCCATAGGCAGAAGCTGTGCCGGCATCATCCTGACACTTTCAGTCAGTATCTTGTTTCCCTTATTAATTAACTTAATTCAATGGAAAAACACATCACAATTGAAAAGAACACATTAGAATAACAAAGCAAGCAATGCGCCTTTTAAAGCTCATTTCGGCATACATAACATGAAAATTAAATTGAGCAAGTGATACCTCAATTCATAAATAGAATACTCTTTTTACTTTTTTGTTTTAGTTTTAGAAATGCCGCTTGATAGTCTGATGTGTTATTTTAATTGTAGCTTTGCTATCATTTGATGGTCATTTGTTTATTTTCGGCTTACGTGACGTTTACGTTTATTTATCATTCATATATACCATATTTTATTTATCACATATATTTTTGTTGATGTGTATGAGGAAATATATTTAAAATTTATTTCTAAAAGTTAAATTGAGCAACTATAATAAAATACTCTTTCGATTGTCTGATTTATTATTATGCCATCATTGAATGCTCCTAATTTATGAGTATGGGGTATTTTAAAATACATACATATAAAATATAAATTTATATAAATTAAATAGAGCAAGTGAAATATCTATTCATAAATATAATACTCTTGTCGATAGTCTGATTTGTTATTTTATACGAAATCATTGAATGGCCACAGTTTATGAGTAATGTTAAAAATATTAATTCTATGTGACTTCAGTTATGTAAATGTTAGTATGAGTTTTTTTTAATATATAAATAAAAATATATTTTTTGTAATTAAACTAAGCAACTGGAATCTCACTTCATAAATAGAATACTCTGATAGTACAATGTCATTGAACGGACATAATTTATGAGTATCGTTATGACGCTACTTTCAATCCGTGTGAAATGAGGCAGCTGGCATTTATTGGAGCAATCGATCGATTTGTAAACGAAATAAACTATTTAAATTGCCACTAGAAACCTTTTACAGGTTTACAGTTTGAACTTTTCATTATCGATTTGGAGTAAATGCCAAGAGACACGTGCCAATTAATATGATTTCAAGCTGCGATTACGCAAATCGTATTTTTATTTTTTTCGAGCTTTCCCTGCAAGTTAGTGTGTTTGCAACGAATTTCGGTTTATCGATCGCATCATTAATAAATGTCACAGCAAGGCAGCTAGTTCAGACCAGGCTCTAGTTCTACACCCATAGAAAAGTCCCCCTTAAATTGTAGCAAATCGCCAAAGGTTTCTCGGAAAGTCGAAAGTAAATTTCTGAAATTTATTTATTTAATTTTTTACATTTTTAATTTGCTCATTTAATTTCTCCCTTTTAATTTATAAAATTTTATTAGAAACCTTAAATGTAAATTTATGTGTATATTAAATCATTTTTAAAAACTGTGCACTGTTTTCAGTCCAAATTAAATTAAATATCCCTAAATTGGTACAATCGGTAGAATCTGTTTAGACAAACTTTTTGCAAGTTTTTAAATAGTCAGTAAGTAAAGTATTAAGTTAATTGTAGTCACTGAATACCAATCAACTAGCCAGAAAGCTTCAAATCACAATCTTCTTTGAAGCCTCTTCTTTAAATATTTAATTGAAAGCTAAACTATTTAGTATCCAAAATTCAACTTTGACAGAAAGAAAATTTCTAAAATTTACGCTTGAAGCTTCAAAAAACAAGAATTTGCATTTTTAATTTCTAAAATGTAGAAAAAATTAGTGTAATTTTCAGGTTATTCTACGTGTGTACTACTATTCATATTTTTTATTATACATTTGAATTTTAATATTTCACATATACACAAACATTTTACACAGATTATAACCTCATATAATTTAATTTAAAAAAAAGCTACGATTCTACTGGGATGAGAATTAACCTCGAATATAAAAGCCGAGTCTGTAAATTTCATTACTTGTTTCTGAATTTTAGAAAGCATTTTTTTTTAAGTCAAGGTTTGCATTTGTACATTTGAGAAATGCTTTTTTGAACAATGAAAAATAGTTTTAAAAAATACAACAGTCCCATTATTTGTGGGATTTTGCTTTGAAGTTTACTAGGTTAACCTAGGTAACCTAGGCTGATTTTGCTTTGAAGGTTACTAGGTTACTATTTTCTACATTTCAGAAAGGATTAAAACCGACTGCATTTCCATATTTTCCACTACAAAAACCGTAATTTTTTAAATTTTTTTCTGAGTGTAGTCGCAGTTGTAGTTTCTAGCTTGAAGCGACGTTGCGCAGGTTCAAGCTTATAATCCAATCGAATCGAGGAACACGCACACATGGTCAGCTCTCTTGGGGCATGGACATGGCTGGCATTAGGATAATGGATGATTACTGGAAAACGTGTGGCATGCGGTATGGTGCACACACACACACACACACACATTTACATATGCAGCAGCAACGTTACTCAAAGTCAGAAGTCGGTTTAGGGTTGCAACACACACACAAACACACTCCAAAAGTCAATTTCGTGTACAATTTTATTTGCATACGAGTGAAAGACACACTTACACACACTCACACACACACAGAGATAGACTGCACTTAGACACACATTTCGTTTTCGTCTTATTGCATGCCTTGCAATTTATTTGTCTGGCAACCGCCACAAGAAAAATAGTTGCAAACATTACAAAATAAATTTTATGCATTTACATTCATACACCGCCACGCCACCCGCCCTCCTCCCTACTACACTGTCAAGCGTTGCTGCGACAACTGCATGTCAAATCGACCCACTTTTACAGACTTGCCACCCGCCGCGCAGAACAGCACCGCAAACCCACTCATCAGCTGGCTGCTCTTGCACTCACTTTTGCGGTGTATCTGCATGAAAATTTGGTAAATAATTTGCAGGACTGCGCCATAAGGGAGAGTGAGAGGGGAAGAGGGAGCCCCCCTCCCTTGGCCATCAATCATGTTTACAGTTATTGTTCTTGTTATTCTCCCTGTTGCTTTTTGTTTTGCTGTTCGTGTTTTTTAGTGTCTCTGCAAAAGCATTGATTTTACACTCCCTTTTCTTTTTTTGCTATGCATTATTTGTGTTTACATTTGGTTAACAGTGTTTATTGTTTACATTCGCGCCAACATTGCAATAATTGCTAATTAAAATGCATGCGCATTTAAATCGCTTGCATATATAATAAAAACGATTTCAAAACCAAATGTTTACTTTAAGCGGCAATTTGTGTCATTGTCAAGCGCGAGAACATAAATATAATATGTTAAAGATATTTTTCAACATTACAAATTCACGTATATTGTGAGAAAAGTTGAGAAACAAATTCGCAATTTCCTTTTCTGGTAGGCAAAGTATTCATATCATTGATAACAGATCAACAGCAGCTGTAATTAATACAAATAATAGAATTCTGCGTATGAGCGATTTTAAGCATAAATTGGTGTCATTGTCAAGCGCAAGATAATAAAACGTGAACGTGAAGAAGAGATTTTGAACATGACAAATTCACGTAAACTTCTAAAAATGCATTCATAAGTGCATAGCGTAATAAATACAAATTTGAAAAAATATCGAGTGTGAGTGGTGCTGTTTATTTTTTGGATATTACATATGTTGCCTGCTAGAAGCTATTTTAGTTAATAGGTACACACACACACACACAGAGAGATCTAATTTCTTAATTCGTATATAAGGCGCTGCTTTCCGCAGGGTTGTAGCTGAGGGGGGCTGCTAATAAATAAGCCAACCGTAATTGCATCATCACAGCACACGCATTAACCATGCAAATTGTCCACTGATATGTTAGTAAATAGGCTGCTTCAAATGAGGCCAGTTGCATTTGGTCAGGACTCAGGTGCTTAAGGCATTTGTTGCCATTTGTCAGCTCAGCTGATTGGGTCAACAAACTGACGCAGTTTTGATTACGTAATCACTTGTTTATAATTTAAGCTAGGCTGGCAACCCTAAATTTAAATTCCATTTCCGATTCTGGTATGTTAAATGGAAAGAGACCGCTTAAGATTTCGGTATTTGCTTCAACTCTTGGGCGTTATTCGTTTACAATCTCAATTTTTTTATATTAATAAACTTCTAAGCAAATAATTGTTGTAGGCAAGGAACTCATAGCATTAATCAATTAACACAATTCAACGAATGTCAATAACAGCTGTAATTAACATATACTTAACATCAGTCTGCAATAAGACCATTCTGAGTATGAGTGTTGAAAGGAGACATATGTGTGTTAAAATTGTTTACATAAATAAATACTAGCTGAAGGCCACACTAGCCATGCTATAATTCGGCCTTAAGCTAGATACTGTAAAATTACTGTTTTTAATAATATTAATAATAATAATAAAGAAATACCTGAACTGGGTATTTTCTATTCGGCATGCTTTAAACTTCTCATTGTTTTTTCTTATAGACTGAGCCCATTAAAAATGGGCTAACAATTTTTTAATATAACTGCTTAATTTATTATAAATAAATATCTATTTTTGATCACGATGATCAGCCGAGTCGAACTAACCATTTCCGGAATTATCATCAGTTCAGGTATTTGGATTAAGAAAAAATTTAAAATTCTCATGTTTTTCTCACACACACACGCCAAAAAAAATTAGCGACAGACAAAACTCTTAAAAATATTAATAAAAAAGTTAAATAAAAATATAAAAGAAATGAAAGAATTGCAAAAATCCGGTGAAGCTTATATTCAGACCAAGCGGACCGCATAAATGCGCTTCTTTTTTGTACGATTGTGCGTATGAGCGATATGACGAGGAGCTTCTCAAAATGCCACAGAGTTGTTTTTTTATATTTTTAATGCGCATGTTTCATCTTGACACGGTCAAGCTGCACGCTGCTGTTGCATACAAATAGCCACACACACATACACATGCATACATACACATTCAACGTAATTCAGTGTTGCTCCAATAAAGTGCTTCATAAATATTTATTGGATTATCGAACGTAACGGACGCACGCCCATACACTCAAAAAAAAACAACAAAAAAATCAAACAACTCTGAAATTTAGACAACCCCCCTAAAATGATTACCACACTGGAAACTGGAAAGTTTTTCTTGTTTTTATAAATGTTTTCTATATATAAAGACTCGCTACAAACCGGCAAACCAAAAATATGTTGTGCTTTTGACACTATTTTTTAGAAATATTTTCTATTCTTAAGAAATTTCTTTCTAAAAAGTAGAAATGCAAACTTTTATTTTTACAAATTTATTTATTTTGAATTTTAGAAATATCCACCCTGATATTAAGAAAAGAACCTGTCTGATTTTTGAAATATGCTTTCCTGAATATAAGCTGAGTCAGCCCTGTTGAATTTCTAAATTTCAATCGGAGTTTTTTTTCTGAGTGTATATTGCCTTGTACGGCTTCTGGTTGGGTGCTTGTTGGCTGTGTCCTAACGCATCGAGTGCCATTCCGTAATGAATATAAAGCAATGAACATTGCAATAAGCGCACATATGAATAAATGAGTGCAGTATTGAATGCCATTGGCCAACGGGGGATGATGATGATGATGAGGACGAAGGTTGTCTAAGCGACTATCTGTCCGAATCTGTCTCTCCCAGTTGATGTGTGTCCCCGAATGAATAAGTGAATGACTGAGTGAATGAATATACACACATATTTTTAAATGGATGTACGAGTGGCAAACAAGCATCAACTAATAGCTAAAGTGCTTTCAAGTGCCTGTGTTTTCTTCCTGCCATTCAATCAATTTTATAGATATAATGCGATAAAAATGTTATGCGCAAATAATGAAGTGAATTAATGACGATCCACGGGCTAATTGGACTATCAATTAACGTGGCGCCTGAGCCCCAATTATCAATATCAATATATATATATTTATATATATATATATATAGTCTCTCTCTCATTATGCGGCATTGAATTATATTAAGGCCATATTAAAACTCATTCACATTGCTGCTATTTTCGAGCCTGACAGCCTCGGCTAATGTGAAATGGTATTTATTATTTATTATGACATTAACATCAACAATCACAAACTGAGAGCCACCTTGGGGCTGCATAGATATTATATTATATCTCGGTCTCCATACATATTTTATGGCCTGTCATTGTTCATATATATGTAGATATATATATATGTATATACATATATGCACACTCATCTGTCTGTGTGCCTGTGTGTGAGTGTTGTGTGTGTGTATGTCTGGCAATTTCTTATTGTGAGTTCATTTACACATTTTACAAAAACATTGAAGCGTGCAATTCGAAATGGGGGCTGCTGTTTCTGTTGCTTCTCAAATAAAACTGGTGGCAGCATTGCAGCTCAAATCGAAACACACACGAACACCCACACATACACACATTCACAATACATATGTGTGTAATAATGTATTCATAGAAAATGACAACTGACAAGAGAATCAGACAAATGGAAAATTTGACTTGCTGAGCTCGGTTTTGCTTGCATTTTTTTGTGTTACGCTATGCTTTTCATTTTTTGTTATTTGACGATCACGAGACGAAAAACCCAAAATGCGACAGCCAGACAGACAAAAAGATACAAAACAAATCACACACGAAAATATGTAAAAAAGTTTGTGCCACGTGCTAATATCTAACGCTAGTCATGAAACTAAATTATTTAATTTTTTTGTGTTTTTTGTGTTTGTCGGCATTTTATTAAACTGTCACAATTGCAAACACGACTCTTGCTAAAGCATTGATTTTGGATGGAAGAATAAATTGTTTTATTATTAAAAGAATATGTCAACTTATCTAGTCTTCTTTCTACTGATTGAACACGTCGATATTTGTTCTTGAATGTCTCGGAATTTTGAATTCTAATTTATGACTTGTATATCTGAGGCGATGAAATTAAACTGAGACTATTTAGTTAGAGACTTGCATAACATTATTTCGGTTTAAAATCAACGATATATGAGGTGTGAAGTTACAGATATTTTGAAAACAATTTCTGATTTGTTATCATATCTTGAAAAATGGAACAGGTCGATTTTGTTATGGATTCACTATTTGACAAAAAAAGAAGGTAGGCTTATATATTCTTTCTTTTCAGACTTTATTTTAATTTTCATATCTGAGTTGTATATATATATGTATACAATTATTTCGCTCTTATGAGAACCATTTGCCTTTTTGTCAGTTTATCTGTGGCCATGACATTTTGTACTTATCCTTTAATTAGATTTGAATTTTAGAATTTATTTTAGATCTGATATTATTATTTAACATCTTCATATGAACCATCTATGCTCTATGGAAGTCACCTTCATATATATAAATATATATACGAGTATATACATAATAATTTTTTTAAAACGATCAGTTAAATTAATTTTATATTTCCATGGATAATCCCTTTTTTACAGATTATTTATAGATTTACTAAATACACACAATACGTCTATGAGTGTATAAAATTGTCCCTACTCCATCCATTCCATATTAGAAATCGAACTATGCGTCTCAGTGTCCGCAGTTCATAATTCATTTTGTACAGCTTACTTAATATTATTATTTAGAATATTCCTCTTATTTTTTACAGATTTGAAACTGCTGTAGTAAATGTAACAAATACGTGTGCGAGTCTATGGAGAAGTCCGTATTCCGTAGATGGATTGCCTTTTAGAAATCGAACCATGAGACTCATTGTCTAGAGTTCATAGGGCATTCAGGGGCAACAAAGGCGCACACAAATTACAAGCGCAGCATGTTCAACATTATGCAAAGTCAGCAACTTTTCAGCAACTTTGCCGTGCAAACACAGTTGGCAACGACTTGCAGCGACTAGCCTCGTGCCTCATGCCCCACCTGAATGTGATGCAAGCAACGATAAAAAAGAAGAAGAAGGCAGCAACGAGTATGCAACACAATGCGCTTAGTTGTAGCTTCAATATGGCCGCACAATTCATACATTGTAATATCGATTACGAAGCTCTCAAACTCATACATACATACATATAAAGGTAGACTACACACACTGAGTTACGAGGCAACTTCAGCCACTTGAGAACAAATGTCGTGTGGTTTTTTTTCATTTTGTAGTTGGGCCACGATACGTATACATATTAATAAAGTAGTTATATTGCGGCGTGGGAGGCACAAGGCTCAGAATTGCACTCATGAAAAGTATTACACACACACACATTCGCAGTCGTACATTATTCGACTCAATCCACAACTCACATTCCAGCCAGGCGCACTGATTCATTGATTGATATCATTGCCGATTGATCACTTGAGTAATTATTGTTGATTTAAAAATTCAGTCTGCACGTAATTATTTAAGACTGCTTAAAAAAGAACAACTCAATCCGACTGTAAGCTGCAACTTAGCTGTGCAATGACATCATTCGCTTTTAAATGCACTCAGAAAAAAATCGCCCTAAGTTTCAGTAAATCAGCCTAAAATATAATACATACTTCTAGTTTTTAGAAATAATTTATAAATATTAAAAGATCGGCGTATATTTGACTTTATCGAAAATCCGAAGCATTTTTCTCATTGTGAAATCTTGAACAATAAAAGTTTATTAATAATATAAGTAACAACAAAGAAGGTATAAGAAATCTTCATTGTTATATGCATAGAAGGCAAACATACTGGAAATTAGACATTTTTCTACATTTTTAGACAACTTAGAAATGGAACCCCTGGTTTTTAGAAAGCCACTAGCATAAATTATAGAAATTTACTTTCTGAATAATATGTTGCCCGCAACCCATGTCGCCAAAAGTATTTCGATTTACTAAGTTTATGGCGATTTTGTGCTGAGTGCGGCAATCGATCGGCACAAGGAATCCAAGTACTTTGAAAGTGGAATTCATTGTAGCTGGACTTATCTACACATTGCTTTGTTAAATCTGCTTAGCTGCAACCCGGCGCTGGGTGATAGAAGGTGGGCTCCAAGGTGGCAAGTTAAGCTGGTCTAGGTGCAGCAGAAATGATTCATGATTTGTATGCCAGACGATGGAATGCAAAGTGAAAGGACCTTTGTGCGCCGCACTCAACAACAAAAGCTGCGAAGGACACGGATGCGGGGTGCCCGAGCAGAAAAACAAATATTGTTAGACTTGTGTTGTAAATGTTACAAAAGAGACAGAAAAAAACGCGCAGGTAACTAAGCAAAAACTGCAAAACAACAGCCAGAAGAAATAGAAGAACAGTTAAAGAAATGCCGGGAAAAAAATGTCAAGGTAAAACTAACAAACTGGCGGCTGTCGAGTCGGAAACGGAAATGGCAACGCCGAATGAACGTTTAAATAAAAAAATGAAACAACAACAACTATATTGAGACTTTTTCTATCACTTGCTCTGTAATAGTTTTCATTGATAAGCAAGGCAAACTCAAATAAAATAAAATTAAATTAAATACAAAAAAACAAAACACAAAAAAAAATGTTCTTGTAATTAGAGTGTAAAAGAGCGACAGGCGCAAGTTTCAAATTGTCGTTCAAAAGTAATTAAAAAGTTCGCAGAATGAGGCGACATTTCCCCGATTGCAAAACAAACAAACTTTTTTAACAGATTTCTCTAGATCCGCACAGCAGCAAAAGTTGAATGCATTTCTTATTTACTATTTAGTTATTTAGTGTCAACTAAAATCAGTCGACACAGAAAAATACAAAAAGTAAGAAACACGATCAATTAAATTCTTTATAAAATGTAAATTATAAAACATAAGAAACAATTACAAGACTTTAAAGAGGTATTTAAATGCAAAATGCAAAAAACCTCAATCAGATAAGGACTATTGAATTCACTACTCGAAAAGGTTTATGCAAGGACTAATTATTAGTATCCAGGAGAAACTCGTGAAGAAGTAACAAGACAGTCTTAAAAGGGAGTAGAAAAATTAAAAATAATTTACACAGCTACTTTTTTAATTAGAGCCACCAAAAAAAGTTAATTGACCAAATGAAAATCGCTTCATATATTTAAAAATCCATTTCGTGTGTCACATTTCGTTTGTGGTTCTGTTTATGTTATATGTCGGAGTAGTTTTTGTTAAAATTTCAACAAATTGTGGCAATAACGGCTAAGCAGCAACAGAGACAGGCGGCGGCTTATGGCATTTGCAATGTGGCAAGCCATATTTAGTGGCGCAAATATTTATCAGAAAAAGTTGCCAGCCTATGTGTCGACCACCAAATCAACACAATTACGAGCCTATATACGTGTATACACTCAGAAAAAAGCACTCCGCAAACTAGAAAGTTTGTTTCGTTTTTTAAGTAATTAGAAAATTAGAATGGATTTTTGTTAATCGACAATCAACAAATATAATTTTAGAAATAGTTCCTATTATTATGAAATTCATTTCTAAAAAGTGGAAATTCGAACAACTATTTTAAAAAGAATCCTTTTTTAAAATTCAGAAACAAGTAATGCAATTTTCTGCCTCGACTTTTATATTAGAGTTTAGTTTTCGTCAATTAGTTGGCTCAGTAAAATCGTAAAAAAAAAATCCAAATTAATGTATATGAATTAATTCATATGAAATGTTTTTATTACTGAGATCTTAATATACAATTTTTTATTGATAACCAACAAAATAGTTCATTTTAGAGTTTGGCGACACCCTAAACTTAAAAAATGTTTTTCCAAATTTTCGAAAAATCCAATATACTCTCTGAATAAGTAGGTAAATTAGCCGAATTTCTAAAATTCAGGTATATTTTGTTTAGAGTGTATTTATTTTTGGCTTATATGCGAGGGGTAATCACGTCATTATCACGTGAATTTTCGGCATTAACGAAAATTTACGATTTGCACATGAGCACGACAGAGCGCTAGACGGAGCCGCATAAAAAGAAAAACAGAAAGTGCCATGTAAAAATAAAAATATATGCGAATAAAACTACTAACGTGTATTCTGAGTCTCAGTCTTAGTTTCAGTTTCAGTTTCTAGCCAGGCGGGCTGCCTGGCTGACGCACATAAACTCACATTAAATGCGATTGCCAATTTATTTACTAAGTGAACTAGCAGGAAAGGCAGGCAGACTGGAATGGCGGGCAGGCAGACAGGCGGACCAGGTGCCAAAAGGTGGCCAAAAGCGAAGCACAGCTGACTCAAAAACTTGCCTCAAATTTTAGAGCGGAAATAGTTGCTTTTGTTGTTGTTATTGTTGTTGCCAGGCAGTAATTGAAGCAGCCACCAAAAAGTTGTTGCAAAGCATGTGCCACAAAATACAATACAAATTCAGGTACACTTAAAAAAAATCACCCCAAATGTTTCTTGTTTTTAGAAATAATTTCTAAATATTGGGAAAAAAATGTTCAAACATTTTTGTTTGACTTGACTTAAATCAACAATCGTAGGACTTGCTAAATTAGTGTGTACGAATTTTAATTTTTTACTTTTTATTTTTTTTTAAGAAATAATTTCTAAATACAACAATTAATATTTTTTAAAGCTTGGAAATTCTTTCCCTAAGTCCACACTTCCAAAAATATGAGCCCATTTCTATTTTCTGGAAATATGATGCAATTTATCCACTGGATTGTCTGTGAAAGGCACATTTAAATGAAGTATTTATTAAATCAGAAAAGATAAAGCGAAACTCTAACTCTTTATGACTTCCACTTAAAAAGTACAATAAACACGAATGTCCTAAATTCTAATACAACTTGAGATGACAATTTTGCAAAAATAAGTATAAATATTAAATCACTAAAAAAATTGTCCTGAATTTTAGAAAATTGTCTTGAAAACTAGATATGTTTATTGTTTTAAGAACTATTTTCCAAATGTATGAAAAAAATGTTCTAAAAAAAAATCTTCAGATTAAAAATGCAAATACTTATTTTTAAAAAATCCTGTCTCGGACCTTATATTAGAGTTTAAGTGTTATGCCTAATATAAGATTGTTTCTTATATAAAATAAGGCAAATTTTTTCTAGAAGAGTTAACCCTGAAATTTGGACTATCAAACCCTTCTTTTTAGAAATTCACAAGCATAATTTTAGAAATGTACGTGCCGAATTGGCGCCAAAAGAATTTCTAAAATTCAGTGCTATATTTTTTTGCTGAGTGTGGCAAACAGCGAATGTTGGCAAGTTTTATGCATACAATTAACGAGTGTGTGGCACACCTCCTATATATGTCCTATATGTATATTTGTATATATATATATATATATGTATATATGTTTTTAGTTTGCAGCATTAACCCATTAGGCTTAAGCTAAGTACGTAAGTGGTGGCAACAATTGGAGTGGCGAAGAGCTTTTCTTGGTTTTCTTGATTTTCTTTTGCTTGACTGAGTTTTTCTGTGTGTCAGACTTTTTGCATTGCTTTACAATTTTCCAAAGCATTTGCCAAATTAAATTATATGGCATATGCAGAAGCAGCAGAAATAGCAGCATCAGCATCAGCATCAAGCACAAAAATTCTGTTTTCTTTTTCTTTCTGGCTTAAATCATTTGAAAAACACACTTGAGTGATTTTTTTTATTATTAATCGTGTTGATTTTCACTTTACATCAGCACTGCGATCGTCCATTTCTCGGACTTGTTGTTGGCCAACAATCAACACCAATCAGAGTCGGAGTCAAAGCGATGATCTCTGAATACACTCACATCTGATTCGAACACGAGCAACGAATACATTCGCAATTCGTAATTTCGATTCGCGCGATTCGCATGCGTTTCTTGCGATTGGCTACACGCGCGGGCGAGCGTCCGTTCCACACGAGTCTTGGTCGCAAACTGTTTGGTCCTTATGCCTCCTTCGGCTCGGTCGGCTCTGTTGTCGGTCGTCGTCCGTCGTCACTCGGCTCGGCGACAGCTTCGGCAGTGTGCTGCTCGTGTCCCGGCACTTCGGTAAGCTTCGTGCGAGAGAATTTCGCTCGTTGCTTGTTTGGCGCCAAAATTGTTTTGTGTGTAGAGTTGGGCGCGAGGAGTGACTCTCAAACTGTACAAAGGCAACAATAGCATACAATTCTATCTAGCATACTTTCTGATGCTGATTTTCCATGTGATTTATATTAGGTGTAGCATATTTGCAGGCGTTATTTAATATGTGATATCAATTTGATTTAGCATATGATGTAGCATACTTTCCAGCGGGCTCGGTTCATATGACTAAAATTATATCTAGCAAATTATATCTAGCATTTTTTTTGAGCGCGCTTACCATTTTGTCTCCCACAATTTCGAGCGCACTTTCGACTAGAAATTAAAATTGTGTCTAGCATACTAGCAAGCGTTCTTTTTTCCACGAGCTGGAACTCGATATCAGAAATACAAGTGAGCTGCAGCAAAAAATGCGCTAATTTGCTTAGCTGCTGATGATGCATCAATTACAATTATCGTTCGCTGCACTCGGAAATGTGTGTCAAGTGATTGCCCAACCTGCCCCAGCACAGGTGGCCAAGAGTGGAGATTATGCAAGCGAAGTGCGAGTTTAGCTCATGGAGAGTGAGAGAGCGGGTGCAGAGAGAGTGTGTGTATGTGGGAGAGAGAGTGCGGGAGAGAGAGAGAGAGCGCGTGCGGCACTGCAATTATTCGTTTTGTTTTGATATCGCATTCGTACCGTGGAAGCAGAGCAGAAAAGCTTTGCATGTTGGCCTAGGACTTTAACACGACTTTGCGTACGAGTAAAGCGAGTAAAGCTCCAACGATGCCAACAAAGACGACGACGACGACGATGTCCAATAAAAATTACGCATCCGTCGCGGGCGCCCGAAGCGATGACTTTTCCACGTTTGTGTGTGGGTGTGTGTGGCGCTCGAGCCTTGTGGTAATTGCGAAGAGTTGTAACTGCCACCGATTGCCAACTGCCTGCAACCTGTGCACACTCTCAAAAATAAATAAATTGCCTGGAATTTTGGTAAATATTATTAAGAAAATAAATTTCTAAAATTTGGATTACTAAAGTTTTGTATAAGTTTTAGTGCAATATTATTCAGAAAATATATTACTCAAATTTTTGCATGTGTTCTTAAAACTTTGGCTTGGATTACTAAAGTTTTGGATGGATTTTTCTAAAATTTACGAAAAAATTATAAAGTTTCCAGGGTGTTGTTATTAGCTTATATTATTTATAATTTATTAATAAACATTTTCATTTTAAGATTTCACATATCCACACATATTACATATAGCTTATTAATAAAGGGGACTCGAATTATACTCTAATATAAGGGCCGAGTAAATTTCATTACTCGTTTCTAAAACTACATTTCTTGATAATAGAAAATATTTTTCTATAAAAGAAAAAATCACAATATTTTGGAGATTATCTGTTTAGGCCTTTCTAAATTTTTGAAATTATTTATAAGCAAGATAAGGAAGTGTTGATTGAAATCAGAAGGAGTTCGTTTTCTACTTTATCCTTCAGTCAAATTGTGTATTTCACAGACAATCCAGTTTACAAATTGCATTAGAAATGTAAATGTAAAAAACATATTCCTGAAAAATAGATAAAAAATCTTTATAAGTTTACAAAAATTTTCTGACATCTAGAAATTATTTCGAAGAACTAGAAAACTTACTATATTTTTGGGACGATTTACTTAAATGTAGGTGAACTTTTTTGCTGAGTGCAAGTCAAGTTTGAGCAGCAGAAACAACTACAACGAGCTATAAACAATGAACACGAAGTTGCCGAGGGGCGTCGGACCGGCCTCCAGAAATTGGCGCCGGTAAAGACATAAGGCTTGCTTTGCTTGAGGCACATACAAGTTGGATTTGGATTGGGGCATGCGGCATGTCAACGCGTCGCGAACGCAATAAATCCCCAAAGCTCGACCGTTGAACGCACGACTGACCAGCAATAGCTGGAGTCATCCACCCAAACCACCCCTCAACACACTGGATGACGCATAGCTGCACGTTATAATTATCACACGAAATCAAAGTGTTGCCCAACCCAACTTAAGCCCCCCTTAACCCCCTTAGTCCTTATGAAATGGCAACGACTTAAACATTAACGATAGTACATTTTTTTGTTGAATACTTTGGCCATTTACGATTTTGACCACCCACAAATATCAGCCACAATTATATTAATACAATAATAATAAAGATATAATTAGCTTGTGAGCCAACTAACTTGGCTAATTTATTTGTACTCACTTCCATTCACCACAGCGTGCTCGCCTCGGATTTCGCCTTCAAGACTTACCTGCAAATAAAGAATGGAAAATAATTCTTAATTACAAAATATACAATAAATACTTCTGTTTTTTATTCAACTAGGAGATACACTTTTATTCATAATTTTGAGTTTAAGCTTTGTTTTATTTTAATTAGAAAATTTTGTTTTTTATTGGGTTCTTAGACTAATTTATAAATTGTATAAATTGTTGAATTATTAAGTGGATCATTAAAAATACTAAGCAATATTATATAGGTAATTATTTAGCTCGCATCGCATCGGGTTAAGCAGAAGCGAACCATCTAAGTATTATTTTGAAAGCAAGTATTCATTTGCAAGTATCAAATGCAGATTTTATATCTTTTGATTCAAAAATATATACATTCATATATAGTTTGAAATACAAGCAGATTTCTGTGTACTTCTTGCTGCCGGATTACTATTCCATTTGGCAGGCAACATCAAAGGCACGCTAACAAAATAAGAATCACACACACACACACACACAGTAGTAAAAGCAGCGGGAGAATATGAAACAAAGGCAAAAAAACGTCAATCGATTGTGTGGGAAATATAAAATAAATTTTCATTTTAAACAAAGTGAACAACATGAATGCAAAGACACATTGCAAAACAGAAACTGAAACTGAAACACACATCCACGTGGATGAGACAGAACTGAATCACACACAAAAAATACACACAGCAGAAAAGTCCTGCTGATGTTTAGAAAATCGGCCTAAAAACTGTAAAGTTTTTCCCGTTTTCAGAAATAATTTATAAGTATAGCAGAAAGTATTTCTAAAAATTATAAAAGCTTTCCCTTAATCAACTTTCCAGAAAATATGGTATTTTCTTTTATTTTTTAAAAATGTTTTCTATTACAAAAATTAATTTAAAAAGAAAAACTATTAGAATTTTTTGAAAAAATCCTTTCTACCATTGAGAAACAAGTTATGAATTTCAGCTTTTATTTTAGAGTTTAGTTCGAATACCCTTAATGTCGCAAGGTTTTTTCAAATTGAAATATATGAATTTATAAACTATTTTAAAAGTTTGTATATGTGAAATCTTAAAATACTAATCTTTATTAATAATGTAAGGAACAAAAATCTAATTTAATGTTTAAAAAAAATAACACGCACATGTTTTTCAAAGTTTTGTAAAATTATACCATGAAATTAAGGAAAGAAAAATTCTGATTTATATACACATATATATATATATATATATATATATTATACTTTCTGAATAATAATACGACTTACTCTTGGCGAATTTTTAAAATTCAATTCCATTTTTTCAGAGTGTACACTGAACACTCACAAACCATACACGCACAAGCTACACACAAAGACAACTACAAAGAATAGCAACTGCAAATGTTGCTGGCTTTGAAGTACAAAGCGTTTTTGTAAGTTTTATGTGGTGCTGGTGGTGGTGGCACCACCAAGGCCCTATGGCAACACGCGGCAAACAGGTGCTGGAATTGAATTGAATTTGAAGCCGGGCTGGGCAAAAAACACGAAACAGAAACCACAGGACGCCAGGCGCGAGATAAATACGTGAGAATTGCTTATTTCGCGAAAACATTAAAAAACATCAGAGGCAAGCAAGTCTCACTCATTCACTATATATATATATATATGTGTATATATACAATTAGGCGCAGCTGCATGTCTTCAAGCTTGGAGTTGAAATCTCAACGGTGCGACTGTCACAGTTGAAGGCACTTCACTTGCCTCACTTGCCCCAACCACCCGCGGCATTGCACTCAGAAAAACAATTACGCTGAATTTGTATATTTGTATATTCAAAAAGTATATTTCTAAAAACCATAGTTTTCTTAGCTGTGTGTTTTTTTTAAATTATTATCATTAGTAGAATATTTAAGATAGTTTAAAAATTCATTTAATGTAAACTAAAGTATAACAGTCGAGACAGCAAATTTCAATTCTCTTTTTTTTACTAGGAATCAGGTATTGCATTTCATCTTTTTGAAAATATTTTAGATTAATAAAAATATATTTCTGAAAAATATAAAAAGCCTTTCCAGTTATCTTGTAGATATTTCTTTTTTTAATTAAATTTAAATATTACATTTTATTTTGAATTTAATTTAATTTATTTTTACTATTTATTTTTCTATGTCGACTGATATTAGTTGATATCAAGTAAATAAATAAATAATTTGTTTCATATTTTTCCAATTTAGGGCGATTTTTTCCTGAGTGTGGGCAATAGACATGCTGTTTGTTGCCCTGCAGAAGGCGCATAATTAGAGGCAGCAACAACAGTAACAGCAACAACAACACGAACTGGGAGCACTTGGAGCTGTGGTGAGCAAAAGAACCAGGAAACAGTGACAACAATGCGTATCCATGTCAGCGTCAGTCAGGACAATTGCACTCAGTCGCCTTGTCAAGTGATGCAAAAACTTAAAGTTTGCTAAGCCATCCGGGCCTTAGCTAATTGATGCGTACCCAACTCTCTGCTCAGGTGCCTTTCCCCAATCCAATACAAGCCCAAACTCAATCCCATGCCCAAAAGCACAATGCCAAACCCAAAAGCCGGGCGCAATCTTCTCTTTCGTTCGAGTAATGCATCAAATTGTGTGTGGCCCATGCTCAAAATGCTAATTTGCAGCTATAAACACACACGAGGCCCCATCAAAACCATATTCAAAGCAAATTGTGTGCATTTGGCCCAGGTACACTCAAAGTAAAAAAAAAGTATGAAAATAATCGAAAAATATTGAAACAAACCGCCTTTCAAATATGCACTTATAATTATGAAAATTATAAATAAATAAACGATTTTTATAATTATTGCATAAGCTCAATTTTTTGTCGCTACTTCTTTCGATTTTCATTTTAACATGAATTTTTTCCGAGTGTATAAGTGGTAGTCAAATGAGCACCTTTCAATAAGGGCAACTCATCAGGAGCGCTGCTGTTTCTTGTAGTCGCAGTCAGGTGGAGCTTAAAGGTAACATTGGACAATTTCTTTTGAATGGTTACGGTCAAAGGGCACGTATAATAGAATGGAAGTTAGTTGGCCCCAAAAAAAGGGCGCACACTTAATAGGTAACACCGAGCATGGACTACCTTGTGTATACGCAATGTTAACACAATGAAAGTCACTGACATACAAACGGAACCGTACCGGATAGAAAATTCATTTATATACAAGTTTATAATAAAATCTGTTACCCAAAAAAGGTTCAATTCACTTTGGGGGCAAAAAAGGGCTATTGCATAATTTTGATATCCTAATGAGCTGGCGCTCTATTGAAGTGTAAACACACACGTTCGCAATTAGCCAACGTGTCCTGACTAATGACACTTGCTGAGATAAACGTCTCAAGCAAAACTTTATTAGCAAACTTTCATAAAAACGGCTAAAACTTTTATTATATTGGTGAAAGTTTGACAGAGAACATACTTTAGTGTTTCAAGCTAGCTTAATTGAAGCAAACTATTCTGAAATATGTGCAAAACTTTTACCTTAAAGTGTTGCTCTTTTTTAAGCTTTTTCTCTAGCTCATGCCAGTTTAATTTTTACAAGTTTTTATATATATACCCTTCTAATGTATAATTTTAATTGATTATAACTTGGTCATGAGAATTGTAAAGCATTGATAAAGTCATCTCCAACACCATAGGTATATAAAATTGAAAAAAACACGTTTTAGTACGAATCAAAACACAAGCCATTAGTTTTACTATTTTTTCTAATGATGAATTTTAATATATTGTTTAGTATTTCCTCTAAAAATAAAAGTTACTACTGCTCCTGAAATTATTTTTAATATATTTAGATATTTATTTCTTTTTTTCAATTTGAAGTGAAAAGTGCCAAAGAGCAATACAAAAATAGCACCACTTACGAATTCTTTATAAAAATCGATTATTCATTTCCAGTTTTCTGTCCAATTTTATTTATTATAATTTTTTTTTCTGTGAGCGTAACGCCCTTAATTTTAGGTATCAGTATTTTTGCTTCAGTCACTTATGATGTCGGTCTACTATATCATATAGCTGCTGTGGAACAATCAGTCGAAAGATAAGTTTTATGTTGTGCCATCGAAATAGTCGTAGAAATACATGTCTCCTGTTTCTCTTGTGCAGATATTATCTTAGTTTTTATCGTAATTTTTTGTAACTTGTAAATTTGCCGCTGCTCTTAAGAAGATTGTAAGCTGAAGTGTCTAAATTATTTTATGTTATATGCTTATTTAAATAAATCAAATAACTTTCTACTACAATATAATTACACAAATGTGAAATATTCAGCTTAAAAAAAGAATTCAATTTATTTAAAATTAAATTTTAATTTAAAATTTCAGAAACAGAAAACAAGTGAATAAATTTGAAATGGCACTCTAGGAGGGTATTTGATATTATTGCTTTGCCCAATATGCCAGTGTCATTGGCTGTTTGGAAAGTGGTTGGAGAAACGGTACAAAAATAGCCATTTGTACCTATACAACACTTCACACACTCTCTCACACACACACACACACACACGCCCAGAGCCACTTAAGTCGAGTCTGTGTGGATCGCATCGCAGTGGGTGTGAGTAAATTACTTGGCAGAACGCATGAATTCAAAACATTCGCCAACACCGAAAGCCGTCAGTTTCAGGCCAGCCACGATATGCCCAGACCCCATGACAGGGCAACTCTAACTCTAACACACACACACACACACACTAACAAACATACACACACTCGGTCTAGTCGCATTGTCTGTGACTGTGACGAAGTGTTTGTCTGCGTGTGTGTGTGCGAGTCTGTGTGTGTGTGTGTGTGAGCTTGTCTGCTTCCGTTCATAACTTGACTCGACTGTCGACTTGACTCGACTCGACTCGACTCGACTCGACTCTTGTCGCCTCAAGTTGACTTGACGGACTTGGCTTATTGTTTCATTTTGGGCTGCCGCCTGCGCTTATGACTGCAAACACACACAATACCAATTTATCACGACTTAATTGTGTGTGTGTATGCAGTGTGTTAGTGTGTTTGCAATGTTTTTGTCAGCGGCGTGTCAAGAAAACTTAGATGTACTTATACACTGAGCAAAAAATAATCGTCCTTAATTTTAAGCAATTAAAAAGTTAAGCAACTTGTATCCCGATCTCCTAGTTCTTTTAGACAAAAGAAATAATTTCTAAATATAAGAAAAAACTTTTAAAAAAAGTTTAAAATCTCGAAAATATCTAGCTGTTTTATTTCTTAGAAATAATTTATATTATTAAGAAGCATAATTCCAAAAAGTAGAAATGCAAAGTGTAGTTTTTACAAAAATATAGAAAAAAACGAATACTGAAATTTACTTGCTCGGTTTTTATATTGTAGTTTAGGGTTTCTAATTAAATTATTATTAGATTAATAAATTTTAAATATGAATTTATAAACAATGCAAAATGTTTGTATATAATATAGGCAAATTTAGAAAAATCATATCTAATTTTCAGGATATTCTTTCATATGTATACAAATATGAAGTCCACCCTGAACTGAAGATAAAAAAATATGGCGAATTTCTAAAATTCAAGGCGATTTTTACTGAGTGTAGTTTGTTGCACATTGACGTTTGCAGCTTTCGCTTTCCAGCTGCCTGCTGACAGTCTCCGAGCACTCTATTCTCTCTCTCTCTCTCTCTTTCTATCTCTCTCTCCCGGGAGGTTTTTACTCTTTAAGTCTATTGCAATTTAGTTGCCGCTGACAATTGACAAAAACTTGGATTGACACATTCCATATTCTCTTGGCTCTATTTCACATTTTGTGGCATATTTCATGCACGCGGATAAAAAGCTATTAGGACTCAAAAAAATGACTAAAAAAGGAGAAAAAAGACAGACATCGCCAGAGCAAACGACAGCTGTCTTCAACGGCAAACCCAGTGCATAAATCTTACGCCTGAAATGTCAGCCGGGGCACAGTGATAAAATGTAGCACAGTGGCGGCAACCGTAGCACTGTGGCATTCAACTGTAGCGCTTGCAACTACTGGCATTTCTTAAGCTGGCAGATTAACTCGGGCTCGGAAGCGCGGTTTTTGGCCTCGTCAAGTCAAATTGCAAATTGCATATTCAAATGCGCCGCGGCTTTTTCTTCTCTGTTCTTTTTTCTGCCCGTCTGCGGCTGTCTTTTGTACAAATAACGAAAGATTTTCGCATGCAGCGCAAAAATAAATGCAAATGGAAAATGGCAAAAAAAATATATATATTAAATGGGAGCTTGATAGTCGCGCAGCGCAAATGTTTTGCTCCTAAATTGAAATTAAATTCGCTCCGCTGTGCTACGCTGAGCCGGATCATATGCAACTACTTACATGCCTCATATCTGCAGATCTGACCCCAAAATACAAGTGCATGCAAATGTCGCCCAGCTTCTGCCTAAGAATAAAATGTGCTCAAAAAAAAAGAAGTTAGTAAGCACGCTGTAGTCGAGTGAGCACGACTAGGATATACTCTGCAGTCAACTGTTAAATGTATTTGTTGCTATCGGACAACGATGCTTATCGATATTTACTAAACAAAGGCAGTTATCGATACAATAAAATAAAATAAATGCAATCTGCGCCTGCTCTGAGATTGCACAGACATGACAATATGGGCTCGACTGTTATATATACTTTATGGGTTCGAAGAAGCTTCCTTCTCCTATTACAAGTTGTGCGCAAAACCATTCTACTCCTCTTCAGCCATTCTCAACGGGTGCAGGGTATAAAAGAACAAGAAAGCCGACAGCTCAACATTGCCGAAAGCGACCAACAGACGGAAGACAGAAGACAGAAGACACTAATGCTGATATGACTTCATCTTCAAAAGGCGACATGCCAGCGGTGCAAAGTGCACAAATAGAAGAAGCAGGTGCAGCAAGTGGAGCAGGTGCAGCAGGTGCAGCAAGTGGAGCGGGTGGAGCAGGAAGAGCGATTGCGCAATGTGTGTGGCCGCCTCCTTTTGTAGAGCAGCTGATGCATGCAGTGTACGCTAATGATTCTACTCATTTTGCTGCTACCAGTCAATTTAATATTCCCAACGCTAAGGCAACAACAACTGCGACATGGATAACAATGTCGAGAAGCCGAACAGGCTGAGTCTAAGGCTAGATAGCTGGCTGGATACACTCGGGAAAAGAAAATTATGCCTGAAAAGTTAGAAAATCTTGTCCTAAATCGGCGATTCCAAATATATACTTTTTACTTCAAATATTTTCTATTATTAAGAAATGCATTTCCAAGAGTAGAAATGCTTAACCCGATTCTGGAAAAAAATTATGAAATTTACTGGCTCGTCTTTTATATTAGAGTTCAATTTAATTTAATTTCAATAGAAAACAACGCTCTGAAAACACGATATATTTTTCTACATCTTAGAAATGTCCACTTTGATATTAGATATTATATTATGCAAGCCCTGATTTTCAGAAAGTCACAAAATCTGTGGTGATTTTTTATGAGTGTAGAAAACAGCACCTTGGAAACATTTAACATTTTTCAGCTCTTAAAAAATTTCGAAATATGTACCCTGAAATTAACAAATTTTAGAAAGCCACAACTTTCAATTTTAGAAATTGATTTTGTGAATAATAAGGTGAGGAATCCTTATCGCGAATACTAAGGTAATTTTCTAAAATTTGTGGCGACATTTTTTTGCTGAGTGTGGCGGTGGCAAAAGGCAATGCCACGAGACTATTTTGAGTTCCAGTTTTCAGACTCGACTTGACTCGGCTCGGCTGGAGACGATGACTCCTGGCGACTGAGCTGGCTGGCAGGCACTGAAGGCACTGGAGGCAGTGAACCACTGATGACAACTTAAGAATGTCATTAAATTCTCATACAGTATACAAAAGCTGCATGTGCTTCATGGCAAAAGAATTGCCACGAGGATTTTAGGGACAATTTAAGTAGCACGGATTTAGAGACAGCATCAGCGCCCGCAAGCAACCACAATAACAACAAGAAATTACAACAACATCAACTCTGACAACGTGAAGACGGGACAACAACAAAAACAACAACAACGGCGGCAATAAATGCAACCAGAAGAACAAGAGAGAAGCAACCGCAAAAGAAGGAGGATGCGGCATGTTGCATGTAGAATAGCAAGCAGTTCTTGTCTTGCTTGCCTCTCTTCTGTGCCCCACTGGATTTGTGTTTTCGAGGCGAAAGCAAAAGCAAAAAAACTGCCAAGAATAAAGGCAAAAACACAAAAAACAAGAAATAGCCAGCACCAAGCTGCGGGAAAAAAGAAAACGTATTGCTGCAGGAGTCTTTTTTCTTCTTTGCTTTCATTTGTGTCAACTTTTTCTAAACGTATTCCTTACGACATGTGCAACGCATTCGCATTCAAAAAGTCTATTTCCCGTGCAATTGCAACAATGCTCTGTGCGCTCTTGTAATTGCGTGTGTCTGCCTCTCTCTCTCTTTCTATGTGTGTGTGTATGTGTGTGTGTGTGGGCACACTCGGAAAAAATAGGCTATAAGTTGAGAAATTCGCCATGAAAACTATAAAGTTTTTCTTGCATTTAGAAATAATTTGTTAACATAAGAATACAATTTCTTAAAATTATCAGGGCTTCCTCCATATCGACAATCCCAAAAATATGGTGTTCGAGTTCTTAGAAACGAAATTGCTGATTCTTAGAGGAAATCTAAAGGAATTATGAAATTAAGAAAATAGTGATGAAATTTGCTCTCTCGAAATTATATTTAATAAGATAAAATATAAATATAATAAAATACATTTTTTAAATATCTTAAATGAAATTTAATAAAAACAAACACACATTGACCACTAGACATATTTTTTAAATTAAAAAAGAAAACCCTGGTTTTCATAGGCAGACAACCGTCCCTTTAGAAATTTACTTTCTGAATATTTTCTAACTGCATGTGTGTCGGTGTGGGTGTGTTTGCGAGCATGTTCTGACATCGAATGCTTCTCCTTCTTCTTGGTGTACTTGTTCCGGATCGCCTTTGGGCGCTAAAGAAAACAAATGAGTGGCGGCTGTCGACTGCAAATGTGGAATGCATGTGGCTTAGTTTTCTCCCCCCCGAAGATGACTACGAGCTGGGAGCTTATTTAGTATGCATGTGTGTGTGGGCGACATCAACTAACTAAAATCACATACACACATATACATACGCATATTCATATATGCGTACACACATAAACATTCTTTTATCTCTTAGGTATATTATTATGTTCGGCAGATTGTGGCATGCTCCATTTGAATGCCACTTGCAATTTGAAACTTAAGTGGTCGAGTGCACAACATCGTTTCAACATTTTTAATCACACCTGCAGGGGCAGACACACATCGATCGATTGTTCCTAGTCTGATATAGTTAAAGTCCTTTGAAGCCTAAAACAGACGTGGTTTAATTTGGTTAACGCCAGAGCTCATCTTTCGACTGATAGTTCATACAATCAGAAAAAGAATCGCCCTGATGTGCTTACACATATTAAAAAACAGCATGGAAATTACACATATATAATTGTTTTAGAAAATGTAACCCTGGTTTTTGGAAATATACTTTTTGAATACGATGATATATATATTATATATATATATATATATATGGATGGATCTAGAATTTGTATTTACTGTATGGGGTCGAAGATATCACTACAAGTGCCTTTCAAACTTCACCTCTCTGCAACGCATACAAATTGATTTCTCATGCTGAGACAAAACCAAAAAAAAATGTTTACCAAGATATGGAAATTGTTTTTATTTATTTTCGTTTACCATTCTTATTTCTTCCAATATTTGAAATGTAAAACACAGGCAATATAAGTATATGCTGACAGCAAACATATAATGGATGTGGTCAGTGCGGCTCAAAGGATATGGCAACAGTTGCTGCTGTTGCAGTTGCAGTTGCAACAGTCGGATGACAGTCGTTGGTAATTTCTATTTCTATTTGCTTATGCGATAAACATAAGTCGGCAATTGCAATCGGCCATGTCAAAGGCAGTGCCAGATCCTGTGACAAGACTGCCACAATATCGAACGCCTAGCGAAGGACAGCCCACAAACTCAAAGTCAATGCGTGACAGCGGGCATTTATATTAGACATTAAAAGGAAATTCTACCAGCAACAACGCATATCCATTTCAAATGCTCAACATGTCGCACAGCTGGAGCGGATGCACCACTGCCAGGCGAACCTTAAGCTCTGGCTACACTCAACAAAAAATATATAATATAAATAAAAAATCCTTTGTAAAATTCAGAAGCAAGTTTACTTACTTTCTGAATAATATGATGACCAACCCAATTAAAATTTAAGTCGATTTATTTTTCTGAGTGTAGGATTGAAGTTGAAGTTGGGTCTGAAGCTGGGGCTGGATAGTTGGATAGCTAACCGACTGCTGCCATTGTTGATTGCGCATAAAAATATTTATAAAATGCAGATTGAAAATATAGAATGTTCTGCAGTTGCCACATATAACCAGCCACACACATACGTATATCCATCCTGGACAACTTCTTCTTCTTCTGTTGGGTATTTGTGAGCGTTTATTTATTTATGCATATTGATTAGTTGTGCACCTCCTAATGGACATCGGCATCAAATTGTTAACCACGTCCAGGGGCTAAACGATTTTTTCCGTTTTTTTGTTGTTACCGCAGCAATTGCCAATGTAATTGAAAGCACACAGACACGAGACATCCACGCAAATACAAATACACTTTAAAAAAAGAAATCGCCTCGAATTTTAGAAATTCGTCAAATTTCCAAGGTGTGGTTCTAATAATGTTAAACAAAAACATTTCATGGAGGTTCAAAAAAGATATAGCTATATATAGAATATATATATATATAGAAAATATATAGCAGCAAAGCTCTGACTAAGTCAAGAGAGAACTATCATTACTATTTTATTAATTTCATTTGGAACTTTCTCTATGAATCAGGTTTTCGCTTTCTACTTTTTAGAAAATAATTTCTTAATAATATAAAATATTACTAAAAAATAAATATAAATTACAAAATTTTTTAATTGACGATTTAGGACAAGTCTTTCCAGTTTTTAAAAAATGCTTTCTTATCATTATATATTATTTCTAAAACTAGACAAATTTTCTGGTTTTCACGCAGATTTTCTAAAATTCAAGTCGATTTTTTTCTGAGTGTAGACAAGCACTTCAAGATAAATGTCAGTGTTTTGCCTTCAAGTCGTGGCAATAGCCGTGTTATTGTTTTTTTTTTGTTCACACCGCGATTTTCATTTTTTTTTTCATTTCACACATGATTTCTGATTGCCAGCCTAATGCGCCAGACAAGGACGACGACGAGGGGTAACCGGGAGGCGGAGGAACACGGGAGGGTGGGCTCAATGAAAGCGAACATCTCGGGAAATACGAGAAACCAGATAAACGAAAGTGAAAGCAGCGAAAAAAAATTGCATGTAATGAATAAATTTCGACTCAAGCAGCATGAACTAGGGGACGACTAGAGGGGACTAGGGGAGGGAGAGTAAGGAGGCAAATGCCGTGTAAATGAGCCTTGAGAAAAAAATTTGTAATGGAATTGCTGTTGCTGTTGAATTTTTCAATTTCATTCAATTTAGAGTCGACGATGATGCCACCGAAACACACACGCAGGAAATTTTTAAAGTGGTTGCGGTCTGCGGGGGGATAACGTTTTTTTAGCGGAAATGTGGCAATTTGTATGCTGCGCCTAAACGAATTTTAACGATATGTGAAATGATATTCGACTTGGGCACTCATCAAAAATACCTTCGTATTGTGGCTCGGGCAACACACATACATACATATGCACTCAGAAGAAAAATCGCCCTACAAAGATATAATTTCTAAATATTAGATAAAATATTTGTAAAATTTAGAATGGCTGGCTCTAATTCGACATCGCAAATTTTTTTATTATTAAGAAAAACACTTCTAAAAAGTAGAAATGCAAACCGAAATTTATTGAAAACTCCTTTCTGAAATTCAGAAACAAGTAATGATTATTTTATAATAATCGTAAGCCTTTTCAAATTAATTAATTTAAATAAATGGAAATGTTTGTGCATATGATTAACTTTTAAAATATAACATTTTTAATAGTATATATATAACAAAAAAGCAACTATAGCAGTTATTCAACTGTACACACATAGAAAACAACACCCAGGAAATTTGAAATGTTTTCCAAACTTTAGAAAAATTCGCACTGATGTTTAGAAAAGCAAACCCTGGTTTTTGGGACGACCACGACCAAATAGCTTAGAAATTTATTTGCGATTAATATGGTTCCTAACCATTGACGTCAAAAGTATGGCGACTTACAAAAAAATGTATTTTTATTAGTGTATATACAGACTCACACACACATACGTGCATGTATGTGTGTAGTGTAATTTCACCTTTCGGCAAATTGCCCACACCGAAAGCTCATTAAAAAGTCAACGTATGGCGTTGAGACTCTTAAACTTGTAATGCCATATAGCTGGTAAGCGGGGGAAGGGGGGGTGATAGACGTGACAGCAAATATGCATTGCTATGCCTGCATAAGGCCCGGCACTCTGGCAACGCTGCGTGACACAGCCACAAAAAAGCTGGCAGCACAAATGCGCTTAAGACGAGCACAAGGCTGCAAGGATAGAGAGGAACGAGGCGGGGAGGTGGAGGGAGAAATGTTGCCCATTGGCAGCAGCAGCCGCATTTAGCGGGGTGGCAACTTTGTTTTTGCTTTGAGTTTGACGCCGCAAACTGCAAAGTGTCAACAATTTGTAATCACCAGGGTGGAGATGGGCATGGGTAAGACAGGAAAATGGGGTAAGGGAAAAGCAGCAGCAGTAGCAGCAGCAGCAGCCTACGCTTGGTCACATTTTAACACCTGCTCGTTATCAACTTTTGCTGGTTGTGTGCAAAAGCAACAACAGCAAAAACAAAAATCCCGTTGCATAGCAAAAATATGAAATAAAAATGAAAAACCAGTTGCAACACCAAAAACTTTCCCTTCTCTCTCTATACATACATATAAAGAGCTATATATATATTCATGTATACATAGTATATTTTTGGTTACTTGTTGGCTTTGGGCCAGCAACTGTCAGCCCTGTCCAGAATTATGTCAAAGTTGCGGCAAACGAAAAATGAGTTGAAACAGAAGGATACACTCAGAAAAGCCGAAAGAACGCCTCGTTCTGAGTTTTTCAAAAATACCAAAAATTGCAATATTTTATATTATTAAGAAATGCACTTCTAAAAGCAACAAATGCAAACACAGAAAAAATTCGAATTCAAATTAACATAATTAGAACAAAATGTTTTCTCTCAACTTACTTTGATGTTGGGGGTGTTGCATTTCTTTGAATTATATGCATTTTTTAAACAATCTTAAAAGCCTTGCTAATGCTCATAATATATTAAATTCACACATCGGAAATTAAACATACTTTTCTTTAAATTTAAGAAAAAATCGTGGGCTTTTAGAAATGACTTTCTAAATAATAAGGCAAGTTACTCTTGGCAAATTTCGAAAATTCGGGATTTTTTTTTTGGTGTATGTAAAAACTGCACAAAACAAATGCCATAAAGTTGCAAAACCAGCAAGAACAACAGCAACAAACAGCAGCAGGCACTGACTCATTAGTGTTGTCAGCTTGGCGCGCTGCAAACTAAAGGTGGCAACTCTGTCATTGGCATGCGGTAGAGCACGAAAACACACAGCAGTTTTAACACTTTGGCTCCAACAACACAAAATATATTTGTATACTTGTCTGGTCTGCCCTAATAGCACCCATAAATGCTAAGTTACGCAAATCGGATATTCATGAATCAACCCATTCGGAATTCCAATCTGATCTCATTTGATATGTAGCTGGTATTTAAAGGACACGCATGTGTGACTGTCATGCGTGCGTGAGTAGGGCGTGCTTGAGTCATGATTAATACATAATTGTTCAGAAATCAGAATTCATTATTTATTATTTGCAGAGCACAAATCGGCTTAGCATACAATTTATATTCATTGGGGCACTTGATTTTAATTTGCATAATTTTTGATTATGGAATTCTTAAAAAAATGATTAGATTTTCAAAAGAATGTAACTTAAGCTATCTCCCATCTAGCAGGTTCTCTAGACCAAACACTAAAGTACTAACGTACTGACATATATGTTTATACGAGGCCGGGCTTTAAATAATCGACCAAAGAAATAAATCCCATATAAATGCAGTATTTATCTATACACAAAACCATGATCAGGCAGTCAGTGCTCTTGAAAATCGGCTTAGATTTGAAGAAGTTCACAAATGATATGAGACTATAATTTAAGACATGACACTAAAAATGGAAATGGATGGAGGTAAAGAATTCCTTCCTAACCGGAAGTACAGACCCAACTTGCTAATTAATTCGAATATTACACTGAAAGAGAAGGAAGATTTGTTAATAAAAAGGTAAGCTTTTATATTAGTATTCGAGTTAAGATTCCATTTTATGCAGATTGGGAGACCATATAAAATACTTTACAAAAACAAATGAAGTGAATTCCAATAAGTTTGTTAAGGTTGAAATCAAATATCTACAAAGTTTTTGTAGTTGAGAAGTTATCAATTTCTGAACAATCTTAGGATTAGTGGATAACTTAGAATATATATATAGTTATATAGTTGCAAATAACCTCAGTTCAAACGTATTCAGTCGCATATAGGACTAAACTAAATAGCGTTATTGCCGAAAGAAATTTGTGAAAAATAGACGAAAATATTTGCAGCCAAAGAATGCTCACCGTGGAATGGGGCATAGATAAATTAAACACCCCGCTCCTTGCACTAAACTCTAAAGTGAATGTTAAGAAAAACGAAGTCGAATCGAATTTTATCTGTTTAGCATATTTGGCGGCATCAGCAACAAAACAACAAAATCGACAGATACAACAAGAAACGACTACCAAGGGATGCCTGGGTGAAAAGGCATGAAACAATTTAGATTCAATTCGAGGGATATGCGTTGGATATAGCCAAAGGATATGGCGAGGAATATCCAATATACGATATGCGTTCGCCAAATGGAGGCCAAAGGGGCGATAAATGTGCAAATTTTCTCAAGGCTCTCGACTGATTAAATGCCACTGAAAACATAAATTGCCACTGAAGAACAGCAACATTAACAGAAGGAGACTCAACACTCACTCCAGCACTCATTCCAACACTCACTCCGGCTAAGCCGCTTTTGACCTTAATTTGAATAAATACCCAAACATACTCGACACGCAGAGATTAGGCGGCTGCCAAACTAAATCGGCGAATAGGGAGTGAATCGTTGACTAGTACACTCAGAAAAAGAATCAACCTGAATTAAAGAAATTCGCCAAGGGAAACACACTTTATTATTCAGGAAGAATATTTGGAAAAATCGGTGCTTTCTTTTCTTAATTTCAGTGTACAGTTTCAAAAATTTATAAAACGATTTTACAGCGATGGTAAATTTCATTCCTATTTTATGAATTTCAGAAAGTATTTTATCCAAGATTCCAAGAATTTTCTTAATAATAGAAATAGTTTCTAAAAAATTTAAAAACACCACTCTTTCTAGACTGTCGATTTAGAGTAAGCTTTCTTCATTTTGGGAATTTATATTCATATATTTAGAATTTATTTCTAAGAACAAGAAAATCTTCTTAGTTTTCAGATTGATTTTCTCAAAATTGAGTAAGATTTTTTTTTCTGAGTGTAGTTTCGTAACTTTTTGAGTAGTTCGTGGACTGCTTGAATTGTGGTGTGGCAGGAAGTTATTTCAGACCAAATATTATTACCATATTGGTTGTTGACTGCAACCTTACCCGTGCCACTGCCACTGCCACTGGCACATGCCTCATTCTCGTTGCCATTGCCACTAATTACTTGGCATACACAAAACGTAAATGTCGACTAAACAATGCGTTACGCATACGCCGTGTGCTTTAGCATTGGCTACGGCTATGCAGCAATCGACACGGAATATCTTTATAACAAAATAATAGAAAATGGAAAATAGAAAATGCAAACGGAGTACACGAAAAACTAAAACACGCCCAGCCTGCCCTGCTCCGTCTGCTTCTCTGTCTGCTTTGATTAATGATCACCCACTTCTGGAAATGGGAATCGGGCATCCGGAGTGGGGAGTGGGCAGTGGGCAGTGTGACAGGTCAGCCAGGTTGTGTCCTCAATGGACAGACGTCAAATGTCGAATGTCTCGTCGAAAGACGAGTGTGTCGAAAAGTGAGCAATCACTGCGAATGTGACGCGGCCAGCGACAAGCACGCAATTTACTTATTACCCATTAATGGCCAAACAACAGCGATACCAGAAAAAGAGAAAAACCTCGCACTGAAAATAAGAAAGTATCTCTTGTTTTTAGAAATCGTTTCCAAATATGGGCAAATCAATTTCTAAAAATTAGAAATTTTTATTTTTAATAAATAATTTACATTATTAAGAAATGCAGTTCTGAAATGCAGAAACAACTAATTATATTTTCTGGCTCGTCTTTTATATTAGAATTTAGTTCAAATCGCCGTAAGATCTAACATTTTTTAAATTAAAATTGTATGTGCTTATACAATATCTAATATATTTGTATATGGGAAATCTCAAAATACAAATCCTTATAGGTAAAATAGAAAAACCTTTTTTTTATAAATATACTTTCTGAACAATAAGGTGAGTTACCATTGGCAAATTTTTTGCTGAGTGTAGCTGGACTTGCCTGCACCACCAGCTCCACTTGCACCACTCCACCGCCAGCTGTTTGACATTGTCAGAAAACGTGTTGGGCAATCGATCAAAGCCGCAATCCACAGAGCCACTGAGCTGGAGGCCGAATACCAAATCGGCCGCTTCATTAAACACGACCGAGGATGACAAATCATGTCGTTGACAATACTCGTTCAGGACAACAGTCAACAATGACGCAAGGACATTGAAATAAAGCGATGCCCATGTCTGACAAACTGCCCGACTGACAGACTGACGGACTGACTGCCTGACGGACTGACTGCCTGATGGTCATAATATAATATTTTAAATGCGTAGCTCCAGACGTATTCCAAGTCGCAATCGCATGCATATTCAAGCCAGCCTGGAATTATTCGGGCACACGCAATTATAATTAAGCACTGCCCAAAACTCACGACAAATATAAAAAACGCAGCAAAAAAAAAAAAAAAAGAATAATAGAAAATCAAAAAAGCAGAAAAGCAGAAAAGCTGAAAAGCAGAAAACACAACACGCCATCTCAATCCAAGTGCTTGCAGCCGACTTCCGGTGACCGCAGGCGACAACTGGGCGGAGTCGACTTTTATTGATTGACTCGAATGACATTAGCTGAAAGTGGCTGAAAGTGACCCTTATAGATTAGGTTAATAATGCATAATAAAAACGATCAAGTTCTGAGTCGATAAATCTGATTTGATTATTATTTTTATAGGTTGTATTTAGGCATTCAGTTTTATTGATTGCCGTTGTTACTTGAATGTGTTTAAAAGGGGAGAAAAAAAAGCACATTAAAGCACTTTCAGTTTGATTACAGGTAATCCTACTTTACGGGCAAATACTTATACCAGATTAAAGTAAGTATTCTGTTATTAACTACTATTGTTATTTGGCGCTTATATATTGGGCTTATGAATAATAAAAAAGATCAAGCTCTGAGCTAATAAATTAGATTTGATTTAATAGGTTGTAATAAAGCATTCATATATTGAGCTGACAATAATATTTATAAGATTAAAGTTATCTGCTGGCTGTAATCTTCCTACTCATATGTTTTTTTAAATCAATGAAAAGCTCATTAAAGCTCTAAGCCAGCTTCAGTTTGATCACAAATAATTAATTATTCCCACCAATTTGCAGATTATAATCTGATTAAACTGATTTGAATTTTAGATTTATTGAGCTGGTATTTATATTTAACAGATTGATCACTGCTAATCCCACTTTACACCTTATCTGCAATATACAGGAATTTTTTTAAGGCCCTTTCTTTCCTTTGAATACGTTACCTTGACAAATTTGACAATTTTCAGCAAATGTAATAAGGCATTTTGAGGACTTGGACATAAAGCAGCGGATGTTTGGCAAATCGCGTGTGTTTCGTGTGTTATTCAAGTCCGTCTCTAATTGTGTGGCACTTGCCGCCCTGAAGCATGAAGCACTTGAGTGCATTTTTAAGGTACTTGACTCTACAGTATGCACCCAAGAAATGGGCAATTAAAAATGTGTATGTGTGTGCACCTCGCTGCAAATCATGTCATAAATATCAATAGGTAAACAGAAATAGAAACTGACTGCAAAATCAACCACCTAACCTGGCCATATATGAAACGTTTTAATAAAATCATATAGGGGTAGTTTTGATGGGGGTGCATTGAACTGCAGCACGAATGGAGAGGCAGGAGAGCGAACTTAAAGAAGCGTATCGCTTTAAAAACTTTGCCAGGCAAGACAAATGCTGCTTATCATTACATTTTATGAACTTTGCCAGCGCAATGTGTTCCAAATGGGCAACGACGAGGAGGAGAAGAAGGAGAAGGAGAAGGAGAGGGGGGAGGACGAGTCCTTGAAATAGCACAGCCAACCCAAAGGATCCACCAAATTATGCCGCGCTTTTCACTGCGTAGGCTTTAAAGGCCAAAGATGCCAATATAAAATAACAAAAAAAGCAAAAAAAAAAGAAAAGAAAAGACACAAAACTTGAAGTTGCCATATCCCTTTGGGGGCGGGCACACGAGTTTAAGCAAATTGCCATAATGAACCCTTTTCTTTTTTTGTTCGACTCTTTTGTGGGTCTGACTAGCTGGCTGACTGGTTGACTGGATGGCTGGTTGAATAGCTGGATGGCTGACTGGCTGACTGGCTGACTTGACGCCTTGCCAATTTGATGTAGGCATGCCAGCTATGCGCTTGCCAAGGAAACGTAGCCCAGCAAGAAAAACGCAAACATAAAGCGAGAGGTGGTGTGAAGAGGGGGTGTCGAGGGGGAACAGTGGGAACAGTGGGGAGCCGAAGGGAAACAGAGGGAAGCAGCAGGGAGCAGAGGGGGAGCTTACAACAGCCCTGATGCGTTTGCCTTTTCGGCGTTAAAATGAAATCTATAAAAATAAGTGTGGCATGTTCTACGCCATTTTTTTGCTGTATACCCTCAGCCCATTGAAAATGGCTAAAAAGGGCTACGAAAGTTATATGCAGATGTATGTAACAGGCAGTAGGAAGCAGCTACAAACCTATCTGGCATACATATTCCTGATCAGCAGCAACAAACGAGCTGATGTCAGAGACTATAAAGGCTAGAGACCACAAATTTGGAATATAAGTTCTCGTTTACCACGCGCAGATCAGGTGTGCTTCATTTGACCAATAACTTGCTGCGTTTTAGCAAATATCGATATATATCATTTTCAGATAGCAATAATAGCCAAGATTTTAAAAGCAATGTCTTCTTATTTATACATAATTGACATATTATTATCCAGCTGTACATTTATAAAGATCGGATGATGAACACCCATTTTGTGATAGAAAATGCATTCTCATATTGATCCCATTACACTATCTGCAAGCGCAAGCATTTCCTGTATTATAAATAATATAATCTTAAGCATTGAGTATTACTTTTTCGTCGCAGCTATTCAAATGGAATTGTAAAATCATCAACAAGAGTTGTCAAAACATTTTCTTGCCATTCCAAAGAATGGATAATTTTCGTTTTTAAAATTTCAAACGAGTTTAACTTAAATACATTATTTTGATGATGCATTTTTTATTGGCCTTTTTTGTGCTGCTTAGATTATTTTTACTCTTCAGTTTTTATTTTGCCGAGCACTCGCGCTCCAGCTTACATTCGAGTATGCAAAACTCTTGAGGGGAAATTTTGCAATTAGCGTGTGCAGGGTATTTCGTAGCCGAGTTCACTCCACAGCAGCATTTTTACATGTTGTTTTTTTCTGTGTGTCTTGCTCAAGCTGTTGTGGCTCTGTTTGGGTGTGTGTGTGTGTGCGTGTGTGTGCGTGTGTGTGCGTTTGGGTAAAGGCATTGCCTGTTTTTGGGGGCGAAGAACAGCGTCGGCATTTAACCAGCTCACTTTTGGGTTATTAAATGATGAAGCAGTTTGCCGTTAATGACTGCCAAAATGGCAATGGCAGCGCTTGCTTTCCAGCCTGGCAGTCTGGCAGCCTGGCAGCCTTTGTGTTTGAGGGTAGTTGAGTCTCTCGGCCAGTCCATGGGTTTATTGGGCCTCTAAAACATTACCAGTTACCAGTTACCAGTTGCCATTTTGGCAGTTAAGCAACTCTTGCCTGGTCTGCCTCGCTGTCAGCCTCAACTCTTGTCTGCGATGTCAGTTTGTTTAATGAGGGTAAAATTAGCGCTGTCTCAAGCTTATTAGCCTCCTCCACTTGAATATTTCGTTAATGCCACTCAACTTTATGGAGAGCGGCTTCTCTATGATTTCGTCTCAATTTAAAGCGGCTTAATTGTTTTGATTTATCACAGCCAGCAAATTGACCTCCTGCTGCTGCTGAGAAATTGATTTGTGCTCGGCTTTTGATTAGCCCAAATGAATTGGATCGATCAAGCCTCAAGTGAGATTGCCTTCTGCTCCAATTGTACTTGGATTTTATTTGCATTCGATAAGCGTTGACAATCCATTTGTCAAATCAAATCACGACTCTTTACTCTTTACTCCATTTATGTTACGGCAACGAGGCAGAGGGAGAACTGTGAAAACTGCTCCCAGCGAATCAAGGTAATAACTTGCACTTTGATTTGCGTGTGTCACAAGGGCTATGCACACACACACACACACACACACACATATATATATATATGTATATATATATATATATATTGCCTTGCATTGCACGCAAATGGTTTGTGTGCTTAATTTCTTGTAGCATACTTTTTAGGGCAGCAAGAAATCAAAAACAAACTCACTTTTGGCGCCGACACACGCTCTAAATGCAAATAAAGCTATGGGCGAAGCGCCACTTGACCACTGTGTGGTGCCTCAGGGTTCCTCACGCGACTCAGGCTGCCTCTCTCCGCACTCTTGCTTCCCGTGTAATAACAATTTCGTAAGGGCTGCTCGCTGGCTGATTGTTGTGGCAGTTGACTTTGTTGCTTTTGTTGCTGTTGCTGTTGCTGTTGCTGTTGCCTTAGCTGCCTAATAAGAAACTTACGTCACGCAATATAATTAAGATAAACATAATTATAGTTTGCCGTTTTGTTGCTTTTTCTTTTGCCATTTGTTGTTTTTTTTTTTTTGTTGCTTTTTTCCATTTCTAATTTTTAATGGCGGCGTTCCTCAAGTTATGCTTAGTTAAAGGAGATATAAGTTATGGGCTTTCAACAAATTAAATTAATATGCATCCATATGTAGTTATGTCATCAGATATTTATATTTTCATTTTACTCTCCCATTTTATTCTTCGCACATGTGAAACAAAAATTAAAATTCAATTCAAATTTCGATTGTTGACTTTAATCGATGAGTGTCGATTGCTTATCGAAATTTATCAAAGTGGGTTTGCGTATTGGCTAGGATTGAAACAAATTGTCTTCCTTGCGTAAGCAAGACACAAAACGATGGGAAATTTGTAAGTAAAGGGGTCAACTTCGTCAAATAATTGCACATCGTTAAGTGCTTAGCTATGTTAAGGGAAATTAAATGGATTTCGGTGAGTTCGGAATTCGTAGAGTAAATTCCGTTCGTTAAGAAATTACGTTTCGTTAAGTGTGGAACGTATTTCATTCATTGCCTAGCCATGACACACTGGGACATTTTCGTTCAGTTGCGTCGGCTGAGAAGTGAAATCCTTAAGGGTTGTTTCATTGACTAAAACATCTCATAAGTATTTTGGGGTTGTTGTCTAACTAGACCCGCAGTTCGAGAGCTATTGTGCTTTGAATCATTTCGATTGGCCGCACTTTTTTGGTTCGTCAAGTAATTTCTCTTCGTTCAGTTCTTACAATAAAAAATAGGTTGTGGCTAAAAAGTGAAACCGTTTAGGGTTGCTTCATAGACTAAAGCGCTGGGGATGGTGTCTAACTTTGCACACAGCTCGGCAGTTATTGTGACTTTAATACCTGAAGGGTTAATTGAATTTCATACTCAATTTGCAAATGACCATTAAAAAAAGTAAAAGAATATGTCATTGGCACAAATACAATTAAATCTGCATTTGCCACAGATTCCGTTTTATTCAATTAGCAAAAAAAATTCGCTTAATGGCGAATGTGATTAATTCATTGGTCGCTCTTTTTGGGCATTTTTCGCATGCCGCATTTCAATTAAAGAAGTGTCATTAATAATGCTGCTCGATTTGATTGTGGCGAAAAAATACACCAAAAACGACAACGACTCACCTAAATAAAAAATTCCAATAATCAGGGCTAACGGTTTCAGCATGTTGTCATCGGTTGTTCAACGAATAAAATGCAGAAATCTTCCACAGCAGACTTCACCTAAAAATGGAAAAATAATAAGAGTTTAATTAAATATTCTTTAACAATAATTAAAATCGACTTTTGCAAAAGATGAAATGAAAAAGTCGAAATTTACATAGACCCATAATATTGATAAATTAACATTTTTGTTTTAAATTATAATTCGCATTCCCCACCCCAACCCATAACTGATACACCCTCAATATATAGATGTATATATATATAATTACAATTTATAATTTACATTTTACGCAATCATTTGAAAACTATGCAAAACAAACTGCATGTTTATTTTTTGCATTTTTGGGCCAATATCCATCTATTTGGTCGTAGAGCCAAACAAATGTTTGGCTTTTGTGACAAATGCACAGAAATTATGCGCATTTTTAGCAGACAAATGCAAGCCAGTTAAGCCAGGATACGCTTTGGAGCACAATTGGATAAATGAAAAAATGACAATTTATTAAACATATATATATATATGTTGGCCAATCTAAATGTTCTTCAGCCCGTAAATACCTATATGAATAATTAATAATTGTGATTAAATTAGGGTGTCTGATAATTAAATACACTATGCTTTTCGATACTAACTTAAAAATAGGACGGTAAAATAATGAAAACAATTTAATTTAAATACTTTGTGCATTAATAAAATTTATACTATTCCTTTTATATAATTTGTTGAATCCATTACAATGGATATAAATCGATTTCCGATAGCAATAAAATTCACACTTTTAATGTTATAAAATTCAACTTAAAATACCGCAATTACCGTATTTTTGGTCAATGTAATCAATATTATTATAATCAACAATAAATGGACAATCTTAAAGTAATAGACTTCCAATTAATACTCCATACTGTAAAAACTTTCTCATGTATCAATTAAGAAACACCCCAGATGTGTCCCAAAATATATAAAACATGAACTACCTTCTTTTATATTCAACCCTTCAGGAACAGCTTACATTTTAGGGTGTAGAAAATGTTAAAGAAAAATTTGACAAAATAAAATTTAGCATGTATTTAATACATTTCAGAGTATTTAATTGGTGAGCTATTATGACTACAGCATTCTTACTTGTTAATTACCGTTTACATAATAAATTCACAACGAGAATTTATAAAATGGGAAAAATTAATGAGCTCAGTTATTGATTAAAATTCTTGAAATCCTATTACCCTCGCTAATGGTCATTAATGCACACATTTAGCGGAAAAGAGATAAAAAATTCGAAATGCTGCCAACATCAGAGTTGCAGTAAAAAATCAACACGTTTGTGATTTGCATTTTCAATTTGTGTTCAACACTCAGAAAAACAACACGCTGAAATTTAAAAGTAAGAATTATTTCGGAAATATTCTCTATTTTAAGCAAATAGTATATTTGCAAGCCATTGCCTTTAAAAACATTCTTTTTTAGAACACAAATAGCCATCGAAGTAGAATGTTTCCCATATACACCTCAACGCTTTTAAAAGGGTATAATGAAGTAATATTCCAAAGTATATTCTTGCAAAGAATCAACAGTCGATCTAGTCATGTCTTAATGACTGTCGCTAGACGAAGATCTAAATAATATGAAAATTACAAAATAGATTTTTTTATTTTTTTTTAAATCTTCTCCTCTTTAAAACTGACCGCCTTTAATTTCGTGGGAATTTCCACACTGCTGGGTACATTAGTTTGCACAGCTTGACGTGGTCCTGTCCACACCCAATGAGGTTGAGGTTATAATAACACTCAATTTATCTTCCTCTTTAGCACATTTACAACCAGCTCAACATAACTTAACAGAACTTAACTCGGCCCCATTTTACTCCCCCATTTACCCCTTTCAACTCAACTTATTGTTGATGGACAGCTCGGCAAAGAGAAGAAACCAGCAGATGATATGTTATGCCAACATTTCAGGTTATTAAGTCCAACACTGGCGTCTTATAAATTGGCACTTAATCCGCAGGTCCGCAGGGCATCAGAAACTACAGCTGCTATCTAATGGGAGAGTCGACAGTCAAAACCAGAAATAAATGACAACCACAAACACAAATAAATTCGATTTACATATGGGAAACGAGAGGCACAGAGGAATAAAGAATTTATTGAGATTTTATTACTTTCCAATAAGTTCAAGGTGTAATAATAAATATTGTATTTATTACATATGTATATATAAATTCCTCCCTTGATCTAATCCTAAATTAATCGACATGTTATGCTAGGTGTTATATTTGTAGATAAATTACTAAATGCCGAAATCGTGACATCTTAACTATTTCTTCGAAACTATTTTTTGTTTGGTCTGATTAAATTTTTGACCATTGTGAACTTAAATACTTCTTAATATCATGTAAATATTTCTTAGTTTTTTTAAATTTAAATATGAAATTTAATTTTAAATTTTGTTTGTCTTCTTCTTTTTGTATTTTGATGTGTGGACTTAGGTTAGTCTTCCTTAAATAAATAAATAAATTCCAATCGTAGACCACAGAATCGAGACTCCTTTGACATCTGTTGATTTAATGACTTGCGTTAAACCTTAAAAGGAACTATTTACACGTGTAAATATGTTAACAATAAATACCTTGCAGCATTTTGAAAATACTTAATCACCAACGTATTGAAAAAGACCAAAAATAGTTACTAAATTGTAAATAGATAAAAATACAGCTTAGAGCCAACTACTAAATTGCAATAAAAGAATAAAATGTATTTAAGCTGCGAACGGACGCTGCATTGAGAGACACGTAAACTTTGTTACACACTGTTACACACACAAACAACACAATTTGTGTGTGTGTGTGTTTTGTTGTGTGTTGGTGGCGCTCGACCTATTCAATTATAACGCTCGGTTTGCACTTTGGTTTTTGCCGAATTCAAATGAGCGAAAATTGATTTCAAATTGTCCTTGCATGAATGCATGAGTATCAATGTGAGTAGAATCTGTGTGAGTGGACGTGAAAGCGTCTGTGTATGTGTGTGCCTACACAATTCAACCGAAATGCATTTATGTGACTGTCTAAATCCATTTATGTGTAAATGCAGACTAATGCATAAGCCATGTAAGCTAACGTTTTAATTGAATTATGGCTAGCAGTTGACAGTTTCAATTCATAGAAATGATGAGCGTATCATAGAAATTCCCGACAGTGAGTATTTCTCTACATCGGCTGCTAATTATGTCGGTCCAATTTGCGGTTCCACTACGAAAACCATTGGCACATGCTCATCAGCTGCCATCGGACCAAGCCACTGTACCTGTCAAAGCCAGCGACAATATCAAGCCAAGTTCTCCATAAGCACTCAGAAAAAAAGCATACTGAGTTTTACAAATTCGTCATAGTTTCAGCGTCAAGTGTAAGTCACAGAAAGAATATTTCTAAAAATATTTCTGGGTGGATTTTTCTAAAATTTAGAAAAAATGATATCCAATTTCTATGGTTTTGTTCTCGATGTGTGTTCAAAGAAAAATAATTCTTATAACAGTTATTTTGATTCTTATATTATTATAAAACATTCGTATTTAAGATTTCACATATATAAGCATTTTAAATGGGATGTAAATCAAATAATTTGGATTGGAATGTATCCCGAGACATTACTTACTATTACCTGAATGTTACTATTATCTACATTTTTGAGAGGATTTTATCCAAGATGAGATCATTTCTACTTTTTAGAAATGCTTTTCTTAATAATATAAAAAAATTAAAAAAGAAATAAATATAATCACTATATTTTTGGGACTGTTGATTTAGTGCAAGCTTTTCTAAATTGTATTTTCTGTAATTCTAAAAACAAGTAAAAACTATTTAGATCTCAGATGATTTTCGTTTTAGGCCGTTTTTCTAAAACACAGGTCGATTTTTTTCTGAGTGTATGAAGCCAAGTTGTCCATCACAAGCATCAGTGGAACACTCACGTCGCCAATGCCATTCTAGCCAGCCACAAATACGCCTCCGTATGGCAATTTTGAATGTGGCAGCGGGGCAGTATTAAAGTTGAACGCCGTACGCATTACGTCCGATGTTGCCCAGCCGATACGTGCGGCATTCACGCCCCCTAAAATGCAAAAGCCGTCAGCAGAAAAACTATCCCTGCCTCAGAAAAACTTCTTTGCCCACAAAACCACCCCGGGGCCAGATAGTTGGATGCTGTAGTTGAAGTGGTTGTAGTTGTTGCTGTAGTTGTTGCTGTAGTTGTTGCTGTAGTTGTATTTATAGTTATTGCTGTTGCACTCAGAAAAAAATTCGACACTTTTGGTCCCTTTTTATTCAGGATCAGACAACAGCTAAACGCATATATAAAAGCTGAGCCAGTAAATTTAATTTCTTGTTTCTAAACTGTAGCAAGGATTTGTTCTAAAAGTAAGGGTTTCTACATTTTAGAAATTAATTTTTGAAATAAAATAGAAAAAATCGCTATATGTATACGATTGTCGATTTAGGGAAAACCTTTCCAAATTTTCGATGTTTTTTCATAATATTTGGAAATTATTTCTATAAAGTAAAAACAACTTTATATTTTTGGGTTATTTACTAAAATTTGGGAATAGTTTTCTCTGAATGTCGTTGAAGTTTTAGTAGTTGCTGTTATTGTTGTTTTTGGTATAGAGACTACGTGCAACTGACAGTATTCATGAATTGGTGCCTCGTCTGCTCAACTCGCTGTCTGCGCTGTCAGTGTGCTATCACAGTTTGTGTAACTGTGATGAGGAGCACAGCTGGCAAACCAAGTCAAGCATTTAAATTCAACTTTAATTGGATTAAGTCTGCAGCTCGTTCACCTAGCCGAATGGGCAAGGTACGCAGTTAAAAGTGCACTATGTGGCGCACATAAATGTATATTCACACACGCTCAGAGCATATTATATTTATTGGGTTTGCGTAATTGCATCAGTGCTTATTAGATTGTGAGCACAGATACATTTGATATATGATCTTTTATTCAAATGAATTCGAGAAGTGTTCTCATTAAATATCTGGTTATAAAATCCTGTACAAACTCTGTTGTACCACAAAAAAAACATTTTAAATTAAAACTTGTAACTGATTTTTAAACGAAACTTTTTAATGCGCCAAGCCCACTTGGGCTTAGTATTAACATACAAAGTGGAACTATCTGCTTGTTTCCAAAATAGGCAAATCGATTGTCTGTCATTTTCACATTCTCCAAAATCAAATTGTGCAGGTTTAGGATAAAGCAAAGTAAATCTGATTTAGGAATGTGCACTTGCCAAATATTGATACACCCTGTAAATAAGTCTAAAGGTTAAAGATAATTTAAGTTTCCTGCATTTTCTTGATAGCCGTTGCAAAATGTAACTGGTTCATATTCAACATCTGAATTTTTATTTATTTATTTATGTAAGTCATCTCAGAAGAGAAAATAAATAAAATAGAAAATTATAAATATTTAAAGATTTATCCCATCTCTAAGATATAATTAAGATATTTTTAGAGCGCTTTACATTTATTTAAAGAAATATGCATAGTGGTGTAAAAGAATGTATTCAATAAGTAAATAATGTAGAGTAGGGTACATACTTTTTTAGCCCTACTTACTGGGTATTAAAGTATAAACATAGGCCAGCAACTTGTATGAGCATTGTGGCGAAAATTAGCCTGGAAGACTGGAGCCAAGCAGAATGTCATATTCTGGCCAAATACAAGTGCGTGTGGGTGTGTGTGTGTCGGTTACTCAAATAGCAGCCCATAAACAACAGGGCGTATGATAAGCCGCCCCTTGCCCCTTGCTGAACAACTGTCAGGAACTTTACAACTTGTTTCTGCATATATATACTTCTTTTTTGTATTTTTTTGTGCTTTTTGGCACGGTCCTTTGCTGTGTTGATTCGATTAAAACGTCAACAGTGGCAACGGCAGCAGGAGCAACAACAGCAACAACAGCAACAACAGCAAACAGCAAATGGCAGCAAAAACAATTCACAGACGCCCTCAATTTGACTTTATTGTCGGAAGCATATAAGGGCAGCTGCCTATGTGTGTGGGTGTTTTGCCTGTGTGTGTATGTGTGTGTGTGTTCGCGCGATTTTCGCGCTGTTGGCCTTGTCATATCCATCTTGATGCGTCGCAATGTTGTCACACCACATTTTATTTAACTTCTATTTTCCCATCATTATACCCTTGCAGGAGGGTATTAAAATTGTGTTGAGAGGTTTGTAACTTAATGAAATGTATTCCCGATCAGCATAGGTAGTCGAGTCTATATAGCCACATGTTACTATGAAGACTACTCCTCAGTGTTGAAGCTATATTGATGAAACTTGGCATATATCTATCCTTTTGGGGCAAGTAATACATATAACGGAGCCAGCATTTTCGGAGCACTATATTAAATAGCTGCCATAAGAACAATCGGCCGAAATATGAGTTTTTGTTTATGCGTGTTATTCTGTTTTTAAAATTTGGACAAATAATTGCTCAGATCGGACAACTATATAGGAATAATCAGTACAAGGATTAGTTCACTTTTTTGTAAATAAGTTTTCCTGGCCAAAACAAACCTGCTATGCGTGTTGATATCCTCCTAACCTGTTGGAAAGAACTTGAGATCGGACTACTATATTATATAATTCCCATTGCAGCAATCGGAAAGATACATTTTTATATTCAAATCTTTTTGTCTAACCAGTTATCCTAATCAATCTCATCAGCTATACGTGTTATGCTGCTAGTAAAATGTTGACAAAAAATCATCAATCGTTCTTCAAGTGTATAAAATCTGCGGCGTTCCTTAGTTAACCGTTGTTTCTTGGTTTCCGTATATTTTTGTTGATTTTCCGTCGTTTTGCAACGCTCTGTTAGGCCGTACCCAGCAGCGGTTATATGTATTTGTGTATGTATGTATATGACAGCCTTTTTGACATTTTGTGACAGTCGCAGGCCAAGAGTTGTCGCAGGGCAGGACAATGTCCTCAACCTCGACCTCATCCTCGTTATCGTTCTCGTCGACGTCGTCCTCTGATGTCGTTTGATCTTTTATTGCGTTGGTTTTACGAGCCACAGTAAATCCCCTTTAAATTGCAAATTCTTTATGTTCGAATTTTGGGCAACTCCCATTTCTAACCCCGGCATCCCCTAAACAGCACCTAATCCATTCAATGTATGAGTTTGAGTGCCACACTTGCTTTGACTTTTGTGTTCGCATATGTGTTTGTTTTTCTATTTATTTATTCATCTTTCATCAATTTTTTTTTGTGCTTGTATTTTTTTTATTTTTTTATTTTGTTGCCCATGTGCTTTTTCTGTCAGCATCAATTGCTCACCCTATTGCGGGATATTTTGCAACTGCCACGCCCATGTCATATCCCCTGACGACACCCGACCTTATGGGCATGCGTTCCTATTGAAGAGTTTGTCACTCTGGTGTGGATGCGTGATAAAAATTTATTGAATCGAAAACAATAAATATTTGATTTGATTCATTTCACAGTACAACACTTCATTGTACACACACACCCACACACACCCTGTGTTTCTGTATGTTGTGTGTCTTTCCACTCATCATTGATTTCAATGGATTTCGTGCCGTGTCCACTGAGGTAATTGATATATAAGAATTTTTATTGGCTTACCGTATGCCAAAGCAGCTGAACTGTTGGCTCAAAATCAATTTTATCAAGCATACGCCTAGAATAACTTAATGAAAAGAAAAAAAAACATATGAAAAACGTATATTTATTATTAAATTTCAAAGAGACTACACAAAATTGTTGCCTTTTTTGGGATCATTCTTGAATTACGCCTTGTCGTTAGCTACATTTACAGTTCATAAACGAGACGCGGGGCTAAGTGAAAAAGAAAAGGAAGTGGAAATGCCGCAATGAAGAGGGCCTAAATCTCTCACATTTTGATGCCCATTACAACTGCAAATGAACCAGTAAACCCATTTAAGCAATGCCCCAAAAACCAAAAAAACACGAAAACTTTCGCGACAACTTTCCGGGCAAAACGAGCGTCCAGCCTTTCTGATTATTGCTCAACACTTGAAAACTTTTCTTGGCCTTTGGTCGGCTAAGGCTGTGAAAGGGGACAAGGAGTGAGTTTAATTTGCCACGGCTTAGTTACTACTTACCTTTCACATGCTGTCAAGGAAAACGGCTCAAGGCCGTTGGGCCTACACTCATAAAAAACAATCGCCCAAAATTTTAATATAATGCCATACTTTTGGCGCTAATGCTGTATCTCTAAAATATATAGGTTTGGCTTTCTAAGAACTGGGCTTTAGAAAAATATGTCCAATTAACTATCTTGTTACTCACATTATTATTAAGCAATTGTATTTTTCCATTTTAGGGCGATTTACTAATATATAGACAGGTTAATATATATATGGGTTTTTATTTTTGAGTGTAGCACCAAAAGCGCGTGGGCGCAACTTTGAATAACAGATAAAAATGTTACGTGTCTGGGCTTCCTTCTATTTAGCTTTCAGTGTTATGTTGTCAAGTTGAATGAAGAAATATTTCTGTTATCATCGCTGTAAAAAGATGTTTCGTGCTCTGCGTGTTTTTGCTTTGCCATTGTTGTTAATGCTGTTTATTATTGTTGTTGTTGCTGTGTTGGTTTTGACAGGCAACGTCAAAGTATCTGAAATTTTGGGAACACGGCACCAAAGCAACACAGGAACAACCTTGGCAAATTCTATAGCATCCGAATGCACAAAGCTCGAGTGCTTTAAAAGCAAATGAAATTCCTTTGTGCAGAGGATGTGCCGGAAATAGCAGCTGCTACTCAAAAGAAAACCAAGATAAAAGTGTAGATATGAATAGTTCACACACTAAGAAAAAATCGGCGTTTTTGGGAAATCTCACTGAATATTAGTAACTTTTTCTTGTGTTTAGATGTCATTTCTAAATATTAGAAAACATTTATCTAATAATCATAAGCGCTTGCCCCAACTCGAAAATCCGAAAAATTATTTGTTATTTTTTTATATTAGAAATATTTTCTATTATTAATGCAACCCGTGATTGAATGAAATGATTGATCCTATCTAAAATGCAGAAACCAGTTGAAAAAATATCTTGAAAGTATACAAATTGTTTCGAAATATAAAAGAATGTACACTGAAATTAAGAAAAAAATATTTTGCGACTTCATTTCTAAAACTCAACGCGAATTTGTTTGCTGAGTGTAGAAAGTCTTCGTGTGTCCAGCAGTGTTGCCTTGCTGCTCCACTCAAGCTGTAAACAAAAGGACATTGAAGATGTTGTTGAACGAGTCTTTTGCCCGATTTCCATACGAAAATCCTTTGTGCCGTCTGTTTGCCCTTTGCCTGCCTTGCTCCGCCCTGCTCCAGCTCCAGCTCCCGGCTTAGCTAGTCAAGAAACCATTGCGCCAAAACCATCAACAAATCGTCAATATCACTTGACACTCGTTTCGGTTTCGGTGCAGGGTTGCCTAACCGCTATGGACTTTCTAAGAAATTACTTTTTGGGTTGCAGATAAATGCTGAGCTGTCTGAGCGTCCATCCACCCATCCCTCTGTCTCTCTGTTAATCTGTGTTTGGTGCGCCATCGACTTAGTTTGACTGGGTTCGCTGTGCTTGTGTCGCCTGTCAACTTGAGGCAGCTGTCAGTAGCTGAGGCAGCGGGCCCCAGCTACTGAAACCTGACCTTACTAGCCAGGACTGTGACTCGTCCAATGTAGTGTCAACATTTTTGGCCTTGATACAACTTTTCCTCCCTCCGTTTTCAATTGATAAGGCGGAATAACCGAATCAACGTGCAATGAATAAAGGAAGAAAAGAAAAAGCATATCAAACATAATCAAAATCGAAAGAAGGAAACTTTTTCCACTTTAATTATTTGTATCCATGTTTTCTGATTTTTTTTAGTTTGTTTTTTATCTGTCGTCGCACCGACATTTATTTTTTTTTGTTGTTTACATTGTTGATTTTGCTGTTTGGTTACTTTTTTTATCCGACGTTGGCAAAAATTTCCATTCAAGAAGAAGACGCAACAGTCGAAGAATGTTTGAAATTCAACAAGCGTTTTCACGTATTTTTCATTTTTATGACTATACGTGTTAGTGCGTATGTGTCTAAGTGTGTGTGTGCATTTGCGTGGTTGCCAAAATGAATGACTCGCCTCACTGGCTTTGTGTTTATACCCATTGAACCCATTGAAAATTGGCTAAAACGTTATAGTGAAGTTGTGCGATATTATGTAACAGGCAGAAGGGAGCAACTCCATATAGTAAATATGTTATCGATCAGATCTGTCTATCTGTCATATTATACAAAGTACATATAACATTTTATTTTTAATCTAATTTAATTAATATTTAAATTTTTTGTATTTTTCTGTATACATAAATAAAAATAAGTAAGTAATCAGCTTGCATAACACACAAGTGTTGCTGATTTTAGTTCCCGTTTTTTGATCCTGGCATATTAATTGAGAGCACTTCCACTTGCAAGAGTTATAATCGATTTAATATATTTAACCCTAGGGTGCTTTCTAGTCGAGCTCTCTCTACTAGCGGCTCTACGTGTTTTGTATTGGGGTTGGGGTTAGGCCACATATTATCCTGCCAATGGCACATGTATGTTAATATCTGTTGTTCCTGTCTCCGCACCTGTTCCTTTTCTGTCCGTGTCTTGTCTTTGTCTGCGCCTCGATAGTGACACTCGTATCCGTGAAATGCAAATGTATGCGTGCCTCTTGAACATTATGAATAATTCCGGTTAAGATTCCATTTCTGTCATTTGCCATTTATTCTCATTCTCATTTTCATTGTCTGTTTCCTACCTGCGCATAAGTAGTTTGTTGGTTTTTTCGTTTTATGCGACTTGTTTTCTTCTTGTTCGCATTTAGCTCTTTTTGCTGTCCTTCTGTCATGCACACTTTCATTGCCATTGTAGTTCACTCGCTCTGCTTGACATGAACGTCAGCATTTATTATGCAAAACGTGACAGAGCAGGAGCAGAACAAAATTACAGTTGTGTAAAAAATATTAGTAACACTCTCACAATAAATATTTTCAAATGTGTCTTTTTTAAATTCGGAAATTCAACAAACTAATGAATATGTTTATAGAAGTAAAGGACTTAAAAAAAAAAACAATATTGTAATCACCGATCTAAACTTTTGCTAAATGCTTAGTGGCCCAATTATTTGTTCGCTACTTATTTGCCTTTTTCCTTTAAATGATAAATATTGAAAAGAATTTTAGGAGCAGTACTAACTTTATTTGGGAATACTAAACAGTAATCAACATTTGAAAAATTGCAAAACTAATGGTAAGAAAAATGTGATGCTATAATTTGTATCACAGCTGTATCTGACTACGCCGCATTGACACAAGTGCAATCAAAGATGCGCAGAGACCTCTTCTTCTCCACCTGCTCTGATTGAGCTAACTTACCCGACGAAAAGCGGAATACATACATTTTTCATAATTTCCGCCATTTTTGAATGCAGTTGAATGGATGCTAATAAAAGCTATATCTGCACTTCACTGAGTAGACTAATTTGAAATCGTTGTCTCACTCCTATTGATGACGTGTATGCGACACCTCGTATCTTCGAATTAATGACCAACCATTAAATCAGACCACACATAAAAAAAGACAATAAAATAGCGTGACCAATGCTCTATCAACCACTCTCTTGGCCTGTCAGTCAACAACAGCAAACATTGATGGCAAATGTGTGTATTATATGTAAGTGTTGTTAAATGTTGATATATGGGCCATAGGCAACACTTGACAACCACCTGCAGAGGATACTTTCATTTCACAGAGCAGATTCACAAACAACAGGGCTACTTAACTCAAACAACTATTGAATATGAATTTATTAAAACATTCACAAGTAAAAGAACAAATTTAACAATTGTGCTATAAATAGTCTGCTATTGAAGCAAATTATACAAATTAAAGGCTGCTTATCTAAAAAAAATAGCTATTATATATGAATTTATTATAAATAGTTTAGTAGAAGAACCAACTTAACAATTCCGCTATCAATAAATATAGTCCGCAGTTCTGTATGCCAGTGTAAGGGAGAATTGTGGGCGTGTCCGAAGCGAGGCATGAAAAATAGTAATGCCATGATGAATATTTGTTTGATTCATTTATCAGAATCATTACATTCAACAGAAATGCCGCTTTCTCTTGTCTCTTTTTTGTGAACTATGTATTTTCTTTGAAATGGCACTTAATTATACTTAAGTGACGCCAGTGCGACAATGATGACGTTGATGGCCAAACAGGAATACAATTAATAATAATGGTAGACACACCATTGTTCCTCTATAGTGTGTGTCAAATGTGGGCCAAATGTCACCCGGATAATTGAAAATTAATTATGTTGACATATTTGGAAGTGATTGTTAAGATGGCGGCTCGTTGATGAAGCCGCAACATATAATTAGAGAATCGGGAGCAACAAGGGCTTCAACCCCAAATTGGCATAGCTACACTTGGAAGAAATTGCACTGAGTCTTAGAATACATAAACTCATTATTCAGAGAGTACATTTCCAAGAACCAGGGCTTACATTTCTTAATTTCTGGGTGGATTTTTCTAAAATGTAAAAAAAATATGTCTAATTTCGTGGGTGTTCTTTTCTGTTGTATAGACATTAAAGAATTATTTTATTCGCTTTTTATTACTTATATTATCATTAAACAAAAGTATTTTAACATTTTAGACATTTAACTATATGCTATAAGCTAACTATAAGCTTAAGAAAAATGATTTCTTATATTTACAAAATATTTCTAAAACAATAAAAACTTTCAAATTTTTAGAGCGATATTCCAATTTTCTGGGCTGTGATTTTTTTTTTTTGCTGAGTGTATTCCAAAATCTGACCTAGCTCGACGACAAATTGACAAACTCTGTGTCGCCTCAACGGATACCTGTCATGTGACCATTTGTCTAGTGTCCCTCTTTTGGACTGTTTTATTAACTCCACACACGTTAGAAAACAATTGGCTTTAATTAGCCGTTGGTATGGCTATTATAGTCTGGTTTTGATCTGCCTAATGAGTGTGCTTGAGCTGATATTAACATACGCATTCCAGTTCAGTTCAGCTATTTAAAACAAAGCATGCAGCGGGCAAATGCTGAATTCCCCAACGACAACAATAACAACAGCAACACAAAGCGGAAGGATGCTGGCCAAATGCTAGGACCGCTTATATGGCCAAACATAATGACGGAAATGCAAAACGCACCAACTGCCAAGTACAACTACAGCAAGAGTAACCAGCAAACAGCAGTTGCATTTGCAGCTGCAACAAGAACAACTTAAAACATTAAGACAAATGGCCGCAGCAGTTGCACAACAACAAAAACAAAAAACATCAAGTCGGAATAAAGTCGAGTGAGCTGGACTACGATATACCCTGCACCCGCTAATCAGCTGTTGAATTAATCCCAGTTTTATTGCCTAATTTCACTCTAAAAGTTTTGCGTGGAATTGCTCTAATTTTTATGACAGCCACAGGCACTGAAGAATTAAAGAAAACTATGCCATTTTGAAAATGTTTTTTATACATTTTTTGTAAATATTAATTAAGCTCGAAATCAGTAATTTGCGACAAACGTTTGCCCTACAGACTGCAGTAGTAATAAGCTTCTCTTTATGTCTCTTTACTTTATAATCACTCGATTAATTTATCTCCTGATCGGCAGAGTTCCACGGCATATTTCTATACATATACTTACTTAATGTTGATTAACAGAGATGCGCAACATAACGAGATATATAGTCACACCATAAATATACAAAAGTGAGCTATTAACATTTTGGTTACATTTAAATGAGCTATGCTTATAGGTAAGTACTAGCAATAATATAAACATATGTACATACATACATACATACATAAATAAATACATACATACATACATAAATAAATGCATACATACATACATACATAAATACAAACATACATACATACATATATACATACTTACATATATACATACATACAAACATACATACATATATGCATAGGTACATACATATATGCATACATACATACATATATGCATGCATGCATACATACACACTATTTTATTATCCGATCTGGATGAGATTTTTCCACTTTATCAAAAATGTATATTTCTTATCAATCAAAAGTCACCGCTCAAGAAACGGAGGCAGTAATCGACAAAATAATATAAACTTGTTGTGCGCTATTCAAATTATAAATCACTGAGATCCGACGATTGAAAATACCCCTCTGCCGGATACCTACATTTCCCCAAAACCATTATACCCTTTTCTTTTTTAGCCATTTTCAATGGGTTGAGGGTATAAAAAGAAGCAGTGCCTTGGATTGTGGAATAGGCGAATGCAAAAAGGCAGAATAATAATTTCTAAAGAGCAGAAGTTACGTTTGCATAAATAACGGCAGTTTTGTTCCCATTTTCCCATTCTGTGTGCATTGAAAATGCACTTCTGCGCTTTAAGACTAAACGCGGCAAGGCCCCGTCGATGAGCGTAGAAAGTGGGGACCGCAACAGAATTAAGTAAAGTACAGTAAAGAAAATGTTACAGTAAAGGCTCAGCATAAAATGGAAAAAAGTGTTGCAACTTTAGTTGCAGCTTTATTTTATTTGTTGACAGCTGAATAAAGTACATGTTGAAATTTTTGACAAATTAAACAAATTGCTGTTCCAAGTTTTTATTCTTTATACAAACATGGCGTGTTCTCAATAAAAGAAGAAGAAAAACAGACAAACAACTAATCAAGCGCTAAAAACAAAGAAGCGACTGAAAGATATTAAAATAAAAAACAAGTCTTAATAATACGTTTCATTTTTGGTCGTCTCTTCAAGCAGCGCATTTCAGAACAAACGCTCTAAAAGCACGCGAACTTTGTTTTATTTCAAACCGCAGAGAGAGAGAGAGAGAAGTGAGTTGGGGAGAGATGGAGGGAAAGAGAGATACACACATACTTATATCCGCAGCGATACCCACTTGATCCGGATACGGATACGGATTCATGACGATGACGCTATCAGGCGGAAGTGGCACATGTCACGCTCCAAGTTGCCTGCTCATTCAATTGCGAATGTGTTTGTGAATACGAATAGGAATAACTAAAAAGAATTCACATCCGCTGGCCCATAACGCGGCAATTATACCTGAATAGTTTTCACCCCAACCCACTGTAAGTGTGTGCGAAAATGTAATGCACACTTGCGAACAAAATCATAGCACCACAACGACATTTTTTCATACGAATCAGAAAACAAACCATTAGATTCGCAAATTCTTCAAATGTTGATTTTTAATAAATTGCTTAGTATTCCCCTTACAAATTAAAGTTAATACTGCTCCTGTAACTCTTTTCAATATGTATATATATATATATATTATTTTGTATTTTTTTGGGTTAAAAATGCCAAAAGTAGCGAAAAAAAGAATAGCACCACTTACGCATTCTCTATAGAAATCGTTTATTTATTTAAAATTTTCATAATTATAAGTGCGAATTTGAAAAGTGATGCTTTTCATTTTTTCATTCATTTTTGTTTTTTTCATAAAATTTCTTGTGGTTTTTCTTTCTCACTTTTTCTTAAAACTCTTTCACTTCTTTATTTTATTAACTATTACCTTGAATTTACAAATTTAAAAAAACGCCGTTGAAAACATTTCTTGTGATAGTGGTGCTAATATTTTGTTTGCAACTGTAAATGCAATTATCATTTATGATTACACAGCAGCAGCCCAAGCACATTTTATAAATATTTAACAATAATTTACAGCTTCGACTTTCTACATTATTTTCTGGGTGCGCTCGCATACTGATAATTATGTGGGTTACACTAAATGCTTCCCCAATGGCAGAGGCGTGTGATATGTGTTATGTGTGCTCTACAACAACAAAAACAAACAAACACAAGACACCCACAAAACAAGCACACACATATAAGACAAACTAGCTACATTCAAGCGTATTATGACCTGGGACACAGGGGCAGTGTTTTCTTTTTAAAGTGTAATTCCATTTCCTGGCTTCCTAGCTCATACGTACACTCGGAAATAAGTCGCCCTAAGAAATAGAAAGGTTTTCTTGATTTTAGAAATAATTTCTTGAATTCAAATCAAAAATATGAAGAAATGATTATTTCAAAAACATGTTTAATTATTGAGAAATTCATTTCTGAAAAGTAGAAAAGAAGAAAAGTCCTTTCAAAAATTCAGAAGCAAATGAAATTTGCTGGCTCGGCTTTGAAATTCGATTTTTAGTAACAAAAGAACCAATATATGAATTATTCTGTGCTGTACACATAGAAAAGACATAGATATTTTTTATGAGTGTAGACGCTGGCAGTTGTTTAGTCGACTGTCGGCGACTATCTGACGTCATCGGCAGATAGCATGTAAAAGGGTTAAGTGGCAGTCTCCTTCACTCTTCCTTATGTTCACTTTTCATTAGTAAATAAAAATCAATAAGCGAAGCAGCGAGAAAAGCGAAAGACGCCAGCACACAATGAAGGAAACTCTTAAGCCAACGTCCCTGACAGAGTATGCCGAAATTGTAGTATTTTCTAAATAAACAAAAAAAAAAGACAAATTTTATAATTCAATGTTCTAGTTGTATCAACAAATATCTATAGATTCCAATCAATTTCTTTACTAAAGCTTAAAGGCTGAAATATTCTCGTCTATTTGTGCACACAGAACCACCAAAAAATAACCAAAAATACCTGTATTATTAATTCAAAGCTTAAAAGCCTCTGAGCTTTGCTTCAATGTTTTATGTGTTTTTGAAAAAGGATCATGCCTCTTAGGTAAAGTGACTACCAAATGCAAAAAAAAAATAGAATCGACAAATTGCTTGTAAAACGATAAAATACGGAGGTTTCAGCATTAAGCTATGGGCTTAAATTTCTTTTTATCGAGTGGGGCCAGTACATTGGGTAAAATCAGTATTCAAACAGCACATTTAAGTTAAAATATTCGAAATTGTGATGTTGTCTTAGGCAGAAAATTGTATATTTTTATTGAGAGTATTCCAACCGTAAAATAATACCAGCACCAAAATCCTTAAGTTGGCTATCGCCATGCAATGTCCTGCATAGCATCCAGATTAAAAAGCAATAAAAAACCTTTTGAGGTAAAAAGGCAGTGTCGGAAGCAAAATCAATGAATAATAATAATAATAATAATAATAACAATAATAATAGTAATAATAATAATAATAATAATAATAATAATAATAATAATAATCATAATAATAATAATAATAATAATAATAATAATAATAATAATAATAATAATAATAATAATAATAATAATAATAATAATAATAATAATAATAATAATAATAATAATAATAATAATAATAATAATAATAATAATAATAATAATAATAATAATAATAGGCTCTTAAGACTCAGCTCTTTTTTGTCCGTAGCTTTATATATTTTTAGATAATGGGCTCCAAACCTTTTCTTTCAAAGCGTGTATAAATGTATAATATAATACATATAGTATATATATAAGTAGTATATAGCGTATTTATTTATAGATAGTAAGTCATCACTTGTCGAATGATTGGATTTATTTCCGTATTTAATAATAATCATAATAATTTTTATTCTTACAAATTGTGTTATTTCGATTAGTGCAAGCAAATCCATTAACGAAGAACATTTTTAATGTTGCTGCTATTTTTTTAATACATAGTTTTTATGTTTATAAATCATAAATCAACAATGTCATTTGGATTTATTTGTGTATTTAATAATAATCATAAAAATAATCGCTTAAATTTTTACAAGTTGTGTAAATTGACTAATTGAAAAAAATATAAATTCTCTAACAAATTCAGTTTTTTATTTTGCTGCTATTTCCATCCCCATCCCCAGTTTTGACTTTCAAAGCAATATATCGTTTGTATATTTATAAAAGTAAACCATCATTATGGATATTGCCTTTGGCTGACTTGGTCGTCTTGCTGATTGTTTTTTGTATGCGTCAGATTATTAGGTTGAACTAAAGTCATGGCGCAGTTGACAGCTGCTGAAATTTTTTGTTATGTTTCATGACTTTATGATTTCAGCTTGCGACTGACGCTCTGGGCAAAAATGAATTTATAACAACATTAAAATCGAAGGACCTTAACACAATGTGACTGTTTGTTTTTCAAATTTAATTTGCTGCTTGGCTACACTGCACTCATAAAAATATCCTCCATTTATTTTAATAAATCGCCATACTTTTGGCGCCAATGGTCGGTCACCATTTAAATATTATTCAGAAAGAACATTTCTAAAATTGAAAGTCGTTTTATTCCAAAAAAGAGTGTTTGCATATTTCCTTTTTATAAATTCATTTCTTAAAATTAGAAAATATTTCTTAAAAAATACAAAATTGCCATATTGTTGGGATTGACAAAATTAGGGCAAGCATTTCCTAGATTTATAAATTGTTTCATAATATTTTGAAATTATTTCTAAAAACCACAAAATCTTTATATTTTAACGGACGATTTGTTTTTGAGTGTACGTATGCGCAATATCATATTACACAAAAACAAACAAAGTCAATATTTACATTTGTCGCAGCGACGGCAAATACTTGCATTCCGCTGTATGAAAAACATTAATTAATTATGTTGCACAGTGTTTGGGTGGTAGACGAACTGTGCCACGCATTCGAGTATTCGCGAGTTTATTAACTGCACCACAACGCTAACTAAAAGATAGTCAAGTGCCTGTGTCCAGTGTGTTACCCCCGTTCCCACCCGCTCCCTCGCCAAGCCCTGATATCTCAGTAGAGTGCAAACATTGCGCATTTATTTTGTGGCTGCGATTCCCAGACTGGCTTTTGCTGTATGGCTTCAAACCCGGGATTTTCAGCGCGCATAATGTGCCGCATTGCGGTTGTTCCCGAAGTCGCGCTAAAGACGACGCTGCGCCACAGGACACACACACACACTCACACACACTCATAGACTCAAAGACATTTGGCTCAAGTAAAATTTCAAGTTTGTGAGCTAGTCACCCATACATACACTCAGAAAATAATTGAAATAATTTCTAAAAACTAGAAAGGCTTGTCGAAAAAATATGGAGGTTTTTTTTATTTTGAGAATAATGATCTATTATTAAGAACATGTTTAAAAAGTAGTGATGAAAACCTACATTTTTAGACAAATTCGTTTCTAAAATTCAGAAACAAGTTATTGTTGCCAGGCTTTTATATCAAACTCATGAAGTTGGACTTAAAAAAAGAAAAGATTCGACGCCCAAATATATTAATGGCCAAACTGTTATTTCATTTATCCATGAACAGTATTTATTCTTTCATAAATACACAATTCCCTACTAATTAAATTTTCATTGGGTATATTTCTAACAAGTTGTGTTAAATGTTAGAAAAACAGAAAACCTTCAATTTTAGAAATTATCTTCTGAATAATAAGCAGAGTTACCCTTGGCGAAATTCTACAATTCAGGTACATGTTTTTCAGAGTGTATGAAGGAGGAGGACGCGTGGCAGAAAGCAGCGCATGTTAAGCTGAATTTTGAGCATAAACGGCATAAAATATGTGCGCAATAAAACACACGATTGAAATGCTCAAGTCAAAAACTTTGCGAAATGCCTTTAAGCGCCATTGGCTTGTGCCAGCTGTGTGTGTTCGTGAGTGTGCTTGATTTATGCCACATATTCGCTTGTTGGTGTGTGTGTGTGTGTATTTAAGCCGCTCAATGGTTGGCATCACCATTGAATCAACGCACGCCTATGCCTATGCCCACCTATTACTTCTTTTTTAAGCCTAGTCTCTTTTCTTGGGCCTGTTTTATACATTTATTTCACAGCATTTTTTAAAAGCGTGTGTGTAGATTTTGATTTTAGCTGAAAAGGCGTGTGAATTTGTAGAGAATTGAATATGTATTTCACATGCTGCTTTTTGCCCAGATTTCAGCTTTCAACTTGTTTTTATTTTGGGCTGTCCAATTTCTGTGACAGGCCTCAGCTGCGTAGCAAAGAAAATTGCATAAACCGCAGGTCTTGATTCCACTGATTGTCTATACTTGCCTGTTCACAACATACGAATTTTGACAATCAGCAGCAGTAAATTGCGCGTTTCGCTTTTCAACGAAAAGTGTCTCAGGAAATGCTCTCAATCCAATATTTAATAAAGCGATTAGATACCATGTGTAAGCATAGATACTTTTCCAGAAAATGTATTACCGGAATTATTGAACAGCAAAAGCAAAAGCTTCGCATTTTAATTAAAACTAAGAAGAATTGCACGAACTATAAAAAAAAAAAAAATTAACTTTCAGAGTCTGCTGCACCAAATGAAAAGTTAAATTTTTCAAAGCTGAATAAGAAAACTGATTAGAATAAGTAAGGTTTCTGAATTGGATCTTGCCCAACTTTCTTCGTTCTCTTTTGTAAATTTCAGTTCTGATAATAAGTTGCGCAGTTAATTATTATAATGCTAGATTAATTTATAATTACTTTATTTCTTATTTATACGTACCCCAATATTTAAGTAAAAATGTTTTAAGTTCTGATAATAAGATGCATACTTAAGGTACCCAATCAGAACACAAACAAAAAGGTAATGATAAAAGAGAAAGGCTGTAAAAACTAATTTTAACAAATCAGCAACTTTGGCTGCAACACAGCTGCAAGGGTTTTTCGTAGGACTTTACTATGTGTTGTATACAAAATTTGGATTATGTGACTTCAAGTTCCTTTCGTTCTCTTTTCTTCTTTTTTTTTGGGGGAATTTAAAGTTTTTCAAGCTGTTACATATACCGACTTATACCCTCCCCGACAGTTCAAGTAAGAATGATTTAAATTGTGATAATAAGTTGCACCGTTAAAGTGCTCAATCAATTGAGAGATATGTGTACTTAAGGATTACAAAAAAAAAAAAAAAAAAACGGTAAACATAAAAGAGAAAGGTAAAAAAACTTACTTGAAATTAATCAGCAACATTGGCTGCATGGGTTTCTCAGAGGTAGCCTTAGCGTGGCTATAGCTGTAGCTGTAACTGTACTTGTGTCAGTATTAGTGTATAAGTGTGTGTGTGTGTATGTGTGTGCGGCTTTAAGTACGCGTCATCGTTAACAGCTTAATTGTTTGGCCATTTGCACAGCGCGCTGACGTCACGACAGGTGGGCAAAGCTGAATTCCAAAACGGGAAGCTGCCTTTTTCCCTTCTGTGCTCTCGTCTGCTGCTTCTTCTTCTTGAAATGTTTGGTGTGAGGTTGTGTGAGTGTGTGTTATTATTTCTTCTTTGGTTTTATTTATTTTTTATGTGTGGCGGCTAATCCGTTTGCGTATACGCGGCTAAACTTCTGCGGCTTCTTCTGCTTCTTCTTGTTCGCCTCGGTTCAACTTAGGCGCGTGTTTGTGTGCCTGTGTTTTGCCTTATGCATATAATTCCATAGTAGGCTTTTACTTTGCACTTAAGCACTTGATCCGTTCTGCGACATAAACATATTACATGACAAAGCGATTTACACACAAATACAAATACATACATACACATGTACACACACACACTTCGCGAAGTAAAATTCACTTTCACGTTGCAGAAAATTTCGCGTGTTGCGTTTTTACCGACTAATTTCGAAGCGCTTTTTGGATTTAATTAACTTGAACGCCCCTTCGATATTATTATTTATTATTATATATATTTTGTATTTATTTGAATAGCCCTTCGGTATTAGAATGACTTTATTTGGATTCTTTTTAGTTTATTTAAGAGATAGGTTAAAATGTGGCATATATTTTAATATTATAGATTCAACCAACACTCAAAATATTATTTTGTTATTACTGATATGATTATCGATATTGGCTTAGCTTAGGTTAATTTTGTGATAGGTATTTTTTTTGTAAATCAAAATCAGACTAAAATTGATATGCATCGTTTACAAATTTAATATTATTAAATTATGTTTTAATTGCGAATTTTATTTTTTGCTGCTACTGTTTTGCATCACATTACGCTTCAATTCAAAAGTTCGGAGTATTTATTTGGCATTCTGCAAATATACAAAAGAAAATTCATACATTGATTAGCATACAAGGCATATAAAAGTGATATGTTATATTCATTTACAGTTGCGAACAAAATAGTAGTAACACTCTCACAAGAAATGTTTCCAAAGGTGTCCTTTTTTAAATTTGTAAGCTAACATAATGAAAACAATGAAGAAAAAAACAGCAATTTATTCACCGTTCTCAACTTATTTAAATTTAATTAAGATTAAATCTTATGATAAATGTAGAAAATGAATGAAAACAATAATAGCACCACTTTCCAAATATACACTTATAATTTTGATAATTAGAAATAAATGTAAGATATAAGTATGCATAAGTCGTGTTATTGTTTTCCCTGCCTTTGGCTAATTTCATTTAAAATGAAGAAATAATAATAATTTATATATGTTTTATGAAGAGAATTACAAGAGAAGGACTACCTTTAACTTATAAGGGGCATATTAAACAATATATTAAAAATCGAGATTTGAATAATTGGAAAATTAATGATTCGGCTTTTATTCGTAGTGGTGCTATTATCTCATTCCCAACTGTATGTGTGTGCGCTAAATATTCAACTTTTTTGTGGCTTCGTCTAATTGTCACTTAGCCTCCATTTGTGTCTCCATTTTAGAGCTGCTATATTATCTGGCTGCGTCTGCAAAGTTTTTACCTGCCACTTGGGCTTACAACTAGAATTAAAGCCTTGCCCCACCTACCCACCAGCCACTCAAGCCTTTGCCACGTTGAGTTGTAATTACATCAACTCCGGGATTTTTATTGCCATTCGACTGAGAAACACACACACACACACACACACACAGAGGTCATATAATTAGAGCATAATTACGGCTCGACTAATACTCGAGTAGCAGAAAAAGAATTAGCCGCCAGAAGGTGGAGTGGGGAGGGGAAGGGGTGGAACGCTTCTGTCGGTCATCTATTAACTATAATCAACGCCAAGGCAGGCGGAAATAGACAGATTTCCGGCTATTAAACACTCAGCAGCGCGGCAAAAGCCTTCAGGACGCAGTTTCACTCGACTACACTCGAAGAATGCCAAACTCAATTCAACTCAGGACTTATTTTTGCCAAGCGCACTCAACTGAAAAAATACATTTTTAAGACACTTTCAGCAAGTGCAAATATTTCATAGCTTTAATAATTCTCCATTTAAACTCATTTTAGAACTGCATTTGGTACTAATAGAAAATATATCTAGGGCGAGTGATGTTTTACCATAATTCAATTCAATTATCTAATACAAACAAATATATTATTTGCAATATTATTTTTGAAAAAGATATTTTTTAAGAGAATTCCAACAAGTGTAAATAATTTGAAGTCTTCACAAAATATTTATGTATTAAGTATATTCAACACTATATTTGCTTTTATTAGGAAATTCAGTTCATTGACGGTCAAGATTTAGCTTTAACATATATATAATAATAACAAATATCTTTTTTGCAGTGTTGGTCTTCTCCTTCGCCGCAACGGCAAATTGTGTAGAATAAATTGAAAAAAATGTTAATTAGCCGTAATTTGCCTGCCTGCCTGCAACTTGTAGATGCGGGCGGGGCGGTTGTTCCTCAACTGACATTGACACACACACAGCAGGTGCTGCCAGCATGCTTAATTTAGTAATGAGCCCATTCCCCTCCCCTTTTCTAAATATTACTCCCCCTTCATCCATCTTCTTGAGAGTGAGCTCATATATTAACATAAACAGTTCATTTATATCAAACAAGAATTGGGGTGGCATAGTCGTCAGGGACGTACCACATAAAATGCGTATATATATGCAGATATATATGCAGATATATATATAGAGACAGCAAAGTTCGATTAGCCGAAAGTACACACAATTCACATGCCTAATGTCGGCTATCAAATATGGCAAAACGAGAATAAACAATTGGAAACTAACCTCTTTGTTGAGTATCGTACACAAAAACCTATCAAGTTTCTTGTTAGCAACAATTTACACATTTTCTGTGTGTGTGCCAAGCGCTTCCCCCTCCGCACCTTTACCCCACGAAAAATATGAAACAACGACAACAATATATTATTGCTTGCCACAATTTCTGTTGTTGTTGGTGTTTTTTGTAATATTTGGCGCGGCTGAGCACGCGATGTGGCAATTGATAAAACGCCGGGTATTCGATACTTCCCCTCCCCTCCCCGTTCCCATTCCCATTCCCATTCTCTTTTCCATTCCAGTTCCCTTTGCTCGCGTGCCCCTCAGGCACAGACACATCGAACAATAAACCATTCTCCACACCAAAAAAAACCCACTTCTTTTTGCCATGCTGCATGTTTTATTGTGGCATTTATAGGTATGTGTGAGTCGCACATTTATGGCCGTTTGTTTATTTATTTCTTTTCTTGCGTATTCTGGTAAAATGATTAGCAAGGACATGTAATTTTCCTTTTTGCTAATTTTGAGCAGCGGCAAGTGAAACATTGATTTATTTTGAGAGCAGCGTACAGCCAATACAAAATGGATGTCACTTATTTGTTTATTGCACCTGGAAGTGTAATCCTTGAACTGTTGTTGTCAATGTTTACGTTACTGTTGCTGTGGCCGTGACTGTTGACGTGGATACAGCTATTACTTATACTGCTATTGTTATTTATTTTACGGCGTAGTGAGATTAACTTTTCATATTTTTATAATAAATATTTGCTGTTACTGCTGCAAGATAAATAAGAAAAGGTGTATTTCGGTTTCCTGTTTATCTTGCAGTGCAATCAAATCTTGTATATTTGCAGTCATAAAAACTTGTTTAATGTTTATTGCACCTGGCAGTATGCAATGATCCTTGAACTGTTGCCGTGACTGTTAACGTCGATAAAGCTATTGTTTTCTCTTTTACGGCGTAGTGACATTAACTTTTATAATTTTGTATTAAGAAATATTCTATCTGCTACAAGCTATTTAACATTTAAGATAAAATTATTGTGGACTGGTTTTTTGAACCTAGAAGTATGCAAAAGAGAATTCATACTCAAACTCTTACTGTAAATGCTAAAATTACAGTTCTAGTAGGCTAAGTCATGTGATTGAAGAGCATGGCGAGATCAGTCTAGAAATATCCTTTCACGCTAAAGCTATTACTTATACTGTTAAAACTCCTTCTTTTACGGCATAGTGACATTAACTTCTTATTTTATCAAATAATTATTATTTGTATTGCTACAACCTATTTCACTTAAAAAAAATAATTTCGATATGCTGTTTATCTTAGTTTGCAATCCAATCATGTAGAATTTCAATTATAAGTACTTGTTTTCAGTCAACCTAGAAGTAGGCACCGCAAAATGAATTAATCCTCTTACTATTATTGGTAATGTTATCGTTGCTGTTGCTGTTACTTTTACTGTTAACGTCGATAAAGCTATTAATATTTTGATCACAGTAATTATGTGTACTGATACCCATTATTATTTATAGCTATTACTTGTATTGCTAGTATTTATTCTTTTACGGCACATTGACAATAACTTTTGCTACTTTCATAATAAAATTGAATCCATATTTATATGTTAATCATTTATAAAATATAATGTGAGCATTCGTAATCACCTTAACTACGTTTTTATCTATTAGATGTTAACTCACCGCAACAACTCAAACTTACTAAGAGCTTTAACTTTACTTAGTTCTCGTATGTCCAATAAATACTAAATACAACCTATCAAACTTAAAAAAATAAATATTTTGATATCATATTTATATTCGAAGTGTAATCAAAACTTTTATAATTTCAATCATAAATATATTCTGCTATGTTGTTAACTGAGCAACGGCACAGGCACAAACATTTTTGAGAGAGGTCACCAGCAATAGTAGCAAATGCTTGCCTTGAACTGGAATATATATATATATATATATACAGAATACATATCCCATAAATACATAAATCAACTCGTCCATTATATGTTCTAATAGAGTTTTTTTTGGCTTTAGTTTTTGCCAATTTTTCAACGAGGAAAAAGACCCGCGGCTCCTGTTGAAATATCTTTGTTATTTTTATCGAACAGAGAGAATCGAACTGGATGGATGATAGAAACCCAATATGAAATGTGGCACAAGTTACTGCTACAGCTGCATAAATTGCAGCAAAAAGCGTCACAGGAGGCTACCGTAAATTTTGATATGATATCTGAAATTTAATTACGGCTGGTCAGCTCAGCTCAGCGCAGCTCTCAACTCAGCCTCGACGTGCTGCATGGCCATGAATGGATCTGCTGGCTGGACAGCTATCCAGGTAATTTATATTGTGGACCACAGTGCATTGGCCGTGGCAGGCAACGTCAGTGCCAAACATGGCAAAGACCAAAACTAAAAGTCCACACTCACAAAAAAAAATCCAATTAAATTTTAGTAAATCGCCATACTTTTAGCGCCAATTGTTGGTCACCATATTATTTAGATTGTAAATTACTAAAATTTATAGTTGCCTCTTTCTAAACAGCAGGGTTTGGTATTCTAAATTTCAGGGTGGATTTTTCTAAAATTTTGAAAAATGATGTCTAATTTTCTGGGTGCTGTTTTCTAAGTATGTCCCATAAAAGAATTAGCAAGTGCATTTCTGTTTTTTATAGATGCAATTCTGAATGATGGAAAATATTTAGAGAAAAAAATAGAAAAAATTACCGTAATTTTGGGAATGTCGCTTAAAGGCACGCCTTTCTAAATTTTATAAATTTTTTTCTTATATTTAGAAAATATTTGTAGAAAAACTTTACATTTTTTCTCTGAGTGCACATAAGTGTTCTGGGATATCACTTACCCGGCTAGAAATGTGTGGAAATGTGTTGGCTGCATTTGCAGATGGCGACGCGTACCGACAAGTGGAGGGAAGGAGAGGGAGTCGCGTTGCATATAGATATGTATATAGGTTGGAGATAATGGCACAACTAAACCGACATTTTTGGGCCGCCAAACGAAACGCGACGCGAAACGCAAAATGCGAAGTGCGAATAGAGGAGGAGACGAGCGGGTTGTTTCTTTGCGGCTGCTGCGGCACGTTGCAAGTGGCACGTTGAATTTCAGAATTTTTAAAACCACTGAATGTTGCGCCTCTCAGCAGACAAAATTGTGTGGGTCATTTTTTGGTCAGGGGCAAAAAATACGAAAAACACACACACATAAGACACTAATGCACACACACAAGCAAACACAAACCAAGTGTGAAGTTGTGTGTCCTTGAATATGCCACAAAAACACTTTTTTGTTTTACCTTATTTTTTATTTTTTACGGTAGCTCAACAAAAACTACGTTGAGTTGAGTTGAATTTATTTTTTGAACTGCTCATAGAGTATTGGAAAACGCCAAATGCTATCCTTAAATATCCGCGTGATGCGCGTTCACTGCCGGACTGCGGCAAACTAAACAGGCAACGTTTGCCCGTAGCTAACAATACACGCAGACCGGATAAAAGTGAGACGAGAGCGCTTTCGCTTAAGAGAGCGCGATGAAGAGTATTATTTCGCTCTTTGCTTGCATTTAATGCTGGTATGCATGGATAAGGTATTGTAAGCCTGTCACATTTGATGAGGCCCTGATTTTGATCTGCAATGCAGTCAAAAAAAGAATAGTATATGGAAAATAATAGTATTTTAAAACATTCCCAGATGAGAAACCCAACGTGTTTTATTTTGCAGAATGGAATTTTCCCATCATATTGAGGATTTTGAAGAGGTCTCGATTTTATCATCATAGAGTGAGTCGTATTTTAATCAAATGCTTTAAGAAGCAGCACAACAACTGTATAATTAACAGCTGCCCACTCAAAGAGCAGGTCCTGCAAGCGAGAGAGCGCTTAAGAGCATTATTATTCGCTCTTTGCTTGCATTTAATGCTGGTCGTAACGATTTAAGGTAGACTGCAGCTGATCTGCAATGCAGCCTAAGATTCAAATTGGCACCTCGACTTCTGTCTCTCTCTCTCTCGCTCTAGGGATGTAATTGTACAATTACCTGCTGCTCACTGAAAATACTTCAATTGGGTCATTTGGTCAGGGTTGTCAAGGCCTTAAGCTTTTGCTGTGCATAAAAACTGTAACTTTTTTTTAAATTTGTGAAAGTCCCATATTCCACAACTGTTGTTTGGGTGTACGCAATGTTGCGTGTGTTGCATGTGCCGGTGGCAATTTCCGTCAGAGTTGCGTGCTTCCGTTTATAAGCCGCACACAAACACATCGAGTGCCACGTTCTGTGGCACTTGAGTATCTGTTTTTGGCCCGACGAATGCCTGCCAATGAATGACACCAGTCTGTGATAATATCCCCAATTTGACTGCAAGCCAAAGGCATTTATTATAAATGGATGCAACACTGTTTTTGGGGCAAACGTGCTGGTCACAACAACATACAATTTGCATCAAATCCTTAGATAAATGAAATACTCTAGTAGTAATTTAGAGTGGATAGAAACTTATTGGGGAAACTATTTATTGCTAACTATTTTTTAAAACATTAATGAAAGTATTATAAACACACTATACTATATAAAGATAATAAAGCAATTAAATGTAAAACAATTCAAATTGCATTCCTCAAATATTTAAATATTTCCATGGCAAATGTTCACTATTGATTTTGAGCTTATTGTGAAAACTATTTGTACTTTTCGTTTAAAAATATTTTTTGAAACTTAAATGCAAGTATTAAACGCATACTATATTATTGTGAGGAGAACTGTAAGCATTTCGATAAATACTATTATTATTTAAAAAATGATATGAAATAAATCAGCGGTAAATATAATCCTGTAGTAATAATTATTGAATACCTACATATTGTGAAAACTATTTGTAAGTTTTTTTTGATGAATATATTTTTACAAATTAAATGGTTTTGTTTTCCTTATGTATGTATTTCGACAGATCCTATGTTTAAATATATATTATAAGCAAATACAGCGTGCGTATCTCAAGTATTTAAATATTTGCATGGTTAATGGTCATTTCAACAAAGTGTGAAAACTATTTGTACATTTAATTTTTCAAATTAGTTTTTAAAATTAAAAAAAAAAGTATGAAACACATATTAGCGTATTTTTATGAATTTCAATAGATCCTATATTAACAAGAATGCGGCACGCGAGTGAGCTCAGTTGTTAAATATATTCTTGTCTTATTGGCAAATTTAATTTTAAGAAGTTTTGCACCCAAATGTGCAAGTGCACTCTTTTCTTATGGCAGGCACAGAGACTACAGAGTAAAAAAAAAACTAAGGCAGCGCATATTTTTATTTGTATATTTCAGTTCAGAGTATAAAAACATATTGTTAGAAAATTCAATTTGCATTTCTCAAGTATTTAAATATTAAATAAAATACTTATTGTTTTTAATGTATACATTGCAGGAGGTTCCTTCTTATATATTTCCTCCTTTTCAAAAGTGACATTTTTACAATTGTTCATGACACTTCTGTCTCCTTTCACGTTCATGCTCAGAATGAGCATATTGCATACTCATGTTAAGTTTATGTTAATTACAGTTATTATCGATCTCCGTTATCGATAAGTTATCCGTGTATGCAATGCATTCTTAATTGCCAAATACTGTGAATACTGGGCCTACTGCATTGATTATATCTTTTTTTAATTTAAGTTAAAGTATTATACATTTTTTATATATATTTTGTTAGAAAATAAAGTTTGCATTTCTAAAGTATTTAAATCACAAGTAAAGTGCTTAATGATTCTGAAATATATATTAAGTATTTGGCTTCCACTATAAGTTCGGCTTTAAGATAGATAGGTGGGAAATGAGCGATTAGGATGAGTCTCTACTGCTGTGGGTTGTGCTAAATGTTATTTATTATTTAACTTTTAGCAGCCATATATTTTTTTCTTTTTTTCTTTTTGTTTCTTGCTACTTGCCACATTTTTCGGCTGTCAATAAACCAAGTCTCTTTCACTTTCATTGCTGTTGTGGCAATGGATGCTGTTGTTTGGAGTTTGTTCGGTGGCATGGGGGCGGGCAGAGAAGAGGCATAAATGGCTAACGGTAAATTAATTTACGTGCGTCACAAGTGCGCTTAATGGCCCAGTGTGGACATTTTGGGGGCGTGGTTGATGTAGCTATTCACTCGCAAAGAGTTTACAAATCTAACTCTGTCATATGTTTCCAGCCACACTCAGAAAAATATAGCGCTAAATTTGAGTAACACACACTAAAAACCACACCCAGGAAGTTACACATATTTTTCTAAATCTGAAATTTAGAAATGTAAGCTGTCAATAGCAATTTACACAAATTTACGTCAATTTTTTCTAAGTGTACGAAGAGTTATCTATCCATCCTTTTGACATGTGAAATGAGAGTGTGAGCGTGTGTGTGTGTGTGTGTGTGTCCGCATCCTGGTAAACAGAGCCTGTCCGTCTCGTATGCTTTGGCCATTTGGAGAGTCACGTCCTTTGCCCCAAAGAGCGCTGACATTTTAATTGCATTCAGACAACGCTACAGCTACAGCAAAAGCTACAGCTTTAACAACAGCAGCAGCGTCCAGCGATGACTACTGACAGCCAAACCGTCAAAACGTCAAACAGTCAAAGGGACGGTTGTAAAAGTTTCAGCCCCTGGGGCCACTGACTTTGAGATTTGCTTAATCCGCTGCGACTGAGAGAGCAACTGAAACGAGAACTATTAAATATTTTAGCAGGCAGCGAGTTTTGTTTTTTTAGCACACACCCACACACAGACGCACCCACATAAGCACACACATACACACAGAAAACCCAAGCAATGACCATTAGGCTCATATAATTTTGCTTTCGCCGATGCGCTTTTCCCTCATGTTTTTGATTCACATTGCAACGCCTGTTTGACTGCTGCCCCTGGTGCATGAACCTTTTTTTCGCAACTATCAATCTAACTCAAATGGCCACTTGGTAGCCAGCTCTTGGTTCGGCCAGACAATGCACTTAATCTTTAATAGGCTCAAAGGCAGCAGCGACTGCAAAGTCAGCCTCGAAGATAGGTAAAAGAGCCGATTCGAAAAACAACCATTCGCCATATAAATAAATAATTTGTTGCTGAGCAAAAAACAAGGAAAAAATGGAATTGAAAAAAAGTACCCCCATTCTTTTTTTCAATTCCAGCGTGTAATAAAAATACACATAAGTTTATACATACACATGTGTATTTGAACACACTATAAGGAAATGTAATGTTTTTAAGATATACCACGAAATGTAATATTTTTGACATCAACTTCACTGTGAAAAGATCATCAGTCCATTTATGTTTTTAAACACTGGTAAATATATTTCCCTTAACAGCAAGTGAAATTTATCTTTAGTGCTATGCTAAGAATCCAATTGGTTCCTAAATAAATAGCTATTGAAGTAAAATCTATAAATATATATATTATATATATTCTTGAGGTATCCAGAGTTTAATATATTTAACACTAATTTTACTTATCCATTAGCCAACAAGTAAACAGCCGAGGCTATCAGGCGTATACTTTATTCTTTTCAGTGTAGCCTTTGCATTACCACCCATTTGCCCAAATATACATACTAATATTTCTACTTACACATATGAATTTAAAAACTGGTAGATATATTTGCCATAATACAGCTTAAATTTATCTCTAATTTGGTATAATAATAATCCAATTAGGGAAACAAATATATTTGTTCAACTAATCCTATAATAAATATTTCAAATATTATATTTTAAAGAGATACCACGAAATTAAATAATTTAAATTTTAATTATTATTTTTGTGCAAAATTAAGCAGCTCTTAGGCGTATACTTAATTAACTTTATAAAAGCCTGTAAGCATTACTAAACTTACACATATTTATTATTATTTAAAACCTTGTATCTATATCTCCTTTAACAAAGCGCCAAATTTATTACAAAAATCCATTTTGCTATAAAATATGGAGATTCAAGTGACCTCTATAAAGATATAAAATAGTTTAAAGAAATACCTCAATACCTAATATATTTAATTATTTTATATATTTTATTAATTTATAAACGAGCAAAAAGCCTTAACTATCCGGCTTATACTTAATTAATTTTAAGAATCCTTCGCATCACTTATACCACCAAAATACTCATATATATTAATAATTATACTTACACAAATGTATTTAATTATTTTCCCCAATCAAATTTATTTATAGTTCTATGATAATAAATGATAATAAAATATAGCTATTCAAGTAATCTCTATAAAAAACTATATATAAAGTGTATTTATTTTTAACGTATACTTATATTTAGTTTTATATTTTAAATATCATATATGTAATTATATTATATATATTATTCATTTCTGAACATGTAGCTTGCGCTATCAGGCGAATACTATATGAATTTGACTATTGCATTTGCGTTACGTATACAACCCATATTTTCAAGGATTTTCTTAAGTTTACAGTGATAAACTAAAATCGGATGCTAAGTTGAATGAACTTAAGAGAGTTCAATAACCTAGACATGTGTGCTTGCAACAAAACATTGGCTGTGCTCTCGTTCCTTGTCTGTTGACACAAAATTCTGTCACGTCGCTCGATTCTTCACGTTTCGGAAAAGTTTTGAGCTGAGCATAAGGCTCAGGTTTCTAATTTAATTGTACAGCCAGTCAGTCAGGAAAAAGTAGAAAACAAAGTTACATGTGTGGACAAATTTGATGTAACATGTTTTATTTTTTATTTGCCGCCACCTTAATAGAATGTCTGAGTGGCCAAGCAGTGCAGTTGAGCACTGACCTATGTTTGATTTAACCTTTCAATTCACCACCAAACTGAAAATTGTGCTCACCCATGGCTGACATGACCCCACATCGATGGGGTCCACTCCTATTTTTAGCTCATTACCCACTTGAATCGAATTAAGTCGAGTCAGTGAACCAACAACTGCTTGTGGTAATTTTCAACTAAAAGCTAATTTGTATACCAAGAATTGAGTTCCTAGTTTCGGTCAAATTACTCAACAAGTTTCGATTTTTATTATTATTTTTACATGTTGACCAAGGCTTAAATTAAAGTATTCCACATTTAATAGCCGCCTCATTATGCACCTTAGAGCCTTGGCGGTTGATGGACACAAGTCATCATTGTGCATACCCAATTGGAAATTACATGGTATACTTGTACAAAGGGGAGGCAAATAGTCTCCACGTGTTTACTCATTGTTTACCGAATATTTAAGGGAAACATGATTTTAAGTAGACAAAAGTTCTGCTCTACTTCCTGTAATACAAGAGAGAGAGAGAGAGACATGTATGCATTCTGTTCTTTATTTTATTGGCTGATCAGCTGACAATATACTTAGAGGGGGCACCGAAATTAATACACACTAATTCAGCAGTTGAAAATAGGAGTGGAACTGCTGTTAAGCGTCAGTCATGGGTCCCCAAAGTAAGCTCATTGAGCGAAGTGAAACTGTAATTTTTGACAGCAGTCGTCGGTGTTTTGTTCCTTATTTTTCTTACAAGCTGGGTGGTTGCACTCAAGAACAAAAAATGGTTGCGTCTTTCTAAAAGAAGTGTTTTGTTTTTTTCTTTATTTCAGAATACACTTTTTCTAAAATTCAGAAAAATTATCTCTAATTTCAAGACATATTTTTTGTTTAATATATGCAAAAAATGTTAAATTTTGAATAAATCGTCATACTTTTGGTGCCAAAGATTGGTCACCATGTTATTCAGAAAGTAAATTTCTAAAATGTATGGTTGTGGCTTTCTAAAAGCCAGTGGTTACATTTCTAAACTTTAAGGTGGGTTTTTCTAAAATTTAAAAAAAATATATCTAATTTATTAAGTTTTTGTTTTTAAAGTGTGGTCAAATTATTTCTAATATCAAGAACACTTTCTAGTTTTCAGGCCGATTTGTTTTCTGAGTATGCGCTGAAGGATGTCTAAGCTGAAATTTTAATTTGGAACTGCCCAGAGATGCAATGCTGCAGTGCAATGCTTGAATTGTATTAATGCAAGTTATTTAACTTGCACAAATAGGAATTGCAAAGTGCAACATTAATGTGGGGGTCATCGACTGAAGTACTTATTGCACAATCAGGTCAGCTAACAGCTAACAGCCCTTGGCCGTGCGGGTGGCTAGACGTCAAATATAATATTTGCCTATCCAATTTGCACAATTAAATTGCCAACACAGGGGCCAAAGGCTTGTGTCGTGCCTTGTGTTGCATTAATTAGGCAGCTGCATTGTTTTCGTTGCTGTTGTTGTGCGGCTTATGCAAGACAACGTAGAACAGATTGAAGTAGATGCTACAAGACCTTGGTAGGGAGTCCAAAGTAGCAAAATAATGCGGATGGCACAGCTGAGGCTGTCAATCAAAATATTAAAGCTTTGTTTTGCTTATTTTAACTATTTATATAATATTAACTAAACTCAGACGATACATTCGATGCATTCGAAATTATATTTACGGGGCAAGGAGTTTAAAATTGATAGAAATAGAGGATTCTGAAATGGGTACATTGTATGTTAACATGACAGAGCATTTCAAACGCTTTAAACTCCAAGCACTGTTTTAAACAGTCTAATGCCATTTTAGGGCAGTCTTTATTCTCTATGATGCGCCAGCTTTAAAGTAAACACATCAATAACAAGTTAAACACCTGCGCCCAAACTGAGAAATAATCGTTTAATTACCAGCTGAAAGTTTAATGCCCAAGGCTCGCCGATTGGCTCCGTGCCAGGGGACCCCAAAAAACAAACCAAAAAATTAAAAAAACCTGGCTCAACAAATTGGCTCGCGCTTCGGCTGCATTTTGAGTGGGCAACAAAATCAGAGCATTCACATCCTCTACCTATCTGTTTCTGCTACACATTTCTGTGTTTTGCTTTTCGCAATTTAAATAGTCGCACCCACCCACAACTCTACCCCCAAGCGGTTTCCCAGCGACTCCAACGAAATATGAAAAGTTGAATGCTTCTGCCGCTGACTGTGTTTGTGCTGCGATTTTACTTCGCACTGGCGAGAAGTGAATGGGCGTAAAAACTTTAATTAAAATGGAAACCTTACAATTGCATTGTGACCATGACGATGGCCGCGCCGACTTTTTAATTAAATTAAATATGCCACAGTCAGCAATAGGCACCCAAACAGGGCACATCTTAAAGCTTCTCGATTGGAAACTAAATCATTTTTTTTACGTCAATATTACAAGACAAGTAAACAAAGCGGGTCTGAACCTGTTATCGGAGACACTAATGAAAATCAATAATTCACACAAACAATGGGAGAGACTGAGGCGCTTAAAGTGACTTTCATGACAACCACAACAACAACAAAAACAAAAACAACAACAGCAATAACTAAGTCTGTGCAGGTCATTTATATAAAGGAAAGTATGGGGCAATGAGCCGAGGCACCTTCTGGGCACTAAGCTGCAGACCTGCTGCCTTTGTGGCTGCCACAACAATGCCACGCAGCAGCGTCAGTATAGTACACTCAGAAAAAATGCACCATATTTTTTAGTAAGTGGAACTAAAAAAAGTCCTTCTATTTTTTAGAAATCATTTATTATACATTAGAAAGCATTTTTTTTAATCAGATTGTGCCAAATCGGCAATCCCAATAATATTGAGATTTTTTCTATTTATTTTTTTATAAATATTTTCTATTATTAAGAATGCCTTTCTAGGAAGTAGAAGTGCAAACATAGAAAATTACACTCAGAGAGATGAAATTAGAAAATTTCACCCTGAAATTTAGAAATGCAAACCTTGGTTTTAGAAAGCAACCATAAATTTTAGAAATTTACTTGCTGAATAATGTCGATTTACTTCTAAGTGTGGGCCTGGAGTTGGGGTCCATGTGTACATAGAAGAAAAGATGTCTCAGAACATTAAGTACACTATCAAAAAAAAAAGAGTGCAGTCCAAAAGCGTGTCTCTGACAGACAACGAGCGGTTCAAAGGCTTTGCCAATGCCAGCTTTTTAATTGCTGCATTTGTTTTTGTCTGGCGCTGGCTTAAAGCCATTAAAGCCATTAAAGGCATTGAAGCCAGCCACTCCGACAAAACAGATAGCTGAAGTTGGCTTACTCGTCTAGTGTATTAAATAATTGAACATATGAATATGTAGCTGACTTGAATATTCCCACACTGACTGCAAAACAAGAAAAGTTGTAGCAGCAGTTTCAGCTGAATTTTCAACTTTCAGCAACTTATAAATAACATTAAATTTTTGATAAACAAAATAAATCAAGGCAAAATAAGCAAACAACAAGTATGCCACAGATGTGCATTAAATTTACCCAACACGTTGCAACGTGTGTGTATAATTTTTACTGTTACAAAAACTGCCACACCCCCCGCACATACACTTACACGCGTAGCTCCTGCGTCCATCACATTGTTTCACACCTTGTGGCCCAGGCCAAAAAATAAAGGTTGCGTTTAAATGAAGCAGCTCGAATGACATGCAAACTTTTGCCAGTGTGTGTGTGTGTGTGTGTGTGTGTGTGTGTGTGTGTGTGTGTGTGTGTGTGTGTGTGTGTGTGTGTGTGTGTGTGTGTGTGTGTGTGTGTGTGTGTGTGTGTGTCTTATGTGCGTGTGTGGGTGCAAGCATTAGCATTTGTCAAATTGCCAATAAAATACCATTGAATGGACTAAATTGACTTTGGCATGACAAACAATTCTATGCACACAGTCCGGCCATTTCAGACTCGGTATTAAAAACATTTTCATCGCATGACTTGGACTATCATATGTACAATATCACCCGATATATGAGTACACTATATTCATATATATATAGTCAGTGAGTTGCTCAGTGACTTACGGTCAATTTATGGGCAGTACTCAGTAATTCGTAAAGAAAATAAATGCAGCTTGTTTCAATATTTAAACATGTTGTTTTATCTTCAGTTTAACAAAGTACAACAAAGTGCAAGCATTCATCAAAATATGTAATTTAACTTACATTTTAAAGACGTAACAACACAACAAAGACAATATTATCAATCAAAGCACAGCAAGTTATCAAAACACAACAGTTGCGAAATAAAAATTAAAATTAAAGAAATTAAGAGCATATATGCAGGGAAATCAACATTTAAAAAATCCAAGAAAGATTGGTTTGTGTTTTGACTGGTAGTAAAAAGTCGTAGTGGTACTAGTAGTTTTTCGCCACTGTACAAACAATACAAAATAATTGTTATTTTCCTATTACTTATATATAAAATATTTATAATCAAATAGCCATGAAATATTTTCCGAGAATAAAAAGACATTGAAAGTTTACTTGAAGTATTTCTTAAGTAAGTTTTAAGTATTTTATAAATGAGCTCAAGGGTACTCCAGTGTCGGCTCATTGTTACTAAATATAACATCCTATTAACTTCCTCCTCTTTGTGTAGAACGCCGTGTAAGTCAAGTTCTAAGATTTTGACAGTCATGCAGGAAACACAAAAAAAAAAAAAAAAACAGGCAGCCAACAGGGACAATATTTACCTTTTGTAATATTGATATTCGTTGCGAAGAAATTGAAATTATAAGAACTTATTAATGACAGCTGCAAATACGAAGTTGATTTTTTTTTTTTTGGCTCGGTAATTGTACAAATGTTTATAAGTGTTATCGTTATGGATTACACGAACATCAGCAATAAATCCATAGAACAGAAATCCACCCACATGGCAAACAGTCCTCGTTTGTGAACGTGTCCGAGTGTCTGTGATTAATGGCTGGCCATATTTTTAACACTGCCAACAATTAGTGCAAACGAAATCAAATTTAAGCAGCTCTCCCCAACCAGTTCCAACCTTGTGTAATTCACTCGACAGAGTTAGGTTAACTTGAGTCAAAGTTGAAGGAGGCCTGACCAGCAGGCAGTCCCTGATATATAATAATGATGTTTAGGCCGTCAGAAGGCAAAGAAGAAGGAAGAGAAGAGGAGACCCTCTCACATAGTGTTGCCATTTTATTTATGACACTCGCACGTAACGCCCAGCAGCAAAGATAATAACATACATACACCAGCATACACACACACACACAGAAATTACACTCGCACAACAAGTCTCTGGGGCACAACTTGCCAACAGGCGCAAGGAGCATAAAGCGCTGGCACATGAAAGTAAAAGTAGATGTTGATATGAATGTGAACGTGAATGTGGATATGTAAATGGAACTGGCAAGCAACGACCACTTCGGAGTAGGCCACGCCACGACACGCCAGGCCAAATAATTATCTTGGCGCATAATCTCGATCTGATGTTTTTTTGGCAAGCCAGCAGAGGCAAGAGCAAAAGCAACCCAAGCCAAGCCAAAGTGGCAGTCAGGGCCAGATCTTTGCCTGGACAATACTGCTGCCTTTTGTCTTTATGTCTCGACCTCGGCACGAAAATCTCAGATTTGCTGTTGTATGTTTTGCCTTTGAAAATTATACTGATTATGAGATTGGCCTTTGTCACAATAGGCAATAGGCAGACACGCCCACTGGGCGTACTTTGTGCTAAATACAAAAAGTCGCAACTTCAGCGATTTGCCTCAGGGGCCCAGCAGCATCAGCAGCAGCAGCTTACAAGCCTAATATGTTTAATAGATTAATTAAGAGCGCACACAAAACACTCTCCCAACAAATGGCACACAAATGAATAATTCGAATGTAAAATGCATACACTTTCGCAGCACGTGAGTGCCGGGTTTGTCGTAGCTGCACTCGTTTGAAGACCACTTTCGAGGTGCTAAATTAGCGCACGCATTAAGAGCATATTACTCATACGCAGCGTTGCCCACTTGAATGCACAAGCAGCATAAGCACACTGCCACTTCTACTCAAAGCCCCAAAGGCTTAAAAAAAGCCATCAATATATAAATGTATATTTTTGTGGTCCATATATATGTATATAAATATACACTCAGGAAAAATTGCAATGATTCGCCTTACACCTGGCGCCAAAGTGTTTGTGTTTCCAGGGTGTTTGTTTTTTGTGAGTGTACATAGAAGAATTTTTATATTATTTATTATTTTATATTTTGTTACATATATATTATTATTCAAAATTGGTATTATAAGATTTCAAATTTACAATCATTTTAGATAAGAAAATTCAGAATCAGAAGCGATATTTAAAAATAATCATTTTAGTAAGGCATTGCTTAATATTAGAAAATATTTCAACTACAAAAAACAAATATAAAACACCACCAACATTGTCGAGTTAATCGTTTCTAATATAAGGAAAAATGATTAATTAAATTACACTGTTCCCCCTGGACCGTCGCGGTATTTTTTATTCTTAAGCATTGTACCACAAATTATTCCTTCCATGAAACGTTTCGAGTCTTTCTAAAATTACTGTTGTATATTTTGCTGAGTGTACGAAAGTATGCACATTTACGGCAAAAATCATATACAAATACCTATAAATCTGAACGTAAACTACATAAATTAGAAATTTGTATTTAGACGAACGTTTTCGCATACGGGATGCGGATCACGTGCGCGGCTTTATAACCGCAACTAGGCGAAACCTTTTGCTGATTACAACGTGACCAACGCAACATGAACCAGCAAAATATTTATACACTCAAATAAAAGTGTATAGCTTGGTTGTGTGGTAAAATTATTTTAAATTATTTTTGATAATTGAATAAAACACACGAGCATGAAAGCGATTTACAGCAATCGCCCATATTTTGAAATTGTACCAAAGGGATAAAGAATTGTTGACACGCTCTTTAGATATTATCCGCGCATGCTCCAATGCCAAACAAAATAGTCGGGCACTCTTAGACATACTAAATGGCGACAATTGACACGTGCCTTTGTTTACACAAAATAATGAAATTTCAACAGCATCCAAGTTCCTGTATATATATATATATATATATATATATATATACACGTATATATGTCTATGTCTTTTGCCGCAAATTTCACAGAAATGCGTCTAATTTCATTAAGAAACAATGCGGCCAATAAATATTACGAAGCATCAAAGTCCCATTCAAACTTTTGGAAATTCAATGCATATTAATGAGTTATCTTTAGCCGCAAGTATTTGAATTGAAATTTCGTTAAATTGTTAGCAAGTCTCTTCCTCAATTACTTACAACATCCTTTTTAATGGTGTATATCTGCTGGCCTTGCCCATTTTGCATACCTTAACTTGACATTTATTTAGCCAACTTTCATAGCGTTGTTTTTTTATATATAGCAAACAAAATAATATTGGCCTCTCACAGTAGCATGCATTTATTTTAGCCATACTTTATGGCCAACCTTGTATGCAGCAGATGTAAAAACAAAGCTGCTGCAGAGATAACTAAAAAATAAAAATAAAAGCAAGTTAAATTATGCAGCTATCCGCACGCTTCACAGCATTTAAAGTTCTGTCCATGACAAGGTAACAACAGAAGTCGTTTTTGGGGCAGTTGCATTTCAAGCTTCAAAGTAATTAAATGGCAATTTAAGAAGATGTGAACAGTATGAGTTCGTTGCTAAAGTTTCTGCTCAAAAATACATGCAAAATACTTGTAATCCCAATTTACATAAATATTTATGCTGATGGTGCTGAAATTTGCTGTCCCCCACACCATTTGGCGTTAATGTGCCTTAATCTTTAATGAGCCAAGTTTTGCTAGTCTTGGCCAAAGTTCGGTTTCGGTTTTGGATGCGGTATTTGTCTGGTTTCCCTTTGGTTTTTAGCTTCTAGAGTACGTGTTGCCATTTTAGTAAGCTGTTTTGCCGATGGCGATGACTGAAAGTTGACATTGTAAACTACTCCGGCAGCACTTGGCAACGTAGCTATCAACAGAATGTCGGCTCAAAGATACAGTTGCCAAGATCTAATTACAGAGATAAACTGTTATAGTCATCAGTGTGTGTGTGGCATTTAAATGCCATTTTCGCAATTCGCGAAAATGTATTGCCAAGGAAGGCAATGAAAAGTGCTTTCACTAAATAAAGGCCAACTTGATTCAAATATATAACAAAATTTAATCTAGAGAACGAGTGCAATGTACTTAAGCCGACTTCAAATATTGTATCAATGACACTAGTTGAAATCCCAATAAAAAATATAGTTTTAAGAATATATTTATTAAATAATAATATAATTATTTACATAATTCACAATATTGAGCATTCATCCGGCACAAAATTTGCTTCAGGATAAACCTAATTTACTTATGTGCCATTTCAGTCTAGATTGTCGTGTCTAGAGACCGCTGAGTATTCTCCTCCATTGGAATATACTATATTTTTTATTGCTTTGTTAGTCCGTTGTTATTATTATTAAACCACTTGCTTAATTAACTCACCCCTGGCAACAATTTCATTTTTATTTAGTAGATGCCACGGGCGGAAATAATCGTTAAGGGCCAAGCTAGTCGAGAAACTAGGAGATACTCTGCACAAAGCTGTTTTAAATATTGGTTCACATAATATGAAAATACGATCAAGAATGGTAATATATATATATGACATATAGGCTCAGCCATACTTCCTTTTGGCTGTTAAATACTTTTCGAAAGTCTTCAGAAATATGTATTTTCATTTTTAATGCGCTCCTGTAAAGCATTTTTAATTCGGAGATCGGATAATTTTTGCCAAAGATATTGCAGTTGGAAAGATTAAATGTATCAGAAAAATGTACCTTATATAAATGTTTATGTTTTTTTCTTGAAATGTATCTTTGAATTCTTTTCCCATTTTTTATGGATTCAGAAATTGGCTTATGGCAAAAGAAAAATAGAATAAATTATATAAACAAGGTGCTTAATCTGAATAAAATGAAGAAAAAAAACAAGATGCTTAATCTAAACCTTTCGCCTATGTTACATTTTCAGCCCCTATCATTGCGCATAGAGAGAAGGCATTTGTTAAGCGGCATAGTTTTTGTTCGCAATTGGCGGTCTTTATTATCATTAAAGAGCCTAGAGTTCGTGTACTCTGGGCTGACAGTAATATCCACACGAAGATAAGAAAATGCCCTGACTCGACCCACTCCCACGTGATACGCTTGCTACTTATTTTAATTGCTAAACATTTATCACAACTCCTTTTTTTGACCGCATGTGCGGGTGTGCGTGTGTAGAAATAGTCTGGGCATGCTTTTAGTGGCAATTCGCATTGTTCGAAACTCGCAGCTCGCTTAATCTGCTGATTTAGAAGTTTATTGCATTTCCCATGCTCGAATTGGCCAGGGAAATGGCGCCGGACACGAAGGTATTTAAACGCAGTGTCAGTTCCGCCTCACTGCAACTGGGGCCTCTTCAGTCTATAGTGTTCACTTCTTCAGTCTGGCACTTAATTCTCTCCAACTGCGAATGGACTTCCGTGCATAAAGCGGATAATGTCGGCTCAGAAAATTAGCGGCAACAGGAGATAAAAGTGCCAGTTAAAAATGTGCTTCAATTTATTAGGCTGCATTTAAATGACCAACCTTGGGACTATATGCAGCAACTTTTACTCAATTTGTAGAGTCTCAAGATAAGAGCTCAATTTTGTCATAAATATTTAAGTAATTTTGCACCCGCATCGCTTGTCCATCTAACAGCCTGTTGGTATGTCCTTGACCGTTGTTTTACATAATTATGTGGTCAGTGCATCGTCCTGCGTCCTATGTCATTGTCATCGCCCTTGCAACGGCAATGCGTATACAATTTAGCAATGCCACAGAAATCCTCCGATTTCACATATTAATGGCCAGAAATTACACAATGCTATATAATATATATATATATATGTATATATATATATTGGGAAATTTACATGAATGTTGTGCATCCCAAAAGCTGTTTTTCAAAATAAGGCCAAGCACACTCAAATTATTTCAAATTCACGTTCAGTTTGGATTCTCTTAACTGAGTCGCGTAAAAGTGTTCTGTTTATTTGTGCAACAGACAAATCAAATACAAATAATCAGCTGGCAGTTGTCCTCACGTTTAAGGAGACAATGGCGTCACGACACAATTTGCACGCCACGACGATGCCCCAAGCCCCCAAACAGAAAGCAAAATAAGGCACATAACGCATGTGGCAACTAAACAGTGGAACGCAATAATGACGCAAAGCCCTTGCAACGTCTGCGAGGCATTTTATGATAGAAGGAACTTTTTTTATTTATTTATTTAATATGGGTTAAAAACAGTCTGAAGCTTTTAAATAGATTTTATTAATAAATAAAATTAAAGTTAAAGTTGCGAATTGAATTATATCAAATTAAAAAGGAAAAAGTTAAATTAAAAATTTAAAATGAAAAAAGAAAACAAATGAAATAAAGACATAGTTGATAAATCTGACCAAAAATTGTTAAGTGTTCGAAGCTTTATAACAAGGAAAGTAAAAAACGTTAAGAAGAGGAGAAAAGGATAGAGAGAGAGAGAGAGAGAGGGAGACAAAAAGTAAGACACCAAATAAAGAAAAGATAGGCGAATGTCTGTGGAGTAAGATAAGTTTACCACAGTTAAGCTCAGAGGTTTCCCAGAGATACACCAGCTTTCAAAATTTAAATTAAACCTAAAGGTCTTATTATAATTTGACGCTGATAAAATAATAAAAATGGTAAAATAGTTAAAACCCAGGTTTGAATAACACAGCTTGTTGGAAGTATACACTTATTTTTCTAAATTTGATTTTGACGCAAAAGATTTTTAACACAGACTGCATTTAGTTTATCGAGAACAAAATTATGTCTGACGACTACTTGTCGTCTGGCAAATATCCAAAATGTGTTCGAAGGAACTCAAGTGATACAAACAATAATACCGTGTGCAATCCCAGACGTGCAAGCGATGGAATGGAACCCTTAAAAATGCCATTGGTCCCTCCAGTGCAGTCTTGAAGAATACATCTGCCATGCTGAAGTATTCACCGGAACGTGCGTTCATGCGACGCGTTTTGGCCACATCGACGGGCTGGGTAAGTGCCGTTGCCGTAATCGCCGATATAAATGCCGATGCCAAAATGTACGTGTCCATTCGACTCGGCAAACCAGCAGCAACGAGGAAATCCTTGCTCTGCTCATAGAATGCAATCTGACCTACAGTCATAAGAGCACCGCGCAAAGCGGCAAAGGAGGCACCGTTGAAGAGATGTGTGCAACCCTCCTCGCGACAGACTCGCGCCAGTCCGTCAAATGCATTATTATAGCTCCAAAAAAATATATATATATACAATATGTATATTTACTGATCCCAAGCCTAAACTATTCTAAAAGCTAATATTTACTTTCTTCGCTTTTTGGGCGGCAATTTCACATCATTCTGCAGCCGCACGTTGAGCAAATCAGCCGGTGCACCCACAAGACCCCCTATTCCGCCCCCAAATGCTGCGAGTAACACCTTGTTGGTCATCGTGGTCGTGTCCACGATTCTAGCACCAGCCGTATAAAACCCAAAAGGGGTTAACGTATAAGTGTACTGGCGTAATAGTGATGCAGAGATGACATTGTACCGCGCCAATATGTCCTGTTCTCGTATTATTTTGCGTGTTGTCTCGGCCAGGGATATTTTCTCCTTTTGCGTCTGGATCACCACTTTCATCAAATCAAGCGGATGCGTGATCATCGCTGCCATTGAACTGGCCACGCCTCCAAAATACCATCGGGCAACGCGATGATCATCATCTTATAAACAAAATGAGAATCAATTGCAAAATAAACTGTCACTAAAACAAAAGAAAAATTGAATACGAACAGCAATTGCAGTGTGTAAATGACGCAAATCGAAAAGCAACTTGACGTCATCGACCTAATGAAAACTAGCACATTCCACCAGGAACTAATCCTTGCGTGACTCTTGGCCACTTGACTGGGCCCCATCTGACTGGTGAGCATAGCAAAGCCCAGAAAGTTCGACCTGTTTTCAAAAGTGTCGTATATTCGTATAAGAAAAATTATTTTGAAAACTGCTAGTAACCTTTTGCAAAAATGCACTAAAAATCTAAATCTAGAACACGCTATGAAAATAAGCTTTTTAAATTATAAGCACCTCAATGTAGGCTGCTAAAAATTTACTATATAAATGCAAAATAAATAAAAAATAAGATTAATAATACTCATGGTTTAAAAGTTAACTGGTTAAATGAGCTGCTAAACTAAGGATTTAATATAATTCATTTACTCATACTTTACAAGCAAATAATTAGAATCCGACTAATAAGTCAAATGTAGTAGAGATTTGAATTATTCTTGGACAAGTCCTGTTGGATATATAATATATAATACTGCAATTTGTCTAAATTATTATTACTTACTCCACAGCGAATTAGCCACACAATAATCGTCATGCCAGCGAGACAACAAAGGCCATCGGTTACTTGAATACGTTGATCATCTTGTAAATCGTTGACAAATTTATAACAGATATAGCCAAAAGACGATAAGCACACGTTAAACATAACGATACAGATTGCAGCTCTTATAACGTAGAGTGTGGAGACGGAATGTGCATGGTTTTCTGAAAATTAATTGACTTAAGTTGGGTGCGATGAGATTAAGGAGACTCACCTGAAAGCAAACTATTATCGTCAATCCCCCGTTCGCAGGCACTAATCGAATATGCCGGTAATTTATTCATTTTTTTTTCATCAATAATCAGTTCTAATATTAATACTAAGTTTCATATTTTCGATAATGTATTTTTATTATTATTATTATTTTTTTTTTTGAATGAGAATTCAACGCACGCCATAATTCGATTAGCTTGTGCTCAGTTCAAAATACCTGAATACCTAATCATTTACACCTGATTTACCAAAAACACAGCAGCAGAAGCTCCAATAAAAACCTTCCCGGGCAGGTCGGAAACAAAATGCTAGCAAAACGACTGTGACACGCAACTGACGCAACTCCACACGCAAAACACGCACATTTTGATTATGCTAATGATTTACTCATTGTTCTTATTTTTGTTGTTATTGCTGACCCAGGCTAGCTCATAAATATTTTGACATCTTGGAGAGCGGAAACGGATGCAGAAGTATGGCATGTCCTTCAGGTGTCAAAGCTTGTACAAGTGTCCCCTCATTTTATTACCAATTCTGTGACCTTCTTATGTTAGGCACATACATTTTCGAAATTGTTTGACTACAAAATAAATGCAAATATTTATGGCAAATTAGAAAATAAAATCTGCAACACTTAACAGAATTCCTTGCTATGCTGCGATTAGCAATAAAGAGCAAGCATTATATATCGGCTGAAATGCATGTCCTGAAAAGATGACAATCTTAACTTTCACGTATTATTTCTATATATTCATAAATATATTTTTGTAAATTTTGGCATTCGTACTGACTCGCCAAATACAAATATTGAGAAATTCTAAGATGTCAAATAATCTGTAAAATGTATATGAAATATTTCGATTATCCTTACCTAGCCACAACCGTTAATTATCAAAATATATGGTTGTGACTTTCTAAATATTATTGTTTGCATTTCTAAATTTCAGGGTGAATTCCTCTAAAATATAGAAAAATATGTACAATTTCCAGACTGTTCGAGCTCCGGAGTAGAACTTATACGTCAACAGATTAAGTCTGGTCTACATGGGCATGAAATTTTTTGCCACTAATTGTGTAGAAAAAATACAACCAGATACGTATTTTGATAAATATCAAATTTTAATTGCTTGCATATTGCATAATCAAATTGACAACAACAAAAGAAATCAAGTTAACAATAGTTGCTTCCTTTTAATTATTTTGTGCTGCAACACTGCTCCTTGGGTCCATTCTTGCAGACACAGTTGCAGTCCTTGTGGCAGCCGCAATTGTCGCCGAATTTTTGTACCGAGCACTGGCAATCTTGCAAACATACATTAATTTAAATTTATAATTGTTAGCAATTCAATTTCGAAATAACACTTACTTTTTTCACAACGTTTGCAACCCATTTTGCTAGGATATATATTTATATAAAATATTTGTCTTTTTGCGAGCCAAACTGAAATTGCTTAATTGTGGCAAAGCCTTTTACTTGCTGCACTTAACTGTTGATGCCATGAGAGCGCACAAATAATATATTTATAGTAATTCCAAATGTAAAAATGAGTGCAAAACAACTGAACAAAAAACGTAGCAAAAGGCCTTATCAAGCTTATCAGCAGTTCGTGCGCAAAATGCGCCTATCAATTGTTAGCATTTTACAAACAAATTTTTGCGAGCATTCGAGTCCAATTTGATTGGCCGTGCTGCACACGGCGCTCTTATCAGCTTATCTCTTATATGTGTTGCACTCAGAAAAAAATTTGCCTGCTTTTTAGAAATTCGCAATACTTTTATGGTTTTACCTTATTATTAAAGAAAATACATATTTTTAAGACCAGGGAGTGTCTTCTTTCAATTTGATTTCTAAATTTTAATCTAATTTTTCAGGGTGCTTTTTGTTGCCTAAATTAAAAATAATAATTTGTATATTAAGAATTCACATATACACACATTTTTCATAGCTTATAAATTTATATAAATTAGATTGCAAAAACTTCAGATTTTAGTGCGATTCGAACGAGACGACAGCTAAACACTAATATAAAATTCGAGCCAGTAAATTTCATTACCTGTTTTTGAATTTCCATAAATGAGTGTTTGCCTTTCCACATTTTAGAAACGGTTTTCTAAATAAGAGAACATAATTTCAGGAAATAAAGAAATAATAGCACATTTTAGAGAGTTGGTTTAAGTCAAGCCTTTGTAATTTTTAGAAATTTATTTTCTTCTAATTAGAAATTATTTCTAATTTTCATTTTATTACTTTATTATAATATTTATAACAAATTATGCCTATTTTCTCAAAATCAATAACATTTTATTCCGAGTGTACGCTCACAACTCAAACAATAGGCGAGGGCGTTGGCATAAAACACATTGCTGCAAGGACACTCGTAATTAAATATTTATATGTTCGAAAATATTTAAGTACACTGTAAACTTTGCCATTTAAGGGAAAACTGGAAAACTGTCATTGAGTTACTCAACGAATCCGATCGAATCGCGTGAAATCGCCAAACAAATAAAACTTCAATCAATTGAACAGTGTGTGTTTTCAGAAAGTTGGAGTCAAGTGTAAAATGCTCGAATGCCAACTAAACAAATATTGTATTTAATGTACAAAATAATTAAAAAGATATTGACTCAGGCATTTCAACGCTTTGCTAATATATTGTTGCATAATTTATGCCTGCCATTTGAATGCTCAGCGAAAACATTTAGACAAATTCTATGACATAGTATTTGGGATAACTATAGAAATAGATAATAGGTTTGGAAATATTATCAATCAATGTTAACGGTGGAAATAAACAAATGTTATTAGATATAGTTTAAGCAGACACACTCTTCAATAAAACATAAATTAAACTCTATTTAGGTCAGGAAAATATGTAGAAATACCCAAAAGATAATTAATTTATGGATCAAACAGGCAAACACAATTTCATTAAAACTCAAATTTGGCACTTCTTTCGTAAGGAAAACAATTAGCACAGAATTGTACTTGTATCCTCCACGACACAAAAAGAAATGAACAGCAACAACGTAAATTGAATAAAAGAAACTTTGTTTATTCTGATCTGCACTCGCTGCGAGTGCAAAAAAACAGCACAAATAGTCAATGGGCTAAGGTACAATATGGTACTGTGAATGGAATACGAGTATAAGCTAAACTAAAATGTGTCTCTGGTATTTGGTTGCTGTTGTTTCGGTCGTTGAACAGTTTGAACAGAAATTTGCTCGTGTTGCCATTTAGTCCTTTTTAATCCTTTAGGTCGGCCGCCGTATTCACAAATCCCGCTCGCTGTGTCAGTTGCAATTGGAGTTTCTCCTCGGCCTCCGCTGCTTTTTGCTCGGGCGACTTGGCCCACTCCTGAAGCTCGCCGGAGGCATAGAACCAGTAGACGACGCAGCCAATGAGATAAATGCCAGCCGATATAAAGAAGACCAAGCGCCATTCATGTCGATCCCCGCTATCGCCCACAATATAACCAGTCAGCAGCGGACTGACAATGCCGGGAATTGTGGCAAAAGTGTTGCCAATACCCATCAGGACACTTGCATGCTGCGGTGCAATATCCAGATGATTTACACTGCAAGTGTGTTACAAGAATTAAGACCTCTGCCATCTTTTAGGGATGCAATATGTTGCAACTTACGCGAATCCTGACCAGGCAAATGCGCCCAGGCCCACAGCAATTGTTATGAATACGACGGACCAAGTGGGATCCATAATGTAAGCGGTGAGCATCATGAACACAGTTTGAGCCAGAAAAGCGCCACAGTTGAAATTACGACGCACTTGTGTCGTGGTCCAAATGCCCTTCACTTGCATCCAATCGGCCAGGTAACCGGATACGGCCAACAATATACCCATCGCCATGTACGGCACAGCTGACAGGAAACCAGTCTTGCCCAGATCAAAGTTAAGCGTATCTGTAGTGAGAAAATAATTAGTACTAATTACTTTATTGGCTAATCCTCAGAAAAAAATCGCACTACATTTTGTAAATCAGCATAAAAAAGAATGTTTTTTTTTCTTTCTAAAATTTAGAAGGGCTAGCCCTAAATCATATTTTTCTACTTCTTAGAAATAGTATATATTATTAGGAAAATCCTTTCTAAAACGTAGATATGTAAGCCCTAGAAAAAATCGATTCAGAAACAAATATTATATCATAGTTTAGATATCGTTTTTGCTAGAGGCCGATTTCTTATACTTTGATACCGAGGTGTCATAGCATATTGGTTTAGTGCAAGGTCCGTCAACTTTTTTCGACAGCCTTAGAAATAGAGACTTGAAACTTGGAAAACATACTGGTCTGTGCCCGTGTCAGACGAAGTGTAAAAATTGGAGTGCTACGTCCACTAGGGGGCTACGAAATCGATAAAATCGATGTTTGCAAATCGATAAAGCCACATATCTCCCACAATTTTAAGACTAACGTCACCAAATTTCGTTGCTAGGTTGTTGGCGATGGAAAGATCGGCATATGGCATATGTTTGTGTATATGTAAGGTCTAAAAGTATTAATCTTTAATAACAATATAAGCAAAACGAAAACGTATAATCAATTTAAACACAAGAAACAAGACGCTAAAAATTTAACATATTTTTTCTAAATTGTATACAAATGAATTCTGAATTTTAGAATTGCAAGCCCAAGTTTTTGAAATTCACTTTCTGAATAACAGGGTGACTAACCATTGGCATCAAAAGTATGTCGATTTATTAAAAGTTAATGCAATTTCTCTTCTGAGTGTAGTTAAGAACTTACCCTTAAGGAAACTGGGCAGCTGGGTGAGCAGCGTATAGAAACCCCAGTTTTCAGAGAAATGCGATGCAACAATTGCATAAAAGGCCATTGAGGTGAATATGGCCTTCCACGGGTGCTTGATATTGGTGTTTGAACCCGTATAGCCAATCGTTTTATGTATGTACTCGCACTCCTCTTTCGAGCAGAACCGATCCATTTCGGGCCCGGCGCGGACAAACAGCAACCAGATTATCAGCCAGATCACACCAATCGTGCCGAACACATAGAATACGCTCTCCCATCCGTAGCGGGCTGCAAGCAAGCCAGACGATGGCATCGCTACCACCGTGCCAGCATAATTCCCGGCAAAGGCAATCGATGCCATGCGGGACCGCTCTAAGGGCGGTGACCACCTCGCCCACACGGCATGAATGCCCGGAAATGTGACGCCCTCAAATACGCCTTCAATAATACGCACTGCAAGGAACATTTCCAAGCTATGGTTGGCAGCCAAGGGCGTCAAAAGTGTCAGGATAGCAGTCGTACCAATACCCAGACCAAAAACCTGCAAGTTAAATTTTATTATTTATTTAGAATTTGTTGTAGAGTTGTTTCAATGAAAATATATGACATCGCTTGTTCTTAAGCCCAGCACAAAGATCAACATGAGAATAGGTTTTAGACTCTAACTTTGATGTTTGTTATCCGATCTTGATAACATTTGATCAGTTGATCGACAATATGCCAATGTATATTATATATAAATGAAAAGCCTTTGCCTTAAAAATGATGGCTTTTAGTGATATCGGAATACGGGATGCATCGATATTCGAAAAATGAACGGAGGCAGCTATCGATGAAATTAAACAAATTTGATCTTCGCTGGGTATACAAGAACTTATATTCCAAATTTGAAGTCTCTAGCGCTTATAGTCTATGAAATCTGCGTGCTCATACAGACGGACAAATCAAGAATATATAGACCTTATGGGGACGGAGTTGCTTTTTTCTGCCTGTTACATCACTTTTGCACACAATTATATTCACCCATTATTAATGGGATCGTGGTGTAATATATATATAAAATACAAATATTATTTTAATAATATTAATTGCAACTTACGAGATTGCCGCCAACTTTGGTGCCAATGTAACCGCCGAGGAACTGTGTGAAAATGTAGCCATAGAAAAATGAGCTCAGGATCAAGCCCTTCTGCTTGGAGTCCCAGGGGAAGTCCTGCTCGTAGGACACGTTGCCATCGCCATCGACAACCGTGCGGTTCTCAGTCATCGCCACAATGGCCACAGACAGATTCACACGCAGCGAGTAAACATTGAAGAATCCAAAGAATGCCAACAGCACCACAATATAGCGCTGTTTGCGCCAGAATCTCCATGTGAGTGGCTCGCTCTCAACAATCTCGTTGCTGTGGCCAAAACAAAAGATTAAAAAAATACATATCGTTACATAGTTGTTACACGGTTAATCAGGGCCGTTTACGATGCAAAATCAGTCAGTGGCAACACCACTTTCGCTGGCCACAAATTAATTGCTGTGGCTGTTTATTTTTTTATACAACATTTATTAATATTTTTATTTTTTTCTGTCTGCAGTTGCCAATAAGCAGGAACCAGTTTCCAACTGCTAGCAACTGGTTTCTTTGGTGCGGGTTATTTGGCCGCTGGAGTTGCAGCTAGCGTTTATTTTACATATTTGTCTGCTGATTGCATGCACTGAGAAAAAATCGCCACGAAATTTAGAAAGTCGCCGTGAAAACTATAAAGTTATTCTTATTTTTGGAAATAATTTTTAGAAATAAGAATATAAAAATTGATCAAAATAAGAACGGTTTGTATACATTCTTTGTACACACATAAAAAAACGGATTTTTTTGTTATATTTAAGAAAAATCGAAGCTTAAAATTTGAAAGCCAAACTCAAGTTTTTAGAAAGCCAGAACCATATGAAAATTTGGCGCCAAGCAATAGGGCGAATTTCTAAAATTCAGAGCGAGTTTTTTTTCTGAGTGTACATATATATCCCACTCAGAAATACTTTGATATACGATCCAGCGCAAAATAATATTAGTGGTTGACATTGCTGTGATTCATTGCTTAAGCTTTGAAAAATACGGAACCAATTTATGATTTGTGTTTTTCTACACGTGTGTGGCTAGTTTTTGCATCAGGTTGAGGTAGTCACATAACTAATTCCCACTTACTTGTTGTGGTGCGGCTGATGGCCATTGTGTTTGTCGTTTTTCGTTGACTCCAGGTCCGTCATTTTGCGTATTTGTTTATGAGGTGTATGATGAATCTATTTAGTCATTAATGCCTGCAAATAAATTGGATAAACACAAAATAAAAACGAAGGCAAGTAAGCAATTTAAATACAAATACTAAATAAGCAGCATTCGGTGTGGCACTGTGCGTGCTGGCATTAGATTAAAATCAAATTAAATTAAAGTGGAGAGGAGACGAACTCATCTGGAGAGCAAGTTCAATAGAAAAATTGCACACAAAACACGGACGCGTGTCATAAATGTGCAATTTTCTATTTCTTTGTTCGCGCCCAGCTATTAATAAAAAAAATCAACAAATCTACAGCAATTTATTGTTGCGTGCTGGGCCCAATTGCCACTGCCATTGGCATTGACATAGAACTCTCTAGCCATGGGGCAGCATTCATCTGATTTGCTCCGGGCATCTTAATCCGGATACACACGGAAATCTCCAAAAACTTGCTTTGCTTTAAACAATTGTCCCGCCTTATCGACAACGCTGCCAGACAATTGGACGATACCACGCCACGTAACTCAATTATTCATTTAACTTATTAAGCAAATACTTTTGCAAATTGTGCCACTTGTGGCACGCGAAATGCACATTGTGGCATATAATAGAACACACAACGATAAATACTTAAATGCGTCTGTAAGTGAACCCGAGACCGTTTTTTGGGAGGGGGGCTTTCACTTAATTCGTTTGTCGCTATGCATGAATTTCTACCAAGTGGCCAGTACGCAGTCTCCAGATACGTGATTTAATATTGTTCACTTAAGTGCACGTGTGTGTCAGAGCGTAATGAGTAAATTTTATTTTTAGAATTGCTTTTTGCTAATAAAGATATGATAAGATACAATGATACCAGATTTCAGGTTTGTTATAGTCTAAAATAATACAAATCACACAGACACTCTCAAATGTACTTCGAGGGGTCATTGTTTTTTACTGCTTGTTGTTGAGCTTACAATGCTCCCTAATTGCTGAAATTTTATGACACTTTTCAAATATCAAATTTATTAAAATATACAAAAATATTTGCAAAGCAAACATCAAATTTATCTATTCTAAGAAAATTGCCAAGCCGAAATTTATCTCACATATAACTAACAAAAATCTCAGTTGCTGTCAGCAGTTCAAAACAAATTCAAATAATTGCAATGAGTTACTGATAAGAAGCACTGCTTATCGGTACAACATCAAATAATCAAATTTTAGCTTATGCGACAATATTAATAATGAATGGTAACAACAGTGTTTAGATTTGATGAATATGGTTAATGGGTTATCGCAAACGTGGCCAGATAGCGATTAAATTTATATTAGCCCATACTTATCTGAATTCAAAGCAATTAAATGTAATTCGTGTTTTAACAGATTAACGTCAACTTAAAAAAATATGAAAGGCCATAGCAGTATTAAAAAGAGTTAGTCAGGCAACTTTATAAGCATAACATTTCTGTATTGCTTCTCAAAAAATATATGAAGTCGATATAAGATAAGTCAAGGGCGTTTCCTTCTATAATTATAATCCTCTGTTCTTAATATTTTTTATTGAATCTACTGTTTTTTTTAAACTACATTAAATCAATGAGCTAAGTATGTAAGCTCAAATGTATGTAAGCTTAAATGTTGTACCTGAAAATGTACTTGAGCAAAACTTCTGACATTTATGAAGCAGCAATATATTTCAAAATAAATGTGAGCATTTTTTAACAGCATTTTTTAACGGTCAACGGGAATTGATCAAGAACGAAAACAGTTGCATGTGTGACAAAAAATAATTCACCATAGCAATTACAAAATAAGACATTTGCAACAGCTGAATGAATTTGCACTTAGCATAAAGAATTTCATTCTTCTCAGTAAAAATAACATACTGTTTAATTAAACGAAAACACATCAAAGCTACAGTTGTGCAAATAGTAAAGTAACTCTCGAAGTACAACAGCTTAACTAATTCGCACAACTTTTTATATATTGCCAACAGTTACATTTACAAACACACCAAACACTCACGACACACACGAGCATATTTCAAGTAAACCACAAAATTTGAACACACCAAGAAACTTTGTTAAGGGTCTTCAAACTCTCCCTCTTGTATCTTTGTACCTCGACTGTTATTGGATGCGACTGTTGGATGCGTGGCCAGGTGTTTAGCCGCCGGTTGCTCGCAGCGCACTGAAATTGCAACTTTGCTGCCGACGTCGAGCAAAACGCGATCGGCTTAGCTGCGCTCTCGATTAACACGCTGAGCTCGGCGCCGTTGATCGTGCGTTCAGTTAACTTCAATTAAGGCAACCCAGTGGCAGAGGGGCGCAGATACAGCTACAGAGGAGAGACAGAGGCAGCGCAGAAGCCAACTGGGATTCAAACCTTGAGTGCAAAAAAACGAATCACATATATGTGTGTGTGCGCTGGGCAATTTGCTCTTTGAGGAGTAATTGTGATGGTAATCGACATAAAGCTTATCGCCTGATTAGGCACATGAGGTGCACACAATAAAGATACTAAATCGGAATTTCTAGCAGCTTTTTCAATTTGCCAAGATTTCAGTTTTATTTTATGTGAAATTCTTTAAGGCAATTTTTAGATTTTTAAGTGACAACAAAAATTGCTTTAGATACTGACTAAAAGCAATAATATTTGCAAACACACATAATAGTAATAATTTAAAGCTATATATAAATTCATCAGCGGTGAGATAAAAGCGAAACATTTTAAGTTGATAAATGCTAGTGCTATTTACATTTCGGAAAGGAAAGTAATAATATTTAAATAATTTATTGTTATATAAATCAATATATCTGTCTTCATAAAAAAAAAACAGGAATAACTTTTAAATGCACATTTTTAATATACCTAACTGATTGGCATATTACAAAACACTTTTTTTGTTTGGGTTTACTTGTATATTACCCTTCTACAAATTTTTTCACACACATGCAGCTGATAATCTGTAGTGTTAATACATTTTTTACAAAAATAGCTAATAGACTTGAATCCATAATGGTGCCACGTGGCACACAAAACACGCATTTCGTATTTTCATAAGGAACATTTTTTGAAAACCGCAACATGTCAGCCCAATTTGCATTGGCAAGTGTAAATTAAATAGCGTTTGACAAAATTTCAAGTGTAAATAAACACTCACATAACAAACCAGTTGAAACCGGAAAAAAATGTGCGACTCTGTTTTGATTTTTTTTTACTACATATATACTATAACACGAAATCTTCATTAAATTCTAATGAGATGCAAAGTGTTATTAACTGATAACTGTTAACAGTGGAGTCGTAGCCTTACCATCGCCAAGCAGTTCACGTTAACAGAACAACTGTTAAATAACGTATACGACATTTTAGCTTTATAAAAATGAAATAGTTGCAAATTGTGCTTGCCAATAAAAACAACAATTGTAATTAATATATACAAATAATTTACGTATGTTTGCACTGAAATGGATACATGTGTCCCTATGGTGGCAATAAAATGATTTGCTTCATATCGCAAGCAATTGAGGGAGAGAGAGAGAGAGAGAGTTTCGCACGTGCAACCAAATAAATAAACAATGTGCTTGCACAGACCAACTGAATTTGCATTGGCAGCGCAGGTAGCACGTGAGAAAACAGCACAACGCAAATGTAAACAAAGTGCCGAAGCTGCTGGACGCACAAACCCAGCCCGAAAGCCGGAAAAAATAATAAACAAAAACAATCGCATGTGTGAAAAGAAATTGATTGATAAAAACACCCTTGTCATCAAACCGTTTACAAATTGCAAACGAGCCTCCAGGCAAATGGTAGCATTTGTCTGTTGCACCAGTTAATTGTTTCGGCCCCAGCGAAATTCAATCGAATAACCAAAACCTACACTTTGTGGGAAACATGTCACACTTGTGACCAAATATTATTTAACTTCCCCAAAGCTGATTTGATTCTGATATACTTATCTACCTAGCTATTATTTGTAAGTCTATGTAAATAAAAAATATCTCTATCCCCTAATGCCAGTAGAAATTATCTTTAAATTATTATTATTATATCTTTAATATGAAGAAAACAAAACAGGCCATTAAGAACAAAACAGATGGTCTCTTTAATTATCTTGGTTATCTTATTTATATAGATATCCAAAATAAAGTAAATAAATGCCCATTCAACAAGTAGAAATTCTCTTTAAATTACTATTATTATAATATGTAAAAGTAAAATAGGTCATTAAAGTAGATGGTCTCTTTAATGATTATCATATTTATCTTAGTAATTGAGAAATCCAAAATAAAGCATGGAAATTGATTTAATCACAAACATTTCAAAATTATGTATAATCGACAGAAACAATGTAATCTTCAAGGCTAGGCAAATTTTTTTATTGCGCTATTTGCAGCAAACCCCTCCAATGTCATAAGGTATGTTTATTCTTGATCAGCATCAACCGCCGATTCGATTTATAAATAAACATGATATATAGATTTATATCAATTTTATCTACATAAGTTTTTGTATACTACGCTCAGATCAAGTTTATTTTACATAGATAAATATCGATTACCGAAAACCACAAATTTTATAATATAACTTTCTAATCCGCCAGAGAAAACGCCTTAGTCAAAATCAGGTATTCAAGTAATTAAACGGCTTGGGAAGACTTGGGGTCAGGGTATTCCCCAGTCGAGCTCTCCCGACTATAGCCATCTTATTATTTATTTTTTTGTTGCTGCCACACTGGCACACCGGCTTTTTGTATGCTCCCACTTCTGGCTACTCCGCATTTTGTGTCGTTGTGCGCTTTGTTTGTGGATTTCATTTGCCTCAGTTACAAAAGGGATGTCGCTCTCGACAGCTCTCTTTTGTAGCTTGGGCGACGAGGTCCTTCTCTTTATGCTCTACAAATTGTTTTTTAATTGTGCACCGTTGGCGCAGTTCAAAGGAAAACGCAACTGAGTGCAAATAATGGCACCTGAATGCACAACAAATAATGCCCAAAACATTTTTAGCAAAATAAACTTTAAGCCGTATAGTTATTTGACTAGACGACGTTTTTTTTTCTTTCTTTTTAATTTTGATATATTGTTTGCAATTACGATTGAAAGTGAGTTGTGCGAAATTCATCGTTTAACTTCGTCAACGTAAGCCTTTAATGGCATTTTATGCGGTGAACTTGAAGCTTGACGGCAGCTCCTTTGATTTCGGGACTTGAGAAAACTTGCCTCAAGTCGAGCGCATACAACAAAAGCCTCAGCACGGACGCAGTCTCAAACTCGGAGATTCTAGTGGAAAGTTTTCTCGAGCAGCATCTTCCTCATTTTGCTCTTGCTTTGCTTGCCTTGCCGCATCGCTGTTTACTCGACCCAGTTGTTGGCCAACTACTTGAGATTCAGCTGCGACCTGACTCCGCCACCAGCTGGACATTTGCATTGCATTTGGACACACGTAAGTCCCTAGAGTGGTAAGAAGGAAAGAAGAGAAGGTAGATGCCACAAACGTAGCACAAAAATTCAACTCGTCGCTATTCAAATATTTAAGCTGATCAAATGCACAAAATGACAAAAGTTTGCCTAATCGCTACGCCCTTAAGTATGCAATGGTATACACTCAGCAAAAATTAAAGTAAATCGCCCAAGATAAAGGTCTTCTTGTAATATTAGCAGAAAAAAATGTAGGTCCCTAAATCAAAAATCCCAAAAATATGTAGATTTTTTAAATTTTTAGAATTATTTTGTATTATTAAGAAAGCATTCCAAAAAGTAGAAATGCAAACCCTAAATTTTAGAAAACTGTTTTTCTAAAATACAGAAATAGATAATGCAATTTACTGGATTGCTTTCATATTTGAGTTTATCTTTGCTACACTATACAGGAAGATTTTTTCAAATTAATTAATATAAATATATAAAGTATGTAAAGTGTTTGTATGTGTGAAATCATAAAATACAAAAAAAGCTAATATAAGAATTTTCTTCTGCAGTGTATGCTATACACACATAGAAAGCATCACCCTGAAAATTAGAAATGTTTTTTTTTAAATTTAAGAAAAATTCACTCTGAAATTTTTAAATGTAAGCCATAGTTCTTAGAAAGCCGCAGCAATAAATTTATAAATTTAAGTTCCGCATAATTTGGTGACTAACCATTGACGCCAAAAGTATGGCGACTTAATAAGGCCGATTTTTTTGGTGAGTGTAGTTAGAGCTCCGAAAATTGAAGGCTAACTTAACATCGAAAAACCGTCAAGCAGAGGGAGCTGGCCAATTGAGGGGGACGCACTTTAATTAACTAATTAATGCTATTAAAAACGTCACACGCCGCACGCGGCTTTAGGCAAGCCCCGGGGAATTGGTGGCAAGTGAAAGTGTGTACAACAGTAAAAGCGATGAACTCAAAAGCGAGAACTGTATGCAATTAGCGATAAAAGCCTTCTGATGTTCAATTTACATACACATTCAAAATAGCATGTTGTCATGGTGCGCTTCGTCCTGCAAATCAGTCGAATGAGTGTTGAGCGCAAGCCAAAAGCCTTGCAGATTCATTAAGTCCCAAACATGCAGCGACCGCAGTACGAAAACAAAATCTGCATGGTTAATCATACGCCATGTTGGCAGGCCGTAAAGAATTCAACAAAGTATCCATGCAGCACTAACAAGCGGCTAGAAGACATAAGGCACTCCATTGAAAATATTGTGACAAAAACGTTGCACACACAAACACACACACACACACACACACTCAGAAAAATATTGACCCACGTTTTAGAAAATAGCCAATACTTTTGGTTTTTATTTTGATTTTCTCTAAATATAAGGGAATTTCTACTTAAAAATAGAAAATATTTCTAAAAATTAGAAAAAATCGAAATATCTTTGGGATTGTTGACTATGGGCAATCCTTATGATACTTTTTTTTGGATTTAGAAATTATTTCTATAAGTTATGAAGAATTTCTATTGTTTAGGGTGACTTTCATCTGAGGGCGAATATTTTTGTGAGTGTACACACACACACATCTACATTGAAGCAGACGTAGAAAGACAAAGAAGGAACGAACCACTCACAGTGTAAATATAAAATTTTATAATAACAAAGCACGTCGCAGGTGCAATTAGTGTGCAAATAAGCGTTTATTTGCCTTAAACAAACAAAGACACTGTCAAAGATATACAGAGTGAGAGAGAGAGAGAGAGAGAGAGAAGAGATACATACGATATCTGACCTCATTTTATGTCAAGGTGTTTCAACTCTGCAACGTCAGTTGACTTAATTGCTTGGTTGCTTTTTCCTGCATGGCTCAGATCAAAATTCAATTTAGTCTCACATTAATTTTGGGCCAGGAGCTGAGCTCTTGGGTGCACGTGCTACAAAATTGCCATAAATCATTTGTATTTGCTGTGGCAATTCTCGATGCTTGATAGAGCTACTGATCGTCTGCTGTTGCACTTAGATAAATCACTTGCAACAGGCAACATGCGAGTGCACATTACTCAAGTGCCAAGCCATTGAAATAGTTGCACAGCATGTGTTAAGCAATATCCTGCTACTGCTGGCCTGAGGCCCAGGCAAACAAACTCAAAAGACACCGCTGGGGACAGCTATTTGCCAACATGTAAAGTACAGTGAAATCGCCTGAAGCCAAACACCAACAATAACAAGAGCAACAAACAATATAGCAAAAGCTGGAGCAATGACAACTGTCAGCTTGAGCTCAGCTACAGAACTCTATTGACTAGCGTGAAAGGAATACAGTTGGAGACGTCTCACGTCTCGTATCTCGCATCCCAGCTGCCAGGGGGCACAGCCTGCCTGCTGTCGCATGCCCCCTGCTTGTGTTTGTTTTGCTCTGCTGTCCATTCTGACAGCTGGCAGCTGCCTTGAAATTTGCACAGAATATGCCGAACCATGGGAATTACATCGCAACCCCAACAATTTGGCCAGCCTGTCATTGTTGCCAAATAACATTAAAATGTATTTCTTTAGAATGAAAACTAATTAATAATAAATATATATGAATAACAAATTGTGGCCCTCTAAGATAATTAAACTGTCTTCAAGCTGTTGGATTAGTAATTAAACGACTATCATAAAAATATATAAACTCAAGTTCACAACAATTTGGCCAGCCTACCGATTTTGTTAAATAAAACTAAAATGTATTCCTTAATAATGGAAATTAAATAATAAATATATTTATGCAAATAGATTTGTAGCCTTCCAATTATTAAAATGTGTTCAACCTGTTGGGTTGTTCGGAAAAAGCTCGAAAATGTTGTATTAAAAAAACGTCACAAAAATTATATTTTTTAATATAATAATAATAAATGTATATGAATATAAATTTGTAGCTCTCTAGTCTAGCTGTCTTTATTAAAAGCCTGCGACAAAAGTTATATTTATACAAATATATATTATATATATATATATATCAAAATATATATTTTCAAGAACAGGATATATCCAAGTGGCTTGCATTTTATCAACCTTTTTTTACGAGAATGTAAATTGGTTTATAGTTTTTATCGGCTGTTTTTGAGTTTTATCATATTTGCATTGCTGCTGCCCCAATGAATGCAACATCGTGGCAATACCATCATAAGTTTTCGTTGCCTTGCAAACTGTGCTAAAATGTTATTAGCGCTTAATTAGAGTACAACTTTTATTTGGGCCCAACACCCACAGAAACCAAACCTCGACCGCAAAGGCAAAGGTGCGCCCCAAAGAAGAACTTTTCTACAGCTTTGTGGTAAAGTTTTAATAATGTTCGGCTAAAATGAAATAATGCATTTTGCCAGCAGACTTCGGTAATTCAAGGAGATGGGGATAGTAAGGGAAATGCAAGCTGCTTAAGGGGAGGACGCTTTAAAAGTACATTTGCAGGAGCACATGCAGCAATGGAGAAGCGGTCAAGAGTGACCATGGGAGCAGTTGCCAAGCTAAAAGTTGCTCAGAACCAATTCATTAAACATTCAACGAGTTGTCTCTGGCGTCAAAATGGGCCACACAATGCAACGTGCCCCAGCAAAGAGAGAGTCATACACAGATAGTAGATACACAGACTGAGAGCGACATGGCTATTGAAAGAGAAGAACAGTTCGTACACTCAGAAAAAAATCCCCTTAAATTTTAGTAAGTCGCCCTAAAATCAAATTCGTCCTAAAATATTCAAAGTTTTCTTGTCTTTAGAAATATTTGAAGAAAAAAATGCATTAGAGCTAGAAAGGCTTGCCCCAAGTCGACAATCCCAAAAACAAGGTGATTATTTTTAGTTTTTAGAAATATTTTCTATTATTAAGAAAAACATTTCTAAAAAGTCGATATGCACTATATGAACCGTAATATGTAGAAAAAATTATTTCTAGAATTCAGAAACAAGTAATGGAAGTTACTGGCTCGAATTTTCTATTCGAGTTTAGATGTCGTCTACCCTAAAGATGCCAAATTACATTATATGAATTTAAAACTATGTAAAATGAATGAATATGTGAAATCTCAAAATAAAAGTGTTTGTTAATATATATAATATGAGTAATACAAAAGCTAATGTAAAAGTTATTCTATGGTGCACACATAGAAAACAGCACTCTAGAAATTAGATATATACTTTCTACATTTTAGAAAAACTCTCCGTGAAATTTAGAAATACAAACCCTGATTTTAGAAAGTAACAACCATAGAGTTTAGAAATTTACTTCCTGAATATTTACTTAAATTTAGGGGGATTTGATTTTCAGAGTGTAGCAGAAGGCGTTCTCAATTGCCATGTGTGTATCCCTGTTTGGTCACTGTAGCCCTCTTTTTATGGGTCAACAAACTGTCGACCATTGCAAATGGTCCAATGTTTTGGTTGCCCGTTGCCAGTTGCCAGCTTCCAGTTACCCGTTGCAATTGCCAGTTGCCAGTTGCAACTAAAGGAGACGCCATTCATTGCATATTTGAAAGTCTCTGGCGAAGCTTTAGGCAGTTTGGGGACTTCCAACGAAACTAATGAAATGAACAGGAAATTACCTTTTTCTTTCTTATAGAGAGGTTGTGCAGATAAATTGGCAGCAATGCAAATGAAGTCATGTGGCATGCCACATAATCAAGTATCAATCATACGCACAGTCGACGCTGGCATAGGGTAAATTAATATTAACATAAAGCAGAAGCTTTGGCAGCCTCTTGATCGTACTGACGTTATTAATATTATAAAAATAAACCACCTCGTAAACGTTAAATGGCTGCGTCCGAATATTAAATTTAAAAGACGAAAGCATGTGCTGAACTATGCAATTCCCTGTAGAGGCAAACTAAACTGTATAAGGAAAATAGACTTAAGTAATAAATTATATAATAGTTCTCAAATTTGAATACAAATCAATTATTATCTAAATGACGAGCTCTGAGTTGATATTGTAATCTTATTTATTATTTAATGTCTACTATAGTCGAAAAAATACAAATGGAAAAAAATTGATTAAACTGAATTAAACGTAAAGCTTAATATTAAATTAAAATTTATAAAACAAGAAATATTTATCTGATTTCTGTGCGTATTTAAATTTAACATTTGTTGCATGCATTTGGGAAAACCCAGAAAAAACAGGTATATTTAAAATAATAACCTTGCAGTGACATAAAACGTGCTTGAATTTAATGCTAATTAAATTGCCCAAAAATATAAACCTGACCGTACCAAATATTCGCATGTCGTTCTGTAAAGACACATATATATATTTTAGTGTACACAAGAATATATGTGTATACGCCGGGTATGCGTGTAAAAGCTCGCACATGCGATGTGCTATCAAAAATTTAATAGACTGTCAGCGCAAATGAAAATAGCATTAGAAACAGCAACAAAAACAGCAACAACAACAAATCTGGGCACATACATGAATATATGTGCAGAAATGAAAGGGCATTTATGAGCGAGCACTTCATAAGGGATGCTAGCCAAATAAATATATCAAATGTCAGCTTATTGACGTTGTGTCATCAAACGTAACAAAATGATGTCAATTTAATAGTGCTTGTAATCCATTAATGCGTTACGCCTGATGCCCTCTAAAGGAATTGCAATCAATGCCTAATTAAATTTCATTTGTGCGACTAAAATGCAAAATCCAATCACGCAATAAAATCTAAAAAATGTAAATTCCAAGTGAAAACTTGTATCTATTATAGCGAACATAGTACTGTTGTGAACAAAGTAATACCACCATTTTCCAATAAACCCCTTTTTGAATTTGTATGCTTAAGGAACTTATGAATACGTTTTTAGAAGTGGATGAAGGAAACTGAGAAAGAAAATATACCATAATTTTCGTCTGCGTTTTCAATTTATTTAAATTGAATTAAAATTAAAATTAGAAAGTTTTATTTTATGAAAAAAAGAAGAAAGGAAGAGCTCCATTTTGAAATGTGCACTTGAAATTACAAAATGTTGAAATAATAAACGATTTCAATAAAGACTGTTATTAATTGAAAAGAATTCCAATTAGTGATGTTCATTTGAATTTATAGGGGGAATACTAAGCAATATATTACAAATCAAAATTAAAATGAAAAAAGTATATATTTTAAAAAGAATTCTATCAGTTGTGCTGACTTTAATTTTAGGTTTAATACTAAGCAATATATTTAAAATCAGCATTTAAAAAGATTTCAAAATGTCGCAGTGATGCTATAATTTGGTTCGCAACTGTATACATATATTTGGCCAATCCAATCATTACATTGGTTATTTTTAGCGTCGTATATTAAACCTGTTCAGGCTTAGAATATCCTTTCAGCTGGATGACAGCTGCTGCTGCTCCTGCTGCTGCTGCTGCGCTGCTGTCGATGCCATGCGACTCTCTCACTTGAGATATAAATGGGTAGCAGTGTGAGTTTGTATGTATTTGTGTATGCAAACACAACACACACACATATCAACACCTTAACAGTAGAGAGTGTGGCGCGGGGTGTTTAAAATTAATACGAGTATCTCGTTCGTCTACCGTTACACTTCAATAAGTTTTCAATGAACACTTTGAAACTATTTTTATACCGTTTACACCTATGTGAATCAATATTTCTTGTATGAGTTTTTATGTGGCTCGTGTCTGTGTGTGTGCGTGTGCGTGTGTGTGGCTTGTGTGCGTATGGTTTCAATGACATCAATTTATCTTTAACGCGCAATGATTTATTGATGTCAGTTGGTTAAAGGCATAAAATACATTTTATGTTTGGTAAATATGCGCATACCACACATAAAAATTAAGTGTACAGCGTAAGCATACACACATTTATAGGTCGTTTTTATTTGAATATACGTGCCTCTAGAAGGAACATTCATAAAAAATATCTCTTAATCTTATACTGTTTGAGATGATAGAAGTATAGACAAGTAGTAGATTTCAACAGTTTGTTTTTAGCTAAAAGTAAACAATTAAGGAATAAGATAAGTTAATCAGCCGAAAGAGATCATTAATATATTTTAGCAAGTGATTGCCGATTTCCGACATGCATTTGGACAAACGAAGGCGAGCTCTTCGCATTGGCATACTTAAGGGCGGCCAGTCAACTGCAGTTAAGAGCGCCAAAAAATCACGTATCCAGCGCTCTTGCTAACTATCCGCGCTCTTAGCACCAAGCATTTTATCCGCAACTGCGCAGCATAGAGAGCCATAGAAGCGGCTGCGGATAACTGCAGACACACACGTGTTTTTGTTTACCTTCGTCGTTGTTGTTTTTCGTGCTTTTTTCCTAGTCCAAGCAGCCTCCGCGTAACCCAGTTCAGTGCGTAACACTGCACCAATCGTGCATGTGTGTGTGTGCGTGTGCGTGTCAGCTACACTTCTTACAGCTGGTAGAACTGTGACTGCTGAAGTAATTTTAGTCGTGCGCTTTCTCGCTATTATTTTGGTTGCTTTTGGGTGACGCTTGAAGTGCGCTCGTCTTACCTGGTGCTCCTGTCACTGTTATTGCTGCTCTGCTGCAGCTCTGCTCTGCTACTGTTTTGCTGCTGCTGCTGCTGCTCTGCTGCAGCCGCCTGATGTTGTTGCTGCTGCTCTGCTGTTTGCGCTGCTGTTTCTCTGCTGCTGCTCTGCATTGCTGCTGCTCCTCCGCTGCTCTGCTGCTCTGCTGTTGTTGGCAGCATGACGACTCTGACTTTTGTGAATTTTTGCATTTGTACATTTATGTTGAGTGGGTGCTTGAGCTGTGTGCCAACTGTTGGCGGACAAATGACACACTGCATGTAAAAATGACACGACGCTGACAGCCTCAGTAACTTAAGTGTATAATGTGCCAGTTACAGGCAACATACAAAAGAGTTATGGAATTTCTAAATGCATCTTTGATTACTGCTAACTGCTTCTTCTTGCCAACTGATCAAGCTGGCCAGGCGAATTATGATTAACAAAACCAACAACAAGTTTAAGGATTTTCTCGAAACTTTTTCAAGTGTTTTGTTTGTTTCATTTTGAGACCAGCGAGACTACAAAGTTTAATTATATACAGGGCTTTTACTGCTAGCAGCTGTACAAAAAAACCATAAAATTTACTCGCTGGCTGAAAATGTTTGCGAATTTAGCTGGCGAAAAAGTATTACAAGTTTGCGTGCATTTTGGGGCACTGCTTCTGTCTATCTTTCGAGTGGAGCAGATGCCGCTTAAATTGCAGTAGTTACCGCAGGTAGACTCCCGCTATTCTTATTTTTTTTATTTGTGTGTCTGGCATACGACAGAAATAAGCCGCAGGCTCAACTTGCTATCAACGTACATTCAGAAAAAAATCGGTCTAATTTTAGTAAATCGCTCTAATATGAAAATCGAAAAACAAAAACCAAAAAAATATAAAGTTTTCCTCGATTTTAGAAATAATTGCTAAACATTTGAAAAAATGTCTAAAATATAGAAAGAAAAATTTGCTATTATTAGGAAAAACAATTCTAAAAAGTTGAGATACTAGCCTACATTTTTAGCAAAAATCCTTTCTTAAATGTAGAAACAAGAAATTAACTTCACTGACTCGACTTTTATATTAAAGTGTGGTAAGTTTTTTTAAAATTAATTTAAAAACCATCTAAAATATTTGTATATGTAAAATATTTAGATACAAATGTTTTTTAATTTTCAAATATAAGTAGCAAAAAACTTAATATAAGAGTTATTCCATGGCACACACAGAAAAACAAGAGCATTGAAATAACACATATTTAGAAATGTAAACCTTGTTTTTAGAAAGCCACAACCATAAGTTTTTGAAATTTACATTCCGCATAATATTTTGAACAACAATTGGCGCTAAAAGTTTGGCGATTTACTAGAATTTATGGCAGTTTTTTTTATGAGTGTATACTGCACACATACACATCCATAGATTCCGTACCTGCTGGCAATTGTACTTTAAAAAACTAACGCATATTTGCGTTTCATATAATTTGGCTGTTGACACAATTTCTGGTCGCAGGTATGGCATGATAATATGATGGTCAGGCACAACTCTATTAATCCTTGTAAAAGTTTTGATACAATCGACGCCACAGGGTATGCACTCGTAAATTTTGAAGCGGACTTTTGCTCGGTGCTACAAAGGCCTGGGCCTTTGAATATATATACATATTTATATATATTTAACTTGGGCTGTGCAAATTTAATGAACGCTGCTGCTTAATTATTCCATTTCAGGCAAGTTTATTTTCTACACGCGCGTTTTTATGCCGCAATTGAAATTTTTAATTGGCAAATGCGTGGGCGCGTCCACAATCCACTCACAGTCTCCCCCGGGATATGGAGGGGGAAATATCCGGGGATTGGTGATATTGGGGGATGGCTCAGTGCGTCGTCTGGCGGTGCTTTGTGGCATTTTAATTATAAGCTTGGAGCGCGGACGTGAAACGCTAATGAAATTAAAAAGTCCCTCAAATGGAATTATAATAAAATAGAGTTGCTGTACATCAAGCACAAAAAAGCCAAAGATTAAATATATTGCCAGTTCTTTTTAGATATACGCCATCAACGATCACCGAGGAACACCTAATTGTCGTTCCACAATATATTCAATATTCATAAGCAAAAATGAGAGCATCCCCCAAATTATCTCTCATACGTGTTGCGGTTGCATGCCAATCACGTCTAATTAATTGGCATTTTCGGTTGAGCTTTAACAAAATTAGTTGACCGCAATTATAATTAGTGGTATTTCACACTTACATATTTACTTATGGTCTCTAATTCAATGCAATTCATTAACTACACAATTATCGCTTATTTTAGATAATACGGCTCACATTGCGTATTCTCAACGTTCAAATGAGTTTTAAGCATTGTTGAAAATGCAAACAAATTCCATTTGAATTTATGGCACATAAACGCAACCACTTATGTGGCTGACATAAAATATGCAACTTGGTACTGTAGGAACATTCGAGTTTATCACTTAACATTTGATCCGCTTAAGCCACAATATGCCGCAAAGAGGGCCAGTCCATTAGTTAAGCCAGCAAATTTTCATGGAGTTTTCAAAATATTGATAAGCACCTATAATTGATTGAGTTACGGAGTTGGTTACTAATTATTGAAGCGAATTTTTTTGTCTTGACGATTTAAGGAATTAAAGAAACAAAAATTATTTTTTTATTTATAGATTTCAGTTATATATTTATTTCATATCCTAAGTACAAAAGGTACGTTTTAACCCTCTTACATATAAATCAAGCAGCTAACGGTGTACGTTCATAAAATATGCATACGTTTTAGATTTATTTTGTATATGGCGATTATAATGCAAATGCAAGCACTTTTGACAGCAGTCCGAAAATAAAATATTTTTCAAATGCGCAGGAAAAGAATATTTTGTATGATAAATCTTGTTGCGTTTAGGCCAAGCGCAATCACAGTCGCAATGGTTACACAAAAATCCATAAATATTAAAATCACCACATGCACTGTGTGGACTTCAATTTTTTTTCAGCATCGACATCGACATCGATATGAAAGCTAACCCTCCCTGGGCACTTACCTAAATCATAACCCGACGTCCAATAAGCCAAACAAATTGACACTCTCGATGTTTGGGGAAATCAGCGACAGCGACAGTCACAAATATAAAACAGCCACACGCAATCATCGCATAAGGGGGACTACCTCTACACTCAGAAAAAAAAACGCAACTAATTTTAGTAAATCGAAATAAACTTAAAATCGCCCTAGAAAGTTTTTGTCGTCTTTGAAATAAATTCTAAATAATAAATCAAATTAGACAAAATGAAATTAAATTAAATCGACAATCCCAAAAATGTGGTATATTTTTAAATTTTTTTTTAATATTTTCTATTATTAAGAAACATTAAAATATATCAATGTAAATTTTGAGAAAAAATCATTTCTAAAATTCAGAAACAAGTAATGAAATTTACTGACTTATAACTAAATATCAAATATTTTGACATCACTCTAATCGCTGAGAAATCAAATTGCGTTGCTTGCAACAACATAATGAAACAAAAATGATGAACAAAATGATTAAACTTTGTTGTAAACCCTTAACTATTTAAGAATGTGAAATGGGGATAATGAAGTTGTGCAACAGTGTGTAACAGGGAAAAGAAACCGTTATCAGATTAGTTTAATTTCAAGCTTGAGAACTTGAGCTTTACAGAATCTAAAATTTAGAAAACTAAAATAGATTATATTAATAAAGAAACAAATTTAGTTTTTACTCAAGACAATCAATTTAAATATGATGTGGGTCTTCTATAATAACTATTAGTTCCATTCACACAGATATTTTTCACAGCTTTTTGATGCAATCTGAACACTAAAATGTATAACCAATAACAGATAGACAATTTTTCACCTTTCTAAGAGTCTCATTTAATTAAGAAACCATTCTGTTAACTGCACATGGATAACTACTCAGAATAAGTATAATAATATAAAAATGCAAACTGAAAGACACCAATTTTGTGCTGGGATGCAGATAAAAATAAAAGTCTTAAATTGTGTTAAGAAAAAGTCACATATTTAGAAAACAATTTTACTGTTGATATAAATATAAATTTAAAAAAAATTATATGCACTTTAAACTTATAACAGTTAAAACATTATTCCTATTTCTAGGAAATAATGAAGAAACATTCCTATTTTACAACACTGCTTTACTTCACATGGAAAATACTCATGAAATCTCAATAAAATAAGTGATTGCGTTGCACCTGCGCGTAACCGACTGCGAAATACTCTGAAACCAATAAGCAATACCATCTGATAACAGACGCGGGTGGGTGTAGTATCGATCTTTGATCGTAGTATTTTACCTTATACGTTTGCCTTTTAAATTGCTGGAGATATAGGATTTTGAATTTTTGAATAGCACATACTGATCTTTGAAGGACATCGCCAACAACCTACCAACCACATTTGTGGGAGATAGGCGGCCTTATCGATTTGCGATGATCGATTTTATCGATTTAGTGGACCTAATGGACCTACGTCCAGCACGTCGACCTCAAATTTTTGTACTTTTCCGACGCGGGCACAGACCAGTATATGTTCCAAGTTTCGCTCTTACAAACAAACAGACGGACAGACAGCATGACGGAAATTTCACAAAACCAATATACTCTGAATACCTTCTAAATATATATATTGAATATTTTTGATATTCCTCACAATCTTACCTAATTACAAAACAATCCTTTTTACTTTTTTGCTGATTTACTGCATATAGGTAAATACTCAAAAAGTCTGAAAAGAAAAAATTGAAGCCATTAGATAAAGCGACTCAAATTGTTTCTGCTAGAGTTTAGCCATAGAATAGTGGTTGTGTGGTTGGCCCAAAGTTGGTCAGTGGTTCAGTGGTGCAGTTCGATCATAAAGATGCCAATGCAATGCAAACAAATTGAAAATTGCCCGTTACCAATTGGCAGTTGCCAATTGCAATTATAAATGCTGCCATTTGCCAATAGATGTGCCCCGAGGTATATTTTTGTTGCTCTTGTCATTGCTGCTGTTGTTGTTGTTGTTGTTGCTGCGTTAAAGTTTTTGCTTTCACTGGTTAACTTGGGAACTTGCTACTAAAGCAGAGTATACAAAACTTTGCTAATAGCAGCAACCGTAACAAGTCTGTGTGTGTATGTGTGTGTGTGTGTGTGTCTGTGTGTGTGTACGTCTAAGCATTGGATGTGTGTGTATGTGTGTTTGCGTGTGATTTGGCACAGTCAACTCAATGAAGCCAAAACAAATATAGGAAAAAGTTTTCCAATTTTCGATTGCCAATTGTGCAAAAATTGTACGTGCAACTTGCTTGGGGAATACGAGAATGCGAGAATACCAGAAAGTTTTGTGCCATTTTGGATGTGTGCTTCCCGCTCCCCAATGTTCCACAAAGCTCCCAGTGCTGATGCCCAGTCCATTTGTATTTTGGCTGACAGGACATCAGTCAACGTTGCTCATACCGACATTAAAATAAAAACAAATTATACAAAAATCATTTTAATTGCTACCAGAGCAGAAAGCAGGTAACTGGTAACTGGTAACTGGTATCCAACAAATTACAGTTGAAATATAACTTCAACTTTAATTCCGACAAATATATGAAATTCACTACATATACCCGCGCCGTTTATAAATGGAAGAAATGTAGAATGAAGTATATTTATTATTCACTAAGGATATATCATTCCAATTAAGATAAAAAACATTGATATTTTTAACCAACAAGCAAATCTACTAAGTATTAGTAAATCACCATGCTTTTGGCGTCAAGGGCTTGTCTCCCTAATTCAGAAAGTAAATTTGTAAAATTATAGAAGGCTGTGGCTTTTTAAAAACAAGGTTTGCATTCCTGTTTTATAGGGTGAATTTTTCTAAAATTTAATAAAAAGGTCTAATTTCCAGGCTGTTATTTTCCATCGAAGAATTCTTATATTAGCATCTAAGCATCTTAGATTATGACCACTAAACAGACAATACTATTATATAGCATGCTATGACTAAACTCTTATATAAAAACCGAGCCAGTAAATTACCTTACTGGATTCTACATTTTAAAAATGATTTTTTCTGAACATTACGGTTTGCATTTCCACTCTTGCCATACTCTTTGGGATTGTCTATTTAGTGCAAGCCTTTCTAAATTGTAGATTTTTTTCTTATATTTAGAAATTATTTCTAAAACAAGGAAAATAATTAATATATTAAACGTATATTCTATTTAACAGTTCAATTCTCCTTGTCGAGCTAGACTGACTTTAACTTTCGCTTTGACGACAAACTTTTGCTTTCATGGTAGAACTGGCTGACAAAAGTTTTACTAACGGAGCGCAGCAAAGTTTTAGCACTTCAAGTGCAAGCGTCACTGCCATCAGACCACCGCCTCCCTCCCTTTCCATTAGGCCCACCTCCCCCCACACTTCCCGCCCCACACACGCACACAATAGCTGCATAGAAGTTGGAAGAAGTTTTCACTTGACTCACATTTGATTTAGTTGCTTGCTGGTTGATGTCCATTTTATTTTGTCTGATTCTGCAATTATGTACGACTATGTGGTAGTTGGCAAAAGTACTCAACTCAAACACAAAGAAACTTAAACAAGTCATAAATTGTAGTAGTCAAATATACTCGACTGGCAGGTGCCTCATTTTCAAGTAAAACTAGCTAACATTTTTTGTTGTGGTACAAAATAAAAAGTGTCTAGAACATAGTTATACTAGTAAGGTAAGGTGCAAAGGTAGTAATTGCTTAAGTACAAATTGAAAAATACCGACCGTTCTATGAAAGCTATAAACTTTAGAGCTCTGATTTCTATAATTTATTTCCAAAATGTTAGGATCATAATAGCACTAGTTTCCAAACTGTGTTTTGTGTAAAAGTATTAATATTGAGACCACACCATAATCTAAACTGCATTGTATTTTAAATTCATTTTAGACTTCACATCTCTACGTGCATTTTATTTATAACTATTTAATCAACTTTATTTTGTTTATTCAATGTAAATAAATTAAATTAAATTAAAAATACAAGTAAATATTGTAACTCAAAAAAAAAATGCTTATAAGATTTTTGGGTATTTAAACGCAAAATTGTCCCGCATCTATTGCAAGTAATTGTTAAAACACCAGAAAAACCCCTCCAGAGCAAAAAAATGGTTAGTATGAATTTGTTAAGATGACACAAATGCATACGAAAATGTTATTGACGAGATAAGACAACGCTTAAGGGAAACTGTACAGTGCATAAGCAGAAAGTGAAATATTTCAAATATGTCAATTTATATCGCTGGGCCAAGCCTCATAATAATAAAATAAATAATATCTACATATATTCATTGGACAGCTGTATGATGCCATGCTCAACTTATATTTGTGTAAGTGTGTAGCTACAAGTAGCTATGCTCATATGCTTATACAAGTAATGGCGGCACTTTAAACTTGCTGCACATAAGTGTTTGAAATACGCTCGTTACATTTATTATTGAGTGCTCCGCTCTGCTCTGCTCTGCTTTGCTCTACTGCCAAACAATGCAACACTCAGCCGTTAGCTGTCTGGGCTGGTTAATTTATGTCTCTCACAGTTTTTTGGCTCAGAACCTGAGCAGACTTGCTGCTTGCCGCAATTTGAATGCGGGGCGGGGGACGGGGGAGGTGCGCACATTTGACATTCGACACAATTCCCCGGAGCGGAGCACGTTGCCCATAGCATACTTATCCGGGCATCAGCAGCAGAAGTAGCAGAAGTAGCAGAAATAGCAGCAGCAACAGCAGTCAGCAAACGGCAACTATCAGTAACTGGAGGCGTGCTGCAGTAAATGCATATTTTATATTTTCATTTCATTGAAACCGACACGTATCCACATTTCCTGGGCTCATGTGTCTCTGTGTCTCTGTGTGTCTGTGTGTGTGTGGCAAGGTTGTTGGCCGGCCCCTGAGAATGAAATCGCAAAAACTGTAAATTCGAATTGAAGTCTCCTCTCAGCTAATAAGATATAAAAATTTGTCCTTTAATTGGTCGAATGCTGGCACAGTTGTAGTTCATGTAATTTCTGGTCTTTTCCGACAGACTATGATTGTACTTCAGAATAGTTAACATTTTCCCTATGAATATACGAATTAAAATTTATCTGCGATGGCTGCTGCACATAAAGTTCAAGCGAGTTATTTTCTTCGTTCTCTTCGAGTTGAATAAACGCTATTTTCAGCTGCTGAATATTTAAGCAACATGCATATGCATGTAAGAGTAGAACGGTTTTTGGTTTTATTTTTGTATGCCCACATGGCGGCCTTGCAATAAAATTGTGCAAGTCGTGCCACTTATCAGACGAGCCAGCTTTTTGAGTTGGCCTTATGATGCCCCTGAGAGGTCGCCGAAAAGGATTGTTGCTAAAGTTGATATTTACGTCACCGAAATATTGCACTTAATATATCATCGGGGATATTTTAGCCAAAAAGCAAAATGATAAACAAAATATGATGTAGTGTTATTATACTCTATGTGTCTCTGCAGCTACACTAAACCAATATTATTATTAATATTTTAAAGAGCTTACCTTAATATAAAGTGTTTGGCCAAAGGCTAAGTATATTGTTATTGATTTTATATGCTGGCACTGCAAGCGTGCACTCCAAAAGCAAATACCTTTACATATTGACATTGTATATGTTTATTTTTGTAGAGAACACGCTTTTGGTTTCCGTTGCATTTGCTTCAATTCCCAGCTGCAATAGCTACACTCAGAAAAATATCAACCTCCATTTTAGTAAGTAGCCCTAAAATGAAAGTCGGCCTAAAAACTTGCTAGATATTTTCTATTTGTAAGAAAAACATAGAACAACTACCAGGAAATTAACAAAATTTTAGAAAAATATACTCCAAAATTTGGAAATTTAAATCCTTTTTTTTTTGGTGTAGTATCTTACTTCGCATTGTGGCCGCGTTTGTCTTTTTGGCAACACCGCAGATATGCATCAGCTAGGTTTGGGTCTGATTCCTTCTCGTTGCGGTTGCTCTCTTTTTTCTTATTTTCGCTGATTTGCTTTTTGCTGCCTTCTACGAGTATTTGCTTTATTGTTTCGACGACAAATTGCAAGTATGCCAATTTGTTTCACTGCACTGCATCCAAATACGTGGCCTGTGTGTGTCCAATGTGTCCGATCAAACGTGAGACGTTGGGCTCCGCTACTATTGTGCTACTTGAGGAACACATAATATATATTCGATAGCGATGATAGGACAATAAAAAAATACATTCCACAATACAATGAAAGTATCCTGAAAAAATGTATCATAAAAACTTTCTAGGCAGAGATGAATGTATTGAAAACATATTTTTTTCCATAAAAGTATTCTGAAAAAAAAAATTAATTTATTGAAAATACATAATGTCAAAAAAACGTTTTAAACAGAGGCGAATGTAGATATATATATATATATATATATCCCAATCAGAATAACTTTTTAGGCACACAATGAATATATTAAATTATATATGAATATATATTATCACAATTACTTTTAAACAGAGGGGTATGGAAAAAATGTACTTTTTCTCTCTCTATATCTCTTCCTCACTCTCTCTCTCTCTTTTCCATTCTCTCTCTCTCTCTCTCTCTCTGTCACACTCTCCCTTTCGTCAGTCCTCTACGGTCATCCCCACGATTTGAAATTAGCATTCCTAATTTTAGTGCACTTAAAATTTGTTTTCTAAGCTGTGCACTTATTTGTCCGTGCATTGATTAAAATAATGTTTGCTTAGAGCATTGCACTACAATCAAGTTTGCATGCCTCTGCCGCTATTTGAGCACCTAATCAAAAGCCGATCGATGTTAACTTTCCACATTATTTGCATAACTTGTGCAGTCAAGTCACGTTATTGTTTCCAGCCACTTTGGGGGACTTTCTTGCCACTGATTCAATTTTGTCCCTCAAAAGTTTGTGACTGCCATCAATAATATTTCAATAATGAGCAAGTTGAAAAATGCCATCAACTTGGTGGAAAGTATATGATGAACTAAAACATTGATTGTGCAAGTGCTGGCAGTTAAGTAATTAAGCTGCAGTCAAGAATTAAAGTTGCCTTTATTTCATTTTCATTTACATTGGTTAAAAGTGCAAAAATCATGAACTTTTTTCGGGAAAGCAATTTGCATAAAATTTTGGTATGTGTTCAGTGTTAGTTAAGTGTAAATATCTCAGTGAGTCCGTCCATATGCGATGCACAAACAGTTGCTCCACTTGCGCTGCATTAAAAAACCATTTTCATCTTCTTCTTCGTCCGCTGGTTTAATAGTCTGTGCAACAATGTGCGATGCGGTTGCCTCCAATTGAGTTTGGATGCGTGTGTGTGTGTGTGAGCACAGTAGCGAAATCAAATATACTTAGTTCAACATTTATTGTTATTATAAACATACAGAATAAAGATATTGATGTAGACTTATTGTATTAAATAAATATAAAATATAAATTATAAACTGACAGAATAAAGATATAGATTTAAGGATTGCACTTATTGTATTAAATAAATATAAATTCTTAATACCCAATACCCAGAATAAAGATGTAGATTTCAATATTGCACTTAATTAATTAAGTAATAATAAATTCATATAGATTTTTTGCTACTATCGAAATCAAAAGAGCAATCCATGAATTTTATTTCGTTTGTTATATGCTTGTCACATTTAACAAAGATACAAAAATTAACAGCAAATCACCATCTGTTCCGGCGTTCAGTTGCCGAAAACGCAATTTTAAAGCTCCCAGTGAACTAAACAAATTTAAAAACCAGCAGAGAAAAAACTCAGCCCAAGAGAAGGCGCGAAGCCATAGAGTACTCCAATATTGTATTACAGCCCATTACTACTATTGGTAGGTATTTGTATCAATGAGCAAAAAGATGCAGTTAATTGCAGGTCTTCAATTATCAGGACAAAAATCGCAAACTGCCCTCGGAAATGGAGAATCTACACCGGCTTTTGTATGTGAAAGATTTGAGTCTGGATATTGGTCATCACGAGGTCTTCGAGCATTTCTGCATCTTTGGCCATCTGAAACGTGTCACAGTACGTCAGCGCACCGAACACTACAAATATGCCACAATACTCTATACATCGGATACATCCATTGAGTTGGCACTCGGCGCCAATCCACACAATTTGCGTGGCAAACACTATTTTTGCCACAAGGCAGGCACGAGTCGGAATTGGCCCACCAATTATTGCCCGAATAGGCTCACCAATGGCATCAGTCTCCGTCAATATGTATACCATTCTTCAGTCATAGCAATGCCAGAAAACTTTAAAGTGGACCAAAGGGATGAGCCCCGAGGCAAGCGTTTATCCTTGTTGCCAGAAGCATCGATGGCCCTGATGCATCATCTGCGTGAGGAGCAGAAGCCGCCTGAACCTGCCCCAGCTAGCAGGCAGAGTCCGAATATGAATTACAAAAGACTCATGTCTAGCATGGACGAGAACTTCAACTTTGTGCGGCATAGTTACACAAATTTTGTGGCTCACAAAAGGAGACCAGGCCTCTACGACAAACTACCCATCGATGCTAAAATCAGTTTGACGGCCATCGCCTATGCAGATATCAGAGATAGGCGAGATTTTATATCGTTTCACTATGCCACCGACTAGAAAAGTAACTAAAAACACAAATAGATCATTTTAATGCAAACGATGTGGCGTTGAGATAAGCATCCCAGTAACTTCATCTATGCATAAATCAGAAACATCATATAATAATAGAAAATAAACCAGCCTTCATCTATGCATAGATCATTTCCGAATATGGTTAGCAACCTTAGATAATAAATGAAAATAAACCAGATATGTATATATTTACTTACCCTCTGAATTGATTCGTATCCTTGAGTTGCTGATGAGTCTGCCCACTTTTGTAATATCAGATTAACCAGTTGAAGAGCTTAATTCAAAGTTGCCAAAGTCTCATTTGAGTAGATACAATACTAAAAATGTAAAGTCGCATAATACATCATGATGACATGACTCTGATACGCTTCTGTGTATATGTTATAGTTCCTGAGTTCCTGATGCTTCCGCCCACTCTTATAATAAATTAATTGGACTCAGTAATTAGAATAACCAGTTGAAATGTATATTTTTAAGTTACCAACGTACCATATAAAGTGGGTAATACTTAAAATGTATATATCAAAATTACAAAAGAGGCAATATTAATAATATAAAGACATGACTCTGATCCGCTCCTGTGCATGGGTTATACTTACATAGGTATTTGTGTAATGCTGATGGGGCTCGTTCGGTGTGCTGGCAAGTGAGACCATATAATTTGAGCATGATGTTGATGTTGATGTTAATGCACTTATCAGTGCGATGCCGCACACACTTGGCAAGCCAGCCATTGCACTGGATAAACATCAGCAGGCAAGAGGAACAGCATTATGGTTGCTTGCAACTTGCGGTTCGCAAGTGGAGCAAGTGCAGCAGCATTCAATATGGCATTTGGCATACTTATGGCTTCATCTTCCTTGAGCGCGATGGCTTATTAAAAACACCCAGTTGCAGCTCATACACTTTGTAATGGGGAGTAGGTATATAGATATGTAAGAATGTGATTTTTCCACTGAAGCCATTCACTTTGATTGCTTTTGGACAACGCGTCGTATGATTGTTTTTTGCTGCACTTGCTGGATGTAGGGACTAGGGCGGTAACTGAAGCACTCAGCTGAAGCGTGCGACGTGGCAAAATTGATTTGTGCACGTGTACTGTTAGCTAATGAGCCGAGATGGCCATTGCTCCAGGGAACACTGCAAAACACACACACGTACAAACACACACGTACGCACGCATACAGTTGGACACGGAATGCGACGGAAGACGTTGCACAATTGTCGCTGACATTCAGTACAGTTGACAGCTGAGCTGGCGCACAGGCTAACCAACAGACAGGACAACGGCCACAGCTGTTTGCGCCAGTTTGCTTAATTAACAACATTACGGCATTAACATTAACACACATAACTGCCTGAAAAAGGACGAGGGTTGGCCATCTTCATGTGAGGGCATTAAAATTGTAAGACAACTCGTTTGACTAGAAAGAACATAACAAAGCACATTATTAACCGGGTGTTTAAGACATATACATATGACTAATGATTTAAAAACAACAGTATTTAAGTCCATTTAAGTTTAAAAGTATTCTTTCTACATCACAAGCTTCTCAGCAATACTTTAAAATATTCAATAACTCTCAACTAGTACACTTAATTAGAAATAAAAATAATACAAATTCCGCCCTAAAAATTAGAAAGTTTTTCTTTGTCCTATAAATACAAGAAAACAAAAATCAATCCCGAAAATATTGTATATTTTTCTACTTTGTAAATAAAATCCGAATTTTTTCATATTAAGTTAACAATTGCAATTGCAATTGCATACTTCCCCGCAAGGGAGGAATGGGCACATGGCACTCCCGGTCCACCGGCAGCCATATCCTTTAGGATGTGTAGGCGGAGGTGTCTACTCTGAGCAACTCAATATACAGCTACCATTCAGCCCCCGACACATTGCAGTGTTTTTCAAGCTGAAGTACTTGCTATAAAAGAAGCACTAGATTGCCTAAAAAAGCTCAAAGTTAGCCCCGGCAACAAAGTTAGCCAAGCGGCAATTAAATCTATTAGCTCGATATCATCAAATTTGATATTTTGGATGTTTTTAAAACACGAGTGTGGGAGAAATCCCCCCCAGTTCCCATACGGTATCACAACGGGCCAAACATGGCCTATGTGTGTCAACCCCTCGGGCTGACAGCCGTCCAAACCTAACCTAACCTAACAATTGCAAATAATGTTTTTAGAAATCAACTTACTTTATAAGGCGCCAAAAAGATGGAGAATTTTAAAAATTCAGAGTAATTTTTTCTCTGAGTGTACAGAAGATCGTACTCATTGTTACTGGCGACTGCCCTGGATATCATAATCAAAAAGGTTTAAGGCCGAACCGTTAAAGCAACTTAATGCTCAAAACTTTTGAAGGGATATTAACTAACTTCATGGCTGCATAGCTCATCCTCCCAACCGTTGTATTTTTTAACATGTGGCTCTGCTTGCTAAACTATTAAGCTTTTATAATTAGGGCTTGATGGACTGGTCTTGCCTTGGATTGGACTCGTGTGACCCTGATAACTGATGCAGTCGTGCATCCCAAATTGCTGTCAATAGAGTTATTCAGTCTGGGACCAGTCAATACTGGGATAGGCAGGACATCCGGGCCACTGACGAAGACACGCCCAGGATGTGCCGCTTAATGTGTTTGCTAAGGCCAAAGACATCACAAAGGCAACATATGTGAGTGTGTGTGTGAGGCTTTGCGTCATGGCTTAAAAGTGTTTTGGGAAATCAGCGACAAATCGAAAACGAAATGAGTTTTCGTTAAATGTTAAGCGACGACGAGTGCACGCGTTAGTCTGATTACTCATTGGGGAGCGTTAACATCGAAAATCACAAATCTCAGAAACATATCTCGATAATAGTTCGCACTACAAACTCAAAAGTAGGATACTTGAAGACTTTTTCCGCTTACCGTCGGTATCTGGAATAAAAGGAATTACAAATTAAAAATAAATATTTAATGCAGTGTTTGCAACTTTAACAAGTCGGTCTGCTCATGCAAAATACCATATCCAATGCTGCCAGCTTGAAGGAGATACCAAAGAGATTTACAAATTGGCTAAATAGCTAAGATTTATAGTGGCCAAGAGCGATGGCCCACAGCGTTTTTGCAGTGCGTGTCGTTTCGAAAAGTTTTCGGCCACATTTTGGCGCTATTTTGCTTCTTTATTTTGCCACATTTGAAGAGTGGAAAGTAGCAGCTGTTGCGGCAGACACTAAAGCAACTATGGGATTTTCCATGAGGGGCACCTGCTAAAAGTTGAAAACACTTTTGTTGCCGTTTGGCAGGAAAGGACTAATCTGTTAATTTATGTTGAAAAGTTTAGCAAGTTTTCAAGCGCTTGGCAGAACAAAATGCAATAAATTATTAAGACTATTTTCAGACCGGCGAGCACGAGCAACTATGGTTATACACAATTATTGTGTTTGTGATTGTCACCTTCAACCTGAGTCTGAGGTGGTTTGCTCAGCTTTGATTTCAGCACTTCAGCATCAGCCACAATTGAGCCAGCAACTTGAGTCAGCCAAAAGCCGAAAGCCACACGCAAAAGATAAACATGCTTGACATCCATTCAAGCATTCATCCCTTCTCTGCGAGACGTGCCCAAGCTTAAAGTGGCTAACGAAAAGTTAAAATGTTCTTATGCATAAGTGATGCACCGCATTCTTTTCCATTCCAATCTGTGACTTCAGAAGGGCGGACAAAGCTCGCTCACGAAGTACCCGCATTGCAGTTGTTTCACTTGCCGTTCCTTGACTGCGCCATGAAAACTTAATGCCGCAATTAACTGTTTGCGTTTGCGTTTGCGCTTACAGGCCGCGGCGACACCAAATTAAATGGCACGCATATCGCGTATACGCAGCGGCTGCGGCTTAAGCCCCAACTTCTCGCCAGCTCGCGTGACCCACTTGCCACAGCATCTGACGCCAGCCTTGCAAGGCATACCCTTTATATCTGTATTTAAGTGCAAACCAAAGCCAAAGTAAAACAAGTTAGAATGTTCGAATCGAGCCAGCTCCAATAGCAGATATCCTGCAGCCTGCTGGTAGTTATGTTCAATCTGAAAAGCCTTTTAGTCCCTCCAACATACACGCACTCTGTAATGTGTTACCAATATTTGCAAATTAGAATTGAGCAAATTTGTTTCTGAGTGTAGTAAGGTTGCTGATATTTTAAATTAAAGATATTTATATATTTGAAAATAATTAAATTTATTTTCATATAGTTTCTTATACATATTATGTCCATGGCTTAGTTTGAGATTCGAGTCTGTATTCTCAGTGTTCTGCTGCCCTAAATATTAACGTATATTTTATGCACACACAAATAATGTTTACCAAGTCAACTACCACTATTTTTGCTGCATGTTTTAGTTATTTGCCAACTGTGGATCACATTTCCGCCAAGTAAGCATATTTTTTTCGCTGGCATTTCGACTGCCAGAGTTCAGGAAATAGCTGTAAAAACGTTTGAATTCGAATTTCCCCTTACACAAATTAACTGTGATGACTCTGCACAAAAAAGCAGTTACAGACGCGATTCCATTTCCGCCGCTTAAGCGCCATTTAAAACTCTGAAATTGAAAATTTGCGAAATGCGCCCAGTTTTTGGATCAAGGAATCCCGGACTTCATGTTTGGCTCATAATGAAATTGTCAATTGCAATTAGTTGGTATAATACACTTTTTGGCTGCCAATTTAGAGTCAATTTATGTGTGTCCTTCTAAATGTCTGTCAAACTATCTGTCTATCTTTCAGTCAGTCTGTTCTCTCAAAGTGCAGTTTGCGCAAATTTACAGTACATTTATATACACTCTACTTACACTTACACACACACACACACACACACACACTGAGGACTTGCTTGGCCACTCAGAAATTTGCCCCCACTCGTGGCATTCGCTCAGCGTTGCAATTTAAAGACTGCGGTGCTTCAAGTGTACTTTGCCTGAATGATGACACTTCAGTTTATAAAGTACTCACATATGGTAGCACCACTGTAAGTGTTTTTGCTTCGCTGCATATCAAATCAAGCTCAACTAAAATTTCTAAGCAACAAACACGCAAGGAGCAGTTATTTTCAGCTGGCCGAATATTTCATACGCTTGACTTAATATTTGCTCAAAAATGTATTCATGTAAATTAAATGACCTAAAGATACTTTTGAAAACCAAAATGTCATTCAGATATAATTTTAAAAAATTCAGCTTATATATTTATTTTTTTAATGCCAAATAAAGTCAGTCGACACAAAAATAATACAAAAAGTAGAAAATATATTGAGCTTAATTAATATTAATATTAAATGTAACATAAAGAAATGTCTATGTTGAAAATTACTTAACTTCCTATTTCCACATCCTTTGCAAAGCATCTTGAATTTATTTGTTTCTTAGCACGCCCCTTGAAAACCCTGATAAGATATGAAAGTCGTGCACATCTGCGGTCAGACAGCGGCGTGCGCAAAATAAATCGCTGATAACGAAGCGCCTACGCAATTTTGCGCACGCCCTGATAAGCCACAATAAATATTGTACAATTGATGATTCAAGTTAGTTGAGCGAGCTACCAGCACATGGTGTGCAAAATTGCATTCTCTCACGATCTATAAAATGCCAGAGCCACTGAGCCGAACACCAAGTCAAAAGCAAAACATCAAGTTGAACGCACTTGCTTACACACAATTTTAACCGATAATCCAACATAAACACATAATGGTTTGCAAGGCTTGTGGAACCAGTGAGTATAGCCGAAGCTACCTGCTTTTATCACACATTTTAAGCTCGTATTCCCCAAATAGATTGCCAGTGTTCGGCTACCAAATGCGGCGACAACTGCGCCTGCAGTCAGCAATGCCAGTGCGCCTGCAAGAATGGCCCTAAGGACAAGTGCTGTGCCAACAAAAATTGATTAAAACTCAAATTATAAAATCTATTGGTATTAATAAATGAACATTTGAATATAATTTTAAATAAATATATATCAAATGTGAAACAAAATGAATTCTTTAATTTTTACTTGCAAGCTCAAAGCAACAAAGATATACCATATATGCCACGCGAGTGAAAGTCTAGTAAATAATATTCAAAATCAAATCTTTATTGGCCATTTTGACAAGAATAGTTTTTAGTTCTTTCAATTCGTATATTGCTTACATTAAAAATAACTCCATTCATATCAAATAATTTGCACATCTTAAAAACTTCCCAATATCAATGTGTGTGTGTGTGTTTTTTTTTTCGTAGAGCATGCAATTATGCCTACTTGGTTGTGTATGTTGTTTGTGGTGGGAATGTGTGCATAAGTTTTACATTAAAATGTTTAAAATTTGTAAACGAACACACAGAGTTTGTCGTTGCTCAAATGAAAACTGCTTTCTAACAGCTGCATTAAAAATGTGTAATGAACATTTGTTTTTGTTGGTTTTTTCTTTGTATCTTTTTATATATAATATATATATCGTATATTTATTTATTGAATAAGTTGTGTTACTTAAAAGTAAAATAAAATTCTTATAGTTCACGTTGAAAGCTTAGGCGTTTACACAAAAATAGTTATCGTTTAGTTTTTAGTTTTCCATCATAATATATTTCCTTATTGTGCTTTTGTTTCCTTGGTAGGTGGTCAGAAGCAACACTAATAACGCATTTGTAATGCAATGCACATTTTGTCCTAACTCAAACTCAAATTAAATATAGTACATTCATGAAATTTGTTTGCATTGTAGCATGGAAGCCAATGAAAAAGGGTTTTTTACATAAAGCAATCAATATACATATAATATACGTATATATGTAAAATACAACTAAAATAAGCACAATTGAAATACATTTGTGGCCAATCTAAATAGCTTATGCCTAAAATAAACGTTTAAAATTATAATCAAACTCACACATTAGATTAAACAAATGAACGTAAAAGCTAAATCCACATTCTCCTGCTTTGAAGTCAATTTAAAATTAATAATTATGTAACAGACATTGACAACATCAAAGTCGTATCTTAGAAAGCATTATTATATATATAGAAAAAAAAAAACGTACTGCAAATTGTTCAGGCAAAAACCAAAAAAGATTTTACTAATGTCTGTTTTCTGGAGGTGTTTTGTGTTGAAGTGCCGCAATTTGCATGCATTGCTCTTGTTGTTTTAGAAGGTTGGTTTTTGGCGTTTTCACAAATGCTGCAAGAATAAGTAAAATACATTTTTAGTAATGATGAGCACAACAAAATAGTAGCTTAAACCACGTCAAACACTCACTTAATGTCTAGGAGGTACACAGGGGGAGTGATACATCTCTATCTACAATCATCGATAGATTATTGATTTATGAAAACTTACAGTTCGGCCCCTCCCTTAACGGAAAGCTGGCTACGCCCTTGCTACTTTTTATTTTAATTTATTCAAGAAATTTCATTTCAAAACTCTAACATATTTATTTGCTTCCTTATATTTTTTACAACTAGATAAACATACATATAAATATACCTGACTCTTCGTATGTGTAAATTTGTATACTTTCCCGTTCCTCAGTTCAAGCTCATTTTCATTTCATTAGTCTTTCGAAGACTGACGGATACATGCCACCTTCCGTACCACTTACTCTCCATATTGAAACCCGACTCGTTCACTCCAAACGCATTCATCGACATTCAATACAATATATATCCATGTATGTGCGTATGTTTTAAAGCACATACAATGCACAAGGTGATATTTAACTTTAAAAAGTTCATATAACAATAAATTCGATTACATACAAATTCGTTAAATATTTTTTTTTTTATAAAATGTGTAACCACTTTAGTTTTTTTAAATTCTGTAGTTGCTACTAACTGTAACAATTATAGTGTTCCGTAAGTGTGTGTGTAAATATATACATTTATATTATAATCTAACAAGGATAACGACCTATTTAGCTACAAATTGAAGATCACAACCAGAAATGTTTACTTTAATGAACAAATTTGTAACTTGATTAAAGTTAAATCAGCGATAACTTAACTCAATACATACCAAAATTAAAAAACATGCCACAACGATGCATTCCAATTATTATTATTTAGGTAAAACGTTAGATAAGTTTAAAGTCGAAGTGTCCGATTGTTTTATGTTGTAGGGTGGATACATCTAATGGACGTCGATAATAGCGGCAAAATTTTGCAAATATTTATAGGATTATTTTTGTTATAGATTTTGTTGTATATATATTAACATTTGACGTAATTTGATTACACATTTCTATATATAATTGCAACATATAGATCTGTATATTTTCTGTTATGCTTATAGCTTATAGTCATCAAAGTTCGGCATCGTATCAAAGTCCGCCATTTGAAAATCACTACCACTAAAATTGGAACAAAAATAGAAAAGAAAAACAAATTAATAAAAATAAAAACGAAATAGATTGTATGGGATATATAAAAAGATTTGATGTGTATAATGATGTTAGTAGAGAATCAAATGAAAAATGCGCTTCATTAAATGAATTAATGAAATTAACCAACTAATTTTTTGCCTGCGAACATAAATATTACGAAATACATAATTAAATATTCAGGTAAAAAATGTATTACAGAGAACACCCCTATTCTGATTGACCTTATAGTGTTTTGGTGCGTTCCTATGTAATAGTAACAACAATAAGCATTAAATTCATACGTAACGTAATTACAATTACGAACACACATCAAGAGGAATATATGAAAAAAGCGCATGCAATAAATTTATTTATTTTGAATATATTTAATTTAAATGAATCCTCAAATTTTGCTTGCAAATTGCTCTTCTGTATTGTTCTTTGGCATTTACAAATGCATGATGGTGCTATTCTGCAAGCTGCGACGATTATATGAAAAGTTAAAAAAATATAGAATTTCATTAGATATCAATTTCATTTTGAAATATGTATATAAAAATATAAATAAATAACATAACATATTTGAGGCTGCCGAAAAGCTTAAAAAGATGGCAATACTTTGAAGAACAAAATAAAATATTTAATGCTAGTAGAACTTTGAATTTTATAGTAACCCAGCGAGCGACCTAGTTAGGTACAGTGGTTAGTAAAGATTACAGCAGAGCGGATATCAAATGAGTGTGTGACTGACGATGTGTTGCAAGTGACGAAATGCGAGTGTTGGTGTTATGCATAGGCTCAGAGCGGGAGGGCGTAGGTGTGCAATGGATTTTGAGCAGACAAAATGGCCGCGATTTCGATTTTGGTGATTAAGATTTTTAATATCGAATTGTGTTTGGTTTGTTTGATTTACTAGGTGATCTTTATGCGATTGCGATTGCGATATTTGTACATATAAATATATTGATATATGTATATCAAACAATACCTTTCGGTAAGAGGCACAACCCAAAGACTAACACAACCACTCTGTGTTTTACATTGGACCTTTTGATTACAAGGCGATGACACGGCTATTGCTGGTTTAGTGGGCATCATCCACTGAGCTTCTTGCCCATTGGCGCACACATTGAGTATGGTGTGACTGATTTGATCGAGTATGGGATCGTCGGGCGCTGTATTGTTCACTAAGTCCTCGAGCTCACGAGCCACAACGCTATCATCTGAATCTGAATCATCCCTGTTATAGGATGTGGCTGCTACGCTCGATGGATTATCAGACATGATGCCACTATATGGAGAATAACTAGATGGCACCGCACCAAGAATTTGTACAATAAATTAAAAACGCATAAAAGTGGAAAATGAAAATTAACAAAAAGTACAGTAAGTAAAAAAGTTTTTACCATTACTTCTAGCAGAATTGCTTTTTTTTATTAATTAATTCATATTATTGCTAAATAACTAAAGGCAAAATCAATAATTGACAAACAACAAAACACAACAACAAGATAAACGCAAACAAAAATCTGTTTTTAGATTACACGAATTCAAGAATCGTTTTTTATATAGCTTTGTTTGGTTTTTAATATACCTCTCCATTTCAAAGTATTGCAATCTAATTAAACTCTTAAAAATGGTTATAAACCAAATAAAGCCAAATAAATTAAAAATTAAAAAGTACAGTTTAAATCGTGACGAAACTGAAAACCTGCAAGCAAAATGCGACTTTGGATTTTTTTTTGTTGGAACCAAGTTCTCAAAGTTAGTCTCACCCTGATTAAACACATGAGCAACAACGAAATAAAAACAAACATTATAAAGAGTCGTTCAGAGACTTTTGATGTTGATGCAAACCATGCAAAACTTACTTTCCCATTGACATGCCATCCTGCGGCGGTGACTGCATAGGATGATGAGGCGTTCCACTCATGGAGCCAGTATCCCCCCTGGTGGGCACCTGCACGCGTATCGTACTCGGCACATATCCATCCACGCGGGACGTTCTCTCTGTTATATAAATAATGAAGCGTTAATGTGTGTGGTGTGCATGGTGACAAGTTGATTTTTCTAACAATTCACCTTATTTTAATATAATTACAATTTAAGTGTAACAATTTTTCTGTGCTACTTTGTTATATTAATGGGAATTATCGAAAATATCAACATTTGTCATAACACAGAAAGTAATTTTGTCGCAACAGACGTACCAGGAGGTTGGGTATAAAACTCGCCAAAGGCGAGATGGCGATCCATTGGCTGCACATTAATATCGGTCGGATGCAGGCAACGCAGCATGTCCAAGTCGCGTATGCGATCAGGCAAAGTGCGTATTTGAAAATCACGTGCAGTCCACGGCGAGAGCATTGTCACCGAACCACATTCATTCACATAGGCAATTGTAATGCCACCTAAAACAGTTGGATAAACCATGAGCATGTCGTGTTCTGGGGTGACAGATTCTAGCTTCCAGTTACTCACCCAATTCGCTGTCGGAGAAGCGCAACAAAAATGTACCAATTCCTGTATTGGCGCGCAATAGATCATCTTGTGCTTTGGCCTTGTTAATGAAGCCAGTAATGCGTCCCGCCTTCCACATGGCTGGCAAATGGTCTTTGGTCAGTTTCATAATGGCAAAGAACCATTCCCAAAAGGTGAACATGCGATCCGGCAACTGCTCCTTACAGAACTGATTCCACGTAATGTACTCGTTACGCTCGCCGGCGATGTTATCTCGTTGTAGTTTCTCAACTAATTAAAAAAGTAATATTTATCAACTTATATAAAGCTTTTTTATACTTTACTCACAAAGAAACTCCAAATTCTCGGCGGTGAGGGCGCGCTGGGTGGCGGAGCCAAATTTGGTGTTGAGTGCCACAGATATCTGACCCCAGGTGACGCGATCGGTGACCACAAACGGCTCACGCACAATCTCTGCGAATGCATTATCCCAGGTGATGGTGGCCCAAGACTGCGGCTCCTGATTCCCATGCACAATCACCACCACGGGCAGCGAGAGTGTCCAAACGCGTATTTGATAGTCATTCACTGTCGTCGTGGCATAAAAGAACAGTGCAAATTTCTCATCCATAACGCTCTCAGTGCCCTTCTTCTCGGCACGCTTGATCTTTTTTAGCTGCATGTTCCGAAAGCTTGCGGAGAAGACAAGGTTATTCTGCTGATATTCCATAGTGCTGGAACAGTTCTGTATTTCGCCTGACGACTGTCCAGCCAGGCTACTATTGGTCACATCCATGTGTGTGCCGCGTGTTACAAAGCGCTGCGCCTGCAACTCTGTGAAAAATGTTGAAATAGCTTAATATTTGTAGATTTGAGAAAAGTTTAACTTCCAGTAACTATTTTACACCCCTGCAGAGGATATTATCATTTTGTCTCCCCATCAATAAAGTATATATATTGTTAATCAGCATACTTTGATTTTATATGCGCAGAACTTCTTGACACTAGCGGGAGGCTGAATAAAAAATTAGTCGAGATCGGCTAGAAAGTAGTTTCCCAGGGTGCGTAATGGCAAGTTCTTGGCAGGAGCAAGAGAAATGTTCGGGAGATTTCTCTTATTCTACTACTTTGCAGCTTCTGCAGAAATCATAACAGGCCTTGGGAGTCTATTGGCATGAGTGCCGACTAGCTAATGGCCAGTTACGGCGCCGATTACTCTGGAACAGTTCGTATAGCTGGGATCAGCTGGGCTTCGGGTCCTGAGACCGGTGAGCCGAAGGCAAAGAGTCGAAAATGTTTTACGCATAGCGTGTCGAGCTGCGAACGTAGATGATTATTTGGCTTGCCTTCGTTACGACATGTAGAGTAGCGCTCTATGGGTATGGGTGTATGTGTGCGAGCTGGTACCAACTTTATCTGTATATATATATATATCTATCTATGTCCTAAAGGGTTATAAATGTGTGCGGAAATAGCAGCACCAGTGCTTAAGCTAATCGCGCAGACTCTTGAACATGTGAAGATCGCAGCAGCACTCTATCCTTGTCTTTTTGCGTGGAAGCTGGCACTTGTTTTTCGAATTTATTAATTTTTGGGGTACGAGAGAAATAAAGAATTTGTGTTATCTGCTCGATAGTACAGCTGAGGTTACAGAGCACTCTTTGTTTTGTATATATTTTTGGCCAAGTTTGGAGGTCAATCCGACTGGGAGTTGTGTTCCGCTATTTTTTTTTTATCTACGTTGATATTTTTATACAACTTATAAAAATTATTAACTTTTAGGAATCTAATTTTTTTTAAATAAATGTAGCTATGCCAGTTTTAAATCAAATCAAATTTGCATCATCTTTAACTATATTTTAAGTATTGTTTTAACATTTTCCAAAACATATGTGGGCACTACTATTTTGACCGCAGCTGTAAATGTCCGTCTTTGTTTTTGTTCTCATATTAAAAAGAAAATATTTTTTAGTGTCTGTATAAATCGTACCTGACATTATGATGCACTCGACAGTGGGCGGATTCAGTTGTATGCCCAGCCGGGTGCCCAGCAGCCAACGGACTGAGGCCGCAAAGCGTGTATTTGTCTTCATCACCTGCGGCGGCTGTTTGTCTACAATAAATGCGGAGCAAACCAGATTTTTTTGTGCCACCTGCACCTGATCGAGCAGATAGTTAAGATCGGGATCGTCGTTCGGTAAGCGCACCTCCAGTGTCTGGTTCACAACCAACAAAAGATGGGTGATAAAAGTTTCTAGCTTTCCAAAGCAACGCTGTATAGCATCCAATATATTCTCGCTGAACTGTGCCCCATTGCCAGCGAGTGCCTGTTGGCGTCTCCAATTCTTAAGTTCCGTTATGACCAACTCCTGCAGTGTTTCGTAGTACATGAAGCTGCGACGAAATCTGGCCACCAATGTGTTCTTATCCTCAATCACATGCTTGAAAAGTAGCTCCCCATCCGGTGTACTTTGTGCGCCGAGCATATAGCGATAATTCTGAACCAATACCTTCACACTCTCCGCGAATGCGGAGAACTCGTTGTAGCTGTGAGCAATTTGATGATCAACATCGTACAGTTCGACCTTGGGGGTGACCATTACAGTTGGCGTTACATTTCCCGCCATGTTGTGCATGATGCCAACCGACATGCCGGCTGCTGCCACTGGAGACGAACCGGGACCGGCAACGCCTAATAACTCACTGGCGTCCACACAGATACCATTCATGCCAACGGCGGCAGCAGGAACAGCTGCATTATTCATATTATAGGTATTCAGGGGCATCGATGGGACCACTGCGGTGGCTAGCTGCAATTCCCTTTGCAGACCGCTCCGCAGATGCGTATAAAGTTCGAGTGCTGGAGTCCGCTGAATCAGTGCACACAGCTCAACCAGGCGATACTTGAGTACCTGATCGCTGGCACGTGTCGATAACAGTTTCTGCTTTAGATCTTCGATGAACTTGAACGCCACTCGTTCCAATTGACTTGTTGAATTTGGTGTTATCTGCTCGGACCTTTGTTTGAGAGAGAGAGAGAGAGAGAGAGAGAGAGAAAGATGGATTCGAGTTAAAACAAAATCGATCAATCGATACCAAAAAATCCATATTTTACAGATCGCACGCCCCTAAGCCAAATATTCTCACCCCATTCAATGCCCAAACACAAGTTTTTATATCAAATATCAATCGATTCTTGAATAGTACTTTTGCAGAATTTTTTTCACCAATGTCTCTTAGTCTAAACAATACCTTAGAGCTTACACACCCACAAAATGGCCACACTGCACTGTTTGAGAATGAGACTACTCACATTATTCTTTCTTCGATCCAGGGCGCCAAGCAGAGACGCAGGTCGAAAAGACCCTTCTTATTGTAGTAAGCCGTCATGCGCTGCTCGCAGTCGGCATGGCTCGAGATGCGCTTCCACAGACTCATGCTGCTCATGTGGTAGTAGTATTTTTGTTTCAGATGAGTGTGGTGGATGTGGTGGTTGTGGTGGATGTGGGCTATGCTGTTGTTGCCTATGCTGCAGCAGCAGGTTGCAATGACAGGGATATACTGCTGACTGAACAGACAATGTGCGCTGTGCTGGGTTTTCTTTTTTACTATTTCAGTGTATATATATTAGTTTTTATAACTTTTGTTTATTTTGCCATGCAGTTTATTATTATTTTTTTGTTTAATGAATTTTAGTGAGGTTCTCTGGCGGGGCTTGGTGGTGACGGCGGCGATGACCTGGCCAAGGTCCAGCTGCTGATTTCCACAAGCGAATGGGAAGTTGGTTGGATTCGTCCATAAAATGCACAAGCACAAACGGAATGTTATGTATAGACAACTATAAATAAAATGTATATGTATATGCATATACATAAGCATATAAGTGGCAAGGATTACATGAGAGGGTATTATATTTATATGTGTGCAAGTGTGTTGTGTGTTGTGTGTGTGTGTGGTATACAAATAATAAATGATTTTATATTGCAAGCTACTTTTAATTACATAAGCTGTCCTTTTTAAAAAGCTCGACAAATCTAAATCTAATCCAATTTGAAGTCTGAAATATTCTTATTACTCTTCTTTTATTATGTATTATGATTTTATTAACAAATATACTACACAATTAAGTATAAGCCTAACGTCCTTAATTACATAATTTGTCATCCTCTTCAAAATCTCGCCAAATCTCAACTAGTCTTTTCGTCTTCTTTTGTTACGTGTTATGCTTTTATCAACAAATTCATTACACAATTAAGTAAAAGCTTAATGTCAAATGGCAAGTTTTTACAGTTCTAGTTCTAGTTATAGTTTTACAATTTTGTTAACAGAACTCGATTTGTAATACATGAATTACAAATAAAATTCGGATTCCTGACAAAGAGAAATTGCGTAATTTAAATTGTTTAATGCCACTTATTAAATATGCAATGAATTTGATTTATTTACCAATGGGGAGGCAGGCCACCCCAATAGATAATCAAATGTAGGCAAAAAATGCATAACGCATTTTGTGCATTGCAATAACACAACTCTTGTGTTTAGGCCTGGTTGTTTTCCTTGAACTTTGTGGATAGGGGTAAGGTGTGTGACTGAGTGCGAAAGAGCCATGTGCTAACAAAACAAAACCTTAATTACCATAATAAAAACAATGGCGAATGGCGAAGGGCGAACGGCAAACAAAGTCAGAACCCAACCAGAACCACTCGCATAACAGTGAGAAAGTAAACAGAACGATATGTAAATTCGAGGCGCTCCCTCGAGTGGATAGTTGGGATCAGCTGGATGGCTGGCTGGCTGAGGACAGGTGAAAGAATTAATTGCACATCGAGCTGGACTCGCACTTTAAAAGATCTTTGCAATTGTCAATTTGTGTTTTTGTTCTGTTCCTGTCCCTTGTCGTCGTGTGGGGGACAACACCAACAAAACATAAGGAAACAAACAACACATCCCAAACACAACACAACGCAAACAATAAACCCGGCAAACTCCATAAAACCCGTAGAGCGACCACTGCTCATTTGTGTTTGCTTTTGTGGTCGATACGCTAATTTTCGTAGTTCTCTGGAAAAATAAAGAGCGAGAACGACAACGTAGCGCACGAAGAAAATATGAATGGCCAGCGATGAGCTGAGACGAGCAGCCTAGACGAGAAATGGCTGAGCAAGCCAAACCAGTCAGACCAGATTCAAAAAGAGAGCAGGCAGTTAGAGCCAGTAACGAAAATTAGATAAAAATCGAATAAAACACTCATGACACTACCTAACACACTATTAGATGCACAACAGACAATAGAGATGTGAGCATGTCGTGGGCCGTGACTCAAACAATCAACAAATGCACATAACTTTTTTAAAGATGTTTTGTATCTTAAGTAGACGACTAGTGTAATATGTTCTCTTCTCTTTTCACAAAATCAGGCAATAGAGATGACTTATCACTTTATTATGTTATAACCAATTCGCTCTAGAGCATATTTTCACATCAACAACCGCGGCTCCCATCTCTATTCGGACAGTCAGCCCAGCGAAAAGGACAACATCCAAAACAGGTCAAACCCTTGGCCTGTGTTGTTACCTGCTGCTGCTGCTTGTTGTCTGCCACAGTCAGCACTCCAAATCCGATCGGATGTGCGGCTCACTAGCGACGCCACTAGAACGCTTAGGTAGACAAACACAGTTTGTGCAGGTTTTTCTACGGTTCACAAAATGTTGTCGATTTCGTTTTACCACCTAACAAAATGTAGTTCAAGGCTACTGCTGCTGCTGCTGCTGAGCTAAATAAAAAGAAAACGCCAACTCAGCGGAAAGCGAAAACATTGGAAGCACCGCTTTGCAAAATATATATTTGCCAAAGCCTGTCGGTTAACGCAAATTATAAATGCATCTGCTGTAGAAAGACCACCGACCGAGGAAAGTCGAGGATGCAATTGAAAAAAAAATAAATCGAAAATGTTAAACAAAAAAATACATAATATATAGTTAGAATTTATGAAGATTTGAATTTGAAAACAAGTTTTCAATACAGACATACTTTTGTGTTGCTGATGATTTTCCGCGCAAGCTTTAAGTGCAATAGTATTTCAAATCATTCCGCGATGAGAAACCAACAATCTATTGTTTTGCTGAATTTAATTTTTCCCTATATTGAAGATTTTGAAGGGTTCTCGAGTTTCAGCATTTTATCACCATAAAATGAGCCATGTAAGTAAATAAGTTAATATTGTATTATTTTACTCCGCAAAGTCTCATTTAGTTGCTTAGTGTAGTCGTTTACTTGTAAATATATTGACTATTCTCCCCAGCAACACTACTAAAACAGTCCAATAAAGCAGATAATCAAAAGGAATACGTACAATAAAAAATCAAAACACCAAAAAAGGATATGAGCAGATATATCGAAGAGTAAAATGATCGAAGGAATCAAAGAATTTATGAAAGTAGCTGTGAGTATATTGAGAATTATCATTTTATGAATACTTTATTATACTATTACTATTATTTTTGACTCTTTTGTTGACCACAAATGTATATGTGAATTGATGCAAACTACACCTGAAACAAGCGCCAACTGAAATTAGCATTGTCGTCTCGTTTAACGCATTAAAAAACAATAATTTAGCCCGCCAAACTTTTCATAGAAATTTAAATAACATCAACCCCATATGGCCTTAATAGTTAGGTATCAATTTGTCTGTTTCAATATTTATAACAAAGGGAAACGTGACTAAACTGCTAAGCAAAAGCCCGTGTTTTATAAGTGGTGATTTGTTGATTCAACATTATGATTATTTTGGTAAAAATGCAATTTACGTCGAAATTTGACTGTGAATTGCAAATTAATCGTAATCGCGCCAAACAATGAACTAGCTGCTTGTCCACTTCTAATTAGGGGCAAATAATCTACTTTTGATGATTGATCGGTTGCTATGAAGATTAATATGGATTATAAACTCAATTTAACAGCTGACTAAAGCTAAGCCTTATCAATAAAATTGCCTTGAACCATTTAGTGAATATAAGTCAACCAAATTAGTTCTTAGTAATTTTGCGAAATTCTCTTTAAATTGCAGCCAATATTTCGGCATTGTTTGTTTTTCTCTGAAAATGCGTAATGTGAGATTTATGTAAATTAATATTGGGTATAAATAGTTGAATGAAAACCAAGGCCACAGGCTATTGTGTTCAGCTTATAATTAGCACAAGCAGTGAACTACGCATTATAATTAAATGTGCATATTAATATTAGATGTATGCATCACTATGGTTTGCTATCCTCCTTAATAAAGCAGCATTTAGCACACGACCTATAAATAAAACAGACTTCTGAGTCAATAAGATGAGAAAAAAAAGTTTTGCAGCTTTTTTTGGTTGGTTAATACCAAAATATGGGGAGTGGTGTGATTACAGTGAGGCAAAACACATCAAAACAACTGATAGACATCGAATGCAAAAAATACCTACTGCTTGCAAATCTTATAAAACATCCGAAAACCATTTGACTTAATGGTTAGCCTAAATCGGACATTGGTTTTCCATGCTCGCTTTTTCAGTTCAAAAATCTACTTGAAATTGGAAATTAAACTTAACTCAACTAAAATACACCTACGAAACGTTTGACATCAATGGGTTAAAAACGGGTCTGTTTTTTATGCAAGCCAAAAAAAAAGAAGAAGAAAATTATACATTTTAATCAATTTATCGAACAGAGAAACTTGAATATTTTAATACGAACCCAGAGCATTGACGTATGTATTTCGAGTCAATTTCGAGGAATTACATTTCCTCTTATGTAAATTATTTAACATTAACGGACGACATCGTTTCAAATGTTCAAGCAATGCACGAGCAAGTTTTATTTTTATATTTTTATTTATTTATATATATATTATGTATATATAATATACATAGGCCTTAATCAGTATTTTCAGTCTTGATGTGAAATGATTTAATCAAATTTAACATTAATTAGCCACCAATTCTCTAAAGTTGTGGCATTTAAAAACAGAGTTTCATACTACTAAAAGAAATTGTGTTTGCTTGGGCATTAAAATATCACCACATTTACACAGGGCGCTGACATAACTGGGATCTGCTAAGGAACAAACACAAGCACACAGTTCCTTAATAAAAAGTGAACTTATATATTTCAATAATGATAAGCGAATTTGCATATAAAACAAGTAAGAATGTATTCAGAAAAAGCTTGCGATTGTACGATCGAAAATGATTTCTTGTTTGGATTAAATGAAAAATCTTATTTTATTTGGTTCTGTATACTTGAACTTCAATTCCAAATTTGAAGTCCATAGATTGGAGTTGACTCCAGCTGCCTTGTAAATAATGATATATAAATATTAAAATTGTAAAGGCACAAATAAATTATTACTAATTTATTCTGGTCAAAGAGTGTTCTACCTATTTCTACCCCTTTATTACTCAATCGCCATGTGCTAATTGACCTTGAAAAGTAAAATTTGCTGCTTGGGAAAACTAGAGCGAGTTTCAACCTAGAAGTGAAGCATAAACTAAGAAAGCTGTTGTGAGTAGTAGTTGTAGTTGTGAAAACGCTGAAACTGGTTGGACGACTTTTTGTTTTTACTTGCGATCGATGAAAAGCCCACAGAGCAATTTGAATAGCAATCAATTAATAGTGCTAACCACACATTGTAGACAAGCAACTAATGTTCACACACCTTGTATCTAAATATGTGTTCATATGCATATTTTAATCTGTATCTGTTTATAGCATCTGAGAGAGGTAAAAAGCTGCACACTGCAGGCAGCTGATAAGAGTTTTATTTTAAAAATGGGGAAAACCCACATGCCGCCCCCGTAGGCAATGCAATATTAACTGTGAGAAAATTAGAGCATATTAAAATCGCAAGTGCACTCGAGATTGGAAATATATTTGTCATATATAACAAAATTTGGGTAAGTGTCTGGAATCATCTAATTTTTACTATCTCTTACTCTCTCTTCTCGGAAATAAACTATTTTGTCTCTTGCTATCTCTCAATCTATCTTCACATCTCTCTATATGTCTTTCTATTTAAGTCTCTCTCTCTCTCTTTAATTTACATATATATTGTTATACAAGCACCGCAAATTCTAGATTAACAAATTGCCGCAAGAGAACAATTATCAATACATACACCGTCCGTCCGTCCATTCAAATCGTTTTCTAAATGTATAGCTGTGGCTAGCTAAGCAAACAGATTCTCTTAATAAACAAATATAGCAACAGAGGCGATATGGCGATATGTCGGCGTCGACGCCATAAGGCAAAGATAAACAAATTTTGCACATATAACAAGTAATACATATGTTTATTTGTATTTGTATTTTTTTGTGTATATAGAATTGAGGGGCTGCTTACGTTGCAATCAAGCACCGTGCAATATATAAATATATGTAGATAAGAAATTGTATTTTTATTTTATTTTGTCTTAAACATAAATATGAATAATAGTCAACAAAGAATTTCAATTCATTTATGCCAGATAAGACCAGCATTATACACTTAAATGCTCCGACTTATTGTCAGCTGCTATAAAGTTCGATTTGTACGTACAATTTACAAATACTATATACAAAAAAATATATACGTGTGAGTTGTAAGCTAGTCAGCAAAATACACACTACATGTATATATAAAAATGTCTGTACATATACACAGTATATACACCAAGTTTCGATACTTATTGTTGTTGCTCCTCTCTCCTGTGTGGCTTTTTTTTTGCTGTCGCGGCGACATTTGATTTGCTTTTCTGTCTGATTTCAAATCATTTTTGAAAGCAAGTTTCTAAAAGCAAATTTGTTGTGCACTTCACAATACAGTTAAAAATAACTGCAAACATATTTGAATGCACTTTAGTTAATATTATTAAATATTTTTTAATTATATATAAATTTTATAAAAATTAAATATATTTGTTATTTCATTATTTCAATACAGTTTTTATACATATATTCATTTTTTTTTAGTTTTCTCTATAACGTTTTGTTAGGGGTAAAGGGTACGAAAAGTTCGTCAAAAGTCAAGAAAAGTTGTTTTACTTTTTAATTCTTTATAAGCAATACATACACACACACATACGTCTACAGGCAGCCACACTCACACAAATATTTATTCTTTTCTTTGCCGCTTTTGTGCTATTTGTTACTGCGCTCATAAAAGATTAATAAACGCTGACTGTGTCTGTGTGTGTGTGAATATGGGTCTGTGTGTGTTTATGTGTATTGGTCGGTCTTTCACTTGTGTTATTTGCTGCTATTCGCTGCATTGAAGTCTTTCAACATATAATGTTAAGCCCACGCCAACGTCTCCTTCCCTTCCAATTCCTCATCCCTTTTACCATAATTTTTATGCTAAGTAATCAATTATCATCGTTGTGTGTGTGTTTCTCCTCTTATTTTATCCACTGTTAGTTTGCAGCATATAAATTAGTTGTTAGATAGCTAAACAGCGAGTGTAAGAAAAGTCTTACATACATACATCATATTTAACATTTTCGACTACTGAGCTTAATCTGTCCGGCAACCCACACAAGCACACTGTTGAACATCTGCCCATTGTTTTAATAAGTGTTTTATATTCTGCAAAATTTTACAGAGCTTATGCCTTAGTCTATATGTATGTATATGTGTACACAAACGCACACACTCACTTGATAAGCTCTGTCATACTTCTTTGCAGAGAAAGAGTGTGTGTGTGTAAATTGCGTTGCAGTTTAGCTACTATATCGGTGTAATAGTCAAGCAGGAAGCAACTGGCTGTAGATAACTTATCTATCTTTGCATCGATAGACGACACAATTAAAAAGCGACCGAAGAAAATGAATAAAAATTAGCTAGCTAGCAGATACCCTTAACATAATTCATAATATACTAATATATACTAATATATATATATATATATATTTGGCTGTGAGGACATGTATGCAAAACATACTGGGCAAAGTTATCGATAAAATGCTACAAAATTGTATATGGTATAAGAGAACTGAACCGACTCGGCTGTTAATACATAAATACCGTCCATACTGTTACATATTTTTGCACGTACTTGATTGTAACAGGTCATAACAATAACATAAAAATCATTGGCCGCAAAAGGGTTAACACAACGACTCTGGCGACGTCATTGACACGACACGACACGACGACTGAGGAGAAGAGTAATTTGTCCAAAATGGTACAAAGGCAACCATGAAAAGAAAAAGCGAACGTGTGCGCAACAAAAGCAACAACAAAAACACTGAACGAAGAAACGAACCAAGACCAGACCAGAAGAGTAGAACAGTAGAAGATAAAGTGTTGAGCGGGCAAAACGCCAGACGCGCGACGATGTCAAGAAAGCAAAAGTAGCAAATGTGATTGTAAGTGAGAAAGAATGAACCAAAGAGAGAGAAAGAGGGAGTGAAGGAGCGTGAGAGGGAAAAGGCAGCTAATATATATTTTGTGGCCCGTTCTTGTGTTGTTTCTTTTTGTGTTTCTCTTGCTATTGCACTCGAAAATTCTTTTGCCTTTTGTTTTTATGATTTTTCCACGAATTAACAACAACGAAACACTGGCGGCTGATGACTGCTGACTGCAAATGCAACTACGACTGCGACATGCGCAGCCAGCAAGAAATAACAATAAGAAGAAACAGGAGCCAACAACAACAAAAACAACAGCACAAATTCAACACATGATTTTGCACACACGTGTATACATAATTACATATATATGTATACACATGTATGTGTGCCTCATAAAGGAATTTTAATTCTGATTAAAAAATATAGCAAAGATGTTGACTATTAAAAAGTTGCAAAAGGTTCAACTAATTTAGTTCTTAGAATTTCCCATAACAAATCGCAAAACAGTAAAATAAAGTACTAGAGGGGAAAGAAGTGCAGCAGCAGCGTCGCCGGCGGCATATTGCTTAAATGGCCCGCCCACGCACATAAACCCCCGCCCGCGGTTTGCTCTTTTCTCTATATATATTCATATATATTCTATTTACCTTTTAATAGACAAACAGCTCAGGAGAAGGTGAAAACACATACATATGCATATTCACAAATGTATTGGATTCGGTGGCTCCAACAGCGCACATATAAACGCACACAAGTCCACGGAGCAGGCACGTACATACACACACAGGCACACTCCTCGGCTGTTTCTTTTGCTTTTAATATTTTGATATGTATTTGCCGTTTTATTTTTAAATCGTACACGCACACACACAGACACTCGCGCTGCACAACTATATGCACACAGACACACGCACACACTCTCACTAGAACTTCATTGAAATAATGGTCTTTTTTCGATCGGGGTGGCTGGCCTGTTGCCTCAATAATATTTGAGTTGAGCGTAGTTTAATATATAAATTTGATTAAAGAATATATGTTTTAACTACGTATTTAGTTTCGCAATCTTGCCGCAAAAACACCACCAACGCGATTGAATGCACGTACATAAATGTAAAAAGGAACTGTTAACTTTGAATACGCATCTGGTTTACTCCAAATGGTACTGTAAACCTAAGAACAGCCGCGTGGCCAGACAGTCGGAAGTTAATTTATATCAATTTGTATATTTTTGAATTGTTTAAGGACATGGGTAATTCAGTACTTATTCTTGACAAATAATAAATATAATTTACAAAATAAAGGGCTCATTTATTTTAATAAAACTTTATGATACTCATGAATAAATCAATGTTTATGTCTTTAGCTTAATCAGTTGGTCTTTGAAACAATTAAACTAGTTTTCATTACCAATATTGGTATTATGTATTATATGATATTATTATATAGACTGCGAATGTCCTTTATTAGTTACTAATTTATTTATTTAAGGGGAGAGTAATTAATGCACAAAATTGATTTTTCGCACATCAATGTAGCCGAGAGGGTTTTATTAACAGTGTGGCAACGCCGTTCACCTGTTGTACGCCAGCAGCCGCCTACAAGGGAGCGGCGCTGACTACAGCAATTGATTACTTTCTTAATGTATATCATTTTATTTACATTTGCTTTTTAGTCATTGGCCACCACTCACCTGTCCTTTATAAGACGTCCTATTGTTCGATTTTCAGGTATTTGTTTATGAATGTGTTTGGAGGCTTTGCGACTTGACTCGGCTAGACAACAAAGATAAATAAGACCGTTGCTTAAGAGCAAATACTTTACATATAGCACGAGAATTACTGACTTGGATGAAGCCGAAATAATACAAATTAATAATAACAAGCAACTGGTTCTTGCGCACGAATTTTGCACAGCTCAACGAGACTAGAGATGGCAGATTTGATAAAATAGTGCAGGAGTCCATTATCGATATCTTACCTATCGTAGGCGCTGCCACACCTAAAAAAAACACATGGTACGGGGCAGACATAAAAATGGCGCCTACTGTGAATATTTTCAAAAAGTATATCTTATTTAAAATTATTACTAATTTAAAAACAAATTAAATGCATGCCAATTTTATCTAATATCTCTCCGACCATATAAGGAAAACATACTCTTGATCAGCATTAATCGAAACAATAAATATATGTCCGTCTCTCCTTCGTTTAAAAAGATGAAAATCTTTTTAAAGCTTTGCAGTTAGCCGGTTTTTTTGATGAGGGCAGTAAATAGTTTGAGGCCGACCTGAATGATCTATTATATATATATATATCATATAGCTGCAATAGGAACAGTCGGTCGAAAAATAAGTCTTAAGTTGTGGCATTTGAAACAAGTTCTCATTCAGTCGTGAAACAGCTAGCAAATAATTAAATTTTCTTATGGTATTATGGGTTGTAATAATCGGATTGCCAAATAAATAAAAAGAAATTAAATTGCAATACAGTTTAAACAGTGAACTGACAATCTCCAAGCAACATGCAAGTTTTCGTTTTTCATTTTTTTTTTTGTCTAAGTTCTCAAAGTTAGCAACGAATTGAAAAGAGTCGTTCAGAGACTATGCAAAACTTACTTTACTTTTACTCGTTACGCTCGTCGTCACGTTGCAGTTTCTCAACTAATTAAAAAATGAATATTGATCAACTTATAAATGTAAAGGTTTTTTTTTACTTTATTCACTCAAAATTCTCAGTGGTGACGGCGCGCTGGGTGGCGGAGCCAAATTTGGTGTAAAGAAGTTATATATATATATACAGACTTCAAGCAGCGGCTATTCAAAAACTTTTTATCTTTGCATAGTGCATATCAGCGCACAATGGTCTTTAAATCCCGTTATGCTGCTCGTTTTGTGTGGTTGTGGCACTATGCTACTATTAATGTGACCGGCTCTGAATCTGATATGAAGTTTCAAAGCTGGTATTAACTCACGTGCTTGTTTCAAATGGAGTTGCGGGTCTCGACAAACAAAATTTGATGTTTTTAATAATTTGTAATACTCCGTCATTTCTATCGCGCTTAAGCGCACGGGCACAAATGTTAAATCCATCTGTTCACATGAAGACACACTATGTTACTCTAAAAGCCACTGTTAACGGTAGTAAGCGACGTGGCCAGACTGTTAGAAATATTGTTAGACATATTTGCGGATTCCTAATGTATGTATGGAACAAGTAGACAAAAAAAAAAACCCTTGTATATATATAGAGCATTATTACTGAAAAGTGCAATGCAAATGAAAGAATGTCCGATGTCTATCGAAGGCGTTGCCACCCAAACACCACAAGCTACAGTTAAAGATGTGAAATTAACGCCCAATTCAAAAAAAATTTGAAATCAACTTTTATTGAAAACATTGTAAATTTATTTTTACTAATAAAAAACACAATAATATACAGTTTATGCAGAACATGAATAACTGCATGCCAATTGTGTGCAATATGTTCAAAGCTGCTGCCAATGTATATAGACAATTTATATATGTATTTACATATAATGGACATTTGACAGAGTAAAATGGGTCAATTACACAATATTTTAGTAGCTATTGATATATGTATACATGCAAGATTTATTGTCCAGGTAGTGGCCAAAAGTACAAACAGCAATACGAGATTTGTATTTGCATCTTTATACAGTTTATTTTTTATTGTTTGCGTTCACTTTCAGCTTAACGAACTTAATCAATTTAATTGAATAACCAAACTAAGCTTGTATATTCATCATTTCATTTTCCCGAAAAATTAACAACTAAGAATATCAATGTAACAATTCTGGTGCCGCATTCAAATAATGCAATACCAAATTCTGATCTTCGAAGATTTCACTTAAGAACAAAAGCAGTGGGTTTTATTCTGGCTTTTTTTTTTGGTGTTTTTCTGTGTATTTTTTTTGTTTGGAGCACGGCCAGCGGTTACTGGTCGACCCGACCACGCTTCAAGTGAGACAACTCCCTAAGCCAAGCCTTGATCAGGTCATACGTGGAGAAGCTGATGCCCACGGCAATGGGTCCCTTAATCCAGTTCATACTCAAGCCCTTGTAGAAGCCGTTCTTAACGCCCTCCTCACTGTGGAAAGCAGATAGATATGCATATTTTATTATTTAAAGGGAGTGGTTTATTTTACCGATAGATCTTTATGAGGGTCTCTAGAATTGTGGGACAACGCTCCAGACTCGCAACATTAACACGCATCGTCTGCATACGTCGACGCACAATATCCAAAGGATAACTCGCCGTTTGACCCGCCGCCCCCGCTGCAGCACCAAATGCCAGCGAAATTAAAGCATTCGGTTTTGTATTGCCAATGATTTCTGCAAAAATTATGATTAGATCTAAAAGCTGGACAATCTATTGATGATTTATTTTTTACCATGATACTCTCGCTTGAGCGTTTCATAGGTGAAGAATGAAGTGCCTGCATAGGGTATAACACCCAGGACCGTTGCCCAATAGCCGCGGAAGAGTGTTCTCGGACCCTCCTCGACCCAAATCTTGGCAAAGACCTGACGCAGTGTTCGATAGCCTGTGTATCTGTCCGTGACGGCCATTCGGGCGCGGGCCAAATCCAACGGATACGTCAGCGATTGGGATGTAATGCCCGCCAACGAGCCAGCCACAAAACGACGACCCTTGGTGCTGTCAATAGTAAGTAGTAAATAGTGATTGGTAAGTATTGGAAAGGTACATGGATAGATAAAAGAGGAAAGCTCACTTGGTGCCATTCTGGTCCACCTGGAGAATGCGGCGCCACTGTTCGTGGGATGTGAACTGAATGGCCGCGTAGGGCACGATGCGTGCCATTGTCGCCGAATTGCCCCTCCACAGGGCGAGGACTCCCTCTTTGGCGTAGGTCTGCTGCAGGTAGTTGAGCGAGGCTTGAAACGAGAATGGCACATCTTTGCGTATCTGGAAATTGATTTTGGTGCGATCCAGCGGTGCGATTGTTGTCTTCGCGAGCGCACCAGCAGCTGCTCCCGCTATCAGACTGATGAGCACACCATCCAGATTGTTGCGCACTGCAGCTATAACAAGTCAATCTATAAGTATCTTAGGCCTGCCAAAGATGACGTGATTATATGATACTGCTTACATAAAACTTCTTCACTTTGAACATTTTGCTCATGTTACGAATAATAAATAATAAAATAAATGATTAAATAATACAAAATCGGTAATAATAAATAAATATTAATAAATAAAATAAAAACCCATTATTAAAATAATTATAATATAAGAACCCCCATAAGCTAGATTGTTCAGTTTATAGCAATTTTGCTTATAAATAATATATAATATAAATATAATAATTATAAATAATTCGTAGTAATTATTTAATAATAATCCCAATAAGCTGAAGGTCACAATAGCCCCCCCTTTAAACTAGATTATGCATTTTATAACGGCAATTTGCCTATATTTAATAATAATTAAAATTATACATATAATAATATAAAATATAACAAATTAATACATAACATTACTTAATATTAATTATAAGCTTACCATCTGGGACCTTTGCGCTCTGATTGTAACTGCCATTCGCTGGTGCGGCAGTTGTCCCTTTTCTTCCCGTGCTGTAGTCATCCTCGTCCTCCGCTGCAGCGCCCTCTATTGTCGTCCCATTGCTGGCTGAGACGGCGGCAGCTGATGTATTTAATTGACTACCTGTTGATGTCATGGACATGGCAATGTTCGGTTTCTCTAGAAGGCTCATCGCAGACTGCCGGCATACAATACAGATAGGAACAGATGCATATTAATTCAAATAACAATTAATTATCAAATTTATCATTTATTTTGCATTTTTATGGCTACTGATCGACTCACAAACACGACAAATATTGATAACGCTAACTAAGGGAACATTTCTTAAGGTTCAATTTAAGAGGGCGAACTTTTCAGAAAAAATCCAGAAAGAACAAGAAAAAACTCCGAAAATAAAATACCCTTGTGGCCCGGATTAAAATAACCTTCAGCTAAATTGAACTGTAAATTAAGTATTTAGTAAGCATTTTAAAAGTAAGTGTGTAATATATCAATTTACAATTGTGTCTTTTTATCAATAAAATTAAGTAAACTTTTCTTTAGCATACGTCTGCGCATATATTCAAAAGAAGAAGTCTCCAGCTCTTAGAGTCTCTGATATTTGGTGTGCTGATCCTGATTAGCAATATATATAGACTTTATAGTTGGATGGACTTGATCTCTTTTGCCCGATACACACATTTGCACAAACTTATCATAACCTTTTTGCAATTTTTATTGACTGCAGGGTATAGAAAACAAATCAATTAACGCCTCCAGTTTGGGTGCCAATCAATCGAAATGAGTGTTAAAAAGAACTATTAGCTAAAGTGCCTAATGAGATATTGTAAGTTTTTGTACTTTGCTTGGACTGCTCCCCGTTAAAAGTCGTAGACTGATTAAGACAGCTTGATAAGATTTCCTCATTATCGTTTTTTGTCTTCTGAGCGGTTTTCTATTGAATTCTACAAGTGAATAGTTTCACCTTGAAATGGTTTTAATATAGATAGAAACGATGGAACCTCTTAAGCCATGATAAAAACTATCTCAAGTGATAAGATAACTGTGTGGCTGGCTCTCTGAGATAAATTTAACTGTTCAGCTATTCTTTATAAAAAGAAACACCCTCAACAAATTTTAATGGCTAATAAGCTCACAAATTATTAAAAACTCTGTTATTAGAAATTTTGGGAATTCTCTGCGAACAGTTTTCAATAGTCATTACTCATAGTCAAACATTAGATCTGAATCCATTTTGACAAGCTTAAGCTGAAGCATTCCTAAATCATATAGGAAATCATATTAAAAAAATTTAATTCAGGATTATGGATTAGGATGAGTTTTTTTTTTATAGAAATGAAACCTTTTATGTCAAAGACTTCTTGGGGTATTTAAATGCAAAATGTTACAAAAATGTGTTGCCTATATATAAAATATATATTTGTTCTCTGAGAAATATTAGATGAATTACAAGGAATAATCGAGCAGCTTTAAGCACACGCCTATACTCTCTCTCTCTCTCTTTCTATTATACGAAACAGATGTGCTTTTAACTGCACATTGCAGCCGGCAATAAGAATGTAAACAAGTTCGTTAAGCCTTCTTTGTTGTTGCATTCAATCAAGGTTGTTGCTTATCCACAAGTGTAGACACACACACACAATCGAATATATATGTATATATATATATATATATATATATATATATATATATATATATATATATATATACACTTACATGCTCGCGTTTGAGTGTGTTTATTAATAGACTCACTCATATTTAGATTGGCCAATAACAGCATTAATTCTGATTGGAATGGACTTTGGCACTGCGGGTCGAATAAGAAAACCTGACGAGCAAATACGTAATCCATACGTTTATTATGTATCTCTATATGGTGTTGTTTACGTTGTTTGTTAGCGCGTTTTGTGTCGCAAATTCTGATTGGAGCTGTTAGCAGCGTTAACAGTGCAGCAAACAGCTGTTGCTCAAATGCATTTCACTACCGTTCACTCGTTTGCTTTGTTATGGGACCAAAATGTATATACATATGAATATATACATACATATATATATATATATTACTTTTGTTTTACTTTAATTCCTGCTCATCTTTTTATTTTATTTTATTTTTTAATCTACACACACACAGTCATTATATAAGCAGCCAAATTGAAAGATTCAATTATATTGGAAAGACAACCACAAAAACGCACCTTTTTTTGTTTAACACAGATTTTTTGGGTATATTATATTTTATGTGTGCAACAACAATGCAGTTGTTTAGCAGCGCACGAATTTGCACTCACTAGCTGTGGCTCATTTAATTTTGATTATTTATTTCGCACAGCACGCGCTATTGTTAATATATTTTTTTAGTACATAATAATAATGACAACAACATGCAATAACATGCGCAACTTTGCCTTCTCGGTTATTCTGAACGCATAGAGGAGAATCTGAGGGGTATGCGAATCAGGGCTGCAGCGTTAACTGTCTACGCACTTGTTGGCGTTGCCACATCACACAAAATAGAGTTGCATTTTGCATTTCGTGCTGCTGCTGCAGCCAACTTCAAGTGAAACGCACAGCGAGCAAAACAGCAAAACAGCATCAAAAGAATATATAAATATATAGATATATAGAAAATATACCAATTACAATGAATGTGTCGAATTTAAACGACCTGCGCTCCTATTCCCGCCACTGGCTAACCGAATTCATCGAGCAATACCAGGAGGAAGAGTGCCTGTGGCAGCCCAAGCATCACGATTACAGCAATCATGCCGCCAGAAACAAAGCCTACGACAAACTGGTCGAAAAACTGAAAGAAGTCGAACCGAATCCGGATCGGGCTATGGTCGTACGGAAGATTAACTCACTCCGCTCCGCATTCCGTCGCGAATTCCGCAAGTCGAGCAGCAAAAGTGATTACGAGACGAGGCTCTGGTATTATGATAAATTGCTCTTCATCGCCGATCACAAACCGAAGCGACATTCCAATGAATTGGGTGGCAAACCAAAGCGCGAGCTGCACATCAATTTCGACGATGAGGATTCAATGGACTACGAGGACGAATCGCATCACACGAATCCCCACTCACAGTCACAGACACACATCGAGACAATTGTGCCCAATGTGGTCGATGAAGTTGACGCCGAAGTCGCTTCCAATAATAACAACAATAATAATAATAATGTTGTCGTCAGCAGTCAGGGTGCCACATTAAGCACCATTTCGGTGACGCCCGCCGATTGTGTGACACTTGTCAAGGACGAGGCTCACCAAGTCGCCCACAATGAGGTAGCGGAGGCGCATCAACGTCTCGTTGCCCAGGCCACATCTGCACAGGCATCTCTGGCTGCGGCGGCGGCTGGCGGGCATGCGGTCAAAGTGCTGGAGATTACATCGCTGGACTCCAATTCACAGCGCGAAATACAACAGGTGAGTGAACCAAATACCCAAAAGTTGAGATGCGTTTCGGATCTATCCAATATTAAATGTGAATCAATTGTGTCTACCACTATCGAGAATAAAATTCTAGTTGTTTTTGAGCTAAACAAACATAGGCACTATTTTCTTTAAAATTAAATACTTATTCAATCCCATTATGCAATTTAAAAAATCCTTAGAATGGGTTGTCAATCTCAGCAGAGATTCGAGACCGAACTGCAAACAGGGCCAAGTTTACTCATGGAACAAAGTTAAGCTATATCATTTTATAGATAACTTTCTAAATACTCAAAAAATTCATAAAATTGACTTATCGGTCTCAGCTGAATTTAAACCATGTCCAACTTGACTCAAACTCAAAATCAATTAATGTCTTCCAGGCGGTTAATTCCCTGGAGCATCATCAGCAGCAGCTGCAACACCTGCATCATCAGGCCAATGGCCATGGACCGGTGCCCGTGCCGACCATCCAGATTGGGCGGGATCACTACCAGCCGCTGTTCGGGAATGGTGGCACTACAGCCTACACTACAACATCGGCGCCGGCGTCATCGCATCGCCCCGAGGATGAGTACGATGCGATTGGGATAAATGTGGCAAGCAAACTGCGCTCCATCAATCACACGCAGCGCATCATTGCCGAGAAGCTCATCAGCGACGTGCTCTTCAATGCCCAGCTCGATAATCTCACCGTCAACTCCTCGTTGACGCAATAATTTTCTGTGTACAAAAATTAGTTTCTAAGCTGCGAAAAACTCGAATTTGTTTCGCTTCATGTGTCTGTTTACATTAGGTCTATATATGTATGTGTATCGTCCGTTTATGTGTTAGTCTGTAGATTTAAGTTTAATGTTTTTTTTTAAATTTAATCACTGCATTACACTTTAATGCAATAAATAGTTTTTAACTAGTAACATTTTTAGAATCTTATCATTTTGGGCTGCCGTTTTCCTTCTCCACAACCTGAGTCTGATTATTGAGGTCTTTCGTTAGTCGCTTCCACGCGAATTTTGCCAACTGTAAAGGGAAAATATATAAATATATGATATAATACACATTTATTAACAAATTTAACACTCACCGTAATTGGTGGCAAGTCAATTTGTTCGTCGGCGGCAACCAAAGTGCGATTCTCCTGTAACATTTTCCAGCCAAAGTGTATGCCAATTAAGCTGGGCACCATAACTATGGCAACCAGATTACGTGAAAAGAACGTTGTTTTTTGTGGCGCAGGCATCATTATTGACGAGTTTTGACAAGATCACAATATTTGTTACTATTATTATTTAACATCATTTAGCATTATACATTTCGATAGGTTTTCGATAAGTTCAGTTTTGCGATAAGCGAAACGTCAAAGCTTGTCACATTCGAGTTTGCAGGGCTGCCAAGTTCACATTTGAATTGGCGCTGAACTTTGAATTTGCCTGCGCTTACAAGAAGAGTAAACAACTAAAGAATATTTTTATACGTGAATTACCAAAAGCTGAGATCTGTATAAATATTATGAAATTTCGAGTAATGAGTAATATAATATGTAAATGACTTAATCATGAACTGTATTCAGAGTCATCTATTTATATTATTAAGAACTCAATTTTAAACGTCATATTTCGTAATTTTTGCATTTTTGGCAGGGCATCTTAACTAATTCAAAAAGTATTTTTTTTGTCTGATTGCATTGTTTCTGAGTTTTGCCACTAGGCAGACAATACTATTGTCAGACAATAGTATTGTCTGCTTAGTGGTTTTACCCAATCCAAGCAAGAAATGCTGAACCATTCTGCCTTTAAATCTTATCAATTTTAACGTATTTTCTATGTCACAAGATAAATAAATAAAGACTAATATAATATGAATTTCGGAGCTTACAGTCCCAATATGCTCTCAAAAATAATAATCTGTCTATCCAATTAAAATCTTACAAATATTTCTTCAGTTTTTCATAATTTAAACTTAAATGTTATATTTGATTTTTAATTAAATTATTATTATTAAAAAAGAAATTAACTTTGTTATCAGTTGCTGGGACGATAATTCCTTAGTCAATGGACATCTGTCTTTGTTCCAAGCACTTTTCTCTACCTCTCTCCTTGCCTTTCGTTCTCTCTTTCTCCCGCTGCCTTTCTCTGTTGTCACTTGCGTAGATCATAGAACACAAATAATAATGCGATTGAGGGCAAAGTACATAACGAGTTCTGTGCTGACTGTGTATGTATGTATTGTGACTCTCAGCGTCAGCCTGTGAATGTGAACTTTGCACACAAACAAATGGCGAAAGCAATAGCAAAACAGAGAGAGAGAGTAAATAAACGGCTCATCGTCCATGCAGGCAGAGTCACTTGCACTGACTCGGCTCAGAATTAGTTTCGTTCGCACTCTCAGCCCTTCAACAACACCGGGAGAGGAGCGCGCGAGACGCGTTTTATGAGTTTATTTATTAGTTTAAAATATTTAAAAGTGAGTTGCGAGCATTATTTTCGCTCTTACACATTCTTCGTTTTCATGTGTATCCTTTATCATTTCCATTCGCTTTTACTTTTTGCATTTGCGATTTCTGAAACCAGTGACGTTTTGGCCAAAATCGATAATCTGTCGCCTAGACTCCTGGAATCCCATCAGCGAGTAAGTATTTAAATGTTCTTGTTATCGATGTGGCTGAAAGTGGCTGGCGGCTATTTTCTTATGTGCTTCACAAATTTGTTGTGATTTAGGAAGACACACGCAAAAGCTAACCACACAACAATGTTGATAACCAGCGTCAGCATAATTGCATAGAACATAATTATAATGATTTTTTCGCGTCGCGATCGCTCCACCCATGGCACATGATCTCGTTGAAACTGGGATTCAAAAAGAGATTTGGATTCTGTTCTCTGACTGAGAGGGCATCATTACGATTATAACTTACCGGCATTTCAAGTCGGTCCACGGCAGCTATTAGTTTTGTGAAGAAAATGTCGCCCATTTAGAAAATATAATGTAAAAACCAATTTGAAACTGTTCAGTTTCAAAATTGATTAGAATTTCAGTTCCCTTTTTTGCCTTTTATTTTCAATTTCTATTTTTTATTTTTACTGCATGGGCGATTCAATTTTTTTAAAGATGTTTTCTGGATAATATTTTAGTAGAACATATATTTTTTTTATAAAATATTTATTAAAGTTTGTTATAATTTTTAACTTACAAGAACACATCTTTAATGAATGTAATTTTTTTTTGGTTTTTAAAATGCACTTTAAATCAGTTCCGTTCAAATTAAGATGAAATGTATAGAATATTGTCAGAATCATTGAATAATACGCTGGTCGCGAAGAGCGGCAATTTGATCGGCTCCATAACCCAGTAGATTGGTGAGCACCTCGTCCGTGTGCTCGCCCAGTATTGGTGGCGATGTGCGGGCATCGTTGCGTGCTTCACTGTAGACGACCGGCGGACCGACGACCTTGACGCTGACGTCACGCGGATGCGGCAGTGTTTTGACCAGGCCAATAGCTCTAATGTGCTCATCTTCGAACACTTCGCGAATGCTGTTGACAGGCCCGACGACGAAGGAGGCGCCATCAAATAATTGCATCCAATTCTTGGATGTATCTCTCGCCAGGATTTGCCCCAGCAGATTGACCAGCTCCTCGCGATGCTCGACACGATCCCTATTCGTTTTGAACCTCTCCTCGAGGGACACCTGCTCAATTTCTAGGCGGCGGCACAGCTCCACAAATTGTAAATCGCTGCCAGCGCCAATTGTCAGATAACCATCCGACGTCTTGAAGCTCTGATATGGTACAATGCTGGAATGGGCTGTGCCCCAACGCTTGGCCTCTGTGCCCGCGTTCAAATAGTTGCTGGCCACATTGATGAGCAGGGAACAGCATGTGGACAGCAGATCCACATCGATCTTTTGGCCACGTTGGGTGCGCTGGCGTTGCAGCAAAGCGGCCAAAATGGCGCCATGGGCATACAAGCCGGTGGCCACATCTGTCACAGCCACGCCCACCTTGCTGGGCGGCCCATCCCGTTCGCCCGTTATATGCAACAGGCCGCCCATCGAGGAAGCTATCACATCGTAGCCCGGGCGCTTGGCATACGGTCCTACCGAGCCGTAACCGCTAATTGTGCAATAGACGAGTTGGGGGTTTACTTGACGCAGCTGCTCATAGCCCAAACCATAGCGTTCTAGTGTGCCCGGCACATAGTTCTCGATGAGCACATCTGAGATCTTCACCAGCTCCTGCATCAGCTTTCGGCCACGTTTCATATCAATGCAGATGCTCTGCTTATTGCGATTCATTGCCAGAAAATATGCAGCATCGCCACTGTGCTCCAGGAAGGGTGGACCCCATTTGCGTGCCTCATCCCCGAAATGTGGACGTTCCACTTTGATCACTTCTGCACCCAAATCGGCCAGCACCATGGTGCAATATGGACCGGCCACAATGCGAGTGAGGTCCAATACCCGCACACCCTTCAACGGATGACGATCGTCAACTAAAGTTGATTGCGAGTTGCCAGCGTTGTTATTGTTGTTATCGATCTCGCTCTCGCTGCCAGCAGCAGCAAAGCTTCTCAAGCTTTGACGAGCAGCTGCTGCTACGCGGCAGAGACGCCAGCGTTGTAACCACATCGATAGCTTTTATAGACTAGTTCAACAGTTTCAATCAATTCCAATTTTGTTTTTTTTTATTATTTATTTTCACTTTGGTATTTCCTGTTGTTCTTATTTTTGCGGTCGGAGTCTGCACTGCGTGTTGATTACAATGGAAAGTTTTCCAGCCAACTAACTCGATCGAAATTCTAAATTATGCACACGACTATCTGCGTGCTTTTTCTTTTCTTATAACAGCAGTTGAGCGTTCATTATTTTCTCTTAGCGCTGGACTCTTTCTCTCTTTTTTAGGTAAATTAATTTTGCATAGCTTATCAAGTAAACGATAATATCATGTTTATCGTTATCTAAAGCGTTATCTGTTAAGGAATACTGTTTATTTTTTCTTTCAATCTCCGGCTTACTTTTAATTGATATTTGAATGTGAGCTTAAGGGCGATTAGTTTACATTCATACAAACATAAGAGTCAAATTAAATTTTTGCTACATTTAAATACAATATTAATCATATTCTTACATTAATTTTCTGCAATTTTATTTAAGTAAACGATGATGTCATGTTTAACGATATCTAAAGCATTCATTTTTAAATAATTGTTTCTTACAATCTCTGACTTACTTATAAATAGAAGGAACTGCCCGAGGCAACATTATTGCAATGAATTTTTAACATTGATTTTTGAACTTAAAAACACATAAAAGCCATACAACACTTTTGCTATACTTAAATTCAATATTTATCACATTTTTAAAATATTTTTCTGCAATTTTATTAAAGTAAACAATAATGTCATGACGCCTTAACATCATTTTTATTTTAACATTACCTGTTTTGAGAATACTGAGCAACATATTTTCAATATTGATATTTGAATATGAGCTTAACGGTGATCAGTTTGAAAACAACTAATGGTCATAAACATTATTTTCCGAATTTATATAAAATAAAACCCTTATTTTAACATTATTTTTACTATTTTTAAATTTAAATACAGTAATAAACCATGGGAAAAACCATAACCAATCAGATCGTTTGCATTCATTTAAAGTCACCTTTCTTTGATCTTTTGGCATTTAACCTGGCAAAAACCGGCTCTGTGTTTTTCTCCAGAATATTACAGACAGAAAGCATTTTGCAATAAGCCAAATAGATTCACATTTAAAAAAAGTAAATATTAGTTGTTTACTTTTAGTATAGTGCTTGTTGAGTAAATTGCGTGATATTAAGTTAATACTTCAGAACTGTAATTTGAGCCATTACCTAAGATTGTAGCGAATCCCTAAGTACTTTTAGCTTATACTACTATATATGTATGTTTGTATATCCAGGTAAATTAGCTGTATTAAATGTGCATCTGTGTGTTGTCATTAGCCACTAATAGTTCCGCAATTAAAAAACAATTTCAATCCCATGGACAGCAAAAAAAAAAAAAAGGCAAGCATTTAAGTATTTACAAAACGAAATCAGTATTAATGCCGAACTGCAATTTAAATAGGCGTCAGGCATCATAGCTCGTTTCTTATCTTAATGTATAATCATATATATATTTATCTTATTATTTATTTTTAATTTTGTTATTATTACTATTATATTATTATTTTACAAAATGATGACTCGGGATAATAATATCACGATATCTTATAACTGACCAAAGAATCGTATATATATTTATTAAGAATGGCAGATGAATATTTCCTTAATATATCTCGTATTTTGTAAATGTTTTGTATTGATGACGTTGCATTCTTGTCAAATATCGATGATCTAAGTTTCTCATTTTAATTATCAGGTTCATGACATATCCATTGCAATTTGTATAATTAACAACACAAGCAACAAAGCCAAGTTCGTAAGGTTGTGCGTAATTGCAGAATAGCCGGAATTATAGCCGATAAAGATAACGATACTTAAGATACACATATCCGCAGATATTGGCTTACAACGTCAAGGCCCAGTTTACTATTTAATTTTATTGCCAGCCATTTCCTCCAGAACAATTGGTGATTTACAAGTGGACTTTAAAGTCTGACCGATTCGAAGTCTCAGAAGAGCTCTGTTGCGCTTTTAAAGAGAGAAAGAGAGAGAGAGCAGTGCAACTTTAAGCTGAACCGGTTGGAGCTTTCGGCTCAGCTGTGAGAGAGCTGGGACGAGCAGAGCTTTAAATGTTATGCACAGCTCTCGATGCTCATTTATTTGCTTAGCGCGCGTTGTATGAATCGGTTGGTGTTCATTAAAACTCGGCTGCTTGCGATCCGTTTCATCTGCAAAGTGCAACAATTGTGATAAGATACACCACACACATACATATACAAAAATAGTGTTGCAACATGAAAGCCAGTGAAACGTTACGCATGCGCTTGCAGCGCATTCAAATTCGTCTACAACAAAAACAAATAAACTAGTTAAGCATATTTTCTTGCCAAAACAAGTGTTTCGATTTTGCCTAGCATAGCACAAGATGCAGTCGCTCTCAACAAACTATCACTACACTAGTTATTAGCCAACTGACCAAAAAATAAAACAAAAAAAAAGTAAACCCAAAAAATATATTAAGCCATCGTTAACATCGTTTTCGTATTTCGAGTTCGTGTCTCGAGTTCGTGTCGAGTGCAAGTTGTGCAAGTGCACATCGCAGCAGACGCTGTCGCTGTTGACGTCGACGTCGACGTCGCTGTTGGCGCTGCGCAATTGCAGTCTGTCCGTGCTCAGGCCAGCTGCATATTGCGCAATCCTGACGCTTGTTGGCCAACCTGTTCGCTGCCACTGCCGCTGCCGCAGCCACTGCTACAGCAGCTTTGGAGCCCGCATTGTTGTATCTTTTTTTTGGATACAATATTAGTTTTGGCTATTTTTTTCCGCCCAATTTCACAAAAGTCGTCAAAATTGCTGTGTTACTGTGTTCCAGGATCCTGGGGTACATCATGAGGCGCTTCCTGCGCTCGGCCATGATTGTCTTCAGCTGGTTTGTGGTGCCCTACAGCCGCTACACCAACATCAAGGTGGTTCGGCGCAAATTGCCGCCCATCCGTAGCCATCTGCTGGAGATACCCGCCGTCGATCTGGCCAAACTGATTCGCACCAGAAAGGTAAGTCCAATGCTCGATTTACTTATATTACAGCTCGCCTTTTTTCAATTCGGCGAACAAAATACATCGTCCTACCTTTTAGTAAATCGCTCTACTATATAGAATTTTTTCTTGTTTTTAGAAATTATTTCTGAAGAAACAAATGTTTAAGTCTCGCTCTAAATCAACAATCACAAAAACATGTTTTTTATATTTTAGAACTATTTTTTATTATTACGATATGCATTTCTAGCAAACTCCGAGAATAATAAAAAAAAAAAACAAGTAATGAAATTTACTTTAGAGCGTATCTGGTTCAGTTTCTTTAAAATTCATTTATTTAGATAGTTAGACATATAAGAAAAAGTCTCAAAATTAGAAAGCCTTACTGTAAATCGACAATCTCAAAAAATTTATGTTATTTTTTTTATAATTTTTAGAAAAATGTTCTATTGTTACGAAATGCAATTCTAAAAAGTAGAAACAACCCTTTCTAAAATGCAGAAACAAGTAATGAAATTTACTGGCTCGGCCTTTTAATTAGAGTTTTGCTGTCATCTGGGCTAAATTAATTTAACTTAATTTATAAACTTTGTAAAACACCCTCGAAATTAGAAATATTCTTTTTCTTTTTTGAAAATGCAAAACCATACAATTAAAAATTGTTTTTTAACAATATGTGACTTACTCATTTAAGGCGATTTTCTTAAGAGTGTACTTCACTCAAGCGAACGACAAAATAAGTATTGGTAAAATATGAATAGTCTACCATCACCAGGCCACGACATACAGTGCAACAAAAAAGGCTACACTACTGTGATTGCCCCATCCATGAGATACTTTGATACTTAGATACGATGCTGCCGTTGATGGCCACTGAATTTTGACAGGTCCATTAGCGGGTCATGTCGACTGGGTTTCGACTTTGCTCACCTTACTATAAAGACATTGTTTTAAATTGCCAGAAAATAAAGTTTAAGACTAGTCGGATTCCCAAAAAAATCCATTAAGCAACAAGTATAATAATATAATGACGCTTTTTTTACTTATAAACTTTTTAATTATAATATTTGTGCAAAATCCAGCTTTTAACAATTTGAAAAATAATCATTAAATCAAATAGAATTTTTTGCAAAAAGATATACTATACCATAGACATATATACATAGCTATGCACATCATAAAGGATTGCATTTATTTGAAGGAAGAAAAAAATTATTCTTTTGGAAAATAATTAAATAATTATATTATCACTCGTCAATCATTCAGGGAAAATCGCCATTAACTTATAAATCGATGTACATTGATATGATCTTTCTTATAAATATGCATATTATAAGGGACTTCATTTATTTTCTAGTATTGCCGTTGTCAGACAGACTTTTAACCCATTCGAGTACCAATTCAAACAAAGCAGTTACCTATTCATATTCGACTTTGCAGTTTCTTCAATGTATAACCTGCTCTGTGAGTTGTAGAGTTGTAGAAATCCCCAACAGAGCCGCAATTCGCAAATTGGGTTAGCTAACCGCCACGGCCTAGAGATCTGTCCGCCCGGCTGACTGGCTGTCTGTTTGTCTGGCTGGCTGGTTGTCTGTGCTTTATCGTGGCCATATCAATAACATCTGGTTGCTGCTTCAAATTGCACACAGCCAGTGAAATAAACGCGTGAGCATGACGTACAAATACTTAAGAGTAACTGCGAAATATACTCAGAAATAAATAAAATTTGTTGGGTTTGCTGTTGTTGTTTCTGTTGTGTTTCTTTAGCTTGGTTTGTTGTGCTCCGTAAGATTCGTTGCGTTCATTGGTCCACATACACACACACACACGCACACACACAGCACTTAAGGTCATGACTTGACTGACCTTATCCAGCCCGCACACACACACACACCAAAAACCAAAAAAACGTATAAAATGTATTGCATATTTTCTTCTTTTTTTGTGTCAGGTTTGATTTTTCACAATTGTTTATAAGCCGCCTTCTTTGTTTATAATTTATTGCACGTTCGTCTCTCACATAACATTTAAGATTTCTTTTTGCACTATTTTGAGGTTTATGCGAGCATTATTTTAATTATGATTTTTATTTTTTTAATTTTATATTCGCAGTTTCATTGTCAGTGCTTCAACTATTGCCTCATTTTGCTTACGCAAATTGTTGAAAACAATTTTTTGTTGTTTATTCAAATCTTTTTTCACTCTTTAACTCCCCATCAGTCAGCTGACCGGGTCAGCGTGAGAGACAACAGCGACAACATTCAGTTTAATTACTACTTAAATTGAGATTTATTTAAGCAATAAGTGGCGACATGATCTATGATTAATATATATATGCAAGTAGATATGATATTTGAAGATAAAGAGACTCGCAAGACGGCATACATAAGTTAAATACACAATGCCTTTTTGCTTTTCGAGTTTGTATGTAGTTTTTGGTATAAGGAAATAATTATAGGCGGTCATTTCAATTTAAGCTATCCAGCTTTAAAATAATACCAAACTAAAAGGAATATTATCTTGTGCTTTTATTGAATTAGCAGTCTAAAAAAGCTATTATTATCAAAAGGTAAATAAAACAATCTCAGAGTATTTTTATTTATATTTTAAAAACAATAGCACAAAATAATAATAAGAATAACAAAATATTTTTCGAGTATTGTCCAGTTAGGCAAACAAAATAATAAATGCTTTCTAGAACTTAGGATTTTATGTGAGTTACTTTAATTTGATTCTTTTTTTAATACAGGCTATATAGTTACACATATTATTTCACACATTACATCATATACGCATTATATTCCACTAAATAGTGTTCGATGAATTCGATTGCTTTGCGGCTACGGGTTTTTCCATTGTTTTTAGTTTGCCTTCTCTGCTGTGCATTTAGTTGGTGTGTCTCAGTATCAGTCAGCTTCTGCCATATACACAACGCAGGTTTTGTAAAATATCCCACGCAACTTGCTCCCCCTTCTCCCCACATCTCTTCCCAGATACATACTAAATTCGAGTTTGATTTTTGAGCTGATTCTGCATCTGATTTTTGATTGCACTGGAAGTCATTGAAAAAGTCAAGTAGCCTTATATGCATCAGTTTGTATATGAAAGTAGTATTACACCGTTACACTTATGTGCTCGAATATGTACTGCATTAAAGCTGAAATAGTTAATTCAGTTAATTACTTAATATAACTTAAATTTACAGGCACTCAAATACAGGTAGCTTAAGTTAAATAATTTATTACCAGAATTAAGTCACTCAAACACCTGCTTAATTTCTTAAAGTGATTAAGACAAAGCCTCTACATTTATTAACAAACTTCCCTTTTTAAAATGATCTTACACATAAAAATACTTTTTGTTTCTTAAAGTAGATGTTTCTGGTTGGTAATTTGTGCAGTTATCAAGAAATATTTTATACCTAACTATTTGTATCGAAATGGAGAAGCTGTCGATCAAATAAATCGAATTTGAGCTGCGAATGCTAAACGATAACTAATAGTCCAGTTTTTAGTTCTCATAGTCTCTCTAAAATAACTGTTTCTTTCCCAACGCAATGGACAATTGAAAATGCAGATTACTCATAGATCATGACGCTTCCTGGAGCGATCGCATTTTTTGGTCGGCGCACAGCAGACTGAATAAAATTGACCACGGTGCACGAATGTGAATTTTTTTTATTGATTTTAATTTAACATGAATTGCTTTTGTGTGTTTGTCGTTTGGTTAGTTCTCACAAGCAATTAAGCGACAAGACAAACAAAGAGAAACAATAATGTCTTGAAATAATATCAATAATACCCAGTGCGGAAATGATCAAAAGAATTTTTTTTGTGTTCTCATTCTAATTGCAGATCAAAAGCGAAGAAGTTGTTGAAGCCTACATAGAACGCTGTCGACAGGTAAGCAATATTATAGATTATTATTTATATATAACATTATATATCGCAAACATTGTAAATTGTTTCACAGGTAAATCCGCTAATCAATGCCATTGTGCAGGATCGGTTCGAGGAGGCGCTGGAAGAAGCACGCGAGATCGACAATGTAATTGCGATGGGCATCAATAGCATTGAATCCATGGAGGAGCACACTCCGCTGCTGGGCATACCGGTGACGGTGAAGGAGAGCATCGCCGTCAAGGGCCTGACCAATCAGGCTGGTCGTGTCTTTAAGACACCGCAAATTGCCAAATCGGATGCACCCGTCGTCGAGCAGATTAAGCGCTGTGGCGGCATCATATTGCTAGTGTCCAATACACCAGAGCTGTGCCTGCTCTGGGAGACGTACAACAATGTGACGGGCCAAACAAAGAATCCCTATGATCTAAAGCGCACGCCAGGCGGCTCCTCTGGCGGGGAGGCCGCTTTGCTGGCCAGTGGCGCCTCCCTGTTGGGCCTCACCTCGGACATTGGCGGCTCCTCGCGTCTGCCCGCCATGTTCAGCGGTATTTGGGGTCACAAACCGACACCGTATGCGGTCTCCTTTCGTGGCCATCATCCGACCAGCGATTTTCCCAAATGGGGTGATTTCTTCACCATTGCACCGATGACACGCTATGCCAAGGATTTGCCGTTGCTCCTCAAGTGTATGAGCGATCCGACTGGGCCGCGACTGACGCTGGACAAGGCGATCAGTGCGCATGGCATACGCTTCTTTTTCATGGACAACGATGGACCGTCGGGCATGATGCGTCCCCTTAGCCGGGATCTGCATGCGGCCATCAATCGGGTTGCCAGCGATTTCAATGCGAAACGCGTCAATATACGCAAAATGAAATGGTCTCTCGATATATCGCTATCGGCTATGCTAACGATGAAAAACATTGAGACGATTTACCACAAGACGGAGGAGGGTGAACAGCCCAAGACCGTCTGCAAGGAGACGGTCAAATATTTCTTTGGCTGCTCGGACAGCATTTTGCCCTCGGTGATATTCGGTCATTTGCAGAATTTTATGAAAATAATACCGAATTCTCGGCACAAGCATTTGGCCAGCATCATTGAGGCGCTCAAGACTGAATTCAAGGAGCTGCTCGGCACAGATGGCGTCTTTCTCTATCCAACATTCCCCAATACCGCCCATCAGCATTATCAGATCTATCACAAACTACTGGAACCGATGTACATGGCCATTTTCAATACGTTGGGTCTGCCCGTGACCAATTGTATGATTGGCCTGGATCGCCGTAATCTACCCATGGGCATACAAGTTGTGGCCAATCCGGGACAAGATCATCTCTGTCTGGCCGTTGCCCGCGAAATGGAGCGACGTTATGGCGGCTGGGTTCGTCCACCCTCGGAGGATAGCCACACGTATGCTCAGGCCAATGGGAAGCGAGGTTAACTCCCAAACTTTTGCTTGATTAGTATAGTGAATTGTATCATTTTGGCATCCGCATACATACATACATATTGTTGACTCCATCAGTTTTTGGAGTTGATTCATCAAATCATATTTGAATTGTTTACATCAGCATCAGCAACAACACCACATCACATTTTAGTTGAAGTTTTCACAGAGTATTAAATTATTGTCTTTATGTTTTCCCAAAATTTGTTGTATGTAAATATTCTTCTAGGTACTTAGGATAGTTTATAATTATGTGTATATTTCTTTGTAGTGGCTACATCGAGCAAAAGAACACGAAACCCGGACATATAAAAGCCTTCGGTTATTATAGAATTATTTGATTTGGGGAACTTTGTTTGTAATTTATACATGCAATTTGAACAAACGTAAACATAAATTATAAATATATATTTTTGCATCGAGTCAAACTGTTGAATAAAAAATTGTAATATCAAGCCAACATTTTTTTTTTTTTTTCAAAGAACTGAAGTTGCACAAGCCCCGCCGAATCTAACATGTTGGCCTCCAGTTCATAGTAAAATCGTCGAAACTTGGCGAGGGGAGCCAAAAGAGCTAAGAGAAGCCGCAACTCAACTCAGCAATGTTATGGGCTAATAACAAATATAATAGACTACAAACAGACAACGCAAAGCTGGCTAATAAGTAGCTACTGCCAGAGTCACAATACACAATGGTTCCACTTGGCTGGCCCAGTACAGAACATTAAGACTTTTATTTGCCTCCATGGATTACATATATACATGTATATATATTTATATGTTTTATTTTTACTGTCACATACATATATTAATGATTTAAGTGCATGCAGCACATGCCCCTGGGACCTCAAGGCAACGCTGGATCTCTAATGCAGCATAGTAGTCGGAAATTCGTGTCGTGTGCCACTAGCTGTTTCCACTAGGTGTTGGCTACACTCAAAAAAAATATCGTCCTATATTTTAGTCAATCGCTCTAAAAAATCAAAAATTTTCTTGTCTTTCAATATTATTTCTAAATATTAGGAAAACCACTTTTAAAATTTAGAAAGGCTTGCTCTATAACGACCATTCCAAAAATTATGCGATTTTTATTTTTTGGAAATATTTTCAAATATTAATATTAAAATACTATAATTCCGACGAAAACTGCCCGAACCATGCTTTTGGAAACAGAAATTACGGCTTAATAAAATAAACGGTTTTCATATTAAGTAAACTGAATTTCAGAAAAAAAGTTATTTTCAACTTATTAGACATTTTATTCCAATATTTCAGAAAAATCCACCCTAAAACTTAGAAATGCAAACACTGGCTTCTACAAAGCCTGAACTATAAATTTGAGAACTTTACTTTCTGAATAATATGTTGACCATTGGCGTTAAAACTAGGACGATTTTTTTATGAGTGTACGTGTAAGCGATTTGCTTGTGTATTTTTCAACTTGCCATTTTCTGCCAAAAATTTACACACATTTTATTGGCCTGGCTTGACCGGGGTACACAGTTAGCTCTTTTAGCTGTAGAGTAGCTCAAGGTTTTGCCAATATGGCTTTCGCAATTGCAAGGCGGCATGGCTTATAGTTTTGCTGTGCCAGAACGTGTTATTTTGCCAAAAATCAGTGGTAAGTACAAATTTTTGCTTGAGAATGTGGCGGCCAATTCAAGCATTTAGTTGTGACCATGCGGTAAGCAAGAAGCTCACATGCAGTGAGCCCCACAATTAACACACAATATTATTTTTGACTGTTTTTTAATTAGCATAGCGTTCGTTTGTTAGCCATTTGCTCTGCTGCAAGCGCAGGCAGCCTTAGAATGAAAATGTCAAGCCATGAATTTCAACTACCTGCTACTACTACCTGCCCAAAAACAAAAATAAAGAGAGACATGATTCAAACCAGCAACTCTCACTGGAATGAGCAACCAGAGAGTAACTGAATGTGTATCAAATTTAAAAAAAGAAACAGTAACAAAATGCTGAGCGTAACAAATTTCATGCTCTTTGAGTGAGCATCCATAAACTTAATACGTTATCAATGCCTCTGTGCATGTGTGTCTGTTAAAAGTGTTAAGAGAATGAGAGCGTGGCGTGTGTGTTTAATGCTGACCATTGGAAATGGCAATCCAGTCAGCAGCATTCCAGCCTGTCTTCATTCTCCAGCCAAGCCTAATCCAATTCTCGGCGCTGAGCACCTCGTTCACTTCGAAACTGACTTGAGTAGCGAGCGGTTGTGTCTGCGCACTCATTGAATTTTATGTATACACATATCCATATATATATGGTTAGACTGTACTAATGTTAATTGAAAAGTCTCTTTTTATTCTGCGCATTTGAGGTGACAAATCTACTGCATATTTGTTTACCGTGATCTACGCAGATAGATAAAAGCTGTGTCGATAACCGTGTTAAATCAACTAAAAATCCAGTGTGATCTTAACCCCGTAAGACTCAGACACGTGTTTGCCATTTGGCAAACTCATTAGAATTTGGCCTGAACCACGTGTCGGCCAAAGGTCTTTTATTTAGTACACATATATTGTTATTATATAAAATAGCTCAACTTAGTCGCGGAACGATTATTTACTTAATATTCTGGCAAACGCATTATAATTTGGCCTGAACCACGTGTCGGCCAAAGGTCTTTTATTTAGTTCACATATAATGTTATTTTATAAATTAGCTCAACTTAGTCGCGGGACGATTATTTACTTAATATTCTGTCGTAGATAAAACAGAGTATCTCATCTACGAAAATCCAGAGTTGATCTATGAAAATATGAACATTTTCTAATTATATAATATATGATGCTGAAGCTGTTTACATTATTCAAAGAGAACAACTTGTTTCATACTTAAGAGGACAAGTTAAGAATTTAACATTTAAGCTTTCACAAAATTAAAAATTCTTAATTTTTAAGTAGTTATTTTTTTAAGTTAGCCGAATATTGTAAACCAAAATATTTCACGAGTTACAAATTTCACAATTTCCATTTTCATAAAATTAAAAAAATGTATTTTTTAAATGTCTTTTTTTTTAATTATCCCAAATTTGTCTCGAGACTATGTTAATTAATTTCTCAATATAGGAGTTACAGTGACTGTATTTACTTTTGTACTTTTGTCGTAGATAAAAAACTTAATCCAATCTACGAAAATATTAACATTTTAATTATTTGATACATGATGCTGAAGCTATTTACATTATTCAAAAATAATAATAAGAACCGAAGCGACCAACTTATTTCATACTGATGAGGACGAATTAAGAATTTAACAACTTCAACTTCAAGAATAGTATTGATTTTATGAACAAATCATGAATTGATCGATGACGTGTTGTGGTTCAGACTATTTCTCTTTTGAAGCTTGAGACTTCCGTGCCTTAGGCTCTGGCGGATCGATGAGATTGCCATGGCGCACCACATCGATGTGGCCAAGTCGTATCATTTTTTCCTCCCAAATAGAAATTGCGGCTCTGCAAAGGCAAATAAATAAATATACAAAAATATAAATACATAAATATATACATAAATATAAATAAAATTATAAATATATATACAAGGCTTATTTATAGTTATCGGGGATCTACGCACTTGTACTGATCGAGTTCCTTGCGAGATTCCCGCAAGTAGACGGCCTTCTCATCGTCGGAGAGGCGCGTCCATTTGGCCGTGGCCTTCTGATGCCATTCGCGATATGTTTGTTGTGGTGTTTGCGGCGTATTTGTTCGCTCGCTGGCCACAAAACGTAGAAAGGCGGATGCCGGCTTCTTAGGGCGTCCCAGCTCCTTCACACGTTTGCGGAGTTGTTTGCGCTCTTTGGCATCGCTAATGTCCTGTTTCATCTGTTTTATTTCGGCGCGCTGCTCGTCGGTCAGCTTTGCATCGTATTTGGTGCGCTGCTCCAGGTAAATCTCCTGATCTATTTTGAACTCGGACTGCAGGCGCTCCTTCATCTTGGGATCCACATTCACCCAGTTCTTCGACAATTGCCGCACAACCTCAATGGTGCTTATCTTTGGGTCTTTGGCAATCAACTTCGGGCGCATTTCGCGCATGAAGCGAAAATATGGGGTCAGCGGCTTCTTTGGTCGTGGCGGCAGCCCGATCTGTTCCTCTAGCGTCTGCGACTGCAGCACCGAACTGTGGGTAATGCCCGCAGCACCCAATGGTCTGGGCGTAGGTGTAAAATTGTTTGATTTTATTTGATTTGTCGGTGCGGAAGTGTCTTTATTTTTGGCTACAACTTGCCTGACTTTGCTAATTAGCGAACCGATGATGGAGCCCCGCGAGAGCAGCGTCGTTGTGTAAAACATATTCTCAGTTTGTTTGCAAGTTTGTTAAAAGCCTTCAATTATACCTCCTTTCACAGTTTTCACATATATAAACTTGTTGATTTGACAAACTGTATAAGTTTACGTAAAAAATGCGGCTTTTGCTAGAGTTGCCTCGCTTTCTCAGCTGACAAACAATCGTTTCAAATATACGAACAAAACTATCAGTATCGATATATATCGTTGACATTTGTTCTTTATTAGAAAGAGAGTGTGTGTGAGAGAGAGAGCAAGAGAGATTTTCACTAGATCACTTTTTTTGGCTTCATAAAATCCATCACTATTTCGAGTTGGTTCTAATAATTTCAGGGTGTCAAATCGAAACGATATTGGAAGCAACTGGAATATTTACGCTTTGCGTGCCAGAATATAAATCGTATTGCATTTTTTTTTGATTTGCCACCCTGATTACTTACAAATTTTCCCGCTAGATGGTTGTAAATACAACCCTATGCGCGAGTTGCATAGATGACGCTGCTTGCGAAGCAACACTGATGAATGCGATAGAGATGGTTGTTGGACTATAGATGGGCGCGAATTTTTGAATTATAGCAGCTTATGATATCATTATAGTTAATTTTATCGTTCAGTGAAAACTGAACTGAATTGGCTGTTAATATTGAAAAATCAATCTTATCTACTGCTAATAAGTAAAATTATCATCATTTGAAAATGCTCATTTTGGTATCCTCCATAAAAAATGTTGTTGTTGCTTAAAACCGGATATGAAACACTTTTGCGATCTTGTTGATGCTGTCGTTGTGGTTGTGTGTGTTGACAATTTGTCGCTGGAAATTGTTGCTTACTGGCAATGTTATTATTTGTCTGTGGCTTTTGGCCAATTTACTTATTGGCTTACTCCACATAGCGCCGACGTTGTCGCACCACACAACAAATGTATGCAACAAATCTATTTTGGCGATCATTTTCCCAACCGACCAGTTTTTTATTTATATAGGAATATACATATATATGCACTGTATTTCTCGTATTTTTCCTAACTTCCGTCAAGTGCGCATTTACGAAGCTTTACCAGCTGCCCCAGCCAGATTATGTAATGCTCTTGCGAATTGCTGTTTAACGTCTTCTGGTCACCGATTTTTGCTGGCTGGCTGGTGTTGTTCATACGCCCCATGTACAAGGCGTAGACTGCAATGCAATGGTGACTGGTGTGGTCATTGTGCAAGCGCCTGACACAAATTCTTTGGCGCCGTCGGCAAATGTTGCAATTTTTTTTTGGTTGTTTGCTTGTTTCGTGCGAAAACCAACACAACGAAAATAACAAATAACTAGTTTTGTGTGCATTTTTCGATTTGTTGAAATAATTATCAAATGCGCTGGCTGCCATTTAAATTTTGCTCATGAGTTATTTTTGTGTTTCTGCTACCGTTTCCTTAGTGAATGTGGACGTGCCTTGGGTCTGGATCTGACAAATGACAAACCGAAATGTCAGCGTTTGTTCAGCCCGGCAACATTTTTGAACTCATATCAAATGGTCTCGAGACACAGAAATCAAACTACGGACATGTAAAGGCAAGCAATAAAATTGAGCAAATAAAACAAAAACAAAAAAGTTGTGCTTCAAACTTTCTTTTTATGTGGCACTTTTAGCTGCCTTTGCTTTGCCCAAAACATTCGTCGTCTCTGGGCTACGTTTGTTAGCTGCTTCATTGATTTTTCATTTACACCGCTGCTGTCAGCGACGTCGACGTCACCGTCGGCATCACTGCCTTTTGACCATAATTGTTGCAATTTAACGATGCGGACGACGACGTCGACGTTGATGAGGTAATCGAAAATGTGCCTGTCTTCTAGCCAGGCCCAAGCAAATAAAAGAGAGTGAAGAAAAGAGAGAGCGTAATTTTGCCTCTACGTCATTGATTTGCATTTGTGGTTTGTTGTTTTGTTTTGCTCGGAATTTTGTTTGACCATTTGCATACCAATTAAAACCCATTGCAAATGAAATCAATATTCAAACAAAGCGATTTGTCTGCAGCAATTTGCGTAAGGCTTTGGCATGCAAACGCTTTCACTGCTCGTCTCTCGACGTCGCTCGACTTCTCGATAATTAGCATAAATGCATTACAAATGCAGTAAAAAAAAAAAAAATGCTGCGCTACCCAGTGGGACTTATATAAGCTCAGATTTGACACGCCATCTCCACAGCGTGGTAATAAATATCATTGAATGGTCGCAGCATGCGATTTTCGAATTTCGCCTGAATTAACCGTGTCACCCGGCACCCGTTAACGGAAATGTGTGAATTAAGCGTATGGAAAGCATATTTTCACCGCCTCACAACATTTTGTGGTTGAATCAATTAACTTACAGCATACACAGTTCTTTGCGGTTCAATTTCACCGCTTAACAAATGAAGCAAAAATAAAATAAAATTATCATCCTTAGGACAACGTTTGATAAGCGGCTCAAGAAAGTTCATCGAAGTTCATGGTTATTAATCATTAACAGCTCTTTTGCTGTTTGTTACTAATTTGACACTAACTTAGATCCCCTAAGACCCTAAGTTGATTGCCCACAGCTATATAGCGGTATTAAACCAAAGTCTTAATGAAGTAGTTTAGGTGCCTACTGTCAAATGATGGCACAGTGGGAGTATGTATAGCGTCAACAGCTACCGGAATTTAAAATCAATAAAGTGAAGGCAAAATATCATCAATTCGATATATTCGTTAATTGCCATGCAGATGGCAGCAAATCACATATTGAGTTCGTTTCCTAAGTCATTTGAATCTACAACAATTTAAATTATAAATGCTTTAGATTTTCTATGAGTTATGTTAAGAAAATTAGTCAATTTAAATGTACAATTATTTTCATCGGTTTTTTCGTCTAGGCGCAATAAGTTCGTTGCCTTTGCATACAACTGCAACCCAAGTTTTGATCATTGACTTTAACTACTGATGAGAAAACCACAACCGCATTACATATTATAACAGCTGTCATGCTCTCCCATACTGGTTGTATCTCTCTCTTTTCTCTCTCTCTCTCTCTCTCTCAACGCCTCTAAATGTATATTTCTCTACATGTTATGTGTACATTTGGCAGCTCTTGAGTATAGTGGGGGCTCCGCATGCTTTCAGTTTCGTTTTCAACTTCGGCGCGTTAGGCAGCGCAACAAACAACAGGCAGCAGCAGGAGCCAACAAATAAACCATAAAGAATTTTAAGTAAAAAAATCGTCGATTATGTGCGCACTTTAAATTTGATTTTAAGCCCAATTACGTGATTTGCCTGTGAGCGTTTATTGTTGTCGTTGCCTTCACGCTAGTGAGCAGTGTCGTTATCGTTGTCGGCTGTATTTGTCCACGTCTACGCAAGTGTGAGCGCCTCGTGCCACAGACAGCTGTTAGAGTCGCAGCTGTTAGAAAAAGCAAGCGGGCTAAGGCAAGCGAGTAATTGGCCAACAACAATAACAAAAGCAACAGCAAAAACAATATTAAATAATAATAAAACAAAAAGCAAAATCGTTTTTTTGAGTAGCAAATTCGATACGAACATGAGGTTCGTTGCTTAAGTCTTTTGTTTTGCTGTCTTTCTGCACTGTGCGAACGCGCGAATCTCCGCATAATAAACGGAACAAAGTGTGAGGTAAAGATTGAAATAAACACGATTGTTTACTAGCCGAATCCAAAAAAAGGCGAAACCAGTTGTGCAACTTTTTCTAGTAACCATTGACTAGAGCGCTTACAGCGCCGGCTCCTTAAACCTCGATTCGGGGGAAGCACTCAAAATGGCGCCCAAGAAAGAGGCAACCTTGAGCCAACAGCAGCAAAATCATCATCATCAGCAGCATCAACAGCCGGTCATGGACTTTGAGAGGATAAAACGTCATTTCAGCTGGTCGGATACGAGTGCCATGTGAGTCACAAGTTTAACATGCCCAACAACTTTTGATCTTAAGTGCGACTTAACCGCGTAAAAAGAAAAAGCCCCAAAAATGGAACTCGGTGCAAACCACATTTAATTACTATGTGAAACACCATAAACTCAACGATAAAGAGAAACGAAAAAATACTCGAAAACAAACAAAGCAGATGCGATCTCTGCACTTAAATGGGCTTGTCTAGAGTTTTTTTTCTTTGGTATCTATAACAAAGCAACCAAAACAAAAGTGGATGACTTTGAATTTGTTTTAAATTCTTCGCTTATCGATTTCCGTTGTTATACGTTGTAATTATGGAGCTGTTTGCTAATTCATCGGTGTTCGAAGTACTTATTTATATATAGAAAACAGTGATTTTTTTCAAAATTAAGATACTAGATATACTTATTAACAACTATTTCAAAAGTTTCGTGAAAAGTATAAATCGAGGAACGGAATAAAAAGTATGGGGCTTACTTAGTTTTTATGTCCAGTTGGATCCTCAAAACGAAAGCTTGTATATTTAACTGAGCTTATCTGAGGCATGACTTAGGTAGTCTGAAATGCGTTGCGAAAAAAAAAACAAAACTCATTAGTAGATGATTTTCGACCTGTGAGATCACTTATTTGTTTCGCTAGCACTTTTTGAATGCTCAAAATGACTGAGATGGTTTATTCGGACAATTAGCACTCGATTTTTGTTCTATTTTGAAATGGGGACTTACATAACTTTAATACCTCTAATTTGTAATTCGCAATTCGCTTCTTTTTCAATACCTTGCAGATATTTTTTACATGTCATGCTTATTAAGCTTCATGTTTTAACTGCACTTAAGCTAGCCGACTAAAAGTGACGTGAATTGAAATTTGCAATTATATAAATACATATTACAAATCTACGAGCATTTGTTGACTTACCAATGTACATAATCATATGTTTGCATATACATATGCATATAGGCATTTGTTAGTACATTCAGGAATACTTAAAAAAAAAATTCACGAGCGAGCTGGAGCTGTATTTAAGTTGAGGAACCTCAAAATAGAATCCAGGGCCGTTTCACCTTTGGGCTTAGCAATCGCTGCTTGAATTTAAGTGTTAGCTTGCTTTTAGTATGACTAATTGCAAGTTTCAGTAATTTCACTAGCAGCACAACTAAACACACTAAATAACCATCATTATTATGAAGCGAGCGGCACATTATAAAATATTTTGAATAGTCCCTGTGGCAAATGTGTGAAAATCACTTCAACAAAATACTGTTCAATTGCGGCGACTTGCCAAGCAGGTCTTGGACACGCTGATCTACATATATCTATATGCGAATTTCGCATTTTTATGCAAACACTTGCTTTTGTAAATCTGCCATTCACATATAATGCGGTGCTATAATTTTTTGTTTATGCATGACATAATCGGAATTGCATGTGAAAATCATTGTGGGTTGTCCGATAAGTTCGACTTTGCAGCGACAGATGGCGTGCTCTTAATTATTGCTGTTGTTGGTGTCGTTGCTTCAGTTCTAATTGACATGCAATTAAATACCAATAATAAATTTTATATGATATAATCAAATGCGTCTCAGCAATATATTTGCCAATAATATTAGTCTGTTCTTTTTTCGAATTTGCGTGCTAACAAATTAGGCTGGCTGGCAGCTTGTAGCTTGAAGAGCGTTGCATAGCAGCGAGCTTTGAAGCGTTTCCTCTGGTAAGCTTTAAGTAAGCTTATGAGTTGAAAGCGCCAGATGGCGCTCCAAGGTGAGCACAATTAAAGCTTTAAAAAGCTTTGCTCTCAACTTCACTAAAGCAAAGTTCGACTTTAATTCATCCACACACGTGATAACGCTACTCCGCTCTAATGGGCTCCAAAGATCAGAGTTGCCCAGCGATATTAAAGCAAATTACATTAATATTCGAGCAACAACAATTACATTAGCATTAAGAATAACACTGAACACGTTCATTGCGCCTTTCCAACGATTTGTTGCTTGTGCGAAGTTTAGAACATGTTTGGCTGGCAATTGTGGAAACTACATTTTAACTTGCTCAACCCATTGACCATTGGGTTGGCTTTTTGAAGCCTTTGTTGCCTTAGAGGCCACTGAAATTATTAGGAAATGAGCAGCTTAACCGTCAACGCGAATTGGTCGGGTCATCTAAACGTCAAAACACGCACATGTCGTAAGTCCCAGCAGTATTTCATTTATTTTCGCTTGTCCCAGAACATTTTCGAGCAACTTCTGGCCAAAACGAGAATGAGCTTGAGCTAATTCGTATTTGAACAGTTAATGAACCCAAGCACGTATGTATGTGCAGAATTTCGCTTATTATTCTTTACAAAACAAGTCACATAAATTGTAAGTCATTTATGTTCACATAAAGGGGTATTTTCGAGGGTTCCAAGATCTGATATTATTTATTATTAGTATTCATTTTACACTTATTGATCGATACATATTATACAATGGTAAATTTTAGATGGTAGAAAATTATTAAATTAATATGGAAATAGAGATACAGATAGTTTGATCTAGTTGGGATTCTTCTTTTTGTTTTCGATAATACCTCATACCTCAATGACATCATTGTTTTTTTTTGTTTGCCGCGCTTCTCCCATTCACAATACGTAATTTTTCCAATATTGTTAAGTACTTTCACTTAGTGCAAGAAGACCGTGCATTGTATTAGACTGAATTTGCCACTACTACAGCAATTTTGCGACTATCTGCGTTTGTTTGCTTTTGGCATTAACGGCTATTTAGCTGGTACGCTAATTGGCTTAAGAGTGTTCGATGTGTGTTGGCTTTTGAAAAAGGCGTTGCACAATGCGCTCAATCAAATTTGTGTTTTTTCTGTCTATGCCAAATAGTTGAGTCAAATGGCGCGCATTGTGCGCCATAGTTTTCCCTCGCATAATTACGGAAACAATGCCTGAATCTCGAGCGCATTGTGACTACGCTCCACTAGCTTTTTGGGCTCAAGTCGCTGCTTCGCTCAAAAGTATCTTTCGCTCATTTGCCAGTCGAATTTTACAAAAGACCTTGACACATTTGGGGCGTGTATATTTGTACCCGAACCTTTGCCCTAGTCTGACCATTTTTGTGCAAGCGATGAGCCAAAGACACACAAAAGATATAATAAAATAAATAAAAATTAAGCATAGCCACGTTAAATTTAGATTTCAAATGGAGCCACAGATAAACAAAAAAAACATGGCAACAAACAATATCCAGCTAGCTATTGCAATTTCCTCAGTGCGTGTGACTTTTATGAGACAGACAGACTCAAATTGTAATAAATTAGGCTGCTTGCGTCTGTGTTGCTTTTCTGCATTGGCCTGGCGATTTAAGCGCTGCAGCAGCGACTTAAGCTCTGTTTCAAGAATTGCATAATATTTGGCAAACCAGCAAGCAAGCAACAACAGCTGCCACAACGCAGAAACAAAAATACAGAAACAACAACACAGCAACAACAAAATCATAAACAAGTAGTACAACCGGACAAACCATTGAGCTCGCTTTCATGTTAGTGATGAGCGTTTTCAACGCAAATCGTGGATAAGTTTTAGCTTAAACTTATTTGTTTTTTTAATATTTTTTTTTTAACTTAATAAATTTTTATTAATAATTGAGTAAACTTCAAGAAATGGTTAAGCTCTTTGAAGAATTTTACTCTCTTCCCACGAAATGTTAAATGCAATAATGTAAGTAAGGAACAGAGGGCAAAGTTTACCGGGTATCTGAACTTAACTTATCCAATTCATTACTTGTTAGCTGTGGATCAATTGTTTTTGTAGCCTTTACTTGTTTAACTTATGCAATTCATTACTTGTTAGCTGGTGGACCTATTGTTTTTGCAGCCTTTACTTGTTTCGATTTTAATTGTCCAACGAATTCATCACGTGTTCAGCTCTGTGCTCTGGCACGATGGAAAGCTTTACAGCAGTCTCTAAAAGCTTTACGACCAGGTGGCAACTGCAATAAAATTGCGAATATATATATATATATATATATATATATATATATATATGTATATATATATATAAGAGAAATATGTGATTAGGACACAGCAAGAGCAAACAAGTTTGAAGCGAAAGGGAAAATTTATCGCAAATGAAATTACGTTAAGCGACAAGCGCAAAGCAAGACATTTTTATGAGTCGACTTTAGATTGAAATTGCGTTGAAATACAATTAATGCTGGCGCTGCCGTTGCATAGTTTGCTGCTCTCAAGTTGCACATACAGATTGAGGCAACAGTGCGGAATCAGCTGCTTCCCAGCGGCTTCCTCTATCAACGCCGTGTTGCGGCTGCGACCTTGTGCTCGATTTGAGAGCACTCGTAAAGAAACTGAAATTAAATTGTTTATATGAATGAATGAATGGGCATAGACTTGGCCTGTTTGTCTTTCTGACGCTAAAATGCTACGAAATAAACAACACACAAAATGAAGATTGGAAATGTTGTCACATCGTAAAGCCAAATGCTGAAACAGTTACTAGCATCGCCTGCCTGTGACAAGTTGTTGTTAAATTTATGCCATGGGCAAAAGCCAAATAATATTGTCAACCAATTTCTTCAACGGCCATTTGCCATTTGCGTTGGCTGTTATTGCTGTTGCTGCTGTGGTTGATACGTTTCTGTATTACTTCTTTTCATTTGTAACTGCTGCCTTTTGATGCACTGACCAAGCAGCGAAGTCAACAAACTTGTTCAAGGCAGAGCAGCAACAATCGCTACATGACTTGCCAGAAAAGCTTAAGGCAGACAAGCAGAGACAGACAAACAGAAACAGAAAAAGAAACCCAGACTGCAGTTTAAACTGAAACCGAGACGCTGTGTTAGTGCTTGAAATTGCTACTGTTTTTTTCTTCGCTGTAGTCTGTAAAGTTTATTAAATTAAGCTTTATAAATTAACGATACCAAGCTCATCTATATATATTTAATTATTGAAGTAAGCAAATTTAGCACGATTTGCTTACAATTCAGAGGAACTGTCAGTTCTTTCACAAGACTAAGAGTATCTAAGCGAAATAATGCTACAAATATTTTTATTTTATTTCACATTGATATACACCACTTGAGGTGTATGAACAGCACACTTGAGACAGTACTGAGCTGAATCTGCAGATTTCCTATCACATCATAAATTCTGTTGTGGGCCAACGCAAACTAGCTTCAGACTGACTTAACTAACTTAATGCACAACAAGCTGGTATTGAAGGCAAATTAGGCTGTGATGAATCATGCATCTTTCATTACAAAATATAGATACATATATTTACATGGGCGTATATATATAAACATATATTTCGGCGTTGATGGATTGCTGTCAGGTTAGCTTGGAACTCACTTTGCAGGGCTCATTAGCACGCTGACAGTTTCAAAACGATGTCAAGTCCGTTGCAAACGACTACTCAGCTTACTTATATATTTATGGGTAGGGATATGTTTTGTGAACTACATTTATTTGACAGCAATTACTGGACAGATGTTGCACACCGTGTATACATAAAATGTTCAGGAAGTTAATCTCAAAATTGATCACAAAATGCAGCTCAAATACGAATTTACTCAGAACATACAAGACTCAGTTTAATGGCCCTGACGGGCATGATATGCACTTTTTATAAAGGGCAGCCTTTAGTTCGTGTATAATCGGATAACCTTGTAGTTTATAAAATAAGTTATTTTAAATATATAATACAACAAAATATCGTTTTAAATTTTGCCAGCTATCATATAACATAAACACTTTTGCACCACCAAAAATCAACCAATTTGCGCTTGAGTAAAAATTTCAATTTAAATTTCATGCGTGCTTTGTTACATCATTCAATTTGATGGCACATTGGCCAACAAACACCCACAATGATGGACAGTTGGGCATTTTCAATGTCAGCGTTGCGCAAATGTCGCCCAGCTGGTTTATTTATTTATATGCACCAGAAGAGGGTATGTTCATTTAGTCACCTCATTGGTGACGCATTCAAATATCGATTGAGCTGTTACTCACAGCTATCTATAAACTTGGTACATACATGTATACATACATAATGGCCTCTGTACAAATGGTTTGTCTTACACTCATACAAAAAATCAACAAGCTTAGGGTATTCTTGCCACGGCATACAAAACATGATTTTTTTTTCTTTATCTTCTCTTTTCACGTGTATCACAAGTGAAACGCCCTAAGTGAGGCCCTCAAACTGTTAACATATAAATGACATTGAAATTGTGCAATACACAGTTTTAAATTTATATTATTAGTGCCTTGTCGTTGTTGTCGTCGAATTTCTATTGATTTTGAAGCGTCCATACAATTGTCCATCCCTCAATTGTCGACTTATTCTTTGCCACATTGATTTAATACAAACTAAGCATTAAATCTCGCCTTGACCACATCCAAAACTTCAAACTTCAAAACAGCAACACAAAAATAACAAAAAAAAAACAAACTCATTGACGTGTCTTTGACTTCGATTGTGACGATCGTGTCTTCTTAATGCTCACGCATATTTGGCATTAAAAACAAATTAAACAAATTATAGCACTTAATTGCCGTTTCGGTATGATTCTTAATGTTTCCTCCAGCCAAAAAGCAGAGTAGTTTGCATCTATCAGGTTAGAATTTAAATGCGCTTATTAACGCAACGCAGCAGTTGCGTTGGCTTTTCCGGACAGAACCTGACTCTTACTGTGATGAATCAATGATGCAATGCCGCAGAGTGCCAGTGAATGGTCAGTGGTTAAGTTTGTCTGTTGTAATTCTCGTTGCTGAAAAGAAGAAGAAAAGGCAGAAAAATAAGAAGCGAGTGCAGCGCATAGCTTGATGCACAGCGCGTAAGTCGACTGCCTCAAGGTCGCCGACTTACATAAGAGCAGAGCAGCGGCAACGTCACAACAACGACGTCAAAAAACCCAAAAACTGCCGCAGCTGAGAAGACCTTTATTGCCATGTGCCCTTAAAGCGCACACATGCTGAATGCTTTGAAGGTGAACGAGCTGCTGCTGCTGCTGCCTCCATGCAAAGGAACAAGAGAAGCCATCAAACTTTAATACGACATGCAAAAATACGCTCAAACTAGTAAGCAGGCTGCAGTCGAGTGAGCTCGACTACGATATACCCTGAACGCAGCTGTTAAATATATAATAGTTTTATCTTCTGAAGTGCACTCATATCATCATGTTTTTATTTTTTACAGACGGTCATGGATATATCGACTCGACTGTTGAGCCCGATCAATAATATATATACTCTATAGGGTCGGATATGCTTCCTTCTGTCTGTTACATAAAATCATTAAACCCTCTTTTCCCATTTTCAATGGGTTCAGGGTATAAAGAGTACCAGACGCCACGCGCTCTTTCCAAAGGCCCAAAAAGCAAAGACCAAAGGCAAAGCAAAGCCAGTTTTACTTGAGTTTGAGCGTTTCTTGAGTGCTTTCGCTCGCACAGCGAGCAACTTTAACTGCCGCCAAACTCAGTTCAGTTGTGTTTTAAGCAGCAGCGAGACAGCCCGTACGAATTGTTAACACGCGCTTTACGCACGTGCAAAAGTGCAGCAGTTTCGAAAAGCACTCAACAACAACAGAGAGAGAGAGAGTGAGAGAGAGAGAGAGAGAGAGAGATAGAGAGAGAAAGAGAGAGAGACGGAGTGAGAGAGATAGACAGAGCGCTCGCTCTTCCATTGACAAAGTGTAAAGTGCAAAGCTGGCAGCATCGTCGTCGTCGTCGTTGAACGAAGTTAAGCGCAGCTCAGGTCTCAGTTTGGCCAGCGACTTGAAGTCAGTCTTAGTTGCAGCTTGAAGCGAAACGCACGCGTTTATGAATTCGCTCCGGTCCGTGATATTTAGTGACAAGATCAAGAGCGGTACTGCGATATAAAGTGTGCCGATATTAATAAATACAGCAACAACGACAACAAAAGCCTTGTACATTTGTCATTGATATTATTATTACGACGCGTGTGTGAATATTGCTAGATACGATACGAGTTTGTGCCTTAAGTCTTCTGTTGTGCAAGAGTAATCATTTGCCAGTGAATTACAACAAAGAGGATCAGCACACACAACAGCCTAGCAACAACTTGTGCAAACATACGCACAGTTGACGACATTTAACGACTCTTTCCAACAAATCCACACACACATTAACACACTTACACACACACACACACCCAGTGACAGTTGGACAGGAAACGTACTCAGAACGCGCACTGTAAGTGTAAATTTGTTGAGTAAACAAGACAAAATTTGGATTTTTAAGATTTGGAGTTTGGCGAGCTGGCACCTTGAAGTGCTACATTATTGTAGAAAATTATTTCGCAAAAATCATTATCGCAGTCCACATATTGAACAGTGACCACTGCCTAAAGTATTCGAATTGTAATAAGAATATTAATAAAACAATAAATATTCTTTTCAAACAACAAATTGCCACAGCTATATTGTTCCATTCTCTTCTCAATCACATTGTGTGCGCTTTGTCAGGCCGTCCAACATCGTCAACATGACCAACAAAAAATAAAAATGCAAGAAAAAACTTTAAAATTTAAAAATAAAATAAAAACGAACTGTACGTTTGCTCGACGTGACTGTACCCCAGGCAAACCCCCTTGCCCAGCTCCAGCCGTGGCTACTGTTTATTCAAAACGTGCAAATACTTACCAGCTCAATCGCTACGCATACAAATTGATAGATTTTGCTTGCTGTCTCACCTAAAACGCTGATAGAATATTTTCAAATGTTGCCGAATAAGCGATTCAAATAAGGATTCACATTTGCTCGGTATAGGGATTTTTTGTTTGATTATATAACTTAATCATTTTAAAGTTGAGCCCGCAGTTCGGAATATTTGTTAACTTGCTTGTAGATTATTCATTTTTATAATACACTTTAGTGTTCTTAGTGTTCTGCTCTTAGATTACTGATTTGAAATTCGATGTCACATCATTAAGTATCATTAGGCTTTTAATATTTGTGCATGAAAAATCAGCGTCTGAGTTGATGCCCGTGTATATTGTTGTTCCTGATTAGTAAGTCCCGTTAAGTATATATATTTGCAATCTAGTCTATATTAGATATTTAAAACTGCCGCCTAACTAAACACTCAACAACAATTTACTTTACTAATGATATGTTGTTCAAATGATCTATGCAGTTTTTATTATCGAATCTCAGTACAATATTAAACACTTGCAAGAAAACTCGGTTGAGCTCAGTTTCCAGGTCGATTCTAATTGGCTATAATTAACAAGTATGGCGACGATGACTGCACTGGGCAAGAGGTGAACTGCAGCTTACTAGCATGGCCGGCATTGCGGCATAAAGATACACTATAAGGCAGTTGTATCTCTCAGTTTACGTGCTGGCGCTGTTGCTAACGATTTCGAGCAAAGTTCAGCGTAAATAGCTGTTGTGACTTTTTTGCATTTTCATTGCGCAGGCACAAATACACAGATGAAAATACTTATAGAGACATACACAGATACAGAGATATAAGCAGTAAGCAACGACTTTAATAATATTGTATTTGAATATATGTTAAACTGCATTCATTGTCGCATGTTGTGCACCCAACGACCTTCGTCGGGGGCCCTGAAAATGTATTGTCAAGGTTGGTTTTCTTTCCACTCTCGTTGCGTGCATTTCCGAAGTGTGCAACGCTTCAAGCTCCAACTTGAACTGGTATTTTCGTCTCGGGGTTTTTCGCTTTTGTTTCGTTTCGTTTCGCTTTTTTTTTAGATTTTCTGTTTCGGCTTTTGCTTCTTTTATTTTCGGTTTTTTTTCCTGAGATCTCTGTGTTTTTGTCACTCGCAGCAAATGTTTTGAGCAGAGTTCAAGGTGTATTCATATTGTATAATGCAAATTAACTTTAGCTCTTGGCTGTTTCTTAAATCTAGATGCATTTCATAAGCGACATTTAATTAAAACCAAGGTAAATGCGCTATTAACTTTATATTATGTCAAATATAGAATTCTAGTTTATTTCGATTAAGTAGTTATTAAAGTAATTACAAATAGTTAGCAGTTGATTTTATAAATTTTTTTATAGTCAATCAGAGATTTTACAAACACATAAGGATAGCTGCATTTATGATGAGTTAAGCACTTTTAAGCTGAATTCAAACTGGTAGTGTGGCCATTTAATGATAGAGTCTACTGGATCAATTAAAAACGCTATGTTACAAGCATTAAGGCAGCAGATCGCTTGTAATTTGAAAGTCTGTTAGTCTTAGCCCCTGCTTGAACTCTTGGCCCTAATGAGCTTGATAACATGACACCTGTCAGCTTCAAGTTAACAATGTATTTATTGCGATAATCTCATTGAAATGTCATCATAATAGGTACACACACTGACATCTAAATCAATATTGATAATAAAACGCTAAGGAAATTACTTTTTTCAACGTTAATTATATCTTTCACAAGTGTGTTCACAACTGTTAAACAGTTGTTAAAGTTCTCGTGGCTTTTCATTTCACCAAGTTTCTGAACGTTTCTTTATTGTGCTGTGTTCGTTTATGTAACGTCAAAGATAATTAAGAAAATTATTTATTAATTGTGGCAATTGTACATTCTCTTTCGTGGCAGCAGTTGTGTTATTAAATCAAGCTATGAGCCATAGACTGGTATATTCGTGCATTGCTTGTCGTGTGTGCGTGCTGCAAGTGTGCTTTGGTCAAATCAAAAATCAGTTAATATTTAATTTTAAACATCTGCAAGAAAGTGGCAAAATAGTTGGATAGCTTAATTGCCAAATTCTCTGCAATAAAATGCTGATTATCTAAGGATGACAATATAGCCGTGCTGGTGCGGGTGAGTTAGCCGCTAAGCCAGTTGTAAGCTGCCACAATAGCAAAAACAATAAAATTCAACTAAACTTAGCAATGAGTAAATTAAACTCAACTGGTTTGCAAGTTGGTGCAATAGCCAAATGCCGCCACCGTTGCCGAAGCAAAAGCCGAAGAAGTAGCAGCAGTTGCAGACACAAAACTGTGTCGTACACAACTGCAAACTCGCACACACTCATATGCTGCCCGCACACACATAAACACACATACTTCAAGAAATTATGTCATCGGAAAATCAAGCAAAATGAAAACGAAAACGCCATGGAAATAGAAAGAGTTAACAGAAATCCAACAGAGAGCGAAAGTATTGCCAAGATATTGCCAATGATTCCTCAACTTGGCCATAAGCCAAAGCAGTTCTAAGCCCATTTAGACATATCAGCCCTCTAGGGTTTGGCCTGTCCTTAAAACCACTTTAATGACTGTCACATGCCACGGGCAAGTGCTGTTTGCTTTTAAATGCCACGCACGCAAGTCATCAGCATATAAATTATTAAGCAGTAAGCACTTGTATATTCAGCTATTCATAAAATCCATTTTGTATTTTCCGGTACGCAAACAGATCTGGCTAAGTATAGTTGTGCGAAATTCGTCTCGGAGTTTGCCGCAAGTTTACCGATTACCTCATTAAAATAAAAAATCAAATTGAAATTATATATAGATATGTGTATATCATTGTATTTATTTTCTGTGCACTGTCCGCTTAAAAGCCTGCCTGGCCGATATTGCTCAATAACTAGCAATCACTTTTTGTACTCTTACCGAGTGTATTTTAACTTTGTGGAGAAGTCACAATATCTATGAATCATTTCAAAATAAGCAAAATATTTAGAAGCCTTTGTTCACCGGACTCAATCTGCCGACATTAAAATGTGTATCCAGAGATACGCCTTAATCGCATTTTATTGATACGTTGTCTGTTTCACGAGTTACTGAGAATCGAGTATTCTACATACATGTAGTTATGTATGAAAATTAATACTTTATATAATTTAAGTAGTGAACATGTGCATTGAGGAGTATTCAAGTTTCGACTTGCTAAACTTAGGTTGCGTATAGTTTCTTACTAGTTTCAACACTTTTTTTTGTTAGTTACAACCAGTTGAGTAAATTATCTATCTATGTATGGGCTTGGCCACTTAATTTATTTTCTGAGATTTGATGTTGTTGCTTGTCTGTGCCACAGATCCATTAAACCTACTGAATCCACTCGACGAAGTTATTGCCCACTTATACAAATGCGCCACGCATCAAAGTGCAGCGAAGCGACTGCCATTTAATATGATGAAATTCTATTTATAAAATATTATTTGAGTGTATTTAATAATGCATTTCTCGTGCTGTAACTGTTACGTCATTAGAGATAAATATTAGAAGGTACTTAATACCCTTAAAAGTTATAATATCATCTACAGAGATAGCGGAGAGCACTTAAGCCATGCCGCCCAAAAAGGTGCCAAAGTCAAAGACGTACAAAAATGATTTCAAATCAATAAATAATACTATTAAAATGTATTATTATTGTTGTTGTGGATAGCGACTTTTAGACTCTGGTTTGATATGCTTTTGTGGAATAATACTAGTGAAAATGTGAAAATTGTTGTAGACTCTGGCTTTATATGTATGATCAAATGTTGAAAGAGTGGAAGTCGCAACAACTGTTGGCATTAACAGTATAGTAAATACTAGCAGAAACCTAACCACAATTTGTTGATTGTATGAGTGAGAGAAGTTAGAAACTTAGAAAGGTCGTACTTTTTGTAGTTAAAGAAGCTTTAAATAAATATGTAGCTGTTTTCATTTACACTTTATAAGTTTATTTGTTAGTTAGTTCATTATTACATCGGGAATATCTTAAAAGCGGTCAATACTATACTATTTATGGCTGTCTCTACCTTATTTAAAACGAGTCTACAAACAGCTCATGCGTACTGTGACTCAAACAAGAAAATACACTTTGAGCTCGTCAAACTTCAACTCAGCGCATGTATAAAAAAAACCCTATTATTGTTTATTTTTTTATTATATTTATATATGTACATTTCAGAAATGTGGGCATAAACGCAAAACGCTACTTGAATATTGCAAAAGATTGGTGGCCGCAACGCACAGCTACGGGTTACGATTCGAATTTTCTTTGTTATTGGTAATAGTAAAGACAGAGTAACTAATATTTAAATAGGTAAACAAAGTCCAAAATAAAGCTTAAGATAATCAAAATAAACACCCACCGCAGGCGGCGCAACAAAACTGAAAAAAATCACACATCAAAATGCTGATATCAACGTAAGTAAAAGTAGACATCAAAACAACAACGACAACATCAATTGTGTTAATTGCAATCAAAATGTAATGCCCAAAGTACAAAAGAAAAAATTACGATAAAATTAACACAAACTCTATATTTGACCTACTAATGTTGACCCAGTTGAAGATGGCATTTTTATATAAAACTCGATTTCGCTACGTCAATCTGCCAATAAGTCAATAAGTTCACATCACTTAGTCAGTCAGTCAGTCGGTCAGCAAGTCTTCCTGCTGCTGTTGCTCATTGCTTTTGCAGCGTGTCTCGCTCAATATTGCATAATCTATACAGCTCTCGGCTCTGCTCTGCTCGCTGAGAGCGAGTGAGACGCCTGTTGCCTGCGATTTGACTTTTCCTACGCTTCGCCCTGCTTCCAACTTTTGCCTTTTGCCACATTTTCTGTTAGTGTATGTGTGTGTGTGAGTGTCTGTGTCTGTGTGTGTGAGTGTATCTCTGTTTTGCATATATTTGCGATGAGTCCGACCGCATTTCTGAGCAGGGCGAACAAGTTTGTAATTGTGTCAAACACTCGTACGCAAATGGCCCATTGCATAATCCAAAGTTCCGAATAATTATGTGAGGAACTAAGGAGTTAAGAAATTTATGTATTGAATGAAAATTCTGTAAGACATTTTCTCTCTCTCTTCGTCGACGTGAGCAGGCAAAGTACACTTGTTGGCATTGCATATTCCTTACAGATCGCGCGTATTTATTGAAATTCCAATCATTCAAGTGTGACGAGCTCAAACTTGCCGCACCGTGAGGTAGAGAGAGGGAGATGCGACAGAGAGGCATGTTAAATGCGTTTGCATGTTTACCTGTTTACGTTGCGTGCTTTGTATTCACTTGATTACATGCGATTAGATAGCTCAATCATAAATCATTTTCCAGCAGCGATTGGTTTTTGTTGTCACACACGTGCAATTGCAGCTCAGCTTATGCAAGTACATTATTGCTGAATATTCAAATTATTCACTCATTTCCTGCTCGCTGACTCAGCAGCGACTGACGTACAGATTTACAATACATCATCAAGCCAACCAGTGGACTAAGAAGATAGATTTGTGGCTGTGTGACCTTTAATAATAATATAATTACAAACTGTCAGGGTGTTTAACTGTGTATTTTGCACTTCACGTCGTTTTGATATGGAGTGTAGAGTATACCCCTAAGCGAATACCTTAAATAATTATAGTTTTCGCTTAACAACATATTTATTTAAATATGACAATACGGTGAGAGGTATCTTTAATTAACTTTTCTGTAGTCACAAACCCAAAAAAAATACATGTCCACAAATTTTTAGTTTATGTGTCAACCATTTCTCACGGCATATTTTGTAATTTTATTTTGTCACCCAACAACATATACTAAATATATGTGTGGACGACTAAATAGAGCTCTAATAGTTGATTGAATGATCAATAAGCATACACAAACATCGAACAACATACAACATACAAACAATAGGCCAAGCTTTCAGCCATAAATGCCGAGCGCACCCAAAAAAATAAAAAATACATCGAAATATGTTGGCCTGTTGTCATTATAAAAAACTACTTTGACTGACCTTGTCACAGCAGCACACAAAATTTACGCAATTTACGCATACACAAACAATAAATGTTGGCTCTGACTAACTCGATAATCAACATAATACGCAAATCGAAAGACTCAAGCAACGAACTTGAAATACATTTCGTCAACGACTTGCTGCTTGCTGCTTCATAGTTGTTGTGATTGCTGTTATTGCAGCATGAAGTTTCTGAAATGCGTATCACTTACAGAATTCATTTGGACAAAGCTAAAATGTCGCCGCAGTAGGCAAATATTTTCTGTTAGACTTTGCTATTGAGTATGTTTTCTCCGCACTCTGCGTCATCATCACCAATTGTGTAATGTGTCGATCTATTGAGCTTTCATGCTGTCTGCGATCTAAGCTTATACAATATGCAGTAATGCGCTATCTGATTAAATTTATTCAATGAGCTGTCAGCGCAATGGACTTGCAAAAAGCAAAAAGTGAATCGATAACCGTTTTTTGATAGCAGTGAAGTGAACCCTGGCGTTCGATCAATGACCTTGAACTAATTTCCATCAATTTGTTGTTGGTACGATTTGCGTTTTGCTAATGACTTAAAAATTGTTTTCCAAAATTAAAAGAAAAGGTGTAAATTTAATATGTGTGTGTGTCTGGTAACGATTAAAAGTAAGCCAATTAGTAGCTTTCTTTGCCAACGAAAGGAAATCATTTAGCCGATGGCTAGGCGATCGGTGTAGCTAACCTTGACCCAAATGAGATGCCAATTTTCCCAATGTTTGCTGTTGTGGTCATTATTGCAGTTTGGGGCATGCGCTGACGGCTAAGCGCTTTTGTTTGAGTAGTTACCAGCGTATTTGCATTGTAATTCCGCAATAAGCACGTCACATAATAATGCAAATGCAATGGCGGATGCAATTTATACTAGTATTCGCTTAATGGCTGACCAACTTGTCGATGCAGTTGAGAAATCAAGCAGGCTAGACAATACCTGGTCAGGTCTGGCTACTCGGAGGCATCTGCTAGCACGCCAAAGTGTGTGTGTGTAACAATAAAAATAAATAAATAAAATAAAGTGTTGAGTAAATTTGATTTCAACTTTAGAATTGATGATCAAATTTTATGGGCATTTATTTAAAATACTATTTTACAAATTTGTATTTTTTGACGAATTTGTTAAAAAATTATAAGGTAATTTTGTAGTCATTTTTTAAGCTATTCTAAGTCTAGCGCTGTTATTGACGTATTTGAATCTAATCTATATTTCAATTGCAGTGTCTCCACAGACTCCGTTATGACGGCCACAAACAACGATGGTGGCACACAACAGAGCCCGGTTGCCGTTTGGAATGCACCCCCGACGATTGCACGCAACACACAGGCGGCCGTATCAGTCCAACACGCTTTTAAAGTATATGGAAAGAAGAAAAACGCCAATAAGGTGTTGAACAATTTGAATATGACAGTGCCAAAAGGCACTATGTAAGTACATGAATAAGTATATACTCGAATATCTCGACATATCGCATGCTAATCAAGATTTCAACCAAAGTGAAATGTTGACAGATTCAATTAGCAGGCCACTACAAAATTAGAAACGGCGAAAGTAATTCACACATACATACATACATACATTTCACACATTTAACGTCATATTAAATTTTGTGACACATTTAAAACGATAAAATTGTATATAGAGAATAACATTCAATGTTACAAAAAGTTCCTTGTAATTGCTATTCGATTGCACAACTGGCGAGCATTTTCCGTATAGATATACCAAAGGTTATTTGATCGCTTACAGCTTTAATCGCCGTAATTAACGATCTCAATACTGGGTAAAAAGTTTTCAACGTATCATAAGTGAAACAACATTTTTGCATTATAATTAGATGCTGCGGCAAATGAAACGAGTTAAACTTAAGGTTTTGTAATACTTGTTATAGATATGTGGCAGGGTTGCCAGAGTTGTTGATAATATATTTGGTTGATAGTATATTTGGGTTGAGCGATTTAGAAATATTTATTCATATTTAGCTTAAGGAAGACTTAACGGTGCCAATACTAATGCCGACTTCTTTATCATTAAAATGTTATAATATACTCGCATTTAAAGGATGGGCCCAAGTCTTCACAATAATCATTTTTTCGATATAAATTTCTGAAGCTCTTCTTGGTTTCTCTTTTGCACATTATTGATATCTCGCCATAAAAATACTACAGCATATATGATTATGATTTTTCGGTTCGGCATTGGCATGACTGATAACAAGGCATTCCTATAGCCAAATTTATATAGCAAGCAAGTCATCAATTTAAAAATTGCTTAACTATTTTGAATTCTGTCTGTTGAGCACATATAAATACCACAATATTGACCCAGTATTAAAAATCCTCGACTGTTGCTTGGGTAAGATAGTAGCCGGCTAAAACATCAGTTCAACACGATCAGTTTTGTCTTGACCTAGGTCAGTTGACAGTCAATGAACCGCTCGTAGAGCTTATAGCTCAACACAGGTAATTTTATTTTTAGGTCGTTTGGTTGTGTCAAAGTCGCTGCGACAGTTAAATGTTGGACAGTCAAATTTTCATGAACAAAAATTCGATTCGAAAAATGCTGCAACGTGTTAATTATAATAATAAATCCAATAACAAGCCGAGACGTGCGACCTACGTGCTGCTAAATATTATTAAAGGTCGAAAACTGAAAGACAAAAATTAAATGGCTCTAAAGCGAAGCGATAACAACAGCAACAACAACAACAATATTATTATTAATAATAATACGAATAATCGCTTTGTTGTTGTTTTGTCAGTTTCGGCTGATTTTTATGATGATTGCTAGGGTCTAGCTAAGAAGGTGGAGTTGTGTTAAACGACTGCGAAAACATGTCTCCGTTTGCAAGGTGAACATTTCGAAATAATTCAACTTGAACCGCTGAAAATAGCATTGACACTGCCGTTGAGACGGCACAAATAATATTACATGCCCGCACTAACTTATATGTGGTATAAGTATAAGTACACATGTACTCGTCAGCACTTATTTCTCAATTTATCTCATTTATGTGCTGAACTAGCAGAATCGCATTTTTTTAACGACTCAAGGGAAAAACTAATAGTCAAATTATCAGTAAAGCTAGTATTTTTACACTATACCAACAACTTATAGGTAGGAACAGATTTCATCCCATCTTTGGATAGAAATTAGCTCTCTTTAATAATATCGATTTGAAACATTTGTTTGACTTTAGCTTTTATAGAGAATTGTATCAGTTTAATAAATCCAATATTCCAAATGTTTAATTTATTGGACATTCGGGAATATAAGTTTCATCATGACATCTGTAGTCTGTTCATAGAATTTATTACGCACTATTTATGAATTATTTATATATTTATATATATTATTTATGTTATTTAATTTGTCATTCAATTGGATACTCTCTCAGCTATGGCCTGTTGGGTGCCTCTGGTTGCGGTAAAACCACACTGCTCTCGTGCATTGTGGGTCGTCGTCGTTTGGACTCCGGAGATATATTCGTGCTGGGCGGCAAACCGGGCACACGAGGATCGGGTGTGCCCGGTAAGCGAGTGGGATATATGCCGCAGGAAATTGCGCTTTACGGTGAGTTCTCCATTCAGGAGACGATGATGTACTTTGGCTGGATCTTTGGCATGGAGACCAAGGAAATACTAGAGCGCTTGCAGTTTTTACTCAACTTTCTCGATCTGCCATCGGAGAAGCGTCTGGTCAAAAATCTCAGCGGTGGTCAGCAGCGACGTGTCAGTTTTGCTGTCGCGCTAATGCACGATCCGGAGCTACTGATTCTGGATGAGCCAACGGTGGGCGTGGATCCGCTTTTGCGTCAGAGCATTTGGAATCATTTAGTGCACATTACCAAGGCGGGTCAGAAGACAGTAATCATAACCACTCATTACATTGAAGAGGCGCGACAGGCGCACACGGTAAGTAACCTGATTAGCTATCAACTTATGGATCTTGATTTGCTGTTTATTTTCCAGATTGGCCTGATGCGCTCTGGCCATTTACTGGCAGAGGAATCGCCCAGTATGCTGCTCTCCATGTACAAGTGTATCAGCCTGGAGGATGTCTTCCTGAAGCTCTCGCGCATTCAGAGTGAAAAGGGCGATGTCACTTATGTGAACTTCAGGTGAGTCTCAACTCTTTGGTCTGCATGCTGCACGTAGCAATTAACCGTAACTGAAACCCAAAAACATAATTCCGTCACTCATCTAATCCTTGTCTCTCTCGATTATCATTTGACCCGGCACTCGCATGCTTGCAATCTGTGTAACAATCCATCTGTGTGTCCCTTTATCGTTATTGATTTCGGTGACAGTAACAACATCTCATTGCATGCCATGGCCTTTGGCAGCAAGATGGACAAGCCCAGCTCTAGTCAGGAGGGCGGCGTTGTGGGTCTTAATTTCCACCAGAGCAAGGAGGTGCTCATCAATGATAGCAATGGCTCCATATACACGGTTCGTTGACTCATAACAGCGTCCCTATTCAGACTTCTAACAAACGTTAAACATGTTTTCACAGTTGAACCAGGAGACGTACAGTCCGCCACCATCGAAGCGACATAACAATCCCAACGATGAGGAGAGCTGTCAGGATTGCTTTGCGGATCTATGCAAGGTCACGTCCAAGGGCAAAATTCGCGCCCTGCTAACCAAGAATATGCTCCGCATGTGGCGCAACGTTGGCGTTATGCTCTTCATTTTTGCGCTGCCAGTGATGCAGGTTATACTCTTCTGTTTAGCCATTGGCCGGGATCCGCAGGGCCTCAATTTAGCCATTGTCAACAACGAAATGAACAACACGGTGAGTGCCTTTATTTCTTGTCTAACCATCAATACAATCTTTATTTATTTTGATATATGTTAAATTTCACAAACGTTGCGTATCCCAATTTCGAGGCCATTCTACTTCCGATTATTTACGATAACTACGAAAAAATATTATTATTGTGATATTAGAATCGGTTATTTTGTTTGTGATAATTCTATTTAACATTACAAAGATAGTGTAGATTAACGGCAGAATATCAGCCATATTTATATTGGGCATTCAATTTAAAATAAATATTTTGTTCCTTGGTAGGATACCTGCTATTGGGAGGATGGCTGTCACTTTGCTAACTTGGGTTGTCGCTATTTAAATCATCTGAACACCAGCGTGGTTAAGACATATTACACGGACATTGAGGATGCAAAGGCGGCGGTGCGACGCGGCGATGCTTGGGGCGCTGTCTATATAACGGAGAACTTTACGGACGCGTTCACGGCACGCGCTGCTTTGGGGCGCGATTCGGATGACGAGACGATTGAGCAGTCCGAGGTTAAGGTGTGGTTAGACATGTCTAATCAACAGATCGGCGTCATGCTCAATCGCGACATTCAGTTGGCCTATCGTGACTTTGCCATGGGTCTGCTCGGCCAGTGCGGCAACAATCCCAAGCTGGGTGATGTGCCCATACAGTTTAGGGAGCCCATCTATGGCACCATGAATCCATCCTTTACCGACTTCGTTGCACCTGGCGTGATTTTGACGTAAGTGTGAATATATATGCACTTCCATTGTATCAATTTATATATTTGTTGTGCATTTTTTTCAGCATTGTCTTTTTCTTGGCTGTGGCATTGACGTCATCGGCGCTGATTATCGAACGCACTGAGGTGGGTAAAGAATAAATATAATAGTGTAGCACATCACACGTATTGTATATTTGAGAGTGTGTTACTGTAGTGAATAATTCATTTGTTCATATTTATTCAGAATTTACTTATTAAAAATATGAATTTCAGTGAGATTAAACATTGAAATTCACTTTTGAAGAATCAAACATCATTGAAATGCATTCATTTGAATAACATGTTGCAATGAATAATATAAATTAATGAATCTTACTCATTTCTTAGGGCTTGCTGGATCGGTCATGGGTTGCTGGCGTCTCGCCAGGTGAAATTCTTTTCTCGCATGTGATCACCCAGTTTGTGGTCATGTGTGGCCAGACGACGTTGGTGCTTATCTTCATGCTGGTCGTCTTTGGTGTGACCAATAATGGTGATCTATTCTGGGTGATTGTGCTTACGCTGCTGCAGGGCATGTGCGGCATGTGTTTCGGTTTCCTCATATCTTCCATCTGTGAACTGGAACGTAATGCCATACAGTTGGCTCTGGGCTCTTTCTATCCCACATTGCTGCTATCAGGCGTTATTTGGCCCATTGAGGGAATGCCTGTTGTGCTGAGGTGAGTTCAATAAATGTCTAACGCTCTCAAGATATTACCTCAAGCTTTGCACCTTTTTTACAGATACATTTCGCTGTGCCTGCCGCTGACACTGGCCACATCCTCGCTGCGCTCTATTCTGACGCGTGGTTGGGCGATATTCGAGACGGATGTGTATATTGGTTATGTGAGCACGCTGTCCTGGATATTGGGCTTTCTGGTGCTGACGCTTCTGGTGCTGCGCTCCAAGCGCGGCTGAAGCGGAGCTTAAGTTATAGATCAACTAATTTTAAATACGTCAAACTAGTTTAGTTTGCGCTTAGACTTGGTCGCCTTTAGTAGTCATTCCCCCCATCCCAACCTTCCCTTTTATATCCTTTCCCCTCTTCAAATTCCTGAGGTCACAGCAAGTTTGCAGTATGCTGTTATTATCCCGGTCTTTACTGTCTTATTTTTCTTTTACTTCTACTAATCAGCCCAAAATGTCATAAATTATTTAAGCACACACGCAACTTCTTTTCTTGTATACACTCGTTTCTGCAAACTTTTCCTTAATTTAAGTTTTGCACATTTTCGTAGCGTAAAATGTAAGGTTTAGGTACATAAATAAAATGTTGTTAATATTTAGAAATGCAACTTTATCAGAAATCATACAATGGAAATCGAATAACCAACGATGCAAAGCAATTTGAGGATATTTACACAATTCTCTTTCAGAATCGTTTTTCTTTAACAATCGATCAAAACAGAAAAAAATAAAAAAAAATCAAATGGGCTAAAAGCACACAACTAATTTAATATATTTTCAATGGACTGTGATTGTACTTTTTTTTGTTTTGATATTGCACTCAAATTCAAGTTTGGAGGAAACAGAAACAAGCAAATAAAAAACAGAAAACAATGGTGGGTTTGTTATTAAGATTAAGTAGCTTAAGACATTTTTGTATGGGTTTAAGTTTTTTGAGTTAAAACGTAATTAAATACACTCATGTCAACTACACTACTTACATAATAATATTAAATATTAGAATTCTATGAAAGCGGAATGAAGAGTTCTCGACAACAAACAACAACAAAAAAACGAATATAACTAAATTTTTCATATATAAGCAAAAAAAACGTATGTAATTATGTATAAATAACAATCGAAATGAATAAAATACCAATCAAAAATGTAATATCTTAAATTAAACATTGAGGCATGCGCGCATTTTCAATTTAAATTGGCGCTTAAATGGTTGGACATATTATACAGCACTAACAGTAGCTAGTTAGGTTGGCAGCACCGCAATTTCAGTGCTGCCCAGCGCTTGCACAAAGCAGCTGTTTGCTGTGCGCTCTCAGTAGCAAGAGGAAGCATAATAACAAAGAAAATTCGTACGGTGAAAAAACTCAACGATTGCAAATAAACAAAATGTGATAGCCACACAATTGTTAAGTCAAAGCAAACTCTACAAAATGGACAAGTCTAGTGCTTACGAGAAATTCACAGGCTATGTGGACCAGCTGCGTAACACAGAATGCAGGTGAGTGTTGGTTTGCATTCGCTTTAATTATTTCCACCGAGGTTACAACAGACCGGCAACAGTTTGCCATTGCGCAAAAGGAAATTGGGCAAAGGTCCTGCACATAAAGCTCTCTAATATAATTATTGATCAAATAAGATTGCGTCGAGGTGCTGCAAAAGCTTCAACACGGAAATGCATTGGACATCGGGTATGACGTCATCGCAGGTGACTAATTGTCCAAACTAAAATCAGAGTCCGATAATTAGTTCCGCAAATAACCAAGAAAATTAGTGGGGTGGTTAGAGTCTGTCTTAAGCAGCAGCCCATACTTGTAAAAAAAGAAGAAAGTGGCTCCAAAGACAAGTCCTATTAAAGCCTACCCAATTTGGATGCACCATTTTGATGTATTATTCGCTTCAGTAACCTAACAATTTTGTCTCATCTCACAGCCAAAAGCAAAAGATTGCCTGCTTCCAGCAAATTGCCGAGTGCATCATGTCACCGGCGCTGGCCGCTCACATCAATTATGCGGCGCACTGTGGCACAGCCACAAATGTGTTGTTGTTATTCTGCGAGGATTTTGACTCGGTAGTGCGAATGAGTGCCGAGGAAAACCTTAATAAAATCTTCCGTGCCTTGGAAAAAACGCGGGTCAGTCGCATCTTGATGGATTTGTACGGGGAGATCAAGCGAAACGGCAATCAGCGGTATGTGTAATCTCTTACATATATTAATATACCCAAGAATAACTTTAATTTCTGTCGTGGTGGCAGCTCGCTTCGCATATGCCTGAATTTGTTCTCCTACTATGCACCTCAAATCAAAGAGAAACACATCAAATGGTATGCTGTGCGCCTGCTACAATGCATCTCCATCATGTCACAGCGGAAGGAGACGCTGTTGCAAGAGACACTCTGCGATTTCGTAAAGCATTTTGGTCGTCACGTGCAGCAGGGTCTCAACGATAGTGAAACGTGCAAACTCTTTGAGGTAAATCAGCTAACAAAATATATTAACATAGATAAAGCTCCTTAAATTATGCTAAGTTGTTGCATATATTTATAGAATATAATATATGGAATATGTAATATATACTTTTTCCATTTGTATTGCTTATGAATTTATATTGAACAGAGAAATTATCATTGTAATTTTTATTAGATGTTTTCAATTCAAAAATATTTATACATATGTAAATAATATGTTTGTAAATAAGTTTTAATATAGTACTTGAAAACAGGATCAGGAAAGGGTGCGGTTGCATATTGCGACAATGATGCTGTATTTTTACCATCCACCTTGTCATTTAAAGATGGTATTGCTTTTGAAATTCGGTTCAATTCAGCGGTCAGGGTAATACAAATCTAGAGGCAAGTTTTGACTTAGTTATGGCAAGTAGATTTTTGAAACAGATACTAAATTGTACGTTAAGTTCATTGAATTCCATAGTTTTCAACATCAAACTTAAAAAGTAGTTTAATTAGACAAGTTGGCTAGCTGACAAGCTGCCTCAACCCATCTCTTAACTAGCAGAACGTGGCTCGCATTAGTAGATTTGGTTTGTTGTTGACTCATTTCTCAATTTCTTTCATTGCAGACGTTTCTCGACAACATTAGCGCTGATTGTGCGGTTAAGCGTCGCTGCTCGGCCCAAAATTGCATGACTTTGATTGAGCATGCGCGCAATAGAAGCCTTATGGCCAGACATGGACTGAACAAAGTGATTGGTAAGCCAACAATTGCCGGATACGAGATGTGCACGTGCACAGTCAATGGGAATACAAATTGCAAGTGTATAAATTCCTAATCGTATGAATATTTAGAATTATTTCTGTTCTCATTGCTTGCTAATATTTTTTGAGCTATATCGTGCGCCAAATGTTGTTGCAGCTTGCTCTTGCTGTTGCAGCTTGCTCTTGCTGTTGCATTTATGCGACACCAGCACATACATTTAGTTTATGGGCAACAATAATGAAAGCTCTTTAAAACGCGTATAACGGACTTAACGTGACAAATGCCAAAGGCAGTAGTCATACCTATATACCCAAATACTTATATGTATATACATATATGAATATTTTTTTAAATGGTAAAAATCCACAAATGTTTTCTTATTTTTTACGTTGAGGTGTGTACAATCTAACTGTAGATGTGCAATCACATGCAGTCACAACACATATCTATGGCCTTTGTTTATCTCTGTGTTGGTTAGCGCGAGGGACAACTACAGCTAAAACTAAAATGCCAGTTGAAATAAATTATATTTCTATAGTGCAGTTGGTTACCGCTGGTGTGGTCTACGTACCAGCACAGCACCTATATATACAAAGATTTTTTTATTTTCTAGAAGAGAAATTTGATTGTATATTTTATTTGTATTTTTTCTCTTCACTGCATACGGTATTTAATCCAAAGTTGGCTAGATTAGATCACTACATAAAGCACATATCTGGTTTGAAAACTATCTGTCGAAAAGTATGGACTTTTGTGAACAACGTTTTAGTGTTCTAGAACATCTTAAGCAAACTCATCAATCACGATCTTTATTTTGCTACAAGCATTTACAAAATATTGAAATATTATATCGTGCAATGTGACAAAGGGTGTTTAATGTTCGACACCTAAACTATTTTTCATATATTTTTTTTGTTTAGATTTTCTATGCAGTTTTTATTTAGCGATTTTCTGGCTGGCAACTGTAGCCAAAACTGTCGTCAATAGAACTAAAAACAGCATGAGAAGTGCAAGTCTGCATTGTATAAAACCTAAACACATAATATATAAAAAAAAATAGTCAACAATATTTCTGAAACGTAAATAATATTTTGTTGAATTTTCATGTAACATTTTTTATTGGTAAACATTCCGTTAACGTAAATGCATCCTCAAAAATTGGAATATGTACATTACAATTTTACCAGTCGATTTCTAGTGCATAAATGCAAGTCGACTTTTTAAGTTACCTTAAAACCATATTCAAATCTTGACACACGGATTGTATGTTTTTTTTAGTGAAATATTATTTATATTCAGTTTAAACTAAGATAATTTCTTGGCTGGTCAAAGTCAATTTTGTGTATATAATACCAACGTTATTTGCATCTTGCCGGTAGAACATTGCGCTTTTCGGCTCTTGTTTGTTTACCTTCGAATCAACTCCTTCAACCCTTGTCCTCCTGCTCTGTGTTGCTGTGGCTGTGTCAACTTTAAGCCACTCCTCGGCAAGTGAATACCACAATGGCTGGCATCCACAACAAAAATAACTACTCAGCGCACAGTCTGCCGCCTCTTTTTATGGCAACCATCAGTATAGTACTTGCCACACTTGCTCCCTCTCCACCCACTTGCAGGTACCTTGTGTCTTGTGCGTTGCGCCTTGGCATGTCCCAGCAAACACTCACAGAGTAAGGTCCTTAACGCTATTGCTGTTGCTTCTCTTTCTTCTTCTGTTTGTCTGCTTATTTGAGGTTGTAAGGCAGGCAAAATGAAATTTATGCACTTGGACACTTCCCTGTAATAATTCATGCGAAATTGAATCAGATATTCATTCCTGTGCAGCTTTAAAAGGATAATCAACTTTATAAACAACGAGCCAAACAACAGCTGCACTAAATTTATGCAGACAGCAATTGTCACGTCTATTCGTTGCAAACACAAAAAGTTTAACTTGTACACAAATAGCCAAGTGACCAAGCTAACAAGCTACTAAATTTCCAGAAATTGCTTCTGTGATGGCTCATAATTTAATACCGTCTGCACTAGTAAAGCTTAACAATATGATAAATGGGCCTACGCGAAAATGAATGAATGAAAGAGTTAACACTTTTACTAATATTAAGAGCAGTTGATTTCTTGGCTATCTATAATATAAGCATCGGAATTGCACTCTTATCCATTTACTATTGTTTATTTGCAGGAACATATGTGTTATTGATTTCCTTTTAAATATTTGTAGTTAAGTTGTGCAAAAATATTTAAGAGATGAAGGAAGCATCTCCGCCCAACAAAGTTTAATTATTCTTGATAAGGTGTAACAGCCGAGTAAATTTAGCTATATTCGTCTGTTCGTTCATCTCTTCCTATTACTATCAACATATGCAATTATTTAATTATTGTCATTATTTTATTTATTTTTATTCACACATGCATATGTAATTTTATTTCTTCATAGTCCGCTAATAGTTTTTGTTTCTATCTAAATTTAATTTTTTCATCACTAAAGATAACATTCGGCCATCATCCCAATTTGGTACTTAAGGACAAATTCCATTCCGGCGATTTTTTTTATTGTCGGAATTTTCGTCAGTAATTTTCACATGTCTGCTTTTTGTGACATTAAAATTCATAAATTCTCATGAGATATAGTGATCCCTCGAAGCATTTTGTGCAGCCAAATTGATTTTTGGTACAGCTACAATAAATTTTGTTACAAATAAATACTAAAAATTTAACTTACCCTGGTGCTCAAAATAAACCAACAAATGCATATGTTTGAACAACATGCACATACAGATTTTAAAGAAACTGTCCTACAAATGACAATAGAATGCAATTACAAAATTCTTCCAAGGTCATTGGTGTAAGAGGTTGAGAGGTTGCACATAGAATTATTTGACTCAGTTACATATATTTTGTATTTGCAACTCATGATTACTCCATAAGATCAGATGTATTACTTATTTTAAGCTACAGTGCCGTTTTATACATATTTTAAGCAAGGTCATGTGAAATTCGTTGAATCAGTTAGAAACGTTTAATTTTTGCTTAAGCATGCGACTGGCAGGCAGTCAGTCTTTTGTGTACTGCATTGCAATCAAGTTGAATATTTCAAGAGTAAACTGATAGGGGTTGCATAAAAAACGTCTCAGCAGAAGATAGGAAATTCAGCGCTTATTGGCTGCATTTAATATTAATTTGAGATATTAAACACCTAGCTCTTTATTAGCCATTGAGTGAGTGGCTTTAACATGCTTTGAGGTTGAGTCCATTTACGCCACGACCAAAGTTCTTGCGGCTTATGTCGCTATTAATTGATAGGCAACAAGTTTTTCTGTTATCCAAAGTCAATTGGAGGGTCATATAAAAGTTGCTCCTGCGCTTGGTCTGAAGGGCAAAATGTGTTTTCAATTATACGCCACCCAAAGGAGAAAGCAAACTAATTGGGTAACAAAGTTGCAACATGGCATTTTGTGATTGGTAGCGTATATGTAATAAAATGAGAGAAATAACCAAGCAAACAAACATTCAACGCAGCCTATGTGCCGCCCGTGTGTATTTCTGCGTCTGTCGACAGAAAGTCTATAAATATAAGATGAAAACTTTTCAATGAGATAAATTTAATTGGTGGCACTTTGTTGCCAGGCATATGAGATCGAGCGAAAAAGTTTCCAAGAAATATAAACTGCAATTGGCCAAAGGTATTTTAGCGTGTGTTTGTGTGTGTGAGGTAGACGCACAATGCTGCAAAGAGAAAACAGAATTCATAAGCTGAGCAGCCCGAACAAAATGTGAGTTTTTAAGATATATACATCGCGCAATAATTTAACATCTATTACACCCAGTATTTATTATTCAAAGCATATAAATGCAGGCGCATATTAAGTTGACTTATAAATTTAAAGGCCTCATTGCATTATATAAATACATTTATAAAGGATATAGCAAATAAATAAGAAGCTGATTATCTGTGCTCATGTGCTTTCACTGTAGAAATGCTGCTGATGGATCAGCAAACTAGCTGCGTGCTGGGATCCTTGGGTGTCCTGCGTCTACTGTTACCGCAGCTCATACGCGGCTACTCTGCTGATTACCAGGATGATGGCGATTCTTTGACGGATGCTGGACAACCGGTGGCTGCTACGTCCGACTGTCGACAAATTATTGAAATTTATGATTATTGCTTGCACCTGCTGAGCACGGAGCATACAGCGAATCACGCCATCATAAATGGCGCACTAGAGGTCATCAATGCCATACTTCAGGCGCTCCAGGATAGCTGTAGAGCGGCGATACAACTGGCAGAAGGCGGCAAAGTGGACTTGCAGAAAGTTTGCGTAAACTTCTATGCAATCAACAACTGGAGCACAATGAGTATTTGCGGCGAAGGAAATCATTAAAAAATCAAATATTCCAATTGAGAAATTACGAAGTGGTGGGGACAAGTGAAAAGCAGGGAATGCCACTACGACAAATGCAAATGGAAAAGAATTCAAAAAGCAAACTGCACCAGCAAAAGTGCCAACAAAACCAACAACAACTGCAGATTGGCATCAGCTCGCTGCATGTCGTGGGAGTTAATGCCGTGCTTGATGATGCTGACACTGAGAAAGATGCTGCTGCTGCTGCGAATTCCGCCCCTGATGAAGGTAAAGTAAATAATGCTAAGCGTAACTACTCTCTCTGTGGGTGAGTGTGTGTTTGCCTGTCCAATCATGTTCAAACGGGAAAAGCTGACAGACTGACGAGTAGACACACACACAGACCGACAGACAGACAAACTAACAGATAGACCGCACTGAAATCAAGAAAATTGAGCAATGCCACTGTCGCACACATAATATCTTCCCTTTTGCCCGCCACACAATGCGCATATGAAAATTATTAGTGCATGCTTTTAGGCGGCGGCGCATGTAAAATGGGGTCAAAATGAAATTTGCATTGCATATAGCTCCACGACCATTTACACAAATTGTAAAGCCAACCCAATGGGTATTCTCTCTTTTTCCCACAATTCACAACCACCCCCCTCGGCCAGCAGTCAAAAAAACAGCGCGACATCACATTAGAAATGCAGCGCGCAGCATTAGCGAATGTGTTGGTAGCAGCGCATCAGATGACGAAGAGCTCCTGCAGCATGAGCAGACCGTTGATGATGATGATGATGATGGTGAAGATGACATGGAGCTGCTAACCGCCATTGTGGATGATGAGTACGAAGGCTTTACAACGTTGTCGCAACTAAATGAAGCACAACAGACTATGCCAGCGGCATTGAAAGTGTCAAATACAACTGGCGTAACAGCAGCAACGATTGTTGCACAAACTGGCAGCGAGTATACTGGTGTACAATCGCCTAAACCCCCGGCCGTTCAGCATCAGTCGTCGTTGCAGAATCTGCTTGCTAGTGATGACAGATCGCAGCATTTGAGTGACATCGACAATGAATCCTTCAATAGCATTGATTTTGATGCGGAAATAACAATTGCTGGCGTAAGGGAGGAACAGAAACCAGCAGCAACACCTTCAGCAACAGCACCAGAGTCAACGGGGTCAATAACAGATGTAACAACAATTGGTACATTCTTCAATAATTTGTTGTCACATTCAAATTCAGGTGAGTTATTCACATCAACATATAAATTCTTTTTTTGTAATATCTCTAGAATGAGTTGTTGTTAAATTGTGTGTGGTATTTAATGTTTACACTGTAAATGTTGATGCTACAAAATTATAGCAGTGAAATATTTTTCTTACACTTGTGTTTTTCATAATTTGTATACCCTGAACCTGAACCATTAAAAATGGGTGAGAAAGGTTATAATGGTTTTGTGCAAATGTATGGAACTGTCAGAAGGAAGCATCATCGACCCCTTAAAGTATATATATTCTTGATCAGGATCAACCGCCGAGTCGATATAGTCATGTCCGTCTGTCTGTTCGTCCGTCTGTCTGTATGAACACGCGGATCTCAGAGATTATAAGGGCTAGCGACTTCGAATTTGGAATATATGTTCTCTTAACCCGGCGCAGATCAAGTTTGCTTTATTTTATGAATAACTGCCTCCGGTTCTCGAATATCGACACATTTCTATTTCCGATAGCAATGAGTGCAACAATTTCAAAAGGCAGAATCTTCTAATTAATACATAATATGCATATGCATATTATCGATCAGCTGCCCAAATTTCATGAAGTCATCGTATAAGAAAGACACAAGTTATAGTCGAATATATATTCTCATATTGACCATACAGACCTGCTCACATTTGAGTGCAAAACATCTTAAAGAAAATTTTGCCAATAAAACTATAATATTATTATATTTAACAGCTGGGTTCAGGGTGTATCGTACAGCACTCTTAATTGATTTTTCAATAAAAAATTAAATATTAAAAAATATTTATTGCCTTATTTTGAAAAACGTGGTTAATCATATTCGAGCATAACTTTGGTATGGTGCATAGTCAAATATTTCATAAATGCAACTAGGCCAGCAATTGGAAAACAATTTTATGATTTACGATTTTATTAGATTTCGCGGTCTGCCGTTTTTGTTTTCCATTTCACCAAATTTATTTACAATACTTGGGCATAGTAATCAAATTATTTGCATAATTGTAGTTGACAGGCAAAGAGGACAAGGGACGGGAAGAGGGAAACCCTGTAGAGGCAGACAACACGTTGGCAACGAAATTTGCATGTTGCCTTTTGCCAATTGCTCTTGCAATTTAATGAAGCGTAATTGTTGTTGTTCGCCATGTTGCCGACTCTCTATGGAGTCAACATGAACAACACCAACAAACAGCTTAATTAAATTAGGCAATGCTCGAACAAGTAACTGTCTGCACATAGATGCAAACAAATACAAAAACAGAAAGAGATAGAGAGAGAGAGAGAGAGTCAGAGACAGACAGAGTCAGAGAGAGAGAGAGAGAGAGAAAGAGAAAATAAAATTGATTTTGATTGAGAAAACTACAGTTGGTGCATACATATTTAAATGTGCTTATTTATTCGCTACGCACTTCTCTCGATTTATTTGTGCATATTGTACCTGAAACTGCAAAGTTATTGGAATAGACTCAAAAAAAAACACAACCAAGAAAAGGTTAAGAAATATACACCGAGAACGTTGCAATCACTAATTGAACTTTTAAATTTGATTACTCTTGCTCCAAAACTGCAATTGATGGAGATTCTACCATTTTAATTTGGTAACTAGCTTTAAAATTTTGAGATATAGGAAGAAGGAAGAAGAGATCGGGGGAAAGCAAGGTAAATATATTTTCTTACTGAAGGGAGGTTCCTAGTAATCTATTTTCCAAGTTTACTAACTTTAGTTCTGAAATTGTGGAAGATATATTACATTATCGATTTTTATTAATTCTCTTCTATACATAGAGTCGTGAGCACAAATTAAGCGAATGAGTTGTGTTACAATTAGTGGCATGAGGGAAAGAAAGTGTTGTGTTCATATGTGGGACACCAAAAATAAAAATAAAACAAATTTTAAAGACCGTTTAAACAGATACTTGACGTAAATGTCTGTTTCTGTATGTCTGTCTGTCTGTCCGCTTGTGGGCTGCGTATTAAGCTTGAAACATGGCAATGCATTTGCCGCGAACAGTCCCAGGCCCCTGGCTGCATCGCCTTCCTCCTCCCCCATCTGTTGCTACTGCTTGGCCAAAGCATCACATTGCAAGTTGGCAACAAAGTGGTTAAGACAAATGGGTTACGTGATAAAATGCGGTTACTCAAATTGCATGTATGCAAGTTTATATCTTTGTGTGTGTGTGAGCTTATGTTTGTGTGTAGCTGCTTTAGTTTATTTAGCATTGCCAAGCAGCCAGCGCAACTAGGCTGAATAGTAAGATAGGCCAGGGGATTTGGCGTTCATTTCGCTGCTCTCGCAACCACTGCTGATGTTGTTGGTTTTACGCTCGCTGCTGGTTTTTTGTTGTGCACTTATGTGCTATCAGCCATTTTACTCTGCTCGCATACAGCTCCCGTTCTAGTTATTGTTGTAGAATATTTGTATAGTACATACATACTTACATACAATGGTTACTAAAACAAAGTAGTTTATATGCCTTTACTGCTGAATATAATATGTTATCATGATGTGTGCTTGCATCATAACAATGCAATTTTTAAATATTAGTTCGTCGCACTAATATACCGTATTATATTACATTCGGCAAAATGATCAATGGTATGGTGTCCAATTATTTCAATGTTCATTTTACAGATGGTTTTTGATATCCTTGTAGAGGATATTTATTTTTAAAGTTTACAACACATTGCTGGAGATGTCTCCGACATCACAATTCTTGAGCAGCATTACTCTGAACAAAAATTTGTATGTCAGCAGATTAACTCCGGCTTACAAGAGTGGGTAATCTTCGGCGTACCTAAGATAACCGTTCTTTCTTGTCATTTGTTTTTTAGCTTAAGCGTATCAAATTTTTCTCAATATTCACCATCTTTCCACGTTTTCATAACATATTTTGGTTTTGGTTACTTTGCATATGCAGTATGTGAGGCTTTGGCCTGGTTATGCGTCACCCTTTGTCATTCCCTTAAAGAGTTCCACTTCTTATGCTTGCGCGCTCTCCGTTCGTGACTGCCATGTTTCACACGAATTTTTCGCAATCCTTTGGCTTTTTTCCGGGGACGACTTCATTTGTATGCTCTGTGCACAGTATAAATGGGTACAAAATGTATTATGAAATTAAGCAATAGCATTTAACTTACAAAAAGAGCATCTCCGACACCATAAAGTATATATGTATTTATAAATGTATATAGCCATTTCCGTCCCTCTGTCCGCTTTCTCATAGACCGTAATACCTACAATTTAAAATTGTAGAGTATTTTAGCTTGTTATGCTCTGATATCAAAGTGTAAGGGTAATACAAAATACTCGGAAAGGAAAGTGTAGTATAGATTTATCCGGTTTTGACTCGGGGTTTTAGTTACCAATTCGTGGCCTCAGCTATCGGTTTCTTAAACAATTTTAACTATTGCTTTTTAAATTATACTTAAATTGGTTACATTCTTAACTAGCGGCCCAAATATTATGCGCTAAGTGTTTGGTGTAAATTCCTATCCACTTACAGTAGATCTCCAACGGAAATTTGGTTTCTGATTTTCTCTTTTTCAGTGCTGCTTTAACTTTTACAGCGCTAGCATGCGGTTGGAGCATCCATTAGAAAATAAAGAAAACCCCAACAACAGTAACAGGAATTGTAACTGACAGATACAGCAGCAAAATAAAAACAGTTTTTTAAGCCAACTTAAGTGCGGTTACGGTGAATAGGTTACAGTTTCGCTTCCTGCAATGCCTCCCTGCCTCCTCTCAATGAACTTATATGTACTATAAAATTAGGGTTTTTAATTAATTTCCAACAGTGGCTGGAGCAGGATTACGATATGTGCAGCGTAAGTTAACTGCATAGGAAAAAATAATAAAAGTAGTTAATATTTTAATTAGACAACACGATTGGCAAATACTCTATAAGCTACAATCATTAGACTGAATCATAAAGCATACATACAGTATCATATATTAATTGTTGTGTCATAGCAGAATCAAGTTACTAAAATTGTGAATACAATTTCATAAGTTGGATAAAAGAGTATAATATGTTGATTTACTCTTATGCGCCGCTGTTAGTGGTTAAAACTTTGAGGGGCTTGGAGATAATTTTTATTGCCGACTCGTATTTAGAAATAGCGGGTAGCTGCTGGGATAAACAGGCTAACACACATTCCATAATTATCCTGAACCGAGCTTGTGCAGGACGTTAGTGTGTCTGGAGAAGTTATCTGGAAGATTTGCTTTTGTTTTTTTTTGCAGCCTCCGAGTCGGTCAGTAAGCTCTTTCGTCAATCTAGCGGCCCCAAATCTACGCCAATCAAGTCGACGCCAGCCACTGATAAATCGGATGCCGCATCGACGGCTTCACTAACGCTCTCTTTGAGCTCATTGGCCAGCAGCAATGTGGCTGGTGTATCAGAGCGTCAGCTTTCCATAGCAGAGACGCCCACACCAGTGGAGGAGATGTCTGGTTCAGCATCGGCCAGTGCCTCGTATACGCCATCCACGGCGCTGTTGATGGATACGCCAGCCGATGCAGCTACCCCTAGAAAGCAGACGAAGAAATGGAGCCACAGATGCGTCGCACGCCCAACGGTAAGCTACCAGCTGTCATTGCACAGCAACTAATTAGATCCTTTATCCTCGCGCAGCTAATCCCTTTCTGGCGGAGAGCTCACCGCTGAAGCAAACGGTATCGGGCCGTGCGGTAATCAGCGTTAAAATTGGCAGTATCCTCGAGCAACCGCTTCTCTACTACACCTCACGTTTACTGGCCGCACGTTTCCTACTAAGAGGCCAGGCATCAACCCTGCAGCCAGACAGTGTTAGTCGTGTGTCGATTAAGAGCCTTTCACTGGCAGGGATTGCCCAGTGTGTGCGTCTGTCGCCGCGTGTCCTGCAGTTGCCCCTAGAAATCAGTGACCAAGAGCTGGAGCTGCTTGCTGAGGTTAGCTGTGCTGCGAGTGCTGAAAGTACACAAGCTTCCAGTCCGCAGAGCAGCAACAATTCAAAACAGAACACAGAACTATTGCAATCTATGACTGGATCGCTGTTAGAGGCCGAAATTGGTGACGGCGATAATGAACTGCTGCTGGACATCAAGGACGATCACTTTGGACCAAGCACCTGTCCTGCCTATCTGCAGCAGCCCAGTCAACTTAGTCGTAGCGCCGATGCCGCGCTGCTGCAGCGCCAACTGGAGGTCAGACGAAACCAAAATCAACAGCAGCCGAGTGCTACCGATGCTCAACTCTCCAGATCAGAGATCATTGGTGGCTCATATCGCATTACGATTGCGACGGAGGATGCACCACCACTTGCGCTGCCACCGTTACCGCCCAAGCGAACCAAATCGATGCGATGTCGTACGAGTACGAGCATCAGCATGCCCACGGATAAGCAGACAAGTGCCACCGGCGGTCAAGCTTTGTCGGATGTGTTGCTCTTCTACTCACACTGTGATCCCATTTTGCGCGGTGGAGTTCAGCAAATTGTGGGCAACTTTGTGCAGTCAAGCCGAGCCGGTAGATGTCTGCAGCTGCAGCGAGGACTCGACCTGTCGCATTTACTGGCCATTTTGCTTAAGGTATGCATCCTTTACAGCATACCGCACACTGGCAAAAATAGTGCTGTTGCATAGCCACAGGCGCCAGCCGGCCGTCTTTTGAGAACTCGATGTCGGCTTATCTGGCACTACTTAATGTGGCAAACGACGCTCCACATGCATTTATCTATTTATATATACACATATCTTTGGTATTTCCCACATTCCCTCGCCCTTGAATCTACCCTTATGCATAACGCATACGCCGCGATGTTTGTGTTCCCTTTCAGGGCAGTGGCTTATATGCGCCTCCATCCTTTCGCTGTACGCCTTTTTTCTATGTTAAACCAACAAGCTAACATATTTTAACACATACAAACCTTCACAGACACGTGTCCATATCAATGACTGCTGCTTGCTGCAAGGTTTTGAATATTTTTCCAGCAGTCACTTTGCTGTTGCCGTTGCAGCTGCAGCTTAGCCAGTAGCATTTTGTGTCAGGATGTTTTTCATTTGAAAATAAAAAAGAAAATTCTTATCAGTTTCGCAATATGCAAGTGCAAATGCCCCTAAGGGGAGCAGCGCATCCGTTGCCAGTCCCAACTCCAAACTCACCCACACACAGACACACAATCGCAGACAAATGGAGAATGTGCGCATAACTTGCACATTGATTTCTCTCTGAGAATCGTTAGGCACACACATTCATACATACATACTTATGGTGTAATGCGGCCGGGCTTTCAGATTGGGGTGTTTCTTATTGAATTCAATAATTTAGTGGCCAGCCAAAATTTAAATTGCGCTTGGTCCGCCCAAAAGCGCAATTTGATTATGCAATGTTGTTATGTAACGAGCTGCAAGCGGCGCAGCTCAAACGTGCGAATTGCAAATCACATAAGATGCTAGCCCTTATAATGCCTTCAAATCCGTCTCAATGGCACTTCTTACCAGCCACAGTGAATGTATTCCTGTACATATGGGTATTTGGGATATAGTATAGTATGCAGAGTGAGATCGTCTGCCTTTGAGCAGGGCAACTTGATAACAATAGCCCTTTATGCAAGGCCAAGGAAGAGCTTGTTAGGATTCGTTAAAAATGCACACACTCAAAAAACACATCTGCTTGTGCAAAACTTTTTGCTTGGGCAAACAATACAACACAAATTCGCTTAACAGCGCAAAGCTGAAATTTAACCAAAAAGTTTTTCTGCTTTTGCACATTTGCAGGGCTTTGAGGACGAGATACACACAGTGGTCATACAAGCGTTGAATGCATTCGATAAGATATTTCCGCATGTGGTGTCCAAATATTTGACAGCGCCGCCATGTCATTATCATGCTCATCAGAAGCGACAGCAGTTGCAGCAGCCAAGTGGACAACAATGGAGCCCAGGCCATTGCAAAACATTTGGGCCGCAAACTTTTGCAAAGAATCTGGATAATGCCTTAAGCAGTCAGCAGCACGAGCAGCAGCAGGAGCAGCAACAATGGCACTCTAACGACGACAATTCGTCGACAGACGAGACCAAGATATGTGTCAGGTCGTCAACCACTGATAATGATGAGATGCTGGCTGCTCTTTTGAATGATTTTGAATTGCAATCGAATCGCATACAGCAGCAGCATCAAAGCAACAACAGCGTTCAATATAATGAGCCTGGTCCGTGCTGTGTGTTTGCCATTTCACCAAAATTGCTCTTGAGCAAACTTCGAATTTGTCGTCAGAATAAATATTGGTTGGTCCAAAATAAATATGCTGAAGTTATTTCCAATTTAAATTACGTACTGCTGCGTGCCTACTACGCAAATTTCGATTGTGCATCTGACAATAATAACAACAACAAAGACAACGATGATGTGAAGGAGCCAAAGGATCAATGTCAGGGAGCACCAATCGCCTGCAACTGGGTACCAGGCACTTACAACAATGACATTGCCTACACTTATGAGGTAAGCAGATGAATTGCCTTATTACAAAACCTTAAGAATATGTTGTTCAGGTCCAGCGACTTGACTTGTTTATTGAGCAGATTATTTTTGTCTTTCGTTCCTCTCTTTACTGGCAGCTGCTTCAAAATCAGTTGTAGTGAGCCCTTCCCTGTAGCATGCCTCGGCCAAGATCCTCTTATTGAACTTTTGTGCACTGAAGTGTGCCTCTTTGTGCTGCAATTGGAGGCTGTCCCCAGTAAAAGACAATCCGATTGACAGTTTGGTTTGGCTTTTATGTTTTTTTTTGTATACATATACTCCGCATTTGTTGATTTATTATTTTGACAAAGCCAAGCAATTTGCTAAATGGTAAAAGGAAAGTTCGACATACGTGTATACAGACTAAAGAGTTGGCTAACAATTGTGAGTTGCAAGTGAGTCATACTGTGGTAGTAGAAATGGTACTTATTATTAGAATAAAAAGACTTTGATTGAATATCTTTTGGTTAAGCAAATTGTCTTACAAAAAATGTAATCAAATTAGAAGTGACAAAATAACAGTAGCAAATTAAACTACAATTTTTTTAATAGTGCTAAAATGTCGAGCAACAAAAAATAACAGAAGTGGTGGTTTAAAATGGTGAATTCGATAATACCGAAATATGCAAATCGACAAAATCATACATATTTTACCTTCTTAAATATAGTCTCATTAAAACTAGAAGATAGTCTCCCAGTGACCTCCTTGAAAGTTCGATACCAAAATTGAAAGGTATATTAATGAGAGAAGCAACAAAGAGCGGGCCAATTTCCCGATCATGCAAAATCCAATAACTCCTTTAATTTTAGATCTAAAGATTGCAAACTTAAAACGATCTCACTTGTTTTCCAGCTTCATTATTTGTATTGCATAAACATATTTTTACTATTTGGCATCTAAAAATAACGCTTGTTTGAAATGGGTCGAAATTAAGCCATATTCTGTGATTCATTGGAAATGCAGCACATTTTGCAAAGAAATGTGGTACACTTTTTTAAAAAAAAATAAGATTTGTGAAACACGCATCATAAAGCAAATCCGCGTGTAGGATGGGCTTTTGATTTTCAATCTACATCCAACTGAGCCGAAACGCTTTTCGATCACCGCAGGCTGAACTGATGGACGAACTTCTGCAGTTATTGGGCGACGAGGATGCGCGTGTACGGGAGCATGCTGCCTTTTGTCTGTGCCGCTTTATAATGCAAACAGGGCGCCAACAGGAACAACTAAGCGCAACAGCAGCAGCAACTGCAACAGCAACAACAACTCAACTTACTAATTTCAATTTGCTTTGGGATTTTTTCGACTATCGCATATTTGGCAGCATGTCCTTGACGTTCCGGAATTTATTCCGGCCCAGCTCTACGATTGCGCCGCTGATGACAGCATTGATGGTGGAGAGTACGGTCACGGACCGTATGCAGGCACCACAGAAGCTGGCACAATTGGTGGTGATACCATAGAAGGTGCAGCCGCTGCGGCATACTTTGATGGCAGTTACGGCTTAGGCATCGCTGACGGGCATGTTTTTGCATTTGGATTTCAACGTCAAGTTGCACAAGAACAAAAAGTTTTGGCAAAAGTTTTGTATCGCATGACAAATAAGTTGATGACACTCGATGATAAAAATGTTCAGGTAAATATTTGAGTTCGCTCGATTCCCACAAGACTAACTAACTGTAACAACAACAACCACATTCTATCATTCGACAGTATGGCATAATATACGCGTTGCGCTTGTTGCTGAAACACTTCAATTTTGTTGACTATCAACAGGCCTGGATGGAATTCAATTTCATCGAGATTTGCATGAGCTACGCCTATTACAACAGTGCAACAGCTGGTGACTTAAATTGTCAACATGACTTGATTGACGTAATAGCTAAATTAATGGCAGGTGAGCGCCTCCAAAACAAACCCTTAAGCTAACTCATGTGCAATGCACAATGCCTTTTCCATAAGCATGAAAACATATAATAATATATATATATATTTATAGTATGTGCGTATTTATTATCTTAGGCTATTCCCATTCAAATGCTTTTATTCGTTCGTTGATTGTCTTTGCATGACTGAATGCAATGGTATTCATTGAATTGGTAACGAATCCAATGGTTTAGTGCACCTTTGAACCTCTGTGTCTGGAATGCAACATGACAGAGCTAATTTAAGTTAAGGAGCATTTCATTGGGAAAATTTGCATTGTACTAATGCTATCGAAACTAATATATAAATCATTTTAATTAATTGTTTGTCATTTAATTAATTTGCATAAATATTGTATGCTGCCTGTAGTGTGGGCGTGGCAAATTCCCTTACTTTTTTAAATATAGTGTATTACATTTTGCCGTGACATGTGTAACGCATTGATGGAGTCATCTCCGATCCCATATAGTATACATAGGCTTGATCACGACCCGAGTAGATAGAGCCATGTCCGACTGTGTGTCTATCATTTTTTTTTAAATATGAAACGAAACTCCCTCAGTTTTAAAGCAACCTTAATGAAACTTGGTATATATCAGTCTTTTTGCGTCGATCAGTCATGACGTCAACCACACAAAGGTGGAATATTAAAACGTACAAAAATATAATAATAATTCGAGATCCGTATTAAAGCAGATTAAGTCGAAGAGTATTCAATCTTCGACATGCCTCAGATACAAGTTCTTTTTTGTTTTTGCATTGCTTTAATTATAATTTTAATCAAGCAAGTGTTCAAATTAGCATAAATATTTTTCACTCAGCATATTAATTTGATTTACGTACATGCACTTTTTTTGTTGAATTTTTTAATAATTTTGTTGAAATGCTAAAAAGCCGGAATGATTGTGTAAGGTTTTACAGAATATCAAAATAGTCCTGCAAAAATATTTTTGATAATTGACACCGCTTATAAATTTGCAATTTAAAACATCTAACTTCACAGTGCTACACGTTAACAAATTAAACATTCGATGCGACAATCTCAAAACATTAAACAATTTAATATAATTTCGTTTTCTGTAATTAAAAAGAGTTCAACAGACTCATTAACAAACTGCACATAAAAGTAACAGCAAAAACAAAACAAAGAATAAATAAACAGACGTACAAACTGTCCAGTAATAAACATTTTTATTTAATTTACCAAATTGTATTAAACAAAAAACCAAACTTCAACTTAATTTCATTATTAGCATTTACACAACATCCAGCCACACCCACTGTCAAACGGTTGTTCATTTTGTTATTGTTGCTTATGCTGTCAACTACACAGTTAGAGTTATACAAATTCAAATATTTTTTGGGCTGGTAGGAAGCCGCACATTTGCCGTTCGCTAATGTAATCCACCATAATCAAAATGTAATTAAATTATTTATAAGCCATTAAATGTAAATGTGCCACTCACAGCCCAAAACCCCCCCAAAACCCCAATTTGCATTTGAGTATTTTTGTATGAGAAAATAATTTAATTTTTAAGCCGTGAGCGCTTTCGCACCTCTAACCATACTGTCCACACATAATGAATAAATATTTATACATATGTATACATTATTATGTGTGTCAGTGAATGGTATTTGTGAGTATCAATTTCAAAACAAAAACAACGAAAACTTTACGGATTAATATCTTGTGATACGTTTTGACAGTATGCAGATCACAATTTGGTATGTCAGTGTAGATTCCCAGCAAGCATATAAATAAACTTGACAACTATTGAAATCCATAAATATGTACACGACAAAGTGTTCCAAACATAAAATAAAAATTTCTAACAAAACCTGCTAAATTTCTTATCGATAGTCAATAAAGTTTTGTTTGGCTAAAATATTACTTTCAGCAATTATCGTCTACCACAATTTAATACTTTAATTTTAAAAATTTGGTTGACTTTTGGTGAAGTTATGGATCGGGATTCTAGGGGCATGATTTTTAAAGTGAATATTGAGCCAGAATTACGTGTTCAACTATAAACGCAGTATTTATCTCGAGGTAATACCATGATGAAAAAGCCCTGGTTTTTTTAAGTTCAGTTTGGGCAAGGTTATAGCTCTGGGAAGCTTTGATCCGTTTCTACGGGCAATAGAATCGCGTTTCAAACTATTAATATATTTTGATTCCTAAAGGGTAGATGATTTATTCTATGATCGATTATTGTGAAATCCTTTACACACATTTTTTCAATCAATTGGAGTATTCGTAAAGGGCAAAAAATAAAAAAAGTTTTTAATTTTGAAGTATTTTAAAGTCGCGTTTGCCTGAATTGGTTTTGTTTTCCAATACAATTTTGTTTTGTTGCAGCTGTTGCATGCTGGTCTATGATTGCCGTGAAGCCGTTGTAAATGGACTGGGCTGGCTTCGAATGTTATGAAAATTCAACTACATAAATAAATATAAATTCACAGCGAATGGTGAAGCATCGGTCCATTATGTGCAATTTTCAATTAATTAGTTAATGTTATGCAAACTTCAGATCCCCAGCACCCTTACCTGACGTCGCCCAGTTTGTGGCTCTGAGGGTTGTTATAATGACTCACCGAACACTTAATTTTTTATTATAAATATTTATGCATCTACAATATAATTTGTTTGCGGAAAAATATTAATTTTCATAATAATTTTTTGTGCTGGCATTTTATTTACGAGCACAAATATACATTTATTTACTTTTGCATTGCATTGTTGACATATAAATTGTAATGATGCATGCCTGAATACACGCGAGCAGATCCAAGCACATATTTAAAAAAGTGGATTTGTGTCCATCATGGCATACTTTGCGGCGTTTTTCGCTGGAGACCACCGCACATTTTGCTTTAATTTCTCATTAATTATTTTCTTTTGATGTTTATATAGTGGGATGGTTTACATTTTACCAAATCTTTTAAATTAATTATTAATTTTCCGATCTGCAATTACTCGTGACTTGTATAATTTGAAGCGCATGTTGACATTTTAACACAATTGCTACCTTTGTCATTAAAATGCTGCGAATAGTTTCCATATTCTAAATTTATCTGTTTTCTGTATCTGCCTGCAGGTAGCATGCTCAGCTCTGGCGATGTGCTGGCTACCGCCCAGCTGGACTTTCTGCTGCGTCACTGCGTCAAGCTGCTCAACATTTACTATCATCTGGTGGGCAATCAGCGTCCTGTGCAGCCAAGCAGCACTAGCAAAACGTACAAGGCGGGGAAAAGTGAGCTTTTCACGCTGAACAGCAGCGGGAGCGGGGAGCGTACGGTATTGATGGCGATGGGTTACTTTGCCAGCGATTACGTTTACATGAAACTTTACAACATTTTAAGAGGTGCTAATGACAGCTACAAGGTAAGTTAAAGCCTCAGGTATTCACGGCAGTGAAGTCGGGGCAAACCGCCATCAAGTCGGAACGGAAGCTGTCGCTGGTGTTGGCGCGAGTAAATGGTAAAAGTTCTACGGGCACGTGGCCTGAGATTTTCCAATTCTATCCAGTTTGCAATCGCAGCTTCAATTGCAGCGCACGTACGACGCAATGCGCATTTTTATATGCAATATACTTTTGGACAACGCCTCCTCGCAATTAGTTGTAAAAATGCACTAAGCGACGAAATGCTCGCAACGCACTTGACTGTTGCCGTCAACTTTTTGACTTGGCTGCGCGTTGAGACTTAATGTGTACGCTGCATACCGCTGTGCATGACTAGCGTATCTCCGATTTTTTCTATCTCTCTTGTCTTTTGTCTCTGCTTGCAGATAACCATAAATCACGATGCTGGCGGCTTATTAATTTCCCTGCTGAAGAGCTGCCTCAATGCGCTGAGTCTGTGTCTGGAGGCATCAGCACCTCCAGTGACCGGAGTGCTTGGAACTTCAAATGCACCAGCTCTGAAATTAATTGAAGAAATACTACAGTATTTGACCAAACTAATAAATTATGCTCCCGGCGAGTGCGTTGCATGTCTGCGGCAACTGTTAAAATATTTATTTGGCCAAAATTTTGCCGGCCAAGTGCAAAGAGAAGTCGCTGGTTACCATGACACATTTGTGCGCCAGTATTTTGTGGCAAAGCGCGCTGGAGGCGCGTCTACATTGTTGCCAGCAGCTTCCGTGAGCTTGGCTGTGGCAACGACAACGACAACGGCAACAACAACAACAGCAACAATTGAAGAGGCCCCCACTCTGGGATCGCTTTTTGTGCAGGGAATGCAGGCGGACGTGCCACCGGCAAGTGACTGCGTTCGGCTTATAAAACTATTCGAGCCGCTTGTCATCTACTGTTTGACGGTGAGTCGCCAATTGTTAATTAATTTCACTAGTTACCAATTACAACTGCGCAGACACAAAGCTCATGCCACATGTGCAGCAATGTGCACTCTTCATATTTAATTTATGATAATCATTTGCCTGCCAATTGTATTTATACATTTCCATTCATGTTGCACCACTCCCAGCTCTTTATGAAGTCGAATGCGCTAATACAGGCGCCCATATTGATGTTATTATCGCAGCTGCTGGATCTGAACGTTACTTACAGCATACTGGACTCCAAAAGCGTTATATTCGAGCAAATACTCAACAATTTGGATCTAATTGAAAGTGGAATAGACAGGTAAATACTTGCCCCATTAGCAACTATAGTCTGTTTTAAAATTATAAATTCACATATAAAAAATATTATGAAAGCATTCCTAACGCTCAAAAATGATATATCAATCGTAATGTCAACTTAAAACACCTTTATAGCAGAATAACTGTTTCCGTTTCTATATATTTATTTTAAGTACTTTACCTTCATGTAAAGCCATGACCAAAATAGGCTCGAGATTAAAATCGGTTCAGTTTTTTATTTTAACGTTATGGGAGGCTCACAGCTTTTTAAAGAGGAATTGGTATTTTTTGAAAAATCCAAAAACTTATAAGAGATTATAATATTTTTCTCTAAAGGTATTGAATTTTAAATATTACTTATTTTTTAATGTGGATTTTCCGTCCCAGAAATGCACCCATAATAGTGCCAGCAATGGTCAAGTTTCTCATGCAGCTGACACACAAAAGCGATCGTCAGCTCATTACCATACCGAAGATTATAAGCATAACCAACAATTTGTTGGCAAATGGTGCTGTTCGGAATGGGGCGCTTCTGGCGCTTAAGACGCTTAGCTATGAGTTGTTCTTCATGCACAACCCGATCGATGAGGGACTAGATTTGGATGCGGCACAACAGCGTACCAGCTGCCAGAGTCCGTTGACTGCTGTGCCGACGCAAGAGACAGCAAGTGCTGCTGGCGCAGCGGCGCGAGCTGGACACACAAAAGGAAGTTGTACTGGGCATGCTAGAAAAGTTCATTGATGCACGCGCCGTTCAGCAGTTGTTGGCACTGGTGCTTCTCTACGAGCGAAGCCTGCAGCAACTTGATGCGCCCACATACCTCATCTCCCAGGATGCGAATGTCATATATGACCTAGTTTGTCGCTCGCTCGCCACAGGACAGCTGCGAGTGCACACATTCGGTGATCTGCGGCTGCTGGAAAGCTGCTTTCGTAACAATGGCAACTATGTGTTGGCCGACATTAAAGGATTTCTGCAATTGCTGCAACTCTTTATTGAGCAGGTAAGTTAAAGCTATCAAAATTCACGTGGTAACTCACACAGCCAGCGGACATTTAGCAATGCAAGAATTGTCTAACTTCTTCTTAACTAATTCAATTCGCAAATTCAGGCATTTAGAACAGCCTCATCACCATATATATTCGTTAATGAAATTCCTTTAAATAAGTTGAAACTTTTCAAAGCACTCAAATGCTTTTGTGATATTCAATCCATTGTACTGATTTAATGAAATACATAATAATGACACACACACATTTTCACTTATGCAACTTCATAAGGTATGAAATAAATATTATCATCTTTTATATTTTATAAAATTCAGTTCGAAGATAACATAACGAAAAGGATAATTTTGTTGGAAAATATTAGAATTTTCTATATATCATTTTAATAAATACGTACAAGAGATTCACAAAAAATATCTGTATAATGATAGAACCCATTTCTCTTATGTTTCTCTTTTCCTTAATTTTGTTTGTACTTATTTGTCATGCAGTGTCGCTTGTAAAGTTGGCAAATGGTTCATTTCACACTCATGCATCAGTAGGTCCTATGAGGGGCAACGATTGGTCATTTCTCCCTTTTCGCCTGTCCCACATGTACATACAGGTGCAAATTTTTTCTGTAGCAAGCCACATACACATATATATATATATATATATATATATATATATATATATATATATATTTATAGAGTTTTTGTTTTTGCACCTGTTCTTGTTGTTGTTTCTTGTGGCGCCGTAGTTAATGTGGCACATGTCGCATACGTGACATTTTTAATACCTACGCTTCAACGTCGCACATTTTTAACTATTAATGCGCATTTAAGCTACATATGCATTAACTGTCGACCTACCGAGCTATTAGACCATCCCCACCATGGCCATCGCAGAGTTGCAGCCAAAGCAACGTGACTGCCACCCAGACCGTAGTGCTATTCGAAAACCAACTTAATTACTCAACAAGTGTTATATCTACTTACATATGTGCCGCATATGCAGCGCTTAACTGAGCTCAGCCAGTATCATATTTTTTGATACGAACGGATGCATCGCTTGTCTAAATAAAAACTGATTATTTTAGTTATCGTTGCTTCGGAAATCACAAGGCTACTTAAAAATATTTTCGTTTATATTTTGGGATGGGTGTTTGATGTTATTTAACTTGTGATTACAAAACACAGCTTCCAATTTTGATCAATTAAAATTTAGTTAATATTCAAATTTATAATGGTATAAAAAGAAAATATAAGATGCTGCTCATTACAGCGAGCAATTCTTTAAAACTTTCTGTGCTTGTCGTATTGGTCATAGCGCATGTGTTGCCATTCAGGTGAGCCTCATTAATTATGTCGGGCAATGAGCGCATAAGTCAACACACGGCTTGCCAACAGCCTTTCCATCACATCCTTTCTCCTCAAACTCTCTTATCGTTAACCAAAGGATGTACATAATGCATCTCTGAGTGCGTTTAGGAGGTTGGCTTAACTTATGCTATCAACATTTTAATTGAAATTGAAAATGCACCACAACTTTAAATAACATTTTGCGGGTAAAAATTAAAAATGCGAGCATGAGGCGTTCCAGAGAAATTCTTATATGTAAATTAAATGCAGGCAACATGTGACAAATTGAATTCCATGAATCCACAGAATGCTCTGAATGAATATGTGTGTGTGTGTGTATATATGTGTTTGGGGTATACTTTCTAATTACTGCCGGAAAATATGTTGATTTTGATTCGTCTGTCGACTTAAAATGCGAGTCATCGTCAAACATAATGCTCATGCACTTTCTTTTTCTTGCAGGACGTTGGCAACTTCAGTGATTTAGCACTGGCAATGATTACTCTGGAAAACGTAATACTTAAGACCGAAGAAATTTATCTGGTGAATCACATAAAACTTTATTTGAAAAATAATCCAACGGCCGAGAGGCGTCTTCGGGCCAGCGCCACCGCCGAAGCAGCAACAAAAGCAACAACCACTCTGCAATTGCAAGATGAAGCACCTTCGACGTCTTCGGCAGCTGCTGCCGCTAGAGCGTCCGCCTTCAAAAGAGACGCCTCGCCGCTCGTCATAAGCGAAATTAACTACTTTGCTAAAGTTTTGAGCGAGAAGCTTCTTGACTGTCTCGATGCGCTACTCGCACTAGGTGCTAGCAGCAATTTGGGCTCATGCACGGCCAGTCACGCCTACTGCCAACTGGCCAGGCGCTTCGTTAACGCACTGCACAATGTTTGCTGTCGCTCACGGCACAAGGATTCGCTGCAATCAGTTTTTCGTTTGGTTTTGGCTGAATCTGAATTTCTCTGTAAATACTACAATTTACTCTTGATGACTGCCGATGTTGATGGCGTTGCCGGCAGCGAAGCCCTGGAACCTGTGCTACTCGCCTGCCTGCAGCTCCTGCTGTCCATGCGTTTGATGGATCCAACCGTGCTGTTGGCGCAGGCGTCGGAGCTGCCGCTGAAATTGAGCCTGCACCGTGCAATGCTGCACGAAGTTTGCCATGGAAATGCGGTAAGTATGAAGGGCAGGAACGGGCAGGGGGTACAGGTGGTGTATGGTCGCACATTAGTTTAATTTGAATTTGGAAGCTGATTTGGCAACTGACTGCTCCACAACACTAACAGTAAGAGACTGGCCACCAGACAGTTTTCGTGCTCGTAATTTTGTGGTTCACCGCATCAGGTTTGGTTTTTGGTTTCCGGTTTTAGGTTCTTCGTCACTCGTCTGCTCTTTGGATCTGACCATGGTTATTTAAACTGTTTTTGGCTGGGACATTGTCTGATTTAAAGCTGCGCATGATTTTAATTGATTGCCACTCGAATATGCGGCACTTGTCGGCTAATGGCTTTTCATAACCAACTAATTGCAGGTAGTGGATTTGAGTCCGCAACAAGTGCGCCGTCTGTGCGCCCGCAAATATTTGAATTTCCTAATTGCTGACCACTTGGAATTCCTTTGCGAGCTCTGTCAAGTACGTCCCGAATGCGGCTCATTACTGCAGGCGGCGCTGCTGACAAACGCTCCTTACTTGAACAACGTAAGTCGGAATCGGTATTTTGCATTATAATGAAGCGTCCTGTGCCAATGCGGCGCCTTTGTTCACATCCATTATTTTCTTTGCAGTACTCGATTCGCAGAGTCTTACGCCTGCTTTACCGCATCTGTGAGACCCAGGTTGAGCACTCAGCTGGTGACTCTGACAACTATGCAGCTTGTACTTTGCAATCGCTACAGCTGCTTAGTCGACTTCATCAGCTGCATGACGGGCAACGTGCAATGCAGCTACCTATGGAGCGGCTCGCACGACGACTGTTCGCCCAAAGTACTCCGACCACTAGGAGCGACATCTATGACAGATTAATGCATGGCGAACTGGCCGGCGATGAGGACCAAGACGAATTGCGCACCATGCTGTAAGTAATGTGCACAATTATGCGCTGAAAGCTGTGACTCTTGACAAATATTTAAATCAATTTCTCAAGAAGTGCTCGCCGCAGTCGCATATGCCTCTCTCTGACAGCTTTTTTGATTGCTTGCAATTTGGGCAATAACTAATTCACTTTAAGCGATTTACTCTACAAAATTTTCCAATTAACATTAGTTTTTATTTATATTTCATTGAAGGCTAAAGGACCTGGAATGGCCAAATGACAATGGCACTGCTGCGCCTCCGCGTATTATTGATGAGGACTGGCTGTTTGCGCAGGTAAATGAGTTGGCCCTCTCAACTTAGCGATGGCACGCTTTTGCACCTTGCTTTGCTTTTGCTTATTTGTTTTTTAATTCGTTTGCCCTCTCCATTTGCCACAGGTTATTAAATTTGCCACACAGCATGCGGACGCGTCGCAGCAGCAACAGCAACTGATGCGGCTGCTGCTCGAAATACCATCGGAGGCCAAGCTGCAGCGTCTGTTCCGCAGCTTGGGTCCAGTGCAAGAGGCGCGTCTGCTGCGGCATGCACTCGACGGCTCGCTTACATCAATGGTGGCTGCCTTTAGGCAGAAGTGCATCCAACATGCGCCCCACATTAACTACATGCAGTTGCCGCCGCTGGCGCGTGTGGCCTGTACGTCGCTCATGTCGCGGCTGGCTGAAAAGCAGGATATGGAGAAGAAGGTGGGCGGCGATATTGAGAAGTTGGATGTGGCACGTGCGCTTACTACGTTGCTTGTGTCCATAGGGCGCCTCGAGCAAACGGCGCTCATTTACATCGACGCGAAGCACATCGAGAAGTTTGTGGCTGAGCATTTGCTGCGCCCGGAGCAGCTGCCCACACTACTCTCATATATGCGCTGCTTGACCAGCGCCGCAGTGCAACTATTACAAGCTGGATTCAGTGCAGATCGTGGCCAGGATGGGCTGGGTGTGCTGCTGGGCTGTTTGGATGCAATGTTGCAGCAGCCACGTATCTGGGGGGCAATCAATTCCAGTACAGATGCCTTGCGTGTGGAGTTGCTCGAAGTGCCAGTGCTTGCTGCACGCCTCATGCTGCAGGATACAATTTTCTACCATCGACATCGTCTGCAAAGTACAGAGCCGGCATCCCAGGCTATTTTCCTTGCCAAATTGATTGAAACGCAAATTGATATCGAGTCCTTGCATAACGGCAAAGTGCTGACAGTCAACGAATTTAGCCGCTTGCAGTTTGCCGGTCATGAGTTGGCGCCGGTTCAAGTGCCCCTGGTGAGAGACATTCAAAATTAGACAATTATCAACCTACAAATTCTTCCAACTTTTTGTCTATCCATTTGTCTATCTCGATTCTTCAAGACTCTTATTGCATCCATTGGCACCTCGCTACTGCGCACACATCAGCTATATGCGTACGCAGTGACACCCTATGAGCTAATTCAACAGCAGCAGCAACAGGCAACCACTGCCACCGGCGATGGCAAGCTGCCCCCCATACCTGTGGATAGCCTGAGTGATGTGGATGTGCTGCGCCAGTTTGTCAAGAGGTGAGTAGACTAGAATATAGTGCTAATGTACGCAAGAACCACAAGGAAGCCTCTGTTAGTTTATATATTCTTGATCAGGATTAACAACAAATGGTCGATCTAGCCATGGCCGCCTATATGAAACGCAAATTTCTGAGACTAAGAACTAGTGACTCCAAATTTGGTATATACGATTTCGTATATCACATCAAGTCTATTTATTATTATAATATTATATTATATAATTTTACTGATACCTCGTACCGTCTTGCGAATATGAATAAAAATAGAATATAGCATAGCAGCTGTGTTTTAGGGATCTCCTAGTCGTATCGGTATGAGAGTATATAGAGTTTGTGCAATGTCCTTCATGCTTTATGTCAGTCTATCCGCGGTGAGCGCAATTTTCTTCGACCGCTTTTTAGCTAAAGACATGAAATGTGGACTATATATACTCATCTGTTTCCAAATCAAACAAAGAGTTCAAAATTTGGTGCTACGTTTTTATTCGTGAATACTTGACTAAAGCATTTCCTGTTACGGATGCTGTTGTCAGATGCTGACCTTGGGCCACTTAAGTTATTCACTCCATAATTCAGGTGATCAGCTTGACTTCACATCCCTATCATTGGCATTATTTTATTTACAAGAAGACAAAATTGTTGCTGACAATTCTCCGCCAGACATGTCAGAAACGGATAAGAACAATATTGGCTAAACCGTATATGAAAACAACAGTATTATATGTATTTTGCATATGTGTTTGTGTGTGCTGACTTGTAAGTTGTCATTGTCCTCACAGTGCTTATGTCGGTTGTCCGGTGTCGTTTGGTCCATGACTGAGCGGTTGATTGCCTCGTCCTTCTCGCTTGACAGCTTCCACAGCGCTACTGATGCTTTTGCTGTTGCTACCACTAGCTATGTTGTTGTTATTGTTTCATTACCAGCCGTCATCATTACGCTGCCAACTCTTGAGTTGTCAACAGCCAGGAATTTGGTGTACAACAAAATGACTGAGTGTGTGTGTATTTATTGTGCACGTCTGTCTCTCTATGACCAGCCGAAAATTCAATGTTTGACTTTAAAGTGGCACTCGTGAAACCCATTTTTCTTGGCATTGCAAAAGCGCAAACATCAAAACCACATCAGCGTCATCAGCAACAACACCACACACAGAGCACGACCGTAGCCAGACAACCAGCGCCCAGCTCGCGGCAACGACTAAATCCCCCAAAGGACTCACTGAGCAGAACATCAACAGCTCTATTAGATGAAGCTGTGCCGACGTCGACAACTATGAGGATGACATTGTGACAGCCAGAGGCTGGCATAGGAGTATAAATTAGCACTTTAGACGCAGGCTAGCGAGTTGATGTCCTGAAGTGAAACCCATAGCAGCAGCAGCAGGAGAAGCTACGCAAGGATATAAACAAATTATGAGCAGCAAAGTGAGATAAATGCATGTGTGCGTATGTGCGTATCAGATAGTGACTAAGAGAGGGTGGACAATCAGAGCTCACCCAGCGATATGGGACGTCAGTTCGCTGGTTTGGGCTAATTGCGCCCAAACCGCTGAGCTCAAACAAAAACAATTTCATATAACTTTTGCCACACAACATCGATATCACATACAAATGTTTAAGTGCATATATAGTTGCGAAGTAGAAATTTAGTTGCTTGGAGCGTAATAAAACTAATCAATGGCAAATTACGACTTTCGTCTTTTAAATATTTAAAGAACTTAAACTAATTAAATTAAATTTATACGGTCTTTGTTAACTAAATTTGCCTAAGCAAAATTTAAATGGCTGTTGCAATTTATTTATTATTCAACAAACACACACATTCATATTCTTACTCCTTGCCACAGGCTCTCCATCTTTGGTTACACTACACGTCAGCAGTTCGAGGAGTACTTTATGACATTTCTGCTGTTAATCAATAAGCTGTACGATGAGCACATGGTTGATCAGCAGGAGCAATTCCAGATCAAGCAGCTCTGCTTGCAGGCCATCATGGAGCTGCTAACAACGTATACAACTTTTCCCTTCCTCGGTCATGGCAGCAGTCAGTTTTATCATACGACTCGCTGGCAACGCATCAATTGTGACAGCATTAGGTGAGTGTCAACCAAAATTGAGAATTATGAAAAATCGAAAATGATGAAAATTCAAATTAATACTTAGCAAGTGGACACAAATCTTTGTAATGCGTCAATAACAAAAGGCATAAAGTAGATGAAATGATCTAAAGTTTTTGCTCACATGCTACGTGCTGCTCCCGAATCATACCTCACACGTCTCCGAAACCACCGCAACCCTGTTCCATGAAGCATGCTTTTTTTTTAATTTACAAAACTCAGTAACTTAAAAGCACAACTAATTTGTCAACATCAAATAACTACAATAATTTTTACAACTTTGTAGATACTTTCTCAGAGGACTAGTCTAGTTGTATACATGCATCTCTAGCAAATACAAAAAAAAAAAAAACAATAAAATCATGCAATTCTTTGTTAATTATAGAGAAAGAAATTCCAATATTTTTGACATGCTATATCAATTCTACTAATTGTCTAATAGTTTGCCACTTCGATCTAATATTTTTATATCAGTATATTTGAAGTGATGTGCTGGACGCTTACTATTTGAATTTAAATATACAATAGCAACTTGAAACAATGAAAAACATGGATGTAGAGTGCAAGCTTTAAACTTTAATTTGGGAATATTAGTTATCGTATACTAAGCACAGATAAATTTAACTTACATTTATCGATAAACCAAGCACAGCTAAATCTAACTTAATTTTATAGACACATTTTCATTAAGTTTTATTTCTCGAATTTTCCATTCATAGCTTAAAAAAACTGCACAAAGTGCAACTGCTTGTCGATACATGCAACGTATTCTATCTGGCCAATCTGGAGCGCCAGCCGAGGGAGGACAATGTGATTGGTACATGTAACTTTACGGTCAATCAATGCGATCTCGATTTTAGCTGGGCTCAAATGGAAGCATATGCACACATGTTACCCTACGACGACGGGGCAACTGGCCTGGATGAGGCGTTTGGCGCAGGCTGCGAACTGGACAGGCAGAGTCAATCCGGTAGCATGAGTGACACCGCCTGGCGCAACTATAGACATTTTGCACAGCTGACGGGCATTGATTTTCGCAGTAGCACGCAGCTTGTGTTTGACGTTCTACAGCAGATGATAGAGGTAAGTTCGAAAGCGCCTAAGGAATTAACTGCACGAAGGTCAGTCACTAATTGGAAATGCAATTGTTCTAGCAAAATCACATATTGGTGCTGCCAAATCTGGTCAAGTTCTGTGAAATCTGCGAGAGTCGTGATCAAATCAAGTGGATTAAAGAGCGCACGCTTCGCCTTCAGGAGCTAATTCCCATGGACGATACCATATCGCATGAGGCAAGTTAAAAACTTCCCACTTCAAAATAGCATTAGCTACATCTTTCATTGCATATTCTTCTATTTATATTTCTTTTTATTGCAGCACATAATCTACTTGCTGTGCCGCACACAGGCACTGCTGATACCAAGCCACAGCGAGTTGCAGCACTTGGTGGCGCTGATTGGCAACGTCTATTTGAAGAGCTCACACTGTTTCATACGCATTGCAGCCCTTCAGGGCTTACTCTGCCTGTTGGAATGCTGCAGCAGGACTAATACGGCAATAGGCAAGCTGAGCGATGAGCTCACATTGCTGCGTGACTTAATTGTTGGCTATATCAATCGGCATGGCATCATTGAAGAGAGGTAATTCAAACACACACACACACACCCATGTAGTCATATATGTGTAGTTTTAGTAGTTAAACTTTGGGGTCTGTTTGTTCATTGCGTAAATCTCAAGTTCTCGGCAGCAATTAATGCTGCCAGGCAACCTGTGATTAGGCATCAGTTGCATCATGAAAGCTCATTGCCACATCTTGGCTAAGACCACAAACAACAAAACTCTGTGTACTCGGTGAACTCGGTGTATTGCTTGGGGACCGTTATCAACGCCTGGCCGCCTGATCAAATAATGGTGAAAGTTCATATTTTGCATTACGTGCATTACGATCTACCTAACTGCATTTTCTGGGCGAGGTAGGTTCCATGGCCATAATGGTTGTTGTTGCGGCTGTCGATAGATTTTACCCACTCAAGCGAAATGACTGATCGATGGCACTGTGTGGACTACCGCTACTGCCGCTGCTCCTAGTCAAATTGTACTTATTGACATTGCAGCCGAGGCTGGTAGACTGATTTCATGTACGTTTTCGCTTAATGCTTGCTGTGGCTATTGATGAAAGTTCATATTTCAGCACTTCAGTTGCTTTGCTTTCGAACATTTCACAAGCTGCTCATAAAAATGTTGCGGCATATCGCATAATACCAACGGATAGCGTTTAAAAGTTTCAAAGATTGTTGCATTGCTTTCTGCGTCGCTTACATCACCTAAAAATTTGTAATCGAATTTAATTTGACATTTTACTTAATTTTCAGTCCGTTGCAGTTCAGTGATGCTCATTCTAAACTAGTTTGGACGCTAACTTTTAGCCTGATTGAGTGGACATCGAAATTCGTACCGCAATGCCATTTACTATCGAACACAATAATTGCGTCTAGTAATATTCTGAAAAACACCCACAACGAGGAGCTCTATCTGTGCGTGCTACATGTAAGTATACCTTGTCAAAGACACACATTGATGCGCCTTTCAAGTTGACAAACGTTTCCATTGATGGCCCTAAACGCTCAGCCATTTCCCTAAACAATCTGGTGGCCGACTTCAATTCAGACAGCCACCACGTCGCGCTTAATTGGTATTTTGATTGACAATTTTCAAGAGGCCCACCAACCAGCCAACTACCACATACACAAAAAAAGCTACGTTCTCATAACAGGCAGACACAGAAAAAATGCGAAGCCAACAGGAAAATGATTATTGGCCAAAACAGAGCGTCAGAAAAGCACAAGTTGCCTCATACCATTTTGTATTTGTCCGTGTGTGTATGCACAGTAGTTGACGTTTTGGTAATGGCTCACAACTCAAAGTCAAATGTAATGAAATTGTTGCTTAAACATTGTGCACACATCGTTTATTTGACAACATGGCAACATCAATAATAAATTCCTTAGCCAGTGCTCATAATTTTCCCATTTAATAATCGAGAAATTGCGATTCCAATAGCCTTTGATATCGTTGATGTCAGCATGCGACTAGATAACCTAATTGGGGGCACCGCTGACAACAGTTCTTGACAAATATATGTGCATCTGACTAATAGTTACATTTTTAAAGAAATTACGGATTGAATTTGTCGAGTATTTTTGTACTGTATATAGATTAATTAAGTCTTGTGTCAGTCCTTAATTTAATTATTACCTGAACCCATTGGTAAAAAAGGTATAATTGTTTTGTGCAAATGTATGTAACCGGCAGAAGGAAGCATATACGACCTCATAAGGTATATATATTCTTAATCATGGTCAGCAGCCGAGTCAATATAGCCATTTCCGTCTGTCCGTCTGTCTGTAAGAACACGCAGATCTCACAGACTACAAGAGCTAGAGACTTCAAATTTGGAAAATAGAATATCGTATACCTGGCGCAGATCAAGTTTGATTTATTTTGTCAATAACTGCCTCCGTATCTCGAATATCGATAGATTTATATTTCCGATAGCAATAAATGCAAAATTTTAAAGCCAGAATCTAATTATTCATCAAGGTCGGATAAGATACACCTAAGTTATAGTCGAAAATATATTCTCATTTTGATCTCATTTATGCATAAATAAAAATTGTATCTCATCAGAAAATACAACATTTTGCCACTCCTGGGTCCAGGAGATGTGTTCAGTTAATCTGGCTATGTGGTGTGCCTTCGTTAATACTTTGACTCATTTTCTTCCAAACCAATAGATTGAGAAACTCGTTTAACACGATGCTTTCATATTTGTAACCTTGAATCAAATAGACTTTTAGATGCCGTAGCATTGTTATCCAGTCCAGCCCATAAGATTGAAGATTTTTTCCGTTGGTTTTTTTGCGCATTGTTTGTTTTAATTTTCTTTTAATTTTAACATGTTATCAATTGCTGTTGCTGAATCCAGTATCCTTGTAAGCAAGGATCGTAGGTATCTCCTCAGGTTAAATTGTTTTTCCTTTCTTTCATTCCAATGCATCATAGCAGTGTAAGAAGAAGCACCGTTATAAATGCGTAAACAATGTCCCGTTCGGCTTGGTACTGTTCTTAGCACTATAAGCAAGAGTGTCCTTAATCCAATTTCGCGAAGTGTATATTTGCAATAACATTTTTTTTCTCAATGCATACTTCCGTCCATTGAACATTTCCACTGGATTTTGAATTAAATCCAATTCAATTAGTCCTTTTGGTTTTTGCATTGTTATTTTTTTGTTGTTTTTTTTTTTGCTACTTGAGCTATGATGTTGAAATGGTAGCAAGTGGTGGTACTGGGTGAAAGTGGGGCAGCGCAACAGCGTGCGACGACAACAGTGGTAAATAACAATAACAATTTACCACTCAATTAGCGTGGCCATTACTACAGAAAAAATCGACTTAAGAAAGGGAGTCGCCACAAAATGCTTCTCCATGAGATACATATATACAAATTATATAAATATATATATATTATGTATTCTACTTATCTACTGTCAATTAATTTTGATTTTTTTCCCTTTATTATAACATTCTGCCTTTCCCAGGGTCTCGAGCGTATCGTGGTGAATAGTAGCTGTGCGAAAGCAACGCCTACCTCAGTTGAAGCCACCGGAAGGGCTGCTGGGCGTGCTGCAATTGGAGCGGGATCGGGCGCAACTGGTGGAGGTAGTGGGTGCGGAATTGTGGTTACACCGCACTTGCGACATAAAATTGAAAAACTTGCGCTCGAACTGCTGAAGATGGAAAATGAGAAATTTTCAATTCCTGCATTGAAATTGCTTTTGTCTTGCATGTATGTGGGTAAGTAAGATAAAGGAAAGCAGAAACAAGTAAAATATACACAACCACATTATCGAGACAACCAAAATAGCAAACAGATTTTTGTAGATGTGAGTAGTGGCAAGCGAAAATATTTAGCAATTTTATTTAATGTCACAATAGCCGCGAAGCCCAATTAATGTCGCTTTTATTATTGTTGTGGCAGGGTCAGCAAGGAATATCTATGAAGAAAGAGAGAAAAGTATCTTACCCAATTGTGGTTTATATAAAAGCTCCTTAAGCCAGAATGTGAAGCTAGAGAACAGTCAATTGGATAATATCTCTTGCATTTACTATAGTATTAGTTTATGTTAAGTTTTCCCTGACGCCAACTGGTTAATTGTTCCACAATACAAAAGTCAATGCTCCAAGGAACACATTTTTTACAATTGCCTTTTGCTGCCCATTGTGGCCATGCCTGCGTTTGTTTAAGAGTTCGTGTTTTACTGTCTGTATAAGAATATGGGTTGGTAATTACTGCTGATTTTTGCTAAATACCGAATGCTTTCATTTGCTATCAATTCGTCAAGTTGGCTAGCTGGCACGCAAACAATTATTCCCCCTGTTTTCAGTTATTAACGCAGTTATGTGCAACTTATTATCGCTCAGAAGTACTTCACACTCACAGCATACTCAGTTTAACTCTTCTGACAAAATAATTTTTTTTAATTCTGAAATATTTTGTAATTAGAGTTTTATTTTCTTTTATTGTGTGCTGCCCATTTGGCGTAAAAGTGAGCACTTAACTCTATAACAGAAACATTTTATACCCAATCTGCATAGACAAAATATTTTGGCTATTTCGCCATTTTGGTAATTTTGGCTTTATTATCTCGCAGTTGTTACTTGAAAGCCTATTTCTCTGGGTAATTGGCTTAGCTGTAAGCCGTGTATTTCGATTTTTTTTTGTCATAGTACTTTGATTTTCTGTTTTTCGCTTTCTCGCACTATATTCAATTTTAAACTTGATGCTTCGATTTTTGGGCAAAGTGAGCAAATGTGTACAGCAGCTTGGTGCAGCTTTTGGCTAAAACGATGGCAACTATGTGTGCAAATGTGGGTGGCACACAATGCGATGGTCAGGGCGCGAACCACTACGCGTCTACATGTATTTTTCTTGCACGTTGTACGTGCACGATGTGCAATTCGCTCTCCAGTTCTTGGCAAATGCGCACAGCATGCAAACCCTTTGAAAATGGTCAATGTTTGCACTGACGGCTGACCACACCCCCTTATATGGCAGTTTGGCAGCAGCATGGGTGATATTTAGGCTCTCGCAGCCAGTCAGGGCGAAGTGTAGCTAATGGGAAGTTAGCGCACTTTTTGCTCGTTTGTTTAGCCTAGTTTAATATAGTGTTTGGCTGCGCAAAAAAAAATTAACAAATGCGTCAAGCACAAGACGACATTCAGAGAATATGACATATACAGCGCGATTTGAAAGTGGCTTAAGGACCACTATGATTTAATATTTGCTCGTTTGGGCATGACTATCTACGACTTGTCCGATTTACGATAGTTGAAGAGATTTGGGTGCAGGTTATCTAAGAGTTAAACAATTTCAACTAGGGAACTCTTAATTGTTTATAGTGGAGCATTCTTAACTAGACAATCTGTATACACGGTGATTTGAATCGGACTTTGATACACAAACATAGATATGCAAAAAAAAAATTGCAAGGCAGACCCGTCAGGAGAAGAAGGGGCTGTCAAGAGCAGACAACTCGAACAAGTGAAAATTCCATTAAATTTAAATGATAATTTTTGTATATCCTGAAGGAAGTTTATGCAATGACGCTGACGCTGATGCTAATGCTGACGCCGATGTTAGCGTTTGCAGTTTGGTGTGTTGAAGCGTCGCGAGCATTTGAATAATGGCCAAAAGTATTTGGCGCTACCGACAGCTTGTTCATTGTACAGTTCTTAGCGTCATACGTTTTATTCTTCTTATCTCATTTATGCATATGAATATTATTATTATTATTTTGTTATCGTATCCTTGTGCTTGTAGGCTCCGCCGCTCAGCTGGAAAGTACAGAGCTGTCGAATGGCATTGTGCAGGATGATCCGGAGATAATCGCACTGCAAAGCGATAAAGTCGATATACTTCTGCATTGTATAAAATCATCAAGTCGAGACGCCGCCTGGACTTATGGACAAGTGCTGTGCCAAATTATACGTGATTTAGTGCCACCGAATGAAATATTAACGAAGGTCATAAAAGAGTTCTTGGCCATAAATCAGCCGCATTGCGATGTTATTGCCACGATTGTGTATCAGGTGAGTAGCAGCCAAATCTGCTCAGCAAACTTCTCAGCTGTTCGTTCTGCTCAGCTTAGCTAGCAAAAGCAAAGACGTCGCAGCATCTTACCTCCTCTTATCTTCTACCAGCCAATCATGCGTGCATGTCTTTGTGTGTGTGATGCTGTGTGAGGTGCTGTGTGACTTTGAGGTCCGCCTTTGGTCGCCCTGGTAGTTTCATGGGCGTTTGCTTTTCTGGCATGTGAGACTAGTGAGAAGCAAATGCACCGCTAATATCTGGCTGGAACAGCTTCCAGAAGGGTGAATTACTTTCATCCAGTTGTCAGATGCCAGCTTGTAGTGTGCATGTATGTGTGCGGAATTCGTTGGCAGCTTGAAAATTAATGGAATTCATGGCTACAGCTTGGCCTCTGACCGGCCAAAAACGTACGCAACTATGTGGGTCACTCCGAGTCGTCCACTGTCGTGCCATACCATTTTTTTCATTAGGTTCAAGGTTGCTCAGTGGACGTGTCTCTGTGTTGTACTTACCACTCTATGTGCGTGTGTGCATGCATGGAAATGAATAACAAAGAAAGCTGGAACTTGCCTTATTGTGGGCTAAGGCATCAGCTTAAAGCACTAATTGCACTGTCATTTGGGAAAGTTAACTAACCCGAACCGAACCTGAAGGCCAAGAGGAATTTCATTACCCAAGCTTTGCCACAGCACAATTTGCACACCCTTTTTTTTTGGGTAATCAAAAATTGTGTTTGCTTATTTTCAGTTTTCACTAACACTGGTGTACTCATTTTTCTTCTTTGTTTCTTTTTGTCTACGTGATTTCGCTAGGTGTTTCGCTCGGCTATTGACTCATCGTTCCTACAAATGCTGCAGGACTGGCTGATCTGCACGCTGCCAACGTTTTTGGCTCAACCTGAGCAGCAAAGTGTCTGGGGTCTGAGCATCATCTTTTTATCCGCGTCCATAAATTTGCATTTGATTAAACTATTTCCGCTGGTGCTCGGCATTGGTGCGGCATCGTCCAATGAAGGCGTCTCGACTCCAGCTTCAGCAGCATCGCGAAAACTGGGTCAACACGAAATTGCATTGTTCGTGACAGCTGCACAAGATTTCCATGCGAAATTGAGTGCCGACCAGATGCTGCGCTTTCGCGAGGCCTTCAGGAACTACGACAAAAGTCAAGTGTATGCCTCGATGTTGCAGAGCCTCTGATAGATAAGACGACCGAATCGGAATAAAGAATGTCGCAGTCGCAACGGATTTGGCCAGAAAACTTGCGCTTCGGACAAGCGCAAGCGTGAATAACTAATTGCTCTGTTCTGGACCGCTGATTCCGACGCTGGCTGGCGTTCTTCTCGTTCTCGACAAAATTTCTTTGAAAGATTGTGAATTCAAAATTAATTTATGGTTTATATTATGTGTAAGTACAATTTAAATTGTTGCCGCCCCTTACTCCCCCTTCATATCTCTGCCGGAAACTTCAACGACCCGCAATTAATTCACAAAAAGCTTTTTCCTCTTTTTAGAAAATTGTGTTTTTTATAGTTTTTTTTTGTAAAGTTTTTCCCTTACTAATGTAAATTTGAGGCTAGTAAAATTGTGCGAGAAGCGCTTGTATGCGGCTTAATCAATTACTAGTTAATTTAATTACAAATTGTATTCTCCTTAATTAAAACGTACCGAATCGAATATCTAGCAATCAATATTAAATTTCAATTGTAATTCAATTTTATTGTTTAAAAGCTTCAAGAATATTAAATAAAAAATATATGCTTAAAGTAAAGTTAAAATGTGTTTTTAGTAAGCTGGGCATCAAAAAATGTATAATAATCTAATCTCATCTTTATAATTAAATCAACTTTTTTAAAGGGTCTGATAAACTTTTTCTTCAGTCGCAGTTGTCAGACAACGGTGAACGACTCTTGTTTTCTTAATACTTAAGCTGTTATTAAATCTATTTGTAATTTCAGCACTTATACATTTGACTGCTGATGCATCTTTGTCTTTCTCTGATGTAACAAAAATTTGCTCGAATTTGAGTTGCAGCTAAGCACCTAAAAATTTACAAAATGCTTTTCAAAAGTATGTAGGCTGCTTTAAGACAAGCTCTCGGCCGAACAGCAGCTACACTTCAATACACATCGGCCGAGGTTTGCTTACTTGAATTAATAATAAGAACGAAAAGCTATCTAAGGCAGGTCGAGGAGGAAGTTTTTTCTTACAGAAACTCATCGTTCGGCCAATCTGGCCGACTTCCAAATCTGAACCGCCTCCAATGAAATAGTGGATATACTCCTGGATCCTGAGGGTCTAGTTCACATAGAGACAAGTAATATTGACAAACTGATATCGACTCTAGTCTAGTCTAGTGATGCATTACTCACTTCATGCCAAACGCAAGGGATGGCATATCGAATTGATTTAGTTTAATTTCCCCTAATCTATTTGAAGCATGACTTTTGTAAAACTAAGTAGAAGGCTTGCAACTATTTTGTGACTTATCGAAGAGCACACAAAAATTGCTTCATATGTTAAAAGGAGCAGTTTCTTATGTGTATTTGTTACCTAAAATTGACAGATCAACTGTTTGCATTCGCTGTATGTGTGTCTGTGTGTGCGTGCGCGTGTGTGTGGCCATAAACTAAAACATTTTCAATATCAGCATTTGGTTAAGCTATGTTTTACCAAACAACTATAGCGAGCCGGGAACACAGATTGTCGCTGGCGTCTCGCCATCTGTCCGAGTACCACCTGACCGAGCAACACGCCCCACTGCACTGAGGCAGGTCTGCCCGACACCATGACCTGCGCGTGTCTCTCTACTGACACTTGCCATCTGCGTTTTGCTGTTTCTCCTGTTCCAAGTTCCAATACTAGTGTTCCGCAGATGTAGTGCTCTCTATAACGCTGTTAACTTCAACTCGGGAAACTCACCACTTTTCAGAGTTGTACTCTCTAAGAAGCGGCGCTCTTAAATCGTGTAAGCACTCTCTCTCTCTCTCTTTGCTCTCCTCTCGCTCTCACTGTATTTCGCTTGTGCTCTTACTGTTATGACTGGGTCAGTAGTGCGAATGTTTTATTCCTTTTCGTTTCAGCTGCTTTGTATTCAGCAGACATGTAGCAGAAATGTATGCTACAATTTCGTAATGCTCAGCGTCTCACACGCAAGCTGCAACAACTTTTACTACACTCTCAGTTATAGTTATTATTATTGTTATGATGATAACATTTTTGCTATTGTTGTTTGCTGTTTGTTGGTGTTGGTAGCCGCTGTTGTTTAGCTATTTGCTTGGGCGCTCCAATAACTTCCAACAAGTTCAAGCCCACTTACAGTCTGTCGACTGAAGCGTGCCCTTGTATGGCGCCAATCGTTTTTCTACACTTAACAGTCACCTGTAAACTCACCCAAACACACACTCACACACATTGATAGGTGGCAGGCTTATGTGCCCTCAGTCAAAGGTTCCATAATATTATCTAATGAAGAACACCTGCATTCTCCATCGGCCGCTACAGCTTCGAGTAACTAATTTGAAATTTTAATTACATTGCCACGGCGATGAAGTGACGCCTGTCAGCGACTGATACGCCTTAATTACGCCACCTTGCTGTGAAAGAGAAGCAATTCGGCTCAGGCCACGTGTAAAAATCATCGCCCCCAGTTGCCGTTCGCTGGACCCGCGCATACTTATTAAATCTGAATAAATTATGCAAAACTGTGAGCAGCTCGATGCCCTCTTTCTATGAGACCAATACATGGAGCACAAATCGAATTCAGCACTACTTGAGCAACAATTAGCTTGAAACTTGAAGTTACACCAAACGCATGCTTAAACATAGACAAGTCAAGTTTCGACCACGAGCAACCTAAAGCACCTGCTGCAGCTGCCTATATCTCAGAGTGAAAGTTGGTTAACATCTATTTATTGATTTGCAGAAGTAAATGCATAGCTTTCAGCTTGTATCGATTCGAACTGAGGTTTGCTTTCTAGTATCTGTAAGTTACTCTGTAGCCTAACTGACAGCAGGCAAGATTTTCGACACACTTTTGTAATGGGATTGGTATTGACAGATTTTCACTTAAAAGAAGCTAAGAAAATTTGTGTATGATTTGTATATTGAAGACGCCGGTAATAAACGTTCCATTCCATCTATATCTATGTTTACATAAATATACAATTACAAAAAATACTCAAATATATGTAGCTCTAGAAAATTCCCGAAATATCATAGACATCGATTTGAGACGCGCACGCTGTTCCCCTTTGTTTTTATTGGTTTCAGTGTTTTACTTTGTTGTTTTGTTTTGATATCATTGGTCTGTTGATCTATCGATTTGCGCAGTGGACGTTAATTGTCGGAACATGCTTAGCTCCATAATTGTCCACTTTTAGCCGGTTGGCAACGTCCCACGGACACTAAGTGTCCACATGGTAATCAATCTGCTATCACTTTCTTCATCGTCGTCAATCACTTTTGCTTGCTTTTGATACAGACATATTTTTGAGGCTGTTTCTATTGCGGCTGTCGTCACCTCTTTTTGATATCGTCGAGCTGGCGCTTAGAGGCCCGTTGTTGAGGTACGGCCGCAGGACGTCTTGCGCGGCGGAGGCAAATCAGATGTGTAATCCTGGTAGCGATTTGAGCAGTTAATGGCCTTCAGAGAGATGGAAGAAGAAAGAGAAATAGCGGGCAAAAGTTAATGCTAAAAATAAATAATATAACTACAGTAAATTGGGACAGGGAAGGCGCAAAATGGTTGATTAATGATGTGTTTGGATACACGGGAGCTCCAATGAAACATTCAGCCGATGTTTTGGCAATTCCCCAATCAAACTCAACCAAAACAGGTTGTGCGGGGTGTTGTTTCGCATTTGAATGATTAGATTTGATTCAATATTTAATTATTAAGCTGGTTTGAGGTGTTGAAATGCCCAGAGATAAACTGTGCCCCTCATCTGACCAAACCATTTCATTCCGCTGACCGTTTGCATATATATATAAATGATTTATGAATTTCTGATTGAACCGGCCGAAATTCTTGATTAGTGCGCTGTCATAGAAACAACAACAATCGCACAGAGTCTGGCATTCCCATGCAATCGCTCAAGGGAAATGAGTTATGGTTTTTGAGCCACGTCGACTTTGCTCCATTTGCATTGTAAGTGCGTGCATGCTTATATATATTTGATATATATATATATATATGTGTTCCTGTATTTACGTTTTGTGGTTCTTTCTTATGGCTCATTTACACACATCATTCAATTTAGAACACACTTTTTAAATATTCGTGCGCCGAACTCACCATACATATTTGTATGTATCGAGTTATTTTAAAATACGAAAAAAGATTAAATAATCTCTGATAAACAGACAGACGCTCATAACTAAATCTACTGGGCGGTTCATTCTGATCATAATTGCGCACAACTTTATTATACCTTTGTAATGGGTTCAGGTTATAGAAATATACACATCAACAAATATTGGCACATGCGCCTACAACAATTAACAAAAACCAAAGTTAGCGTCAACGCAGCCATTTAATTAATGTAATTAATCTAATTTAATGACTTGACAAACACATCAATTAGCGCCAGGCAAACAGCAAAGGCAACGGCAATGACGAGGTTCAGTTTGGCGAGCAATTTATATGCAAAGTACCTATGACTTTGGGCCGAAATGGAAAAAGTGCGCCACCAGCAGTGACAAAACAAATTAAAATCTTAAAATTAGGCCACAAAATGATTGAAAGGAAATGTTGCAGAGATCACGACGAGTTTGCCATCGATGGCACCGTCGAGGCGGACTGTAGACTGTAGACCTTAGTGCAAACGCCCACTCCAGTCAATGGGTCTGTTGCTCACACTCTTTGTCCCTAAAGTAATTAAATGTAAGTATAGCAATAGATGCACGGAACACAATCCGGACGCACAGGACGCCACGATTTTGGTATTGTTTTGATTTCTCTTTACTTTGTATACTTATGCAAATGGCCACTGGCCAAACGAATAAATCTTCGCAGCAGTGAGTTAATTTGGACTGAGTTGTTTTTCTACATTGAATTGGCGCCTACTTAGTCTCCGCCAAACCGAATGGTCATTTTTTAAATGTAAGCAAGCCCATTGAATTTGCATTAAAAGATTTAATAACTGTATGAAATACATTAATTTAACAAGTGCTCACTACTTAGATACAAATCTAAGCAGGAAATATCCCTAATGCAATTGCCCAAACATTATTGAACATATTATGAAAAACTCTCTCTAATATCTCTCGCACATCACATATCCTCCTGCCCAAAAATAAACAGATTTGGCTGATCTGCTCGTATTTTAATTAATTTTATTGCCTGTTCTCTGGGACTGTGCTGGTTTTGTGAAACGTATGTTGTAAAATTTTGTTGTTGTGAGCGTCCCACGCAACATGTGTATTTTTTTCGCACCTAAATCATTAAGGCCCGTCAATTACTGGCAATTGTTTAGGCATTGCACACGTTTTTCTAATATTATTTTATGTATTTGTTTAATATTTCTCTGCCTGCTGTCAGCTTAATAATTGAATTATCTATGAAAGCATATGAAGAATTAAAGGAATGTTAAAGATCAAATCAAGTATCTATGGCTTTTACACCAGCGTGGAAAATCTCACACGTAGCGGAATCAACCAACCAACAACTTGTGTTAACCACAAAAAGCCCGTGAATCTTGAATAACTGATTAGTTTAAATAATCATTGTTCCATTTATCTTTGGTAACTAAATGTCTAAAAATTTCTTCTGCAATTTTTTATCGATACATAAATCGAAATATGACACTGGTCTTATCTTTCAAATTTAATGACTCTAGCTCGAACACTCTGAAAGATGTAGGTATATCATCATAAGGGCTGAAAGGCTGGGGCGGAAGGGACGAGGACGGAAGGGTGGGTGCAGAAGTGATGGACATGTCCGTTGCCAATCTTTGAAGGATGCCGCCAAAAAGATGCTAACCAAACTTGGTGACTGCAGCTGAAAAACTTTACAAACATATGTGATTTTCTAGTTTTCTAGCTTACTCACCTTGTGAAAGGCCTTGCGGAAATTATCAGAGAGAAAGGCGTAAAGAAGCGGGTTGATGCAAGAGCTGGTGTATGCCATAGTTTGTGCCAGTATTTGCAAAATGACACTAAACATGCTGTTTGCTACATATATATCCAGCGTCTTGAGGAGTAATATTAGCTGTAAAACATGAAGGGTTAGAGACGATTGGAAGCCAACGCACTTCAATCGATTACTCACCTGCACGGGCAGCCATAGTGAGGCAAAAGCTATAACTACTACGACGACTAAGCGGGTCACTCGCTTGCGACCCCGTTGTGATTCTTTAGACATGCGTACGCCGCTTCCCTGATGCCAGAGGCGCATGATCATGCGCACGTACAATCCACTGATGACCATCAGTGGCAGCAGATAGGCGCTAATGAAGAAGCTCACCTGGAAGGTGAGCGAATCGAGCAAATCGTTTTTAATAAAGCGGCACTTAGCGTAGGTGCTGTTCGTCTTGTTATTGTGGTTGACCTAAGCAAAGCAAATCAATAAAAATCAAATTAGTTAGCGTATACGTCACTCTGTCGGGCAGTTTTATGGATTTGATATTCATAAATAAACTAAATAGCATAACTGTCTCTGAGAGGCAGGCAACATGTTTGCCTCTTCACATGACGCACTCAACCAAACAGCGCCCCCTGACCCTGTCAAAGCTGTTTATTCTCTCGGGTCATAAACTAGCTCGTATATCGTAAAAATATTCATCAGCTTTTTTGTTTACAATTTTGTTTACAAACTCAGTCGCAGCATGTTGTTAATATAAAATACTATTAAAAACTACAGAACTGCATACCAAGAACGCGCTTATTTATGGCCTCTTTTGTTTTAGATACAAGCAGAACAAACAATGCCGCAAAATATTGTAGGCACACCAAATTGAGATTTGCCCTCGAGCTTAAGCAATGCAGCAGATAGTTAATTCGTATGTATATATATATGGGTTAATTGATTATTTAATTAGTTATATTTAAGAGGGTATAGCTTAAGGCAAAAGTAATTTCCACGCCTATGATTAAGAATATATTATAATCCCAATAAGAAATCTGGCAAGTAGATAGACGGTATGTTGCTCGCATATGCTATTGTGTACTTGTATATTTTCTTGTAGATAATTGATAACTATATATAGTCAGAATATAATTAATACGCAACTGTTAATTAACATATTACTCAAACATGAGTTAATTATGCATTTTTATTGTACGCTTTACTTTGCTTTTGTTCGCATTCCTATGAGTATATGTGTGTGAGAGTGCCGATAAGGCTCGCAAACAAATAAATATTCAATTTGGGTTCTATTTTGATAGCTTAATTCTAAGGCCATGCAAAACAAATAAAAACAACAAACACGTAGCAAAGCAACACAGCTAAAGCCTTGTTGTGAAAAAATAGCGTGAAATACCATTTAATAAAATATAAGGTTACAATAACAGCACAATTACAGCAACAACAACAACAAAAATGACTACTCGCAAACGGTCCATTTCATTGATAAAGTCGGCAAAGGCGATAAGATATATTTAATTACGGGCCACTATTCGATTATGAGTAGGCGTCAACTACAGCCTTGCCTATGATAAACAGCCTTGCGTATGAGCTTGAGTTAGGAACTAGGAATGAAGCAAATAACATGGCATGCATGTATATTGATAGTTGGTCAAGGAATTAGGTTCGATTTCGTTAATGGAATTCGGAAAAGGATTAGGCTATGCTATTAAAAGCATACTAGACAATGCCAAATTGAATGTGATATTTGATAGGTTAATCGCAGTGTCGATAAATATATAGGAGTGTAGCCTGTTTTTGTATGGGTCAAAGGCCGCGTACGAACAAAATGACATAAGACTAAAGTATTAAGGGGAAAAGATCACGATAGTTTAAACATAACATCAGAAATGGGCTATTTACAGCGTACTTCGTATAGTTGAAGAGACAGACTAATTTGGCTGATTTATTCGGAATAACCAATTTCATTATTGGTGGAGACGTCACCGTCTCATGTTGTGTTATCATTATTGGACCAGCATATCAATCGCGTAGGAATAATCGATATTAAATGTGTCATCGAAAAATCCGTAGATGCACGTATCATGCTTTCTGATATAATATAACTACACAAATGTGGAATACTTTGTTCGAAAGTATACAAAAACAATGATAATATATTCCGGATAAAAACTTTGATGTCAGCAAATTAACTCCGGTCTACAAGAATATGTACTTTCCGGCGTGACTAAAATATCCGTTCCTTCTTTTTTCACCTTGCTTCACCACGTTTTCGTATTATTAATTAGTCTTTCATAAATAATGAATAAACAAATAGTTCATAACGTTTACATACTTTTTATTTAAACTAAAAGCCCACACATAGAGATGCTGCAACTTTTATCATAATTTGTTGTTTTGCACAACAAGCTTAGCGGCGTTTATTAAACAATTAACTTGTCCTTCGCACCCAGCGCATGGATCATAAAAACATTAACACCTTAATGGAAAATGGATGAAACTGGTGGGTTTGGCGAGGTGAAACGTAAATACGCTGTCTACTTAATTTCAAGGCCATATCGAAATTGAAAATGTTGATCTCACTGCCTGCCTGCCTACCTTTGATCAAGGATAAGAAGAACAAGATTTCGAAAAATGTAAATGGATGAAATGCATGGGAGCTGGAGATGGAAAAGGCTGACGAAATTGCTATTGGCCATATGACCCCAGTCGAACGGGTGCGCTATATCAGCTCTATAATTAAAATTTGTGCATTTAAAATAGCAAATTAGTAACAAAAACAAAACCGATGCCTCTCAACATAAACAAGCAAAAAAGAATAAACTTAAATAAAATCAAAAGAAAACAAAACAAATTAAAACGTGGGCACCTATGGCCAAAGCCAGATCCACTGACGTTGAGAAACGGATCGAGACTTCTAACGAGGTGCCGGTGATGTGTAGCAATAAATTTAGCTGGCCTGCGTTATTCGCAGCACATTCGCGCACAGCAGGCTACCATCAGCCAGCCATAAGGCTGGGCTCTATTAATCGCATGCACGAGCACACACACACACACACACACACACACACTCACACACACACACACACGCACAAACTTACCACCAGATCATGCGTAAAAGTGACCGGCATCGATACGGTTAGCACGACCGTCCACAGTGTAAAAATTGCTATCTTTGTTATATGCTCGGTGCGGAGCATGCGGGAGCGTATGGGATGCACAACGGCTAAGAAGCGATCGATGGACATAAGGACGAGTGTGTAGATTGAAGCATAGGCGGTGACAACAATCAAATATTGCACAATGCGGCACCAGATGGTGCCAAAGGGCCAATAATCCGCCACATAGTCGACGGCTGTGAAGGGTACACAAAAGATGACAAATAGCAGGTCGGCAGCGGCCAAATTGACAATTAACAGATTTGTAGTAGAGTGCATGTTTTTGTTCAGTAGCACAACCAGTATGACCAACAGGTTACCAAAGAATCCCGAGATGGCAATAATGCCGAAAAATAAAGGCACCAGCCAGCGCACCGTCTGCCGTATTGCCTCCTCCTCAGCATCCAAACTGAAGCTGCTGTTGTCGCTGCTGTTGTTTGTGGTCAGCTTCAATTCCAGCCAGCTGCTGTTGGTCATAGACGGTGTATTGTTTTCCATGATGTAGCTTTGGTTCATGCTGTGACTTTTTGAGTTGACTCTCTATTAATTTGTAGCCCTGTAGCTCATTACATTTTTCTTGTTGCCCTGTTGCTCATTACATTTTTCTTTTATTGCCACACAATATTTGGCAGAGCAATTTGGCAATTTACGCAGCGCCTCTGATGCGACAGTCTTCTCATTAAATTTTAACTGTTTGTATAGTTTGTATTAACAAATTCTGAATTAAACGATTTTCGCCAAGGGACTAAAAAAGCTCGAAAGAAAACTTCGCGAAACTGAAATGATTTTCTTTTTTCAATTCTCAAGCGCTATAAGCCAAGGGGCGTACAGGAACTTCAATGTCCGAGACATGAAATCAAACCAAGCGCAGTGCGAAGCTCCAATACGTAAATGACAATGCATATAAACACACACGCACACCAGCACAGTAACAGGGTAAAACAATAAAATCGTTTACAAGGACACTGTCGCGTGAAGTTTTCACAGTTTATTATATTGCCCGCACTAATGGGTTAAGCTACGTATTTATTTTCGGCAACGGCGCTAACGGTGACGCCGACGCAGGTGAACCGGGTCACGCCCTGGCTATTCGCTATTCTTATTCGCATCCCTTTCTGACAACTGTACCCACACTTCGAATTACTTATGATGTTTTTGTATGCGGCTCGTTCCATTATACGGACAAAACCGACGAAATAAATATTTTCATGGCACCAGCAGAAGGTTTGGATATGGCGCAAATACAGGCATAAGCATCGCAAAGGAATTGCGGAAATTTTGGGTATTGCCTTCACTTTTAGCTAATTCAGTTATTGACTAGAATCAGATAAAGCTTGCTGATAACTTTTTGCCTTTTTTATTTTGACAAATCCAAAATCCAAACTGCACGCGTCCGATACCAGCGCACAACTGACTGCCTGGCCTGTGCCCCAGAAGATTCGCTGTATTCGACGTCGACAGCGCCAGCAACAGTAACAACAACAAAAGCAGCAGAAGCAGCTGTGAGTGTGTGTGTGTATGTGTGTGCGTATTAGGCGCGTTGGTTGCCAGCACCAGCGCCTCCGCCTTCGTCCGCAACTCACTCATCACCATCAGCAACGACAGGCAATGCCTTTTAAGCGCTCTGAAGGCAGCGTTAGATATTTGTTTAGCCAGCCTGGCAGCCGCTTTAGCAGTTGGCAACAATAAATGTCAACAACCACAATAACATGCCAAATGACCGGCAACTCTTGCCACATTTTTTGTTTTTATATAGTTGTGTGATAACTAGGGGCACAAATTCAGATCCCGCTGCCAGTACTGGCCATAGTGCTGTGTTTCACAGCTGGATTCTGATGCTGCCTGGCGCTGTTTTGGTGCTTCATTTTTACGATGAACTGTTTGTGAAAATCAGCAAACGCCACAACAACAAACACAAATTCACTTGGAGAGTGGCACGCGTTTCGATCCCCACTCTTCGTTTCATACACTTTTCCACACTCACCCCCCACACGCATGCATACTTTTATTGTCTAGAGTCGCTTATCTCAACGGTCTTATCGCACACCTTTTCGCACACAGTCACAACATTACGCAACCGCAGTTTGGAGTCGAACAGCTGTTGTCTTGGTTAAGCCTACCAATAGCGGCAACCCATTTACATGAGTATCATTGGCAATGCTTGGGCATTCACCTGTCACTTAGTGTTTGACGGTTCACACAACGTCATCACCTACGTCGGCGTCGCAGCTACAGCTCAATTGTCCCACAGCGCTTGTCGTAATGAAAGCAGCCACGCCTCAGTGCGCCCCTGACATCGTCAGTGTCACCAGAAATAATTTGACGAGATTACACAAGTTAAGAACCGCATAAAAACACACTGAAGAATATTTATGTACTATATACACAATATATAAGCGGAATGCAAAGGCTCAAAAATGCTATAATCGTGTATATTAAATAAAACGCAAATTTAATCTCTTGAATCCCTAATGCCTATAAATCGTTTGACTATCCCATAATATAGCTTTTTTAATGTGATGCATACCTTGAGCAGCCAACAATTTCTGATGCCAAATTGTGAATTCATATAAATTCATATTGCATCCTATTTAAAAGCTGAGAGCGTAGAAAAACATGGGTTTTGTGAACTTCCCTGGGTGACTATCCCGACTCTAAGTTGATAAATGTAGCAATAACTATGATGTATTCAGTTAAATTTTATCTTGTGTGTAAGATAAAGTGAAATTTGCGTGAAGTTAAGCCTCAGGTTGTTGCAAGATCTTAATTCGGAAATAAAAGTTTGCAAATGTATAAAATTTAGATGCTACGAAAATTTAATGATACTGTAAATTGTTAACTTGGCCACTTCTATTATCATTCAATCGATCACTGATTTCAAAAATGATTGAATATTCCATTTCCGTGCAGGTGGTCCAATATTTTATTTTATTTTCAGTCACCAGCTGGAAAAGTTTATAGCCCAAAGAATTCATAAAGCAATACGGATAGATAGACATTTAAGCCACAATGCTCAGATTTTCATGAGAGAAGGGTTAAAATACATCATCGCTTTTGCTATTTAATAATTTAAATTGACTTTTTTTACCTACTGGCTGTTGATTTTGAAAATACCCTTTGCGTAACCTTGTATTCCGATAGCAGCTTTTGGGTTTCTTTTCCTTTTTTCTGCGAATTTAGTTTTTGTTTTGCGCAGAGTTAGAGTTTCTTTAAACATTTTACACAGCGCTTTTCCATCTCCTATCTTTAGTTTTTTATCAAAATATTTAAAATCGGGTCCGCCGCTGAGTGATAGATTTTAGCTTCTTATTTTCGGATTGCTTTACGTAAAGTAAACAAAAAGTTGGCAGTGGATTTTGCAAAAGATTTATGCAGATAATAGAATGAGTCTTTCAATGTTAATCAAGTTTTGAATAGGCACCCCTTTGGTGTTGTCCACAGTTTATTCTTGTGATGTCTGACCATAACCAAGGTTTATTCTTGACCACAAAATGGCTGTGATTCTTTATAATCGATTCAACAATTAGTTGGCCAACACCATAATGTCAAGTGCTACAATGTATTTTATTACCGCCACCAAGAGTTTTTATTAACAAGCCAAAAGAAGTAACAATAGATAAATAAAATGCCTTATGCCATGGTCTAACACAACAGAAACTAATAAAAAAATCTTCACTTAACTAAAACGTGCTTGAGCACGTTGGAAAGTAAGTAAGTAATAGTTTAATTTTCTATGTTATTTACTTATTGAAACTTATATTTATATCAATTAATAAACGTAAATAATAAAATTATTAAAACACGATTGAAAATTATGAATACAGATTTTTGAGATGTATTTTACTCAGCCTTTAAATTGTTAAGAAAAAAATCAACTTAATAATATTTATGTAATTAACTGCTTTGCTTATTATATTTGTTACTTTGAATGAGTAAAGTGATTTTTAGATAAACAGATTACGATTTGTAGGACACATAGAAATCTAGCACTATAGAAATTGTTTGTATATTTGCCATCAAAAAGTTTGGCAGTTTGGACTTACTGCAGCTTCGTTGTGTGTTGTCGCGTGTGACAATAAAGCGTGGAGACTACAAAAATAGAGGCCATAGCAGTCAGGGCATTCACTATACTGTTTTTCTTATCCGTGTATTGTTATTATTTACTACTTCGCTTACTAATAAACACGGAGACTGCAGAAACGGAAACATTTCAGAGAGGTTATCACAGTATGTGAGAATTTTGATTTGATGCCTGCAGGCCAAACTTCCCATAGAGGCACAATTGAATTACGACTATGACTTGGAATGCTTATGATTGTGCTCCCACTTCCAATGCAAATTGAAATGATTGGGAAGGAGCATGCGGCCGGCAGCTGCTCAGCTCTAGCTGATTCTTGAGCGGATTATCTAGGCAAAGATGCGTCTCAGCATGTAGCAGCTGTGTGTCACGTCGCTGCCAACGCTGCGAAAGAGTCTGACCACTCATACATGGTTCCAGCATTAGCTGCGGCCGCTCTGGTGACTTCATATTCCGAGCACCCAGACACAGCTTCGGCTCTGTGCTCAGCTGTCCAGTTTCGGGATGCAGATGCCACTGCGAAACTTTCAAGCGAAAGCAACTTGTCAGCAACAGCTCCAGTTTGGGAAAAGTATTTTCCACATGTACACAGCGACCCTTATTGCGTAAGGTGCCCAATGCGCTGAAACTCCAGTGCTGCAATCTGAAAACAAAGTGCCAAATATTTAACAGACTATCGGATGGATCACAATTTTTTTTAATTTCTGGTATCAATATATATATATATATATATATGATATCAGAAATAAAAAATAAAAATTTGATTTGTGACGGAATAAACACATTTTTGTTGACATTGTCTTCCAATATAGAATTATCTTGAAAATTAAATTCGAAATATAGTACTTATTGGAACTAATCTCAGGTACCATAATTTTTCGCAAATTGAAGGGAAGTGCTTATAGTGTGAGCACTGTATTTAAATTTGTTTATTATAATTCAACATACGTTGAATCACTTACTTTAGTTCCGGGCTCACATGCCGCAAATACCAATCAAATCGATGGCACTGATGTCCAGCCTTTATCAGGATAGGGTCGTACAGCTGAGCTTCGTGGATATTCAAAGGAATTTGCTTGGCTGCCGGCTTAAGAGCATAGAACAAATATTTGTACTCGTCAAGCCAGGACTCGGCTATGATTTTTGAGTTGCTGTAGGATAGAAGAGAGGGTTGCTAGTATGTATTGCGTGCGGGGAACGTTTATATTAAAAGGTGGGGGGCTAACGCAATCGACTAACTGGAATAAATTGAAAAATACCAAATGCCAGCGTGCATTTCACACCTAAACCGCTCACCCCTCAGCTGGAAAATTGTATACTGGCACTTTAACTTACCGCAAGTATGTCGCCTGAGCACTGTCCAGCTTCTGGTCAAATTGAGGAGGAAACGCAAAGGCATGACGCGGGCGGAAAATATGTCCAATTCGACTGCAGGGCACGATCTCAATTTGTCCACCGCAAAGCCACAATTTGATGGCTAGCTCAATGGACTCGCCGCCCCAAATCTACAGACGGGAAAAACGGAATGAGATATTTCTGTTTTCTTTTCCCTTTGCCACAGATTTGTCTGTTGTCAAATGGCTCAGCGCTGTGTGTCATTGCTTGACATAATTAATTAGCGCACCAGACACAAGTTAATTATCAGTGTTTACCTGCAGTTCTGGATTGAAGCCGCGCAGCTTAAGAAACCACTCGCGGGAGATCATCAAAATACCACCTGCAAAAGCAGGACTGGTATATTGCATTTCCGGTGACTCCAGCTCGGCCAGAACTCGGGGCAGCCAATGGAAATGCAGACTCCAATCGAAACCTCCTTTTAACAGCACATTGCCGGTTCGGTAGCTCAAGGTCTCTGGTTCAATGGGATCAAGCAGGGGGCTGACCGCAAGGCTTGAATTCAGCGCCAGCCTCTCCAGCAGGGGTTCCAGCCAGCCTTTGTTGACCTCACAGTGACTGTCGAGAAATAACATGTAATTGCCGCTGGCCACACGGACGCCCTCATTTCGTGACCAAATCAGACCTTTGCGATGTTGGTTGCGTTTGAGGATAAGAGTGAGCCGACTTTTTGTTGTGAATAAATTTCGCATTAATTGTTTGAGATTGTCCAGTAGACCAACTGCAAAATATGAGCACCATATTCTGGAAAGTTAAAAGGCTTCATATTCTGGAAAGTTAAAAGGCTTCAAACCTTTCAAATGTCTTACCATCCTCACTGCAGTCGTCTATGATGATGAGCTCGTGTAGATAATCCTCTGGAGTACGGTTGATCAGCGTTAAGATCGTGCGGAGTAGCATCGAACGTGCCTCATTATAGAAACTTATAACAACGCTCAACTTGGCGCGCGAGTAGTGAGGCAGTGAATATCTACGAGTGTTACAACTGTGCAAAATCAAATCTAATCAATTAATTAAACTCATCGATGCAACGATACCACACAGACCTCTCATGACGCGTTATTGGTAGCACACGCACTGCATTAATTTTGTCACTCAGCTGGCGATTGTATTGAAAGAATGAATTGGGTCGATCGGGCGTACGCTCAATAAATTTATTGCACAAGTTCAACTGCTCTTGATGAAAAAACAACTGCAAATCACTCTGTAAAATTATGCATATAATCATAGTAATTCTATTCACTCACTCCACCGTCCGCGGAATCATTAAAGAGGCTATAACGCTGCTGGAGTATAATAACTGCAAATTGTAAGGTCAAAAAGATTAAAACAACGACCAGGCAACAGCGGAGTTGACTGTGTAATCTGCCAAACATCGCAACGTACTAGCTGTATGTTTCTGCTGTCTCTGTAAAACTGTTACCAAAAAAAAAGTCCACAGCGTAACTAAAATAATGCGTTGCGATCGCATTTTTTTATCCGACACCTATGATTATGTCATGTATATTGAAAGCCGCCTCTTTCTGCCCCTCTCTTTCCTTCATTATCTACACTCAAACTAGTTGCCGATAAACGATCGATAAGTTTGGCAAATATTTGTGTGCAGCTCGCAAGGTGTTAATTGCAACACACGAAATGTATATATTGCCTGTCATGGTCTGTCTATTGTTTGGGTTGGTATAGAGAGAGCTTAATAAGTGAGAAAACAGATATGTATATGTCTGATTCGTATTCACAGCGAGCAGTCTGCAGTTTGTTTTTTTAATTATGTAAAAGGCTTGAGATTTGTTTTTATCTGGTTAAGTATGGATAGAAAGACTCTGAAGCTGTTATTTTCTAGTCTACATTGTCTAATTAATTTGCAAATATATATGATAGCTCATAAGGTTGCTTTTTTAGACGACTTGACGCCTCTATGTATTGTACCCAATTACAGAATAATCACAAAAAAATCAAAATAATGATTAAAATGCAATATTGACCGCAAAAATTCAACTGTCGATGCTTTACGTCTAGATTTATAGAGATGTACTGCAAGCAAGTCAATGCGTTTTGTGCTCTAACATAGGTAATTCCCAACCAATCTTAATGAAATTTTTGCAGTTGTCCATTATGAATTATGAAATTGGACGGCTTGACGCTTAAAATTTCGAATTTTATTGCCATCGGAAATGGGTCTATTTGTGTCGATATTCGCAGAATTCGATAAAATTAAAAAATTATATGCATAAGCCCGAAACTAAAATCCAGTGTTTGCGACAAACTTGCTGATTTTAGATAGTTCAATATGAAAGTACATTTTAACTGCAATAACTCTTCTTTTTTTTTTGTGATGTGAATGAAATTTTTAAAATTTATCATTAATATATTTTATCAATTTAAGCCCCATATCTTTACATTTGTGTCTTTTTTCTGACTGAGACAGGGGCAGTCATCGAAATATTTAAATAAAATTCATCTGCATATGGTATTTCCAAATATATAGTATCTTAGGGTAAACGAAACCCTGCATCTTCCGGTTGGCCATTGCTCGCTGATGTATTATTAGTTAAAACTGTTAACCAAACCGGAAGTAACTCATTCACTTACCAACAAGATCAGATGCTATGCTCAGACACACTCTGCGAGCTGCTAAATTGGAGTGTTACTTCCGCATTGCATTAGAGTTTAGATGGAACGTGTCGTTGTTGCTTTTGCAGTTGCTCTTGGCGCTGTCCAATTTCAGATTGACTTAAGTGTGCATCGTTTTAGTTTTCTGTTTGTCGTTGTAAATTTGTTGTCCAGGCTTTACGTGCAGCGGAAATGCTTTTCCCCAGTCACGTACCAATTCCACACCAAGACCGGACAGCTCCTCAGACCAGTCGGTCCAGTCTTACTTTTCGTCTTGTCCACAGGTTAGCCAAGAAGCATAACCACATGGCCCAACACGAGCGCCAAGGAATCGGATTCATGTATTTCGTTTTGCAATTTTTGTTTTCTTTTGTGTTTTCCCTTGTTCACTCTACACTTAAATTTATTAGTCGAAATGCGTGATCCATGCTTGTGCTTATCTTCCATTGATTAAAGTGCTTAATAAAGAATGCAACAGCTTCGACGTCTAATTGTATGCGCCGTCGCGTGCATAGCTACATAATTAAATTGACTAGTAAATGGAGGCGAATTGAATGTTCAATATGTTTTCAATTTTCCAAAGACGAACCACATTCGCATCTAAGGCAATTGAAAATTCCATGAAGAAAATAAAAGTAAAACGAAATTACACCAATAAATGAATTATAAGGCCCACGAGCAACCTTGCGTATATACAATGCCTAAGCTAAAGCTAGTCAAAGCTTGAAACAGCCGGTATCCCCGTATGGACATGTAAATGTGAGCGTCCGTAAATGTATGAGTAAGTGAGCATTTGTGTGTCTGTCGCTTTGATTATTATTTTATTGCTACTTACACATGCATGCGCCTCTCTAAATGTTATGATAATGTTAACAGCCGACCTTCCCTATTTTTTCCTAGAAATAGAATAGAAATAGAACTTTTAACAGCAAAGAAAGTGTTGTCCCTCCTCTTGCCTTTTATTTCACCCTTGTTTACCTTTTTCAAGCTCTCAGCTTTGGCCGTAAAGAATATTGGGGAAATTGCTTTCTTGGCACTCAAGCCTCAGCATTCGGAAAGTCCTGGCTCAGTGGGACACGCTCTTTTTGAAATTGTTTTGTATTATCGTAAAAATTTATACACACACCCACTCGAATATATATGTATATATGTAAAGATCGTGCACACACATACAAATACGCTTGGTTGATTCAATGGCAACTTTTCGGCCTGCCGCATTTTTCTTAGATATGTTGATTGCGATGCTTTTGTCACATTTGGTGAGCACAAATGTGAACTTTGGGCTTTTTTTTAAATGTACCTGAAAATGTTTTGTACACACATTATTAGAAAACCCATTATTTATTATAAACTACAACCTCAAGTCAAATTAATTCATTAAAGTATTTGGCATGCAACAGCTCAGGCACTGTGCTAGTAACTTAAATAACCCAGAACACGCGAAGAAAACACAAAAAAACTTAAAGCTGGAAAAATTATAATTTTAATGATTTTTCATTTGCAATTGGGATAAGAGAAAACCCGTTTTTAATATGCTTACACGGTTTTCACGTGCCATTCTATTGCTGTTTGCCGGCACCATATTACTGGTGGAGTACTTTAGTTGATGACATTATCCCTACAATACAAAAGGGTTTCCGTATCTCCATCGTCATTGCCGTCGTTTGCAACGTATTTTTTTTAATTTTAATTCGAAATAATTTAAAAAAAAACAGTTTTCTATTTGTTTACCTAAATCAAATAAATCAAGCAAAACCATATGAAAGAAAATGAAAACTTTTCTTAAGCAATAAATTCCTCAGGCATGATCGACTAACTTCCTTTAATTTGTTGATAACATATCACTTCACTTTCAGCAGCCTGAAAAAACATACGCTGAGCTATAGTTTGGACAGTTGTGCGGTCAAAGTTTTAAGCCACAGAAACCCCCTTTCGTAGGACAGTCCATGAGTCTTATCACTTATCCCCGTCTTCCACGTATGTATCACACAGCAGACGCCGCTAATAACTACAGCGCCGTCGGGATCGATCATCAGTTTCCAAAAATCTTCGGACAGTCATTGGTGTCAGTGCTGCTGACCAATTTATGAATAGAGCCATCAGTCACGACAAAGTCTGCTTATTGGCTTTTGCTTGATTATGTCTAGATTATGTCTAACTCTGCGTTTTACATTACACGAATCTCTTATTACTAGAACAATATAATAATATAATAACAACGGACGTCCATAAGATCACTGTGCTGTCGTAGCTGCCTTATTGTGATACACATAATTTTCGAAATGAACGCTACCCAACACATGTACGTAAAATTTGTATTTGCATGGTATGAAAATCTGCCGAAAGAAGGTGTGTAAACTTAATTGCTACCCAAGGCTGAGGTCATTTACATAAAAACACGGACTTAAAGATTTATAAAATGTTAATATTAAAATTCAATTTGAACATAAAAATTTGTATGTAAATGCGATTAATCGGCGCTGTAAATGAATCACAAATGCAATTAATTCTTCTGTGAAATGTGCTATGTTTATTTTAAGTTATAGTATTTCATAAGTCATACACATATGCACCGACGAACTATACACGACAGCAAATTAAATGTCACTCATACGCCGTATTAGCGATGGAAAAACATGTCAGTACTGCAGGACTGCTTTTGGCAGCCTTACAGCTCATTAGCAGCTCGAGAGCATTTGTGTTCATTATTATTTTCACATGCATTGCGGAAGAGTTTTTTGAAAGAAGAAAAATACAAATTGCTTAAAATGTTAACAACAGTAAAATCAATGATTACATGCAGCGTGCTCAATTCAATTACAGGTTTTGCTTCCGGATCAGTATTCTGTGGGTACTGTGTCTTGTATGTATAAGTGTGCCGTAGAACATACCGACGTGTTTGTGCTATTGTCTTAAGCTATTTGATTATGAACCCAAAGAGAGAGCAAACGCACGGCAATGAGCCCTAACGGCTACAGGAATTGCCATCTTCTTTGATTGCAGCACTCGACTAAACCTGGCCCGCTGCCGTCTTGCCCAGCCACTGTCACTGGCCCCGTTGAGCGTTGTCTTAGACTCAAACACAGTTCGTTGCACATTTGAGCATGCCCTGAAAAAATATATGCAAATTTCGCTATGGCAAACCCTGACACCCGCCCTCACTTATATGTTGCCAAAAGAAACGTGCTGCTCCTTTTGTTGTTACTGCACAATTTGTGAACGTTGTTACTGGAATTCTCTTAGCAAAATATTGCCGGTACACCATCTCTCTCCAGTTCTCCGTCTTATTCTCTCAATGTTTTATTTGTATATATTTTCGATTTTCTACTTCAACAGTCTGTCTTGCGCTGCAGCTCAGTTGCAACTCTTCATTTTATTTATTTCTCAAGAATTCGATTTTTTTATAAATACTTCTGCTGTTTTTCCCGCACATGGTTTGTTAACGATGTTACTGTTGTTCTTGTTGGATTTGTTATCCAGCCATATAAGTAAAAGATTGGGTACAGTTACATAAGCACAATTGATATTGACTCCCAGTGCATTGTTTTTTTTATACGCTGAACCAATTAATTATGGGTAAAACGGGTATAATGAAGTGCAAAATTATGTAACAGGCAGAATGAAACATATACAACGCCATAAAGTATATATATTATTGATAAGCATTAAAATTTGATATTGCCATTTCCGTCTAACCGTTTGTCCATACAAATGAACACATCGATCTCAGAACCTACAGAATATAAGTTCTCGCATGCCATAGCTCATTTAATTTTATTTATAGCTCCCCCATTTTCCAAATATTTATACAAATACATTTTCCTTAGCAATAATGCCCAAATTTTAAAGATTACGCCTACCGTGACATATTAATACTGTGAGATCGGATTAGCAATTTCAACAAATATTAAACACACAAATATATGGAGTTCGATGCAAAAACCAAACCAAATACAACAAATTGCAAAAGAATATATGAAAGAAATGTAAAGGTGTTTCTGACTTTGACATTGACTACTACCTGCCGGTTGATGCTACTTAATGGCTATTTAATAGTATAATTTACACCTTAACGATCCTACAACAATGATAGACAGCAGCAACAATTATCTACTCCTCTCACATCTGAATGAGGTCTAGTCAAATCATTGTTTGGTATGTATGCAACTATAAATGACATTATGTAAAAATCAGCATCCGTTAATAAAGACAGTCAGCGAAATAGTACGAATGCGTCGTGTACGTGAGCTACGCATCAGTCGCAGCATATAGCATATAGGATATATTTCATCGCAAATGACTCTATAAATATGAACATTTATATACGCCATTCTAAATAGTTTGATTTATAAAGTGATTCAATCTATTTTTGCTTTGTTTTTTTTTTATTTAGCTTGGCTTTAATAATTATTTCTTTTCACTTCAATACATGAAATATAGAAAGGAATTTAATGGTAGTCACGCCAATTTAAGTTAATATTTTTAAAAACTTTGTAATCTGTGACATCTACTTTATGAATTAACTAAATTAGTTGCATGCAAACGGAATATTTTGTCAGGCACGTCACCGTTGCATACAAAATCATGTAGAGCGACATGTTTGTGAGATACATACGCAAATTTTGAATCGCCATGCAACTTTCAGTGGTGTGACATATTTTAATTTAATAAACTGACTGCTCACGTTATCATAATATGAAAATTCGGAAATGTTTTTTGGCGAATGTATTGAAAACTTCTCAAAATGCTACGTGATATGGCATGTTGCGCATACGCAACTTATGCTCGTGCACTATCGTGAGTACTCGTTGTGCAATTTAAGCATACCAATACCACAATCAGTCCACCTTGTATTTTTCTTTTTATACTTTGAAAAAGCAATCCCAAAATATTAAAAACATTTTAAAAGCGAAAATGAAGATTTATTGCCAACAACGACAAGGCGGGCAAACTGTAACACAAAAACTCAAGCTCAACTAATTTTTAGTAACGCACATCTTCGAACATAATGTACAATAAATGTTGGACTAAAAAGACCCTGTACATGGTCCGTTTTTATACTGCATTTAACAAATATATTTGATTTTACATTAGATATAAATCATTTTTATAATATATGACCAACCAACCATTAGCTCTTACTAATATGAGCTAACGGGATTTAAAGTTTGTAGTTCTACTCCGCAAATAACTATGTATATTCGTAAGATGTAAGGCATCGACAATTGACTCGTCAGAAGCACAACAATTTGCAAAGTGTGGTGATGGCCAGCCAGTCAACTGGTCAGTTTGCGGTGTACAAGGTGAGTAACCAACTTCAGGCTTTTGGCTCGGATATCGTGCCGGATATGGCATCGGCTTCTGCTTTGGCTTCGGCTTCGGCATTGAATGCCTTATTGTTTGCTCGCCCATTTGCCTTAAAACGAACTGGGCGTGTCCAATCAAAATATGTAAATGTTTTATCCATGAACGTCGCTTTAATGGAATTTCTGGACATTTTGTTAACGTTGTTTCCGTTCTACTTATCGCTGTTGTGCTGTTGCTTGGTTTGGTTTGACTTTCATTCGTTGTTCGAGTTTTAATCGTCTCGCCTAGTGAAAAGACGACGCCATCGACAGCCAAACCTGATTAACTGACTTCGTTCAGAGACACAATCAAATATATACATTGATATATATTATTTTTCTATTATATACACAAATATAGTATGTCTACATGGCTGAATATTTTTTTTACTGTCAATGTTCAGTAACGTTCACCTTTTAACCGGTGCCTCTTTTGTTGTTTTAGTGTTCATCCTGGTTTTGTTTGGTCGTTTGATGCAGCTGTCATTATAAATTGCATTTATTCCAAACGAATAAGCCTTGTGTCTGTTCTTTATTGGTTTTAACGAGGTGACAATGCAAGTTGCATTTATCCGCTTCTCTAGCCCAGAATTTTTTTTTAAATACATCATATAATATTTTAGTTGTTTTGCATTTAAAAAATAAAGAATAATATTATATGAAACTTCAGTCGCGAAAGCTTGACTAGGAGATATCCTGCACCCAAGTCCTAAACTATTATTAAGCCTACGCGTCTAAGATATTTAAACGAATACACTAAACAATGAACATACACTCAGTTTTAGCTTTATTAAAGTCGGCAACAATGTAACGGCATTTGGCAGGCAAAACAATGCATTCACGGAATAAAATTGTGATTTGTATGCAAACATTTTAAGCGTTTAACCATACACACACACACATACATAGGTTGTGAACTATTAGCTGTCAAACCATAAAATTAAACAGTGCTGGCATTGGTCTCCAACACTTTACAGTATAAATGCTACGGCGGTTGTATCTGTTTCATTATGTGTGCTTATGTATAAAAGTGCTATGACTGTGACATGTGGTTGGCTTTGAGATTGGTTTTCTATGTATGTGGCATTGCCCAGCAGCCTAACTTGCAACCACGCCACGTACAACACAAACAGAAGCCGAAAAGCTTTAGTGGCCACATATCTATTTGCCTAGCACTCAGGTGGATTGAAATCAGACTGTTGGGCAGCTGACAGGCAAACTTAAAACTTTGTGTAAAAATTGCTATAAACTTGAGCCAGAAAAGTTGAAACAGCTGCTGCTACTCCTCAATATTAACTCTTACTTAAAAATGTACACAATTCGCGCGGTTGCCAATTAAGCTAAAATGTGGTACTTAGCGCTCATCTAAAGCTCGATCCTTGGCTTGCAAAGCCTGCACACAAACTTCAAAACTGTAACTAGATAGATAAACAGTTAGCTAAGTTGCTGATGCCTCCACTCTCAAGCCCACACAGGCGCAAATATTGATTGTATAACAAAACAAGGAAGAGTGCTGTAGTCGAGTTATCTCGACTACGATTTACCCTAAACCCAGTTGTTAAATATATTCTAGTTTTATTGAAAAATTTCCCTTTAAAAAGTTTTGCACCAAAATGTAGGGAGGTATGCAAGTGCGCTCTGCCGACAAACCCGTGAATATTCAAACATACATACATATGTATATACACGCACTTGTTGTTAACGGGGCTCTACAGAATACACACAAATACACACGCTTGCACATTTATGCATATAGAAAATGCTTGCGGATGCTGATAGAAATGAGATCAATATGAGAAAATATTATCGACTATAACTTGCGTTTTTCTTATACGATCTTGATGAAATTTGGGCCTCAATAATATGCATATGCATATTATGTAATAATTAGAAGATTCTGTATTTAAAATTGTCGTACTTATTGCTATCGGAAATATAAATGTATCGATATTCGAGAAACGGTGGCAGCTATCGATAAAATCAAGCAAACTTGATCTGCGCCGGGTATACGAAAACGTACATTCCAAATGTGAAGTCTCTAGATCTTTTAGTCTCTGAGATCTGCGTGTTCATACAGACAGACGGACGGACAGACGGGCATGGCTATATCGACTAGACTGTTGAGCCTGCTCAAGAATATATATACTTTATGGGGTCGGAAATGCTTCCTTCTGCCTGTTACATTTACATAAAACCATTATACCCTTTTTACACGTTTTTAATGGTTCAGTTTCAGGGTATAAAAAAACGTTGATGCACAGAAAGGAAAGAACGCCTACTTCAAAACTCAACCAGATACCTATAACCGCCCGACTACGTCACAGCTCGCACAACGTTGAGTAAATTTCACTCAAGTCGGCGTTAGCTAAAAAGTTAGCAATTCCAAAAAAACTAAAAAACATAAAAACGACCAGGCGAAACGTAAATTTTTTATAGCTGAGCGGTGCAGAGTGCAAAAAGGTTTCGAGAGCAAAATAAAGTTACTTCGGCAATGTGATGCATCAAACCGCAAAACAAGATAATTTCAACGGTAAATAAATCACAGCTAACACAACGACGAGACGGGGCAGATGGGCGTGGGGGTGCTGCGTTAGTGTGACTCCCAAAAGAAGAAGACAACGAACTCAGTGTCTCAGACGTAACCGTAGTCAACACAGCAGTATTATCACCTCGTGTGCGAATTGTTAAAGGCTATTCCACGCACACTCACACACACACAGTGTATCACAGGGGTATGTACTTACAGTTTTGCCAGTATCGCATTTCAATTGTCAGCCAAAAAGCCTGATCACTGTTTTATGGCGCTGGATTGAACAGTATTCACATTGCAATGCGTTTGTCTGTTCTTATGCACGAGCTCCAAGAGATTAACGTTAAATGAATTTGTCAGATTGACTGTTGCCACATGTACATTGGGTGCTTTGATTCGAGCTGCAGTCTTCCAGACTAATTCTGTATTTACTTTACATGATCCTGAATTCTTATATACGCTAAAATTGTGTTATAACAAACATAAAACACATAAAAACGCTTCAGTGAGCATGATGAATATTAGGTATATTAGGTAGGTATTTTGCCACATTTCTCTTTAAAAGTTTCTGCCCACTAAAGTGGGTTACAAATAACTAAAGCATCACAACAAATACGTGTCTACAAAATTGTTAAAACCTTTGACTGTGATTGGGATTGGCGAAGCATAAATTCAATATACGGTTACATATAATATATTGTTATCGTTAATAAGTTGAACACTTTGTAAAAATAAGAGTATAGAAGGCTGGGAATTGAGAGACAATACTAAGTATCAAGAATTTCTGAATTGTTATCAAGGCGGGTCTGGCTGAAGCTTAAAAAATTGACAAACTTTCAGTAGTTAGTACTTTAAGTCGCTGCAACTGATACATTTTGCAGCAAAGGCCACAGCAAACAAAAGCATAATACTAGTCTTCGCATTTGTATTTGTTTTTGGGCCCCTTGCCGCCTGCAATCCTCATTGGATGTGAACAAAAAGAGAACCAAACTTTTCCATTATTTTTATCTCCTTCACATTTTCAAGTAGCAAAAACTTTTATGCTGTATGCTAAAAAATAAGAAGGGAACAAAAATTAAGTAAAAATTTTGGCATACCAAGCAAAAGTTGATTTTCATATAGCCAGATTCCACTCTAATCGTTATTGGTGTTGTGGTTGTTGTTGTTGCTGATGCTGTTGTGCTGAGCTACGCCCACTGAACTGCACCCCAAGCTGCTATCTTTGCCATTTTATTTAGTTTGTTATTTGTTCATACTTAAGTGTGTCGGCTGCATTGGTTTTATTGGCAAACTTGTCGGCTGTCGTCTTCCAATCGAAGCTAGTCAGCGTTGCCCAGGACACTACTCAACAAACAAACACACGCACATACACCACCACACCTCCTCCAAGCCCACTGTCACAAGTCCCCAGTGCTAACGAAAGTAAGTTGTTGAGCAGATTAGGTTTTTGTAGTATTCAGAATTGTCCTTAAGTTTTTTTTTTTCAGTTTTCTTCCCTTATGTGCTGCTGAGCTCCCCAGTGACCCTGTAAACTTCAAATTGCTGAAACTGACAAAGCTTATACACATACTACAAAGTCTCGCCCCGTGGTCAGGTGCTTTCGGTGTAGTGAAAGCGGAAAAAAATCTAAAAACAAACATTGGATTTCCCACCAAACTGAGCCAAGCTAATGTAATTTTTGTTGGTGCTGCTGTTCCTCTTATTTTTCAATGTCAAATTTGGTAAATTCTTAAACGATTTATGCTTAAGCAGTATAAAATATCTTGTATACTTTTAAACAAGTACACACATACAACAAATACAACTAAGAAAGCTCTAGCCCAGAGGTCTCGACCTGTAGAACGGCCCTGAAAAAGGCTGTTCAATATATTGAATCAACTAAAACACCAGTTTTGCACACTTAAATGTTACAAGTGAGAAAGTTGCAGTCGGACGTAACCGCCTTCGGAATAACCTTAAAAATACAATAATTAACAAAACGCGTAGCCTTAAGTAAAAACGTGCACTATAAATATTACTATATTCCAAAAGTATGTAGCTCAGAACTTTTCAATTTGTTTGGGCGGTTTAAATACATTTGGCTGTATGCTTAATGGTCTGCTGCACATCTAAAAGACTCACCGAAACATATATATTTATACTTTGATACCGAAGGTGTCATAGTATATTGGTTTTGTGCAATGTCCGTCATGCTGTCTGTCCGTCTGTATGAACGCAACTTTTTTCGACACCCTTAGAGATAGGGACTTGACACTTGGACCATATACTGGTGTGTGCCCGCGTCAAACAAATTTGAGTGCTACGTCCACTAGGGGGCTAAGAAATTGAAAAAATCGATATTCGCAAATCGATAAAGCTACATCTCTCTCACAATTTTAAGGATAAAGTCACCAAATTTGGTTGGTAGGTTGTTGGTGATGTCTTTCAAAGATCGACATATGCCACGCCCAACTCAGCCGCACCCAGGCCCCCGCCCCTTAAAATTTTAAATGGCTATATCTTCCCCAGTTAGAGGCGTCAAATTTGGTATTTATATTACTGGTAGCCGCCTTTAAAAGCCGATAACAAATTTGTAGGGCCACGCACACACCTGCGCCCATAATCGCCAAAGCCGATATTTCGGAAAGTGTAAATCGATAAAGCACCCCTTAAAAAAATCGGAAATCAAAAATTTGGACCACGTCCAGTTTCGCTCCCAAAAACGATAAAAGCCTATATCTTCCGCAATTTAGGAGCTACAGTTACCAAACTTGGAATGTAGATTCCTGAGATCGTACCCCAAATATTTGTTTGGCCACGCCTACTCCCGCCCCCAACATTTTCAAAAGCCTACATATCCCGTAATTTAAGAGCTAAAGTTACCAAAATTCGAACAAAGTTACTAGCTTATATCTATCGCAATTTGAAAAGCAAACTTGGACAATATTACTTGGCTACACCCACCCTATTCTTTGCTACTTGTTATCAGCTTTTATTACGTATAGTATCAAAGTATTTCGCAGTCGTTTACCCCGACTGGAACGTTCTCTCTTGTTTAATATCATATTGTGTACGAGGCTGAATGTAAGCGTGAAGTTCTTGCATCACATTACTCCGCACGTCGCCATTGAAAGCATAGTTAGTACCACATTCACCTAGGTATATCAACAAAATGTTAATTTAATTAAAATGTGAATATGACATTTGCGATGGATTTCGCAATTGCTGCCTAGTACCTTCATCTGGATATGTGGCCGTTATGAATGGCGTTCAAAACCAACGCGGCTCAACTAAACAAATTAATTTATGGTGCAATAGGAACTCCAAATATAGTCAGTGAATGGCTTTTAGGACACAGCTCAATATTAACGTTGTATTTTGTACTTAACATGCCTGTCTGGTCAGGAGAGGAAATGAAATTATAAAATTAATGAAATAAATGGTCAACAGGCATAAATGTGTGCAATGGAATACATGAATGTATAAATAAACCGAAATACGAATAAAAACTTCATCATAAAACTAGTGAGAAAGTTGTAGTTGGGCGTATCCGACTGCAGAATATTCGGATACAAGCGTTATACCAACTGATTACAGGTGATAAGGAACCTACTTATGGGGGTGGGGGAAGGGCGTCAGTGGAGGAGTGTGCCGCGAGCATTGATAAATCATTGATGTGTCATTCAAATTTGGTAACTCTTTCTCTCAATTTGCGGAAGATATTGCAGTCTATAGGTTTTACCAATTTTTAGTGCGTGGTGAGCGTTGGCAATAATTTAGAGGGGTGCTATCAGTATCAATATGACTAGCATTCAAATGGCGTAAGATGTTGTTTGCATGCCCCATTAGGTATATCGGTTTTGGGGGCGAGAGTGGGCGTGTCCATCAAATTATTTATTGATATTTAAAGGGAGTTCCCTGTTATATACATTCAAAATTTAGTGACCCTAGCTGAAAAACAGTAAAAGATATAGGACATTTTTTATTTTTAAAGGTGAAGTACTGAAGTGAAGAGCGGTTGGAAGTTTAAGTTGTTTGAAATGCACAGGACATTGTTTTATCGATAGATGAAGGCGGTTACTGATAATTTTTCTTCATAGTATGATGACTCTAACTCAAAAGCTGTGGAAGATATGGGCATACTGACAGACATGGCTATATCGACTCCGTTAGTAATACAGATGGAGCCTTTATATACTTTATGGGGTCGGAGACATTTCCTTCAATGTTTTACACATTTCACGAAAACTTAATACTCTCTAAAAGGGTAAATAATTATAATACTCTCCATAAGTTTATAAAAACCGAATGTACATAACTGTATAAAATCTGCGTGGCCAGCACTAAATCGCATGAAAAGCAGATAAGCGACTTCATCATAAATGAAATTTGTATATTGCAGCAAGACAAAATGTCAAGAGTTGGCGCTTAGCACGGCGAAGACAACGACAACCACGATGACCAGGACGAATAGAAACGACAAATTGAGTGAAATGCACTCGACGCACAAGGGCGCCTGAGTCCGAAAAATTTCTCAAAAATGTCTATTTGTATGGGAACGTTATGTAATTTAATAGAGAATTGCTTATTGTTTCAAAATTCAAAGACTGTTTGAATTGGATAGGCAATCAGTGTGCAACAGATGAGAAAAAATTTACCTTCTGCAATAAAATAAGACATTTTTCGGAAAAAACCATAATAGAGGTTGATTTTCAAGTAAACTATTGCACCGATCGCATTTCCTCATAGTCGCTATTAACAGGTAAAGTTTTAATAAAACTGGATAAGATTTATTTCCATCAGTTTTTCCATGGAAACTTTCGTAGAGTATCTTTAACAAAGAAGCTAAATTAAACATGCTATTTGGATCCCCAAATGCTTTTATCTGTTTAAGTAGAAATAGGGATAAGTATATTTTAGCACACGAATATCAATGATTGCCAATCGAAACCCAAGAAGCTATATATATTTCAAACGGACTGTCAGCTTGAATTTATAATGATGATCTATATAACATGTAAAATTTAAGTTTGGTCTATGGTAAAGTACCTGTTTGACAACTTTTTTTAAGTTAAAGAGATTTTGTATTGTATGTATTTGAAAATTTTGAAATATCCTAATTACTTTAGAAGATATGATTTTTAAGAAGAAAAATGTCAGAAGGCGCCACTGTGCGACGGTAGTCGAAATTGAGGGGTCAACAGCATCACCGAGGGGCACCAACAGTGGCTGATAGACCACATCACTGTCAGCACAGTTGTTCCAGTTCTGCTCTGCTCTGCACCAGTCGTTGATGGTCGGCTTGAATATATAGTCCGATCCGAGTAAAGTAGAAAGAGCCTGAATACAGTAACTGTATATTGCACTGTGTATTGCAAGCTGTGTCCAACGCCAGAAAAGCGTCAGCCCGCGAGCCCTGCCCAATTAAAGTAACATAAAACAAGTAAGAGTACTGTAGTCGAGTTATCTCGACCACGATTTACCCTGAAACCAGTTGTTAAATATTTTCAGTTTTATTGCAAATTTTCCATTTAAAAGTTTTGCACCAAAATGTGAGCAGGTATGCAAGCGCGCTTCTGCCGACAAACACGTGAATATTCATACATACATACATATACATATACGTACACGCAATCGTAAGGGGGTAACGGGGCTCAGCAGCATGTACACAAAAACATATTGACGTCGATTATCATGCCATCTCATTCTTACGTATGTGCACTCGCATTTATGCATACAGAAAATGCTTGCGGCTGCTGATGGAAATGAGATCAATATGAGAATATATTTCGACGATAACTTGGGTCTTTCTTATCCGACCTTGATGAAATTTGGGCATCAATAATATGCATATGCATATTATGTAATAATTAGAAGATTCTGCCTTTAAAATTTAGCATTTATTGCTATCGGAAATTTAAATGTATCGATAATCGAGAAACGGAGGCAGTTATCGATAAAATAAAGCCAACTTGATCTGCGCTTGGTATACAAGAATCTATATTCCAAATCTGAAGTCTCTAGCTCTTATAGTCTCTAAGGTCTGCGTGCTCATACAGACGGACGGACGGACGGACAGACGGATCTGTCTATATGGACTCGGCTGTTGACCCTGATCAAGAATATACATTCTTTATGAGGTCGGAAATGCTTCCTTCTGCCTGTTACATACATTTGCACCTACCATTATACCCTTTTTACCCATTTTTAATAGGTTCAAGGTATACAAATTCTCATTATACGCAAGAGGCAATGAACAAATTTTTTTTAACAATTCAATGTCTACAAAAACTATTAATTATATTCAGCAACAACATTCAATGAATTTGGCTTAAAACTGGCTTTTTGGAGGCCCCGAATTTACATGAATCGTTGAAGTAGCCAAAATCTGACTGCTACGTAAAATGACATTTAGCATTGAGTTTGAGATCTAAATAGTTTCATCCCGTCAAATAACTAAAAGAACAAAAATTTCCTGAAACCCGATCACACCATTACGTACCTGGTTCATTTTACAAAAATCGGTTCAGCCGGTCAGTGACAAAAATAGGTACAAGTACAAGAATTATAGATGTATATAACAGTGAACGCATATGTATACGTTGGTAAATGGACTATTGTGGTTTGTTGATTTCAATTATTGGATTGTTTAAAAATAATAAAATTAAACTTATATGCTTGCCTGGTATGTTTGCCTCACGGGAGGGGGAAAATGTTGAAATGAAACCATATACACATATACATATACACACACACAGGGACAGACGTGCAGCTTATTTGTTGACTGTATGTAAGTCAAATGGAATGGAATGAATCGGTTCGTTTTTCGCATTACTTTTGTACGCGTGGGTTTTAGAAGTGTAAGTGAGGTGTACCGTACGTAAGATAAAAGGGCACCAGACCAATTTTCTTGATGTCAGTTTCTGTGCTACTTCGTTTATATTTTATATCATTAAAAAAATTATGTTGACATGCACCCTCGTTGCCTTCCCATATCTTCCCCGTTTTCTATTACCTGCTATTCCGTACTTTTGCATTTAATTTTGGAGATAGCTTTGACCATATTAAATACGCCTTTTACATATCACAACCCATGACGATTACATTTAAGCCACGTTCCATTTCACAGCATGCAAAGAAACATGACTTTAAGCTAGACTCAAACGTTTGGCTGCCAATTACCTAATTGGAAATCTAGTCTAAGATGCTACCATGTCAGTATTCGTTCTGGTCTGGTAAGGCCGTGCACTGCATACAATTCTAAGTTTCAATGCTAGCCTGGCTTTCGCTTTCGCAGCCTTGCCATTTCAATTTAGTCTTTGACATTTTGCCTCTGTGTCAAATGCAAATTGAAAAATCGTCAGACGACTGGAGCGGCATCACAGTAACGGCAAACGAAATCAACAACATGCAACGTTGCCATTTCGCTGCCGGAAGCGTTTTGCTACCGCCCAAACTAATATTGAGACAGCGCGCAGCAAACTGTTTCCGGCAGGCGTCACCATCAGCAGCATCAGTAGTGCAGCAGCAGCAGCAACAGCAGCAGGGGTGGCAAATGTAGAGGCACAACCGCCCGTGCCTTATGTTGACTGCCTTAAGCGGCTTCAAGCGCTGCATTTTTTGGCACGCAGAGGCGAACAAGTTTCTGGCAACGGCTGCTTCATCTGCTGCTGTTGTTGTTTCTCTTGATGCCAAAAGTTCCTTGTTAAACAGAGGAAACGGAAATGCCAACAGTTTCACAAAGGGACAAAGCGAACGAAGGCTAGAGAGCGAGAAACAGACAAAGATAGAGAGAGACCAAAGATAAAGTGCATAACATCAGATGTGTAAATCAAACTAATTGAATATTTTTTTGTCCAAGCAGCACAGCAGCTGCCATGCAGGCAGATGGCGTTACCATATTGCTCGTGACAGCGAAGTAACCGAAACCGTGAGCGGCGAAAAATCGAATGCGTCAAGTGATACGAATTTCAATTCCATTTATGGATATGGATTACAGCCTCACACAGTTGGCGCTTCGATGCTGGACTTATGATTCGGTGTACTATCACTCCCATGCGATGTTAATTTTAATTTCAAATCGCTCATCAGATATATTAGCTATATGAACCGTAGCAAAATGCAAATTAGTTAATCTAGCTGATAACATTATATTAAATTTATTTTAATCTTTTATTCATTCAGTCCGAAACATTCCGAATTATTCTCTATTTTGACAAAAATACAAATAGACAATACAAGTATTGTAGGCTTAGTGTTACTACTTAAATTATTCAAAAGTTTCTTGCAGCTAACCACATATTCAGAAACACATTATTCTGCAAACCGAAAAGCTTATCTGCACTTATGTCATACAGTACATGTAGCTAATTTCATTTCATTCAATTTAAATTATTTAATGTAGTTAATAAAGCGACGTTATAAGTTCTCCTACCTTAAGTATAAGAAAACTTACTACACTAGAGGAGTAGTCCCGCCAGTGTGGTACTGATTTAAGCAATAACATAAATTGAACAACATCAATAACACATTTGTTTTATATATAATAGATAGACACCATGACTTATTTTTTTAACTGAAATGGGTTCAACTTACTACTTAGCTCACTTTCTCTTTCACTCGTTTGCTACACCTTAATGTCTCTGGCAATCAATTGTCATTAAATTAATGGACATTTTGGATATAAAATCGGGTAGAACGGTTAAATTGCTTAGACGGCACTAGCAGCGGGCACAATTTATTTGACTGTTAATTAGGAATTTAAATTATGCGCTTTGACCGTAGGGTTGGTGCTCGAGTGCACTCTCAGCATTCAATTGGCGCTGCACAAAATTAATTGCAGGTAGGGCACCCCCTTAACTAGCACCACCCTCCACACCCTGACCTGAGGCTGCATCGTTTGTTTTATTGCAAATATTGAAATAATTTATAATTTGACACAAATACGCTCAGCCACGGTTGCGCATGTAACTCCTTGCCCCAAGGATTGGTTGGCTGCGGTAGTAGGCCATGGTCATATGGATAATTTACTTTGTAAATCCAATTTATGACTTTTACTTACGAACAATTCACACCAGCGATCAGTGACCGAATAAACTTTTACTTGTCCTGTCGACATTGCCAAATAAGCGACTACTAAATTGATAATACTCCATCATAATACATATTGAATTAAAATACAGTGGTATTGTGACGCCTTAAGACCTTTTATGTTTACACCTATGGCCTGTAACATAATGTTATCAGTCGCTGGTAACCATAACATGAGAGTGTATTACGCTGACAGGACTGTTACTGTTAGTCATCAAATCAAACCCCGCCTCAGTTTCCCCTTTTCGAACATTCCCCTCCTTGTCGAAGACTTTGCTTACAGCACGCTATGCACAGGCCAGCTCTGTTATGTTCGCTTCCTGGCTGTACATTTTAGCAGACGCTGTTAGAGTCCTGAGTCATGTTACCAGCCATTGTCATCTAATGGTTGTTAGGGAACTACAAATATTTATTGTACTTGGCTCGTTGTTCTTTGAATGATGCTTTACTGAAACAAAAGATTTGAAACCCAATGTTAAAAAAGTAACAACGCATGCTATAGTCGAGTCAGCTATCAGCTAATGCTATCATTTTTCACATATGCACGTACCTATATATGTTTGTATACAGAAAAACAGCTATACACGCCGAAGATTGCGTACCCTTGCAGACCAGAGTTAATCTGCAGACATATACACTTTTGATTGATCGATTTTCTGCTACTGTATTGAAAAACCGACGTGTCTGATATATGAAAGAAATTACATGAATACTGCCTATCTCCTTTAAGAATTCTCTTGGTAAAAGTAATTTGAATTGTTTTAGTTGAATAGTATATGTATATATTGACCTTGGTAACCTCAATAATTATTAAAATGTATTATATATTGCGCAGTCTGCAACGACCAATGGGAAGCTATACTCCAATACCCAATAGTATATTAGCTTTGAGCTACGCCCTTCACACTGTCTATCTGTCTGCATGAACGCAACTGTTTTTGACACCCCTAAAGCTGTAGACTTGAAACTGGGAATGTATGTATATTTATCTGGGGTGCCACGTCCACTATTATTTCGCTGTCGGTAATGCACGACTGTAATGTCCTGACTTGTTTTCTATTGAATTGATTATAACCAATGGCTGGAAAAACAAAATCTGAGCGGTCTCGGCATTTAACTGCGTAGTGAGAACGTGAGAACTATTGAATGTTCATGCAGCCAACTGTATTAATGGAGTAAAAATATCGAAGCTGTCCCAGATGCAAAACCAATGAGGATGTGCCTCCGCTACTACTGCCTGATTGCCTTTCTTTGCATATTTTGTCTTAGTTGAACCAAACTCCACAAAGAATGACACATGGAGTAAATTCTTCTTGTTATATGTTATGCTCCATTGCATTGCGAGATGTGTTACTGCGTGGCAAATCAAAAGCAGCAATTCACAAGGGTGGGCCAAATCAGAAGAAGTCTGAGAAAACAAGCCTGAGAAGCCTGATTTTTTTACCCTGAACCCATTGAAAATGAGTAAAATTGTATAATAGTTTTGTGCAGATTTATGTAACAGAAGGAAGCATCTCCGATAATTTAGTAATGCCCGTCTGTTCGTCCGTCTGTATGAATAGGCAGATCTCAGAGACTATAAGAGCTAAACACTTTAAATTCGGAATATAGGTGTCTCCTTTTTATCGACAACAGCATCCGTTTTCAGAATATTGATACACTTAGATTTCCGATAGCAATAAATAAAAAAATAAATTAAAAATTAATTAATACATAATATGGATATTTTTATGGATGGATATTGATCAACTGAATAAAATATATGTGCAAATATATGTGCAGCACTTTACTCACACATACGCATACAAATTTACAGACCCCCACTCTTACAATAAATAAATCAATTTGGCAAAAACGTTTGTTTATATATATAAACAAAAATGACAAATTTCACACAAATACATACTTACATAAATACATAATCTATGGGTTATGCCTTTTGATTAGTCCAGCCATCGCACTGCCTTATCACTTTACATTGGCGATTGATTATCTGTTAAGTTCAATTCAACATTTGGGCAAAGGCGCCCAATTTAATGGATTCCTGTTATTCATAAATATCTTTGACAAAATATCTTTTCTAGGGGGGCATCTGATTGGGCGTGGGTCTCTTTAAAATTTTAATTTTGGTGGTTATCGGTCTTGAATTTAATTTATTTTGTTCGCTTAGCTTAGTTGTTTGCATCGAATTTGATCCATATTATTCTTATTTTGATTTCACTTTAAATCATTTTAATAATTTTAATATTTTGAATACTCGAACGTTGGGTTTGATTCTTAGTTATTTAGTAACATAAAGTTTTTAATATACACTCCAAAACAATTTAAGTACAATAACATACATTTAATTAATTTTATTTAAATGCAATTTTTTTCTTTTCCTTTTTGCGGGATGCATAAATGCTGCGTTGCCTTAAGGGATCGTCAGATGATCTGTAGAAGTATTTGCAGTATCAATCACTTCGAGACCACTGTAATGCAGCCTTGACTGTACTATTGAGCCGAGCTGTGGCTGTAGGCGATGGAAAATCCACCTGGCTTGTGGAATCGTCTGATGACGCTTTGCCGTCCCGACTTATTTATTATATGCTTTCCAACTGTGCCTATTTGGCGGCGACTGGGCTTGTAATCGCTTTTTACTGATTCAATGTATATATGGTGCCGTTTTAGAAAAACAATTTAAATATATTTTCAAAAAAATAATTATTTTTGGTTTGTTTGTTGAAGGTGGACTTTTCCACAGAGGATATTCTGTTAGAGGCTATTATTTTTAATTTAATTAATTGTTTTACATTTTTTTTTTAGCATGACTCAAAAAAAAAGTCCATTTCCATGGGACTTGCAAAACCAATGCTTTCGGCAGACAGAATCAGAGTACAAATTGGCGATAAGAAAAAATGTGCAGAAACTTAACAAAAAGGGCTTGACCTTGTACTACGTAATCTCATAGATGGCGTCGGCAAAAGCTCGGCTTGGTATTCGAAGAACTGAGCATAACATTAGGCGTACAATTTTATTAACTTGGGCAAGCGCTCTACAATTGACAAGTTAAAAATTAGGAACTTGGATTTCAACTCACACAAAAATCGACAAAACAATAATATTTAAACGCTTGCTAAATGAAACATTGATATATTAAATATTTAAGTATTCTTTTCAGTATTTCATTTTTATATCCTGTACCCATTAAAAATGGGTAAAAGGGTATAATGGGCGTGTGCAAATGTATGTAACACGCAGAAGGAAGCATCTGCAGATTTTAGAGACTATAAGACCTGGAAAGTTCAAATTTTGAATATAGGTTCCCATATACCACGGGCAGACCAAGTTTGCTTCATTTTATCGATAACTGCCTCCGTCTCTCGAATATCGCTACATTTAATTTTTCGATGGCAATAAAAGGCATGGCTTCTAATTAAAACATAATCCACATATATATATTAACACCAAAGCAAACAATATAATAGGGGCGTCAAATCTACAATAAAGTGCATCAGGTTTTTTCTGAGTCTCTGGGCGCTATTGTGCCCGGACGGCGATGCGTCGAAATTTAGCAGAGGTTGCATGTCGAGCAGCGAACGCAGGTCATTATTTCATTTAACTTCGCAGCGACAAAATTCGGGGGTAAATGATAAACTCAGCCTCTTATGGGCATGCGTGCATGGGTGCGAACAGGTACGCAAAATTTCTAGTAGGCCCTAATGGGTAATGAATGTGTGCGAAAAAGCAGCTATATTGCTACTGGATCACGCAGACCCTTGAATGTGTGCGAGGATAGCAGCACCATTCTATCCTTGTCTTTTTGTGTGCGCGATGACACTCGATTTTATATTTTTCCGGTTTTGGGCCTGATGTGTAACCTTTCGTAAAGTGGGTTGGTTTAACTGTTGACCTGTTTTGTAACCACAGTCCGCAAAATGTATGGTGCAAATCTAAAACAGGATATCATTTTCTCGCCTCTATAGTATTGTTTGCTTAATGATATTACTGATCAACTGGACAAATTTCATCAAGATTGGATAAGAAACACCCAAGCTTACTCGACTACAATTCTTACTTGTTTACACTGTGTCGGCCAACATGCTTTCGAACCGACAGAAGGCAATCGGATCTGGAGCACAAACAAAATAAGCAACACAAACAATTGAAAAGAGGCGGTAGTGACTGCTCTGGGTATTAAATAAAAGTTTTCCACTTAAGGCTTATAAAAAGTTTAAGCCCACACGCTTTTTGACGGGGAGTGGTAAGAATGTCCGCATTCAAACCCACATAGAAAGTGGTGCGCTCCACCAAAATGATGATGCCTCGCACACCGCACCTGTCTTCGATACTCACAACAAAATGGAAACCCAAAATACATTTTGGTGGGCATTTGTTATTTCCATTATAGGCTCAAGCTCCGTTAAAGTTTAGCACGATTCAATGTCAAGTGTACAAAGGGAGCACGCTCCCATAACCATTAATGGTTTGAAAAGTTTGACCTGGTGTCAATTGAAGTTTAGGCTGTGGTAATTCCGTAAATTTTAATAACATTGTGACTGCAAACAATTTAGTTTCAGTCTTTTTAGCTTTTACTTGATGACCCTTAGTATCGGATGTCATTTGGACTTTATCTTTAAGCATTTGCACCTGCTAAACTATACGAGCAACTATATCAGTCACAGCTAATGACATGCAAATGCTACTGCAGTGTGTTAATTGAGTTCAAATCAACAGCAGCGCAGAGCTTAATTAGCGCCAACAAAGTAAGCCCATAATGGCCGAGTAGCAGCGGAAATTACCACTTGTCCAGCGGCATGCGAGACGTCGGCTGCTGCCGATGACACGCATTTTGCACGGCTGCATTTGCTCCGTGACTGATACAAAAGTCGCTAGAGGGAAATTGCAAGGACAGCAGGCTCCAATAGTCAATAGCAGCACGACTGCCAGTTACCATCGGTGAAATATTACGCAAATTAAGCAAAGTAAAGCAGAAAAGTGAAAAGCTTTAACAGCAAAATAAGTTTATAAGGATAAGATATTGTTAAATTATTTACTTTCGAATATGTTTAAAATTTTTACTTTAAAAATTGTTGATGTATGTACCTTAACACTAATAAGAATCAAATAAAATATTTAGTCATCGTTTACTATAGGAATAGATTGCAAGGAGCTGTTAAGATTTAAAGGGCATTGTCCTGGTCCCCTCTTTCTTCGGCAGTAGAAAACTTCCACTTTCCAACATAAGCGATTACGCCGAAAATATATAAAATGGTAAGTAATGTTATTTTCTATCTTGGCGGTTCCTAGTGAACGACCTTATGCCCCTCCCCATACGTCCCTAGGTAAGTGTTCAAATATATTTGTTTTTCAGGTTTTTTTTTCTTAAATTTCTTCTTTATATAGTATTGTACTTTTTCCCAAACAAGCGCATGCTTCGCAAGGATGTTTTAATCCTAAAGCGTCACCCTTGGTGCCACGCGCATCTGCTAACTGCATGACGCAAGGCGGCCAATCCGACGGTGGCAGTTCGCGCCATCCAGCATCGGCTTCCGGCGCCGAGCTTTGAAGCCGCAGCGTCGACCTAGGCAGCCTGGGCCTCTTTTTTTTTCAGTTGTGTTCCATATGGAACAATGAAAGCAACTGACGACTGCATCAACAGTTCTTGGGCTTCTTCTTCTGTATGGCATCGTGAACGGACTGGACTGTGTAGACTGACTGGACTCCTTGGACTTCTTCGAAAAACTTGACTGTATACCTCGGACTAACTGGACTTCGTGTTCGGACTTGATTATTACATGTTGACTTGGGCATCTTAAATAGAGTAGGCGTGTTTGAAGTGATCAGGGTGACGTCAGTAGGGCGTGACTTCTGGTAAGTTTCTTTCTTGAATGTGTTCCTGGGCATCATGTGTTATCTTGGACTGACTGCACTGTATTGAATGGT